>JADMNL010000026.1:0-1433750 GCA_016271365.2 Neoceratodus forsteri
CTACTGATAATGTCAATGCCACCCAATGAGACCTTGACAGTGTGTCATCCTGGGCAGAATGGTGGGTAAGTCATTCAACAGGGATAAATCAGTGGCTATGCACTTGAGTAAACATAACATGTGCGAGGACTACTACCTGCAAGGTGCCACTCTGAAAAAAACATTCGCAGAAAGAGAAATAAAGGGTATTATTACTAGGGACTTCAACTTTAGCTCTCAATGTGGGAATATAGTGGAGACAGAACTAACAGAGTAGTTGTTTCAATCAGATGACAGTGTGTGAGCAGGTCATGTGATGCCATCAAGCCTCTATATAGATCTTATGAGTTATCACCTGGACTACTCCTTTGCTGTCCACATCTCAGGAAGGATATACATAGGATTGTGAGCCTAAAAAAGAGCTATTTAGCTTATTACATGGTCTTGAAACTAAGACATACAAGCAAAGGTTAAAAGCCTAGAGATGTATAATATGGAGAGGGAGCATCAGGGATGATCTTTTATTTCTAAAATAGTCATCGATAATGGATTATGAGATAAGCTTAACTTGGAGCTTAAAGAACAAGAACAAAAGGGCGTAGACTACATCTGGTGAGCAGAGAATTCCAACCTGGTAAAAGGAACTGTTCTTCACCCAGCGAGACACTGGTATTTGGAACTTACTGCCATCTAATATATCAGAATCAAAGGACATAGACAGCTTTAAGGGAGAACAGGATCAGTATATCAGGAACTCCCTTCCTCCCTCAATCCTGTCTTGTTCCTCTCTCCCTATGTTCCAAACTAATCTGTATGCCTCTCTCTCAGCCTCTATATGCTGCTACTGTTTCCTCTGATGATACTCCCTCCTTGTCCTCTTTCCTTCCCTTCTCCTGCCTGTCCCTAACTCGCCCTGCTCCCCACTTTCTATCCTTAAATACTTACTGTCTTTGCCTCATCCCCCCCTTCCCAGAATTTATTCTTTGTGCTCCTAGTCCTATAGACCCTATAGACACAGGGTTGATACACAGAGGGTGGAAAAGGATGAGAAGGGACTTGGCAAGGTTGGAGGAATGGTCAAGTATGGCAGCTTGGATTCAGCCAAAGAAGTGCAAAATAATGCACCTGGGAAACAAAAATCCAGGGAAGCGTACACAATGGGGGCGAGGTAGTAACAATGGAAAGGGACCTGGGGTAATCATATCAGATGACCTTAAGGTTAGCAAGCAATGTGAGAAGGCAGTAGGGAGGGCTGGAAGGATACTGGGATGTATAGGGAAAGGCATCACCAGCAGAAAACAGGAAGTTGTTATCCCTCTGTACAGACAGTTGGTGAGACCCCATCTGGAGTACTGCATCCAGTTCTGGAGACCCAATCTCTGCAAGGACATACACAGAATGGAGACAGTCCAGAGGAGGGCAACTAAAATGGTGCAGGGTCTGCAAGAGAAGCCATACGAGGAGAGACTAAAGGAGCTTAATATGTATACCTTGAGGAAAGGAGGGAGAGGGGGGACATGATTGAAACTTTTAGGTACCTCTGTGGAATCTCTCCCTGAGTCAAAATATCTGCTGGCCAGGCTGACTTCTCATATCACGCACCCCCATGACTTTAGCCTCACCTCCCCTTATCCATCCATTTCTCTCCTGAAGATCTTACTCCTTGAACAACCCCCTCACATCTATTCCTGTCTCTAACCCCTACATATTGCCCCAAAGCTCTCCTTACTTTCCTTTTGCCCCCTTCCTCTTCTGGTGAAATTTACAATCTCCCAGAACCCCTCCCTCCCTCCCTTTACCATCTTGCCTTCCCCTTCATTACTTGTAAGTGACCACAACTGTTTAATTTTTAAGTTCACGCATGCGCATCGAGCTTCTTGTGAAAAGTAATGTTTGAGGGGTGTGACACTGTCTGTCTAATGCAGAGTGCTCCGCAAGAAAGCTTGTCAGTATCACACCAATCATCAGCCAGGCTGATTGTGATGCTGTTTTGCCTGAAGTGGTCTGCACTTGAAAAGAAAAAGCTGCACCAGTCATGTGGTGGCTTTTCCTTTCATCTGCAGGTCGCCACCTAGCAAACAGCTGTTTGTGTCCGATCAGCCTGGCTGATGTTTCTCCTCTCTCTCCCCCTCACCACCCCACGGTCCCTTCCTTCTCTAGCCCCTTGCACCCCTGGCTGACACCTTAAGCCCTGAGGACATAAATAAATTTACAATAGTGCTACTGGGCAGTGATTCTGGAAGGTGGGAGGGCGCTTTCCTCCCTGCCTCCTCCACTTCCCTTGACTCTTTTGCTCCTCCTCTCTCCCACCCATGTGGAGTAGGCCACAGCCTAAGCTCCATACAGGCTGGGGTTACAGTGCCACCAAGCACTTTCACATAAGTCTCTTGATCAGCTGTGAGCCCCCGACCCAGGTGGGTTGCTCAATCCCGTGCCAGCATATATTCCCCTCCCCATTAATGTGGCACACTGAGAGCCCACTCAGTGTGCCAGAAAACTACCTCTTTGATGTTTCTGACACATAGGATGCCCACTCCTGGTGTCGGATATCTGCCCCCCCCGTGCCCCTATGTTCTCAGCTGACCTTGGGGTGCCCAATCCCAGGTCGGCATTGATCCCCCCTAGTACTCTGGCACATTGGGAGCCCACCCCAGTGTGCTGATATCTGTTTTATTAATATTTTACCTGTAAAAAAGAAAACAGTCCCTTCAGGTCTTTTTTTTTTTTAAACCAGAAAAAGGAAAAAAAAGGTCCCTCATTGCTCCCGCCACCCCTCCCCCAACCTACATCCTTCCTCTGCGCACCCCACCTCTCCGCAGCCCCCTCACCCATACTTACCGCCAGAGGTCGGAAGCAGTGATCTTCGGTGGACTGGGAATCTGTACTCTTCAAAGACCAACTGGGAACTGAAGAAATGACGGAAAGTCCAGTAATGGCAGTCAATGGTGGGGAGGGGTTCAACTTAGGTTGACATCTCAACCAATGTTTGGAGTTTTGGTCCAAATTTTCAACATGGGGTTCTTGAGACCTCACCTCATGAACACTGTCACTGTCATTTTGTTTCTTGGTCCCAAAAGGTGATTTCACGGTTGCTGCATGGAATCACCTTTCGGGACCAATTAACAAAATGACAGTGCCACTGTTCATAAGGTGGGGTCCCAAAAAGCCCTTGTTTCAAATTTGGTGAAAAATTCCAAAAAATGACTGCTACAAGCGTCCATTACGCAGTTTCTACGCACGCTCGTAACTTCATCAATTTTTAATATTTTCACTCCAAATTTCCAACATTGCCATTTTTTCACACCCTCTTATGAACAGTATAGCTATCCTTTTTTTGCATCCTTCCCGAAATGTGTTTTTGCACCTGTGGCACAGAATGGCGGAGTCGCTGTGCAAAATCAATTTTTAGGACAGATTAAGAAATCCCAGTGCCACTGTTTATGAGAGGAGGCCCAAAAAGGCCATGTTGAAAATCGGAAACATTCCAAAAATGACTGCATTATTTATTGTATATTGTACCAGTTCCTAATGTGCATACCATAACTTCACATTTCTTTTCATATTTTTAGCTCAGATTTTCAACATTGCTATTTCTTCACACTTCCTCAAGAACAGTACAGCTGTCATTTTTCACATCCTGCCTGAAATGTGTTTTCACACCTGTGGTGTGAATGCTTACTCACTATCTTGAAATCACCTTTTGAGATGATAAAGAAATGATACTACGACTGGTCATGAGGTGGGGTCCCAAAAGTGCATGTTGAAATTTGGAGCAAAATACCAACAAATGCCTGGGGCATTAGGGTTTCCAACTGTAACACCCACCCTATACAGACTGACAGGCACGGGGGGTGACTTGAGGTCATCAGCCATAATGCTCACCCATTCCACCCCACCCTCCAGCCACTGACAGGCACTGAGGTGTACCTTGGGGTCTTCAGCCCTAATATTCACCCCATTCTCCTATACTGCACCCATCTCAGCTTATTTCCTTATGGAATGAGGTGAGCGTAAGGGCCGAAGTCCTCAAGGCACACTGCAACACCTGTCGGTATCTGCAGAGTGGGGTGAGGTGGAATGACATGAGTGTTATGGCCGATGACCCAAAGGCACACCCCAAATGCCTGTCAGTCTCTGCAGGGTGGGGGTGGGGGCGTACCGGGTCATATTGTCGTATGCTTAATAACGTATGGCATTATGCTGAAACCCGGACCTGTGCGCTCCCTGAGTTGGACCCCCCAGAGTTGAGAATCTTTATTGGGGGGTCTGGGAGCACAGCCCCCCATAACAGGGTGTGTGGGGGTGGAGCCCACCACAGAATAAAGACATGATGCCTCATGGCATTAATCGCGCAGCGCGATAGTGCCATGCGGCATTATGTCTTGCAACATAATGACCCAGTGCCGGGTGGGGGTTGGCGTTACTTCAATACTTCACTGCCATTCCTATTATGCATCTCTCTAACTCCTGCACTACCAATGCCAATACCAGCAAGCAAACATTTGGCATTGACAAATGCTTGTTTTTCTAATGAAGTGAACCCGTGCTAGAAGAACATAAGAAATTTGTGTTGAGAGTGATGCCTTAAAATGCAAGGCAGAGGAATATACACAGAAAAATATGGGAGGCATGTACTGTGACAATAGCCGTCTGCTTGTTATTATTTGTATTATATTTTTGATATAAATATATGTTTTAGACTTCTGCTTAAGAATATGTGCCAAGCAGCAAAGCATCACGGAACATACGATTTGAACAGAGGGAGAAAAAAAGGGGTCTTCCCTTTTCCTTGATCTAGTGGAAAAACTAATTAAGAGCTTCCTTTTGACACCATGTTGTAACAGGTTGTAAAACCAGCCACTACTTTGAACCTAGGAAACCTGTTATAAAATATTGCATTTTACGACATCAGGAGGTAAGCTAACTCTGACAGTTACCTGTGAAATTCTCACAACTAAGAGAAGTGTCTTTCAGGATGTTCTTCTGAAGATCAAAGGGGTAATTCTGACCTGTCATAATGCATGCTCTGTGGCTCACCAATTAGGAAGAACATGTATATATTTTTTAAGTGGAATGTGTAGCAGTGTGCAGATGCATGTGACTAATTCAGTATGCAGGAATGAGAGTGACCTCACAGCCAGCATCACCACAGAGCTGTGACCTCACAAGCTGGGTGGGATCTCCCCCAATATTGTCAAGTGGTTGAGAGACAAGGCATACTTGTGTTTGGGCTTTCAAGAGACACTTGTGTTCTCTTAAAAGCACTTCTACCAAAATTAGGCAATTTCAGCACCACTATTTACCAACTGATACTGGGTAGGATCAATTACTCAGTATAAGGTGGTTTGTTACTCTACTGTCCATTTATTTGATGACTGTACCATTAATGTTATATGTTCTGTGTTTTGTATTTTATGTACTTTTAGTAAACTTTGTTTTCTTTAAAATCCTGCTTGAGACATGTTCTCATTTTGAGTGTGAATACTGGGACAGTGTTGATAACTCTGACATAACTGTTAAAGTGCGTATAGTGTGTCCCATATGCAGCAAGATAAGAAAACACCTAAGTCTCAATTGAGTCAGAAGGGGGATTGTGAACCAGGCTGCGTGCCCGCTGGGTTAAGTATTGCACTGCTTCCCCGAAGAGGGTGTGATATTTGCACCTGTTACCTGGGTGTACTAGCGAAAAAGGGTTCATATTTGATCCCAGGACTCGAGACTGGTAGTTGTTCAGACCCAAAACAGACAGGAGGGTGTCCTTGTTGTCTCCTGTTCATATATTGCACTTCAAGGTTGGGCACCGTGGGAGCAGAGGCCGACCCGAGATACATTTGTGACATGTACAACAGCAATACCAACAGCGAACTTTGGGCATTGACAAATGCTTGTTGGACTACGTTCATTAATCCCTTGCTGTGGACCTCTAAGTGCCCTTGTATTTTGCTTTTTAGACTGATGTGCCTGCCCTTTGCTCCAATTTTATGTTATTTTACACTGTTGTTGCACAGTTTCTATATCTGCTCCCCCCTTTGACCTGCACCTTGTTCATTTACACACTTTATTGTACTTTTTTTTGTAAATGTATTCTTATTAAACTTTTCCAGTGGTTAACAGTACATAGATCATGCAGACTGTGTACAATATTACAGATGCATATCTTCAGTACAGTCCATATTACAGAACCACACTGAAACAAATCAGCGTAAAAGATATCAGAGGAGCAGCTATGCCAAAACAGTTTGATAAGAAAGCAAAAGGAGCAATCTGCTTGCCACAAGGATTGTGAGTGAATCAAATTGAGTCAAGCTGCAAAAAAGTGCAATTTTTTTTTTAAACTTTATGTTTATTGGATTTCCATCAAACATACAGTCGATTCCCAACAATCAGTTTTACAAATATAGTCATTTTCAACCAATGAGGCGCCATTCCTCTTAATACTTACATAAGGTCCACTGAATGTTAAAAGATACGTCTATGAGGGGAATAACTAGCTGTGTGTACAAATATCACAAAACTTTCAGTTGCTGTTAAGGAACCCATGAGCTACATGGTGACTAATACAATCTGAACAAAGTCATTTAAAGTCCAATATATTTTTCCCCAAAGGGAGAGAAAATTCCACCATGTCTCATCCAAGTATCTGCACATATTAGTGCTCATGATGTGTTGATCGACTCCTGGCAAAGGACAAATATTGCTCAAAGCAAAAGATTTCAGTGTTTAGTTAGCTTCCCTACATAGTTATGAACCAAATTGTCTTCTATTTATTATTTAAGGCACTTACAATCCCATGCTTTTAAACTTCTAGATGTTAAAATAAACTTGCCCTTATTTCAACACTTTTTTTTAGCTGGCATTATATAAAAAAAAAGGACCAAACCAAAATTAATATATAAAAAGAAATGAAAGTCCAAGGTCTCTAGTTAACAATTTATGTATGAAGAAACGTACTTCAAACGCAGGAGAGGAAAAGAGAAAGGGGACAACTTTCCTGGACTACAACAAGCCCCCTCCACCCCTATTCTCTCCAGTAGAAGGGGTAATTTATAGAAAAATTAGGTACCACATTAAAGTTCAGGAATTGTCCTCCTTTGATGAAGTATTCTCCTCTGATGGGATGAGAGGTCGTGGGGCAGCGTGTCACCGACACCACTTCTGGGCTTCTCCTGGATCATAAAAAAATGTAAATTTTACCTTGGTGTACTATACGGAGACAGGCCGGGAACACTAGGCCATGAGGAATACTCGCCTCTCTCAGCAATGCTCGAGCTCCATCGAAGTGCTTCCTTTTTTGCCTCGTAGCATATGACAGGTCTGGGAAGATTCTTATCGGTTGACCATTGTGCAAGAGGGTCCGTTGTCTCCTAGCTAGAGCAAGCAGGGTATTTCTAGATCTGACGCCGTCTGTTACTATTACTACCATTCTTGGGGCCTCTGGGTTGTCTCGATGGCCCCGAGGTGTCACCCTGTAAGCTGTCTGGAATTTCTTAACGATCGGAGCAGCTTCTTCTCCAAGCTGCTGATTCATCCATTCTTGCACAAATAGCATAAGGTGATCCCCTTCAGAACCTTCCTCAAATCCAAGAAGTCTCAGGTTATTTGCTCTTGCTTGATTCTCTAAAGTTTCGAGACGGGAACGGAGGTGCATATTTTCTTTCATCACCGTGTTGACCGCTCCTAGTGCTGCTTCTGAAGTTTTATTTGCTTCTACCGTTACCGTTGAAATAGTTTCAACCTGAGTTTCTACCTGGACAACTCTATTAGAAAGAGTGTCAATTTATCCGCCAGTCCAGACATTGATGCTATCATGCGGTTCATTTAGCTTCTAAAGTTTGAAGTGTTTCTTCCTGTCGCCTTCTACTGATGCAGTTCATGGCCCTGCAACCCTACGGTGAAACACAGAAACATAGATTTAATGACAGATGAGGACCGCTTGGCCCACCAGTCTGCCCATTTCCTACCTAATGGATAAGCTGCAGGTCCTAGTTAACCAGCAGCCTACTTCTTCTACCCACCCCTTAGAATTGCCTTATGACTGTCCCATGCATGCTTGAATTCCACCACTGTTTTGACTCCACAACCTCCTCAGGAAGGTTCCATGCATCCACAACCTCTCTGTGAAAAATACTTCCTTAAATTACCTCTGAGCCGCCCCATCTTCAAATTGTGCCTTGTTCTTGCACACCTCTTTTTTGAAAGATGCTATCCTCTTGGACTTTGTTGATTTCCTTGAGGTACTTGAAAGTTTCTATCATGTCGTAGCTTTACTTTTAGTACTTTCCCGAATGTTTTGTCTCTCTGAGGTTCTCCATCTTAATCTGGAGTTTTCCACTGCAGCTTTATCTTGGTTAAATATACCTTCTCTTGGGGAATTAGCAGTTAACTGTCTTTTTATGGATTCCTAGCAATGGAGGCTCGATCAACTTGCAGCAACCTTGCTCGGACTCCTCAGCGCCCCCCAACAGTGCAATTTTAATGTGTGTGACAGCCCCCTGAGGAAGAACCCGGATCGAGTTTGAAGTACTGGGGAACTTATGTACTTCTGCTTGTGGTTCTTGACTTCTGACCCACATTAATATTGTACTTTTATTGCACCTTGAGTCAATTCGATTCACTCACAATCCTTGCGGCAAGCGCGTTGCTCCTTTTGCTTTCCATTTCATATTACAGACTGCAAATCCAGGGAACTAGCCCTTATACCCGCATCTTCTATTTGCATAGGCTTCATTTCTTTGGGACAGCATAAAAGGAGCACCCATACTGCAACTGCTGTTTAGGAATAATTGTGGTGCTGGTTGTGGAGGCTCCTGATGTGGTATCCATCAGGTTATATTAGAGGAAGCCAGAGGTAGGGCAGAACATTCTGATTATGGGGCTGCCAGACTGTCTCAGTCTGTGGGAGCCAATGATGTGTATTTAGAGGTCTCAATGAGATTACACTTTATGAGGAGGCATAGTATTATTGTTGGACAGGGTCACCAACCAGGCTTCTATAGAATTTTCTTTGGTTAAGGCACCAAGGTTGGGTCTTTCCACATGGCATGTAATAGCCAGCCATTCCACCTGGAGGAATGAATGTCTGAGTGGCCATTCATAGAAGCACAGAAACATTGAAGTTGACAGCAGATAAGTACCACTTGGCCCACCTAGTCTGTCCTTTTTCCTCCTACTATACTTACACACAGACCCTAACTGATCTGCGGCTTACCCTCTCTTTCCTATTTCTATTTCCCCTAGGTCTATCATGCATTCTTAAATTCCCCCCCAGTTTTCATCTCCACCACCTCCGTAGGGAGGATGCTCCATGCATCCACTACCCTTTCTATGAAAAAATACTTCCTTACGTTGCCGCTGAGTCTACCCCCCTCTAGCTTCATATCATGAACTCTTGTTCTTGAACATGTTTTTTTTCTGGAAGATACTACCTTCTTCTATCTTATTTATACCCTTGAGGTATTTGAAAGTCTCTATCATATCCCCTGTCTCTCTCTCTCTCGCTCTCCTCACTTCCAGAAAATCTTGCTGCCGTATGGACCTTGTAACACAAGATCCATACAAACAGATGATTCGATACCTTTATTAGACCAACAGAGTTGTTACAAAGAAAATGGAACACTAATTGGCACAAGACCCTGCAATTATGCTAGACGTAAGACTTGTGAGCACATTTCTACTTCTGATTTTATCAATACCCCACAAAACAAGCAATTCAAGATACAGGGGAATTATACTTGTGCATCTCAGAATGTTGTTTATTTTATTCAATGCAAGAGATTTATTTATTTAAGTGTTTCACCAGGAAGGCATACTGAGCAGGTTACTGCTCGATTCCAGATGTGTCCTGGGGGAAGGGAGGTACAAACACAGTTGAAGAAACAAGTGCAGTATGTTACATAATACATAGAGTATCATATCTAGTAGGGATAGACGCAACACCTTGGGTACCTGATACACAGATAAAACAGCATGAGAGAAATATTGATACTGTCTCAAGCAGGCACTGTTTTAAATACAAAGCATTAAAATATTAGGATAGGCAGCAATCATTAAATGTACAATACAATAGGAAGGGCGACCAGGCTACCTCAGTGTGGACTGTTATTAGGCATGGACACATGAACAGGTAGGGAGTAGTGAGCTAGGAGCATGGAGTTAAGGTGCGGGGGAAGAGAAATAACAGATATTTGTGGGAGAGGTTCCATAACAGGCATCCAGTAACGAAGGCTGCTTGTCCGCAGTAGTGAATCTATATGGGATAAATAGGATCTGTGGGTCATTGCTTCTGAGTGAATATGCTTGGGTGCTTATGTCGGCTAGGGCAGAGATGAGGTGGGGGGAGTGACTGGGACCAGTACTTGGCCGAGATTTTGGCGCAGTGGGCCTGCCTGCGGTTATCTAGAGATGTAAGGTTCATTGACTGGTAGAGGGCACAGTGACAGGTGGAGCAATGGCAGTTCAGGGCAAAGCGGCAGAAGGAGTGGTAGAGGGGATCCAGTCTGGCTAGGGTGGACTTGGTCCCCTCACAGTAGACAACGTCTCCATAATTGAAGATAGGGAGGATCATTTTTTGCACAATGGCCCCGCGAGCAGAGACTGGGATATTGTTCCGGTTCCGGTAAAGTGCACCGAGCCTGGGGTGTAACTTCTTGAGTATGGAGTCAACATGTACGGAAAAGTTGAAGTGCTGATCAAGCCAGACTCCGAGGTACCTGAAAGAGGTACAGGCCTCGAGGGACGTCCCTTCCAGGGTATGGAATGTGATAGGGAAGGGGAGCCTGGAAGTCTTTGCCTAGTGCCAAAAGTCACTGAGATGGTTTTCTTTGCATTGAGGGAGAGTTGATTTGATTGTAGTCAGAGCTGGATCTAAGCAAAGTCCAACTGCAATCTGATCATAACTTCTGAGGCCGATGGTCCAGATGTATACAGCACAGTATTGTCCGCATACATGTGAATGGAGGTGTGTGGGCAGGCAGACGGCAGGTCGAGATGTCCACAAACAGGCTATGTTGGAGAGACTGGACAACCTCTCCGCACCCGAATGACATCACACAGACATACTACTAAAATGAAGAAGACTGATAAACCAGAGGGGCAACACTTCTCTCAGTCTGATCACTCCATCTCTGATATGTCGGTACTGGTTTTGAAAGGATATTTCAAAAATACACAACAAAGGCGGGCTTTTGAGGTCAGACTCATTTTACGTTTGAACATGGTAGGTGATGGGATGAATATAGATTTGGGTTTTATGTCACATTACACTGCTTCAACAGCTCCTGGTATTTCACCTGCTTCAGGGACAACACATGGACATATTATTGTGGTACATGGTGGTATTTCATTATGTTTAGATACAAAATGGTTTTATGGATTCCTTTTTACTGGTTACTTATACAATGGTTTTACCCGGGGGTGTTGTTTCCCTCAGTTTTGGATTTAGATTTATAGAACTGTTATTTAATACTACAGAAGATTAGGTATATATGGACACATGTTGATACATGGACATATTATGATAACAGTATCTCAGTTACAAGGGGATCTGGTTAGGTTTGGGTTTTGAATGTACACATACACTAGTCATTTGTTACAGAATTGCAGATATATCATGTTTAAACAATATAAGTCTGAATTTTCATGAGTAATATTGACTTATTGTACACATAGTTCAAGACAAATGTATCTGAACAGTACTTACACTGTATGAATGTGTAAAACAGCCGGTGAATGCTTCATTTACACTAGGGCAGGTTGTCTCCTGACCCATTTTTTAATTAACACAAAGATATTTTTGTATTTAGAAGACTTAACGTTATTTACAATGTATTGTTTAAGCTTACTTTTTCTTATGGTTTTTAATTATAGTCATTTACTAATACAAGCACAGAAACACACAGACAGGGTTTTAGAATGAAGCTTTAGTTGTTTTATGACTTTTTTCAGGGAGTGAGCTTTCAATTCTGTGACATCTGACCTTGGAAAACCTTTCCCTTGATGGAACTTTGCTGTGTTTATATTTGGTTTTGTTTTTTGAATGCAGTTTTAGCCAATGGGGCTCATCAACAACTTTTCATCTGTTTTTTTTTTTTGTGACTATAATCTGAGTTTTGAGAAAGTATGTTCTTCCAAAGCAACTACCATTGATTTCTGATGAAGAATTCTGTGTAATCCAAAAGCTAAAAGCACCTGTCTTCTTTTGTAACAACTCTGTTAGTCCAATAAAAGGTATCAAATCATCTGCTTGTGTCCTCACTTCCAGACAATACATATTGAGGTCCTTTAGTCTCTCCTCATACGACTTCTGGTGCAGTCCTTGCACCATTATTGTTGCCCTTCTCTGAACTGCCTCTACTCTGTCTATGTCCTGCCTGAGAATCGGCCTCCAGAATTGGACACAGTACTCCAGATGAGGTCTCACCAATGATCTGTACAATGGCATCACCACCTCCTTTTTCCTGCTGGTGATACCAATCCCTATGCACCTCAACATCCTACTGGCTCTCCCCACAGCCTTTTGCATTGTTTTCTTACCTTTAGGTCATCAGATATGATTACTCCCAGGTCCCTTTCCTGTTTGCTGGCCATCAGTATCCCCCCCCCCATCATGTACTCCTCTTCTTTGTTTTTGTGCCTCAAATGCATGATGTTGCACTTCTTTGCATTGAATCTTAGCTGCCATACTCTTGACCACTCGTCAAGCTTGTTAAGGTCCCTTCTCATTTTTCCACCACCCCCGGAGTGTCAACCCTGTTGCAGATCTTTGTGTCATCGACAAAGAGGCATACCTTCCTTTCCAGCCTCTCTGAAGTGTCGCCTATGAAGACTTTAAAGAGGTCTACCCCAGCACCAATCCTTGTGGCACCCTGCTGGACATCCCCCCCATCTTCATATTGAACTCCGTTCACCACTACCCTGTGTTGTATCCCTCAACCAATTTCTGACCCAGTTTACCACTCAGGGACTCATTCCCAGGCTGTCTAATTTGTTTATCAACCTCCTGTGAGGGACAGTGTCGAAGGCCCTGCTGTAGTCCAGGTTGGCCACATCCACCGCCCTTCCCTGATCTACTTCCCTGGTCACCCAGTCAAAGAAGTCTATCAGATTTGTTTGACAAGACCTTCCCACTGTGAATCTGTGCTACCTTAGATCCTGTGCTCCACTGGATTCCAGGTATAACACAATCCTTTCCTTTAGCAGTGTTTCCATTAATTTCCCCACCACCGAGGTCAGGCTGACTGGCCTTTAATTTCCAGCCTCCTCTCTGCTCCCATTTTTGTGGAGAGGAACTACATGTACCCTCCTCCAGTCCTCCGGAACACCTCCTGTTTCCAGTTATTTGTTAAACAGGGGTGTCAGTGGTGCTGCCAGCACCTCTCTAAGTTCTTTTAATATTCCGGGGTGCATCCCATCTGGCCCCATTGCCTTATCTACTTTCAGCTTTAAGAGTTCCTTTAGGACTCTTTCCTCCAGAAAAGGACTGGTGTCCACCTCCCTTCCATTGGTGTTTCTATTGCCTAACCATGGTCCCTCCCCTTCCCCTTCTTCCGTGAATACTGAACAAAAATATTTGATCAGTGTTTCCACTTTTTCCAGGTCTCCGTCCGCACACTTATCACTTTATCACATTTTCATCAATTCCTAGATGTCAGCACTAATGAGACACTGATTCTAGGTGACCTAAACATGGACTGGGTTTAATAACAAATTGGCACCGCTCAAGATGGTCTGTGATGAATTTGGACTCTCACAACTACTCTCAGAAACCACTAGGCCAAGCCACACAAGTCACTCCCTTGGCTCCCTAATTGATGTCATTCTGACAAATAGACCCCATAAAATCACACATGAAGCAGTCTGGCACAACCCCTGAGTGACCATAATATTGTACTGTGTATCAGGAATCTTCCTAAATTGCTAAATCCAAGTAACATGATAGCTAAATGATCCTTCAGACACTTTAACTCAGCAGACTTCCTAGCTGACCTGTGCAACATTAATTGACAACAATTCTACCTAGCCCCATCAGTTACTGAGGCATTGGCCTGCCTTAATGCAATACTTACAGGTATTATAAACTCCCATGCACCTGTCAGAACACATAGATTGAAAAAAGCTTGAGGTCTTCATCCATGCTAACAAAAAGAGATAAGCTTTGGACAACTGCCAGATGCACAAAAACACCCGCAGACTGGACAACATTCAGGATATGTTGAAATGCCTGTACTAAACTGATTAGGCATATTAAAGAAAACTATTACCTAAGCACCCTAGAGTCAGCCAGTGGTAACCCATCCAAGATTTGGTGCACCTTTAAACTAGTTGAAGGAAGCAAAGCTCCACCATCTCTCCCCACTACCATTACCTATCAGGGCACCTCAGTTACAAATAAATTTGTCATACTTGACAAACTAAATGAGCATTTTGCCACAGCGGGTCTTGCATTCGATTCTTCTCCATCAGCCAGCCTAAGAACCTCTCTCCTTCACCCACCTGCACTACCCAACATCCCAACACACTCACCCTTCTCTTTCTCACCTATCACCTTTAAACAGGTGGAAGACCAACTGCTCAGGTTGGATGTTAAAAAGAGTGGAGGTGCGGGCAACATTGACCCTTTCTTTCTGAAACTAGGCTATTATTTTTTAACTGCCCCTATCACTCATTTATTTAATCTTTCGCTGTCTGAAAGTATTGTGCCCCAAGATCGGAAAGTTGCACACCTCATACCACTTTTCAAATCTGGTGACCCCAGTGATGTTAACAACTACTGGCCTATCTCTATCTTGCCTTCCCTCTCAAAAATTCTGGAGAAACTGGTCAATATTCAACTCAAATCCTTCCTCAAAAATTCTCAGTTGCTAACTCCGAAACAATCAGGTTTCAGACCCAGTCATAGGACTGTCTCGGCGTTGTCCAAAGTTACTAATGACTGGTTGGTGGCCCTGGACAGCAAACATGTCACCGCTGCGGTATTTTTGGACCTTAGTAAGGCCTTTGATACTGTGGCTCACCCCCTGCTGCTTGACAGCTTGAAGTTCCATGGCTTGTCAGATGCTACGGTATCCTGGGTTGCCAGTTACCTAGGAAACAGACATCAATGTATTAAGATAAACGGAACCTCCTCGTCACTCTTGCCAGTCACAAGAGGGGTCCCACAAGGATCCATTCTGGGCCCATTGTTGTTCTAATCTATGTAAATAATCTGGACTTGGGCATCAAAGACTCCAGTATTCACTTATTTGCAGATGATACGGTCCTCCACATACTGAAACCTACAGTTAATCAAGTATGTTCTGTTCTCCAGTCTGATTTTGTCAAACTTCAACATTACTTGATAATAGCCAAACTACTCCTAAATGCAAAAAACAAAAAGTTATGCTCTTCTATTCCCCCAATGTCCCCTCAGTGTGCCCCATGATAAACCACTATGCTCCCATCACCACCCTATCAGGAGACTCTCTCGAACTGGTGAATCACTTTAAATACTTAGGCTTCATACTTGACTCACACCTATCCTTTTCATCACATGTCGAAGCTCTCACAAAAAAACTGAAATTTAGGCTTGGCTTCTTATTCAGGAACAAATCATTGTTCTCACGAGAGTCCAGAACTAGACTGGTACAGGCCACTTTCATGCCTCTTCTTGATTACGCTGATATTCTCTATAACAATTGTGCAGCCATCTACCTGCATTCGTTAGGCATACTCTATCACCGGGCCATCCATTTCATTACCAATGCCCCAGCCAGAACCCATCATTGTACCTTGTATGAGGCGATGAAGTGGACCTCCTCATCCACCAGGAGAATGGTGCACATTTATACTTGGACATATAAAGCACTCCTCAATAAGCTACCCCCTATATATCAGCCTTCTCTCATGCTCAGCTAGCGTCTACACCCTCAGAAAATGTGCATATATTACCCTGAATGTGCCAAATTAGCAGATACGGTTTGGTAGGGCATCTATAAGCTTTTCTCTTCCCTGCCTTTGGAATAAGCTTCAAGCTACCCTAAAACTCCATACCCTTATCCCAGTTAGGGCATTCATTGGTAGGGTACGTGAGATCACTGCTGAGATCTGCAGCTGCATTTAGCTTCCCTCGTGGGTCTACCTTCTCCCCATCCCTCTCCCATTGTCTTTGTAGTTTTCTGTGTATACTGGAATGCATCTTCCTTCCTTCCTTCCTGCCTGCCTTCCTTCCTTCCTCGCTCCCTCCCTCTCTTCCTTCCTTCCCTTTTGTCCATTCTACCCAAGTTGTTCTCTCCCATATTTATTAGGTGTGGTAAACTTACTGTTAAGTGATGCTTCTAATTTATCACTATGTATTGCTATAACCAACCTATTCTGCGTACTGTGATATCCCTGCTGTTTTTCTATGTTGTACTACTTGTATTGATTGTCTGTGATGATTTTTATTAGGTGGTGGTGGTAACCTTACTTTCATGTGATGAGTTTGCCTTTATGTATTTGTTACAACCAATCTACTCTATGTACCATGATATACCTGCTGTATTACTATGATGTATCCTTGTACAGATGTTTAGTACTTTGTATCAGGGACCTCCTTGTGAATGAGCGTACTCAATGGATGCTGTCTCTACACAATAAAGTGAACTTAACTGAACACTCCCCTCTCTCCTTTTTCAATCTCACAATCCCTCCCCTGGACTTTTTTCTTTCACTAACGTATCTGAAAAATGTCTTGTCCCCTTCCTTTATTTCATGGGCTATTTTTTCCTCTCTTTGTGCCTTTGCACTTCTGACTGCTTTCCTTGCTTCCCTCTGCTTTTCCAGATACATTTCCCTGTTGTACTCCCTCTGTGTTATCTTGTACCTCCCAAATGCCAACTTTTCCTCTTAACTTCTTGGCCACATCCTTTGAGGACCATAGTGTTTTCCTTCCTCTTTGTTTTGCCTAATTGCCTAATGCAAAGGCTTGTTGCCTCTGCTATGGCTCCTTTAGATTGCCCACTGTACCTCAACACCCCCACCCCATTCCTCCCCCCTCCCAGGGCTTTCTTGAGATGATCCCCAATCTCTGCAAAGTCAACCCGTCTGAAATCCAGGACTTTCGCTTTTGTGTGGTTTGACTCCTCCACAGTTCTGACATTGAACCATACCATATAGCAATCACTGGACCACAGGTGGCTACCCACCATTACATCTGTAACTCTGTCCCGGCTGGTGAGTGCTAGATCCAGTGCCATTCTCTCATGGGTGGGCTCCGCCACTACCTGTCTGAGGCATCCCCTCTGAAGGGTGTCTAGGATGTCCCTGCTCCTGGCTGAGGCTGTAGCATGGGTACTCCAGTCAACATCTAGCATGTTGAAGTCTCCCACCAGCAGCACCTCACCTTTAGTTGCCATTCTGTGGATGGCTTCCTCTAGTACCCATCCCAGCTCTTCCCCTTGTGTTGGAGGTCTGTAGGTCACACCTGTGCAAATGGTGGAGCCATTTCCCTTCTCCAGGGTGACCCACAGTGCCTCCTCCTCCCCTTCTTGCATTCCCTGTACTTCAGTTACTTTAATGAATAAGACAGAGGATTGAGTATGAGCAGTCATACATAACAAGGATATTCTTGTATCGAGAGGTTTCCTTGGTAACAGATGACCTCGAGAGCACAGCTTGAGAGGTACTCTGTTACCAAAGGAATCTCAAGATACAAGAATTTCCTTGTTTGTGTATGACTGCTCATACACACTCTTTTATAGTGTATGGGCAGTCACAGCATAGAAAATCACACAAAACCAGCTGGAGAAGACAACAGAGAATAGAAATTTTAACATTTTCTTTTTTTTTTAACTGACACAGTGTGCTGTAGATGTTTCTGTAAGTTCAAGTTTAAAAAACCCGCAACTTCCAGCTTAACTGGATTAAGGAAAGCAACTATGTGGCAGCATTCCAAGTTGTTATGCTGCAGTAGTGACATAGCCAGTGCAGCATAACAGCTGTGATGACATAGCTACTGCAGCATAACAACGCCATTCTAGTTATGGATATCTATCCATAACAACATTCTACCATACACTACTAAGTTTTTCCATTGGGTAGATCTGACCAACTAGGTGGCATCAAACTTATATATCTGGGGCTTGGGGTGTCACCCATAGCCTCGTAATGATATTCTTGGCAGCCGTTATAAGGTTATCAAGCAGTTGTCTTGTGTTTCTATCCCTGAAGCCCTGGGGGTATTACATAAGTAAGAATAACTCTGCTGTTAGGTGGAATGGTCTGCCGCAGAATTCTGTAAGTTCAAGGTTAAATTCCTGAACAATGGGGGCAAGCATTGGGCAGGTTCATGTTATATGAAAATGTGTTGCCTGTGCCTGCGCTTCTCTGCAAGTACGCCAGCAGACTGTGGAGCTGGAGGCCAGATAGAGGGCTGAGATCACCAGGGTTCTGAAATATCTGATAAACTGTTTCCAGCTATATTCTTGCCATGTGTTGGAACTGGTAACCTTGGTGGATGCCAGGCAAGATTTCTGCCAGAACTCCAGTGGCATCTGGATTTCCAAGTCAGCTTCCCATTTGAGTGAAATCTCCAGGGTGGAGACACCCACTGTGTCCTGCAAGGCTTTGTTTATTTGTGAGACTGTGTGTGGGGTATCACCTATTTTAAAGAATGTAAGGAAGTCATTGATAATTGCTGGATAGGAGGTCGGGGGTGGGCCCCCAATGGCAGGGACTGTATGTAGTGGCAGATTTGGAGAAATATAAAGTGCTCCATTCTCTTGAGCCCAAAGATGCTTTGGACCTCAGTAAGGCAGAGGAACCTCCTGCCGTGATCAATTGTGAGAGATATTGCATGGAATCCCATTCTCAGGTTTGGTACCCTGGGTCTAGTAGAGCAGGGGGGGAAATCCTCCAGAAGCAATATAGGGCATAACAGCAGGAGAAAAAGTATGAGGTGCAAAGCCTAATGGATGGAATTCCAGATGCAGACCTACTGTTGAAGCCATGGGTTGTCTGCGCTTTGAGATTCAAGTGGAGGACCCCTGTGGAATAGGGCCCAGACATGGTCTGTGCTTGAACGAATTCTCTTTCCAATTAAAACCATGCATTAATGCATTAGGAGTGAATCCTAGGTGCCTGAATAGCAGGAACTGGAGTTGTGCTGCCCAACAACAGAGGTGGAGATTTGGCAAAGATAATCCACCCTGGGATTTGGGTAGAAATAATGTTTTCTGTTTAACTTGAGGTCTCTGTCCTGCCCAGATTAAGTGGGAGATTTCCTTGTTCCTGCCCCAATATGCTTCCATAATGCACAAGAGCACATTTTGGAAGAGATACAGTGCCCTAGGTAGAGTCACCATATGAGCTACCTCTATTGTCCATCATAGGCTCAGTGGCAGTGTGCCCCATATGGAGAAGTTATGTGTCATTTGTCAGGTGAAAGGTAAATAGTTAGAATGTGCTGTGTTTATTGAACTGGAGACCTGAATACCCAGACACTTCAATTTATTTAGCTGTCAGTGAAATGGGTACATATTTCTAGTCTCCTGGGAAGAGAAGTATTGGAAAAAGATGGTTTCCATATTGGCAGTGTTTACTCGGTAACCATATACAGCATAGCCTTGATTATCTGAGCCCTGATTATCCAGATCTCCAGACTATCCAAACTGTGCCGTTGTCCCTCAACTCTGTTTTGCTTTGTGCAGTGGATCCCCCATTATCCAAACTCTTGATTATCCAAACAAATCTGTTGTCTCCCAGAGCGTTTGGATAATCAAGATTGTACTGCACTTCACCAAATGTCTGTAATAAGGTAAATATTTTAGGGAGAACAGTTTCAGGATTTGAAATGTAGAACATCTGCATATAAAGCCATGCGATGATCATCCGCCCCCTACCATAATGCCCTGAAACTGGTCTGATTCCCTTATAACTTGGGCCAAGGATTCAATATAAGCCACAAATAGGAACCGTGAAAATGGGCAACCCTGATGGGTGCCCTGTTTCAAGGGGATGTCTGGCGAGTGGTGCCTGTTGACTTTCACACTGGCCCAAGGGGAAGCAAAGATTCTTCGTAGCAGTTGAATGAATGAGACCAGGAGCCCTTGCAGGAATGGCCAGGATACCTGGTCAAATGCCTTCTTCGCATCAAGGCTAATCAGTAGAGAGGGCGCATGGACCCTCACCATTTGATATGCCAGGTGTAATGTGTGGCATGTGTTGTCATTTGTTGTATGCAGCCATACAAATCCTGTCTGGTCTCAGTCAATCAGGTTGGAGAGCAGCCTGCCTAGGCATTTGGCCAACACAGACATGAAATATTTATAGTCGGTGTTCAACACCAAGATAGGGCCGTATAAGGTACACTGTAACAGATTTTTGGTAGTTTTCAGAATTACTGAAATAGCAGCCTGGGACTAGGAGGGGGCAGGCTGTCTCATTCAGTCTTGAGATGAAGGATGCTAGAAGGAATTGAGTTATGTATTCCAGGAGAGTTTGTAAAATTCAGCCCTGAACCCATCTGGTTCTGGGGCTTTCATAGTCTTAGACTGTTTAATCATGCCTTCGGTTCCCCTATAAATATTTGGAGTGACAAGTCTGGCCCCCTGCTCAGGAGGGAGGACTGGCATTGATAAAGAGTCTGGAAAAGCAGCGACTGACTCTTGGGGAGTCTCTGCTTCTGGTGTATAGAAGTCCTGGTAATAAGTCTGAAAAGCTGCAACTATTGGAATGGTGTGTGGTGGGTACCCGTCTGCGGGTGTAATAAAACAGTTATAGTGGCCTGCTTCCTTGGCTTCTGAAGTTGGTATGCCAACAACTTGGAAGAATGGGCCCCTATTTCATAAATTTTCTATGGTAGGAACATTAATGTTCTACATGCTGGGCCTTTGGAGATCTTAGGGCTCAGCTCCGGGCAGCATGGGCAGAGATTGCACGCCTCAAATTTCATATTGAAGAGGAAATACATTATAAGAACCACCCGCCATTTCCCCAGCATCCAACAGAAAAACCTCGACCGCAGAGGGTAGTTGGTCCAGGAGGTTGGCAGGTGGTTAGGAGGAGCAAATCAGGTGCCCCATCACTCTCTGCTCTCCAACACATTACCTCCAAAAACCATATAAACACTACAAACAGGTATCTGCCTCTATCTCTGAAATCAAATAAAGAGGCAGAAGACACTGCAGAGCAGGACACTGCGGCACAGGAGCTAGCACAACAAAACTCACCCAAATCAGGAACCAAAACAAAACAAGCACAAAGGAAATCCAAAAAACTTCTGATCATAGGAGACTCCATGATTCGGGGAGTTGATACCCATCTCCAGCCAGGGGTGATGGTCAGATGTCTCCCAGGTACATCAGCATGGAGAGACACTGACCGCATTGCTAAAATTGTTCACAAAGCAGGAGAAAACATTGATGTCCTAGTACACATAGGGACTAATGATCTCACCAGCCGGTCAGTTGTGGAGACCAAGGAACACCTGACTAGGCTGGGTGACAAACTATCATCTATTTCGTCCGGCATCTCCTTCTCTGAGATCCTGCCAGTCTGGGAGAGGGGAGCAGATGGTCGGAAGGTCAGAGAAGGGGAGATAGGGGAGCTAAACACGTGGCTCAAGGGCTGGTGCCAGGAAAAAGGACACAGATTTGTAGGAACTGGCAACAGTTCTGGGAGCGAAAGTTCTTTAAATTTGATGGACTGCATCTGACTAAAGAGGGAGTCAGTGCATTGGGGCAGAAGTTTGACGTCTTTGCAGAATATTTAAACTAGCAAATGGGGAGAGGGGTGCAGCACACCATACGTCGAATGGGAAGAACACCCTTCCCCCCTCAGCTAGTGGTCAAACAGGAATTCAGCATGTTTGCCGTTCATTTGCATTACCAGGTAAGAAAAAAGATTTGTCTCCCACACGACGCAGACAGGTAAGGCCAAACTTCACCCAACAACTAACACACACCAAAATCTGGCCAATGGAAAATCATGTACATAATGCTCACAGCCTGGGAAATAAGATCCCAGACCTGCAGGCAATAATGTCAGAGGCTAAACTGGACATAGTAGCAATTAGTGAGACGTGGTTTACCAGTAACCACACTTGGGAGACTTCAGTACCTGGCTATGTATTGTCTAGAAGAGACCGAGGTGCAAAAAGGGGGAGGAGTGGCCCTGTATGTTAATGAAAATATCAAAGCTACAGAAATTCAGAATACATAAGGAGCCAGAAGAACTGTGGGTCACCCTGGAAACAGGAAATGGGACAGCCATAAGAACTGGGGTTGTCTACAGGCCCCCAGACCAGAGGGAAGACATAGACACATTACTGTTAGACGATATACAAAACATGACAGCTAAAGGGGAGGTTCTGATAATGGGAGACTTCAACATGCTGGATACAGATTGGTCAATACCAGCAGGAACATCTGCCAGAACTAGACTCATAGTGGATTCCTGCAGGGGAGGGCCTCAAACAACTGGTACAGCAACCCACAAGAGACAGGGCTATCCTAGATCTAGTACTGACTAACAAGAAGGGATCACAGATCTCCAGGTAGAAGGTCACCTGGGAGCCAGTGACCATCACATGGTATGGTTCAATTTGGCTACTACATCTAAATCATCCCATTCCATGGCAAAATATGGGACTTCAGAGGAGCTGACTTTGATAAGATGGCCAACAGAGTTAAGCTAGCCCTGGCAAAAAAAACACAGGTGAGGGGTACAGGCAAAGTGGGCAAGCATTAAGGATGCAATACTTGAAGCAACATCCCATTGTGTTAGACAGAAAATGAAGTGCAAAAGAAGAAGAAACCACTTTGGTTCTCAAATACAGTAGCAGAAAGGTCAGAGCCAAAAGGCTGGCCTTCAGGAAATATAAGGAACACAGCGGGATGAAGATAGGAGGCATACCAAACTGCCCTAAGGGAAGCAGGTAAGGCAGTAAGGCAGGCAAAGTCCCAAACTGAGGAAACACTAGCACGAACAGTAAAAGAAGGTGACAAGACTTTCTATAGATACATTAGTGAAAGGAGAAAGTCCAGAGGGGGTATTGCTAAGTTTAATGGAGAAAAGGGAGTATGTGAGGAGGAGGACCCTGTAAAGGCATCTATCCTAAATAGATACTTTTGCTCAGTATTTACTGAAGAGAAGGTAGGCAGGGCCCACAGCTCAGCATCATGGACACAGGGGAGGGAGGTAGCACTACCCTTCACAAAAGAAAGGGTCCTACAAGAGCTTGCTAAGCTCAGGGTGGATAAGGCAATGGGACCTGATGGCACATCCCAGGGTACTTAAGGAGCTAAAGGAGGAACTAGCAGAGCCATTAGCAGAATTGTTTAGTGAGTCTCTGAGCACAGGAGAGGTCCCAGAAGACTGGAGAAGTGCTCATGTGATCCCGCTCCACAAGAGTGGTAGCAGGGAGGAGGCGGGGAACTACAGACCGGTCAGTCTTACCTCAGTAGTGGGCAAGATTATGAGGCACCTTAAGGAAAGGATAGTGCAACACCTGGAATCCATAGGGCACAGGATCCAAAACAGCATGGGTTTACAAAGGAAGGTCCTGTCAAACTAATCTCAGATTTCTTTGACTGGGTAACCAGAGTGGTGGACCAAGGGGAGCAGTTGATGTCGCCTACCTTGACTTCAGCAAAGCTTTGACACTGTTCCACATAGAAGATTGATAAATAAGCTGGGTAGGCTCGGGTGGGTCAAGTTGGTCAGCTGGGTGGCAAACTGGTTGAGGGCAGAAAACAGAGAGTGGTGGTAAATGGTATACAGTCAGAAGAGATGCAAGTCACAAGTGGGTACCTCAGGGATCAGTCCTGGGGCCAGTCCTCTTCAACATCTTCATTAGTGACCTTGCAGATGGACTAGAGGTAAGGCTTGTCTGTTTGCAGATGTCACCAAGATCTGCAACAGAGTAGATGATCCAGATGGGTGGGCAGAATGAGAAGAGATCTGGATAAACTAGCAGAATGGTCAGAAGAGTGGCAACTGGGATTTAATGCAAGAAGTGCAAAACATGCACATAGGGAGAAACCCTGAAGCCACCTATAGGCTGGGAGGGAGTTGCTAGCAGTCACAAAGGAAGAAAGAGACTTGGGCATCATCATCACTGATGACCTAAAATCATCCAAGCAGACCTCTAAAGCAGTAGAGTAAGGCTAGGGGGTGTTAGGGTGTATTAGTAGGGGTATCACAAGTCGTAAGAGGGAGGTGATTAATCCTCTGTACCAAGACACTGGTTAGGCCCCATCTGGAGTACTGCGTGCAGTATTGGAGGCCACACCTTCAAGGACATTAACCAAATTGAGGCAGTCCAGAGAAGGGCAACCAAAATGGTGCAGGGACTGCATCAGAAGACATATGAGGACAGATTAATGGAGCTCAATATGTATACCCTTGAGCAAAGGAGGGAGAGAGGTGATATGATCGAGGCATTCAAACACCTTAA
The DNA here is from genome assembly GCA_016271365.2 of Neoceratodus forsteri. Taxonomy (NCBI): domain Eukaryota; kingdom Metazoa; phylum Chordata; order Ceratodontiformes; family Ceratodontidae; genus Neoceratodus; species Neoceratodus forsteri. The sequence goes on from JADMNL010000026.1 coordinate 24,389, forward strand.
GGGCATAAACAAGGTGAAAGAGTCTAACATGTTTAAATATAAGGAAAATAGCAGGACAAGAGGACACAGCATGAGATTAGAGGAGGCCGATTAAGGGGGAATGTGAGGAAATTCTTTTTCACAGAAAGGGTGGTGGATGCATGGAATGGCTTACCACAAGAAGTGGTGGCTATGAATACAGTGCAGGGCTTCAAACAGGCATGGGATAGGCATAAGGGAGCAATACAAATGACTATGAATAGATAGGCCACTGACAGAGCAAAGGCCGATGGCACATTTATAAGGCAGAAAAAGAAATGGGCAGACTGGATGGGCCTTACGGTCCTTATCTGCCGTCAACTTCTATGTTTCTATGTTATCTTCATTTGCTGGAGGCATAAGGCATTTTGTTCTGATTTCACTTTGGCCAGTTGTGTGGCAACTGACGTGTCACCCTGTTGCTGTGCCATCTGTAGGCAATGTAACATTTCTTCCAAATGGGCCTGCCTCTCCTTCTGCTTTTTCTTCTGTGCCGCTCTATGCTGGATAATTGGGCCTCATAATACCACATCGAGTGTGTCCCACTTGATGGCGGGTATAGTGTCCCAGACCGGATTGTCATGTAGGATTTCCTCTACTTTTTTCTGCAAGAAAGTCTGGAATTCTGGGTGCTTTTGGTAATACAGTTTGAGTCGCCATCTGGTGGCCCTCTGTTCAATACCCCAATCTAAGAGACAACTGAAGGGGGCATGGTCTGACAGACAGATGTCACCCATGCAGCTTGCCGAGACACAAGGCGAGAATTCATCTTGCGTATAAAGACAATCTACTTGAGCACAGGTTCCATGAACCTCTGAAAAGAAGAAGAGGTTGCGGACTCTGGGGTGGTGGGTCCTCCAGACATCTGTCCAGCCCATCTTTTGCATAAATATGTGGAGGAATTTATGGGCTGCTGGAGTGCATTGGGATTTGAAGGATCCTAGCTAGGCTGGAGGACAACTTTGAAGTGTTCAGCTAGGAGTAATAACCTCCACCCTGGTATTTGTCACAATTTTATCTAGAAGATTTCTAATTATGGGTGTATTGGAACCAGGAGGTAGATACATATTGGCTAATGTTACTTCCTGATCGTACAAGGTACCTTGCACGATGCTCAATCTGCGCTCTGAATGGGACTAGACCTGCTGCCCTGGAAGAGGGTGGATCTGGGTATCAGGATTAATATGCATCTTCTCTGACTTTCAGGATAGGATGAAGAGTGGGCATTGGAAAATCCATATTTAGTAAGCTTTTCATGCTCTGCCGGGGACAGGTAGGTTTCCTGTAGATGCAGGATCTTTGGTTTAGTTGGTTTCATCTGGGCTACCATTTGGAATACTTAATCGAGTTGGTGAGTCCATTCACATTCATCAAATTTATTTATTAAATTTTGGTGATCGGGTAGGCCCACTGAGCCCCGAAGGTCCCTTTTTCAGGGGTGACCCGGGATAACAATACAAGTTATAAGAATGAACAAGGACATAAAGAACATTTGAGACATGGAGAATTACTGTGTGGGGCAGAACAAATCAGAAGCAGAGCAACGCTCCATCGTAGGGCTACGGGAGGGTGGAAAATGTTATTATGCTTAAACATACAAACATATAAACCTTAATAACTAAAAACATTTTAACAATGGCCAGTGGACACTAAACTTTGGCCTCTAAGATTGAGACCTTGGGTTAAGTCCTCTAGCAGGCTATGGCCTACCAGGAGGATATCCCTTTTGGTGGAAGGGCCTCCAGCTAGATACAGCTTGGAAGAAAGGTGGTGTATGGAAAGATGTCAGTGCTCTGATCAGGGTGAGTTATGAACTATATACTGACACTTGCATCCAGCAGGGGGAAGGGTCACTGCAAAGTACAGGAGACTTCCTGTAGCCTCCTGGAATCCTGTGAGCTTTCTGAGGTTTAGCTGCAAGCCTTTCAGTTGTAGGGTTGCAATCTGCAGGGGGTGGCTATGTGCCCCGTCTATTCCCCTGTGGTAATACCTCAGGGTCTGAGTCTGTGCAGGTAGCCTTGAGCATGGAAGGTGTGGAGAGTGCCAAAGCTGGGTCACCATCATTCGTCTATTGCAGTCCAGGAGTGAGGAATGGGGGGGGGGGAGCAGGGATATTTAATTGCTGTACATAGCCTTTCAGGCCCTGATGGAACAGGGCCTGTCTCAATGGCATGTGCAGTGTTCTGGGCTCTGAATGAGGTCCTCCCTGCACTGATTGTTGGTAGTGGGGGCAGCTTTTCAATTCAGTTACAGTGCATACCACAAATCATTATCCAGAACAATCTACCAAAACATTTTATCATGCAGCTATTTACGTTAGTGACCTGGTTGCCAGTGTTGGACTAATAATTGGGGCATTGTGCCAGACAGACTACCAGAAAATGACAGCAAGTGCTTTACGCTGCCCTCACAATTTGTGATCACTGAAGTCCGGATGCTTACCAGTAAAGTAAGTGCATTCCCAATGTTCGGGGAGCATATTCTCCGTGCTGAGAATGTCCGTATATTGGGGTGAATCAGGATAGGCAGCAGTTTCTCAAATCAAATCAAAGATGCAAAGGACGAGAGGTTACTGCTCTCCATTGAACTGTTATTGTGAATCTCTGCTAGGACTGGTCTGGGCAGGTCTTTCAGAAGTGCTGTTTAGTTATTCTGTGTCTCCTACTCAGACACAAATGCTCCCCAGACTTCAGTGTACTTTGATATTTTTGTGTTCCCAGATCCCTTCCCATGGGACATCTGGAAACAAGCAGTTCTTAGCTCAGTATACCTTTCCTGGTGAAAAGGTTTAAATAAATATTCATAGGAACCCTTGTTGTTTATCAACATCAGACTTGAAACGCCTGAAAGCATCAATTTTCAGATTTTTCTCAGCTTCCATCACTGTGGTTTGATGGCGTGCACTATTAAATTTCTGGTGCCAACATTATGCCCTATATTTGAGCAAAGCCTCCTAGATTTGGGGAGTTAGGACAGCCAGCTTCCTGACCTGAAAGCTTGTTTTGCCCTGGGTCACCAAGGGCAAGTGGCACAGCTGATGTGTGGGTTAGCAGCAGCAGGCTCTGAAGGTGCGATACTGTGTCTATGTGGTGAAATGGTGTTGGGGCAGGGTGCTGAGCTGGGATTTGATGGGGGAGAAAGATCCTTAGCCCTCAACAGGAGCCAGTCATCCCTTTCAGGATTGAATGCACTTCCCCAAGTGTGACACCAGGCAGACACAGTGCTGACTGTCCACCCACCTCCAGCCACTCACACTTCAAGAGAACTTCATTCTTTCCTAGACCCAGAGAGAGACACATGCAGGCAGGGAGCCTCTCAGTCTCCGTATAGGGAGTCAGTAGGGACTGTAAGGTTGCGAAGGGGAATCCAGCCGTAAAAACGCTGCCCTTGAAACTTTGTTGGGGGGAGTGAGAGAGCGAGAGAGAGAGAGAGAGAGAGAGAGAAAGTGTTAACCCCTTAAAGGCGCAGGCGCTGAATTTTAGGAACAGCATTTGCTTCCCGATCTGGAGCCCTTGGATCATGCACTTGAAGATAATTTTCCTAAAGCGGCTGAACTAACGTTACTGAAAAAAGAGTTGGAACCCCCAGCACTAGCAGCGATCGCTGGGACCTACAAAGCGATGCTTGAGTTGACAGATCCAAATCAGGGTGGCAGATAAAATAATTCACGTTCTGTTGTATCTTTTTTTTAAACGATACATTTGTTTGTGTAGTCCTGGTTAGCCCGGGCGTGCATGGAGATGGGCTGCCAGCTGCAGGTGGGGCTGGGCTGGCGCTACAAGTGCTGAGCGCTCCGGACAGCGATCGCCTTTAAATCCGGAGCCAGTCCCAATAAAGAGAAAGCAGAGAGTGCGGATTCTTTGGATTTTATACAGAGATAGAAAAATATATGTACATTTAGTCACCTGTTCCGGATGTTCTGCCTTCAAGTCTTTGGGGAATAGACAGAGAACCGAACCTGAGAACTGGAAACTAAACCCCATTTTTATTATTATTTAGAGTGCCAACCACAGCGATGCGAGTCTTCCATGTTCTGCCGAGCCTGTCCATGTAAGCGGCCCTTCCGATATTATTTCTGGCTATTATTCTTGGATATTAAGAGTGTGCGGAACCATTGACCCCAGGGGTAGTTTATTTGACCCTGGGGGTCAGTATTGCCACAATAACTTTGTGTGTGTATATTGTGACTGAGGGCTGGAAAGCTGCCCCTAATGCCTTTTTTTCCTGTTTTCTCTCCCCAGATGGTTCCCACTGGTTGTGCTGTGCTCGGAAGCCCAGGTAAGCCCTATTCTGTATTGGATGCATTGATCTCTGTCGGGTCTCAAGTCCCAGCTGTCCTGCAGGCTTATTAGTGTCAATATCACAGTCTCTTGCTCAGCTGTCCCTGATTTGTTTCTAGCCTTGCCACTGATTCTCTAGGCAGGAGACAGAGAGGTATAAACCATCAGTGTTCCTCTCACCGTTTGCCCCAGCCCCAAGTGTTATTACCCCGGCTAGTCCTCATTGAACCCCCCGGGGCTGATGCACAAACTCCGCATTTTGTTGGAAACGATTTTCCTGGGCTTTCAGAATAATTCCCACTCCAGTCTCCCCAGCGTTACAGTACACGATTCAGAGTTTCTGTATAGAAATGTCAGCTGTTTTAGGTCATACTGTTTTATCAAGTTTGTCACGTCTGTATTCCTCGGACAGCCAGTTTAGAACCGGATTATATGAAGTACTGTACTGTTCTTACCGCCTGGAACCGTGTTCATTTAACAGCTAGTTCGGTTGAACCCCACAGTAGTTAGGGTGTGTGTGTGTGTGTGTGTGTGTGGCGGGGGCGCAAAAGTTGAAGAGGGGTGACTGCGCCCTGGTATGGAAATATCTCTTTAAATAGAGCTGCGTCTGGACGTCGGGAAAAAGGTCCATGAGGGATACGGTTCGTATTGCACAGCTGGGCTACCATCCTTGGAGTACTCCACCCAGGATGTCGGTCAACCTTCCACCAGTCAGGCCGAGCCAAAGCAGTCCCGTTAACTTGGGATGGGGCAACACTGCGGCTGCATTTATTACCTGGACTGTCCTTTCTGCACCAGTCGTGCTACAAAAGTCCAGTCTGTGCGAAACCGAGCCAGTCAGTCCAGAATCCCGCTCCTTAGAGGGTCTACCACTCGTTACATCTCGACTGTCCCTGATGTAATTAGGGACGGTCCCTAAATTTACCTCGGAATTGTTCTCTGCCAAGATTAATGTCTGCGCTGAACAGTGGGAACTGTAAGCGCAAACTAATGGTTCTAATCTAGAGCATTTTTTTCAGAAAATGCATTTTACTCTACTCCTTTTATACAACCAACAACCTCAGTGGGTACCCCTATTTATTTCAAGACCTGACCCTGATTTTTGCCATTTTCCCTTTATTTTCAAGCACTGATTTGGGGGGGGGGGAGGAATGCTTCAACAAGTCAAGACAAGCCTCGGTGCTGGGGTCCGTAAAGTAGTCCCCGAGCTTCCTTTATCGGCTTAATCGGTTTCCGTTTTATAGTGAGAACCCCGCAAAGCAAGTTAAAATTCCTGATCCCCCCAGCCCCCGTCATCACACTTGTATGAGCTCTGGGAGCTAAAAGGGTCATCACACAGTCCTCCTTCCCATTAGATGGTACTATTGTATATGTTATGGGAGCCATAACAGAACAAGGTGGGCCCCAGGACCTATATACCTTCCTCAATAATTCTGCCGGCGGTTCCCCTTGGTGCTTAGAGACTGCAGAATAGGAGTGCAGTCAGCATTTGTGGGCTCTCGCACAATCACAGGATTTAGTTTTAAAAACCTTTTTAAGGATCCTATGTTGTAAGACTACAGCATTTGTTTTTGTGTGGAGTGTAATTTAATTAAAGAGGACAGGAAATGATTTGGTAGCGGGTTATTAATGTTCTCATGTACAGAAAGGATATGCATCAATCAATCCATCAAAATCTTTATTTATCCATGCGGACATCATTGAGCAAAGCTCATTTACAAGATGGACCTGGTTGGATCAGTGACAATTACATAAACATAGTACAATACAAGGAACAAGACACAATATACATAGTGTGGATTTATACAACCTACATAGTTGAATTATCAGGTAAATTCAGGTAATTCAATACCAAATTGTTCATATTTACACATTTTTACATAACTGTAAGGTCATAAACAGAATATTGAGATATGGCACGGAGGGGGTGTTGTCAAATATTTGCATCCACAATTGAGACGACGCCTTAGACGAGCGCAGGATGTAGGTCGAAGATGGGTGAAGAAATTCTGTTATAGCAGAGGAGAGTTACGGAAGTGGGGCAGGAGGCAGGAAGGGCGTGAGGGGTGGGAACAGTAAAACAGATAGCGATGGGGTGAAAAGATGGGGGGGAAGGATATACTAGTGTGAATGGCCATAGAAGAGGTATGGGGTATTGCAGACCATATGGGAGTTGGTAGAAAGGAGAAGCGATGGAGAAAGCAGAGAGGGCATGATTAACTTTTGTGCTAACGAAAACATTTGCAATGCTTCTTGAAAAGCTTTGAGTAAAGGGTTTTGAAAGAAGTAACGGATATGGGTATACTCAGTTTTAGGACTTTCTGCAGATTGTTCCATAGAGAGGGCAGCATGAAGCTGATGGCTGTTCTTCCAAAGAAGGTATTGACTTTGGGTACTTTGAGCAAGATGAAGGAGTAGCTTCTCAGGGCATATTTGCTTATAGGAGTTTGAGTGAAGTAGTCTGAGATGTATTGCGATAGTTGCTTGGATATAGCTCTGAATGTCCAAAATGCAGCGATACTGAATGATTATGGCTAGTTGCTCAAGTTAACAAGAAAGTATTATGGTAAGAGGCTTGTGTTTAAAGCGACGCCACTCTGTCACGCCTCTTCCCGAGTCACCGAATACTTCCTAGAATACTCATATGATATAGTATAGTTCTTAGAATAGTCATGTAATAGTTCTAGTAATGCACAGTGTGTGCAAAGTACCACATTGGACCCAGGGTGTGTGGGGCGGAGCGCCCACTGAGAATATAAACAGTTCACTAAACTAACTAAGCGAAAATAAAGAAGATATTCAGGGGAGTACATAGCAACGATAATTTAACTCATAGGACCCGGGGAGGGTGTGTAGAGGCGGGCCCTTCACAAAGAAATACTAACAAATATTGTCTTGCTTATTGTAGAAAAAAAATTCTAAATATTGATTGCTTCTTTCTTCTGTGGGGCATCACTTCCCACCCAGTTCCATGATGGTTATTCTGTATTTTTCTGTAAAAATAATTTGTCTGCATTTAGTGCCATGCCTGCTGTGTGAAAGCGCATGCAGTTTCACTAGCTCTCCGGCTGGTATTGACACTTTGCGCGGCTTCAAGAGACTCTCATTGCAATAGTCTCTGAAGCTGCGTGACCTTGTTTCTATCTGCAGTAATCCTTCAGTATTGCCAAAATGCTGCATTTCTGTCCCTATACATAAGCCTAAATGATCCATATGTAACTGTACCTGACTAAAACCTGATGTGAAAAACTGTATTTTGCATTGTTTTGTTTTTATGGGCATCATTCTGTTACAGTTCTCTTCATGGAACCAGTGATTTGGAGTTTTAACTACGTCAAGGTTTGAGTAAAGAACTGTAAGCATGGTTCTGATACGACAATAGATCATGCTTAGCATTCTGTACACAAACCATGACATGGTAAAAATTTCAAATTACTGGTTATATGAAGAGGACAGTGCAGAATGTTGCCCATAAGAAGAAAACAATTGAAAACGGGTTTTTACATCATTGGTTTTTCAGGTGCAGTTAAATATGCCTCATTTGGAGGCAAGTCTTTCTTTTCTTTTACTAGGAACATTACTAACTGCTGCCAATTAGCACATATTTCCTGTCCCCTTTAAGGTGAAGGCTGCCCTTTAACTAGTAATGTATTCATTTGTTTGATTCTTTGGTACTTGAGTAAGGTCCACTAGACGTAATGCCTGTTGTTTTTTTTTTTTTTTGGGGGGAGACCCGGAAGCATTAGGAAGGATAAGTGACTTGCTTGGGGTCATAGAATATGCAAAGTAGAGGTTGTGGGAATCGAACCTAGGTCTGCTAGATGTACCAAGCTCATTCACATCTGGTTACTCTAACCTGTAGGTTTTACTGCCAGCCATGTAACATTTATAAAAATGGAATTAAAACTTCAGTGCATGATGGGGGTGAACATTCTGACCTATACTTTTTTATTTTATTTTAGAGTGCCCCTTGTCTCTTGACTTGTATAATATCCTTTTCTCCAGTTCTGAGTCTGCTTTGCCACTTTTTTTAAACAGTTGAGATAATAAAAGGAGCACTCTTTTCAATATGGCTGGGACCAGGTTTTCATTGGTATTGTCTTGTTTTTGAACATCAATCGTTTAAGATCACTTTTCTTGTAACTAGAATGAACTAGCTTGCAGTAGACACTGCTTAATAACTTCATAGGACAACTGGTGAACAGTAACAGTTGAGAATACTGATGAAAACCAGGTTCAAGCCATATTAAAAGGAGTGCTCCTTTTATTATTTTAAAGAGCCCCTGACAGCATTAGGAAAACTTTGAAAAAAAGCAAGATTTATATTCCACTTCATCCCATTTTCTTTATTACTTCATATATTTTCAGTAATTAATTACCCATTTTCTTTATTACTGAAAACAGTTGCATGAAAACAAGATCCCTGCCCCTAAACTCTGTCTGCTCTGGTTGCCTATCTACACATGACATCACAGTCCCCTGTTTATGACATCATAAGTGTCTCAACAGCAATAGATTGTGATGTCATAAAACAGAATTATGATGCCAGGTGTAGACAAGCAGCCAAGGCTGAAAGGGCAGAGATACTGTTTTTTTGCAAATACTCTTAGCAAAAAAGAAATAAGGGTGAGAATTACAGAATAAAATATGAAATACTAACTACATTCATATCTGAATATTGCATTTTTTCAAAGCTGTCTCAAATGTAGCAGGAGTTCTTTAAATTAGGAGAAAGTACTAAAGCAGACACAGAATGGGAAAATAAGGGTATCATACAATCAGGAGAGAAGGGATAATATTTTCTTTATTAACTGTGCTTTATCCCCAGTCACCCCAGCCTCCTTCCACCTGCCTTCTCTCCCCCATCCCTGTTAACCCACCATCTCTTGGACTTGCCTGAGTGACCCTGCAGTGCCCCACAGGTTTCCCCCTGTGGTGGAGACCCCCAGAGAACCCCCATAACCCAGGTGGTGTTTAGTTCAGATGTGGGCAGAGAGCCTAGTGGGCGGGTGCGAGGCCTGCGAGGAAAGGATGCGTCATCCTGCAGGCTGGAGGCGTTTTCCTCATTTTCTGGTCACCAATCCCTGGACACTCCATGGGAGTGGTGGCTTGGCTTGTGCACAGCAACAGACTTGTGCTAACATCATGTACTGGGAGCGTTCCCCTCCTGGAACTGCTGCTCCAGAGCTACCAGCTAGGTGGTGATAAAGAGGCAGAGCAAGCAACCCTCCTCCCCCCGGAGGAGGAGAACATCCCATGGGACCCTAAATCCTCCTCCCTCCAGCTGACTCCTGAGTGGCCTAGGCTCATTCCGAAGCCTGGGTCACCAGCATGGTGGCAGGTGAGGCTTGTGTGCCTCTTCCCTCTGCACCACCGGGCCGGCAGAGAAGGGACATTCTACAACAGAATAAAAAGTACAGGTCAAATATTTTCATCACTATTATGCACTGCAGCGTTAAGCTAAAGATCCACCTGATCCTTTCCTCACTATCATAGAAGGCCTGTCCACTGAGATAGTATTCTCTGCCAAAGACTTATGGGTGTAGTGCATCAGCAGTAGGGCACAACAGGCTGGGTGTGCAATTATAAGCAGTAATAATCATGAGGCAGATGCATGCGGTGCCTCTTGTATGTAAATATACTACAAAAGTGGGATTATCAACCAGTAATCACCATGCTGCAGCTGTGCACCGCATCTGCATGCTTTGAGAAGTGCAATTATTGGCCGTTTTAGTTGGGTGACTAGCCATCACACCGTGGGTGCATTGTACTTCTCATGCACTGAGAAGTGCAATTATTGGCCATTTTGACTGGGCGACTAGCAACCGCACCATGTGTTTGTTGTGCTTCTCCTTCCTTGCGAACTACAATCATTAGCCATTTTGCAGACTTTGTAAAGCTTGCATTCAGAAGTTTTGAAAAATGGAGAAAAATTCAGCAAACTTTTAAAATTGGTGAGAAAAGTAAGACTGCAGGAACAGTGTGTTTTCTTGCAGTCTCTGATCTATTGAAACAAATTCCACAGTTTTCCCAAACTTAATGCTTTAGGCATCTTTTCTTTTTAAATAAGTGTGGGAATGTTGCAGCTTTCCCAAACTTGTATTTTATGAGAAAAATACACAGTCCCCATGCTAAAATGTGCAAGAAACTCAATTTGTAAATTTTCTTAAAACTGCAATTTTGCTAGAATAAAATAGTACAAATGTTACATTTTGAAATTAAGCAATAATGCCCAACAGGGTGTGTGTCATGCTGGGATAATGTCACGCCTCAGGTGGTTGGGCACGAGGCCGCAGGCTGAGTGCATCCAACAACTGATGTGTGACGTTATCCCAAACGACACGCACCCTGGAGGGCATTATTGCTATTATACAATGGCTTATTGTTATATATAAAATAAAAAAAAATAATTTTAAAGAATGTTTTATTAGAATGGAAAAATAATTTTATTTCTTAAGAGGAGATGCAAAAAAAGGGGATCAGCAATAATGATGAGAGCAGCCATAATGATGAGAGTAGATCCATGATGTTGTGCTGGGATAACATCATGGGTCCAGCCCAAGACTGACCAATCAGAGTCCAGGATATTTTTCTTGCCATTGTATAATGCACATTTTTATATACTATTAGAAGAACTCTGCACTATTTCACAAGACTTTCACCAGCAAAATAAAAAGAATTCTAACGCATTGTCCATAATTACACATCCCTGTAATGTCTTGTTATGCTTAGCAAAATGCTTTTAAAATAAAAGCACAGAAATACCAGCAAATAGTGAAGATAATTTGTATATTAAGGGTATGTCAAAAGTCCTGCCCTCTGTGTAATTATGGTGAGATAATCACAGAGGCTGAAATACTCATTCTATGGTCTGAGTCGTCTTCTTTCTTTGCCATCTTTCATTGGCCTTTACAGACACTTCTGACTATCCATTCCACAAATTAGTCACCCTGTGTGCAAATAAACATACACACACACACACACAGGATTTGGAATATGCCTGTTTGCATTTTTTGCCGTCAAATATTGGAAAATGAACATGACTCATCACATAAGAATCAAATATATATTATTACTGAATAGTAAAATGTATTCATTAACTCATTTATTTGATTTTGATTAGCCGGGTAAGAACACTAGACAGATGCCTGTCTATTTTCAGGTGGGACACAGCCAAAGTGCATAAGCATACAGAAGTATAAGGGACAGGTGCATTACTGTAAAGCCAAAAGACACACTGTATTTATTGGATTTTGTTAACCAGGTTTCAGGAGTGACCCAGAATTAATTACATACTTATTTATTTATTCATAGTATCGGATTTACAACCTTTGAGCCAAAGGCTCATTTACAAAGGTACCTCGTCTCAGGGAGGACAGAACAGTGAATACAGGTTACAAAGAAAGCAGTCATGGAGAAATTACAAACATTTTATAAAGTCATACAATACAGAACAGAAGCATTTTTGCTATATACGTACAGTATAATAGCAGTAACATTCAAGGTGACATGACAGTGATAGTAATATTGCATACATACAGTTTTAAAATGACAAAGTGGAATGTGCATTTCCTATGTGCATTTCATTACATATGGGTGACAGTATATGCAGAGCTCACATATTACATCGACTATAAGGGATAGGTATCCTATGATGATGCCAGCCTCTCAGGTCTCAGCAGGGACAGGTACATCAGTTGTTGGAGGGAGAACATTCTTTGAGAGCCTTTCGAATGTTGAGAATGTGGGACTCTCGTGGATAGGAGGGGGAGTACGTTCCATAGCTGGGGGGGGGGCATTGTATGAGAATGATCATTGACCAGCAGTTGTAAAGGCCCTGGGTACCTCCAGGAGTTGTTGTAAGGTGAAGGTGCCTCCTCTGAAGTCTTTGGTCGAATACATTCCTAAGATTAGGGAAGTAGTCACTCAGAATCTTGCAGGCCAGGCATAGCAAAGGATAGCTGAGTCTCTCTTCCAGTGGTGGTCAGCTAATGGAGGCAAGGAATCTCTGTTACCCACACTTGCTGCAAACCTGCTTATCCTATGCTACAGCGTCCTCACTGCAAACCTGCTTATCGCTATGGCATCCTCACTGCAAACCTGCTTATCCTATGCTACGGCGTCCTCACTGCAAACCTGCTTATCCTATGCTACGGCGTCCTCACTGCAAACCTGCTTATCCTATGCTGCGATCTCACTGCAAACCTGCTTATCCTATACTCTGGTGATCCTCACTGCAAACCTGCTTATCCTTTGCTCACAGGCGTCCTCACTGCAAACCTGCTTATCCTATATTCTGGCGTCCTCACTGCAAACCTGCTTATCCTATGCTGCGGCGTCCTCACTGCAAACCTGCTTATCCTATGCTATAGCATCCTCACTGCAAACCTGCTTATCCTATGCTACGGCGTCCTCACTGCAAACCTGCTTATCCTATGCTATAGCATCCTCACTGCAAACCTGCTTATCCTATGCTATGGTGTCCTCACTGCAAACCTGCTTATCCTATGCTATGGCATCCTCACTGCAAACTTGCTTATCCTATCCTATGGCATCCTCACTGCAAACCCGCTTATCCTATGCTATGGCATTCTCACTGCAGACCTGCTTATCCTATTCTATGGCGTCCTCGCTGCAAACCTGCTTATCCTATGCTATGGCGTCCTCACTGCAGACCTGCTTATCCTATTCTATGGCGTCCTCGCTGCAAACCTGCTTATCCTATGCTATTGCGTCCTCACTGCAAACCTGCTTATCCTATGCTATGGCGTCCTCACTGCAAACCTGCTTAACAGCCCAGTGATTCCTGCTGGGAGAGGCTGGGGTAAGAGCAGAAGTGAGTTGCTTGACACCGTTTGCTATTACACTACATCCTACAGTGAGTCCTGTTAGGTAAGGCCGGGACAGGAGTAACAATGAGCTTACTCCACAGTCAGGGTGGTCACACAACTTCCTGTTTTCACCACTATACAGCGACTCCATCAATATCGATGGTGCGACGTATGAGCACAATGCTGACAGTCGGCATTGTACTCGACTAGGCAAAAGTGTTTTTTCTGCGGGGCTTGCCCCATTCCCCATCTTTAAATAATAGCAGTGTCAGTGGCTCAGTAGGTAGCACACTCACCTCTGAGGCTGGGAGATCAGAGGGCTGTGGGTTCAGTTCCCACATCTGACACTTGGGTTAATATCCCAGTACTGACACTGTAGTGCAGCACGAGGAGGGAGCTGCACTTCTGAGTGCCGTCTTTGGGATGGAGCGTTAAACCGAGGTCCCATCTGCCTGGACTGGTGGTAGTTCAGGTGGATGTTAAAGATTCTATGGCACTTATCGAAAAGAATAGGGGAATTTCCCCGGTGTCCTGGCCAAATTTCCCTAATTCACTAAAAATACCACCAACAGCTTAATTTGGTTCAAGGTCAGTTGGCATTCATCTGTATCCCCTTCCCCCCTGGGTCGTGCCTGAAAATAGGCAGGATTTGTCTAGTGCACTTACCCGGTCAACAAAACCTAAATAAATAAATAAATAAAGCAACTCCAAGTCAGAGTTGGTTTGGGGTGGGGGTGCATCACCGGGAGTTGTGGTGTCTGGTCACAACGGACCACCACAGCGAAATATCTCGACTTGGCGAGATTTGTCTCTGTGGGGGTATTTTGCTGTGATGGTGTCGTTGTTCTGACATGATACCCAACTTCCTACAGTCACTCTTGCTGGTAGAGACTAAGACAGATGTAGTAGTAAACGCCCCCATGGTAAGCTCTCACACCATTGCTTAGAATGCCTCCTGCTGGCAGAGGTTGGAACAAGAGTAGAAGTGAGCTCCCCTCCCCACGGTCAGTGCTTATCACTGCCTATAGTGACTCCTTTTGGGCAAGGTTGTAACAGGCATAGAACTGAGTTTTCCCACGGTCAGTATCAAATTACCTAGTTAGTGCATCTTGTTGTGCAAGGACCAGCACGGCAACAACCATTTTTTTTTACCACTTCCTATAGTGACTCCTATTAAGTACAGCTTGGACAGGTGCAGCTGTGAGCTCCTCAACAGTTTGCCTTCTCACATCTCTTATAGTGACTCCTGCTGGGGAAGGCTGGTACAGGTGTAGCAGTAAGCGCCCCCAGAGTCAGTGCTTATCACTTCCTATAGTGATTCCGGTTAGTTAGGGCTGGGGCAGGTGTAGCAAATGAGCTGTCCTCACAGTCATTGCACTCACATCACTTCCTGTAGTGACACCTGTTGGGTAAGGTTGGGACAAGTGAAGCAGTGATCCCCCAGTTAGTGCACTTATATCACTTTCTACTGTGACTCCTGTGAGATAAGGCTATGCCAGGTGAAGCAGTGAGCTTCCCAACAGTCTGCCTTCTCACATGTCTTCCTATAATGACTTCTGTTAGGTAAGGCTGGGACAGGTAAAGCAGTGAGTGCCCCAACAGCCCACCTCCTCACATATCTTCCTATAATGACATCTGTTAGGTAAGGCTGGGACAGGTAAAGCAGTGAGTGCCCCAACAGCCCACCTTCTCACATGTCTTCCTATAATGACATCTGTTAGCTAAGGCTGGGACAAGTAAAGCAGTGAGTGCCCCAACAGCCCACCTTCTCACATGTCTTCCTATAATGACTTCTGTTAGGTAAGGCTGGGACAGGTAAAGCAGTGAGTACCCCGACAGTCCTCCTCACATGTCTTCGTATAATGACTTCTGTTAGGTAAGGCTGGGACAGGTAAAGCAGTGAGTGCCCCAACAGCCCACCTCCTCACATATCTTCCTATAATGACTTCTGTTAGGTAAGGCTGGGACAGGTAAAGCAGTGAGTACCCCAACAGTCCTCCTCACATGTCTTCCTATAATGACTTCTGTTAGGTAAGGCTGGGACAGGTAAAGCAGTGAGTACCCCAACAGTCCTCCTCACATGTCTTCCTATAATGACTTCTGTTAGGTAAGTCTGGGACAGATAAGGCAGTGAGCAACCCAACAGCCCGCTTTCTCACATGTCTTTATATAATGATTCCTGTTAGGTAATGCTGGGATAGGTAAAGCAGTGAGTTCCCCAACAGTCTGCTTTCTCACATATCTTCCTATAGTGAGTCCTGTTAGGTGAGGCTGGGACAGGCAAAGCATTGAGCTCCCCAACAGTCTGCCTACTCACATCTCTTCCTATAATGACTCCTGTTAGGTAAGGCTGAGACAGGTAAAGCAGTGAGTGCCCCAGCAGTCTGCCTTCTCACATGTCTTCCTATAGTGAGTCCTGTTAGGTGAGGCTGGGACTGGTGAAGCAGTGAGCACCCCAACAGTTCGCCTTCTGACATCTCTTCCTATAGAGACTCCTGTTAGCAAAGGCTGGGACAGGTAAAGCAGTGAGCGCCCCAACAGCCCACCTTCTCACATCTCTTCCTATAGTGAATCCTGTTAGGTAAGGCTGGGACAGGTAAAGCAGTGAGCGCCCCAACAGTCCGCCTTCTCACATATCTTCCTATAATGACTCCTGTTAGGTAAGGCTGGGACAGGTAAAGCAGTGACCGCCCCAACAGTGCGCCTTCTCACATATCTTCCTATAATGACTCCTGTTAGGTAAGGCTGGGACAGGTAAAGCAGTGACCGCCCCAATAGTGCGCCTTCTCACATATCTTCCTATAATGACTCCTGTTAGGTAAGGCTGGGACAGGTAAAGCAGTGAGCGCCCCAACAGCCCACCTTCTCACATCTCTTCATATAGTGACTCTTGTTAGGTAAGGCTGAGATTGGTAAAGCAACTCACAATTATGGCCTATAATTTCCTGGTCCTGGCCTAGCTATAAATATCCTGCCAAAACTGAGGTTTTGCCAGCTAGACCTGGTTTTGTGCATCACCGATGACTAGCAGCTGGTCCTGCCTCAGCTGCAGGAGACCCCAAAGCTCTGAAACTGCTGTTCTGCATTTTGCTATGTCTGCATTGTGAGTAAGGCTTCGGTTTTACTTTAGTGGTACAAACATGGTCACATTTCGATGCTGCTGTTAAGGCAACAGGCTGTCAGCTCAAATTTTGAGTTGATAACATTCTCTAGAGGTGCGAACCCTCTTCAACTTATCTATGTACTTATTTCTATCCTGTGTAGTATAATCTTTGTTCCCAGACAGAAATATATCGTCCACATACAGTATGACTAAAATGTATTTTGAATGTGCTATAATTAGGTTTGTTGTGATATATTTAAAATATATGAAAAATATTAAATAGTCTTCAAATATTTGATGTATATATAACAGAAACATGGACAGCAAATGGACCATGCATGAAACATACATGCAACAAATTTTTTATTGAGTGTATTTTCCATATATTGTTCATATATGAGTCATATGCACATCATATAGTTTGCAATGGTTTCATAATATGGTATAGTATATTTAAAATATATACTTGATCATAGATGGAAAATATATTATTTTTCTGTATGGATTGATTCAGTATTTACATTTTAAGGGAGCACTCTGGAGTCATTTGGGCAGCTTGATCAGCCCTGTCCCCACTCCCCACAACTGGCTGTTGCCTCCCTCAGTCCTGGAGGCTTAAGTCCCCTTTGGATTTCCCCTATGGTGGTGCCAGAGGAGGGAGGGCCA
Source organism: Neoceratodus forsteri (assembly GCA_016271365.2). Lineage (NCBI taxonomy): Eukaryota > Metazoa > Chordata > Ceratodontiformes > Ceratodontidae > Neoceratodus > Neoceratodus forsteri. The sequence goes on from JADMNL010000026.1 coordinate 41,287, forward strand.
TCCTACTCGCAGTGCACAATCTAGAAGGTCCCCGGGGACTGAGCAGTAGTGCGGGCAGAGGGAGATTAGGTGGTGCTCAATTGGCTTCATTTTCCATTTTCTCACCAACCCCTGGCTGTAGAGACATGCATGCACTACGGAACTGCAACCCCACCCACTGAGTCGCTCAGAGCCTGTACTACCCCTGGGCCTCCACCTGGTGACAATTAAAGTCTGAGACAGCTTAGTCACCTTTCCCCAGGAGAAGAGAGCAATCCCGGGGATGCACAAGCCTTTCCCTCATGGCAGTTGGGGATCATGGCAAAAAGTGAAAAGTCATTCTCCTAGTGCATAGGAACCCCAGAGCTGAGTACAGGATAGGTGAGATACCGACTGTTACTAAGCAGGAAAGGGACCTTGGGGTTAACATATCCAATGACCTCTAAGTGGCAGGGCAGTATGATAAAGCAGTGGGTAGGGCCAGTGGGATGCTGGGATGCATAAAGAGATGTATCTCCAGTAGCAGGAGGGGTGGTGGTGTTGCTACTATATCATTTGCTGTTGAGACGCCACCTGGAATATTGTGTCCAGTTCTAAAGGTCGCACCTCAGAAAGGACATAGACAGGGTGCAGGTAGTCCAGAGAAGAGCAACTAAAATGGTGCAGGAGTTGCACCAAAAGCCCTATGAAGAGAGACGGAGGGATCTCTGCATGTACACACTGAAAGAGAGGAGAGTGATTAGAGGCACTGGCCCAGTGACAAAGAGGCTTGAGGTGCTGACTCCTTACCACCTGCCATGCCAGGAACCTGGGTTCAGGAATGGATGTGAATTGCTCGGGGTCTGCCAGGGGAAGGAGGATTGAGCATCCGAGGGACAGCTCTCCTCCCTCAGGGTGGGGGGGGGTTACTGCAACCAACTGCAACACTGCCACCTGGAGATGTCAGGGTGGCAGTACAGGTTTGGGAACGTCAGGACGTAGGGCCATGGCTAGACATGTTAGAACATCTCAGCGGAGGCAGAGCTCGTCACAAGCATTGTGCCCAGGATGGCGACACTACTACAGTGAAAACGTTGATGCTGACATCAATGTTTTCACTGTAATATCTTCTCCCGGTCCTGCATCCCTCCTGATTCAACTCCAACTGGAGTTAGAATCCTTAAGATCGGGGGGATGTGGGGGCAAACCCCCACAAGGGGATCAGGGCAAAGCCTGATGAAAAAACAGCTGGGGTCTCCATTTGATTTAGGCCTGTACCGCAAGTTGCGGTCTTACATAACCATCGCTGTGATGGCAGCTCGACAACTTAATTATTGAACTGGCACGCAGAGCTGGGGAACATACAAACCAAGGTGGAAAACCCCTGGCCGCAGGATGAAGTCTAGACCCTCACAGGTCCTGCATCCATGACCGGGCACCACACCACAGTCCAGAAGCCGGATATCAGTGGAAAGTATAGTGGGAAGTATGTCAGTGGAGGCAGTATAGTGCAGTGGTTTAAGGCTCTGAGCTGCAAACCTGGAGACCTGGGTTTGAATCCCACAGCCCCCACTTGCATACTGTGTGACCCTGAGAAAGTCACTTAACTTCCTTGTGCTCCCAGGTCGCACCTGTAAACAAGCTTTCAGCTTAGTGTGTCTCTCCTGGTTAAACAAAAAAACAAAAAACAAAATAAAAAAAAAGGTAAGTCCTGGAGAAGCAGGATGATGGGGCTGGGGGGATTGGATGGAAGGGGTGTGCCAAGGGTGACCAGGGGCATAAAATGTACAGTATATAGAAAAAAAAAGAAGTACTGGAGGCAAAAACATTAGGGGGGCTTCAAGTATGTATGGGATAGACATAGGTGAATATTGGTTAATAGTCAGGGAGAAGGGAAGGTTGCCAGGGACCAGCAAGGGTCTGCGGAAATACACTAGGCAGGAACCATCTGGGCAGAGTGCGTGGGCCAAGTGGCCCTTTTCTATTGACAAATTCTGTGTTTCTTTGAGAGCATGAGAGAGAAGTCTGGTTGGGAAAGTGCTGCCCTACTGGTTTGCTGATAGTAGTTTAATACTGTACACCGGTGAAGGTTCAACCTGGTTTGCAGTAGTTGCCTTGTTTCTCCAATATAGCATCCATCTGCACACTTTCTACACAGAATTATGCAAACCAAATTGCTTGATTTACACATGTAGGATCCATTTATGTGTACTGTGCTGTTCTGTGCTGTTTAGATGACAGTGAGGGTGTATATGTGGGAACAACTCTTGCATCTTGTGTCATTGCATGGTGTTGTTCCTCTCACTTCACAATTAGTTTGAGCTACTGGGACTTTACTAAATATTAGTATGTTAGAGAGATAAGGAGGCTGCTTGTAGACAGACAGGAGGTGCAGGGAAAATGTCTTTTTAAGTTTTTTGTCTTCACTCAGCATGGATCGAGGTTCATTAATCATTTGCAGAAGGGGTGTTAACATGGGACTGCACGTGACGACTGGAGTTGTGTGATTAGTTTGGTATTTTTGCATGCACTCCAGAAGATTTTCTCATGCTATCTGCATAGTGCATTTGTTCCATTTCTCTGTCTACTTGTCTTGGGGAATGTCCCTGCTGGATGAAGGCTCCATAGAGTGAGATGAGCTGTCTTTTTCTTTTTTGTTATCTCATCTAAGTAGATCAGATAGTATCAAATTACCTGACAGCAGATCACCGATTTTTTTGTGTGCCCTGGATGGAAGTTGCAATTGTGCAGGTACTGGTGTCTGTCAGTGGGTTTTCTGTAAATAGCAGTTTGCACACGTCCATCATTTGTGATGCTGACTGTGGTATCTGGGAACTTTATGCTGGTGGTGAAATACTCATTGATGAGTTTTATAGAAGGCTGAATGTTGTTGAACTCCTGGTGGAACTGTAAAAGTGAGTGTTCGCCTCCTGTCAAAATGAGGACTGTCATGTATGTATCGGAGGTCAGCTAGTGGTTTATGGTAGTGGTGTTTAATCTCACAAGGCACATGTAAACACATCATATTTGGACACATTTTTATATTACATGTAGTTTCTATATTTGGCATCACCCTTTTCTTTATAAATAATTACGTTAACTTGAAAACTGATTACCAAGCCTGACTTCATCTGTTCTGACTGCCTATCTACACCCAACATTAGTCTGTTGCTGTGTAAATCATTCTGATGTTAAAGGTTGTGGATTATGATGTCAGAAGTAAGGAAGGGGGAAGAATATGGAAAATGTAGGAAAATATAAGTGGAACTGTGTTGCTTTTCAGGAAAAGGAAAATAATTTGGTTTCATACAGTGTCTTTCATACATACTGTATCCCAAAGTGCTTTACAATCCGTGAACAGTTATAGTAGCCATTACAGAAAGGAATGTGGTTTTATATAGCACCTTTCATACACACTGTCTCCCAAAGCACTTTACAATCCATGATCAGTTACGGCAGCTATTAAGGAAAGTGAAGGACTTTGGTTATATATTATGCCTTTCATACACACTGTATCCCAAAGTGTATTACAATCTATGAATAGTTACAACAGCTATTAAGGAAAGGAAATGCATTTGGTTTTATATAGTGCCATTCATACATGTGTCTCAAAGTGCTTTATAATCTATGACCATTTTTTTGGCAATATTTGGCCCGGAATGATACACTAAGCTGAGGCTCATTTGCAGGTGTGTCTTGGGAGCACAGGGAAGTTAAATGACTTACTCATGGTCACACTGTATACAAGTTGTGGCTGTGGGATTCAAACCTAGTTTTCCAGGTTTGCAGTTCAGTGCTGTTAACCACTGTGCTATATTGCTTCAGTTAAGCAAGCATTAAGGAAAGGGAGAGACAGGGGCTTTAGACTGAAAAGCCCTGATTTCCATAGGGTTTGAGTTTAGGCATGGCCTATGACGGCAGTAAATCTGTTTATTTATTAGCTTTTGATGACCAGGTAAGTGCGCTAGGCAAGAAACCTGCCTATTTTCAGGCACGACCCAGGAGAATACAGGTACAGTGGTGCAGCAAAGACATTAATGACAATAAAGAGTTACAAAGGTAGAGATAACTGTCAAGACAATTAATACAAACATATTAAAAACAGCATGAGAACAACAATGAAAACTACAGGTTAGAGCAGTAATACAATTGTTGCAAAAGAAAGTACACATGTAACCCCTAGGTGGCGCTATCCCAAGGGCTATTACCCCTGCCTGCTTGGCTAGTAGCAGGTTAAGGGGCCTGAGTTCTGAAATGGGTGCCTCCACCTGGAGGTCAGAGTTGGTAGTGGTCAAGCTAACCTGGGCACAGCCCTCTGGGACACTGTCTCCCCCCTCTTTCCTTACTAGTGGCTGGAACAATACACAATAATCACTTTCACAATACTCCTGATACACCACACAAGTACCCACACTGTTTGCACTTACGACCAGGGCTTTCCTCTGGCTCGAACCTGGGAACCCCCTGTAAAACAAGGTTATACACAGCAAATAACAGCAGTACAGTACTCTTGCACAAACTGGAACCACAGTCAGGGTAAATGTAAAAAAGAGTTAGATCTGATTTATTTAAGGGACTTAAACAAGGGAGGGGCGTAATCAGGTTAATTTGTTTAAAGGCTGTATCAATCAAATAGTTATGCATGCACTTCAGGGTCCATAAACAGTCACACACTCTGGGTACCCAGGTGAAGAAAAGGTAGGCTAGCCAGGATTGTTGCCCGGGGTAGGCTGGCGTAGCAGCTGGTTGGGGCCCTGTGATGGAAGAAAACAACATGCACCACACACACTAATTGTAATCCAGAGCCAGAGGGCTCATTTTGTGAAAGAAAAGAAACAACAAGACAATCAGATGACACACTTAGATTAAGCTGTTGTTGCAGGGAGCTACCCTGATGGTTACTCACAATACCCAAGAGTAGACACAGGCTGGACGAAAATTGAGACTGCAGGTGGTTGATCTGGAGTGCCAGGAGAAGCAGAGCCCACATGATTCGCCGAGGCGTCGTTCCTGTTCAAGTGTAGAGCAGGGGGCTTATCCCCAGGCAGGTCTCTCGTCGATGGCTCTCTCTGTGTAGTGGGGTAGTCTGGCAGGGCCAGTGTGGCAAGGCCCAGGCCGAATGGAGATGAATGCGGATTCAGTCCGGTCGAGCTGGATACAACTTCCAGCAAGCAGAACGCAGTTCACACAGTGGGGAACCAAATCACAACTCACTATAAACACACAGCACATTTACATGTAAGGGAGTCTACCATACCAGGCAAACCGCTCTCCAAAGTCTCTGCACACACCGGGAGTTTAGAGGTAGCTGGAAATCCTGACAGGCCGATGTATCAGCAAATCTTCGGTCTTCTTCAGGTTGATCCTGGTCACAACTCAGTGATTTACTTCATTCTCACAAACTCAGATTCAGTCCAAACTGATTCTCTTCTCCCTCTCAGGGGCAGCAGGCAGGCATGCAGGCCAAAACTTGGGCCTTTCCACAAAGACTGTCTCGAGCTGTTGCTTCTTCAGCTCCCAACTTAGATCTGACTCAACTGCCAGCAAGCCTGGGAATTTCCTCAAGATCCAAAAGGTTTGGTTGGCTGATTCATCTGTCAGTCACAACAGGAGCTCCCTCTTCAGGCTCAAAAAGGCGCAAAAAGCCCAAAACTACAATTCCTACAGATTTTGACTCCAGACAGCTCCTGTAGTCCGGCTCCATTTTAGGTCCCACCAGTACTGATTGGTCCAATTCGGCAGTCCAGGACCAAGATAGTGGAGATAAACAAAACAGTCCTTGCTGCAAAGAAAGCAGGTTAGACAAACCACATTATCATTATCACTCTAAATGATTTTCAGCAAATAGTTACATCTTTCAACAGAGCTCCCTCTCAGATGACTTGTGACTGCAATCCAGGCAGCTCTTAAAGAGACAGTACACAAAGGCTATGCAGGCACTCTCTGGCAATCACATTTAAACTACTACAATGCAGGACACCAGCCTGGCAGTGAGCATTTAGGCAAGCTCAAGGAAGACTTTTTGGGAACCCCCATTTGTAGGGGGGGGTTACATACATATATTTGTTTATTTGTTTATTTCAGAGATCAGAAATACCTTTGAGTCATAGACTCCTTTACAAAGGTTCCACGTCACATATAATAGATACAGCTACACAGTACAGTTAGTACAGATAGACAATACAGTAATTGTTACAGAGTAAAGTTATGTTTATAACAGGAACAGTTTGGCTAACATTCAGGAACTAGTGCAGTTTGAGACAGTTAAAAAAAAAATGGAAACTTAACATCCCTGAGATGGCGGAGTTAAGCGCTGTATGCAGAGGCAGGCCAGAGGCCATTGTCAGTAGTAGAGGGACAGGGGGCACCAGTTCACGTACAGTCACAGTCACTTGTGGACCGAAGATGGGCCCTAAGGTGCGTTTTGAAATGACCAATTCTTTGATCAAAACGCAAGGAGGAGGGTAGGTTATTCATCCACAAGGGTGCCCTGTAGCAAAAGGATCTTTGGAATTGAGCTGTGCAACAGGAAGGGATGGAGAAACAATAGGTGTCTGAGCTACGGGTGTGCTTAACTTCTGAGTCCATGTTGATTAAAGGGGTGAGTGCTGAGGGGGAGAGGCCAAGGGTGATTTTTTTTGCTAAGACACAAGTGTGGAATTTGATTCTGTTGTCAAGGTTAAGCCAATTGGTGTCCTTATATAGTGCACAGGTATGGGTGAGTCTGTCACACCCTAATATAAGATGACAGGCCTTGTTTACCACAAGTCTAAGACTATCAAGGGCTGAGGAGCTGGCCCCTCCAAAAATCAGAAGGCCACAGTCAAGCAGAGAGAGTACCGAGGAGGAGATAGCAAGCTTAAGGGCCTCAGGGTAAGGCAATGTTTATATCGGTGCAAGAGCCCTAGCCTAATATTTAGGGCCTTAGATAATTGATGTATATGCTCATGATAGGTAAGGCCAGTGTCCAAAGTGATGCCCAGGTATTTAAAGGAATGCACAAATTCCAGGGAGTCTGGGACGCTGATAGTATTTGTGGAAAAAGCCCTATCCTGTAATTCTGTGGATGTGCAAAAAGCATACCTTTGGTTTTTTTATAGTTAATAATAAGACATTGTGAGGTGAACCAGCTTTCAACAGTGTTGAAGGAGGACTGGAGGGAGTGGTGGAGTTGAGAGGGGTCTGGGCTGGAGGAGAAGATGACAGCATCATCTGCATATAGTAATAGGTTGGAGGTGCAGGATGCGGGGAGGGAGTTTAGGAAGAGGCTGAATAGGAGGGGACCCAAAATGGACCCTTGTGGGACCCCTGAGAGGACAGGAGATCTGGAGGATAGGGTATTGCCAATTTTAACTTGAAGGGTCCGGTTAGCAAGATAGTCTGTGAACCATCCCACTGCTTCCTGTGAGAGTCCCAGGTTGAGCAAGGAGGTTTGGAGTAGTGAATGGTGGACGGTATCAAATGCCTTAGTGAGGTCAATGAAGATCGCACCTGTGATGTGGCCTTTATCCAATGCAGTATGGATGTGTGATGTTAGTTCAAGCAAGGCAGTAGTCGTGCTGTGTCCTTTGCAGAAACCATGTTGTTGTTTGCAGAGTAGGTCATATTTATTGAGGTGGTCAGTGAGCTGATCCGAAACTATCCTCTCTAAGGCCTTGGGGGGGGGGAAGTATGGAGATAGGGCGGTAATTGTTAGTAGAGGAGCGGTCACCACCTTTAAATATGGGCGTGATACAGGCGGATTTCCAAATGGCAGGGAATTTACCTAGTGAGAGGGAGAGGTTTAAAATGTGGGCGAGAGGAGCAAGGACTTCCTTAAGGGAGAGCCGAAGAATTCTGAGATCAAGGGAGTCGGTGTTAGAGGAGGCGTGACTAAGGGCAACAGTAAGGTATTGTTCAGCTGACTTCGGAGAGATTCGGCGAAGATAAAAGGTGGGGGCACCGAGGTGTGGGAGGGTATGCTAGGAGCTGGTGGGTCATAGAAGTTCGGGGGGAGAACATAGCTAAGGTTGGAGAAGGCATCACTGAAAACTGCAGCAATGTTAGTGGGGTCAGAGGTCAAGGACCCATTTGACATGACTTGGGAGGGGACCAGGTTTGGGACCTTACCGCATATTTCCTTAATGTTGTTCCAGAACTTACGGTTGGAGCCCCAGGATGAGGTTAAGGCAGATTTATAGTATTCTGCTTTTGCCCTGCGAATGGCCCAAGTGCACTTGTTCCGAGCCATTCTATAATTCTGTCTATCATGGGGGAGGCCGGACTCAATGGAGAGATGCCATAATGAGTCTCTGGTTCGCATTAAAGTCTTAAGCCATTCAGTGAACCAAGGTACGTGATTGCCTTTAACCATTCTTTTCATGAAAGGTACATAGAGGTCACATATATTATTGAAGGACCGGGTAAATAAGTCCAAGGCACTGTCAAGGTTTACAGTGCTCGAAATGAAGGACCAATCCATGACCCTGAGGTGCGCTTTTGTGCCAATTTACCAGGACCAAGTTTATGTTGCACAATTATTTTGGGAGGGGATCTTGGGATTTTACTGGACCAGAAGCAGAGAACTGGAGAGTGGTCACTGAGGGCATTTGGAAGGACGGAAACATTGGTGATCTTGTCCAGGTGATTGGAGAAGATGAGGTCCAGTAGGGAGAAGGATCCAGTACGTGGATCCAAATGGGTGGGGGAAGTGACCAGTTGAGTTAGGTCTTGGGCTGTGGTGAGATCAATGTGTGGGATGGCATCCTTACTTAGCCAATTGATATTAAAATCAGCAAGTACAAGTAGTTCCGACTGTGACGGTAGTGTGTCCAGATATGACAGTAATGCTTGGAAAGCTGATTTTTGGTCCCTTGGGGGAATGTATACTGTTGTTATGTATAAAGGGTTTTGGGCTCTTCCCAGAGCCAGTTTGACAGTGAGGGCCTGTGTGCCAGCCCCCAATTGAGGGGAGTAGAGTAGGTGACCCTGTAAGGTATCCTTAGTGTAGAGGGCACAGCCACCCCCTTGCTTACCATGTCGATCTGCACGGTAAAGGGTAAACCCAGGCAGTGATACAGAGGAATCCGGGGTCCGAGGGGTGAGCCAGGTTTCACACACTGCTATGACATCTGGTTGGTGCTGCAGTACCCAGCCCTGGAAGGAGTCCCACTTTTTTATGATGCTACAAATATTGAGAGAGGCAATGTGCAGCTGACCCTGGGTACGCTGGGGAGGCATCATGCCAATTGGTGGTCCAGGATTAGGATGGATATTCCCAGACAAGAGGAGGAGGAGAAGCAGGAATCTTGAGGAGGGGTACCTGGAACACTTCCTCTTATTATAGAGGGATATCAGGGTATGTATATAACAAGTCTATGGCCTTAAATAGACATTAACAGGGGACACGGAGGGAAACAGAAATGGGCAAAAAGTAGCAATAGGGCAATATTTTTAAAAAGTAATAAGTCACAGTTACTAGTTACTCTCAAGCATATGTAATTAGCAACAAACATAGAAACATAGAGACTTTGACGGCAGATAAGGACCGCTTGGCCCACCTAGTCTGCCCATTTTTCTACCTATTGGATAAGCTGCAGATCCTAGTTAACCAGCAGCCTACTTCCTCCTTACCCCCCTCCTACCCCTCCACTATAATTGCCTTATGTCAGTTCCATGCATTCTTGAATTCCACTGTTTTTGACCCCGCTGGCCTCCTCAGGAAGGCTGTTCCATGCATCCACCACCCGCCACGTGAAAAATACTCTCACATTGCCCCTGAGCCATCCCTCTCTATCTTCAAATTGTGCCCCTTGTTCTTGTGCATCTCTTTTCTGAAATATGCTACCCTCTTGGACTCTGTTGATTCCCTTGAGGTACTTGAAGGTTTCTATCATGTCCCCTCTCCCTCCTTTCCTCAACGGTATACATATTAAGCTCTTTTAGTCTCTCTTCATATGGCTTCTGGTGCAGACCCTGCACCATTTTAGTTGCCCTCCTCTGGTCTGCCTCCATCCTGTCTATGTCCTTGTGGAGATGGGGTCTCCAGAACTGCATGCAGTACTCCAGATGGGGTCTCTCCAACTGTCTGTACAGAGGGATAACAACTTCCTGCTTTCTACTGGTGATGCGTCTCCCTATGCATCCCAGAATCCCCCCAGCCCTTCTTACTGCCCTCTTACATTGCTTGCTTACCTTAAGGTCGTCTGATATGAGTACCCCCAGGTCCCTTTCCATTTTTGTTGTTGTTAGTACCCCCACAATGTGTACTCTTCACCTGGGTTTCTGTTTCCCAGGTGCATTACTTTGTACTTCTTTGCATTGAAACTAAGCTGCCATACTCTTGACCATTGCTCCAACCTTGCTAAGTCCCTTTTCATCCTTTCCACGCCTCTTTGTGTATCAACCCTGTTGCAGATCTTTGTGTCGTCCGCAAAGAAGCATACTTTTCCTTCCAGCCTTTCTGCAATGTCGCCTATAAAGATATTAAAGAGTACCGGTCCCAGTACTGAACCCAGTGGTACCCCACTAGTAACTCCCCTTTCTCCAGAGTGTGCTCTGTTTACTACTACCCTCTGTGTCCTGTTGTCCAGCCAATCTGTTACCCAGGTTGCCACCATAGGACCCACTCCCAGGCTGGCTAACTTGTTTATTAATCTTTTGTGTGGTATTGTGTCAAATGCCTTGCTTAAGTCAAGTAGGCCATATTTACAGCCCTCCCTGGTCTACTACTTTGGTCATCCAGTCAAACAAATCTATTAGATTCGTCTGACATGACCTTCCCACTGTGAATCCATGCTGCCTTTGGTCCTGTGCCCCACTGGCCTCTAAGTACTTGACGATTCTTTCTTTCAGAAGTGATTTCATCATTTTCCCTATCACTGAGGTCAAACTAACAGGTCTATAGTTTCCTGCCTCTGCCTTGCTCCCACTTTTGTGAAGGGGAATCACATCTGCCCTCCTCCAGTCCTCAGGTACCACACAATGCTCTCATGATTTGTTAAAAAGGGTAGTCAGTGGTGTCAGTAGGTCTCATCTTAGTTCTTTTAGAATTCTGGGGTGAATCCCATCAGGTCCCATTGCTTTATCCACCTTGAGTTTTAAGAGTTCTTTCAGGACCTTTTCTTCTGTGAATGGACTGGTATCGACCCCAACCCCTACCCAGAGTGCTTCTATTGTTTGTTTTAGGTACCTCCCCCTCTTCTTCTTTTGTGAATACTGAGCAAAAGTATTCATTCAGTATCTTTGCCTTTTCACTGTCGCTCTCTGCCCACCTCTCCTCCTCTTTATTAAGCCTCACTATCGCTCCCGTGGTCTTTCTGTGCTCCCTAATGTATCTATAAAAAGGGTTTAGCCCCGTTCTTAACTGAGCTGACTATCTTTTCCTCAGTTTGGGCCTTTGCTCTCCTGACTGCCTTCCCTGCTTCCCTCTGCTTTAACTGGTACAGTTCTCTGTCCTGCTCCTTCTGTGATTCCTTATACTTCCCGAATGCTATCTTTTTTTTCCTTTCTACCTCTTTTGAGAACCATAGTGGTTTTTCACTTCATTTTGTTTTCTTTATTCGCGTCACACAAAGGCTTGTTGCCTCTGTGAAGGCAGTTTTGATTTTTCCCCATTGTTCTTCCACCCCTCCTTCTTGCTCATCTGCGAGTGCAATCCTTAGGCACACCCCACATTTTGTCAAAGTCAGCCCTTCTAAAGTCCAGTACCCTCACTTTTGTATGGCTTGACTCCACGGTTGTATTTATTGTGAACCACACTGTGTGGTGATCGCTTGTTCCCAGATGGCTACCCACTTCTAAATCTGTGATCCTCTCTCCATCCCCATTTGAGAGTACCAGGTTCAAGACTGCTCCCTCCTGAGTGGGTTCCGACACTAGCTGTCTGAGGCATGCCCCCTGTAGGGCATCGAGAATGACCCCGCTTTTGGATGTGGCTGTAGTAAATGTGCTTCAGTTAACATCTGGCATATTCGGGTCTCCCATCAACAGTATCTCCCCTTTTTCTTTTTTTTTTTTTTTTTACTTTTGTTTTACCAGGTGAGACACACTAAGCTGAAAGCTTGTTTACAGGTGTAACCTGGGAGCACAGGGAAGTTAAGTGACTTGCTCAGGGTCACATAGTATGAAAGTGGGGGCTGTGGGATTCAAACCCAGGTCTCCAGGTTTGCAGCTCAGAGCCTTAAACCACTGCGCTATACTGCCTCCCTGAGGATGCCTTCTCTCATTTCTTTGTCCATTTCCTCCCCCTGAGATGGGGGTCTGTATACAACTCCTGTGCGGATTGTGGTGCCACTACCTGTCTCCAAGGTGACCCACAGAGCCTCCTCTCCTCCCTGTTTACCCTTTTGTTCCATTGCTTTGATCACTTTCCTTATGTAGAGAGCTACTCCTCATCTTTTACCCTCTCTGCCCGTCCTGTAGATTGTGTACCCTGGTATGCTGACATCCCAGTCATGGTTCTCCATATACCATGTTTCTGTGACTGCCACGATATCCAGGTGTCCCTCTTCCAGCAAGGCCACTAGCTCAGAAAGCTTGTTACCCAGACTACAGGCATTGGTACTCATTGCCCTCCATTTTATGATGGTCTTACCCTTTTTTTCCCCATCCCTGCCCTTACTGCCTTTGCCTTTTTCTCCATTTACCCCTGTCCTGCTCCCTATTGACCTCGATACCTTGGTGTTTACCTCGCTAACTACCAAGTTTTGTTGGGGGGAGGCTTGGAATTTTCTGCTTCATATCAGCACCTCCCCCCTTGGCTAGTTTAAAAGCTTGCCAATTAAACATTAAACATATCACCTAGGAGCCTGATTCCCATCCTGGACAGATGCAGACCATCGCGCCAGTATAAAGCCTGCATCTCTCAGGTGGACCCCATCCAGTATCCCATGAGGAGGTGCATGGGGAAGGCGCCGTCAGTAACAGTGACTCATTCCCGCCAAATCTCTCATGGCGGCGGGAGGATAGAAGCGATCGGATGGGGGGGTGATGTAATGGCGACAGGATGTCAGCTTATGCGTATTACTTGCGGGTGGGGGCCCATTGTGGCGTAGGCTTGAGGGGTGGAGGAGCTGTAGGGTGGCACTGCAGTGGGTTGCTGAGCTGCGTTGTGGCATTGGGGGTTGGCCTGTGGTTGGGGTGGGCAAAGTACCGGGTTCGTGTCCGAGGCGCTGGTGCGATTTTGTGCGCCCGGCCCGGATACATAATTTTAAGTTCACCCCAACATGCATCCTCCTGGAGTTGAGAACTCCTTTAGTGGGGGAAGTATTGAAAGATATGTCCTGGCGCTGTTGTCCTGTGACAGGTTGAGTGTCAAATGTTTTCACTTGACTGCAGATAACGGCGATCACCTTTAGGCTTCACCATTATCACATAGAACCCCAGTCCCCAATGAAGCCAAAACCCTGTACTCCACCAGTCTTTCAACCATTCATTGAACTCGTGGTGCAGAGTACCCTAGCCTCACCATGCCATAGACAGACAGCACCTCCGAGAAGGATACTGTGTGTGCTATCTGTCTAAGGCCCCTCCCCAACTCCACAAACTCCTCCTGTACTGCTCTGATCCCATGCCCAGCTAGGTAATTTGTCCCAAGGTGGACAAGGATGTCTAGCTCCCTCTCCCGTGATGCTGCTCCTGCAATCCTGAGGATTTGCTTCCTGTCCCTCCAAGCCATGGCACCAGGCAGACACCTTACCTCCTTCTCCCTCCCTCCCCCAGTTCTATCCCCCTAACAATTGAGTCCCCCACCAGGAGCTGCTTCCTTCCCACTTGGTGTCCCTTGACAATTACTTACTAATTTCATATAAAAAGCAATAAGTAACTTTACTATTATATCATATGACTGTTTATATTGTTTTATATGACTTGTTGGCATGTGTCTTCTGTAGATATAGGTGCGAGTTTTACTTATGAAATCAAATTCCATGGGAGAAATGTTGGAAAACCAGATGAATGGAAGCTCTGGATTTGTTGCACATCTGCAAGGTGCTGGTAAAGTGTATGAGAATTTGGTTGTCGAAGGACAACTGATCCCACTTAATAGTAATTTAAAAATATAATACTGTAATTAGTTTCAGGAGAAAAAGTATCATTACCAATATGTATTTCTTTTTCTTGAAAGTAATACATTACTATATTAGTTAAAGAGCACCTTTTCTGTTTTTTTATAAATGTCCCCCCAGAAACACTATAGGTGCCTTACCTGCCCCAAAGTCTACTTGAGCTCAAATTACAATTTCTGGTAGCCAGAATTCGGGAGGGAAGTGATCATAATTTTGCTCCATGAAGCCAAGAGCCTGATCCCTTCCATTTCCTGATTTGAAGACACACCCCTGCGCTGTCACGTTTTGTGATGTAATATGAAGAGCGTGGGGGGCACTCCATAGAGTTGTATAGGGATTCATCTTCAAGTCCTTTTTAAAACATTTTAGAGTGCTAATTTCAACAAATGAAGGCCACTGCTCAACTAACAAGGTCCTTATTAGTTGAGTGGTGGCCATGATTTGTTGAAGTCAGCATGCTAAAATGTTTAAGGAAGAACCTGAAAATGAGAACCTGAAAATGAGTTCCTATACAAATCTATGGAGCATGCCCCCACACTCTCCATAGTAGTACATGACGAAATGTGACAGTGAAGGGGCGTGTCTTCAAATCAGGAAGTGGAAAGGATTGGGCTGCCAGCTCCATGGAGCATAATTATGATCCCTTCTATCCTGAATTCTGCCCACAAAAAAATTGTAATTTGGGCTATAGTATGTTTGGGGGTACATAAGGCACCTATAGAGTTTCTGTATTGAGCACCAGAAAAGGTGCTCTTTAATAAGCAAAGTAATACTACAATAATACAGTAAATATTTATACATAACTAGTTACTCCCAAGCATGGAGTTAAACCTTCTAGTGCATTATGCAACGAGTAAGGTATGACAGAGTAAGTATTATATCATAGAAAGGAAAGGGAAAGGGGAAATTGTTTAACCAGGAAAGGCACACTAAGCAGAAGCTTGTTTCCAGATGCGACCTGGGAGCACAAGGAAGTGACTTGCTCAGGGTCATACAAGTATGCAAGTGGAGGCTGTGGGATTCAAACCCAGGTCCTGCCGAGTGGTGAGTTTGTTGCCCAGGACCGCAGGTAGAGGGCCTTCACTGCCATGTTATGAGTTATACTACCAACACTCAGGAATGTCTTATCCCAGTTGCAGAATGTTTTGCATAACTGATCAATCAATCAATTTTTAAAAGCACTTTCAGTCAGGCATAGGTTTGGCATGGTACTATGGCTTTAAAAAAGAATCCTTTGGGAGATCTCACTCTCTGGTTGAAGGCATCATCCCACTGTATTGGATAAACGAATTTCAGTCTGGAGAAAGGGTGGGATTATTTGTGAGGTGCATTTGGCTGGTTTGTGTACATTTGCCTGATATTTTGGCTTTTGCAATTTTTTGTGTGTTGGTGGTGAGACCTGCTTGACTTACTTTTATTAACTGGTATTAGTATGTATGAGTTTTCATGTGCTTGTGCTTGGAGTTGTAGTTTCTTTCTGTTTTGTTTCCGTTCCTTGGGTGGTTGCTGTATTCAGTTGCCATCCTTTATTTTCTTGTTCTTTTAAAGAACACCAGTGATGCTCATATTTAAATAATCCACAAACCTAGTGGATCTGACTGCTTAGCTAGGGAACTCGGGCAGATTGAATGGACCTTTGGTCTTTTTCTGCCATCATTGTCTATGTTTCTGTGTTTCTAAACTACTTCAAACAGCTTTACCTCATTCCACAGCAGTTGGATAATGAGATCTTTTCGGATGGCACTCTTAGAAGGAAGGGATATTGTATTTTGGCTCCATGGAGTTGGAGGGACTGACTCCTTTCCACTTCCCAAATGTAATGCCCTGCCCCTACAGCCAATGTTTTGTGCCAGAATTTGGAGAACACGTTGTATGAATCAGGAGCTTTCTTTTATGTTCAGTTTTTAATATTTTAGAATTCTGTTTAGAATCAATGCCACCAGCCAACTAATGAGAACCTTTTTTTGAGAAATATACAAACAAAAACGCCTCCTATAAATGTCTTTGGATTATGGCGTTACTCTCAAACATTAGTTGCTGCATATATTTAGGAATATGTCTCGACCCCTCCTTGAACTTCAAAAAGTACACTGAGCACATTTTAGCCACTGTAGATCTTAACTAGTTTAGCTGTTTAGGTACAAATGCTGCCTTAGTGCTTAGGTCAGAATACAATTGCCTCACAGCTGCTGTTGTTTTCCTAGCCTGTCGTGATATTATCTATTGCACTGCTGACAAGATTATGCTTCTGATTTGCAGGTTTGCGCTTTCCTGTGATTTGGTCTTGCACCACTGCCTTGTTTATGGCCAGCTTAAAGGAAAACTCCATGTTAAAATCAGAAAAAGATATGTAGTAGTCTTTTTCTGTGTTCTAACCAGTTCCCAGTGTTTTTTTCCTCTGGCTGTGAGAGATGTTTTTCTAACTTTCCTAACTGTTTTATTGCCCTTGGAGGTTGCCATTCTGGTTTCTTTTATGGCCTCTAGTCTTCCCAGAATGCCCTTTGGTGTGATGTCTAATTGCCCCTGCAGGAAGCCAGTGTCTTGTTACAGGGTCTGTCACAGCTCAGCCACAGAGAAAATACTTCTTCCAGAGAAGACACACTACTAGATTTTGGGTGAGTGTAATCATTATTATTTTTGATATCAGTACCTTGTCCTGCTATGTTCTGCTGTGTGTGTGTGTGTGTGTGTGTGTTTGAATCATGTCACTGTTTACTCTATTCCTCTCAGTCACTTTCAGTTTTGCACCAGTACTAAGTAGTAAAATTGAACATCACCTTATAGGTTGTAACATAGCAGGACAAGGTACTAATGTCAAAAATAATGATTACACTCACCCAAAATCTAGCAGTGTGACTTCTCTGAAAGAAGTATTATCTTGTGGCTGAGCTGTGACAGACCCTGCTAAATCTAAGGGCATAGCTACATCACTGTCACATGAGCCAAGGTGCATCGTAGGAGAAAGAAAGCCAATAAACCTATTTGTGATGGAGATCCCCAGGGGTCGTAAAACTACCATACAGCTAGCAGGCTAATTTAGGAAAAACTCCTAATAGCAGACAGAGGGAAGGACACACTAGGATTTAACATACATATCAAAACACTCTACATAACATATGTTTTTGCACATTCTGGGTGGACTTCTCCTTTAACTGGCTAAGCCCTTCAAGAAAACTGCTCTACACTCGTGGATCTTGAACAGATGAAAAGCACACACAAAGTTAGTTCATGGTGTTTAATGACTGGCACCAGTGGAGAACACCCGACATAAATCTCACTGCCCCAGCACTTTAACCCACACAGGGCCTTCATGGTTGTGTCTTCTATCATTGCCTACTCTGTAATTGTTGCATCCTGTTCCATCTGATATTTTATATCGACGTTGCACCTATTCACTTGTCACTTTATTCCTTCCTTCTCTTCCCATTCTCCTTCTACTTCCTTCCCCCTTCCTTCCTCTCACCTCTAGAATGTTACCACCTTACCAAGTGTATGCATTAAGTGTGAATAATTATTTAGTGAATCTCACATGCTATTTATTTAAAATGTTTGATACATTTATGTCATTGTCTTTCAATTGCTCTTTTTGCCAATTATCTACAGCAAGGGCATTGCTACTGATACTCCAAGTAAGCCATGGCATACCAAGTTTAGTAGTGAGAGGTAGCAAATAAACTGGCCAGCATTGCTCTGCCTCTGTAGTCCATTGCATTTAAATTCCTTCGCAGGCTTTTTCTTTTCTCTCTCAGCTTTGTTTGGGGGTTCGCATGGTCTGCCTGCATATTGATTGGCTGGGTGGCATCTTGGGCAGCGAGTTAAATGCCCAGCAAAGTTAGAAGCCATACTATTAGTTCAGTTGTACTGGAGCGAGAGAAGCAGTAAAAGAACTGAGGAGCAGCAGATGGAAGATCAGACTCAGAGCCAGCTAAAAGAATGGAGACTTCACGTGGGTGGCAAGTGGAGCAAATATGCCTACCTGGAGGGGAGAGAAGAAATTTCTGCCTGCGTGGTCTTGGACTCGTGGTACAGTCAGTGCTGCTTACCAGTGGGCAGCGAGCACCACACTAGCAGTGCAGATGGACAGCAGGTCTAGTGTGGAATCATCTAATTGGAGCCAGGAACCTTGGACTTGAGACGTGGGGGCAGGCATGAACAACAGTGGGGGAGCGGGTAGCAGTGTGGAAGGTTGGTGTACAAATCTGAAATGCCTGGCTACACCCCTGATCTACAGTTACTTTATAGCTTCTTAAATGTCACACATGCTCTGCTACTCATTTATTTCACTATTGTTTCTCCTCAGTCTAAATTGTACTTTCCTCTGCAAACTTCATTCTTCTTAAAGCTGGGCAATATTATCCTAATCCATGTGACTTGTGTAGAGCCCAAAGACGAAAAAGGAACTCTGTGTCCAGATTTCCTAGACCTCGTGGAGTCATGTAAACATCTCTGCTGTTCCTGTCATGTAGGGAGTCTTGTAACCATTTCTGCTGCACCTGTCATGTATGGAGTCTTGTAACTATCTCTGCAGTACCTGTCATGTAGGGAATCTTTAACCATCTCTGCTGTACCTCTCATGTAGGGAGTCACATAACCATCTCTGGTGTACCTATAATGTAGGGAGCTATGTAACCACCTCTGGTGTACCTGTCATGTAGGGAGTCATGTGACCATCTCTGCTGTACCTGTCATGTACGGAGTCTTGTAACCATCTCTGCTGTACCTGCCATGTAGGGCGCCTTGTAACCATCTCTGCTGTACCCATCATGTAGGGAGTCTTGTAACCATCTCTGCTGTTCCTGCCATGTAGGGAGTCTTGTAACCATTTCTGCTGCACCTGTCATGTAGGGAGTCTTGTAACTATCTCTGCAGTACCTGTCATGTAGGGAATCTTTTAACCATCTCTGCTGTACCTCTCATGTAGGGAGTCACATAACCATCTCTGGTGTACCTATCATGTAGGGAGCTATGTAACCACCTCTGGTGTACCTGTCATGTAGGGAGTTTTGTAACCATCTCTGCTGTACCTGTCATGTAGGGAGTCATGTGACCATCTCTGCTGTACCGGTCATGTAAGGAGTCTTATAACCATCTCTGCTGTACCTCTCATGTAGGGAGTCACATAACTATCTCTGGTGTACCTATCATGTAGGGAGTTATGTAACCACCTCTGGTGTAACTGTCATGTAGGGAGTCTTGTAACCATCTCTAGTGTACATATCACATTGGGAGTCATGTAACCATCTCTGCTGTGCCTGTCATGTAGGGAGTCATGACTACCTCTGCTGTACCTGTCATGTACTGAGGCATGCAACCATCTCTGGTGTACCTGTCATGAAGGGAGTCTTGCAACTATCTCTGGTGTACCTATCATGTAGGGAGTCATGTAACCATCTCTGCTGTACCTATCATGTAGGCAGTCATGTGATCATCTCTGCTGTACCTGTCATGTAGGGAGTCATGTAACTATCTCTGCTTTACCTGTCATGTAGGGAGTCATGTAACCATCTCTGGTGTACCTTTCATGAAGGGAGTCTTGCAACTATCTCTGGTGTACCTGTTATGTAAGGGAGTCATGTGACCATCTCTGCTGTACCTGTCATGTAAGGAGTCTTGTAACCATCTCTGCTGTACTGTCATGTAGGAAGTCTTATAACCATCTCTCTTGCACCTGTCATGAAGGGAGTCTTCTGACCATCTCTGCTGTACTTGTCATGTAAGGAGGCTTACGACCATCTCTGCTGTACTGTCATGTAGGGAGTCTTGTAACTATCTCTACTCTACCTGTCATGTAGGGAGTCGTGTGACCATCTCTGCTGTACCTGTCATGTAGGAAGTCTTGTAACCATCTCTCTTGCACCTGTCATTAAGGGAGTCTTCTGACCATCTCAGCTGTACCTGTCATGTAAGGAGGCTTGCGACCATCTCTGCTGTACCTGTCATGTAGGGAGTCATGTGAACATACCTGCTGTACCTGTCATGTAGGGAGTCACGTGAACATCTCTGGTGCACCTATCATGCAGGGAGTGTTGTAACATCGCTGCTGTACCTTTCATTTAGGGAGTCATGTGAACATCTCTGCTGTACTTGTCATGTAGGGAGTCATGTGACCATCGCTGCTGTACTTGTTATGTAGGGAGTCTTGTAACCAGGGCTGCAGATAAGATTTTTTGGATGAGTACCTTACTCTCATTCTGAAAGTGAGGTGAGTAAAACCAAATTCAGATGTGTACAAATGTCTGGATGGAGGCCAGTGAGGAGTACATTTTTAAAAACAGTGTCGTTTTTTTCTAGCTAAGAATTGATCAGGTGCCAACAATAGCCCAGCTAATGTTGGCAGGTAGGAGTATTTTACTCACCAGTTTTAAATATAGTGAGTAAAACAAAATTGGGATGGGTATGAGTACTGTAAATCTGGAAAAAAATTCTCCTTTTGAATCACCAGTGATGTTATGAAGCACTGTTCTATTGAGTGTGCATCATTTACAAATGTTGAGTGAGTATTAGTACTCATAAAAAAATATTCTGAAGATTACTTCCTAAAATGAGGGGTATACCATCAGTAGGGTGCAGGAAATAGGGGTAGGTAATGTGGGCAATGTGAGAATGGCATAGTGAATGTGAACAATGTGGCACTGACAGTGTGTGTGCATGTGGATGAGGTGATGCGATATAGGTGTGACCTGATGGCTGATACAGAGGTTGTGTGTTCTCAGGCGTTTCCTGTTGTGTTGAGGTGCTTTCCTGGGTATCGGAGTGTCCCATGGGTTGTGTGAGAAAGGTTGGAGTGGCCTGCAGTTGCTGCCACGTAAATAGTACCGAATAAGTGGTGGTGTCATTGGAAGCACGTTTTGGCTAATCACCATGTCATTGGAGTATGTGGAGAGCTATCATGAAAATCAGATAGTGCTGTATGATGGTTATCTGTTTCAGAGAGAATGGGCACACAGGGAGAAGACGTACTGGAAGTGCATTGAGTACTGGTGGAGGAAGTGCATGGCTCGATTGCACACAGTAGGCAATGAGGTGATGTGTTCTTCAGAGGTACATGACCATGTGCCTAACTGCGGGGACACAGCTGTTTGTGAAGTTGTGAATAAAAGTAAGTAGAGGGCAATGGCTTTTTCAGAGATGTCCCAGAAGGTGGTGGCAGTGTGTTGTATTGGTGTGTCTGGTGCTGTGGGTGGCAGACTGCCTCCCATGGAGTATTTAGAGTGCACTGTTCAACGAGTCTGAAAAGGAGTGTAGACCACCCAGGCAGCCTACCAGGTTGGCAGACTTGCAGATTCCAGAGACATACTCTCATACACAGTCAGGTGAACCTTTTCTATTATATGAGAGTGGTGCTGGGGGAGATTTCTACTGTTTTCTACAGCCCAAAATCGACGATACTGGGCTTACTGTCCCACTGGTACACAGATGGGACTTTCAAATGCTGTCCACCCCTCTTTTCCCAGCCGCACACTATACATGGCATTGAATGTTCCTCAGTGTTCCTAACTGTGTTTGTGCTGATGTCCTTAAGGGCTACTGCAGCCTGCTGCCAGGTATTCCAACAGCTTGGCATTCTGCAGGATGACTTGTGCCCACAGTCTGTTATGGTGTGTTTCAAGCAGGCGTCTTACAAGGCATTTCAGAATGTCTTTCCTAATGTACAGCTGCATGGCTGATTTTCCACCTCTGTCAGGTGCTCTGGAGAAAAATCCAGCAGCTGCCTGATGTTCAGTCCTGCTACATGTCAGATGAGTAACTTGTGAGCAGTATTCATTTACTGCCCACTTTGGCATTTGTTCCCCCATCTGACATTGTCCCTGCCTTAGAGAAAGTACAATCATGGAACTTCTTTGTGTCGCAGGAGGAGATGCTCGCCCCTTTGTTAGTATATTTTTAAGATACTTGGGTGGGACACCCTATTCGTGGAGGGGTGAGGAGACGGCCCATGTATCTCATAGACGTGTGGAACTGCTTTGATGCCGCAAGATGGTTTCAATTCACTTATGGGTGCCGCACATCTCTCAGTTTGGTGGTTTATAGATGTCCTGAAAACAGTTGAGCACATGACAACAATCCATATAGAGCAGTGATTGTCAGGACGATCTCTGCCACCATCAAAAAAAACAGTATAACAACTGCAAGAGATAGTGGAGCACTATGGTACAAGGACTCTGTGGGATTATTTACGGGGAATAGCTCTAATTTTCCACTGCAAATGTGATATGTCATGGCTGGCATCTGTTAATGTTACATTAGTGACTTCTGTCCCATGCGTCTGTTCTGCTTATGAACTGGTGTGCTATGTTCTCTTGCATATTGTGTACTTGCTTCACAGCTCCAATAAAGGTTTTGCGATCAGCATCACTTCTATTTCGAAGCTCATTTCTACTTAGTGCCCAATGTCTGTCATGTACATCTTGGTACCCCTTCTTCTTACTGTAATGGCATCTCCGGAGGAGTTTATATATCTATATTGAGGGTGAGTGGGGGCAGCCCCATGCATGACAGGTGTTACTAGACAGAGCTGATGGAGGTACTAATCAGGGTGACATGAGTGGTATGTGTTCTGCTGACAGGTGTTTAACTCCTGTGGTTTTTACACTCTGGGTCTGATGGCCAAAGTCCTTGCCACACTGTTTACATTCGCTGCTTTCCCTGCAGCACATTTACTTTTGGACACATTTTTTTCACCCTACTGTGAGTGACCCAAAATGTGTGAATAAAATAGGTCGGTGCTCACCTTATCTGGAACCCCAAGGTAACTATCTCTGCTGTACCTGTCATGAAGGGAGTCTTGTAACCATCTCTCTGCTGTACCTGTCATGTAGGGAGTCTTGTAACCATCTCTACAGTACCTGTCATGAAGGGAGTCTTGTAACCATCTCTGCTGTACCTATCATGTAGGGAGTCTTGTAACCATCTGCTGTACCTGTCATGAAGGGAGTCTTGTAACCATCCCTGTTGTACCTGTCATGAAGGGAGTCATGTAACCATCCCTGTTGTACCTGTCATGAAGGGAGTCTTGTAACCATCCCTGCTGTACCTGTCATGTAGGGAGTCTTGTAACCATCCCTGCTGTACCTGTCATGTAGGGAGTCTTGTAACCATCTCTGCTCTACTTGTCATTAAGGGAGTCTTGTAACCATCTCTGCTGTACCTGTCATGTAGGGAGTCTTGTAACCATCTCTGCTCTACTTGTCATTAAGGGAGTCTTGTAACCATCTCTGCTGTACCTGTCATGAAGGGAGTCTTCTGACCATCTCTGCTGCAGCTGTCATGTAGGGAGTCATGTGACCATCTCTACTGCACCTGTCATATAAGGGGTCCTGTAACCATCTCTGCTGTGCCTGTCATGTAGGCATTCATGTTAACATCTCTGTTGTACCTGTCATGTAGAAAGTCATGTGACCATCTCTGCTCTACATGTCATTTAGGGAGTCATGTGACTCTCTCTGCTGTACCTGTCATGTTGGGAGTCATGTGATTCTCTCTGCTGTACCTGCTATGTAGGGAGTCTTGTAACCATCTCTGCTGTACCTGTCATGTAAGGAGTCTTGTAACCATCTCTGCTTTACCCATCATGTAGGGAGTCTTGTAACCATCTCTGCTGTACCTGTCATGTTGGAATCTAGCAGCCATCTTTGCTGTACTTGTCATGCATAGAGTTCATGTGATTGTCTCTGCTGTACCTGTCAGGTAGGGGGTCTTATATAGAATTTGAATTTGATGGCAGACAACTGCCTGGCCCATCTAGTCTTGCAGCCATCTCTGCTTTATTTGTTATGTAGGGAGGCTTGTGGCCAGCTCTGCTGTACCTGTCACATAGGGAGGCGTGTGACCTTTGTTGCTGTACCTGTCAAGTAGGAAAGCTTGTGACCTTTGTTGCTGTACCTGTCAAGTAGGGAAGCTTGTGACCTTTGTTGCTCTACCTGTCAAGTAGGGAAGCTTGTGTCCATCCCATCTCTGCTGTACCTGTCATGTAGAAAAGCTTGCAATAATCTGTGCTGTACCTGTCATATAGGGAAGTTAGCAGGCATCTCGTTGTACATGACAAATAGGGAGTCATGTGATTATCTCTGTTGCCCTGTCACTTGGGAAAGCTTAGGTCCATCTCTGCTGTACATTACGTCTATTTGTACCTGTCATGTGAGGGGTCATGTGACCATCTCTGCTGTACCTGTCACATAGTGAGTCATGTGACCATGTCTGTTGTGCCTGTCATTAAGGGAACATTTTGTGACCAGATGTGCTGCACCTTTTCGTTTGGATCAGTTAGTCTTCATTCTGCTGTATTTTCTGACTGGCACCTTTTACAAGCACAGCATTCACTTCAAATAAATAATAAAGGTTTCAGTTCACATTATGAATATCTGGACCTTGTTCTGTGTGTTCTGGAATGAGCCTGTATTGTTTTTGCATTTATTTAATTGTCTGTAAATATTTATAGTTAATTGAGACTGCTGATTTTACATAGATAATTCAAGAATACTGTTTTTTTAATCAAAATTGGCTAGATTAAGCAAACACTACCTGTAGGGGTATATTTTCCCTTTTGAGATGCCATCCCCAAAGAGTTTTAAGTGCATATTAAGTCCCATTTTACCACACATCTCTGGGAGTTCTGTAAAAGGGGAGAGAGGGGGGATAGTCATCCTTTTAGAATGCATGATCTTGTTCTAACTAACACAAGGTCATGTCCAGGGACTAAGTGTAGTGGGACCAGTTCCTACAATAGGCATGTGTAGTGAGCAGAGTCTACTAGGGTAGATGATATTAATTTACCAAGAAGATATTGTGGCACAAAAAAATAAAGGGAACAAACTATAAATTAAAACCAGACACGAGTCTTAACAGTGGCTTGCTGGTGGTTCATTAGACTGTGCCTCTGTTGCACTACATGGCTTGTGGCGTCACGTGCCTGCCCATGGGAGAGCTCAAATCTTAGCCTTTTTTTTTTTTGCAATTCTATTTATGACAGTCCTGGCTAGGGCTGTGACATACCCCATGTTAGCCTACAAACCCCTTCCCACCCCCT
Source organism: Neoceratodus forsteri (assembly GCA_016271365.2). Taxonomy (NCBI): domain Eukaryota; kingdom Metazoa; phylum Chordata; order Ceratodontiformes; family Ceratodontidae; genus Neoceratodus; species Neoceratodus forsteri. The sequence goes on from JADMNL010000026.1 coordinate 66,316, forward strand.
CACCTGGCTATCCCATTGCTGCCTGATCTAGGACTGTGATTTTCCTCTCATGGAGGGGTGCCCCTCAGGGAGAGACCGAGATCACCCTTGAGCCCCAGCTGAGACTTATGTGTGGTTGTTTTGGTGGTGCTGTGGTCCGTAAATCATGGGCTTCATGCTCCGGAGGTGGGCACGTGCAATGACATCAATGCGTGGACGTGTGTGCTCCCATGCACATTCAGCAAATGTTTGCCATCTCTTCTGCCCCTTTTTTACATAGTCCCAGCCTGTGTATGCCCAGTCCTCCACCTGGTGTCACTAGTGTCGCTGAGAGCTCATGCCCCACCTGGAAGAGGCTGTCCTTGGGACGCACATCATACTTTCTCCCAGCCAGCCCTCTGAGCTCGGGCTTGCTTCCATACTCAGGTTGTCAACGTTGCAAGGGATAGTTCTACCACTGCACTGGTGGGCCAGCTGAGACATGTTTTTAGATCCATCATGTGGCCTGGTGAAAGTGTGTTACACTGCTCATGGGTGACCTGAGATTAGACATGTCCATTGACCTCTCTCATGTGGCCTTGTGGTGCTGCATTACACCACCCATGGTGGACCTGGGTTTGGATACGTCTTTTGACCCCTCTCATGTGGCTATGTGATGCTGTATTACATTGCCCACAGTGGACCCTGAGCTTAGATTTGTCCATTGACCTCTCTCATGTAGCCTTGTGGTGCTGCATTACACAGCCAACAGTGGACCTGGGTTTGGACATGTCCTTTGATCTTCGCTCACTGATCGTGGGCAAGATAGGGGCATTACAGAGATGAGGCATTTCTTTGCAGGTTGGTGGCTGGAAATGCATCCCTTTCTAGTACTCCCACAGGCCTGTGCACTGTAATATAGTGGCACTGCAGTGCTGGGACAGAATCAGATCAGTACTCCCACAGGCCTGCCCCCTGTAATATAGTAATGTAGTACTGGGACAGAATAAGATCAGTGCTTCCACATGCCTGTATCTCTAATATAGTAACACTGTAGTACTGGGACAGGATAAGACCAGTTCTTCCTCAGGCTTGTCCCCCTGTAATATAATAACACTGTTACTGCAGGAGGTAGCGGACTTATTTGTCGACCAGGTGTTGGAGTCCCCAGGTGTTTTATCCTGGGGTACTTCAATGCCTGGATCGATGATGAATCCTTACATTTTGGTTATGACCACCTCCAGTTACTGTCATCACTGGGCCTGGCACAAGTGGTTGCTTCTGTGACCCACCAGCATGGCCAAGCACTTGATCTGGTGTTCCAGCTGGGTCTTGGGGTCGCTAGCCTCAAGGCTGATCAGGTTTCATGGTCTGATCACTGCACTGTGGGGTTCACGTTTGGGGCCCCCTCTAAAAGTCCTTCCCTGTAGAGATGGTCAGTTACCGCCTTTAAGGATTTTCACCCAGAGGACTACTGGCGTTAGCTGACCTATCTAGAGTAGATACGGCATGTGCGATTGGCACCAGTGAAACGGTGGCCACTTATAATAGGATGGTATCCGAAGCACTGGACGTCATGGCTCCAGTTCATATATGACCCAGATCCTCTCACTTGAGATCCCCTTGGTTTGATGGGGATCTCAAGGTGATGAAGATCAAGGGTCAGAAGTTGGAGCATTACTGGCGGAAGACCCGGTTGGAAGCCAACAGACTGGTCCTGCAAGCTCACTACAGTGAGTACCAGGGGGGAATTTCCCGTAAGAAGGCAGAATTCCTGTCCAGAGAAATTGCTGCAGGGAGAAACAGACCTTCTCAGCTTTTTTGGACTGTGGACAGGCTTCTCCATCCTGCCTGTCTACAGCCGAGAAAGATTTTTTCATCCACATTATGTGAAGAGTTTGCTCTGTTTTTCTCTGACAGAGTGTCATCTATCCAGTTGGGAATCCCGTCAGGAAGGTAATTGCCTCACAGCGCCATACTGGGAGAAAAGAGGCACTCCACCTGTCTGGGAGGAGTTTAGGCCAGTGAAGGTGTCCGAAGTGACTGGGGTGATCTTAGAGCTGAAACGCACATATTGTGAACTGGAACCAGCCCCGGCACATTTCTTAATGGGATGTGCCGAGGCTGTTGGCCCGGTGTTCGCTGGGATTGCCAGGTGCTTGATGGCGGAGGGGTGTTCCCAGTGGCTTTGAAAGAAGCACTGATGAGACCCCTCCTTAAGAAACCTTCCCTCGACCCAGACGTTCTGGCAAATTACCGTCTGATCTCCAATTTGCCATTTTTGAGCAAGGTTGTAGAGAAACTTGAGGCACAGCAGCTCTTGGATCGCCTCCTGTCCTTTGACATCTATGAACCATTTCAGTAGGGTTTTTGGGCCAGACATAGCACAGAAATAGCTCTAGTTAAGGTGCATAATGATCTTCTTAGGGCTAGAGATAGAGGAGACAGGTCAGTTCTTGTGCTCCTCAATCTCTCTTCGGTGTTCGACACTGTGGACCACGTCTTGCTTCTTGATTGGCTCTATGAGTTTTGTGGACTCGCCGGTGCTGTCATCAGATGGTTTGAGTCCTATCTCTGTGATAGGATGCAGCAGGTGGTGATGGGGAATCTCTCTTCCTCCCCAATGCCCCTGTCTTGTGGAGTACCACAGGGCTCGATCTTGTCACCGATGTTGTTCGCAGTGTACATGCTGCCTCTGGGTGAGCTCATTCAGCAATACAGCATGGAGTTTCACTGCTATGCAGATGACAGCCAGCTGTATTTGTCATTGCACCCAGAACATCTGGTGCTGTCGAAGTGCTTAACAGCTGTCTGGCTAAAATCAGTGACTGGATGGCTTCCAGCTGGCTGAGACTAAACCCGGATAAGACAGAGATGCTAGTGATCGAGCCAGGTTGCGGGCATGATGGGTTGCCACCTGGAGCTAATACAGGTCTTTTCCTGGGCTCTGCTCTGTTGGTGGCTTCCATGAGGATGCGTAATCTGGGTGTGATCCTGGACAGCAGGCTGACCTTTGAAGATCAGGTATCATCTGTAATCAAAAGTGGTTTTTATCACTTGCGGAACATCACCAGTATCAAGCCCCTCATTTTGCCTGAGGATCTGCCAACTCTGGTACACGCCTTTGTTACCTCTAGGCTCGACTACTGCAACTCTCCATACTTCAGGGTCATGGGAGGGACCCTCTTCAGACTGCAGCTGGTGCAGAATGCGGCAGCAGGGTTGTGACGGGCCTGTCTAGGTCCAGTCATGTAACCCCGGTCTTGTGTGCTCTGCACTGGCTGCCTGTCAAGTGGAGGGTCCTTTTCAAGGTGGGTTTGCTCACCTATAAGGCCCTATATGGACTGGGTCCTGGCTACTTGTCAGAGCTTCTGACACCTGCAACCTCTGCTCGCTCCCTCCGCTGCTCTTCAAGGGGCCTCCTGGATGTTCCCAGGGTTCGGCTCAAGACATCGGGTGACCGTGCTTTCAGTGTCACTGGGCCGACCCTGTGGAACTCACTTCCATCTGCAGTCCAGGAGGCCCCCCTCGATTGGGGTTTTCAAGCTGAGGCTGAAGGCCCACCTCTTTAGACTGGCTTTTATGGATTGATTATTCCAGCCCAACCATCGTAGTTATCTGAAGCTGATCTGTTGGGGTATGCCCCCTGTATGGCAACACTATTACATTGAACATGTCGATGCCGACAACATCGACGTTCTCACTGTAATAGTCTGCCTGAGACCCCGGCACTGTGTCCCAGGTCCTGCATCCCCTCCCCAATCCAACTCCGACTTGGAGTTAGAATCCTATAGATTGGGGGGTGCGGGGGCTCAGGGGTCAAAGCTCTAGATGAAAAAACAGCCAGGGTCTTCAGTTGGTTTATGTCACCCGTAAGTTGTGGTCATATAAATCTGTTTCTTGTGATGACGGTCAACAACTTAGTTGTCAAATTGGTATCATAGAGCCTTCTTAAAGCTGTTATTCTGAATCTTTTTATTCTGAAAAAATGTTATTGTGTTTTTACCTATTGTCTTACTTTTTGATATGTTTTGCTAGGCGCCCAGAGCCCCAGGGAATGGGCACCCTATAAATAACACTTGCCTTGCCTTGCCACTGTAGCACTGGGACAGAATAAAACCAATGATACCTCAGGCCTGTCCCCTGTAACATAGTAACACTGTAGTACTGGGACGGAATGAGATCAGTGCTTCCTCAGACCTGACCTCCCGTGAATATAGTAACACTGTAGTACAGAGACAGAATAAGACCAGTGATACCTCAGGCCTGTCCCCTGTAACATAGTAACACTGCAGTACAGGGACAAAATAAAACCAGGGCTTCCTTAGACCTGTCCCCCTGTCATGTAGTAATACTGTAGTACTGGGACAGAATAAGATCACTGCTCCCTCAAGCCTGTCCCCCCTGTAACATAGTAACACTGTAATACTGGGACAGAATAACACCAGTGCTTCTTCAGGCCTGTTCCCCCCCCCCCCATTATGTAGAAACACTGTAGTACTGGGACTGAATAAGACCAGTGATACCTCAGGCTTGTACCCCTGTGTCATGGTAACAGTATAGTACTGGGACAGAATGAGGCCAGAGCTTCCTCAGTCCTGTCCTCCTGTAACATAGTAGTACTGGGATAGAATAAGACCAGTGATACCTTAGACCTGCCCCCTGTAATATAGTAATACAGTTGTACTGGAACAGAATAAGACCAGTGATACCTCAGGCCTGTCCCCCTGTCGTGTAGTAACACAGTAATAATGGGACAGAATAAGATCACTGCTCCCTCAAACCCGTCTCCATATAATATAGTAACACTGTAGCACAGGGACAGAATAAGACCAGTGCTTTCTCTGGACTGTCCCTCTGTAATATAGTAACACAGTAGTACTGGGACAGAATAACACCCGTGCTTCCTCAGGCCTGTCCCCCGTCATGTAGTAACACTGTAGTACTGGGACTGAATAAGACCAGTGGTACCTCAGGCTTGTACCACTGTATCATAGTAACAGTGTAGTACTGTATTGTATTGGGACAGAATAAGACCAGTGCTTCCTCAAGGCTGTCCCCCTGTAATACAGTAACACTGTAGTACTGGGACAGAATAAGACCAGTGATACCTCAGGCCTGTCCCCTTGTAATACAGTAATGCTGTAGTAGTGGGGCAGAATGGGAAAGGGAAAGGGGAAATTGTTTAACCAGGAAAGGCACACTTAGCCGAAATGTGTTTCCAGGTGCAGCCTGGGAGCACAAAGACGTTAAGTGACTTGCTCAGGGTCACACAGTATGCAAGTGGGGGCTGTGGATTCAAAACCCTGGTCGCCAGGTTTCCAGCTCAGTGCCCTAAATAAGATCAGTGTTCTTCAGGCCTGTCCCCCATAACATAGTAACACTGTAGTATTGGGACAGAATAAGACCAGTGATGCCCTTAGGCCTGTCCCCCTGTAATATAGTAACAATGTAGCATTGGGACAGAATAAGTCCAGTGATGCTTCAGGCCTGCCCCACATAATACAGTAATGTTACAGTACTGGGACAGAATAAGACCAGTGATACCTCAGGCCTGTCCCTCTGTAACAATATAACAATGTAATAGTGGGACAGAATAAGACCAGTGATACCCTAAGGTCTGTCCCCCTGTAATACAGTAACAGTGTAGTATTAGGACAGGATAAGTACAGTGACACTTCAGGCCTGTCCCCACGTAATACAGTAATGTTACAGTACTGGGACAGAATAAGACCAGTGATACCTCAGGCCTGTCCCCCTGTAACAATATAGCAATGTAGTAGTGGAACAGAATAAGACCGGTGATACCTTAGGTCTGTCCCCCTGTAATACGGTAACACTGTGGTACTGGGATAGAATAAGACCAGCGCTTCCTCAGGGCTGTCCCCCCTGTAATACAGTAGCAATGAAGTACTGGGACAGAATAAGACCAGTGATACCTCAGGCCTGTCCCCATGTAATACAGTAATGCTGTAGTACTGGGACAGAATAAGACCAATGATACCTCAGGCCTGTCCCCATGTAATACAGTAATGCTGTAGTACTGGGACAGAATAAGACCAGTGATACCTCAGGCCTGTTCCCATGTAATACAGTAACACTGTAGTACTGGGACAGAATAAGAGTAGTGATACCTTAGGCCTGTCTCCATGTAATACAGTAATGCTGTAGTACTGGGGCAGAATAACAGCAATGATAACTCAGGCCTCTCCCCCTGTAACATAGTAACAATGTAGTACTGGGACAGAATAAGAGCAGTGATAACTCAGGTCAGTCTCCTTGTAACATAGTAACACTGTAGTATTGGGACATAATAAAACCAGTGATATCTCAGGCCTGTCCCCCTGTAACATAGTAACAATGTAGTACTGGGACAGAATGAGAGCAATGATAACTCAGGTCAGTCCCCTTGTAACATAGTAACACTGTAGTATTGGGACATAATAAAACCAGTGATATCTCAGGCCTGTCCCCCTGTAATAGAGTAACACTGTAGTACTGGGACAGAATAAGACCCGTGCTTCCTCAGGCCTGTCCCCCTGTAACATAGTAACAATGTAGTACTGGGACAGACTGAGAGCACTGATACCTCAGGCCTGTCCCCTTGTAACATAGTAACAATGTAGTACTTGGACAGAATAAGATCAGTGATACCTCAGGCCTGTCCCCCTGTAATATAATAACACTGTGGTACTTGGACAGAATAAGACCGGTGCTTCCACAGGGCTGCTCTTCTGTAATATAGCAACACTATAGTTCTGAGACAGAATAAGACCAGTGATATCTCAGACCTGTCCCCATGTAATACATTAACATTGTAGTTCTGAGACAGAATAAGACCAGTGATACCTCAGGCCTGTCCCCATGTAATACATTAACACTGTAGTACTGTGACAGAATAAGATCAGCACTCCGTCAGGCCCATCCCGCTATAATATAATGCTGGTTACGGCCAAGCCGATGGCTGGTTGGCAGTGTTTTCAACTGCTGTGTAGGAAATGTAAGTTTAGGGGTGACATCCCCAAAACTGTAGAAAGTGGACATGTTGTAGAAGTGATGCACTCAGTCTTCAGGTTGAGGGCTCACCAAGGATCTGTAAAATGCCCCCTCCCCATAGCAGCAAATTCATGAGTTTTGCTTGGCTCTGGTCTCAGAGTAAAATGCTTACCCCACACCCATTGAAGCTGAGGGAATGTGATGGTGAACTGGCTACTGCAGTGAGGATGGTGAGAACATTACAGAAAATGTTAATAAACGTTGGCTCCCATTTTGTTTTCATTCAGTCATTCTTACTGCTGATGTCACTTTTTTTAACATTTCACTTTAATCAGGAGGCAATTAGCTTAAGGGTCAAGACATTTCCACAAACTGGGACAGTGGCCTCTTGTAATGTTTAATGTTTCTTTTTCAGAAATTAATCATATTTACTTTTATATTATTTTATTTATGTTCCTTCATCCCTGACTTGCTCTCTTCAGGCTGGCATCCCAACCCGTCACCTGACTTCTCCCGGACTTACCCAGTTCTGCATATTTCCATGGCATGACCCCAGGGCGGGTGCAATGGGGAGTTCACTCGACCCATTGCTATTCAGGATCCAGTTTCGGGCAGTGCACAGTTTGCCAGTGCTGAGCCTACTGAAGGCCAGTAGTTATGCTATCAATCCTGTTGGTTTGGGCATTTTTGTCTGTTCTGTGTCCCTCGCTCTCAGGATGTCGGCGTTAAGGGAGCGCATGCGTGCACACGTGCGTATACACAGCATGGCTCCAATCGGCATCCCCTTACCTACTAAGCAGCTCCTGACTGTACTGCCACCTGTGGCCGCCTAGGTGGCAATATTGAGGCAGAGCCTGCTGCCTCCCTTCCCAGAAGAAAGTGTTATCTGGGATGCTTTATCCTCCCACTTGGTGGGCCTTTGATGACCCGTACTGCTCCCTAAACATGGTCACCGTGCAGCAAGCAGTATTGCTACTGTTGCACCAATGGGCTGGTCTGAACCATATTTCACTGTACGGAAACATAGAAACATAGACAGTGCTAGCAGAAAACTAATGGTTCAGCCAGTCTGCTGGTGGTTTTCTGTCTATCCTCGGACCTAATTGTCACTCAGGATACTATCCTCAGAATCCATCCCCTATTCCCTTCCCTGCTACTGTTGTCCTGAGTTGCCACTATACCTTTCTGTCTGTCCCACCCGTGCTTGAAACCATTTATGATTCTGGTGCCAACCACCTTGGCTGGCAGATTGTTCCAAGGTTCCACCACCCTCTCCGTAAAATAATACGTACTCATATCCCTCTTGAATCTTCCACCTGCCAGTTTCCCTTCATGCCCCCTTAACCTCAAACTGGTGAATAAGCATTGAAATTTCTTCTCTTCATGGAACCAGGAATTTGGAGTTTTCCCTGCATCACCACATTTGTGTGTGAAGAATTCTGTGCATAAGCCACTGACCCATAAGATCAGTACTCAGAGTCCTGTACACAAACCATGGCATAAATAAAGCTCCTAATTCTTGGTTTCAAGAAGAGAACTGACCCCCACATTGTCCACACAAACAGGACAATACAAAACAGCTATTTTTTGGTTTATTCTTTATGCCTCACTATGATTGCCCTTGCCAGCAAATGTTACCTTTCGGACACACCTGCCCTTACAGTGTGCCCCATCTGCAGTCCGGTTCTCTTGTCACTGATCCAGTACTGGTGCCACCACTCCGTGGAGACACCCCATCAGTGATCCTATCTTGAATGGCCCAAGCCAAGTCCATACTACTCTCCTGATCCAGGTTAAACTACATGTTCACTTTTTCTGTGGAGGCAGGGGAAGCTGAAGGTAGAGCAAGACTCATGAATGCAAGAGCCTGGCCAATTTTTTTCTTTTTATTCTTTTTTGGTAACCAGATAATGCCCATTAAGCACAAGGCCTGTTTTCAGGGGCGACTTGGGAGAACTCGGGAAGTTAAGTGACTTGCTCAGGGTCACACAGTATGCAAGTGGAAGTTGTGGGAATCAAACCCAGGTCTGCTGGATGTACCAAGCTCTTTCACAGCTCGTTACTCTAACCTCTAGGCTATGCTGTCAGTCTAGTGATTTTTTCTTCTCCCCAGTTTTCTTCCAGTCCCACCATCTTCTCTGACATCTCTGCTCATCTGCTGGCATTGACATACGTGGCTGGGGGATATGTTATGGTCCCCATGATGGATGCAGTGCTCTTCACTGGCCAGAAGGGGCATTCAAATGGTGAAAAGATGGAACCCTTCCTCTCAGAGCCTGAAGACTGCCCCTTCAGCATGCTCTTCCATTGGCTTGGAGTGGGTTTCCCACATGAGAACACACTGCACTACACTGACACATCCCAGTCAGTCGCGATAGAGCTTTTTACATTACCTTTTCAGATATGAGGAGAGACTGAGGGATCTCAGCACGTACACACTGGAAGACAGGAGAGTGAGAGGTGACATCATAGAGACCTGCAAGTACCTCACAGGGGTGAACAGGATGCAGAAGGGGAGTCTCTTTCAAATGACAAAAGAGCACCAAGACCGGTGGGGCATGGAATGAAGCGGGGGTTAAGAGAGATGTGAGAAAATGTTTCTCCACTGAAAGGGTAAGGGTGGTGGATGCCTGGAACACACTGCCAGCAGAGGTGGTGGAGGCAAAAACAGTTGGGAGCTTCAAGCATGTGTGGGAAAGACATAGAGGTGTATTAGAGAAAAAGCAGGGAGGAGGTAGGGCTGCCAGAAACCAGTCCGGGTCTGCAAAGATGGATTAGGCAGGGAACATCTGGGCAGAGCGGGTGGGCCTAGAAGTCCTTCTCTGCCGACAAATTCTGTGTTTCTTTGTTGCTGTTATGGACTGGATCATGTGGTGTATGAATATCATTTCTGAAAAAAGGAACATTACAAACAGCGGTAAATTTAAAAAAAATTCCTGTCCTCTTTCATTTTCAGCAAAGAGGCTAATGGGGAAGTAATTTTTGAGTTTTTTGGGACGTGTACCAAGAGATGAAAAGTCACACTGTTCTCAGTTTAAAGTTGATGTTGACAGGTTATTGAATGAACCTTGCAATGTAATAATGTTGTTGACAAATGTACAAATGAATGTGACTGTTTTTGTAACTCTGTCCGCCACCCTCCCCAGGGCCCCAGGGAAAGGAGAAAAAAATCTCACGGGGGTAATTTCCTGGTGCAAAAATTTTAATAAATAAATAATTTGCTAAAAAGGCTGTTAAAACTGATCAATGCCAAGATAAGGACCTATACTCATAGACCATTTTTCTCTAAGAAATGTGGGTTTATGCAGAAAATGTAGTCCCCTACACCCTCAAAAAGGGTTCCCTATATCTCACTGTGTCTGGTTTACTGGACACTACACCAAGACTGTATCCAGAACCTCTGGAGTTAATGCTCATCCTATCTAATTTGGACCTTTATGGTTCCCCTATATCTTATCTGGCCCCCTTTGCCTTGCGTCTTGGTGTCTCCCAAGTGTCACTGAGGCACAGAGCAGTCCAAAACAAATTGATTTTATTTTTCCCTTTGTAAACAAAGGGGCAGAATCAACCGTCTCCTAATTTTAAGCAATCGTGAGGGACCGGGGCGCCATGACAGACCAGCTGGGCAGCGACAGGTCAGAGTGTACCAACTCTACAGCCGAACAAGCGCCAAGCATGTCCAGATTCATGGCAGAAGGTCAGCGCCACAGCAGAAGACAACAGCAATTTGGTAAGAAACAGCCTCGCTCCATTGACTTTAATGTTGTGCTGTCTGTAGGAATATTATTTTTTAATGTGACAAGGTGTGAATGAAACACATGCAGTTCTGCAAGTGTGTGTGTTTGTGTGTATAAACTTATGAGTGCACGTGCCTTATGCAATTATGTGTATATATTTGTATGTGCATGTGCACGTGTGTGTGTGTGTAAGTGTGTGCATATATAGGTGTATGTACATGTTGATGTATGTGTGTATATGTTATGTGCCTGTGTGTTTTTTCCCCAGATGGTCGGGGTTTTATTTCTGCTGACATCATCTGTGTGTGTGTGTGTGTGTGTGTGTGTGTGTGCGCGCGTGCTCACGTGCATGTCCGTGTGATGCATGTCACATATACCTGTGTGCATATGTGTTTGTGCATGCAAGTTTTCCCAGTGGCGTGGGACCTTTTTCCTGATGCAATGTCTATGTTTGTGTGTGTGTGTGTGTGTGTGTGTGTGTGTGTACATATGTGCATGTATATATATGTGTGTGAGTATATGTGTACATGTGTATGTGTGTGCATGAGTGCATGCACAAGTGTTCATGTATGTGTACATATGTGTTTGTACATGCACGCGTATGCATGTGTGCATGTATGTGTGCAGATGTAGTTGTGCATGTGTGTGTTTTTCCTAGATATGCGGGGCCTTTTTCTGATGCAATGTCTATGTTTCTATGTGTGTGTACATGTGTGTATATCGGTGTGAGTGTGTGTATGTTTGTACATTTGTATGTGTGTATGTGAATATATGTATATGTGTGTGCATGTGTGAGTCTGTGTGTGTGATATGTATGTGTACTGTATGTATGTGTGTGCGCATGTATGCATATGTGGGTGTATGAATGTGTATATATGTGCAGGTGTGTGTATGCATATGAGTGTGTGACTTCAGCAAGTATTACATATGTGTGCGTATACATATATGTGCATGTTTTTGAATGTGAGTTATGCAAGTCCGTATTACATGTGTGAGTGCATGTGTAAGTGTGTGTAAGTCCATTTGTGTGTGTGCACACATGCTTATCCACATGTTGACCTATTTGGATATGCTGCTGCAGAGTATGAATGGATGCTTAACATTCATAAATAAATGTTTGTTTTGATACAAAAATAAACAGGTTGTGTTTGGGTCTGTGGTATGCATGTCCAGGCATAACTTAAAAGTACAATACTGTATTAGGGTTAGGGGTGGGTGACATTTTTCCCACCAGAGAATTTCATGAAAATTCTATTTTTCACATTTATGGAATTTTACGGAAACTGCAGAAGATTTCATGAATGTCTCCCTGTCAACACCTTTACACACAGGAAAAATATGCTTTGTCACTGGATATTTTCCTTTACTCACAGAAAAACAAATCTGCAAAAAAATCAGTGAAACACAAAGTAACCATCCCATTTTCTTTATCATATCTTTTTTTTTTGTCTTTTTCGGGATTTTTCTTTGCATTGTAAAAAATATATAAAAAATGCATAATTTCACAAATATTTTTCCTCGATCTCACAAACTTAGGCAATTGCAAAGTATGTCACTACCGCCTAGCTCTCATGGTGACTGTCAGCCTTTTATGGGCATTTTCTGTCTTGTGACCAGGGTTGGAAAGATAGGCCATGATTCTTTCCACCAGGTAATCAGGTTATCTTTAAGATTCTGTAGGCTACGCTGCACTCAGCAAATTTGTTGACTGCATGTCATTGCTCACTTGAACCCCACTTCCAGGACACAGTTACTGCTATCCCGGACATGGGCAGTGTAGAATGGTTGGCTGTGTGTTTTAAGAAATGAATCTTATCTACTAAATGGCAGGACTTTCTCCATCCTCATTAACTGAACAGTGGAAATATTGGTATTTTAGCCTCTACCAAAATAATTTCTAAACCATGTCCTCCAAACTTGAAATTTGCACTGCACTATGGTTAGCCTTTATGGAAAGATTAAGTTGGACAGACTTATTGATTAAAAACATGTCATTTAATTATAACAACATTTGAGACCAAATTGAACCTCCTATGTTATTTGTATTCATCTGACAATAACTATTATTTCTATATACTGAAACGCAGACATAAATTATATTGATAAATCAATTAATTATCTACATTTTATACATTCAATTAATAGCATACACTAGATCCTAGATAGTTTTCATTTTTAGTTATTTTTCTTTTGTATGCATGTTATTGCTACATTATAATTTGCTGTTTGTATTGTAATGTATTGTCGATTCATATATATGTACCTGAGATTTTGCAAATTCAATAAAATAATAATAAAAAATGGTATTCAAGGTAATGGAACAAAGGAAGAATGCAGTGCACACTGAAGAGCCCAATAAAGCAGGACTGACACTCAAATCGGTAACTAAATCTTTATTACTGAAAGTATGGGGCACTTACAGTGTGGTGTGTAAACTTAGTTCTTACCTGCTTTGAGCATTGCTCAGTAAAACTTTAGCCACTGATTTGAGTGTCAATCCTGCTCTGTTGGTCTCTTCACTGTGCACTGCACTTCTGCCTTGGTTTCACATATATAAGTAATAAGTCACGACAGGATGTGCATTATAAGTAATAATATCTGATAGGGAGGGTGTTAGATTAGATCGGACCGCCCAGGGACGTAATGAGGCCCAACGCCGCAGGCGGAGGGCCTTATAGCCCCTGGAAGGTCCGTTATATCCCATAACGCCCACCCTGGAGGGTATTATTACACTTAGATAATGGAATATAGATGTAATGTTTTGAAAAAACTATATAATAAATATTTGCATATAAAAATTATATAAAAAAAACAAAAAATGTAAGTGTTCTGGTAAAGTAATCCCTGCAGTACTGGAATGGCCACAGGAGGGCGCTGCCGTGTTTCTATGAGTTTCATGAGTTTCTGCTGTTGCTTTCTTTTTCCACACAGTGCAACAGGAGAGCTGGTTCTTCAGCTTGCTGCTCGATTTTCTGCGCTTTGTCCCTCAGTGAGAGACAAACAGATGAGTCCTCTTTATTTTAGTTCGTATTGTCTGATTATAGGTATTTTGAAATAAGTATTTCTTTATTTTGTTGAGCTGACATGTGGTGCCGCTTACTCTGGAAGTCGCTGTACAAGTATTTGAGAGGGAGCGCGACCGCCTCAGTAAAGATGAAATGTAAGTAATTAACAGCAGAAAAAACTTTAGTAATGTTCTACATTTCTTTTGGACTGTGTCATGAGACTGTGTAGGGAAATCAGTGTGGCTAAGAACAGAGGAAAAATGGCAGATGGCAGGTTTCGATTTCAGGGTGCCCAATGATAGCGTTAGTCATGGGCAGTGCCAAATGGAACTTGTTCTTTAAGCGGGCCGTTGTTGAGAGACGCCCGGATGGGAGGCTGTTTCAGCCAATCAGGAAGCCAGTTTTGCTTTCCCCCATTATCTAAAGTTTTAATGCACGTCCCAGGGGTGTAGTAAAGCATGAGGCTGAAGGCCGAGTGTCCTTATACCCTGGGAAGTGCATTAAAATCCTGCGATGCACACCCTGGAGGGGCTTATTACAAAATAGCTCTAAGTAGGTTTTTTGGGGAGGAAAATGAGATTTGGCACCTGATCATGCGTTTATAGTGACTTAATGAACAGTTAGGTGACATCTAAAAATTTTTTTTTTTTTTATTTATTTCAGTTGCAGATTAACACCTTTGAGCTGCAGGCTCTTTTACAAAGGTTACATGTCAGGTAGACAAACAGACAAAAATTACACAGGTTCCATGACAATAGGATAAGAGACAAAATTACAGAGGTAGTTTGATGAGCATTGCTGTAAGACAGAATACTGCCGGGCTGTACAAGCAGGCGAGTAGGCTATTGCATTGACTATTTTGTAGCAGGTACTAGAAATGCAATTTGACATGCAGTTCACTATATTGTTGAGTCCACAAAAAGGCATCAAGGAATCAAGCCGAAGTTAGGGAGGAGTAGCCTGAGGGGGCTTTGTCATAGGTAGGAAAGGGGTGAGGGGTGGTGCAGGAGAGGGGGGACAGCCGCCCAGGGGCTTTGTCAGGGAGGGGGCAGGAGCATAGGGGAAGTGGAGGGGGGATGGGGGAATAAATCATTATCCTCCCCACCATTGACTATGGTGACATAGTCTACAGTCCTGCTCCCAAAACTACCCTAGCCAGGCTGGACACCCTTTTCAACTCCTGTTGTCACTTTGTTCTATCCTGCTCCCCTCGCACTCATCACTGTGACCTTTATAAAGCCCTATCACTACCATTCCTGGAGTCCAAGCATCTGTCTCATACTGCTACTTTCATGGCCAAATTCTGGAAGGATAATCTCCCCTCCTATCTTTCTTCCTCCATCTGTGCTTCCTCCCAATGCACTTATTCTCTTTGCATCTCTGATCTAAAATCCTTCGCAATCCCCCATCAATCTACCTCCACTGGGCAATCTGCTTTCTCTTACCATTGCCCTAAACTTTGGAATGCACTCCTCCCTTCTATCTGTAATGCCACCTAACGCAAATCCCTCTCCTCCCTCCTACGTGACTACACAACCCCTACCTGCCCCTGCCAAAACATATCGTCCTCTCACCATACACTGCCTCCTCTACTCCCCTCCTAACCCCTAGCCCTAGGACTTGGTTTCCCCTTGTCCTAGTTTTGGCAGGCCGGCCTCCTCACTGATTATCTGACCCTGGGGCTCCCTAGGGCTTGAACCCTAACACACTATTGATGCTCTCTAGTTGATGAACTTGCTTTGATGTCTGTAATATGTGTACTTACGTTTGTCTTGCACATTCCCTGATCTTGTATTTTTGATGTATATTGTGTAAAATTGGATGTAATACTCAGTAATTATGTGTGCCTTGTAATTCTGTAATTCTATGTTCTGTTCGCATATTCTCTATGTATCATACGGACTATGTACTTGTACTTTCTCCCCTTCCCTTTTCCCCCCCAGGACGCATCTGGAAATGAGCAATTCAGCTCAGTATGCCTTCCTAGTGAAACACTTGCATAAATAAATCTCATGGCCAGTGAAATTTCTATTTTTTTTTCTTGCCATTTTATCAGTGGGGTTAGCTATACCCGGTGGTGGCACCTCCATACCCATTCTGTAATGCACTAGCTCTGTTGCAAATTCAAGGTCACTGGATGCTGAAGCTGATTTGAAGTAGATGATGGTGACTGGGCTTCCTAAGCTTGGTATGAAGGGATGCTTGGATTTTGACAGGAGGGTATGTCTGGGTTAGCTGTAGGCTGGTGTGTATGTATCTGTTGGGGATACTGTGCTAATTATTGCGCTTGTACTGGTCGAGTCCTCTGGGGTCAAAGAGTGGATCATGGGCTTGTAATAGCATCCTAGTTAAGACCAAGGGATAATGTGAGTGGTGCTTCCCCAAGAAATGAGCCGAGTCAGTCACAAGGTGCATGCCATGTCTAATCAAAGACTTGGAGACACATAGTCAGAATTTGTTTCAGGTCACTCAGTCACTGCAGTTCAGAGAGGGGATGGACCGGCCTAGGCATCTCTTCACAAAATGTATCCCATGATAATGACATCACAGTCATTAATAGCACAGGACCACATGGGGATTCAATTAAACAAGTCTCAGGGACTGGCTAGATCAGCTTGTACTTTTAATGGCATCTCAACAGCCTGTTGGGTGCAGATAGAAAGTCACAGTATTTATTCCCTTGCAGAATAATTAACAGCCATGTGGCTGTGCATGCCTTCAAGGTAAGCCTACACAAATGTCTGCTTACCAAAGTAATCACAGGGCACCATGGTTAGTACTATAGGGTGGGTGGGGAATTTGAGGGTACCCTGGCTAGTACTGTAGGATGAGTGGGTGGGTAATCCAGGATCCCCTGTGTAGTACTATAGGGTGGGTGGAGAATTACAGGGTACCCTTGATAGTATTACTGGGGTGGGTGGGGAATTACAGGGTACCATGGGTAGTATAATAGGGTGGGTGGGTGAGGAATTGCATGGCACCCTAAGTAGTAATATAGAGTTGGTGGGTGGAGGATCACAGGGTACTCTAGGTACTACTATTGAGTGGGTTAGGAATCACAGGGTACCCTTGGTAGTACTATAGTGTGAGTGGGAAATTGCAGGGTACCCTGGTTAGTACTGTAGGGTGGGTGGGGAATCACAGGGTACCCTGGTTAGTACTATAGCATGGGGAATCACAGGGTACTCTAGGTAGTACTGTAAGGTGCTTGGGGAATCACAGGGTACCCTGGTTAGTACTATAGGGTGGGTGTGGAATCACAGGTTACTCTGGGTAATGCTATAGGGTTAGTAGTGAATCACAAGGTATCCTAGGTAGTATTATAGGGTGAGTGGAGACTCACAGGGTACCCTGGGTAGTACTATAAGGTGGGTGGTGAATCTCAGGGTACCTTGGGTAGCACTATAGGGTTGGTGTGGAATCACTGGGTACCCAGGGTAGTACTTTAGGGTTGGTAGGGAATCACAGGGTACCTGCATAGTACTGTAGAGCAGGTGGGGAATCACTGAGTACCCTGGGTAATAGGGTGGGCTGGGAATCACAGGGTATCCTGGGTTGTACTGTAGGGTGGGGAATCACACACACCCTGGGCAGTAATGTAGGTTGGGTGGGAGTTAACGCATACTATGGTTAGTGCTGTAAGGTGGGTGGTGAATCACAGGGTACTCTAGGTAGTGCTATGGGAGGGTAGAGTACCCTGGGTAGTACTTAGGGTTGGGTGGAGAATCACAGGTACACTGGGCAGTACTGTGGGATGGGTTGGGTGCAGAATCACAGGTACCCTGGGTACTATTTGTACAATTGGACATAATTGTAAATGAGCTTGCTCAATGAAATCATCCCAAATAAACAAACTTGAAACTTAGGTAGGGAGTCACAAGATACCCTGGGTAGTATTGTAGGTTGAGTGGAAAATCACAGGGTACCCATCAGGTAGTACTACAGGGTGGGTGGGGAATCACTGGGTACCCTGGCTAGTTAGTACTGTAGGGGAATGGGGAATCACAGGGTACCATGGGTAGTACTGTAGGGTGGGTGAGTGGGAAATCACAGGGTCCCCTATGTAATATTATAGGGTGGGAGGAGAATTACAGGGTATGTTGAGTAGTACCATAGGGAGGGTGTTAGTACTGTGGGATGGGTGGGGAATTACTGTCCACCCTGGCTAGCTCTATAAGGTGGGTGGGTGGGAAATCACTGGGTACCCTAGGTAGTACTATAGGTTAGGTGGGGAATCACAGGGTACCTGGGGTAGTAAGGTGGGTGGGGAATTACAGTGTATCCTGAATAGTACTGTATGGTGGGTGGTTGGGGAATCCCAGGATAGCTTGGGTAGCGCTGTAGGGTGGGTGGGGAATCACAGAGAACCCTTTGTTGTACTATAGGGTAGGTGGGTAGTTGTGCAATCACAGGGTACCCTGGGTAGTAATGTAGGTTGGTTGGGGAATCACAGAGTACTCTGGTTGGTGCTATGGGGTAGGTGGTGAATCACAGGGTACCTGGGGTAGTACTACTGGGTAGATGGGGAAACTATAAGTTACCCTGGGTTAGTAGCAGTGTAGGTTGGGTGGAATCTCACAGGTACCTGGGTAGTACTGGTGAGGTGGGTAGGGAGTCACAGGACACTGTGAGTAATACTGTAGGTTGGGTTGGAAATCACAGAGTACCCTGGGTAGTACTGTAGGGAGGGTGGGTCTGGAATCACAGGGTACCCTGGTCAGTACAATAGGAAGGGTAGTGAATTACAAGATACCCTGGGTAGTACTCTTGGATGGGTGGGGAAACACGGGTTACCTTGGGTAGTACTGTAGGTTGGATCAGGATTAAAGGGTACCCTGGGCACTACTGTGGGTAGGTGGGTGGGGTATTGCAGGGTACCCTAAGGGAGTTGAAGAGGATGGGGGGGGAGAATCTAGGACAGGAGGGCATCCCCGAGGGAGTATCATGAGGATACAACATGGGAGGTACATTGGATTGTGGAGGGGTGTGTGTGGGAGCAAAACAGACAAGGGGCCTAGCACTGGAGGGAAGGCTCAAGTCAGGAGGGAGAAACAAAGGCACAGCAATGCAGAGGGGGCAGGTAATAGGTTTTCTGTGCTGGTGACATTGGTGGAGGAGGAGGGGGTGCAGGATACCCAGGAGGGGGTAAGAAAGGGAAAGGGAGGGGAATGCACAAGGGACAGTAGCCAGTCTAAGGGGGGGGTCGCAGGGGTGAAGAGGTGAGGGGCACAACTGGAGGGATGGTCGAAGGGAGCAGGGATCCAGGGGAGTGGAGCGAGGTGGATAGAGAAGACATCAGGGGCCTAGCAACAGTGGCAGTGGAGAGTTCTGATGAGGAAAGGCAACAGGGACAGATGGGGGAACTGTGTGCAGGAGGAGGAGTTGGGCAGGAGAGAAACAGCAACTGGGACGGGGGGGATTACGCAGGAGGAGGAGGAGTCAGGCAGGAGAGGAATGATGGCAGGGACAGGCAGGGGAATAATGTGCTGGAGGAGGAGTCAGGTAGGAGACAAATAGCGACAGGGACAGATGAGGGGAATTTGTGCTGGAGGAGGAGGAGTCAGACAGAAGAGGAACAGAGGAGGAAAGCAGGCAGATGGAAATATGGGGGATACTAGTACTGGGGGATTCAATACTAAGGGGGGTAAGGTGGGGTAGCAAGGGGAAAGGCGTATCGAGATGGGTAGAGGCCATGCCAGGGATGACAGCTGAAAGAGTGAGACAGTTGGTCCTGAAATGTGCTAGAAGGGGAAGGGAGAGACCTCATTTAATGCTACATCTGGGGACAAACGACCTGGCTGATAGTACATTAGAGGTAGTTAAAGAGATTTGAGGAGCTGGGAACTTTATGCGAGGGGGAGGGTAGATCAGTAACTTTTTCTGAGGTATTACTAGTGCCTAAGGTGAGCACGGCTAGAAAACAAAGGATCAGGGGATTTAATGAATGGTTAGGCAAAGGGTGTCACACCAAAGGGTATGGGTTAGTGGGAGAGTGGGGAAAGACCTGGGAGGACAGTAGTCTATACGCTAAGGAAGACTTCACCTAAATGAAGAGGGCAAGAAGGTGCTGAAATGGAAGCTTGGGGAGCATATTGAGGTAGCTGGACATTTAAACTAGGAGAAGGGTGGCAGGTGATAGAGGCATACAGTGGCCACAAATGGGAAGCAGAGCAGGCTTACCCCCCCAGAACAAAGACAATGAACTAGGTAGTTGCAATAGAGGGGATGCTGGAAGTGGAGGGCAGAGGGATGGGTGAGGGACGGTAAAGGGATGGAAGGTGGTCACCATGAATGCTAGAAGCCTGATGGACAAAATGAATGACTTACAGGCCCTCATGGTGGAGAGGGAGGGTGGACATGGCAGCCATCACGGAAACATGGGCCACCCAATACCATGACTGGGACCTGGCGGCCCCAGGGTACAGAATATTCTGCAGGGATAGGGAAAACAGGAGGGAGGGAGTGGCATTATACATGAGGGAGGGGCTAAAGTACATTAGGGAGGAGGGGGAGGAGAGAGAAACAGAGTCATTATGGTTGCTAATCCAGGATTCCAGGAAAAGGACTCTCCGGATGGGGGTGGTGTACAGGCCACCCTCCCAGACAGAGGAGTCGGACAGGGAACTTGCCAGGCAGATTAGAGGGGCATGCGGGAAGGGGAGTGTGGTGGTTGTGAGGGACTTCAAGCTGCCAGGAGTAGATTGGGGAACCCCAGCCACCGACAGTAAAGGGGGCAGGTACGGCTGGATGCCTTTCAGGAAAGTTTCCTGACACAGGTGGTCAGCGAACTGCAACCGGGGGGGGAAACACCCTCGACCTGGTGCTCACAAATGGGGAGTTTCTGAGGGATATTAAGGTGGATGAAACCACTAGCGGGAGTGACCATCACTTGGTATGGTTCAGGTTGATTATGGGCAAGAGGGGGTGGCATCCAACATGAAGGTGCTGGATTTTAGGGCGGTGGATTTTGCAAAGATGGGGAGGTAGTGAGTGGGTACCTGGCCAGGATCCAGCCTAGTATAGACACAGACCAGAAATGGGAGCTCATTAAGAAGGGAATACTAGAGGCTACCAGTTCCTGTAGCAGGACTCATAGTAAAAAGACCAACGCAAAAAGGCCAAGCTGGATGAGCAGGGGGGTTATGGAAAAGGTGAGGAGTAAAAAGGTGGCCTTTAGGAGATGCAGGAAATCAGGGAGGGGGAAGAATGGGAGGAGTACCTGCAGGAGGCAAAGGAAGTGACAAGGTCAGTAAGAACAGCAAAAGTTACCAAAGTGCTCAGGCTGGGGCAAGGCATTAAGGAGGGGGAGAAGAGCGTCTTCAGGTACATCAGGGAGAAGAGGAGCTGTGAAGAACAGATAGTAAGGATTAAGAAGGACAGGTGATGGGCAGAGAAGGAGGGAAAAGGCAGAAGCACTAAATAATTACTCTGCTTGGTATTTACTAAAGAGAGAGGGGGAGTGCTACCCAAGGGTGGTGGGGTGGGCAGTAAAGGCTAGGAGGGAATAATGGATGGAGTGATCACAGAAGGTAGAGTGCTGGATGGCTTGAGAATGCTGAGGGTGGACAAGGCACCAGGGCTAGATGGCATCCACCCAGGTACTGAAGGAGCTAGCACAGATCCTGGTGGGGCCTCTTGCAGGCCTATTCAATGCCTCACTGAATTCGGGATGCATACCCAAGGATTGGAGGTTGGCTCATGTGGTTCCCCTGCATAAGAGCAGCCCCAAAGATGAACCAGGGAACTATAGACCGGTGAGCCTCACATCCATGGTGGAGAAGCTAATGGAAATGATCCTGAAGGAGAGGCTGGTGTCCCTGCTGGAGTTCAATGGGCTGCAGGACAGTGGACAGTGTGGCTTTGCCTGTTACTATAACTGGGTAACTAGGCAGATGGACAAGGGCCATGCAGTGGATGTCCTGTACCTGGACTTCAGCAAGGTATTCAATTCGGTGCCACATGGGAGACTTGTACTAAAACTTGAAGGCACATAGGCGGGAGCAGAAATTGTGGGATGGGTGACAAACTGGCTGCAGGGAAGGCAGCAGAGGGTGGTGATGGAAGGGGAACTCTCATCCCCAAGGGCAGTAATGAGCGGGGTTCCACAGGGCTCGGTGCTGGGACCAGTGTTATTTGCAATATTTATTGCAGACATTTCCATGGGTATTGAGCAGGATCAGACTGTTTGCTGATGCACCAAGATAGGGGCGGTGGTGGATGACATAGAGGGATGGCAGAGTTTGCAGGAAGATCTGAAAAAGCTGGAGACCTGGTCAGACACTTGGCAGCTGGGGTTCAATGCCAAAAAGTGTAAGGTACTGCATTTTGGGGCAAAAAATCCAAGGAGAAACTACCAACTTGGGGGAGCGCAGCTGGTGGAGACTGAAGAGGAGAAGGCTCTGGGGGTGGCATCATCACGAGATCAATGAACAATTGGGTACAGTGTGGGTAGGCAGCAGCAAGGGCCAACAAAATGCTGGGTTGTATCACAAGGGAATAACATCGAGGAAGGGGGGAGGATTATGCCGCTGTATAGATAATTAGTTAGACCTCATCTCGAATACTGCGTGTATTACTGGTGCCCATACCTGAAAAGGGACATTAAATTACTGGAAGGGGTGCAGTGCAGAGCAACAAAGATGATCCAGAGACTGGGGGACTTACTGTATGAGAGTAGGCTAAAGGTGTTGAACATGTACTCGCTGGAGGAGAGGAGGGACAGAGGGGATATGATCGAGACATTGAAGTATAGGAGAGGGATAAACAAGACTGGTACGGAGGGGTTATTCAGGGTAAGGGTGGGGAGGAACACTCGAGGCCATGACATGAGACTGGAGGGGGGAAGGTTCAGGAGGGAAATGAGGAGACACTGTTCTGCAGAGAGGGTGGTGGCAGGGTGGAACGCGTTACCAGCAGAGGTGGTAGCCTGTAAAACAGTGGGCTGCTTCAAAGGGCTGGGACAGGGCAAGAGGGAGGATAAAGGGAGGGAGGGTGAGGAGGGAGGGCAGCTGTAGAATAGGGTTGCTAGCTGCCAAATCGAGCAGACTGGATAGACCAAATGGCCTTTTTCTGCTGGCAAATTTCATATTTTCGTATATTCGTACCCTGGATAGTACTGTAGGTTGGGAGAAATCACAATGTACTATGCAGATAGTACTATAGGGTGATTTGGAGATCATAGGGTATCCTGGGTTGTACTTTAGGGTGGTTGGGGAATCATAGCCCTGGGTTTGTACTATAGAATGTGGGTGAGGCACTGGGTACCATGAGTAGTACTGTAGGGTGGGGAGATGCAGGGTACCATGGGTAGTACTATTGGGTGGGTGGGGATCTACAGGGCATGGGCACACTGTAGGTGGGTGGGGAAATCACAGGGTACACTGGGTAATGTATGGTGGTGGACATCACAAGGTACCCTGATGGTACTATAGGGTGGTGGGAATCATAGGGCACCCTGAGGAGTACTATAGGGTGGTGGGTGGGAATTACAGGTACCCTTTGGTAGTGTTACAGGGTAGGTGGGAAACACAGGGTATACTGGATTGTATTGTAGGGTGGGTGGGTGTTTGGGGACTCACAGGGTGTCCTGTGCAGCACTATTGGTTGAGAGGGGAATGACAAGGAAACCCGAGTAGTACTATTGCATGGGTGGAGAATCACAGAGCACCCTGGATAGTATCATAGGGTGGGTGAAGAATCACAGGGTACCCTGGGTACTACAGTAGGGTGTGGAATAACAGGGTACCCAGAGTAGTACTAGAGTGGTTGTGTGGGGAATTACATAGTGCTCAGGGTAGTACTACAGAGATAGTGGGTGGAGAATCACAGGATACCTTGGGATGTACTATAGGGTGGGTGGGGAATAACAGGGTACTGGAGGTAGTGAGGTGGGTGGGGAATCACAGGCTATCCTGGGTTGTAGCATGGAATGGGTGGGTGGTGAATTACAGAGTGCCCTGGGAAGTACTGTAGGGTGGATGGGTGGAGAATCACAGTGTACCATGGTTAGCATTACAGAGTTGTCATGTGGGGAATCACAGGGTACTCTGGGTAGTAATATAGACTTGGTGGGTGGAGAATCACAGGGTACCCTGGGTAGTACTGTAGGGTGGGTGGGGAATCACATGGTACCCTGGGTTGTACTATAGGCTGGGTGTGGAATCGTAGGGTATGGTAGGTAGTACTATAAGGTAGGTGAGGAATCACAGGGTACCCTGGGTAGTACTGTAGGCTGGGTGAGAATCACAGGCTACACTTGGTAGTCCTGTAGGAAAGGTGGGGAATCACAAGGTACCATAGATAGTACTATAGGGTGGATGAGGAATCAGAGGTACCCTTGTTAGTACTATAAGGAGGGTGGATATTGAATCGCAAGGTACCCTGGGTAGTACTATAGGGTTGGTGGAGAATCACGGGGAACCCTGGCTAGTCCTATTGGGTTGGTGGGGAATCACAGGGTTCCTTGGGTAGTATGGTAGGGTCAGTGAGGAATCACAGAGTACCCTTGGTGGCAGTATAAGGTGGGGTCTGGAATCACAGGGTACTCTGAATAGTATTATAAGGTGGGTGAGTGGGGAATCACAGTGTATCCTGGTTAGTACTGTTGAGTGGGTGGGAAACTACAGGGCACCCTGGGTAGTACTGTAGAGTGAGGGTGAGAAATCACAGGGCACCTTGGGTAGTATTTATAGGCTGGGTCGATGAAGAATCACAAGGTATCCTGGGTAGTACTATATGGTGGTGGGAAACACAGGGTTTCTTTGGCAGTACTATAGAGTGGGTGGGAATCACAGGAACCTGAATAGTACTGTGGGATGGGTGGTGAATCACAGGGTACCCTGGATAGTCCTATAGGGTGAGTGGGTAATTACTTGGTACCCTGGGTAGTACTGTAGGGTGGTGGGTTGGGAATCACAGGGTACCTTGGGTACTTCTGTGGAGTGTGTGGGTGGTTGGGGAATCACAGAGTACCCTGTGTTCTGTGGTAGGGTGGGTGGTTGGTTGGGGATTCACACAGTACCCTGGGTAGTACTTTAGGTTGGGTGGGGAATCACAGGGTTACCCGGGTAGTATTGTAGGCTGGGGAATCATAGGGTACCCTAAGTAGTACTGCAGAGTAGTTGGGAAATCACAGGGTACCCTGAGTAGTACACTAGGGTGGGTGGTGAATCATAGGTTACCCTGGGTAGTACTATAGAGTGGGCAGGTGAGGAATCCAGGGTACCCTTCCTAGCACTGTGAGGTGGGTGGGGAATTGCAGGCTACCCTAGGTAGAACTATAGAGTGGGAGGGTGGGGAATCACAGGGTACAAGGGTAGTACTATAGAGCTGGTGGGTGGGGAGTCATAGAGTACCTTGGGGCTTACTATATGGTGGGTGAGGAATCACAGGTACCCTGGATAGTTCTGTTGGATGGGGGGGCACAGGGTACCCTGGGTAGGACTATAGAGTGGGTGAGTTTAGAATCACAGGGTACCTTGGGCAGTGCTCTCAGCTGGTTGGGTGAGTAGGAGAGCCGCAGATCAAATAGGATCTGGGGCTGCAGCAGTGAATAGGGAAATGGGCAGACTAGGTGAGCCGTATGGTCCTTATCCGCTGACAGATTCTATATTTCTATGTTCCTAAATCACATGGTACCCTGGATAGTACTACAATGTAGGTGAAGAATCACAGGGTACCCAGTGTAGTACTGTAGGCTGGGTGGGGAATCATGGGGGTACCCTGGGTCATATGGTAGGCCCACGGGGAGTCAGAAGAGTTCCCTGGCTAGTATTATTGGGTTGGTGGGAATCAGAGGGTACCCTGTTTAGCTCTGTAGGGGTGGGTACTTTAGGAATTATAAGGCTCCATGAATAGATCCAGAAGCAAATGATGAAGTGGTGGGGGAACTTATGGAATTCATTTGACACATAACAACTTCAACTTCAATGGTAAACATTATTAGCAACTACTAAATCTAGATTTCAAGGCTCCATGAGTAATACTATATGGTGGGTTGGGAATCACATGTACCCTGAGTAGTACTATAGATTGAGGAGGGGAATCACAGGGTATCGTGAGTGGTACTATAGGGTGGGGAAACACAGTGTACCCTTGGTAGTACTCTAGGTGGATGAAAAAACACATGGTACCCTGGGTTGTACTGTAGGGTGGGTTTGTAGTTGGGGAATCACAGGGCACCCTGGGTAGTACTATAGGGTGGGGAATCACAGGGTACCCTGGGTTGTACTGTGGGTGGATGGGTGGTTGGGAATCTCACGTTACATTGGGGAGCAGGGTGGTTGGGTGGGGAATAACAGCATACCATGGGTTGATCTATACAGTGGGTGGCTAGGGAATCATAGGGCATCATAGGTATTACTATAGGGTGGGGAATCACAAGGTATTGTGGGTAGTACTATAGAGTGGGTAATCACAGGGTACCCTGGGTTGTTTTGTAGGGTGGGTGGGTCAGTGGGGAATCACATTGTACCCTGGGTACTACTGTAGTGTGTGTGGGGAATCACAGCAGATCCTTAATTGTTCTATAGAGTGAGTGGGTGGCGAATCACAGGGTACCCTGGGTAGGACTACAGAGTGGGTGAGTTTAGAATCACAGGGTACCTTGGGCAGTGCTCTCAACTG
This sequence comes from Neoceratodus forsteri, assembly GCA_016271365.2. Taxonomy (NCBI): domain Eukaryota; kingdom Metazoa; phylum Chordata; order Ceratodontiformes; family Ceratodontidae; genus Neoceratodus; species Neoceratodus forsteri. The sequence continues at coordinate 92,636 of JADMNL010000026.1, forward strand.
GTTGGGTGAGTAGGAGAGCCACAGATCAAATAGGATCTGGGGCTGCAGCAGTGAGTAGGGAAATGGGCAGACTAGGTGAGCCGTATGGTCCTTAGTCGCTGACAGATTCTATATTTCTATGTTCCTAAATCACATGGTACCCTGGATAGTACTACAATGTAGGTGAAGAATCACAGGGTACCCAGTGTAGTACTGTAGGCTGGGTGGGGAATCATAGGGTACCCTGGGTCATATGGTAGGTCCATGGGGAATCAGAGAGTTCCCTGGCTATTATTATTGGGTTGGTGGGAATCACAGGGTACCCTGTTTAGCTCTGTAGGGGGGGGCGGATACTTTAGGAATTATAAGGCTCCATGAATAGATCCAGAAGCAAATGACGTAGTGGTGGGGGAACTTATGGAATTCATTTTGACACATAACAACTTCAACTTCAATGGTAAACATTATTAGCAACTACTAAATCTAGATTTCAAGGCTCCATGAGTAATACTATATGGTGGGTTGAATCACATACCCAGTAGTACTATAGAGTGGGAGGGAATCACAGGGTATTAGTGAGTGGTACTATAGGGTGGGGAAACACAGTGTACCTTGGTAGTACTCTAGGTGGATGAAAAACACATGGTACCTAGGTTGTACTGTAGGGTGGGTTTGTGGTTGGGGAATCACAGGGCACCCTGGGTGGTACTATAGGGTGGGAATCACAGGGTACCCTGGGTTGTACTGTGGGTGGATGGGTGGTTAGGAATCACACGCTTACATTGGGAAGCAGGGTGGCTGGGTGGGGATTAACAGCATACCATGGGTTGATCTATACAGTGGGTGGCTAGGGAATCATAGGGCATCATAGGTATTACTATAGGGTGGGGAATCACAAGGTATTGTGGGTAGTACTATAGAGTGGGTAATCACAGGGTACCCTGGGTTGTTTTGTAGGGTGGTGGGTCAGTGGGGAATCACATTGAACCTCGGGTACTACTGCAGTGTGTGGGGAATCACAGCAGATCCTTAGTTGATCTATAGAGGAGTGGGTGGCGAATCACAGGGTATCCTGGTTGTACTATAGGGTCAGTGGATTGTTGAGGAACCGCAGAGTTACCTTATATATTACTATGTTGTAATTACTTGTTAGGATTTTAATACAGATACAGACATGTTGTAATTATATGTTACACTCAGCTGTGTGTAATTGAGACCTGAAATCAAGCACATAGCTTTAAACCACATGGCATAGCCTTACAATTTAATTAAAATGCTACCCAGTAATTAAAAACAAACAAACATGGGTTGGTGTGGTAATGCAGAATGTTATAGACACATTCTGGTGTGATATGCTTATGAACTCCTCTAGCTTCACCTTTAGGTTTTATGTAGCATCACATACTCAATGTGCATAACATTCTGATATACTCACCAACCCATGAATTATCCTTTTATGTTTTGTATGTTACTATCTTGTCATGTATGTTACAGTCTTACTAGGTCATTATTTCTGTTACTATGTCTGTTTCTGTTATGTTACTCTACAGTACTTGCCATAGACAAGTTTCCTCTTACTGCAGTCTACCTTATGGTACCTCAGACTAACGAATAATGTCCCATTGAAAATAACAGAGTTGCAGCAGAATACAGCAACTTGCTTGATGCAGCATTCCACAGCAATTGAGAACCATTTTCTTACCACCACTGTATGTATGTTACTGTGTTTTTATGTATATTACAATGTTATTTACACCACTATGTTACTAAGTATGGTTCGTTATGTTATATATGTTATATTTTTTTATGTATGTTACCATGTTGTTATGTATGTTACTGTGTTGTTATGTACTGTATATTACATAGAGAATAATGGATGGGCACCAGTTAGTAACACTGTATTCTCATCGAGGGGTTGTCATGACTACCTAGTAAACCTTGAGAGCAAAGCTCGAGAAGTTTACAGCTGGCATGACAGCCTCGAGATGGGAACTCAACGTTGTTGTTAACTGGTGCCCATCCATTGTCTTTTATAGTGTATGGATACCAGTTAAATTAAATTTGTCCTTACTTTACACTTTTTTGCTTAGTGCCGCTCTCCTTCAGGGCCAACTCTCACTGCTGTGTCCATTTATCATAAGCCGGTACTTCCAAAGTTGCATATGTGCAAAGCCATTCACGTTGTTATGCTATCGTTGTGACGTACTCATGAGGGTATAACAACTCCTTGATGTCACAACAATAGCATAACAAGGATAGGAATTAATTGAATTCAATCCTCAGCAACCCTCTCCCATACATTATAACAAAGTAACATATATAGCAACACTGTAACAAAGTAAAATAACATACATAGCAACATACATAACAGAGCAACATACACAGTAGCATAGTAACACAACAGCATACATAATGTGGTAACATACATAACATAATACTGTATAGCAGTTAATATTAGCGCATGATATATTTAGCACAACGACTCCAGTTGTACACATTAGCGCCTGATATATTTAGCTCTCAGTGCTTACTGCTGGAGTACAGTTAGCATGGCAGATTATATCAGCGGTCTGTTTATATTAGCAGTTCTTTGCTTTCAGCTAATATAGCTAATATAAACAGAAAGCTAATATAATCTGCTATACAGTAATATACAGTACATAACAACATGGTAACATACATAATGAAAGTAACGTACATAAAAAATGTAACATATATAACATAACAAACCATACTTAGTAACATAGTTATATATGTTACTTTGTCGTATGTATGTTACTTTGTTGTTATGCATGTTACTGTGTGACTGTTACTATGTTGTTCCGTATCTTACTATATTATGTATGTTATTTTGTTATGTATGTTACTATGTGACTGTTATATTACTATGCTGCTATGTATGTTACTATGTTATGTATGTTACTTTATTACGTATGTTACTATGTGACTGTTATATTACTATGTTGCTATGTATGTTACTATGTCGTAATATATGGATAACTCAAAATAACACGGTAGAAAAGCATACAAAAATCTCAATAATATCACTCTTGAAAAGTGATAATAAAATTGATTCTGCTCTGTAATACTATTGTTCAGAGCGCATAATACTATCGTTCAGAGCTCTGAACGATAGTATTATCATACAAACTGAAGAGTAAGCGCATGTCTGTCTCCTGCAGAGTGGGAGCCGGCTTTTACTGCAGCCACCGAATACAGTAAAAGCTGACTTTCCGCAAACCAACAAAATCTTACCTACAGCCAACGGTCCTTCTCCTGCTCACTCTGGTTCCAAACAGAATCTTTTTTTTTATATAAAATTCAACAAAAAAGTAATCCACAATAAAAAAACACAACCAACTGCTTGACCGCTCAGGGACCTCTTCATACAGTTGCTGCCATGTTCCTGAGATAATTATTCAAAAAGAACATGAAGCAGCAATAGAAACAGATGCTGTGTGTCACAGCCCTGACGTTATCGGGTCCATAGGAACACGTGCAAACAGCTCCACTTAAAGACACTGGCACACATTTCATCACCCTTGAGCTTTGCACCACATTTCTGAACAAACAATAGAAACTCCTTGGATCCATATATTACTAAAAAGAACAGCTAGGAGAGCAGGTATCATAAGGGATTAATACCATATTGCTTCACTCTCGAGGTTCCCATGTCCCCAGAACCTCTTGATGGTATTACTCCCTTGTAATACACACTCTCCTATCTATTATTCTATTTGTTATGTATGTTACTTTGTTGTCATGTATGTTACTATGTGACTATGTTATATGTTATATATTATATTACTATGTTGTTTTGTATATTACTATGTCATTATTATGTTACTTTGTTATAATGTATGGTGGAACATTGTCATATGTCAAATCTATCTTTTACCATGGTTGTTATACCATCGATGTGATGTCACTTTTTTGTTAACCGATCAATGGTATGTTGCATCGATGGTATAACAACAGGGCTCACTCTGCGCATGTGCACTTCACGATGCGATGGCCTTCCTGAAATGGCCATGGCGGTGAGAACATGACAGCAGTGTCAGAAAAAAACTTAAAACTAAGGTACCTGATTCTTTTTTTCAGTCTCTTTGGGACCATGCACTATAAAAGATGATGTATGGTCATAAATCGAGAACTGGTTTGTTAACTGTTGAGAGGTTGTCATGTCGACCTTGTAAACCTTGAGAGCAAAGTAGCTGTCCCACTGAATATTACTATAAAACCTTTACCTGACCCACACTCTCCCTGTGGGAGTGTGGGGGACTGCTACAAGGGTAGACTACCACTGTATACCATATGGAACCAATTAGTTGACAAGCTATCCTTTATTAGCTGAAACATTCAAGAGTTTTCCTACCCACTGTCTCCTCTGTTCCACTTTGCATGGTGGGATTCCCTGACCCCACTTTCCTCTATTCCACACTGCAAGGTGGAATTCCTGATTCCACTCTCCTGTGTTCCACACTCCACGGTGTGACTGCTGACACCACTCTCCTCTATTCCACACTGCATGTGGGAATTCTGATTCCACTCTCCTCCATTCCACAGTGCATGCTGGGATTCCTGATGCCACTTTCCTCCATTCCACACTGAATGGTAGGATTCTTCATGCCACTGTCCTCTGTTCCACACTGCACACTGGGATTCTGACATCACCTTCCTCCCTTCACACTGCATGTTGGGATTCCTGACACAACACTCCTCCATTTCACACTTAACAGTGGATTCCTGATGCCACTTTCCTCCATTCCACACTGCACGGTGGGATTAGTGACTCAACTCTCTTCCATTCCATACTGCATGGTGAAACTCCTGATGCCACTCTCCTCCATTCACACTGCACGGCGGTATTCCTGATGCCACTCTCCTCCATTCCACACTGCATGGTGGAATTCCTGATGCCACTCTCCTCCATTCCACACTGCATGGTGGGATTCCTGATGCCACTTGGTGAAGCCTAGTGTAGGCTCTACATATGGGTGTTTGGCCATGCAGTTGTGCTTGAATGAAATATAACTGCAGCTGCGGTGTGTGCACCATTACTTTTTTATTTTTACTGCAGGATTCCTGTAGCTATTCTCCTCCTTTGCACAATGCATGGTGCGATCCCTAAAGCCATTCTTCTCTGTTCCACACTGCATGGTGGGATTCCTGACACCGCTCTCCCCTGTTCCATACTGCATGGTGGGATTGCTGACCCTGCTCTCCTCCATTCCACACTGCATGGTGCAATGCCGAAAGCCATTCTTCTCTGTTCCACACTACATGATGGGATTCCTGACATCACCCTCCCCCATTCCACACTGCATGTCGGGATTCCAAACACCACATTCCCCCATTCCAGACTGCATGCCAGGATTCCTGACACCACTCTCCTCATTCCACACTGCATGCCAGGATTCCTGACACCACTCCCCCATTCCACACTGCATGCTGGAATTCCTGACACCACTCTCCCCATTCCACACTGCATGCCAGGATTCCTGACACCACTCCCCCGTTCCACACTGCATGCCGGGATTCCTGACACCACTCTCCCCCATTCTACACTGCATGCCGGAATTCCTGACACCACTCTCCCCCATTCCACATTGCATGGTGAGATTCCTGACGCCACTCTTTTCATTTCATGGAGGCCCTCTCATTATCTTTATTTCATGATTTATTTACCCAGGGTAGCCCAGCTGAGATGCAACATCTCATTTTCAGAGAGTTTCTACTTCTACCCATTTTAACCCCAGGATGATCTGGAGCACTGGGAGGTTATGTGACATGCCCTAGGTCACACAGTGAGTATTATTAACACTGTGATCCTACTCAGCCAATGCAGGGAGGGTGCTGTACTACATTGCTCAGTGGTCTTCATGCTTCTTTCAGCACCTCCTCTTATTATCACCCAGAATTTCCTGTTTCTTCTCAGAACATGCACCCTCCCTGCTTAATAGGTATGAGTACTGGCAGGTGAAAGGAAACATTTTATGGAGCAAAACACAACCTTTTTTGGTTTTCAGCAGTTTTGAACAGAACTGAACCTGAGGCAGGAAATGGGGACATCGGGAATGGATATGGAGCCCCAGCCCCTGGGTCAATCGAAAAAGGTCACACTCGTGAGGGGTGCACTTAGTCTGGGAGAGGAGATGAAGTGTGTACTTGAGCTGCAGGTGATGTGACATAATTTCCTCTTGGGGGTGATTGTGTGAGCATTAGGTTTTCGGGGAAGGGGATAGCCTTATCTGGTGGAATAATGTGATCACTTCAGAGTATCCTCTTGGGGGGCGGGGAAGAGTTGGTGAGCTCCATCTTATCTCTGGGGAGATTATGTGAGGATATGACTGTGGGTGAGGGCCTGCACTTCATCTTGGGGGTTAGAGCACTATGACTATGGGTGGTAGATGCTTTGTGTGAGTACTACGGCAGTGGATGAGGGGTACCCTTCATCTTGGATGATTATGTGAGCACTACAGCTGTGAATGAGGGTGCCTTCATCTTGGGATGATTGTGTGAGCACTACAGCAGTGGATGAGTGGGTGCCCTTCATCTTGGGATGATTATGTGAGCACTATGGCTCTGGATGAGGAGATACCCTTCATCTTGGGATGATTATGTGAGCACTACGGCAGTGGATGAGGGGGTGCCCCTTCATCTTGGGATGATTATGTGAGCACTACGGCAGTGGATGAGGGGGTGCCCCTTCATCTTGGGATGATTATGTGAGCACTACGGCTGAGAATGAAGGGGTGCTCTTCATCTTGGGATGATTATGTGAGCACTGCGACAGTGGATGAGGGGTGCCTTTCATCTTGGGATGATTATGTGAGCACTACAGCAGTGGATGAGTGGGTGCCCTTCATCTTGGGATGATTATGTGAGCACTACGGCAGTGGATGAGTGGGTGCCCTTCATCTTGGGATGATTATGTGAGCACTACAGCAGTGGATGAGTGGGGGCCCTTCATCTTGGGATGATTATGTGAGCACTACAGCAGTGGATGAGTGGGGGCCCTTCATCTTGGGATGATCATGTGAGCACTACAGCAGTGGATAAGTGGGGACCCTTCATCTTGGGATGGTTATGTAAGCACTATGGCTGTGAATGTGGAGGTGCCCTTCATCTTGGGGTGATTATGTGAGCACTATGACTCTGGATGAGGAGTGCCATTTATCTTGGGATGATTATGTGAGCACTATGACTTGGATGAGGGAGTGCCATTTATCTTGGGATGATTATGTAGCACTATGACTCTGGATGAGGGAGTGCCTTTATCTTGGGATGATTATGTGAGCACTATGTCTCTGGATGAGGGAGTGCCCTTTATCTTGGGATGATTATGTGAGCACTATGTCTCTGGATGAGGGAGTGCCCTTTATCTTGGGATGATTATGTGAGCACTACGGCAGGTGGATGAGTGGGTGCCCTTTATCTTGTGATGATTATGTGAGCACTATGACTGTGAATGAGGGGTTCCGTCCATCTTGGGATGATTATGTGAGCACTGGCGGCAGTGGATGAGGGTGCCCTTCATCTCAGGATGATTATGTGAGCACTACGGCAGTGGATGAGTGGGTGCCCTTATCTTGGGATGATTATGTGAGCACTATGGCTGTGAATGAGGGGTGCCCTTCATCGTGGGGTGATTATCTGAGCACTATGACAGTGGATGAGGGGGTCCTTCATCTTTGGATGATTATGTAAGCACTACGGCAGTCGATGAAGGAGTTCCTCTGCTTTTGGGATGATAACATGAGCACTATGGCTGTGAATGAGGGGTGCCCTTCATCTTGGAGAATTATGTGAGCACTGCAGCTGTGGGTGAGGGGTGACCTTCATATTGGGGGATAATGTGAGCACTGTGGCTGTGGACACCCTTCATCTTTGAGGTATATTATGATTGCAGATAACAGGGTGCCCCATATCTTTTGTGTGTGTGTGTGTGTATGGGGTTATGTGAGTACTACAGCTGTGGGTAAGGGGATACATAGATACATAGATACATAGATATATAGACAGTGTCGGCAGATAAGGGCCTATGGCCCACCTAGTCTGCCCATTTGAGCTTGTAAGTTCAGTTTGTTTTCCTAGAAGTCTATTTCCCCTTACCCCTGACCTCTAGAATTCCTTTATGTCTATCCCATGCATTCTTAAATCCCGTGATTGTTTCAGCCCCCACCACTTCCTCTGGCAGGGTGTTCCACTTGTCCACCACCCGTTCAGTGAAGAAATTCTTTCTCATGTTTCCTCTGAATCGTCCTCCTCCAACTTCATCCCATGCCCCTAGTCCTGAAACATCTTTTTCGCTTAAAAATAGTGTTTTCCTGCACCCTGTTCCTCCCTGTGAGATACTTGTATGTCTCTATCATATCCCCTCCTCCCTCCTCCAGGGAGTACATGTTCAGTTCCTTCAACCTGTCTTCATAGGATTTGTGATGCAACCCATGCACCATCTTTGTTGCCCTCCTCTGAACCTTCTCTACCCTGTCTATGTCCTTACGTAGGTATGGTCTCCAGAACTGTACACTGTACTCCAGGTGGGGCCTCACTAGTGTCTTGTATAGCGGAATTATGACCTCCTTTTCCTGCTGGTGATGCCCCTGCCTATACATCCCAGCATCCTATTTGCTTTACCTGATGCCTTGTCACACTGTTTCCTACCTTGAGGTCATCAGAGATGACAACCCCAAGATCCCTTTCCTGCTTGGTGCATGCTATATCCTCACCCCCAACTGATATATTGTGCCAGGTTTTGTGCCCTATATGCATTATCTTGCACTTTTTGCATTGAATTTCAACTGCCAAACCCTTGACCATTCTTCAAGTTTCTGCAGGTCCTTCTCATTCTGTCTACACCCTCTGGTGTGTCTACTCTGTTACAGAGCTTTGTGTCATCAGCGAACAGTGAAATTCTGCCTTCTATATCGTGTGCAATGTCACTGATGAAGATGTTGAATAGGACCGGTCCCAGCACTGATCCCTGTGGTACCCCACTGGTCACTCTTCCTCTGTGGACTGACAGCCATTTACCACCACCCCTGTGTCCTGCCACCCAGCCAGTTACCTACCCACCACACTACTGTCCTGCCCACACCCATATTCCCCAGTTTGTGTAATAGTCTTCTATGTGGCACAGTGTCAAAGGCCTCTGCTGAAGTCCAGATAGGCCATGTCCACTGCCCTCCCCTGATCCACCTCCCTAGTCACCCAGTCAAAAAATTCAATGAGGTTGGTCTGACATGACCTCCCCCTGGTGAAACCATGCTGCCTTGGGTCCTGTAGTCCATTGACAACCAGATGTTCCACCAATCTCCTTCAGTAGTGCTTCCATGATCTTTCCCACTACCGAGGTGAGGCTGACTGGTCTGTAGTTCCCTGCTTCCTCTTTGTTCCCACTTTTGTATAAGGGGACTACATCTGCTGTCCTCCAGTCTTTGGGTACCTCCTGTTTCCAGTGATTGGCTGAACAGGATAGCCAGAGGTTCAGCCACCACCTCTCTTAGTTCTTTAAGGACCCTGGGGTGCACCCCATCTGGCCCCATTGCTTTGTCAACTCTTATTACTCCAGTTCCTTCAGGACCCTTTCTCGTAAAGGACTTGTGTCCATTTCTGCACCATTCTCACCCCTTGTACTCCTTCAGACCCATTACCCTCTTCCTTAGTAAAGACTGAGCAGAAATACCTGTTCAATATGTCAGCTTTACTGTTGTCATCCTCCACGCTGCTCCCATCCTCCCCTTCAGTCTAACTATCCTCCCTTTGTCCTTCTTTTTTTCACTTATGTACCTGTAAAAGGTTTTGTCCCTTTAACCACTGATTTTGCAATGTGTTCTTCTGTCTGAGCTTTGGCTTCCTTTACTGACTTCCCTGCCTCCCTTTGTTTCTCCTGGTACTTCTCCCATCCCTTCTGCCTGTGTCTTTTTGTATTGCCTGAATGCAGTCTTTTGGCTTTCACTTTCTTTGCTACCTCTTTGGAAAACCATAATGGTCTCCTTTCTTTTCCTCTTGCTAACCTGCTTAATGCATAATTCTGTTGTTCTTATAATCCCCATTTTAAATACTGCCCACTGTTCCTCAATCCCTGATTCCTGTCCCTCCTGTCCTGTGAGTACTACAGCCATGGGTAAGGGAGCCTTTATCTTGATGATTATATGAAACTGTGGGACGGGCACTCACCATGTATACACCGGGATGCCTTTCATCTTTAGAGATTAAGACAGCATGGCTGTGGATGAGGGGGTGCCCTTCATGTTGGGGGTGTATTATGTGAGTACTGTGATTGCGGGTGATAGGGTGCCCAATATCTTGTGTGTGTGTGTGTGTGTGTGTGTGTGTGTGTTTTATGTGAGTACTACAGCCATGGGTAAGGGAGCGCCCTTTATCTTGATGATTATATGAAACTGTGTGGACGGGGCACTCACCAACCAATTGAAGTAGGACACCACAGCTAAAGTTGCAAAAAAAAACAAAATTTATTAAAATTCTATCATGGGAAATAAAGTGCAGTATGTATACACCGGACGTGTTTTGGATATGGCTATGTCCTTTATCAAAGGCTAGTATACAAATAAAACAAGCTACCTCTTATCGTATGTGATGTCATTTTCTCTCAGTTACTAACTGTGTACTTAAGAAGTAGCTTGTTTTTGATGGGATTTTAAAAAAAGTTGAGTTTTTTCGCAGCTTTAGTTTATGGTGTCCTGCTTCAATTGGTTGGTGAGTGCCCGGTCCACACAGCTTCAGTATTTCAATATTACCGAGAGCACCACCATGCCAGTGCACACTTCTGCTCTTGTGGTAGGGATGATATGAGCACTACAGCTGTGGGTGAAGGGTGCCCTTTACGTTGGGGGATTATATGAGCACTACAGCTGTGGGTGAGGGCTGCCCTTTACCTTGGGGGATAATATGAGCACTACCGCTGTGGGTGAGGGGTGCCTTACCTTGGGGGATTATATGAGCACTACCGCTGAGGGTGAGGGGTGCCCTTTACCTTGGGGGATTATATGAGCACTACCGCTGTGGGTGAGGGTGCCTCACCTTGGGGGATTACATGAGCACTACCGCTGAGGGTGAGGGGTGCCCTTACCTTGGGGGATTATATGAGCACCACAGCTGTGGGTGAGGGTGCCCTTCACCTGGGGGGATTATATGAGCACTACAGCTGTGGGTGAGGGGTGCCCTTTACCTTGGGGGATTATATGAGCACTACAGCTGTGGGTGAGGGGTGCCCTTTACCTTGGGGGATTATATGAGCACTACAGCTGTGGATGAGAGGTGCCCTTTACCTTGGGGGATTATATGAGCCATACAGCTGTGGGTGAGGGGGTGGCCTTTTTCTTGGGGGATTATGTGAGCACTATGACTGTGGGTCAGGGGGTTCCCCTCACCTTGGGGTGTATTATGTGGGTACTATGATTGTGGGTGATAGGGTGCCTCATATCGTGTGTGTGTGTGTGTGTGGTTTTGTGGGCACTATGGCAGTGGGTAATGGGCGCTTCATCTTGAGGGATTATGTAGCACTGTCCCATGGGGGTGTTTGCACGCAGAGGTGCAAGTCAGGTGGCCCTTTTTCTCAGAAGAAGAATGCAGTTGGGCTGTGAGAGATGGGAGGCATGTTATCTCAAGAGATATGATTGTGTGAGAACTGTGCTTCCTCTCAGATGGCATACATTTCATCGGGGGATCGGATAACTGTGGGCACATTACAGCTGCGGGTGAGGGATGCACTTTGTCCCAGTGGGGGTGATTGTGTGAGCATTAGGGCTGTGGGGTTGCAACTCCTCTCTGGCGGGGGTGAATGTGTGATTGTGTAAGTACTTGGGCCTTGGTGAGGGGATGCATTTCTTCATTGGGGGGATTATTGTGCGAACACTAACTGCAGCTGAGGGGGTGCACTTTCTCTTAAGGGGGTCATGACTGTGTAAGCATTAGATCTGCAGGTAGGGAAGTGTCCTTCATCTTTGGAAGGGGCATTATTTGAGTACTAGGGCTTTATCTGGGGATGGGGTGATTGCATGAGAACTATGACTGCTGATGAGGGGGTATCTTTTCTCTCATGGGGTGCACTAGAACTGCTGATGAAAGTGTGCCCTTTATCATTGGGGTGCAGACTAAAGCTGCAGGTGAGGGGATGCAGTCTGTATCAAGGACGGGTGACTGTAGAAGAGCTAGGGCTTTCTTTCAGGGAGAGGCTGTTTTCTCTGTGTGGAGGTAGTGAATATGTGCACACAAGGATTGAGGATGAGTGAATGCAGTTCATTTTTGGGGTGATTCTGTGAGCACTTGGGTTCCTGTCAGGGGAATGCATGTGGTCTTGGGGGGGCATGTGATTTTGTGAACACTAGGGCTGTAGCTGCGGGGATTCACTTGCTTCATAGGAAAGAGATTGTGTGAATACTAGGGATTCCTCTTGGGGGCGCTCGGGATGGATGTTGTGACCACTAGGTGGCAGGTCAAAGGGAATGGTCACACTTTGTCTCATTGGGTGTGATTGTGTGAACACTGGGCTGCATGTGAGGTGGGGCACTTTGTTTTGTGGGAGGGTGACTCTGTGCACACTTGAGTAATGGGACAACTTTATGTTCACAAATTTTACAAAATATCCACAAAATTCATAAAACGTTAAAAAAGCCTAGTATATGAGACATGCAGATTTTTTTCCTACAATCTGTGATATAAATAAAAGAATGCTGCAATTTCAGCACTTAATATTGTTCAGATTTGTTACTAAGTAAGGGCTCTGCAGATTTATTTTCCACAAGTCCAAGATTTGTGGGAGAAAAATCTACAAATTCCATAATTACAACATAAAAGAAAACCAGAAGTGTGATATGGCATTTCTTTCCCACAAATCAGCCACACAATTTAGAGTTCACAATATAACCCCTAGGTGGCGCTATCCCAAGGGCTACTACCCCTGCCTGCTTGGCTAGTAGCAGGTTAGGGGGCCTGAGTGCCTACACCCGGAGGTCCGGGTTGGTAGTGGTCAAGCTAACCTGGGCACAGCCCTCCGGGACACTGTAACCCCCCTCTTTCCCCTCTAGTGGCCTGAACACTCTACAATAATCACTTTCACAATACCCCTGGTACACCACACAAGTACCCACACTGTTTGCACTTACCACCAGGCTGGTTCCTCTGTCTCGACCCTGGGGATCCCCTGTAAAACAAGGTTAAGCACAGCAAATAGCAACAGTACAGTACTTTGAGCACAAACTGGAACCACAGTCAGATTACATGCAGAAAAAGTTAGATCTGATTTATTCAGGGGACTTGAACAAGGGAGGGGCAAAATCAGGTTAATTAGCTTAAAGGTTATATCAATCAAGCAGTTATGCATGCGCTTTGAGTCCCTCCACACAGTCCACCTCTGGGTACCCAGGTATAGAAGAGATTTGCTAGCCAGGACAGTTGCCGAGTTACAGCTGGTTGGGGCCCTGTGATGGAAAACACAACATGCACAGTACACAATATTTGTAATCCGGAGCCAGAGGGCTCAGTTCATAAAGAAAACGAAACAAGACAATCAGATGACACACTCAGATTTAGCTGTTGTTGTAGGGAGCTACCCTGGTATTTACTCACGATACCAAAGACTGGACACTGGCTGGATGAAAATCGAGAGTGCAGGTGGTTGATCTGGAATGCCAGAAGAAGCAGGGCCCACACAAGTTGCAGAGGCGTCGTTCCTGTTCAAGTGTGGAGCAGGGGGCTGATCCCCAGGCAGGTCTCTCGTCGATGGCTTCTCTGTGCAGTGGGTAGTCTGGCTGGGCCAGTCTGGCAAAGCCCAGACCGCATGAAGACAAGTTCGGAAGCAGTCCGTTTTGGGCTGGATACAGCTTCCAGCAAGCAGAACACAGTTCACACAGTGGGGAACTGACTCACAACCCACTAGCAGCTCATAGCACATTTACATGTATGGGAATTCTACTGTACCAGGCAAAGCGCTCCCTGGGCACAATCGCTAAGTCTCTTAGCCTGGCCCACTTCAGTAGCTTACTTTAGTCACACAAACTTGGATTTAGTCCAAAATAATTCTCTTCTCTCCCTCTCAGGAGCAGCAGGCAGACATGGAGGCCAAACTCTCAGCCTTTTCATAGTTCTCCCATGCGAATCCACTCAGAATTGCTGCTCAGAAACACTTCAGCTCAATCTTGCTCAGCTTCCAGCTTAGTTCTAACTGAAAACTGCAAGCAGCCCGGACTTCCCAAGATCCAGAAGATTTGTTGGCTGATTTGGCTGTCAGTCAAAGCAACAGCTCCCCCTTCAGTTGCAAAAAAGGAGCAGAAAAGCTCCAAACTAAAGTTACTACAGATTTTGAATTCAGACAGCTCCTGTAGTCCGGCTACATTTTAGGTCCCACCAGTACTGTTTGGTCCAAGCTGCAGTCCAGGGCCAAGATAGTGGAGACAAACAAAACAGTCCTTGCTACAAAGAAAGCAGGTTAGACAAACTACATTATCATTATCACTCTAAATGATTTTCAGTAAATAGTTACATCTTTCAACAGAGCTCCCTCTCAGATTACTTAAACTGCAATTAGGCAGCTCTTAAAGAGACAGTACACAGAGGCTATACAAGCTCTGGTAATCACATTTAAACTGCTAAAATGCAGGACACTAGCCTGGCAGTGAGCATTTAGGCAATCTCAAGGAAGACTTTTGTAGGGGGGTTACACCAAGATGAATTGTTTCCCATGTTTTTCATGGAATCTAGCCAGCTCATGAAATTAAAATTTTGCCCAGTCCGATTCAAAATCCACTACTGGCCAGCCACAGAGCACAGATTCACAGAGCAACAACATTACCTGTGTTTACACAGCCGCACTGCTTCTTAATGCAGCTCCCATCTCCTGAGCCAATGTGGGGTCCTGTTTACACAAGGCCTCTTTGCACTGATAGAAGTCGTGCTGAGGGGTTGGCGTCTGGGGCGGGCACTTTGAGTTTGGAGGCAGGGGCCTGGAAGTAAAGAGTTGACGTTGAGAGTGGGAGGCACCAGCCATGGCATTCTTATGCCTCACCTGGCAAAAGAAAGCTTGCATGTCAGATTGTCTAAAATGTACTTTCTGCATGGGCTAAATGTTTTTTTTGTTGCCTGCCAGCTCTGCTTTATTTTCAGTGTGGGCTAGTACCATCATAAAAAAAAAGCAGGCTTGGGTGATGTGACTGTGTGCATGTTTCAACCCTTTTCAGCAAGTCCCTGACTAAGTGCAATATTCCTCTGAAATTTGTTAGCATTTCAGTACGGCTTCCTACAAGTCTATGTAGGGATGAGTACTGCACTTAATCACGGACTTGCCTACAAGTGTTTTTGTTTTGGTTATAAAGAAAGTGCTTGTGCCTTTAAAAGCCATCTAACCATGCTGCAGCAATGGGAACAGTGCCATCACACCACACTGCAGCTTGCACTACCCACCTCACTGCGCGTTCCCAAGTTTACCCAGACTGCAGGTGTGGATTAAGGAGTGACTTACCACAATCCGGTAGGTGTTCCTACTACTGCACTTATACCACATCAACCCGAGCGCTCAGCTTACTGCAGTGCAAGTGTGACAGTGTAAACAGGCCTTTTGACATACTGGAACCTGCTGTCAAGGTAACCACTCTGCTGGCTTCCAAGTTAGATATTCAGTGGAGTCAAGTTTCTGTTAGTGGTTTAGGGTGGTAGGGTTTGACGTGCCTCTTACTTTGGTTCTTTTTCCCACATTTTCTGTGTCCCTTCTCCAGATTAGGGGAACCAGGAGAAGAAGGTGAGAAAAGGCTGCGAGGCACAAGTTTTCATGGAAAACGGAGAGTTGGGAGGGAAAAAAACTCACTTGAAAATAGGCGTTGCACCTAATGTGGATTTTCTGCTGTGTAAAATTTTAATAAATAAATAAAGAAAGAAAACAGCTGCCAGAATACTGGTAAGGGTTGCTCTGTAGACAATTCAGGGGCCAGAATAGTCAGGGTGTATTTTTGAATTTGTTAATACAGTGTAATATTATACCTGCTGCTTTAAAGGTTACAAAAGCTCTAGAGACTAATCCTATAAGCTGGCTTTTAATTACCCAGTACCGCCTTAATCGCAGCACATAGGGTTAATAGCAGCAGCAGTCCTCCCACCAAATAGTCTAATTTCAGGGGCCAACACCAAATGCCAATTGCCATGGCCGAACCCCTCTTGTTTTTTAAAATATGTGTTTATTTAGTATTATAGTTACTGGTTCTGCAAAGATAAAAATTAATCTAAGTGTAGCATACAGATGCATCTGGTGCAATTGTTTGCTGTATTTACAAGAAGCTAAATACTTAGGAGGAGGAAGTTTTTGTAACATTATTTACACACAGTAGCCCAAATGAACTACAACAGCTTGCTTCAGTGGGGTCATATTTCAGTTAGTTTTAGAGTGGAGAGAATGGGATCCGCCCGATGGTGCAGTGTTAAGGCTGCTGTTCGCGAAGCCAGTGACCCAGACTCATGGACAAACCCAGGACCCTGGAGGACACACACACTTGTCACAAACTAATGGTGCAGGGGCCCTAGATGTGAATGATAATGGCCGAGAATGAGGCATGTAAAGGGAGAGGTAGCTGCAGTTCTAGCAAGGCCCCCTGGCAAAGTTCATTGGAGCGAAGCACCGTGACAAGTTTGCACACATTGCTTTCACTGAGGCTGCAGCAGACTGAGGTAATATGTCTGGGATTTTCTCCTGTGCCCTTGCACAGTTTTTGTGTACCACAAGTGTAATGTACTGAATAAAGAAATGAGGTAGGCTATGTCTGACTGCTGTGCTAATTTCATTGTAGCCTTACTACCAAGCCTGAGTGTGTCCCTTTCTGCTCTAAGGGCACTGGAGGGCTAGCAGGAGGGAAGAAGGCTAGAGCATCCCAGAGGACGTTAGCCTCTTTCTGGCTAGGAGGGCATCTGCTCACGCTGTGCCAGAACCACCTGGGGAACTACAGGTGAAATGGCAGGAGGGACAGCTGTGAAAGGGAAGGCATGCAGTATAGCCTAGTACAATACTTCTCAGTCTTTGCCATAGTGAGCCTCCCCCAAGCTGTGGAAAATATCTTGAGCCTCCCCCAAATATTGAAATAATCTTGGGCCTCCCCACAGAAAAATAGCATACTTTTGCACAGTTCATCAGGAATAAAATGAAACTTCTTTGAGTAGTTGGTTCTCACTTATTCAGCTTATTGACCCCCCGTAAACCTACTTGCTCTGCTGTTTTGATTCTCAAACTGCTGTTACCCCTTGTTGCAATACCTTCATGGTCAGACTACTTTCTCATTCTGTTTACCTTCTATCTGGAATAACCTTTCTACCACCTCAGCCTCTCCCCCTCTTATTTTGCTCTTAAGCAACTCTTCAGGGATCCTTTGCTTTCTCCTGCTCTTGCTCCTAGTACCTCTCTGTTGATGGCCTCAGATATGGGCTGTTATACTGGGCTGTTCTGCCACATGCCTAACTGGTCAATTGTTGCCTCTCACTGTTTGTTCATGGTTCCTATTTGTTTGCACTATTGTTCATTTTGTATTGTTTGACTGCTTTGCAGTTACCTTTGGAATTGTATTCACTTGCTACCCTTCCCCAGGTTCACCTACAATAAGCCTTAGCTCAGTGTACCTTTCCTGGTCACCAATATGTGAATAAATACATAAATTGCTCTGTTATCCTCTTTCAGTTTGCCTCATCCCTTCACACAAAATATTTTGAACTCAAAATTCAAATACACTACTTTTTCAGACTTGCTTGAGCCTCCCCTGGAACAGGTTGGGGCCTCCCCAGGGAGGCTGGCCTCACCATTTGAGAAATCCTGGCCTAGTAGTTAGAGTAACGAGATGTGAATGAGCTTGGTACATCCAGCAGACCTGGGTTTGATTCCCACAACCTCCACTTGCATACTGTGTGACTCTGACCAAGTCACTTAACCAGGCCAAAGCTCCCGGGGTCGCCCCTGAAAACAATCACTTGTGCCTACTGGGCCTTACTTGGTTAACAATAAATAATAAATAAACATAGAAACATAGAATTTGACGGCAGATAAGGACCGCTTGGCCCACCCAGTCTGCCCATTTTCCTACCTGATGGATAAGCTGCAGATCCTAGTTAACCAGCAGCCTACTTCTTCCTACCCCAACCCCCTAGAATTGCCTTATGACTGTCCCATGCATGCTTGAATTCCACCACTGTTTTTGACTCCACAACCTCCTCTGGAAGGCTGTTCCATACATCCACAACCCTCTCTGTGAAAAAATACTTCCTTAAATTACCTCTGAGCCGCCCTCTTCTATCTTCAAATTGTGCCCCTTGTTCTTGCACACCCTTTTTGAAAGATGCTACCCTGTTGGACTTTGTTGATTCCCTTGAGGTACTTGAAAGTTTCTATCATGTCCCCTCTCCCTCCTTTTCCTCGAGGCTATACATATTAAGCTCCTTAAGTCTCTATTCATATGTCTTCCGGTGCAGACCCTGCACCATTTAGTTGCCCTCCTCTGGACAGCTTCCATCCTGTCTATGTCTTTATGGAGATTGGGTCTCCAGAACTGCACACAGTACTCAGATGTGGTCTCACCAGCTGTCTGTACAGAGGATAATAACTTCTTGTTTTCTACTGGTGATGCCTCTCCCATGCATCCCAGTATCCCCCAGCCCTCCTTGCTGCCCTCTCACATTGCTTGCCCACCTTTAGTTCATCTGATATGACTACCCCCAGGTCCCTTTCCATTTTTGTTGTTGTTAGTATCTCACCCCCCATTGTGTACTCTTCCCCTGGGTTTTTGTTTCCCAGGTGCATTACCTTGCACTTCTTAGCATTGAATCTAAGCTGCCATACATTTGACCATTCCTCTAACCTTGCCAAGTCCCTTCTCATCCTTTCCACCCCACCTTGTGCATCAACTCTGTTGCAGATCTTTGTGTCATCTGCAAAGAGACATACTTTTCCTTCCAGTCCCTCTGCAATGTCGCTATAAAGACATTGAAGAGGACCGTCCTAATATTGAACCTCATGGTACCCCACTGCTAACCCCCTTTCAGAGTGGACCCATTTACTATTACTCTCTGCCTATTCTCCAGCCAATTCTTTACCCAGGCTGTCATCTTGGGACCCACTCCCAGGCTGGCTAACTTGTATGTTAATCTTTGTGTGGGACTGTGTCAAATGCCTTGCTAAAGTCTAGGTAGGCCATGTCCACAGCCCCTCCCTGATCAACTACTTTGGTCACCCAGTCAAAGAAATCTATCAGATTTGTCTGGCATGACCTTCCGCTGTGAGTCCATGCTGCCTTGGGTCCTGTGCCCTCTGGCCTCTAGATACGCATAGCAATTCTTTCCTTCCAGAAGTGATTCCATCATTTTCCCTACCACTGAGGTTAAACTAACAGGTCTGTAGTTTCCTGCTTCTGCCTTGCTCCCACTTTTGTGAAGGGGAATCACATCTGCCCTCCTCCAGTCCTCAGGTACCACCCCATCCTCCCATGATTTGTTAAAGAGGGTAGTCAGTGGTGTCACTAGTTCTACCCTTAGTTCTTTTTAGAATTCTGGGATGAATCCCATCAGGCCCCATTGCTTTGTCCACCTTCAGTTTTAAGAGCTCTTTCAGAACCCTTTCTTCTGTAAATGGGCTGGTATCAACTTCTGTATCCAGAGTGTTTCTACTGTTTGTTTTAGGTACCTCCTCTCTTCCTTTGTAAATACTGAGCAAAATATTTGTTTAGTATCTCTGCCTTTTCTCAGTCACCCTCTGCCCACCCTCCCTCTCTCCTTTATTAAGCCTCACTATCCCTCCCTTGGTCTTCCTTCGCTCCCTGATGTACCTATAAAGGTTTTATCCTCTTCTTTACTGAGTTGGCTATCTTTTCCTCGGTTTGGCCTTTGCTGTTCTGACTGCCTTTCAGCTTCCTTTTGCTTTTAACTGATACAGTTCTCTGTCCTGTTCCTTCTGTGATTCCTTGTACTTCCTGAATGCTTTCTTTCTTGCAGGTTCTTCTGCTCTGCTTTTGCCTGTTGTGTGCAAGTTACAAGAGCACGCTGCAGCTGGCATCTTGGGGAAGGCGAAATGGAAGGAACTACAGGGGGGTAAACTAAGGGCTTCACTCTTGGGTTCTTGGGTTTGCCATCCTCCAACCACACAGCACAGCAGGCTTCCCCCCGGATTCAGACTCTAGAGGGGAATGCCACCACCGCTGTCCCCATCATGGAGAAGAAATTCCACGGGAGGTGAGGCGAGCCTCTGAGGTTCAGGTTGGGATGCCTGGGCTGGGAGGTTGCAAGAGGGATAGTGCAGATAAGGGCTGTGCCTTTGTAAGAGGAAAACAATAAAAAAAAGCTGAGAGGACTGCGGAGGTCGTTTGGCATGCTCAGTGTAACTAGATAAACATGTGCCTGTGCAGGATTTGAACGCGGGTTCTTCTTATTCACAGTCCTGTGCCCCTGTGCTGTATTGGGGGTAAGGTGGCACATAGAAATGCAGTTCTTGGAATTAATCAAAAGTCTTACTCAGTTCTAAGAAAAGGGGTGGAAAGATTTGTTTTGTACCAAATGGATCCACAAATTTGTGAAAAAAAAATCCTATCAATCCCCAAAATTCTGTGGCTGTACAGCAGGAGATATATTGGTATTTGTTGTGTTTGATTCTGTTTTTTTTCCATATTTTCCTCTTTTTTTTAATACTATCCCACGCCCTGCAGACTTTGGGTTGTTACAACAGCACCCCTTCGTTTTCAGGGAGGGCAGGCCAGCAGCTGACTTCACAGCAGACACCAACCCACATCCACTGTCTGGGGCTGACACAACTGCAAACTTTGTGTCAGGGAGTGCGGCCAGCAGCTGCCTTCAGAGCAGCCACCAATCCATGTTCCACAGACTGGGGCTGCCACAGCTGCATACCTTTTGTGGCAGGGAGTACAGGCCAGCAGCTTCCTTCACAGGAGACACCAAGCTTCATTCCAGTGACTGGGGCTGCTTTCTGTGGCAGGGAGCACAGGCAAGCAGCTGTCTTCACAGCTGACACAGTCCACATCCCACTGACTAAAGCTGCCACCATGATACCCCTTCTGGGGCAGAGAATGCAGGAAAGCAGCTGCCTTCACAGCTGAAATCATTTGACATCCCACTGACAGGGGTTGCCATGGCTGCACTCTTTCTGTCGCAGGGAGCACAGGTGAGCAGCTGCCTTCACAGCTGACAGAATCCATGTCCCACTGACTGGGGATACCACGACTGCATCCTTTCTGTTGCAGGGAGCACAGGGTATGAGCAGCTGCCTTCACAGCAGACACCAATTCACATCCCACTGACAGGGGAGGCCACAGCTGCACCCTTTCAATAGTAGAGGGTGCAGGAAACCATTTGCTTTCATAATTAACATCAACCCACATCCCAGTGACTGGAGCTCCTAAGGCTACATCCCTTCTGTGGCAGGTAGCACAGGTGAGCAGCTGTCTTCACAGCAGACACCAATGCTTCCTCTTTATTGGCTGACAGAGCATGAATGAAGCTGGGTAACTCATGCCATGCCTCCTTTGAGTCACGTGCCTCCATGTCTGTGGTGCCCTCAGCTCCCAGTCAGCCCAGCATGGGATTCTGTGGTCCACACGAACCCCCATCTCGAAGGTATCAGGGAGACATGCTGCTGTTAAACCACAAGACCAGCTTCAGCAAGGGATTCTCTGGTCCACACAAGAAACACTGTACCCCATGTGTCAGGGTGATATGCTGATGCTGAACAATGGGATCAGTCCCAGCATGATAGTCTGTGGTCACACATGAACCCTGATCTCCCAGATATCAAAGTGATGTGCTGCTGGTTAACCATGGGGCCAATCCCAGCACGAGTCTGTGGTCTTCACATGAACCACTCTCCCTTAGGCATCAGGATGATGTACTGCAGCTGAACCACAGGTGCCAGCCCCAGTGTGGGATTCTGTGGTCCACACATGAACCCTAGTCTTCCAGGTATCAAAGTGACGTGCTGCTGTTGAGCCATGGGGCCAGTCCCAGTGTCAGATTCTGTGGTCCACACATGAACCACTGTAGAAGTAGAGATTATTTCTTTTGGGCACCCTTCCCTGAGGGCTCAGAGTGCCCTTACAGCAAATATAAAAATACAAATACAGCAATAAAGAACAGTCAACATACAATACAAGAAAGATTGCACAAACCCATTAAAAGTCTAAAAACAGACTGATTCCCAAGCCGACCGATGGTCCCACAATAAATTCCTCAGATCCCAGAGACTTGCTTGAACAAGAAGGTCTTAAGGCGTTTTGTAAAGAACTCCCTGGAGGGTGCCTCCCGGAGGTACCCCAGCAATGAATTCCAGAGGACTGGGGCTGCCACTTCAAATGCCTGGTCCCCGGAAGATTTTAACCTAGCCCTGGGAACCTCCAGGAGGGCCTCTCCAGCCAATCTGAGAGAGCGAGACGGGGTGTAGGGATGCAGGAGCTCCTTCAGATAGCCCCAGACCCAACCCGTGTAGGGCTGGGTCCAGCCCCAGTGTGGGATTCTGTGGTCCACATGAGCACGGGCCTCTCAGGTATCATGGAGACATGCTTTCAGGTATCATGGTGGCATGCTGTGGTTGAGGCATGAGACCAGCCCTGAAAACCTCTGTTTGGTTGATTAGACTCCATTTTGTTTTGAATTAAACATTTGCGGTATGCTGCATTGGAAAATAATAGTTTCCTTTTGGATCTTAAACCACTAGTATCTTATTAACTGCAGCTCTTGCTGTCCAAAGAGCATCTGCATAGTCTGTAACTCCATAGGGACACACTTGGGAATTGAGGTCTCAGCTAGAATGCAACACATTCTAGCTAGTGCTCAGGGCAGACTAGATGGATCTTTGGTCCCCATCTGCCATTAATTTCTATGTTTCTATCTTCCTTTTCACTGATAGAACTGAGCCTGACTGCTGTGCCTCGGTTTTGTTTGTAGAATCCTGGGCACCACAGATCCAGAGGTAAGGCAAACCTAGGTTTTCCACACAGCTGGACAGATTTAACTGGGAACAGGGATGCAGTTTCCCCAGATGGTTAGAGCACAAAGCAGTGAACATGTAGACCAGAGCTTAAAGCCTACAGCTGCCAGTTATTCACCTTGTGACCCTGAGCAATTCATTTAAAACAGCAGTTCATAATACCAGAAAATTAACAATCAAAACAAACAAAAACAAACACATAAACAGGCAAGCAAATAGATAAACAAACAGTCACACAAGCAAATAAACATATATACAAACAAATCAACAAACATACAAACAAGCAAGCAAAGAGAGAGAGAGACAGACAGACAAGAAAGCAAACAAACATCTGTGTCATTTGTGATTTGGTAAGAGAAAGAGCAGGCTCCCTTAATGAATAATGCTCCTTTCTGATAAAAAATAACTAGAGTAAAGTAGTTTATTTTTAGTTTAGACTTTAGCTAATCATCTATCTTTGGATCTAAAGTTGGTTTTGGCCATCCCTTGATGACTCTAAAATAATCTCAATACATACCTTTTTCAGATGTCTGTCCCACCCAAAGACCCCCACCCCCACCCCAATAGCACTAAAATGGCACCACGGCTTTGTCTGAGTAACACAAACTGCTCCACAATCCCTTGTGCTGGAAAAGCTAATAGTGTCAAAAATAACAGGTAGAAAATGTTATTCAGTTTTAAAAGTAGCCAGTTGTTACTTTTTATTTCTGAAGTATTTTCTTTTTCTGTTTGCTCATTAGAATGTCTTCTAACTGAAAGTGCTAGGTGGGATGTAAGGAGTGACACTTACCTGTATACTGACATATCTAGCTCTGTTCCTCTTCATACTTCATCAGCATTGTCACCTCACTTACTGTGGCATCACAAGTGACCCATCTTGCAACAGGAGGAGACTGGCTTCTTCTTGGAGAGTTTTGATGTCACAGATAATGAGGTCACAGGGCTGATGATAGAATAATTATGTCAGCCTCTAGGTAGAGTACTGTTCCCTGATACATCACACCAAGTATTGTCAGGTAGAACATCTTCTAATTAGCAAAGGGAAAATTATAGAAAAGACACACACACACATATATATATATATATATATATATATATATGGGGCGACTGTGTGATAAAGCATTTATCTTGGTTAGTTGCCATTGACCTCAGGTAACCTCATGAGTGGCAGAGCCATGAGTGATGGTTACGAGAGGTCAACGGCAACCACCCAAGATAAGTACTTTATCACACAGTCACCCCCCCCCGCATATTTCATTTATGCAATAGGGGAAGACCATGTTTGTTACTTTAATATTTTTGTAATGTGCCTTTTATTTTCTTTTTTTGTGTGCTTTGGGGATTACTTTTAAACAAGAAGCTGCTCTGCTTCTTGTAAGGGCTGTCATTTCCATGGCAATTACCAAGGAGGCTGCATTTTGACATTGCAGTTCTAACCCCATTACAAATGGGGGTTCCCAAACAGTCTTTCTTGAGCTTGCCTACATGCTTACTGCCAGGCTGGTGTTCTGTGTTTTAGCGGTTTAAATGTATTGCCAGAGAGTGCCTGTATACCCTCTGTGTACTGTCTCTTTAAGAGCTGCCTGGATTGCAGTTATAATTACTCTGGGAGGGGCTGAGTGTTTCATGCCTCGAGCTCCCGCCTGGCTGCTGGGATAATTGCTCCATTCTGCCATCGCTATTTGTGCAGCGGGAGCACTGTTATAAGATGTGCTTATTTGCTGAATATCTATTAGAGTGATAATAATATTGCAGTTTGTTCTAACCTGTTTTCTTTGCAGCAAGGACTGTTCTGTTTATCTCCACCAACTTGGCCCGGGACTGTCAGAATGGGCCAATCAGTACTGTTGGGACTCTAAAATGGAGCCTGCCTACAGGGGCTTGGTGGGGTCAAAACTTGTAGGAATTGTAGTTTTTGCATTTTGGTGTCTAAATGAACCTGAAGGGGGAGCCCTTGTTGTGACTAACAGGCAGATCAGCCAACCAAACCTTTTGGATCCTGGGGAAATTCCCAGACTGCTTGCAGTTTTGAGTTAGTTCTGAGTTGGGAAGTGAAGAGATAACAGCTTGAATGATTCAAGCAGCAGCCCCGGCGTAGATTCACGCGGGAGAACTGTGGAAAGGCCTGAGTTTTGGCCTGCATGCCTGCCTGCTGTCCCTAAGAGGGAACTTGTGCCTTTTTTCGGACTGAATCCGAACTTGGAGAGGAAGTAAGCTACTGAATTGTGACCAGGTTCCTACCTGAAAAGAGACCAAGATTTGCTGAATGCGACTGGCCTATCCGGACGCTCCAGCCACCTCTGAACTCGGATTGTGCAGAGACTCTGTAATTGTGACCGAGAGCCTTTTGCCTGGTACAGTGGAATTTCCTTACATGTGAATGTGTTGTGTGCTTATAGTGGTTGTGATTTGGTTACCCACTGTGGTTTGAATTGTGTTCTGCTTGCTGGAAGCTGCATTAGAATTTCCTTACATGTAAATGTGCTATGTGCTGCTAGTGGATCACGATTTGGTTCCCCACTGTGGTTTGAACTGTATTCTGCTTGCTGGAAGCTGCATCCAGCCCTACAGACTGAATCCAAAATCATCTCCATTGGGCCTGGGCCTTGCCACACTGGCCCAGCCCGACTACCCGCTGCACAGAGAAAGCCATCGACGAGAGGCTTGCCTGGGGATCACCCCCCTGTTCAACACATGAACAGGAACGATGTCTCGGTGATTCGTGTGGGCCCTGCTTCTTCGGGCACTCCAGCTCAACAACCTGCAGTCTCGATTTTGTCCTGCCTGTGTCTAGTATTAGGTATCATGCGTAAACATCAGGGTAGCTCCCTGCAACAACAACTAAATCTAAAGTGTTGTCATCTGATTGTCTGGTTGCTTTTCTTTCATGAACTGAGCCCTCCGCCCGGATTACAAATAGTGTGTGTTGTGCATGTTGCTTTCTTCCATCACAGGGCCCCAACCAGCTGCAACGTTCCTGGCTAGTCCATCATCTCCCTACCTGGGTACCCAGAGGTGTGACTGTGTGGGGACTTAAAGCGCATGCATAACTGTTTGATTAATGTAGTCTTTAAGCCAATCAACCTGATTACACCCCTTCCTTGTTCAAGTCCCCTGAATAAATCAGATCTAACTTTTTCTGCATTTAACCTGACTGTGGTTCCAGTTTGTGCCAAGGGTACTGTACTGTTGCTATTTGCTGTGCATAACCTTGTTTTACAGGGGGTCCCCAGGGTCGAGCAGAAGGACCAGCCCTGGTGGTAAGTGCAAACAGTGTGGGTACTGTATGGTGTACAAGGGTCCAGAAAGTGATTATTGTATATTGCTCAGGCCACTAGAAGGGAAGGGGGTTACAGTGTCCCGGAGGGCTGTGCCCAGGTTAGCTTTGGACCACTACCAACCCTGACCTCTGGGTGGAGGCACCTGTTAGAGAATCTAGGCTCCTTAACCTGCTACTAGCCAAGCAGGCAGGGGTAGTAGCCCGTGGGATAGCACCACCTAGGGGTTACACAGTAATGCTGCAATGTGCAGTCATTGGTGGTTTCAGTGGCTGATTGAAAAATTTCAGCAAACATGGCGCTAAGTTTAGCAAAGAAACTGGTGATTAGGCAGATTTTATTAGGGCAGACTGATTGCTTCTGCCACTATTCTGTTTTTTTTTTTTGTTTTGATTTATTTGCCAGTGTTTCTTGTGATGGATGAGGCAGTGAAGTGGTGGATACTGCTAGTGGAGCGAGTGATAGTATCGCCAACTCTAGGCAGAGCTTCTCGGTCGGGGAGAGAGAGAGAGAGAGAGAGAGAGAAAAGGGCCGGCTGCAGTTTATGAGGGACAAGGAAATATGGCGGTCAAGATTCTTGTGCATAGAGTGTCATCACTAACGAGAATACAGTGTCTTCTCAACAAAAGTGACAAAAGTAGGGAAATGTGGTGTTAGGGTTTCCAACCCTAATACCCCACTCCCACCCTGCACACACCAACAGGCATTGGGGTGTGCCTTGGGGTCATCAGCCATAATGCTCACCCCATTCCATAAGTAAATAAGCTGAGATGAGTACAGTATAGGAGAATGGGGTGAGTGTTAGGGCTGATGACCCCAAGGCACACCCCCAAAACATGTTAGTGTGTGCAGGGTGGGGGTAGGGTGTTAGGGTTGGAAACCCTAATGGTACATTTCCCTACTTTTGTTGTTTTAACCCTAACTAGAGAATGAACAAAGTTTTTTGCAATTTATTTACTTACATTTCGAGATAGTGTAATCGTAGCTTTATTTGCCTGTGGGAGCGCAGGGCCCTCTGCACTCACACCCATCAATAGTTTTTGAGCTAGAGTAATTATATACTTATTTGCCTGTGGTGGGCCTTGCGCTCCCATGCCTCCATAGATGTATATATGTATGTCATTGTGGAAGGGCCCTGCGCTCCATTTGTAGAACAACAGCGAACAAATTGTCAGCATGCCCATCTTATTATCCCACCTCATGTACCCATGCAGAAAATTTCAAATCCCTGCCAAAATGTAATTCTGTGGCACTGCAATGCCATTCTGCTCTGCCGGTGCAAAAACACATTTTAATAAATAATAATAATAATAAAATTTATTTAGTTAAGCGCCTTTCAAATTTTCAAGGCGCTGTACAAAAATTCATAAAACCAAACACCAAAGTACAATAAAACAGAACAGCAGTTTCAGCAAATAAAACCGATTACAATATAGATGGAAAAGCCTTATCCCATAAAAAGGACTTTAGAGCCTCTTTTAAAATATCCACCATTGTACTCTCTCGAGCGGACGGGGTAGAGAATTCCAGAGGATGGAGCCACAGAACCAAAAGCACGGGCTCAGAGGACTTCAAATTAACCCTCGGAATCTCCAGCAACCCCAATCAGCCGAGCAAAGGTGTCTCAGAGGGTGTAAGAGCGCAGAAGCTCTTTCAAGTAGTCAGACCATACCCACGAGGACTTTTGTAGGTCAAAAGACCCACTTTAAAGGTGTGATCCGCCACTGTATTGGCAGCCAGTGAAAGCGCAACACTGGGGTAATATGAGATCTTCTTGAAACCCCCCGCCAACAAACGTGACTGCTGCATTCTGCACTAGCTGCAAGCGCGGATATCAACCCCAGCAAGCCCTAGGTACAGGAGTTACAGTAATCCAAGCGAGATGTCACAAAGGGTGGACCAAAACCGCAATCACCAGGAGGAACCAGGTTCCTAATCTTGGATGTTTCTAAGATGGAAAATGCAGTCCTGACAACAGCAGACACCTGGTAATGAAGGGTCAACTCTGTGTCAAGCTCTACACCCAGGTTACGCACCCGTTCAGAAGTGGGGATCTGGCCCCCAGAATTATTCCGGAGGGGGACCCCACCCCCAAACCCCCAACCCTGCAGCTGGGGCCCACAACCATAACCTCAGTCTTTCCCGGATTCAGCTTTAAACCGCTGGTATTCATCCAGTCTTGGATATCTGCAAGGCATTTGTTCAGCACCGAGACAGCACTAACCTGGTCAGGTGCAAAAGACAGGTAGAGCTGGGTATCATCAGCATAGCAGTGAAACCTCAGCTCATACCGTCTTACAATGTCTCCGAGGGGTAGCATATATACTGCGAATAACATGGGGGAAAGCACCGAACCCTGTGGTACCCCACAGGGCAGAGAGAAGGCCCCAGAAGAATGTAATCCCGAGACCACTCTCTGCATTCTCCCCTCGAGGTAAGATGAAAACCATCTGAGGACCATACCTGAAAGTCCACAGATGGACCCCAGGCGTTCGAGCAAAACCCCATGATCCACAGTATCAAAGGCTGATGACAGATCAAGGAGAACCAGACTAGAATGGTGTCTCGATCTCTAGCCATCAGGAGATCATTGAGCACCGAACCAGAGCAGTCTGGGTGCTATGCCTTTACAAAAACCAGACTGGAGAGGTTCGTATAGACTATGGATGGTCAAATGGTTGTCCAATTGAGCCGCCACAACTTTTTCAATAACCTTCCCTACAAAAGGGAGGTTAGAGATCGGGCGGTAGTTAACTAGGTCACCCGGGTCCAAGGAAGTTTTCTTCAGAAGGGGAGTCACCACCACTTCCTTCAGAGAGCTAGGGAAAACTCCCGTCTCCAAGGAGCACTGGATAATCCGAGCGAGGACCGGGCCGATTGACTCGCTACATCCCAAAATCAGGGAAGTAGGACCCAGATCCAACCTACAGCATGTTGGGCGCATCTCGCGGACAATCCTCATAGTGTCTATGAAATCCAGCAGATCAAAGGTACTCCAGGAAATTCCAGGCTCCGCGACAAGACACTGATCAACTGCAACAACCTTAGAGTGGGGTCGGGGACACTGCCTCTGGATGTCTTCCACCTTACTTACAAAGAACCGAGCGATCTTCTCACAGTCATTCTGTGTAAAAACTCGATGGATCTGCCGACAGACTGGGTTGCACAGTCTGTTGACAGTTCTGAAGAGCTGAGCCGGTCGATTCTGAGCAGCAGAAATTTCCCTGGACAGGAATTCTGCCTTCTTACGGGAAATTTCTGTTTGATAGAGCTTATAATGCTCTAACAAAATAAGATGGTTGGCATCCGAGCAGTCTTCCTCCAACGGCGCTCCAACCCTCGCCCCAACCTCCATAGCCTTCTCAGCGCCTCGTCAAATCAAGGAAGCGGCACGGAACGCATGAAGAAGCAACACGGTAGGTGCAATCTGATCAAGGGCAGCCGAGATTGTCTCATTATAGGCCACCACTAGCCGCTCAGGATCAGAGCACAATTCGTCAAACAACGAGAAGTCAAGGACCGCCATCAGGTCTTCAGGGACAACATCCCGCAATGGGCAGTACTTGACCAACTCCACAGGGGCCGACCTACCCATGGGGGCCTCAAAATTGAACCCAACTGAGTAATGATCAGACCAACCGACTGGTTCCACCACCAAATCGGACGCCTCAATCCCCAGGAGAAAACAAGATCAAAGTGACCACCTTTATGGGTAGCTGTGGAAACAGCAGTGTGAAGCCAGGTATGTCATCACCTGGAAATGTTGACCAAAGGTAAAGATTAAATACGTCACCCACGCATTGAAATCGCTCAGCACCATCAATCTGAGGCGATTCCAAGGCCATATCGGCGGCAAAATCTGCTATTTCCTGCAGGAAAAGCTTCTCATCCCTGGTGGACGGTAATAGAGCAATCCTGCACCCCACACCAGCTACCACAGTACACTCAAATGATCTTGCCCCTCAACTGGAACACCAGTTAGGCCCAATCCAGTCTTAAAACAGATCGCCACCCCCCCCGCGATCCAATCTCAGGCGATGTATAACCGAGAACCCGGTAGGAACAGCGGCCTCTAAAAACGGGGCCACATTCCCATCCAACCAGGTCTCGGTAATGCAAGCCAGATCTGCCCCTGCAACAAAGTCCGCAATAAGACCCGTCTTATTACAGACAGATCTGGCATTGCACAACAACGCCCGGGTTGGACAAGGTTGACGAGTTGTCCCAACCACTTGCCCTCCAATACTGGAGGTGCCCTTGAGTATGGGAACCAGAACGGGACTACCACGCTCCAGAAACCATTTTGCCCCAGGGCGTCTTCGAGGCCTAACCACCCATATGGGAGAGCACCGCTCCGCCCGTTGTCCAGAGGCCCTCCACACCTCATTCCTCCGTCCTCTCACTGAAATCCCTAATGCTCGACACGATGGTAAACATGTCTGGCAAGGGACAAGAAAGGGGCGGAGGGCAGGATTTGGCCAGGATTTGAAAAATGACAGCTGTGACATACATGAAGTGGGGTAATAAGAAGGCTCTGTTGACTATTTGGGGTCAAAATATTTACAATTTCCAAAGTTACAAGTGTACGTAGCAAAATAGCAACAAAACGGGCATAACTTTACCACTTTACATGTTTTGACCCCAAATTTTCAAGCATAGCTTCTATACCCCACCTCAAGAACAAGGACAGAAAAAATTTGAAATCCCACCCAAAAGGTGAATTCACCAAGTGGCCACAAAATCACCTTTCGGGTAGGAGTTGTGTAATGACAGTCATATTGTTCATGAGGTGGGATCCCAAAAAGGCCATGTTGAAAATTTGTGGTCAAAATGTCAGAAAATGGCAAAGTTATGCATCAGAGTTGAAACCCCCATTGAAATACATTGAACCGCATTTACCTTAGTTTCTCATATTGCAGTCGCCAGTTCCAGCAGCAAGACATGTCTTTGATTGGAAAGTGGGTCCTGTTCAGGTGAGTGACAGTGGATGGTATACGGGTGGTGGGGTGCGGGTGGGGTCTGATCAGTAAGGAAACGTTTTCCTTTTACAGGTTTGCAAAAACATTGAGGGAGCCATTCTGTATTTTATTTAAAAAATGGAGCCAGCACATATAAATAAAATCAAGGGATTGTGATCAGAGGGTGTGGGAGCTGTCACTAGACACCAGGGATATATAAACAATAAAAACTAAAGGGACCATGATCAGAGGGTGGGGGTGCCACTAGAGACCAGGGTACTATACATTAAATATGGGGATTGTGATTGGAGGTTGGGGGTGCCACTAGACACCAGGAAATAGAAATTCAAGTAAGGGGATCACGATGGGATGGTGGGGTGCCACTAGACACTAGGAGTACAAATAATAATTAAACAATTTTCTGTACAATTCTGTCTTTTGTGGGTGAGAATCATATACGCCTCACTGGCTTAGAGTGAGACTGTTTGATCCAAAATAACCATTCAAACAGTAAAGTTTGAACTGTAATTACTGTTTGAATGATTATTTTAGGATCGAACGATCACCTACAAATGAGTGATAGACGATATGATTCTACTAAAGATTTATCTTACTGAAAATTGTTAGATTATCATACAAAATTGAACTAACATGTAATCACTACTCCAACACAGTATCTCATTCATTCCATAACAACTACTATTTACTTAGAAACTAAGATTTAAAATGGAAAAATAAAAACAAGATGGCGGACACTTAACAGTATTTCTCAGAGCAGGCTTTCACTATTAACAGTTTGACGGTTTTCAATAACCTGCCTGTCTAATGGCTATCACAAAAAAATTACAATTCAAAAACTATGACATTTCTATTCACCAGACTATCCAGAGGCGCCCTTAGCACAGAGCCCCATCATCCCTGAAAATTTCAGGAAAAATATAACTCCATCTGGGCTGTAGATGAGGGCAAAAAATCCCATGTTAACCAATGGGAAAAACGTTTTGTTCCCCATTTTACCACTCCATATCTCAAAAACATACTTTACACCATCACAAAACTTTCCACATCTTGAGACACTGGCAGAGTGACCACACATGCTACAGTTATGACCTATTTTGCCAAAAATGCCAGCGTTATTAAGGTACAAAATTTTGAATTTAACATAGAAGTGCCTGTTGTACAACCCTAATTATAGAGGCGCAACTCAGCCCATTAGTATATATATATAAATGTAAAGGTAATAGTTTACTACTTTTGAAAGTTAAATATTAACAGAGAACTGTGCTGAATCTATAAGTCATTTTTCCCCAATAGAAGCAGTTTTTTGAATAATGGTTCAAATTATGTTATTGCTCTAGCTACCCAGGCTTTTGAGCTATCCTAGTGGGCATTTCTGATTTACATGCTGCTGGTAAGAACCACTTTAGAACTGCATGATGTAGTTTAGGTCCCTGTTCTACTCTTCCATAGTTGGCACAATGAATTAATGTTCTATTACAGAACTCTGTGGTAGAGAGGGACATAAACTACACCATACAGTTCTAAAATGGTACTCAGCACCAGAGTGTAAAGCAGAAACACCCACTGAGGTTACTAAAAGGCCTGCCTACATGGAACAATAACAAAAATTTAACCAATACTTAAAAACAGCTTCTCTTGGGAGCAATGGGTTCAGCGCAGTTCTCGTTTAATGTGTTCTCGTTCTCTTTGAATCTCCCTGCATGCCATATGGTAGCAACATGTTGTTTCTGCCCTCTTCTGGATTGCAGAGCACATTGGGGTACAAATCTTGGAGGCAGTATAGCACAGTGGTTAAGAGCACTGACTAGGCTGAAACCTGGAGAACTAGGTTTAAATCCCACAGTCACCACTTGTACGCTGTGTGACCATAGACGCTTTTACACACAGGCGAGTACAACAGAATGGCCGTTACCGGTGTTCCAGCATTGTACTCTGTTCCATTTGTGGTTCACTTTACACGCAGAGGGTATTCCGGCAACCCCCATCTCTGTTTTCAGTATTTGTGTTTTGGCTCCCCCATGCAGTGTGGTTCTCTATGGCTGTGTTTTTACTGCTGCCGGAATGGCTGTTTTACACAGCCAGACGAAACAGATCACAATGGGACGAACCGAGGTAGGAAGAGATTGCGGTTCGGGTCAACGTTCACCGGTGTAATGGAACAGATGCATTTTACACACAGGGGATGTAACGGTATACTGTTTCCATAACAGTCATTCCATTACACAAACCTGTGTGTGAAAGCGCCTCATGAGCAAAGCCATTTACCTTTCCTGTGCTCTGGGACACACCTGGAAACAAACCTCAACTTACTGTGTCTTTCCTGGCCAAAAAAAAATGTATGAAGGATGCTGTGTCAAACCAAATTCCTTTCCTTT
Source organism: Neoceratodus forsteri (assembly GCA_016271365.2). Taxonomy (NCBI): domain Eukaryota; kingdom Metazoa; phylum Chordata; order Ceratodontiformes; family Ceratodontidae; genus Neoceratodus; species Neoceratodus forsteri. The sequence goes on from JADMNL010000026.1 coordinate 126,219, forward strand.
CCAAAAAAATAACCTTTTCCTCTCCAAAGAAATGTGAATAACTAGAACAAATAATGATATTCTAGCCCCAGCTGGTATTCCAAGTCACACTTGTGTTTGATAGCCCCCCACAGCACACGTAAGACAGGGAACTATGGTAATGATGTTGCTGTAAAGGGCATGAGAATGACCTGTGCATCAACAAGGTCCATAGATACACAGACAATGATGGCAGAAAAAGGCCCAGTGGCCCATCTAGTATGCCCACCCTAAATAACTGCTCTGCACTGGATCTAGTGGCTATCCCACCCTTTCATTTCTGCCCCCCCTTTTCTAAATAATCCCATATGCCTGTCCAATCCCTGCTTGAGGCTGCTCACTGATTTGGCCTGTACCACTGCCTCCAGCAGCTCATTTCCCTTGTCCAGCATTCTGGAGGCAGTATAACTCAGTAGTTTAGGGTTCTGTGCTGCAAACCCAGAGACCTGGGTTTGAATCCCACAGCCCCCACTTGCATACTGTGTGACCCTGAGCAAGTCACCCACTTAACTTTCTTGTGCTCCCAAGTCACATTTGGAAACAAGCTTAAACTTAGTGTACCTTTCCTGGTTAAACAATTTCCCCTTTCCCTGTTCTTTCTGTGAAAAGTGCTTGCAGATGTCCTTCTTGAATCCCCTCTCGAGTTCAAGTGAGTTCTGGCTCAGGAAGAAAAGTTCCTTGGTGTCCATCCTATATATCTTGTGCAGGTACATATATGTTTTGATCATGTCACCCATTTCCCTCCTTTTCTCAAAGCAGTCTATGTTCAGGTCCTGCAGCCTCTCCTCATATGTCTTGCCCCCTGATCCCTGGACCATCTTGGTTACTCTGTGCTGTACTGACTCCGTTTTGCCACAGAGTCTCCTCGGATGTGGACTGCAGTACCTTCCGCAGTATTGCAGATGTGGGAGGATCACCTCCAGGCTTCTACTGCTTATCCCCCTCCCTCTGCATCCCAGCATCCTGTCTGTCTTACTCATATTTCTGGTACAGTGTGTTACTGTATTTAGGCTTTAGGTTTTAGTGATGGGTAAATATAATGCTGTCTATGGGTATTAATGAGTGAGAGGCATGCTATCTGTATTGATGGATGGGTAGGATACCATTTGTGGTTTGAGTTGGGTGGGTAGGATGCTATTTGTGGGAAGAGCTGGGATGGTGGGATTCTTTTTGTGAGTAGAGCTAGTTGGGTATGATGCTATCTGTGGGTAAAGATGCATGGGTAGGATACTGTCTGTTCTATCTATTGATAGTGATGAGTGGGTAGGATGTAATCTGTGGGTAGAGCTGGATGGGTAGGGAAGCTATCTGTTGAAGGGCGGTAGGATGCAAACTGTGGGTAGAGTTGAGTGGGTAGATGCTATCTGTTGCTGATAGGTGGGTAGCATGCAATCTGTGGGTAGAGCTCGGTGGGTAGGATGCTATCTGTTGTTGATGAGTGGGTAGGATGCAATCTGTGGGTAGAGCTCGGTGGGTAGGATGCAATCTGTGGTTAGAGCTGGGTGGGTAAAATGCTATTAGTGGGTAGAGCTGGGTGGGTGGGATTCTTTTTGTGAGTAGAGCTAGTTGGGTATGATGCTATCTGTGGGTAAAGATGCATGGGTAGGATACTGTCAGTTCTATCTATTGATAGTGATGAGTGGGTAGGATGTAATCTGTGGATAGAGCTAGATGGGTAGGAAGCTATCTGTTGAAGGGCGGGTAGGATGCAAACTGTGGGTAGAGTTGAGTGGGTAGGATGCTATCTGTTGTTGATAGGTGGGTAGCATGCAATCTGTGGGTAGAGCTCGGTGGGTAGGATGCTATCTGTTGTTGATGAGTGGGTAGGATGCAATCTGTGGGTAGAGCTCGGTGGGTAGGATGCAATCTGTGGTTAGAACTGGGTGGGTAGAATGCTATTAGTGGGTAGAGCTGTGGGTGGGATCCTTTTTGTGAGTAGAGCTAGTTGGGTATGATGCTATCTGTGGGTAAAGATGCATGGGTAGGATACTGTCAGTTCTATCTATTGATATTGATGTGTGGGTAGGATGTAATCTGTGGGTAGAGCTGGGTAGGTAGGATGCAATCTGTGGGTACAGCTGGGTAGGTAGGATGCAATCTGTGGGTACAGCTGGGTAGGTAGGATGCAATCTGTGGGTACAGCTGGGTGGGTAGGATGCTATCTGTTGTTGATGGGTGGTAGGATGCAATCTGTGGGCAGAGCTGGGTGGGTAGGATGCTATCTGTTGATGAGTGGGTAGGATGCAATCTGTGGGTAAAGCTAGGTGGGTAGGATGCTATCTGTTGTTGTTGATGGTTGGGTAGGATACAATCAGTGGGTAGAGCTGGGTGGGTAGCATGATATCTGTTGTTGAATCATGGGTAGGATGCAATCTGTGGGTAGAGCTGGGTGGATAGGATGCTATCTGTTGATGATGGGTGGGTAGGATGCAATCTGTGGGTACAGCTGGGTGGGTAGGATGCAATCTGTGGGTACAGCTGGGTGGGCAGGATGCTATCTGTAGTTTGTGAGTGGGTAGGATGCAATCTGTGAGTGGAGCTGGATGGGTAGGATGCTATCTGTTGTTGATAGGTGGGTAGCATGCAATCTGTGGGTACAGCCGGTGGGTAGGATGCTATCTTTTGTTGATGAGTGGGTAGGATGCAATCTGTGGGTAGAGCTGGGGGTAGGATGCTATCTGTTGTTGTTGATGGGTGGGTAGCATGCAATCTGTGGGTAGTGCTTGGTGGGTAGGATGCTATCTGTTGTTGATGAGTGGGTGGATGCAATCTGTGGGTGAGAGCTCAGTGGGTAGGATGCTATCTGTTGTTGATGGGTGGGTGTATGCAATCTGTGGGTAGAAACTGGGTGGGTAGGATGCTATCTGTTGTTGATGGGTGGGTAGCATGCAATCTGTGGGTAGAGCTCGGTGGGTAGGACGCTATATGTTGTTGATGGGTGGGTAGGATGCAATCTGTGGATGGAGCTGGGTGGGTAGGATGCTATCTGTTGTTGATGAGTGGGTAACATGCAATCTGAGGGTAGAATGGGGTGTGTAGGATGCAATCTGTGGTTAGAGCTGGGTGGGTAGAATGCTATGAGTGGGTAGAGCTGGGTGGGTGGGATTCTTTTTGTGAGTAGAGCTAGTTGGGTATGATGATATCTGTGGGTAAAGATGCATGGGTAGGATACTGTCAGTTCTATCTATTGATAGTGATGAGTGGGTAGGATGTAATCTGTGGGTAGAGCTGGGTGGGTAGCATGCTATCTGCTGCTGATGAGGTGGGTAACATGCATTCTGTGGGAAGAGCTAGTGGGTAGGATTCTATCTGTTGATGAATGGGTGGGATGCAATCTGTGGATAGAGCTGGGGGTATGATGCTATCTGTTGTTGAAGGGTGGGTAGGATGCAAACTGTGGGTAGAGTTGGGTGGGTATCATGCCATCTGCTGCTGATAGGTGGGTAACATGCAATCTGTGGGAAGAGCTAGGTGGGTAGGATGCTATCTGTTGTTGATGAATGGGTAGGATGCAATCTGTGGATAGAGCTGGGTGGTATGATGCTATCTGTTGTTGATGGGTGGGTCAGGATGCAATCTATGGGTAGAGCTGGGTGGGTAGGATGCTATCTGTTGATGGGTGGGTAGGATGCAATCTGTGGGTACAGCTGTGGGTAGGATGCTATCTGTTGATAGGTGGGTAGGATGCAATCTGTGGGTTGAGTTGGGTGGGTAGGATGCTAGCTATGTTGATGGGTGGGTAGGATGCAATCTGTGGGAAGAGCTGGGTGGGTGAGGATGCTATCTGTTGATGGGTGGGTAGCATGCAATCTATGGGTAAGAGCTGCGTGGGTAGGATGCTATCTGTTGTTGCTGATGGGTGGGTAGGATGCAATCTGTGGATGGAGATGGATGGGTAGGATGCAATCTGTTGTTGAGTGGGTAGGATGCAATCTGTGGATAGAGCTGGGTGGGTATGATGCTATCTGTTGTTGATGGGTGGGTAGGATGCAACCTGTGGGTAGAGCTGGGTGGGTAGGATGCTATCTGTTGATGGGTGGGTAGGATGCAATCTCTGGATAGAGCCGGGTGGGTAGGATGCTATCTGTTGTTGATGGGTGGGTAGGATACAATCTGTGGATAGAGCCGGGTGGGTATGATGCTATCTGTTGTTGATTGGTAGGTAGAATGCAATCTGTGCGTACAGCTGGGTAGGTAGGATGCAATCTGTGGGTACAGCTGGGTGGGTAGGATGCTATCTGTTGTTGATGGGTGGGTAGGATGCAATCTGTGGGTAGAGCTGGGTGGGTAGGATGCTATCTGTTGATGAGTGGGTAGGATGGAATCTGTGGGTGAAAGCTAGGTGGGTAGGATGCTATCTGTTGTTGTTGATGGGTGGGTAGGATGCAATCAGTGGGAGAGCTGGTGGGTAGCATGATATCTGTTGTTGATTCATGGGTAGGATGCAATCTGTGGGTAGAGCTAGGTGGGTAGGATACTATCTACTGTTGATGAGTGGGTAGAATACAATCTGTAGGTAGAGCTGGGTGGATAGGATGCTATCTGTTGATGATGGGTGGGTAGGATGCTATCTGTGGGTACAGCTGGGTGGGTAGGATGCAATCTGTGGGTACAGCTGGGTGGGTAGGATGCTATCTGTAGTTTATGAGTGGGTAGGATGCAATCTGTGAGTGGAGGTGGGTGGGTAGGATGCTATCTGTTGTTGATAGGTGGGTAGCATGCAATCTGTGGGTACAGCCGGGTGGGCAGGATGCTATCTTTTGTTGATGAGTGGGTAGGATGCAATCTGTGGGTAGAGCTGGGGGGTAGGATGCTATCTGTTGTTGATGGGTGGGTAGGATGCAATCTGTGGGTAGAGCTGAGTGGGTAGAATGCGATCTGTTGTTGATGGGTGGGTAGGATACAATCTCTGGATAGAGCTCGGTGGGTAGGATGTTATCTGTTGTTGATGGGTAGGTAGGATGCAATCTGTGGGAAGAGCTGGGTGGGTAGGATGCTATCTGTTGATCATGGGTGGGTAGGATGCAGTCTGTGGGTACAGCTGGATGGGTAGGATGCAATCTGTTGTTGATGGGTGGGTAGGATGCAATCTGTGGGTAGAGCTGGGTGGATAGGATGCAATCTGTTGTTGATGGGTGGATAGAATGCAATCTGTTGTTGAGTTGGGTGGGTAGGATGCAATCTGTGGGTACAGCTGGGTGGGTAGGATGCAATCTGTGGGTAGAGCTAGGTGGGTAGGATACTATCTATTGTTGAGTGGGTAGAAAGCAATCTGGGGTAGAGCTGGATGGATAGGATGCTATCTGTTGATGGGTGGCTAGGACGCAATCTGTGGGTACAGCTGGGTGGGTAGGATGCAATCTGTAGGTACAGCTGGGTGGGTAGGATGCAATCTGTGGGTGGAGCTGGGTGGGTTGGATGCTATCTGTTGTTGATAGGTGGGTGGATGCAATCTTTGGGTAGAGCTGGGTGGGTAGGATGCTATCTGTTGTTGATGGGTGGGGAGGATGCAGTCCATGGGTGAGCTGGTGGGTAGGATGCTATCTGTTGTTGATGGGTGGGTAGGATGCAATCTGTGGGTACAGCTAGGTGGGTAGGATGCAATCTGTAGGTACAGCTGGGTGGGTAGGATGCAATCTGTGGGTGGAGCTGGGTGGGTTGGATGCTATCTGTTGTTGATAGGTGGGTAGCATACAATCTTTGGGTAGAGCTGGGTGGGTAGGATGCTATCTGTTGTTGATGGGTGGGTAGGATGCAATGTGTGGGTACAGCTGGGTGGGTAGGATGCAATCTGTAAGTACAGCTGGGTGGGTAGGATGCAATCTGTGGGTGGAGCTGGGTGGGTTGGATGCTATCTGTTGTTGATAGATGGGTAGCATGCAATCTTTGGGTAGAGCTGGGTGGGTAGGATGCTATCTGTTGTTGATGGGTGGGTAGGATGCAATGTGTGGGGAGCTGGGTGGGTGGGATGCTATCTGTTGATGATGGGTGGGTAGAATGCAATCTGTGTGTAGAGCTGGGTGGGTAGGATGCAATCTGTTGTTGATGAGTGGATAGGATGCTATCTGTTGATCAGTGGGTAGGTTGCAATCTGTGGGTAGAGCTGGGTGGGTAGGATGCTATCTGTTGTTGATGGGTGGGTAGGATGCAATCTGTGGGTACAGCTGGATGGGTAGGATGCAATCTGTTGTTGATGGGTGGGTAGAATGCAATCTGTGTGTAGAGCTGGGTGGGTAGGATGCAATCTGCTGTTGATGAGTCGATAGGATGCTATCTGTTGATCAGTGGGTAGGTTGCAATCTGTGGGTAGAGATGGGTGGGTAGGATGCTATCTGTTGTTGATGAGTGGGTAAGTAGCAATCTGTGGATAGAACTGGGTGAGTAGGATGCTATCTGTTGTTGATGAATGGGTAGGATGCAATCTGTGGTTAGAGCTGGGTGGGTATGATGCTGTCTGTTGTTGATGGGTGGGTAGGATGCAATCTGTGGGTAGAGCTGGGTTGGTAGGATGCTATCTGTTGATGGGTGGGTAGGATGCAATCTGTGGGTACAGCTGGGTGGGTAGGATGCAATCAGTGGGAACAGCTGGGTGGGTAGGATGCAATCTGTGGGTACAGCTGGGTGGGTAGGATGCTATCTGTTGTTGATGGGTGGGTAGGATGCAATCTGTGGGTACAGCTCGGTGGGTAGGATGCTATCTGTTGTTGATGGGTGGGTAGCATGCAATCTGTGGGTAGAGCTCGGTGGGTAGGACGCTATATGTTGTTGATGGGTGGGTAGGATGCAATCTGTGGATGGAGCTGGGTGGGTAGGATGCTATCTGTTGTTGATGAGTGGGTAACATGCAATCTGAGGGTAGAATGGGGTGTGTAGGATGCAATCTGTGGTTAGAGCTGGGTGGGTAGAATGCTATTAGTGGGTAGAGCTGGGTGGGTGGGATTCTTTTGTGAGTAGAGCTAGTTGGGTATGATGATATCTGTGGGTAAAGATGCATGGGTAGGATACTGTCAGTTCTATCTATTGATAGTGATGAGTGGGAAGGATGTAATCTGTGGGTAGAGCTGGGTGGGTAGCATGCTATCTGCTGCTGATAGGTGGGTAACATGCATTCTGTGGGAAGAGCTAGGTGGGTAGGATGCTATCTGTTGATGAATGGGTAGGATGCAATCTGTGGATAGAGCTGAGTGGGTATGATGCTATCTGTTGTTGAAGGGTGGGTAGGATGCAAACTGTGGGTAGAGTTGGGTGGGTAGCATGCTATCTGCTGCTGATAGGTGGGTAACATGCAATCTGTGGGAAGAGCTAGGTGGGTAGGATGCTATCTGTTGTTGATGAATGGGTAGGATGCAATCTGTGGATAGAGCTGGGTGGGTATGATGCTATCTGTTGTTGATGGGTGGGTAGGATGCAATCTGTGGGTAGAGCTGGGTGGGTAGGATGCTATCTGTTGATGGGTGGGTAGGATGCAATCTGTGGGTACAGCTGGTGGGTAGGATGCTATCTGTTGATAGGTGGGTAGGATGCAATCTGTGGGTTGAGTTGGGTGGATAGGATGCTATCTGTTGATGGGTGGGTAGGATGCAATCTGTGGATAGAGCCGGGTGGGTAGGATGCTATCTGTTGTTGATGGGTGGGTAGGATACAATCTGTGGATAGAGCCGGGTGGGTATGATGCTATCTGTTGTTGATTGATAGGTAGGATGCAATCTGTTGTTGATGGGAAGGTAGGATGCAATCTGTGGGTAGAGCTAGGTGGGTAGGATGCTATCTGTTTTTGATGAGTGGGTAGCATGCAATCTGAGGGTAGTACGGGGTGTGTAGGATTCAATCTGTGGGTAGAGCTGCGTGGGTAGGATGCTATCTGTTGTTGCTGATCGTGAGTAGGATGCAATCTTGTGGGTAGAGCTGGGTGGGTAGGATGCTCTCTGTTGTTAATGGGTGGGTAGGATACAAACTGTGGATAGAACTGGGTGGGTATGATGCTATCTTTGTTGTTGATTGGTAGTAGATGCAATCTGTTGTTGATGGGTGGGTAGGATGCAATCTGTGGTTAGAGCTGGGTGGTATGATGCTATCTGTTGTTGATGGGTGGGCAGGGATGCAAAATCTGTGGTAGAGCTGGGCTGGTAGGATGCTATCTGTTGATGGGTGGGTAGGATGCAACCTGTGGGTACAGCTGGGTGGGTAGGATGCAATCAGTGGAAACAGCTGGGTGGGTAGGATGCAACCTAGGGTACAGCTGGGTGGGTAGGATGCTATCTGTTGTTGATGGGTGGTGGGATGCAATCTGTGGGTACAGCTCGGTGGGTAGGATGCTATCTGTTGTTGATGGGTGGGTAGCATGCAATCTGTGGGTAGAGCTGGGTGGGTGGGATGCTATCTGTTGTTGATGGGTGGGTAGGATGCAATCTGTGGGTACAGCTGGGTGGGTAGGGATGCAATCTGTTGGTACAGCTGGGTGGGTAGGATGCAATCTGTGGGTGGAGCTGGGTGGGTTGGATGCTATCTGTTGTTGATAGATGGGTAGCATGCAATGTTTGGGTAGAGCTGTGGGTAGGATGCTATCTGTTGTTGATGGGTGGGTAGGATGCAATATGTGGGTAGAGCTGGGTGGGTGGGATGCTATCTGTTGATGATGGGTGGGTAGAATGCAATCTGTGTGTAGAGCTGGGTGGGTAGGATGCAATCTGTTGTTGATGAGTGGATAGGATGCTATCTGTTGATCTGTGGGTAGGTTGCAATCTGTGGGTAGAGCTGGGTGGGTAGGATGCTATCTGTTGTTGATGGGTGGGTAGGATGCAATCTGTGGGTACAGCTGGATGGGTAGGATGCAATCTGTTGATGGGTGGGTAGAATGCAATCTGTGTGTAGAGCTGGGTGGGTAGGATGTAATCTGTTGTTGATGAGTGGATAGGATGCTATCTCTTGATCAGTGGGTAGGTTGCAATCTGTGGGTAGAGATGGGTGGGTAGGATGCTATCTGTTGTTGATGAGTGGGTAAGTAGCAATCTGTGGATAGAACTGGGTGAGTAGGATGCTATCTGTTGTTGATGAATGGGTAGGATGCAATCTGTGGTTAGAGCTGGGTGGGTATGATGCTATCTGTTGTTGATGGGTGGGTAGGATGCAATCTGTGGGTAGAGCTGGGTTGGTAGGATGCTATCTGTTGATGGGTGGGTAGGATGCAATCTGTGGGTACAGCTGGGTGGGTAGGATGCAATCAGTGGGAACAGCTGGGTGGGTAGGATGCAATCTGTGGGTAGAGCTGGGTTGGTAGGATGCTATCTGTTGATGGGTGGGTAGGATGCAATCTGTGGGTACAGCTGGGTGGGTAGGATGCAATCAGTGGGAACAGCTGGGTGGGTAGGATGCAATCTGTGGGTACAGCTGGGTGGGTAGGATGCTATCTGTTGTTGATGGGTGGGTAGGATGCAATCTGTTGGCACAGCTGGGTGGGTCAGATGCTATCTGTTGTTGATGGGGTAGGATGCTATCTGTTGTTGATGGGTGGGTAGGATGCAATCTGTGGGTAGAGCTGGGTGGGTAGGATGCTATCTGTTGTTGATGGGTGGGTAGGACGCAATCTGTGGGTAGAGCTGGGTGGGTATGATGCTATCTGTTGATGGGTGGGTAGGATTCAATCTGTGGGTAGAGCTGGGTGGGTAGCATGATATCTGTTGTTGATGGGTAGGTAGGATACAATCTGCGGTTAGAGCTGGGTGGGTAGGATGCTATCTGTTGATGATGGGTGGGTGGAATGCCATCTGTGGGTACAGCTGGATGGGTAGGATGCACTCTGTTGTTGATGGGTGGGTAGAATGCAATCTGTGTGTAGAGCTGGGTGGGTAGGATGCAATCTATTGTTCATGGGTGGATAGAATGCAATCTCTGGGTAGAGCTGGGTGGGTAGGTTGCTATCTGTTGTTGATGAGTGGATAGGATGCTATCTGTTGATCAGTGGGTAGGTTGCAATCTGTGGGTAGAGCTGCGTGGTTAGGATGCTATCTGTTGTTGATGAGTGGGTAGGTAGCAATCTGTGGAAAGAACTGGGTGAGTAGGATGCTATCTGTTGTTGATGAGTGGATAGGAAGCAATCTGTGGGTTTAGCTGGGTGGGTAAGATGCAATCTGTAGGGTGAGCTGAGTGGGTAGGATGGAATCTGTTGTTGATTGGTGGGTAGAATTCAATCTGTGGGTAGAGCTGAGTGGGTAGGATGCAATCTGTTGTTGATGGGTGGGTAGAATGCAATCTGTGGGTAGAGCTGGGTGGGTAGGTTGCTATCTGTTGTTGAGTGGGTAAGATGCTATCTGATGATCAGTGGGTAGGTTGCAATCTGTGGGTAGAGCTGGGTGGGTAGGACGCTATCTGTTGTTGATGAGTGGGCAGGTAGCAATCTGTGGACAGAGCTGGGTGAGTGGGATGTTATCTGTTGTTGATGAGTTGGTAGGATGCAATCTGTGGGTAGAGCTGGGTGGGTAAGAGATGCAATCTGTGGGAGAGCTGTGGGTAGGATGCTTTCTGCTGTTGATGGGTGGGTTGTTTGCAATCTGTGGATAGAGCTGGGTGGGTAGGATGCTATCTGTTGTTGATGAGTGGGTAGGTTGCAATCTGTGGATAGAGCTGGGAGAGTAGGATGCTATCTGTTGTTGATGGGTGGGTAGGAAGCAATCTGTGGGTAGAGCTGGGTGGGTAGGATGCTATCTGTTGATGATGAGTGGGTAGGTTGCAATCTGTGGATAGAGCTGGGTGGGTAGGATGCTATCTGTTAATGGGTGGGTAGCATGGAATCTGTGGGTAGAGCTGGGTGGGTAGGATGCTATCTGTTGATGGTTGGATAGCATGCAATCTGTGTTTAGAACTGTGTGGGTAGGATGCTATCTGTTGATGGGTGGATAGCATGCAATCTGTGGGTAGAACTGGGTCGGTAGGATGCTATCTGTTGTTGACGGGTCGGTAGGATGCAATCTGTTTGTTGAGTTGGGTGGGTAGGATGTTATCTGTTGATGATGAGTGGGTAGGTTGCAATCTGTGGATAGAGCTGGGTGGGTAAGATGCTATCTGTTGTTGATGGGTGGCTAGCATGCAATCTGTGGGTAGTGCTGGGTGGGGTAGGATGCTATCTGTCATTGATGATGGGTGGGTAGGTTGCAATCTGTTGATAGAACTGGGTGAGTAAGATGCTATCTGTTGTTGATGATGGGTGGAAGTTGTTATCCCTCTGTACAGACAGCTGGTGAGACCCCATCTGGAGTACTGCGTGTAGCTCTGGAGACCCAATCTCTGCAAGACATAGACAGGATGGAGGCAGTCCAGAGGAGAGCAACTAAAATGGTGCAGGGTCTGCACCAGAAGACATGTGAAGACAGACTTAAGCAGCTTAATATGAATAGCCTCAGGGAAAGGAGAGAGGGGTGGGCATGATAGAAACTTTCAAGTACCTCAAGGAAATCAACAAAGTCCAAGAGGGTAGCATCTTTCAGAAAAAGAGGTGTGCAAGAACAAGGGGGCACAATTTGAAGATAGAGGGGGGACGGCTCAGAGGTACTATGAAGAAGTATTTTTTCGCGGAGAGGGTTGGGAATGCAAGGAATGGCCTTCATTAGGAGGTTGTGGAGTCAAAAGCAGTGGTGGAATTCAAGAATGCTTAGGACAGTCATAAGCAATTCTAGGTGGTGGGGGTAGGAGGAAGTAGGCTGCTGTTTAACTAGGATCTGCAGCTTATCCATTAGGTAAGGAAATGGGTAGACTGGCTGGGCTAAGCTGGCCTTGTCTGCCATCAAATTCCATGTTTCTATGTAGAGCTGGGTGGGTAGGATGCTATCTGTTGTTGATGGGTGGGTAGGTTGCGATCTGTGGGTGGAGCTGGGTGGGTAGGATGCTATCTGTTGTTGATGGGTCAGTAGGTTGCAATCTATGGGTAACGCTGGGTGGGTAGGATGCTGTCTGTTGTTGATGGGTGGGTAGTATGCTATCTGTGAGTAGAGCTTGGTGGGTAGGATGCAATCTGTTGTTAATGGGTGGATAGAATGCAATCTGTGGGTAGAGCTGGGTGGATAGGAAGCTATCTGTTGATGATGGGTGGATAGGATGCAATCTGTGGGTAGAGCTAGGTGGGAAGGATACTATCTATTGTTGAGTGGGTAGAATGCAATCTGGGGGTAGAGCTGGATGGATAGGATGCTATCTGTTGATGATGGGAGGGTAGTATGCAATCTGTGGGTACAGCTGGATGGGTAGGATGCAATCTGTGGGTACAGCTGGGTGGGTAGGATGCAATCTGTGGTGGAGCTTGGTGGGTTGGATGCTATCTGTTGTTGATAGGTGGTAGCATGCAATCTGTGGGTAGTGCTGGGTGGGTAGGATGCTGTCTGTTGTTGATGATGGGTGGGTAGGTTGCAATCTGTTGATAGAACTGGGTGGGTAGGATGCTATCTGTTGTTGATGATGGGTGGAATTTGTTATCCCTCTGTACAGACAGCTGGTGAGACCCCATCTGAGTACTGCGTGCAGGTTCTGGAGACCCAACTCTGCAAGACATAGACAGGATGGAGGCAGTCCAGAGGAGAGAACTGAAATGGTGCAGGGTCTGCACCAGAAGACATGTGAAGACAGACTTAAGCAGCTTAATATGAATAGCCTCAGGGAAAGGAGATAGGGGTGGGCATGATAGAAACTTTCAAGTACCTCAAGGGAATCAACAAAGTCCGAGAGGGTAGCATCTTTCAGAAAAAGAGGTGTGCAAGAACAAGGGGGCACAATTTGAAGATAGAGGGGGGACGGCTCAGAGGTAATATGAAGAAGTATTTTTTCACGGAGAGGGTTGGGGATGCAAGGAATGGCCTTCCTGAGGAGGTTGTGGAGTCAAAAACAGTGGTGGAATTCAAGAATGCTTAGCACAGTCATAAGCAATTCTAGGGGGTGGGGGTAGGAGGAAGTAGGCTGCTGGTTAACTAGGATCTGCAGCTTATCCATTAGGTAGGGAAACGGGTAGACTGGCTGGGCTAAGCAGGCCTTATCTGCCATCAAATTCCATGTTTCTAGGTAGAGCTGGGTGGGTAGGATGCTATCTGTTGTTGATGGGTCAGTAGGTTGCAATCTATGGGTAGAGCTGGGTGGGTAGGATGCTATCTGTTGTTGATGAGTGGGTAGCATACTATCTGTGGGTAGAGCTGGGTGGGTAGGATGCTGTCTGTTGTTGTTGAAGGGTCAGTAGGTTGCTATCTGTGGATAGAGATGGGTGGGTAGGATGCCATCTGTTGTTGATGGGTGGGTAGGATGCAATCTGTGGGTAGAGCTGGGTGGGTAGGATGCTATCTCTGGGTAAAGATGCATGGATAGGATACTGTCTTTTCTGTCTGTTGACAGTGATGAGTGGGTAGGATGCAGTCTGTGGATAGAGCTTGGTGGGTAGGATGCTGTCTGTTGTTGATGGGTGGGGGATCTATGACGGGTCATTGACAGCATTTTTGTCGAACGACCCAACAGCGAAACCAGCATGTTGACTGCATTTTGCAGTCAGATGCCGGTTTAGAGCAGCAAGTGTTTTCTTTGAGGCTTGCCTCGAACTCCGCCACATTGGGGACTCGCCTTCTCCCCCACTTAGATTCTTAACTCCAGTCGGAGCTGATTTGGTGGGGAGATGCAGGACCCCAACAGACAGTGCTGAGATCCAGTGTGTTCCCTACAGGATGTGGCACTGTAGTCGATGTAGCAGACCCCGTGGTCAAAATGCCAATGTCGGGGTGTATACCGACGGGTGGGTAGGATGCAATCTGTGGTAGAGCTCGTGGGTAGGATGCTATCTGTTGATGGGTGGATAGGATGCAATCTGTGGGTAGAGCTGGGTGGGTGGGATGCTATCTGTTGTTGATGGGTGGGTAGGATGCAATCTGAGGGTGAGCTGGGTGGGTAGGATGCTATCTGTTGTTGATGGGTGGGTAGGATGCAATCTGTGGGTAGAGCTGGGTGGGTAGGATGCTATCTGTTGATGATGGGTGGGTAGGATGCAATCTGTGGGTAGAGCTGGGTGGGTAGGATGCTATCTGTTTTTGATGGGTGGGTAGGATGCAGTATGTTGGTAGAGCTGGGTGGGTAGGATGCTATCTGTTGATGGGTAGGTAGGGTGCAATCTGTGGGTAGCGCTAGGTGGGTAGGATGCTATCTGTTGTTGATGAGTAGGTAGCATGCAATCTGAGGGTAGAACTGGGTGGGTAGGATGCAATCTGTAGGTAGAGCTGCGTGGGTAGGATGCTATCTGTTGTTGATGGGTGGGCAGGATGCAATCAGTGGGTAGAGCTGGGTGGGTAGGATGCTATCTGTTGATGGGTGGGTAGGATGCAACCTGTGGGTAGTGCTGGGAGGGTAGGATGCTATCTCTGCGTAAAGACGCATGGATAGGATACTGTCTTTTCTGTCTGTTGACTGTGATGAGTGGGTAGGATGCAGTCTGTGGATAGAGCTTGGTGGGTAGGATGCTGTGTGTTGTTGATGGGTGGGGATCTATGACGGGTCATTGACAACATTTTGTCGAACGACCCAACAGCGAAAACAAGCAGGTTGACTGCATTTTGCAGTTGGATGCAGTTTCAGTAGCAAGTGTTTTCTTTGGGGGCTTTGCCCTAATCCGCCACATTGGGGACTGTTTCCTACCCCCACTTAGGATTCTTAAGCCGAGTTGGAGCTGATTTGGTGGGGAGATGCAGGACTCCCGACAAACAGTGCTGAGATCCAGTGTGTTCCCTACAGCGATGTGGCACTGTAGTCGCTGTAGCGGACCCCGCGGTCAAAATGCCAATGTCGAGGGTGTATACCGATGGGTGGTAAGGATGCAATCTGTGGGTAGAGGTCGGTGGGTAGGATGCTATCTGTTGATGGGTGGATAGGATGCAATCTGTAGGTAGAGCTGGGTGGGTAGGATGCTATCTGTTGTTGATGGGTGGGTAGGATGCAATCTGTGGGTAGAGCTGGGTGGGTAGGATGCTATCTGTTGTTGATGGGTGGGTAGGATGCAATCTGTGGGTAGAGCTGGGTGGGTAGGATGCTATCTGTTGTTGATGGGTGGGTAGGATGCAATCTGTGGGTAGAGCTGGGTGGGTAGGATGCTATCTGTTGATGATGGGTGGGTAGGATGCAATCTGTGGGTAGAGCTGGGTGGGTAGGATGCAACCTGTGGATAGAGCTGGGTGGGTAGGATGCTATCTGTTGTTGTGGATGGGTAGGGATGCAATCTGTGGTATAGGTGGGTGGGTAGGATGCAATCTGTGGGTACAGCTGGGTGGGTGGATGCAATCTGTGGGTACAGCTGGTTGGGTTGGATGCTATCTGTTGTTGACAGGTGGGTAGCAGGCAGTCTGTGGGCAGAGCTGTGTGGCTGGGGATGCTATATGTTGTTGATGTCGTGGGTAGAGATGCAATCTGTGGTTATAGCTGGGTGGGTGGATATTTGTGGGTAGAGCTGGGTGGGTGGATTCTTTTGTAAGTAGAGCTAGTTGGGATGATGCTATCTGTGGGTAGGATACTGTCTGTTCTATCTATTGATAGTGATGAGTGGATAGATGTAATCTGTGGGTAGAGCTGGGTGGGTAGGAAGCTATCTGTTGAAGAGTGGGTAGGATGCAAACTGTGGGTAGAGTTGGGTGGGTAGGATGCTATCTGTTGTGGATAGGAGGGTAGCATGCAATCTGTGGGTAGAGCTAGGTGGGTAGGATGCTATCTGTTGTTGATGAAAGGGCAGGATGCAATCTGTGGGTAGGATGCTATCTATTGTTGATGGGTGGGTAGGAAGTAATCTATGAGTAGTGCTGGGTGGGTAGGATGCTATCTGTTGATAGGTGGGTAGCATGCAATCTGTGGGTAGAGATAGGTGGGAAGGATGCTATCTGTTGTTGATCAGTGGGTTGGATGCAATCTATGGATACAGCTGGGTGGGTAGGATGCAATCAGTGGGTAGAGCTGGGTGGGTAGGATTTAATCTGTGGGTAGAACTGGGTGGGTAGCATGCCAACTGTTGGTGATGGATGGGTAGGATGCAATCTGTGGGTGGAGCTGGGTGGGTAGGATGCTATCTGTTGACGGGTGGGTAGGATGCAATCTGTGGGAACAGCAGGGTGGGTAGGATGCAATCTGTGGGAACAGCAGGGTGGGTAGGATGCAATCTGTGGGTACAGCTGGGTGGGTAAGATGCAATCTGTGGGTACAGCTGGGTGGGTAAGATGCAATCTGTTGTTGATGGGTGGGTAGGATGCAATCTGTGGGTAGAGCTGGGTGAGTAAGATGCCATCTGTTGTTGATGGGTGGGTAGGATGCAATCTGTGGGTAGTGCTGGGTGGGTAAGATGCCATCTGTTGTTGATGGGTGGGTAGGATGCAATCTGTGGATAGAGCTCGATGGGTAGGATGCTATTTGTTGTTGATAGGTAGGTAGGATGCAATCTGTGGGTTGAGCTGCGTGGGTAAGATGCAATCTTTGGGTAGATCTGGGTGGGTAGGATGCTATCTGTTGATGATGGGTGGGTAGAATGCAATCTGTGGGTAGAGCTGGGTGGGTAGGATGCAATCAGTGGGTAGAGCTGGGTGGGTAGGATGTAATCTGTGGGTAGAACTGGGTGGGTAGGTTGCTATCTGTTGTTGAGTGGGTAGGATGCTATCTCTTGATCAGTGGGTGGGTTGCAATCTGTGGGTAGAGCTGGGTGGGTAGGATGCTATCTGTTGATGATGGGTGGTCGAATGCAATCTGTGGGTAGAGCTGGGTGGGTAGGATGCTATCTGTTTTTGATGGGTGGGTAGGATGCAGTATGTTGGTAGAGCTGGGTGGGTAGGATGCTATCTATTGTTGATGGGTAGGTAGGATGCAATCTGTAGGTAGAGATAGGTGGGTAGGATGCTATCTGTTGTTGTTGATAGGTGGGTAGGATGCAATCAGTGGGTAGAGCTGGGTGGGTAGGATGCTATCTGTTGTTGATGAAAGGGCAGGATGCAATCTGTGGGTAGGATGCTATCTATTGTTGATGGGTGGGTAGGAAGTAATCTATGAGTAGTGCTGGGTGGGTAGGATGCTATCTGTTGATAGGTGGGTAGCATGCAATCTGTGGGTAGAGATAGGTGGGAAGGATGCTATCTGTTGTTGATCAGTGGGTAGGATGCAATCTATGGATAGAGCTGGGTGGGTAGGATGCAATCAGTGGGTGGAGCTGGGTGGGTAGGATTTAATCTGTGGGTAGAACTGGTGGGTAGGATGCCAACTGTTGTTGGTGATGGATGGGTAGGATGCAATCTGTGGGTGGAGCTGGGTGGGTAGGATGCTATCTGTTGACGGGTGGGTAGGATGCAATCTGTGGGAACAGCAGGGTGGGTGGGATGTAATCTGTGGAACAGCTGGTGGGTAAAATGCATCCTGTGGGTACAGCTGGGTGGGTGGGATGCTATCTGTTGTTGATGGTGGGTAGGATGCAATCTGTGGGTAGAGCTGGGTGAGTAAGATGCCATCTGTTGATGGGTGGGTAGGATGCAATCTGTGGGTAGTGCTGGGTGGGTAAGATGCCATCTGTTGTTGATGGGTGGGTAGGATGCAATCTGTGGATAGAGTTCGATGGGTAGGATGCTATTTGTTGTTGATAGGTAGGTAGGATGCAATCTGTGGGTTGAGCTGCGTGGGTAAGATGCAATCTTTGGGTAGATCTGGGTGGGTAGGATGCTATCTGTTGATGATGGGTGGTAGAATGCAATCTGTGGGTAGAGCTGGGTGGGTAGGATGCAATCAGTGGGTAGAGCTGGGTGGTGGATGTAATCTGTGGGTAGAACTGGGTGGGTGGTTGCTATCTGTTGTTGAGTGGGTAGGATGCTATCTGTTGATCAGTGGGTGGTTGCAATCAGTGGGTAGAGCTGGGTGGGTAGGATGCCTATCTGTTGATGATGGGTGGGTCGAATGCAATCTGTGGGTAGAGCTGGGTGGGTAGGATGCTATCTGTTTTTGATGGGTGGGTAGGATGCAGTATGTTGGTAGAGCTGGGTGGGTAGGATGCTATCTATTGTTGATGGGTAGGTAGGATGCAATCTGTGGGTAGAGATAGGTGGGTAGGATGCTATCTGTTGTTGTTCATAGGTGGGTAGGATGCAATCAGTGGGTAGAGCTGGGTGGGTAGGATGCTATCTGCTGTTGATGGGTGGGTAGGATACAATGTGTGGATAGAGCTGGGTGGGTAGGATGCTATCTGTTGATGGGTGGGTAGGATGCAACCTGTGGATAGAGCTGGGTGGGTATGATGCTATCTGTTGTTGATGGGTAGGTAGGATTCAATCTGTTGTTGATGGGTGGGTAGGATGCAATCACTGGGTAGAGCTGGGTGGATAGGATGCTATCTGTTGATGGGTAGGTAGGATGCAATCTGTGGGTAGAGCTGGGTGGGTGGGATGCTATCTGTTAATGATGGGTGGGTGGGATGCAATCTGTGGGTACAGGTGGGTGGGTAGGATGCAATCTGTGGGTACAGCTGGGTGGGTAGGATGCAATCTGTGGGTACAGCTGGTTGGGTAGCATGCAATCTGTGGGTACAGCTGGGTGGGTAGGATGCTATCTGTTGTTGACAGGTGAGTAGCATGCAATCTGTGGGCAGAGCTGGGTGGCTAGGATGCTATATGTTGTTGATGGGTGGGTAGAATGCAATCTATGGTTAGAGCTGGGTGGGTAGAATACTATTTGTGGGTAGAGCTGGGTGGGTGGGATTCTTTTTGTAAGTAGAGCTAGTTGGGTATGATGCTATCTGTGGGTAGGATACTGTCTGTTCTATCTATTGATAGTGATGAGTGGATAGGATGTAATCTGTGGGTAGAGCTGGGTGGGTTGGAAGCTATCTGTTGAAGAGTGGGCAGGATGCAAACTGTGGGTAGAGTTGGGTGGGTAGGATGCTATCTGTTGTGGATAGGTGGGTAGCATGCAATCTGTGGGTAGAGCTAGGTGGGTAGGATGCTATCTGTTGTTGATGAAAGGGTAGGATGCAATCTGTGGGTAGAGCTGGGTGGGTAGGATTCTATCTGTTGTTGATGGGTGGGTAGGAAGCAATCTATGGGTAGTGCTGGGTGGGTAGGATGCTATCTGTTGATAGGTGGGTAGCATGCAATGTGTGGGTAGAGATAGGTGGGAAGGATACTATCTGTTGTTGATGAGTGGGTAGGATGCAATCTGTGGATAGAGCTGGGTGGGTAGGATGCAATCAGTGGGTAGAGCTGGTGGGTAGGATTTAATCTGTGGATAGAACTGGTTGGGTAGGATGCCAACTGTTGTTGGTGATGGATGGGTAGGATGTAATCTGTGGGTGGAGCTGGGTGGGTAGGATGCTATCTGTTGACGGGTGGGTAGGATGCAATCTGTGGGAACAGCTGGGTGGGAAGGATGCAATCTGTGGGTACAGCTGGGTGGGTAGGATGCTATCTGTTGTTGATGGGTGGGTAGGATGCAATCTGTGGGAACAGCTGGGTGGGTAGGATGCTATCTGTTTTTGATGTGTGGGTAGGATGCAATCTGTGGGTAGAGCTGGGTGGGTAGGATGCAATCTGTGGGTAGAGCTAGGTGGGTAGGATACTATCTATTGTTGAGTGGGTAGAATGCAATCTGGGGGTAGAGCTGGATGGATTGGATGCTATCTGTTGATGGGTGGGTAGGATGCAATCTGTGGGTACAGCTAGGTGGGTAGGATGCAATCTGTGGGTACAGCTGGGTGGGTAGGATGCAATCTGTGTGTGGAGCTGGGTGGGTTGGATGCTATCTGTTGTTGATAGGTGGGTAGCATGCAATCTGTGGGTAGAGCTGGGTGGGTAGTATGATATCAGTTGTTGATGGGTGGGTAGGATGCAATCTGTGGGTAGAGCCGGGTGGGTATGATGCTATCTGTTGTTGATGGGTGGGTAGGATTCAATCTGTGGATACAGCTGGGTGTGTAGCTTGATATCTGTTGTTGATGGGTGGGTAGGATGCAATCTGCGGGTAGAGCTGGGTGGGTAGGATGCTATCTGTTTATGATGGATGGGTGGGTAGGATGCAATCTGTGGGTACAGCTGGATGGGTAGGATGCAATCTGTTGTTGATGGGTTGGTAGAATGCAATCTGTGTGTAGAGCTGGGTGGGTAGGATGCAATCTGTTGTTGATGGGTGGATAGAATGCAATCTCTGGGTAGAGCTGGGTGGGTAGGTTGCTATCTGTTGTTGATGAGTGGATAGGATGCTATCTGTTGATCAGTGGGTAGGTTGCAATCTGTGGGTAGAGCTGGGTGGGTAGGATGCTATCTCTTGTTGATGAGTGGGTAGGTAACAATCTGTGGGTTGAGCTGGGTGGGTAAGATGCAATCTGTGGGGTGAGCTGAGTAGGTAGGATGGAATCTGTTGTTGATGGGTGGGTAGAATGCAATCTGTGGGTAGAGCTGGGTGGGTAGGATGCAATCTGTTGTTGGTGGGTGGGTAGGATGCAATCTGTGGGCTGAGCTGGGTGGGTAAGATGCAATCTGTGGGGTGAGCTGAATGGGTAGGATGGAATGTGTTGTTGATGGGTGGGTAGATTGCAATCTGTGGGTAGACCTGGGTGGGTAGGATGCAATCTGTTGTTGATGGGTGGGTAGGATGCAATCTGTGGGTAGAGCTGAGTGGGTAGCATGCAATCTGTTGTTGATGGGTGGGTAGAATGCAATCTGTGGGTAGAGCTGGTTGGGTAGGTTGCTATCTGTTGTTGAGTGGGTAGGATGCTATCTGTTGATGAGTGGGTAGGTAGCAATCTGTGGACAGAGCTCGTGAGTGGGATGTTATCTGTTGATGAGTTGGTAGGATGCAATCTGTGGGTAGAGCTGGGTGGGTGAGATGCGATCTGTGGGTAGAGCTGGGTGGGTAGGGTGCTTCTGTTGATGATGGGTGGGTAGTTTGCAATCTGTGATAGAACTGGGTGGGCAGGATGCTATCTGTTGTTGATGAGTGGTAGGTTGCAATCTGTTTATAGAGCTGGGAGGGTAGGATGCTATCTGTTGTTGCTGGGTGGGTAGGAAGCAATCTGTGGGTAGAGCTGGGTGGGTAGGATGCTATCTGTTGATGGATGGATAGCATGCAATCTGTCGGTCAGAACTGGGTGGGTAGGATGCTATCTGTTGATGGGTGGATAGCATGCAATCTGTGGGTAGAACAGAGTGGTAGGATGCTATCTGTTGTTGACGGGTGGGTAGGATGCAATTGAGGTTGAGTTGGTGGGTAGGATGCTATCTGATGATGATGAGTGGGTAGGTTGCAATCTGTGGATAGAGCTGGGGCGGTAGGATGCTATCTGTTGTTGATGGGTGGGTAGCATGCAGTCTGTGGGTAGTGCTGGTGGGTAGGGATGCTATCTGTTGTTGATGATGGGTGGTAGGTTGCAATCTGTTGATAGAACTGGGTGGGTAGGATGCTATCTGTTGTTGATGATGGGTTGAAGTTGTTATCCCTCTGTACAGACAGCTGGTGAGACCCCATCTGGAGTACTGCGTGCAGTTCTGGAGACCCAATCTCTGCAAGACATAGACAGGATGGAGGCAGTCCAGAGGAGAGCAACTAAAATGGTGCAGGATCTGCACCAGAAGACATGTGAAGACAGACTTAAGCAGCTTAATATGAATAGCCTCTGGTAAAGGAGGGAGGGGGGGCATGGTAGAAACGTTCATGCACCTCAAGGGAATCAACAAAGTCCTAGAGAGTAGCATCTTTCAGAAAAAGAGGTGTGCAAGAACAAGGGGGCACAATTTGAAGATAGAGGGGGGACGACTCAGAGGTAATATGAAGAAGTATTTTTTCACGGAGAGGGTTGGGGATGCAAGGAATGGCCTTCCTGAGGAGGTTGTGGAGTCAAAAGCAGTGGTGGAATTCAAGAATGCTTAGCACAGTCATAAGCAATTCTAGGGGGTGGGGGTAGGAGGAAGTAGGCTGCTGGTTATCTAGGATCTGCAGCTTATCCATTAGGTAGGGAAACGGGTAGACTGGCAGGGCTAAGCAGGCCTTATCTGCCATCACATTCCATGTTTCCATATAGAGCTGGGTGGATAGGATGCTATCTGTTTTTGATGGGTTGGTGGGTTGCAATCTGTGGGTAGAGCTGGGTGGGTAGGATGCTGTCTGTTGATGGGTGGGTCGGATGCAATCTGTGGGTAGAGCTGGGTGGGTAGGATGCTATCTCTGGGTATAGATGCATGGATAGGATACTGTCTTTCTATCTGTTGACAGTGATGAGTAGGTAGGATGCAGTCTGTGGTTAGAGCTTGGTGGGTAGGATGCTGTCTGTTGTTGATGGGTGGGGATTTGTGACGGTCGTTGACAACATTTTGTCGAACGACCAACAGCAAAACCAGCAGGTTGACTGCATTTTGCTGTCGGATGCCGCTTAGAGCAGCAAGTGTTTTCTTTGGGCTTTGCCCTCGAACCCGCCTACATTGGAGATGACTGCTCTAATCCCCACACATAGGATTCTTAACCCTGAGTCAGAGCTGATTAGGGGAGATGCAGGACTCTCGACAGACAGTGCTGAGATCCAGTGTGTTCCCTACAGCTATGTGGCACTGTAGTCGCCGTAGCGGACCCCGTGGTCAAAATGTCAATGTCGGGGGTGTATACCGATGGGTGGGTAGGTTGCAATCTGTGGGTAGAGCTTCGTGGGTAGGATGCAATCTGTGGGTAGAGTTGGGTGGGTAGGATGCTATCTGTTATTGATGGGTGGGTAGGATGCAATCTGTGGGTAGAGTTGGGTGGGCTGGATGCTATCTGTTGTTGATGGGTATGTAGGATGCAAGCAGTGGTTAGAGCTGTGGGTAGGATACTATCTGTTGTTGATGGGTGGGTAGGATGCAATCTGTGGGTAGAGGTGGGTGGTAGGATGCTATCTGTTCTTGATGGGTGGGTAGGATGCAATCTGTTGGAAGAGCTGGGTGGGAAGGATGCTATCTGTTGTTGATGGGTGGGTAGGTTGCAATCTGTGGGTAGAACCTGGAGGGTAGGATGCTATCTGTTGTTGATGGGTGGGTTGATGCAATCTGTGGGTAGAGCTGGGTGGTTGGATGCTATCTGTTGATGGGTGGATAGGATGCAATGTGGGTAGAGCTGGGTGGGTAGGATGCTACCTGTTGTTGATGGGTGGGTGAGGATGCAGTCTGTGGGTAGAGCTGGGTGGGTAGGATGCTATCTGTTGTTGACAGGTGGGTAATATGCAATCTGTGGGTAGAGCTGGGAGGGTAGGATGCTATCTGTTTTTGATGGGTGGGTAGGATGCAGTATGTTGATAGAGCTGGTTGGGTAGGATGCTATCTGTTGATGGGTAGGTAGGATGCAATCTATGGGTAGGGCTAGGTGGGTAGGGATGCTATCTGTTGTTGATGAGTGGGTAGCATGCAATCTGAGGGTAGAACTGGGTGGGTAGGATGCAATCTGTGGGTAGAGCTGCGTGGGTAGGATGCTATCTGTTGTTGATGGGTGGGTAGGATGCAATCAGTGGGTAGAGCTGGGTGGGTAGGATGCTATCTGTTGTTGATGGGTGGGTAGGATGCTATCTGTTGTTGATGGGTGGGTAGGATACAATGTGTGGATAGAGCTGGGTGGGTTGGATGCTATCTGTTGATGGGTGGGAAGGATGCAACATGTGGATAGAGCTGGGTTGGTATGATGCTATCTGTTGTTGATGGGTAGGTAGGATACAATCTGTTGTTGATGGGTGAGTAGGATGCAATCTGTGGGTAGAGCTGGGTGGATAGGATGCTATCTGTTGATGATGGGTGGGTAGGATGCAATCTGTGGGTACAGGTGGGTGGGTAGGATGCAGTCTGTGGGTACAGCTGGGTGGGTAGGATGCAAACTGTGGTTACAGCTGGGTGGGTAGGATGCAATTTGTGGGTACAGCTGGGTGGGTAGGAGGCTATCTCTTGTTGACAGGTGGGTAGCATGCAATCTGTGGGCAAAGCTTGGTGGCTTGGATGCTATTTGTTGTTGATGGGTGGGTAGGATGCAATCTGTGGTTAGAGCAGGGTAGGTAGGATGCATTCTGTGGTTACAGCTGGGTGGGTAGGATGCAATCTGTGGGTACAGCTGGGTGGGTAGGATGCTATCTGTTGTTGATGGGTGGGTAGGATGCAATCTGTGGGTAGAGCTGGGTGGGTAAGATGCCATCTGTTGGTGATGGGTGGGTAGGATGCAATCTGTGGGTAGAGCTGGGTGGGTAGGATGCTATCTGTTGATGAGTGGGTAGCATTCAATCTGTGGGTAAAGCTAGGTGGGTAGGATGCTATCTGTTGTTGATGGGTGGATAGAATGCAATCTGTGGGTAGGATGCAATCTGTGGGTACAGCTGGGTGGGTAGGATGCTATCTGTTGTTGATGGGTGGGTAGGATGCAATCAATGGGTACAGCTGTGTGGGTAGTATGCAATCTGTGGGTACAGCTGGGTGGGTAGGATGCCATCTGTGGGTGGAGCTGGGTGGGTAGGATGCTATCTGTTGTTGATAGTTGTGTAGCATGCAATCTGTGGGTAGAGCTGGGTCGGTAGGATGCTATCTATTGTTGATGGGTTGGTACGATGCAATCTGTGGGTAGAGCTGGTTGGATAGGATGCTATCTGTTGTTGATGGGTGGGAGGATGCAATCTGTGGGTAGAGCTGGGTGGGTAGCATGATATCTGTTATTGATGGATGGGTAGGATGCACTCTGCGGGTAGAGCTAGGTGGGTAGGATGCTATCTGTTGTTGAGGGGTGGGTAGGATGCCATCTGTGGGTGGAGCTGGTTGGGTAGGATGCTATCTGTTTTTGATAGGTGTGTAGCATGCAATCTGAGGGTAGAGCTTGGTCGGTAAGATGCTATCTGTTGTTGATGGGTTGGTAGGATGCAATCTGTGGGTAGAGCTGGGTGGGTAGGATGCTATCTGTTGTTGATGGGTGGGTAGGATGCAATCTATGGGTAGAGCTGGGTGGGTAGCATGATATCTGTTATTGATGGGTGGGTAGGATGCAATCTGCGGGTAGAGTTAGGTGGATAGGATGCTATCTGTTGTTGATGGGTGGGTAGGATGCAATCTGCGGGTAGAGCTAGGTGGGTAGGATGCTATCTGTTGATGAGTGGGTAGGATGCAATCTGTGGGTAGAGCTGGGTGGGTAGCATGCTATCTCTTTTTGATGGGTGGGTAGGATGCAGTATGTTGATAGAGCTGGGTGGGTAGGATGCTATCTGTTGTTGAGTAGGTAGGATGCAATCTATGGGTAGGGCTAGGTGGGTAGGTTGCTATTTGTTGTTGATGAGTGGGTAGCATGCAATCTGAGGGTAGAACTGGGTGGGTAGGATGCAATCTGTGGGTAGAGCTGCGTGGGTAGGATGCTATCTGTTGTTGATGGGTGGGTAGGATGCAATCAGTGGGTAGAGCTGGGTGGGTAGGATGCTATCTGTTGATGGGTGGGTAGGATACAATGTGTGGATAGAGCTGGGTGGGTAGGATGCTATCTGTTGATGGGTGGGAAGGATGCAACCTGTGGATAGAGCTGGGTGGCTATGATGCTATCTGTTGTTGATGGGTAGGAAGGATACAATCTGTTGTTGATGGGTGGGTAGGATGCAATCTGTGGGTAGAGCTGGGTGGATAGGATGCTATCTGTTGTTGATGGGTAGGTAGGATGCAATCTGTGGGTAGAGCTGGATGGGTAGGATGCTATCTGTTGATGATGGTCGGGTAGGATGCAATCTGTGGGTACAGGTGGGTGGGTAGGATGCAGTCTGTGGGTACAGCTAGGTGGGTAGGATGCAATTTGTGGGTACAGCTGGGTGGGTAGGATGCTATCTCTTGTTGACAGGTGGGTAGCATGCAATCTGTGGGCAGAGCTGGGTGGCTTGGATGCTATATGTTGTTGATGGGTGGGTAGGATGCAATCTGTGGTTAGAGCAGGGTAGGTAGGATGCAATCTGTGGGTACAGCTGGGTGGGTAGGATGCAATCTGTGGGTACAGCTGGGTGGGTAGGATGCTATCTGTTGTTGATGGGTGGGTAGGATGCAATCTGTGGGTAGAGCTGGGTGGGTAAGATGCCATCTGTTGTTGATGGGTGGGTCGGATGCAATCTATGGGTAGAGCTGGGTGGGTAGGATACTATCTGTTGATGAGTGGGTAACATTCAATCTGTGGGTAAAGCTAGGTGGGTAGGATGCCATCTGTTGTTGATGGGTGGATAGAATGCAATCTGTGGGTAGGATGCAATCTGTGGGTACAGCTGGGTGGGTAGGATGCTATCTGTTGTTGATGGGTGGGTAGGATGCAATCAATGGGTACAGCTGGTTGGGTAGGATGCTATCTGTTGTTGATGGGTGGGAGGATGCAATCTGTGGGTAGAGCTGGGTGGGTAGCATGATATCTGTTATTGTTGGGTGGGTAGGATGCACTCTGCGGGTAGAGCAGGTGGGTAGGATGCTATCTGTTGTTGAGGGGTGGGTAGGATGCCATCTGTGGGTGGAGCTGGTTGGGTAGGATGCTATCTGTTGTTGATAGGTGTGTAGCATGCAATCTGTGGGTAGAGCTTGGTCGGTAGGATGCTATCTGTTGTTGATGGGTTGGTAGGATGCAATCTGTGGGTAGAGCTGGGTGGGTAGGATGCTCTCTGTTGTTGATGGATGGGTAGGATGCAATCTATGGGTAGAGCTGGGTGGGTAGCATGATATCTGTTATTGATGGGTGGGTAGGATGCAATCTGCGGGTAGAGCTAGGTGGATAGGATGCTATCTGTTGTTGATGGATGGGTAGGATGCAATCTGCGGGTAGAGCTGGGTGGGTAGGATGCTATCTGTTGTTGATGGATAGGTAGGATGCAATCTGTGGGTAAAGCTGGGTGGATAGCATGATATCTGTTGTTGATGGGTGGGTAGGATACAATCTGTGGATAGAGCTCAGTGGGTAGGATGCTATCTGTTGTTGATGGGTAGGTAGGATGCTATCTGTGGGTTGAGCTGGGTGGGTAAGATGCAATTTGTGGGTAGATCTGGGTGGGTAGGATGCTATCTGTTGACGATGGGTGGGTAGTTTGCAATCTGAGGATAGAGCTGGGTGGGTAGGATGCTATCTGTTGTTGAAGGGTGGGTAGTATGCAATCTGTGGGTAGAGCTGAGTGGGTAGGATGCAATCTGTTGTTGATGGGTGGGTAGAATGCAATCTGTGGGTAGAGCTGGGTGGGTAGGTTGCTATCTGTTGTTGAGTGGGTAGGATGCTATCTGTTGATCAGTGGGTAGGTTGCAATCTGTGTGTAGAGCTGGTTGGGTAGGATGCTATCTGTGGGTACAGCTGGGTGGGTAGGATGCTATCTGTTGTTGATGGGTGGGTAGGGTGCAATCTGTGGGTAGAGCTGGGTGGGTAAGATGCCATCTGTTGTTGATGGGTGGGTAGGATGCAATCTGTGGGTAGAGCTGGGTGGGTAGGATGCTATCTGTTGATGAGTGGGTAATATTCAATCTGTGGGTAAAACTAGGTGGGTAGGATGCCATCTGTTGTTGATGGGTGGATAGAATGCAATCTGTGGGTAGGATGCAATCTGTGGGTACAGCTGGGTGGGTAGGATGCATCTGTTGTTGATGGGTGGGTAGGATGCAATCAATGGGTACAGCTGGTTGGGTAGGATGCTATCTGTTGTTGATGGGTGGGAGGATGCAATCTGTGGGTAGAGCTGGGTGGGTAGCATGATATCTATTGATGGGTGGGTAGGATGCACTCTTGAGGCAGAGCTAGGTGGGTAGGATGCTATCTGTTGTTGAGGGGTGGGTAGGATGCCATCTGTGGGTGGAGCTGGTTGGGTAGGATGCTATCTGTTGTTGATAGGTGTGTATGCAATCTGTGGGTAGAGCTTGGTGGGTAGGATGCTATCTGTTGTTGATGGGTTGGTATGCAATCTGTGGGTAGGGGAGGTGGGTGGGTGGGATGCTATCTGTTGTTGATGGATGGGTGGGATGCAATCTATGGGTGAGCTGGGTGGGTAGCATGATATCTGTTATTGATGGGTGGGTAGGATGCAATCTGTGGTAGAGCTAGGTGGATAGGATCCTATCTGTTGTTGATGGATGGGTAGGATGCAATCTGGGTAGAGCTGGGTGGGTAGGATGCTATCTGTTGTTGATGGATAGGTGGGATGCAATCTGTGGTGAAGCTGGGTGGATAGCATGATATCTGTTGTTGAGGTGGGTAGGATACAATCTGTGGATAGAGGTCAGTGGGTAGGATGCTATCTGTTGTTGATGGGTAGGTAGGATGCTATATGTGGGTTGAGCTGGGTGGGTAAGATGCAATTTGTGGGTAGATCTGGGTGGGTAGGATGCTATCTGTTGACGATGGGTGGGTAGTTTGCAATCTGTGGATAGAGCTGGGTGGCTAGGATGCTGTCTGTTGTTGAAGGGTGGGTAGTATGCAATCTGTGGGTAGAGCTGAGTGGGTAGGATGCAATCTGTTGTTGATGGGTGGGTAGAATACAATCTGTGGGTAGAGCTGGGTGGGTAGGTTGCTATCTGTTGTTGAGTGGGTAGGATGCTATCTGTTGATCAGTGGGTAGGTTGCAATCTGTGTGTAGAGCTGGTTGGGTAGGATGCTATCTGTGGGTACAGCTGGGTGGGTAGGATGCAATCTGTGGGTACAGCTGAGTGGGTAGGATGCTATTTGTTGTTGACAGGTAGCATGCAATCGGTGGGCAGAGCTGGGTGGGTAGGATGCTATTTGTGGGTAGAGCTGGGTGGGTGGGATTCTTTTTGTGAGTAGAGCTAGTTGGGTATGATGCTTTCTGTGGGTAAAGATGCATGGGTAGGATACTGTCTGTTCTATCTATTGATAGTGATGAGTGGGTAGGTTGTAATCTGTGGGTAGAGCTGGGTGGGTAGGAAGCTATCTGTTGCAGGGTGGGTAGGGTGCAAAGTGTGGGTAGAGTTTTGTGGGTAGGATGCTATCTGTTGTTGATTGGTGGGTAGCATGCAATCTGTGGGTACGGCTGGGTGGGTAGGATGCTATCTGTTGTTAATGGGTGGGTAGAATGCCATCTGTGGGTAGAACTGGGAGGGTAGGATGAAATCTATTGTTGATGGGTGGGTAGGTTGTAATCTCTGGTTAGAGCTGGGTGGGTAGGGTGCTATCTGTTGATAGGTAGGTAGCATGCAATCTGTGGGTAGAGCTAGGTGGGTAGGATGCTATCTGTTGTTGATGAGTGGGTAGGATGCAATCTGTGGATAGAGCTGGGTGTGTAGGATGCAATCAGTGGGAAGAGCTGGGTGGGTAGGATGTAATCTGTGGGTAGAACTGTGTGGGTAGGATGCCGACTGTTGTTGCTGATGGGTTGGTAGGATGCAATCTGTGGGTAGAGCTGGGTGGGTAAGATGCCATCTGTTGATATGTGGCTAGGATGCAATCTGTGGGTAGAGCTGGATGTGTAGGATGCAATCTGCGGGTAGAGCGCTGTGGATAGGATGCTATCTGTTATTGATGGGTGGGTAGGATGCAATCTGTGGGTAGAGCTGGTTGGGCTGGATGCTATCTGTTGTTGATGGGTGGGTAGGATGCAATCAGTGGGTAGAGCTGGGTGGGTAGGATGCTATCTGTTGTTGATGGGTGGGTAGGATGCAATCTGTGGGTAGAGCTGGGTGGGTAGGATGCTATCTGTTGTTGATGGGTGGGTAGGATGCAATCTGTTGGAAGAGCTGGGTGGGTAGGATGCTAACTGTTGTTGATGGGTGGGTAGGTTGCAATCTGTGGGTAGAACCTGGAGTTTAGGATGCTATCTGTTGTTGATGAGTTGGTAGCATGCAATCTGAGGGCAGATCTGGGTGGGTAGGATGCAATCTGTGGGTAGAGCTGCGGGTCGGATGCTATCTGTTGTTGATGGGTGGGTAGGATGCAATCAGTGGGTAGAGCTGGGTGGGTAGGATGCTATCTGTTGATGGGTGGGTAGGATGCAACCTGTGGATAGAGCTGGGTGGGTATGATGCTATCTGTTGTTGACGGGTAGGTAGGATGCAATCTGTTGTTGATGGGTAGGTAGGATGCAATCTGTGGGTAGAGCTGGGTGGATAGGATGCTATCTATTGTTGATGGATAGGTAGGATGCAATCTGTGGGTAGAGCTGCCTGGGTAGGATGCAATCTGTGGGTACAGGTGGGTGGGTAGGATGCAATCTGTGGGTACAGCTGGATGGGTAGGATGCAATCTGTGGGTTCAGCTGGGTGGTAGGATGCAATCTGTGGGTACAGCTGGGTGGGTAGGATGCTATCTGTTGTTGACAGGTGGGTAGCATGCAATCTGTGGGCAGAGCTGGTTGTGTAGGATGCTATATGTTGTTGATGGATGGGTAGGATGCAATCTGTCGTTAGAGCTGGGTGGGTAGAATGCTATTTGTGGGTAGAGCTGGGTGGGTGGGATCCTTTTTGTGAGTAGAGCTAGTTGGGTATGATGCTATCTGTGGGTAAAGATGCATGGGTAGGATACTGTCTGTTATATCTATTGATAGTGATGAGTGGGTAGGATGTAATCTGTGGGTAGAGCTAGGTGGGTAGGATGCTATCTGTTAATGAAAGGGTGAGATGCAATCTGTGGTTAGAGCTGGGTGAGTAGGATGCTATCTATTGTTGATGGGGTGGTAGGAAGCAATCTATGGGTAGAGCTGGGTGGTAGGATGCTATCTGTTGATAGGTGGGTAGCATGCAATCTGTGGGCAGAGATAGTGGGAAGTATGCTATCTGTTGTTGATGAGTGAGTAGGATGCAATCTGTGGATAGAGCTGGGTGGGTAGGATGCAATCAGTGGGTAGAGCGGGGTGGGTAGGATGCTATCTGTTGACGGGTGGGTAGGATGCAATCTGTGGGTACAGCAGGGTGGGTAGGATGCAATCTGTGGGTAGAGCTAGGTGGGTAGGATGCAATCTGTGGGTACAGCTGGGTTGGTAGGATGCTATCTGTTGTTGATGGGTGGGTAGGATGCAAACTGTGGGTACAGCTGGGTGGGTAGGATGCAATCTGTGGGTACAGCTGGGTGGGTAGGATGCCATCTGTGGGTGGAGCTGGGTGGGTAGGATGCTATCTGTTGTTGATGGGTGGGTAGGATGCAATCTGTGGGTAGAGCTGGGTGGGTAGCAGGATATCTGTTATTGATGGGTGGGTAGGATGCAATCTGCGGGTAGAGCTATGTGGGTAGGATGCTATCTGGTGAGGGTGGGTTGGATGCCATCTGTGGGTGGAGCTCGGTGGGTAGGATGCTATCTGTTGTTGATAGGTGTGTAGCATGAAATCTGTGGGTAGAGCTGGGTCGGAAGGATGCCGTCCGTTGTTGATGGGTTGGTAGGATGCAATCTGTGGGTAGAGCTGGGTGGGTTGGATGCTATCTGTTGTTGATGGGTGGGTAGGATGCAATATGTGGGTAGAGCTGGGTGGGTAGCATGATATTTGTTATTGATGGGTGGGTAGGATGCAATCTGTGGGTAGAGCTAGGTGGATAGGATGCTATCTGTTGTTGATGGGTGGGTAGGATGCAATCTGCGGGTAGAGCTAGGTGGGTAGGATGCTATCTGTTGTTGATAGGTGGGTAAGATGCAATCTGTGGGTAGATCTTTGTGGGTAGGATGCTATCTGTTGATGATGGGTGGGTAGTTTGCAATCTGTGGGTAGAGCTGAGTGGATAGGATGCAATCTGTTGTTGATAGGTGGGTAGAATGCAATCTGGGGGTAGAGCTGGGATGGTTGGTTGCTATCTGTTGTTGAGTGGGTAGGATGCCATCTGTTGATCAGTGGTTAAGTTGCAAACTGTGGGTAGAGCTGGGTGTGCATGCTATCTGTTGATTGTGGGTGGGTAGGATGCAATCTGTGGGTCAGCTTAGTGGGTTGAATGCAATCTGTGGGTACAGCTGGGTGAGTAGGATGCAATCTGTGGGTACAGCTGGGTGGGTAGGATGCTCATCTGTTGTTGACAGGTGGGTAGCATGCAATTGGTGGGCAGAGCTGGGTGGGAAGGATGCTATCTGTTGATGGGTGGGTAGGATGCAATCTGTGGTTAGAGCTGGTGGGCATAATGCTATTTGTGGGTAGAGCTGGGTGGGTGGGATTCTTTGTGAGTAGAGCTAGTTGGGTATGATGCTTTCTGTGGATAAAGATTCATGGGTAGGATACTGTCTGTTCTATCTATTGATAGTGATGAGTGGGTAGGATGTAATCTGTGGGTAGAGCTGGGTGGGTAAGATGCCATCTTTTGTTGGTGAGTAGGATGCAATCTGTGGGTAGAGCTGGATGCTATCTGTTGATGAGTGGGTAGCATGCAATCTGTGGGTAAAGCTAGGTGGGTAGGATGCTATCTGTTGTTGATGGGTGACTAGAATGCAATCTGTGGGTAGAGCTGGGTGGGTAAGATGCAATCTGTGAGTTCAGCTGGGTGGGTAGTTAGGATGCTATCTGTTCCTGATGGGTGGGTAGGATGCAATCAGTGGGTAGAGCTGGGTCGGTAGGATGCTATCCGTTGTTGATGGGTTGGTAGGATGCAATCTGTGGGTGGAACTGGGTGGGTAGGATGCTATCTTGTTGATGGGTGGGTGGGATGCAATGTGGGTGAGGCTGGGTGGGTAGCATGATGTTTGTTATTGATGGGTGGGTGGGATGCAATCTGTGGGTAGAGCTGAGTGGATAGGATGCTATCTGTTGTTGATGGTGGTAGGATGCAATTCAGTGGCAGAGCTGGGTGGGTAGGATGCTATCTGTTGTTGATAGGTGGGTAAGATGCAATCTGTGGTAGATCTTTGTGGGTAGGATGCTATCTGTTGATGATGGGTGGGTAGTTTGCAATCTATGGGTAGAGCTGAGTGGGTAGGATGCAATCTGTTGTTGATGGGTGGGTAGAATGCAATCTGGGGGTAGAGCTGGGTGGGTAGGTTGCTATCTGTTGTTGAGTGGGTAGGATGCCATCTGTTGATCAGTGGTTAGGTTGCAAACTGTGGGTAGAGCTGGGTGGGTATGATGCTATCTGTTGATTATGGGTGGGTAGGATGCAATCTGTGGGTACAGCTTGGTGGGTTGAATGCAATCTGTGGGTACAGCTGGGTGGGTAGGATGCAATCTGTGGGTACAGCCGGGTGGGTAGGATGCTATCTGTTGTTGACAGGTGGTGGCATGCAATCGGTGGACAGAGCTGGGTGGGAAGGATGCTATGTTGATGGGGTGGGTAGGATGCAATCTGTGGTTAGAGCTGATGGGTATAATGCTATTTGTGGGTAGAGCTGGGTGGTGGATTCTTTTGTGAGTAGAGATAGTTGGGTATGATGCTTCTGTGATAAAGATTCATGGGTAGGATACTGTCTGTTCTATCTATTGATAGTGATGAGTGGGTAGGATGTAATCTGTGGGTAGAGCTGGGTGGGTAAGATGCCAGCTTTTTGTTGGTGGGTAGGATGCAATCTGTGGATAGAGCTGGGTGGGTAGGCTGCTATCTGTTGATGAGTCGGTAGCATGCAATCTGTGGGTAAAGCTAGGTGGGTAGGATGCTATCTGTTGTTGTTGATGGGTGAATAGAATGCAATCTGTGGGTAGAGCTGGGTGGGTAAGATGCAATCTGTGAGTACAGCTGGGTGGGTAGGTGTTATCTGTTCCTGATGGGTGGGTGGGATGCAATCTGTGGGTACAGCTGGGTGGGTGGGATGCAATCTGTGGGTACAGCTGGCTGGGTAGGATGGCATCTGTGGGTGGAGCTGGTGGGTAGGATGCTATCTGTTGTTGATGGGTGGGTAGGATGCAGTCTGTGGGTGGAGCTGGGTGGGTAGGATGTCTATTGTTGTTGATGGGTGGTAGGATGCATCCGGGTGAGCTAGGTGGGTAGGATGCTATCTGTTGAGTGGTGGTAGGATGCAATCTGTGGGTAGAGCTGGGTGGGTAGGATGCTATCTGTTGTTGATGGGTGGTAGGATGCAATCTGT
Organism: Neoceratodus forsteri; assembly: GCA_016271365.2. Lineage (NCBI taxonomy): Eukaryota > Metazoa > Chordata > Ceratodontiformes > Ceratodontidae > Neoceratodus > Neoceratodus forsteri. The sequence goes on from JADMNL010000026.1 coordinate 160,165, forward strand.
GGGTAGAGCTGGGTGGGTAGGATGCTATCTGTTGTTGATGGGTTGGTAGGATGCAATCTGTGGGTAGAGCTGGGTGGGTAGGAAGCTATCTGTTGTTGATGGGTGGGTAGGATGCAATATGTGGGTAGAGCTGGGTGGGTAGCATGATATTTGTTATTGATGGGTGGGTAGGATGCAATCTGTGGGTAGAGCTAGGTGGGTAGGATGCTCTCTGTTGTTGATAGGTGGGTAAGATGCAATCTGTGGGTAGATCTTTGTGGGTAGGATGCTATCTGTTGATGATGGGTGGGTAGTTTGCAATCTGTGGGTAGAGCTGAGTGGGTAGGATGCAATCTGTTGATGGGTGGGTGAATGCAAGTCTGGGGGTAGAGCTGGGATGGTAGGTTGCTATCTGTTGTTGAGTGGGTAGGATGCCATCTGTTGATCAGTGGTTGGTTGCAAACTGTGGGTAGAGGCTGGGTGGGCATGCTATCTGTTGATTGGGGTGGGTAGGATGCAATCTGTGGGTACAGCTTAGTGGGTTGAATGCAATCTGTGGGTAGAGCTGGGTGAGTAGGATGCAATCTGTGGGTACAGCTGGGTGGGTAGGATGCCATCTGTTGTTGACAGGTGGGCAGCATGCAATCGGTGGCAGAGCTGGGTGGGAAGGATGCTATATGTTGATGTGTGGGTAGGATGCAATCTGTGGTTAGAGCTGGTGGGCATAATGCTATTTGTGGGTAGAGCTGGGTGGGTGGGATTCTTTTGTGAGTAGAGTCTAGTTGGGTATGTTGCTTTCTGTGGATAAAGATTCATGGGTAGGATACTGTCTGTTGTATCTATTGATAGTGATGAGTGGGTAGGATGTAATCTGTGGGTAGAGCTGGGTGGGTAAGATGCCATCTTTTGTTGGTGGGTTGGATGCAATCTGTGGGTAGAGCTGGGTGGGTAGGATGCTATCTGTTGATGAGTGGGTAGCATGCAATCTGTGGGTAAAGCTAGGTGGGTAGGATGCTATCTGTTGTTGTTGATGGGTGAATAGAATGCAATCTGTGGGTAGAGCTGGGTGGGTAAGATGCAATCTGTGAGTTCAGCTGGGTGGGTAGGATGCTATCTGTTCCTGATGGGTGGGTAGGATGCAATCAGTGGGTAGAGCTGGGTCGGTAGGATGCTATCCGTTGTTGATGGGTTGGTAGGATGCAATCTGTGGGTAGAGCTGGGTGGGTAGGATGCTATCTGTTGTTGATGGGTGGGTAGGATGCAATATGTGGGTAGAGCTCGGTGGGTAGCATGATATTTGTTATTGATGGGTGGGTAGGATGCAATCTGTGGGTAGAGCTAGGTGGATAGGATGCTATCTGTTGTTGATGGGTGGGTAGGATGCAATCTGCGGGTAGAGCTGGGTGGGTAGGATGCTATCTGTTGTTGATAGGTGGGTAAGATGCAATCTGTGGGTAGATCTTTGTGGGTAGGATGCTATCTGTTGATGATGGGTGGGTAGTTTGCAATCTATGGGTAGAGCTGAGTGGGTAGGATGCAATCTGTTGTTGATGGGTGGGTAGAATGCAATCTGGGGGTAGAGCTGGGTGGGTAGGTTGCTATCTGTTGTTGAGTGGGTAGGATGCCATCTGTTGATCAGTGGTTAGGTTGACAAACTGTGGGTGGAGCTGGGTGGTATGATGCTATCTGTTGATTATGGGTGGGTAGGGATGCAATCTGTGGGTACAGCTTGGTGGGTTGAATGCAATCTGTGGGTACAGCTGGGTGGTAGGATGCAATCTGTGGGCACAGCTGGGTGGATGCCATCTGTTGTTGACAGGGTGGCATGCAATCGGTGGACAGAGCTGGGTGGGAAGGATGCTATGTTGATGGGTGGGTAGGATGCAATCTGTGGTTAGAGCTGATGGGCATAATGCCATTTGTGGGTAGAGCTGGGTGGTGGATTCTTTTGTGAGTAGAGATAGTTGGGTATGATGCTTCTGTGATAAAGATTCATGGGTAGGATACTGTCTGTTCTATCTATTGATAGTGATGAGTGGGTAGGATGTAATCTGTGGGTAGAGCTGGGTGGGTAAGATGCCAGCTTTTGTTGGTGGGGTAGATGCAATCTGTGGATAGAGCTGGGTGGGTGGATGCTATCTGTTGATGAGTCGGTAGCATGCAATCTGTGGGTAAAGCTAGGTGGGTAGGATGCTATCTGTTGTTGATGGGTGAATAGAATGCAATCTGTGGGCAGAGCTGGGTGGGTAAGATGCAATCTGTGAGTACAGCTGGGTGGTTAGGTGCTATCTGTTCCTGATGGGTGGGTAGGATGCAATCTGTGGGTACAGCTGGGTGGGTGGGATGCAATCCTGTGGGTACAGCTGGCTGGGTGGATGGCATCTGTGGGTGGAGCTGGGTGGGTAGGATGCTATCTGTTGTTGATGGGTTGGTAGGATGCAATCTGTGGGTAGAGCTGGGTGGGAAGGATGCTATCTGTTGTTGATGGGTGGGTAGGATGCAATCTGCGGGGATAGCTAGGTGGGTAGGATGCTATCTGTTGTTGATGGATAGGTAGGATGCAATCTGTGGGTAGAGCTGGGTGGGTAGCATGATATCTGTTGTTGATGGATTGGTAGGATGCAATCTGTGGGTAGAGCTGGTGGGTAGCATGATATCTGTTATTGATGGGTGGGTAGGATGCAATCTGCTGATAGAGCTAGGTGGATAGGATGCTATCTGTTGTTGATGGGTGGGTAGGATGCAATCTGCGGATAGAGCTAGGTGGGTAGGATGCTATCTGTTGTTGATGGATAGGTAGGATGCAATCTGTGGGTAGAGCTGGGTGGGTAGCATGATATCTGTTGTTGATGGGTGGGTAGGATACAATCTGTGGATAGAGCTCAGTGGGTAGGATGCTATCTGTTGTTGGGTAGGTAGGATGCAATCTGTGGGTTGAGCTGGGTGGGTAAGATGCAATCTGTGGGTAGATCTGAGTGGGTAGGATGCTATCTGTTGATGATGGGTGGGTAGTTTGCAATCTGTGGATAGAGCTGGGTGGGTAGGATGCTATCAGTTGTTGAAGGGTGGGTAGGATGCAATCTGTGGGTAGAGCTGAGTGGGTAGGATGCAATCTGTTGTTGATGGGTGGGTAGAATGCAATCTGTGGGTAGAGTTGGGTGGGTAGGTTGCTATCTGTTGTTGATTGGGTAGGATGATATCTGTTGATCAGTGGGTAGGTTGCAATCTGTGGGTACAGCTGGGTGGGTAGGATGCTATCTGTTGATGATGGGTGGGTAGGATGCAATCTGTGGGTACAGCTGGGTGGGTAGGATGCAATCTGTGGGTACAGCTGAGTGGGTAGGATGCTATCTGTTGTTAACAGGTGGGTAGCATGCAATCTGTGGGCAGAGCTGGGTGAGTAGGATGCTATATGTTGTTGATGGGTAGGTAGGATGCAATCTGTGGTTAGAGCTGGGTGGGTAGAATGCTATTTGTGGGTAGAGCTGGGTGGGTGGGATTCTTTTTGTGAGTAGAGCTAGCTGAGTATGATGCTTTCTATGGGTAAAGATGCATGGGTAGGATACTGTCTGTTCTATCTATTGATAGTGATGAGTGGGTAGGTTGTAATCTGTGGGTAGAGCTGGGTGGGTAGGAAGCTATCTGTTGCAGGGTGGGTAGGATGCAAACTGTGGGTAGAGTTGGGTGGGTAGGATGCTATCTGTTGTTGATAGCTGGCTAGCATGCAATCTGTGGGTACAGCTGGGTGGGTAGGATGCTATCTGTTGTTCATGGGTGGGTAAAATGCAATCTGTGGGTAGAGCTGGGAGGGTAGGATGCTATCTATTGTTGATGGGTGGGTAGGAGGCAATCTATGGGTAGAGCTGGGTGGGTAGGATTCTATCTGTTGATAGGTGGGTGGCATGCAATCTGTGGGTAGAGCTAGGTGGGAAGGATGCTATCTGTTGTTGATGAGTGGGTAGGATGCAATCTGTGGATAGAGCTGGGTGGGTAGGATGCAATCAGTGGGTAGAGCTGGGTGGGTAGGATGTAATCTGTGGGCGAGACTGGGTGGGTGGGATGCTGGCTGTTGTTGCTGATGGGTGGGTGGGATGCAGTCTGTGGGTGGGCTGGGTGGGTGGATGCCATCTGTTGTTGATGTGTGGGTAGGATGCAATCTGTGGGTAGAGCTGGGTGGGTAGGATGCAATTCAGTGGCAGAGCTGGGTGGGTAGGATGGTATCTGTTATTGATGGGTGGGTAGGATACAATCTGTGGGTAGAGCTGGGTGGGCTGGATGCTATCTGTTGATGGATGGGTAGGATGCAATCAGTGGGTAGAGCTGTGTGGGTAGGATGGTATCTATTGTTGATGGGTGGGTAGGACGCATATGTGGGTAGAGCTGGGTGGGTAGGGTGCCATCTGCTGTTGATGGGTGGGTAGGATGCAATCTGTTGGAAGAGCTGGTGGGTAGGATGCTATCTGTTGTTGATGGGTGGGTAGGTTGCAATCTGTGGGTAGAACCTGGAGGGTAGGATGCTGTCTGCTGTTGATGGGTGGGTTGGATGCAATCTGTGGGTAGAGCTGGGTGGGTAGGATGCTATCTGTTAGTGGTTGGATAGCATGCAATCTGTTGGTAGAGCTGGGTGGGTAGGATGCTATCTGTTGTTGATGGGTGGGTAGGATGCAATCTGAGGGTAGAGCTGGGTGGGTAGGATGCTATCTGTTGTTGATAGGTGGGTAGAATGCAATCTGTGGGTAGAGCTGGGTGGGTAGGATGCTATCTGTTGATGATGGGTGGGTAGTATGCAATCTGTGGGTGGAGCTGGGTGGGTAGGATGCTATCTGTTTTTGATGGGTGGGTGGGATGCAGTATGTTGGTAGAGCTGGGTGGGTGGGATGCATTCTGTTGTTGATGGGTTAGTGGATGCAATCTGTGGGTAGAGCTAGGTGGGTGGGATGCTATCTGTTAGTTGATGAGTGGGTAGCATGCAATCTGAGTCTAGAACTGCGTGGGTAGGATGCAATCTGTGGGTAGAGCTACGTGGGTCTGATGCTATCTGTTGTTGTTGATGGGTGGGTAGGATGCAATCAGTGGGTAGATCTGGGTGGGGAGCATGCTATCTGTGGGTAGAGCTGGGTGGGTAGGATGCAATCTGTGGGTACAGGTGGGTGGGTAGGATGCAATCTGTGGGTACAGCTGGGTGGGTAGGATGCTATCTGTTGTTGACTGGTGGGTAGCATGCAATCTGTGGGCAGAGCTGGGTGTGTAGGATGCTATATGTTGTTGATGGGTGGGTAGGATGCAATCTTTGGTTAGAGATGGGTGGGTAGAATGCTATTTGTGGGTAGAGCTGGGTGGGTGGGATTCTTTTTGTGAGTTGAGCTAGTTGGGTATGATGCTATCTGTGGGTAAAGATGCATGGGTAGGATACTGTCTGTTCTATCTATTGATAGTGATGAGTGGGTAGGGATGTAATCTGTGGTAGAGCTGGGGTGGGTAGGAAGCTACCTGATAAAGGGTGGGTAGGGATGCAAACTGGGGGTAGATTTGGGTGGGTAGGATGCTATCTGTTGTTGATAGATGGGTAACATGCAATTTGTGGGTAGAGCTAGGTGGGTAGGATGCCATCTGTTGTTAATGAAAGGTGAGATGCAATCTGTGGTAGAGCTGGTGTGTAGGATGCTATCTATTGTTGATGGGTGGGTAGGAAGCAATCTATGGGTAGAGCTGGGTGGGTAGATTCTATCTGTTGATTGGTGGGAGCATGCAATCTGTGGTAGAGATAGGTGGGAAGGATGCTATCTGTTGTTGAAGAGTCGGGCAGCATGCAATCTGTGGATAGAGCTGGGTGGGTCTGATGCAATCAGTGGGAGAGCTGGGTGGGTGGATGTAATCTATGGGTAGAACTGGTGGGTAGGATGCCAACTGTTGCTGCTGATGGGTGGGGTAGGATGCAATCTGTGGGCAGAGCTGGGTGGGTAGGATGCTATCTGTTCACGGGTGGGTAGGATGCCATCTGTGGGTACAGCAGGGTGGGTAGGATGCAATCTGGGTAGAGCTGGGTGGGAAGGATGCAATCTGTGGTGTACAGCTGGGTGGGTAGGATGCAATCTGTTGTTGATGGTGGGTAGGATGCAATCTGTGGGTACAGCTGGTGGGTAGGATGCATCTGTGGGTAAGCTGGGTGGGTAGGATGCAATCTGTGGGTGGAGCTGGGTGGGTAGGATGCTATCTGTTGTTGATGGGTGGTAGGATGCAATCTGTGGGTAGAGCTGGGTGGGTAGGATGCTATCTGTTGTTGATGGGTGGGTAGGTTGCAATCTGTGGGTAGAGCTGGGTGGGTAGCATGATATTTATTATTGATGGGTGTGTAGGATGCAATCTGTGGGTAGAGCTGGGTGGGTAGGATGCTATCTGTTGTTGATGGGTGGGTGGATGCAATCTGTGGGTGGAGCTGGTGGGTAGGATGCTATCTGTTGTTGATGGTGGGTAGGATGCAATCTGTGGGTAGAGCTGGGTGGGTAGATGCTATCTGTTGTTGATGGGTGGTAGATGCAATCTGTGGGTACAGCTGGGTGGGAGCATGATATTTATTATTGATGGGTGTGTAGGATGCAATCTGTGGGTAGAGCTAGGTGGATAGGATGCTATCTGTTGAGGGGTGGGTTGGATGCCATCTGTGGGTGGAGCTCGGAGGGTAGGATGCCATCTGTTGTTGATTGGTGTGTAGCATGCAATCTGTGGGTAGAGCTGGGTGGGTAGGATGCTATCTGTTGTTGATGGGTGGGTAGGTTGCAATCTGTGGGTAGAGCTGGGTGGGTAGCATGATATTTATTATTGATGGGTGTGTAGGATGCAATCTGTGTGTAGAGCTAGGTGGATAGGATGCTATCTGTTGTTGATGGGTGGGTAGGGTGCTATCTTCGGGTAGAGCAAGGTGGGTAGGATGCTATCTGTTGTTGATAGGTGGGTAAGATGCAATCTGTCGGTAGATCTGGGTGGGTAGGATGCTATCTGTTGATGATGGGTGGGTAGTTTGCAATCTGTTGATAGAGCTGGGTGGGTAGGATGCTATCTGTTGTTGATGGGTGGGTAGGATGCAATCTGTGGTTAGAGCTGAGTGGGTAGGATGCAATCTGTTGTTGATGGGTGGGTAGAATGCAATCTGTGGGTAGAGCTGGGTGGGTAGGTTGCTCTCTGTTGTTGAGTGGGTAGGATGGCATCTTTTGATCAGTGGGTAGGTTGCAAACTGTGGGTAGAGCTGGGTGGGTAGGATGCTATCTGTTGATTATGGTGGGTAGGATGCAATTTGGGGGTACAGCTGGGTGGGTTGGATGCAATCTGTCGGTATAGACTGGGTGGGTACGCAAATGTGTGGGTACAGCTGGGTGGGTGGATGCTGCCTGTTGTTGACAGGTGGGTAGCATGCAATCGGTGGACAGAGCTGGATGGGAAGGATGCTATATGTTGATGGGTGGGTAGGATGCAATCTGTGGTTAGAGCTGGGTGGGTATAATGCTATTTGTGAGTAGAGCTGGGTGGTTGGGATTGTTTTGTGAGTAGAGCTAGTTGGGTATGATGCTATCTGTGGGTAAAGATGCATGGGTAGGATACTGTCTGTTCTATCAATTGATAGTGATGAGTGGGTAGGATGTAATCTGTGGGTAGAGCTGGGTGGGTAGGAAGCTATCTGTTGAAGGGTGGGTAGGATGCAAACTGTGGGTAGAGCTGGGTGGGTAGGATGCTATCTATTGTTGATGGGTGGGTAGGAAGCAAACTATGGGTAGAGCTGGGTGGGTAGGATGCTATCTGTTGATTGGTGGGTAGCATGCAATCTGTGGGTAGAGATAGGTGGGAAGGATGCTATCTGTTGTTGAAGAGTGGGTAGGATGCAATCTGTGGATAGAGCTGGGTGGGTAGCATGCAATCTGTGGGTAGAGCTGGGTGGGTAGGATGTAATCTATGGGTAGAACTGGGTGGGTAGGATGCCAACTGTTGTTGCTGATGGGTGGGTAGGATGCAATCTGCGGGTAGAGCTAGGTGGGTAGGATGCTATCTGTTGTTGATGGATAGGTAGGATGCAATCTGTGGGTAGAGCTGGGTGGGTAGCATGATATCTGTTGTTGATGGGTGGGTAGGATACAATCTGTGGATAGAGCTCAGTGGGTAGGATGCTATCTGTTGTTGGGTAGGTAGGATGCAATCTGTGGGTTGAGCTGGGTGGGTAAGATGCAATCTGTGGGTAGTTCTGAGTGGGTAGGATGCTATCTGTTGATGATGGGTGGGTAGTTTGCAATCTGTGGATAGAGCTGGGTGGGTAGGATGCTATCTGTTGCTGAAGGGTGGGTGGATGCAATTTGTGGGTAGAGCTGAGTGGGTGGGATGCAATCTCTTGTTGATGGGTGGGTTGAATGCAATCTGTGGGTAGAGCTGGGTGGGTAGGTTGCTATCTGTTGTTGAGTGGGTAGGATGATATCTGTTGATGAGTGGGTAGGTTGCAATCTGTGGGTAGAGCTGGGTGGGTAGGATGCTATCTGGTGATTGGGTGGGTAGGATGCACCTGTGGGCACAGCTGGGTGGGTAGGATGCAATCTGTGGGTACAGCTGGGTGGGTAGGATGCAATCTGTGGGTACAGCTGAGTGGGTAGGATGCTATCTGTTGTTAGCAGGTGGGTAGCATGCAATCTGTGGGCAGAGCTGGGTGGGTAGGATGCTATATGTTGTTGATGGGTGGGTAGGATGCAATCTGTGGTTAGAGCTGGGTGGGTAGAATGCTATTTGTGGTAGAGCTGGGTGGTGATCTTTTGTGAGTAGAGCTAGTTGGGCATGATGCTTTCTATGGGTAAAGATGCATGGGTAGGATACTGTCTGTTCTATCTATTGATAGTGATGAGTGGTTAGGTTGTAATCTGTGGGCAGAGCTGGGTGGGTAGGAAGCTATCTGTTTCAGGGTGGGTAGGATGCAACTGTGGATAGAGTTGGGTTGTTTGGATGCTATCTGCTGTTGATAGGTCGGTAGCATGCAATCTGTGGGTACAGCTGGGTGGGTAGGATGCTATCTGTTGTTGATGGGTGGGTAGAATGCAATCTGTAGGTAGAGCTGGGGGTAGGATGCTATCTATTGTTGATGGGTGGGTAGGATGCAATCTATGGGGTTGAGGTGGGTGGGTAGGATGCTATCTGTTGTTAGGTGGGAGCATGCAATCTGTTGGTAGAGCTTGGTGGGTAGAATGCTATCTGTTGTTGATGTGTGGGTAGGATGCAATCTGTGGATAGAGCTGGTGGGTAGGATGCAATCAGTGGGTAGAGCTGGGTGGGTGAGGATGTAATCTGTGGGTAGAACTGGGTGGGTAGGATGCCAACTGTTGTTGCTGATGGGTGGGTAGGATGCAATCTGTGGGCAGAGCTGGGTGGGTAGGATGCTATATGTTGTTGATGGGTGGGTAGGATGCAATCAGTGGGAAGAGCTGGGTGGGTAAGATGCCATCTGTTGTTGATGGGTGGGTAGAATGCAATCTCCGGGTAGAGCTGGGTGGGTAGGATGCAATCTGTGGGTACAGCTGGGTGGGTAGGATGCTATCTGTTGTTGATGGGTGGGTAGGATGCAATCTGTGGGTACAGCTGGGTGGGTAGGATGCAATCTGTGGGTATAGCTGGGTGGGTAGGATGCCATCTGTGGGTGTAGCTGGGTGGGTAGGATGATATCTATTGTGTATAGGTGTGTAGCATGCAATCTGTGGGTAGAGCTGGGTCGGTAGGATGCTATCTGTTGTTGATGGGTTGGTAGGATGCAATCTGTGGGTAGAGCTGGGTGGGTAGCATGATATCTGTTATTGATGGGTGGGTAAGATGCAATCTGCGGGTAGAGCTAGGTGGGTAGGATGCTATCTGTTGTTGAGGGGTGGGTAGGATGCCATCTGTGGGTGGAGCTGGGTGGTGGGATGCTATCTGTTATTGATTGTGAAGCATGCAATCTGAGTAGAGCTGGGTCGGTAGGATGCTATCTGTTGTTGATGGGTTCGTAGGATGCAATCTGTGGGTAGAGCTGTGGGTAGGATGCAATTAGTGGGTAGAGCTGGGGGTAGGTTGTAATCTGTGGGTAGAACTGGGTGGGTAGAATGCCAACTGTTGTTGCTGATGGGTGGGTAGGATGCAATCTGTTAGAGAGCTGGGTGGGTAAGATGCCATCTGTTTTTGATGGGTGGGTAGGGATGCAATCTGTGGGTTGAGCTGGGTGGGTAGGATGCAATCTGCTGGTAGAGCTGGGTGGGTAGGATGCTATCTGTTATTGATGGGTGGGTAGGATGCAATCTGTGGGTAGAGCTGGGTGGGCTGGATGCTATCTGTTGTTGATGAGTGGGTAGCATTGAAATTGAGGGTAGAACTGGGTGGGTAGGATGCAATCTGTGGGTTGAGCTGCGTGGGTCAGATGCTATCTGTTGTTGTTGATGGGTGGGTAGGATGCAATCAGTGGGTAGAGCTGGTTGGGTAGGATGCTATCTGTTGTTGATGGGTAGGTAGGATGCAATCTGTTGTTGATGGGTGGGTAGGATGCAATCTGTGGGTAGAGCTGGGTGGATAGGATGCTATCTGTTGTTGATGGTAGGTAGGATGCAATCTGTGGGTAGTGCTGGGTGGGTGGGATGCTATCTGTTGATGGGTGGGTAGGATGCAATCTGTGGGTACAGGTGGGTGGATGGGATGCAATCTGTGGGTGCAGCTGGGTGGGTAGGATGCAATCTGTGGGTACAGCTTGGTGGGTAGGATGCAAATCTGTGGGTACAGCTGGGTGGGTAGGATGCTATCTGTTGTTGACAGGTTGGTAGCATGCAATCTGTGGGCATAGCTGGGTGTGTAGGATGCTATATGTTGTTGATGGGTGGGTAGGATTCAATCTGTGGTTAAAGCTGAGTGGGTAGGATGCTATTTGTGGGTAGAGCTGGGTGGGTTGTATTCTTTTTGTGAGAAGAGCTAGTTGGGTATGATGCTATCTGTGGGTAAAGATGCATGGGTAGGATACTGTCTGTTCTATCTATTGATAGTGATGAGTGGGTAGGATGTAATCTGTGGGTAGAGCTGGGTGGGTAGGAAGCTATCTGTTGAAGGGTGGGTAGGACAAAGGAGAGAGTTGGGTGGGTAGGATGCTATCTGTTGTTGATAGGTGGGTAGCATGCAATCTGTGGGTAGAGCTAGGTGGGTAGGATGCCATCTGTTGATAGGGGTGCATGCAATCTGGGTAGAGATAGGTGGTAAGGATGCTATCAGTTGTTGATGAGTGGGTAGGCTGCAATCTGTGGATAGAGCTGGGTGGGTAGGATGCAATCAGTGGGTAGAGCTGGGTGGGTAGGATCTGTGGGTAGAACTGGGTGGGTAGGATGCCAACTTGTTGCTGATGTGTGGGTAGGATGCAATCTGTGGGTACAGCAGGGTGGGTAGGATGCACTCTGTGGGTACAGCTGGGTGGGTAGGATGCAATCTGTGGGTACAGCTGGGTGAGTAGGATGCTATCTGTTGTTGGGTGGGTAGGATGCAATCTGTGGGTAGAGCTGGTTGGGTAAGATGCCATCTGTTGTTGATGGGTGGGTACGATGCAATCTGTGGGTAGAGCTGGGTGGGTAGGATGCTATCTGTTGATGAGTGGGTAGCATGCAATCTGTGGGTAAAGCTAGGTGGGTAGGATACTATCAGTTGTTGCTGGGAGGATAGAATGCAATCTGTGGGTAGAGCTAGGTGGGTAGGATGCAACATGTGGGGTACAGCTGGGTGGGTAGGGATGCCATCTGTTGATGGGTGGGTGGGATGCAATCTGTGGGTAGAGCTGGGAGATAGGATGCTATCTGTTGTTGATGGGTGGGTAGAATGCAATCTGTGTGTAGAACTCAGTGGGTAGGATGCTATCTGTTGTTGCTGATGGGTGAGTAGAATGCAATCTGTGGGTAGAGCTGGTTGGGTAGTGCTATTTCTGTTGTTGAGTGGGTAGGATGCTATCTGTTGATCAGTGGTTAGGGTTGCAATCTGTGGGTAGAGCTGGGTGGGTAGGATGCTATCTGTTGCTGATGAGTGGGTAAGGTAGCAATCTGTGGATAGAACTGGGTGAGTAGGATGCTATCTGTTGTTGATGAGTGGGTAGACTGCAATCTGTGGGTTGAGCTGGGTGCTTAAGATGCAATCTGTGGGTAGATCTGGGTGGGTAGGATGATATCTGTTGATGATGGGTGGGTAGTTTGCAATCTGTGGATACAGCTGGGTGGGTAGCATGCTATCTGTTGTTGGGTGGGTAGGATGCAATCTGTGGGGTGAGCTGGATGGGTAGGATGCAATATGTTGTTGATGGGTGGGTAGAATGCAATCTGTGGGCAGAGCTGGGTCGGTATGATGCTATCTGTTGTTGATGGGTGGGTAGGACGCAATCTGTGGGTAGAGCTGGGATGGTAGGATGCTATCTGTTGATGAGTGGGTAGCATTGAATCTGTGGGTTGAGCTGGGTGGGTAAGATGCAATCTGTGGGTAGATCTGAGTGGGTAGGATGCTATCTGTTGATGATGGGTGGGTAGTTTTCAATCTGTGGATAGAGCTGGGTGGGTAGGATGCTATCAGTTGTTGAAGGGTGGGTAGGATGCAATCTTTGGGTAGAGCTGAGTGGGTAGGATGCAATCTGTTGTTGATGGGTGGGTAGAATGCAATCTGTGGGTAGAGTTGGGTGGGTAGGTTGCTATCTGTTGTTGATTGGGTAGGATGATATCTGTTGATCAGTGGGTAGGTTGCAATCTGTGGGTACAGCTGGGTGGGTAGGATGCTATCTGTTGATGATGGGTGGGTAGGATGCAATCTGTGGGTACAGCTGGGTGGGTAGGATGCAATCTTTGGGTACAGCTGAGTGGGTAGGATGCTATCTGTTGTTAACAGGTGGGTAGCATGCAATCTGTGGGCAGAGCTGGGTGAGTAGGATGCTATATGTTGTTGATGGGTAGGTAGGATGCAATCTGTGGTTAGAGCTGGGTGGGTAGAATGCTATTTGTGGGTAGAGCTGGTGGGTGGGATCTCTTTTGTGAGTAGAGCTAGCTGAGTATGATGCTTTCTGTGGGCAAAGCATGGGTAGGATACTGTCTGTTCTATCTATTGATAGTGATGAGTGGTTAGGGTTGTAATCTGTGGGTAGAGCTGGGTGGGTGGAAGCTATCTGTTGCAGGGTGGGTAGGATGCAAACTGTGGGTAGAGTTGGGTGGGTAGGATGCTATCTGTTGTCCATGGGTGGGTAAAATGCAATCTGTGGGTAGAGCTGGGAGGGTAGGATGCTATCTATTGTTGATGGGTGGGTAGGTTGCAATCTATGGGTAGAGCTGGGTGGGTAGGATGCTATCTGTTGATAGGTGGGTGGCATGCAATCTGTGGGAAGAGCTAGGTGGGTAGGATGCTATCTGTTGTTGATGAGTGGGTAGGATGCAATCTGTGGATAGAGCTGGGTGGGTAGGATGCAATCAGTGGGTAGAGCTGGGTGGGTAGGATGTAATCTGTGGGTAAGAACTGGGTGGGTAGGATGCCGACTGTTGTTGCTGATGGGTGGGTAGGATGCAATCTGTGGGTAGAGCTGGGTGGGTAAGATGCCATCTGTTGTTGATGTGTGGGTAGGATGCAATCTGTGGGTAGAGCTGGGTGGGTAGGATGCAATCTGCGGGTAGAGCTGGGTGGGTAGGATGGTATCTGTTATTGATGGGTGGGTAGGATACAATCTGTGGGTAGAGCTGGGTGGGCTGGATGCTATCTGTTGATGGATGGGTAGGATGCAATCAGTGGGTAGAGCTGTGTGGGTAGGATGGTATCTATTGTTGATGGGTGGGTAGGACGCAATGTGTGGGTAGAGCTGGGTGGGTAGGGTGCTATCTGCTGTTGATGGGTGGGTAGGATGCAATCTGTTGGAAGAGCTGGGTGGGTAGGATGCTATCTGTTGTTGATGGGTGGGTAGGTTGCAATCTGTGGGTAGAACCTGGAGGGTAGGATGCTGTCTGCTGTTGATGGGTGGGTTGGATGCAATCTGTGGGTAGAGCTGGGTGGGTAGGATGCTATCTGTTAGTGGTTGGATAGCATGCAATCTGTTGGTAGAGCTGGGTGGGTAGGATGCTATCTGTTGTTGATGGGTGGGTAGGATGCAATCTGAGGGTAGAGCTGGGTGGGTAGGATGCTATCTGTTGTTGATAGGTGGGTAGAATGCAATCTGTGGGTAGAGCTGGGTGGGTAGGATGCTATCTGTTGATGATGGGTGGGTAGTATGCAATCTGTGGGTGGAGCTGGGTGGGTAGGATGCTATCTGTTTTTGATGGGTGGGTAGGATGCAGTATGTTGGTAGAGCTGGGTGGGTAGGATGCATTCTGTTGTTGATGGGTTAGTAGGATGCAATCTGTGGGTAGAGCTAGGTGGGTAGGATGCTATCTGTAGTTGATGAGTGGGTAGCATGCAATCTGAGTCTAGAACTGCGTGGGTAGGTTGCAATCTGTGGGTAGAGCTACGTGGGTCTGATGCTATCTGTTGTTGTTGATGGGTGGGTAGGATGCAATCAGTGGGTAGATCTGGGTGGGTAGATGCTATCTGTGGGTAGAGCTGGGTGGTAGGATGCAATCTGTGGGTACAGGTGGGTGGGTAGGATGCAATCTGTGGGTACAGCTGGGTGGGTAGGATGCTCATCTGTTGTTGACTGGTGGGTAGCATGCAATCTGTGGGCAGAGCTGGGTGTGTAGGATGCTATATGTTGTTGATGGGTGGGTAGGATGCAATCTTTGGTTAGAGATGGGTGGGTAGAATGCTATTTGTGGGTAGAGCTGGGTGGGTGGGATTCTTTTTGTGAGTTGAGCTAGTTGGGTATGATGCTATCTGTGGGTAAAGATGCATGGGTAGGATACTGTCTGTTCTATCTATTGATAGTGATGAGTGGGTAGGATGTAATCTGTGGGTAGAGCTGGGTGGGTAGGAAGCTACCTGATAAAGGGTGGGTAGGATGCAAACTGGGGGTAGATTTGGGTGGGTAGGATGCTATCTGTTGTTGATAGATGGGTAACATGCAATTTGTGGGTAGAGCTAGGTGGGTAGGATGCTATCTGTTGTTAATGAAAGGGTGAGATGCAATCTGTGGGTAGAGCTGGGTGTGTAGGATGCTATCTATTGTTGATGGGTGGGTAGGAAGCAATCTATGGGTAGAGCTGGGTGGGTAGATTCTATCTGTTGATTGGTGGGTAGCATGCAATCTGTGGGTAGAGATAGGTGGGAAGGATGCTATCTGTTGTTGAAGAGTCAGTAGCATGCAATCTGTGGATAGAGCTGGGTGGGTCTGATGCAATCAGTGGGTAGAGCTGGGTGGGTAGGATGTAATCTATGGGTAGAACTGGGTGGGTAGGATGCCAACTGTTGTTGCTGATGGGTGGGTAGGATGCAATCTGTGGGTAGAGCTGGGTGGGTAGGATGCTATCTGTTCACGGGTGGGTAGGATGCCATCTGTGGGTACAGCAGGGTGGGTAGGATGCAATCTGTGGGTAGAGCTGGGTGGGAAGGATGCAATCTGTGGGTACAGCTGGGTGGGTAGGATGCTATCTGTTGTTGATGGGTGGGTAGGATGCAATCTGTGGGTACAGCTGGGTGGGTAGGATGCCATCTGTGGGTACAGCTGGGTGGGTAGGATGCCATCTGTGGGTGGAGCTGGGTGGGTAGGATGCTATCTGTTGTTGATAGGTGTGTAGCATGCAATCTGTGTGTAGAGCTGGGTCGGTACGATGCTATCTGTTGTTGATGGGTTGGTAGGATGGAATCTGTGGGTAGAGCTGTGTGGGTAGGATGCTGTCTGTTGTTGATGGGTGGGTAGGATGCAATCTGTGGGTAGAGCTGGGTGGGTAGCATGATATCTGTTACTGATGGGTGGGAAGGATGCAATCTGCGGGTTGAGCTAGGTGGGTAGGATGCTATCTGTTGAGGGGTGGGTTGGATGCCATCTGTGGGTGGAGCTCGGTGGGTGGGATGCTATCTGTTGTTGATTGGTGTGTAGCATGCAATCTGTGGGTAGAAGCTGGGTGGGTGGGATGCTATCTGTTGTTGATGGGTGGGTAGGATTAATCTGTGGGTGGAGCTGGGTGGGTAGCATGATATCTGATTATTGATGGGTGTGTAGGATGCAATCTGTGGGTAGAGCTGGGTGGGATAGGATGCTATCTGTTGTTGATGGGTGGGTAGGATGCAATCTGTGGGTAGAGCAAGGTGGGTAGGATGCTATCTGTTGTTGATAGGTGGGTAAGATGCAATCTGTCGGTAGATCTGGGTGGGTAGGATGCTATCTGTTGATGATGGGTGGGTAGTTTGCAATCTGTGGTTAGAGCTGAGTGGGTAGGATGCAATCTGTTGTTGATGGGTGGGTAGAATGCAATCTGTGGGTAGAGCTGGGTGGGTAGGGATGCCATCTGTTGTTGATGGGTGGGTAGGATGCAATCTGTGGTTAGAGCTGAGTGGGTAGGATGCAATCTGTTGTTGATGGGTGGGTAGAATGCAATCTGTGGGTAGAGCTGGGTGGGTAGGTTGCTCTCGTTGTTGGAGTGGGTAGGATGGCATCTTTTGATCAGTGGGTAGGTTGCAAACTGTGGGTAGAGCTGGGTGGGTAGGATGCTATCTGTTGATTATGGGTGGGTAGGATGCAATTTGGGGGTACAGCTGTGGGTTGGATGCAATCTGTCGGTATAGGCTGGGTGGGTATCGCAAATGTGTGGGTACAGCTTGGGTGGGTGGGATGCTAGCCTGTTGTTGACAGGTGGGCAGCATGCATCTGGGGTGGACAGAGCTGGATGGGAAGGATGTTATATGTTGATGGGTGGGTAGGATGCAATCTGTGGTTAGAGCTGGGTGGGTATAATGCTATTTGTGGGTAGAGCTGGGTGGTTGGGATTGTTTTGTGAGTAGAGCTAGTTGGGTATGATGCTATCTGTGGGTAAAGATGCATGGGTAGGATACTGTCTGTTCTATCAATTGATAGTGATGAGTGGGTAGGATGTAATCTGTGGGTAGAGCTGGTGGGTAGGAAGCTATCTGTTGAAGGGTGGGTAGGATGCAAACTGTGGGTAGAGCTGGGTGGGTAGGATGCTATCTATTGTTGATGGGTGGGTAGGAAGCAAACTATGGGTAGAGCTGGGTGGGTGGGATGCTATCTGTTGATTGGTGGGTAGCATGCAGTCTGTGGAGTAGAGATAGGTGGGAAGGATGCTATCTGTTGTTGAAGAGTGGGTAGGATGCAATCTGTGGATAGAGCTGGGTGGGTAGCATGCAATCTGTGGGTAGAGCTGGGTGGGTAGGATGTAATCTATGGGTAGAACTGGGTGGGTAGGATGCCAACTGTTGTTGCTGATGGGTGGGTAGGATGCAATCTGCGGGTAGAGCTAGGTGGGTAGGATGCTATCTGTTGTTGATGGATAGGTAGGATGCAATCTGTGGGTAGAGCTGGGTGGGTAGCATGATATCTGTTTGTTGATGGGTGGGTAGGATGCTAATCTGTGGAGTAGAGCTCCAGTGGGTGGATGCTATCTGTTGGGTAGGTAGGATGCAATCTGTGGGTTGAGCTGGGTGGGTAAGATGCAATCTGTGGGTAGTTCTGAGTGGGTAGGATGCTATCTGTTGATGATGGGTGGGTAGTTTGCAATCTGTGGATAGAGCTGGGTGGGTAGGATGCTATCTGTTGCTGAAGGGTGGGTAGGATGCAATTTGTGGGTAGAGCTGAGTGGGTAGGATGCAATCTCTTGTTGATGGGTGGGTTGAATGCAATCTGTGGGTAGAGCTGGGTGGGTAGGTTGCTATCTGTTGTTGAGTGGGTAGGATGATATCTGTTGATGAGTGGGTAGGTTGCAATCTGTGGGTAGAGCTGGGTGGGTAGGATGCTATCTGTTGATGATGGTGGGTAGGACACTCTGTGGGTACAGCTGGTGGGTAGGGATGCAATCTGTGGGTACAGCTGGGTGGGTAGGGATGCAATCTGTGGGGTACAGCTGAGTGGGTAGGATGCTATCTGTTGTTAGCAGGTGGGTAGCATGCAATCTGTGGGCAGAGCTGGGTGGGTAGGATGCTATATGTTGTTGATGGGTGGGTAGGATGCAATCTGTGGTTAGAGGCTGGGTGGGTAGAATGCTATTTGTGGGTAGAGCTGGGTGGGTGGGATTCTTTTTGTGAGTAGAGCTAGTTGGGTATGATGCTTTCTATGGGTAAAGATGCATGGGTAGGATACTGTCTGTTCTATCTATTGATAGTGATGAGTGGTTAGGTTGTAATCTGTGGGTAGAGCTGGGTGGGTAGGAAGCTATCTGTTTCAGGGTGGGTAGGATGCAAACTGTGGATAGAGTTGGGTTGTTTGGATGCTATCTGCTGTTGATAGGTCGGTAGCATGCAATCTGTGGGTACAGCTGGGTGGGTAGGATGCTATCTGTTGTTGATGGGTGGGTAGAATGCAATCTGTAGGTAGAGCTGGGGGGTAGGATGCTATCTATTGTTGATGGGTGGGTAGGATGCAATCTATGGGTTGAGGTGGGTGGGTAGGATGCTATCTGTTGTTGGGTGGCAGCATGCAATCTGTTGGTAGAGCTTGGGTGGAATGCCATCTGTTGTTGATGTGTGGGTAGGATGCAATCTGTGGATAGAGCTGGGTGGGTAGGATGCAATCAGTGGGTAGAGCTGGGTGGGTGGGATGTAATCTGTGGGTAGAACTGGGTGGGTGGGATGCCAACTGTTTGTTGCTGATGGGTGGGTAGGATGCAATCTGTGGGCAGAGCTGGGTGGGTAGGATGCTATGTTGTTGATGGGTGGGTAGGATGCAATCAGTGGGAAGAGCTGGGTGGGTAAGATGCCATCTGTTGTTGATGGGTGGGTGAGAATGCACCGGGTAGAGCTGGGTGGGTAGGATGCAATCTGTGGGTACAGCTGGGTGGGTAGGATGCTATCTGTTGTTGATGGGTGGTAGGATGCAATCTGTGGGTGCAGCTGGGTGGGTAGGATGCAATCTGTGGGTATAGCTGGGTGGGTAGGATGCCATCTGTGGGTGTAGCTGGGTGGGTAGGATGATATCTATTGTTTATGGGTGTGTAGCATGCAATCTGTGGGTAGAGAGCTGGGTGGTAGGATGCTATCTGTTGTTGATGGGTTGGTAGGATGCAATCTGTGGGTAGAGCTGGGTGGGTAGCATGATATCTGTTATTGATGGGTGGGTAAGATGCAATCTGCGGGTAGAGCTAGGTGGGTAGGATGCTATCTGTTGTTGAGGGGTGGGTAGGATGCCATCTGTGGGTGGAGCTGGGTGGGTGGGATGCTATCTGTTATTGATTGGTGTGAAGCATGCAATCTGTGAGTAGAGCTGGGTCGGTAGGATGCTATCTGTTGTTGATGGGTTCGTAGGATGCAATCTGTGGGTAGAGCTGGGTGGGTAGGATGCAATTAGTGGGTAGAGCTGGGTGGGTAGGTTGTAATCTGTGGGTAGAACTGGGTGGGTAGAATGCCAACTGTTGTTGCTGATGGGTGGGTAGGATGCAATCTGTTCGTAGAGCTGGGTGGGTAAGATGCCATCTGTTTTTGATGGGTGGGTAGGATGCAATCTGTGGGTTGAGCTGGGTGGGTAGGATGCAATCTGCTGGTAGAGCTGGGTGGGTAGGATGCTATCTGTTATTGATGGGTGGGTAGGATGCAATCTGTGGGTAGAGCTGGGGGCTGGATGCTATCTGTTGTTGATGAGTGGTAGCATTGAAATTGAGGTAGAACTGGGTGGGTAGGATGCAATCTGTGGGTTGAGCTGCGTGGGTCAGATGCTATCTGTTGTTGTTGATGGGTGGGTAGGATGCAATCAGTGGGTAGAGCTGGTTGGGTGGGATGCTATCTGTTGTTGATGGGTGGGTAGGATGCAATCTATTTGATGGGTGGGTAGGATGCAATCTGTGGGTAGAGCTGGGTGGATAGGATGCTATCTGTTGTTGATGGGTAGGTAGGATGCAATCTGTGGGTGGTGCTGGGTGGGTAGGATGCTATCTGTTGATGGGTGGGTAGGATGCAATCTGTGGGTACAGGTGGGTGGATGGGATGCAATCTGTGGGTACAGCTGGGTGGGTAGGATGCAATCTGTGTACAGCTTGGTGGGTAGGATGCAAATCTGTGGGTACAGCTGGGTGGGTAGGATGCTGTCTGTTGTTGACAGGTTGGTAGCATGCAATCTGTGGGCATAGCTGGGTGTGTGGATGCTATATTGTTGATGGGTGGGTAGGATTCAATCTGTGGTTAAAGCTGAGTGGGTAGGATGCTATTTGTGGGTAGAGCTGGGTGGGTGGATTCTTTTGTGAGAAGAGCTAGTTGGGTATGATGCTATCTGTGGGTAAAGATGCATGGGTAGGATACTGTCTGTTCTATCTATTGATAGTGATGAGTGGGTAGGATGTAATCTGTGGGTAGAGCTGGGTGGGTAGGAAGCTATCTGTTGAAGGGTGGGTAGGATGCAAAGTGTGCGTAGAGTTGGGTGGGTAGGATGCTATCTGTTGTTGATAGGTGGGTAGCATGCAATCTGTGGGTAGAGCTAGGTGGGTAGGATGCTATCTGTTGATAGGGGGGTTGCATGCAATCTGTGGGTAGAGATAGGTGGTAAGGATGCTATCAGTTGTTGATGAGTGGGTAGGCTGCAATCTGTGGATAGAGCTGGGTGGGTAGGATGCAATCAGTGGGTAGAGCTGGGTGGGTAGGATGTAATCTGTGGGTAGAACTGGGTGGGTAGGATGCCAACTTGTTGCTGATGTGTGGGTAGGATGCAATCTGTGGGTACAGCAGGGTGGGTAGGATGCACTCTGTGGGTACAGCTGGGTGGGTAGGATGCAATCTGTGGGTACAGCTGGGTGAGTAGGATGCCATCTGTTGTTGGGTGGGTAGGATGCAATCTGTGGGTAGAGCTGGTTGGGTAAGATGCCATCTGTTGTTGATGGGTGGAGTACATTGATCTGTGGGTGAGCTGGTGGGAGGATGCTATCTGTTGATGAGTGGGTAGCATGCAATCTGTGGGTAAAGCTAGGTGGGTAGGATACTATCAGTTGTTGCTGGGAGGATAGAATGCAATCTGTGGGTAGAGCTAGGTGGGTAGGATGCAATATGTGGGTACAGCTGGGTGGGTAGGATGCTATCTGTTGATGGGTGGGTAGGATGCAATCTGTGGGTAGAGCTGGGTAGATAGGATGCTATCTGTTGTTGATGGGTGGGTAGAATGCAATCTGTGTGTAGAACTCAGTGGGTAGGATGCTATCTGTTGTTGCTGATGGGTGAGTAGAATGCAATCTGTGGGTAGAGCTGGTTGGGTAGGTTGCTATCTGTTGTTGGAGTGGGTAGGATGCTATCTGTTGATCAGTGGTTAGGGTTGCAATCTGTGGGTAGAGCTGGGGTGGTAGAGG
This sequence comes from Neoceratodus forsteri, assembly GCA_016271365.2. Classification (NCBI taxonomy): domain Eukaryota; kingdom Metazoa; phylum Chordata; order Ceratodontiformes; family Ceratodontidae; genus Neoceratodus; species Neoceratodus forsteri. The sequence goes on from JADMNL010000026.1 coordinate 181,548, forward strand.
ATGCTATCTGTTGCTGATGAGTGGGTAAGGTAGCAATCTGTGGATAGAACTGGGTGAGTAGGATGCTATCTGTTGTTGATGAGTGGGTAGACTGCAATCTGTGGGTTGAGCTGGGTGCTTAAGATGCAATCTGTGGGTAGATCTGGGTGGGTAGGATGATATCTGTTGATGATGGGTGGGTAGTTTGCAATCTGTGGATACAGCTGGGTGGGTAGCATGCTATCTGTTGTTGGGTGGGTAGGATGCAATCTGTGGGGTGAGCTGGGTCGGTATGATGCTATCTGTTGTTGATGGGTGGGTAGGACGCAATCTGTGGGTAGAGCTGGGATGGTAGGATGCTATCTGTTGATGAGTGGGTAGCATTGAATCTGTGGGTAGAGCTGGGTGGGTATGATGCTGTCTGTTGTTGACGGGTGGGTATGATGCAATCTGTGGGTACATCTGGGTGGGTAGGATGTTATCTGTTGTTGATGGGTGGGTAGGATGCAATCTGTGGGTAGAGCTGAGTGGGTAGGATGCAATCTGTTGTTGATGGGTGGGTAGAATGCAATCTGTGGGTAGAGCTGGGTGGGTAGGATGCAATCTGTTGTTGATTTGTGGGTAGGATGCAATCTGTGGGTAGAGCTGATTGGGTAGGATGCAATCTGTTGTTGATGGGTGGGTAGAATACAATCTGTGGGTAGAGCTGGGTGGGTAGGTTGCTATCTGTTTTTGAGTGGGTAGGATGCTATCTGTTGATCAGTGGGTAGGTTGCAATCTGTGGGTAGAGCTGGGTGGATAGGATGCTATCTATTGTTGATGAGTTGGTAGGTAGGAATCTGTGGACAGAGCTGGGTGAGTGGGATGCTATCTGTTTTTGATGAGTTGGTAGGATGCAATCTGTGGGTAGAGCTGGGTGGGTAAGATGCAATCTGTGGGTAGAGCTGGGTGGGTAGGATGCTATCTGTTGATGATCGGTGGGTAGTTTGCAATCTGTGGATAGAGCTGGGTGGGTAGGATGCTATCTGTTGTTGATGAGTGGGTAGGTTGCAATTTGTGGATAGAGCTGGGTCAGTAGGATGCTATCTGTTGATGGGTGGGTAGCATGCAATCTGTGGGTAGAGCTGGGTGGGTAGGATGCTATCTGTTCATGGGTGGATAGCATGGAATCTGTGGGTAGATCTGGGTGGGTAGGATGCTATTTGTTGTTGACGGGTGGGTAGGTTGCAATCTGTGGCTAGAGCTGGGTGGGTTGGATGCTATCTGTTGTTGATGGGTGGGTAGCATACAATCTGTGGGTAATGCTGGGTGGGTAGTATGCTGTCTGTTGTTGATGATGGGTGGGTAGGTTGCAATCTGTGGATAGAACTGGGTGGGTAGGATGCTATCTGTTGTTGATGATGGTTGGAAGTTGTTATCCCTCTGTACAGACAGCTGGTGAGACCCCATCTGGAGTACTGCGTGCAGTTCTGGAGACCCAATCTCTGCAAGACATAGACAGGATGGAGGCAATCCAGAGGAGAGCAACTAAAATGGTGCAGGGTCTGCACCAGAAGACATGTGAAGACAGACTTAAGCAGCTTAATATGTATATCCTCAGGGAAAGGGGGGGGCATGATAGAAACTTTCAAGTACCTCAAGGGAATCAACAAAGTCCAAAAGGGTAGCATCTTTCAGAAAAATAGGTGTGCAAGAAGAAGGGGGCACAATTTCAAGATAGAGGGGGGACGGCTCAGAGGTAATGTGAGGAAGTATTTTTTCACGGAGAGGGTTGTGGATGCATGGAATGGAAGGTTCTAATTATGTTCTTCTTCTCTTGTTTTCAGGGGAGTGTTATGTTTAGTGCTCTCAATTTTCTTCTTTATATGCTTTATTCCAGTTGACTGCTAAGGTCATCTTTGTAGATTGGTAGAATGGTATAGAATAAAAATAAAATGTATATATATTGTGTGTGTGTGTGTGTGTGTATATATATATATATATATATATATATACTGACATAATACTATTTACATTATTACATCTTATTTTGGTAATGTATAAACATCAGAATGAAGGTAAGGGTTCCATAATTCCATACAATTTATCGGATCTGCCATTACTAACACAAGTCAATTTCTCATAACTGGCTCTGATTATTAAGTCAGATAACCATTCTCGAACTGAGGGAGTCTCAGGTTCATGCCAGTATTTTAAGATGATGTTTTCTGTGGACCCTGGTAATGAATGCTGCGTGTAACCATAACATCTGGTATTGAGAAAAATTTGTAATGTCTTTGGCGAAGCCCAATAATATAAAGTGCAGAAGACATACATTGATTCTTTGGTGTGATCAGATGAAGTTCATTTCTGTAACTAGGATCATTATTGACTGCTGCCTATAACCACAAATTCCTGTCTCCTTTAAGTGTCTGTGGTGTCCAGTGGCTGCCCTCACTAACCCTGGCTCATTAAAAGTCTCTGATGTTACAGTGGCTCCCATTCCTAACCCCAGCTCAGAGAGTGTCCCTGGTGTTCTGGTAGCCCCCTCCCTAACACCATATCTGAGTGTGTCCCTGGGTCCAGTGGCCCTCTTCCTATCCCACTTCTGAGAGTGTCTCTGGAGTCCAGTGGTCCCCTTCCCAACCTCATCTTGGAGAGTGTCCCTGGTATTCCAGTGGTCCCCATCCCTACTCCCAATATGGAGAGTGTCCTGGTATTCCAGTGGCTCCACCCATAACCCCAGCTCAGAATGTCCCTGGTGTCCAGTGGTTCCCCAACCCGACTCGAGAGTGTTCCTGGTGTTCTGTGGTCCTACTTCCTTACTCTAGTTCAGAGAGTGCCCTGGTGTCCAGTGACTCCCTCCTAACCTCAGCTCAGAATGTCCCTGGTATCCAGTGATCTCCCCAACCCCAACTCAGACAGTGTTCTGTTCAGTGGCCCCTCCCTTACCCACCTCAGGGAGTGTCCCTGGTGTCCAGTGGATCTCCTCCCAACCCCAGCTCAGAGAGTATCCTGGTGTCCAGTGGGTCTCCTTCCTCTACCCAGCTCAGAGAGTGACCCTGATGTTCAGTGGTCTCCCACAACCCCAACTCAGACAGTGTTCTGGTGTTCAGTGCCCCTCCTTTCCCAGCTCAGAGAGTGCCCCTGTGTCCAGTGGACCCCCTCCTTAACCCCAGCTCAGAATGTCACTGGTGTCCAGTGCTCCCCAACCCCAACTCAGAGAGTGTTCTGGTATTCAGTGCCCCCCCTCCCTTACCCAACTCAGAGAGTGTCCCTGGTGTCTAGGGGGTCTCCCTATCTAACCCCAGCTCAGAAAGTGTCCCTGGTGTTTCAGCAGGTCTCCTTACCTAACCCCTACTCAGAAAGTGTCCCTGGTGTCCAGTGGGTCTCCCTCCTTAACCCCAGCTCAGAGAGTGATCCTAGTATTCAGTGGGTCTCCCTACCTAACTCCAGCTCAGAGAGTGATCCTAGTGTCCAGTGGGTCCCCTCCCAAACCCCAGCTCAGAGAGTGTCCCTGGTGTCAAGTGGATCCTGAGTCACAGCATCAGTTCAAAAAGTGCCCCTGGTGTTCCAAGGGCCCCCCCAATCCCAGCTTAGAAAGTGCCACTGGTGTCCCAGGGGCCCCTCTCCTTAACCCTAGCTCAGAAAGTGCCCCTGGTCTTGGTGTCTACTAGTTACCCACCCCGATTTTCCTGTGTGCAGCTCCTCATTGCTGGGTCTCTCATCAATCACCATCCCATGCCAGCTCAGTCACCTCCTCAAAGCAACTATCTTTAGGAAGTTCTGTCTTTTGAACCATATAGGTAAGGCATAACACAGGGTATGTTATGGTGGGATAACGGCCCACCTCGGATGGATTGAAGCACGAGGTGAGAAGGGCCGATAGCTCACAATACTGCACTCCCTGGAGTGGCTTACTGCTATTATAAAATGGGTCCTTTTACTAAATTGGATGTATTTTTAAACATATTTTCTTGAGCTACTTTTAGCTGGGCTGTTGTGCTGGGATAACACCCCATCTGAAAGTACCTCTTGGCCAATCAGGAGCCAGCATTCTGTCTACCAGTTTCATAATACTGTACACATCACTGCAAATTGATATAAAGACATTTTTAATATAATTGTGTATTGAAAGTGAATCAACATGATGCAACATGTATTACTTTGACTCCAAGTCTGCAATAATGACAAATATTTTTTCTAGCCCTCACTGTTTAACCTTGCTGTGTATGCCAATGACTTCAACTGTACACTTAAAAAATCTTTTTTAAATCTGCATTTTATTAAGTTTTTGAAGGAACACAAGCAACATTTACATTTCATATACATCTTCCCAGCTTTGCCAATGCCAGAGAATCATTAACAATTACCAGTCATTCAATATTTTATAATACATTGGTGAAGAGGCCTTCAAGACACTTTACCCTCAATGTGATGCCCTTATATTCTAGGATTTGATAAGTCATTGTATACTCTACTACCCTATGGTATAATGTCTGTCCTATGATGCATAACCCACAACCACCATTTATTCCAAAATGCTATACATTTCTGTTCTCTCAGGTTTATACTGGCTGTGAGTTTCTCCATTACATATATTTGGTATACAATATTCTCCCATTCTCTCAATGTCAGAGGATTCCTCTGCATCCATTTCCTTGTAATTGTTTTTTTCAGTGCCGGCAATAATATGACCAGCAGTTTTTTTTCTATGTGACCTTTGAAAATGATTCGGGAAACATAACAAGAGGACACTTTCCAGTGAAAGAGTCCCCAGGTCTGGAAATAATTCTGAAAGGGCATCTGACACCCCACCCAATATGGACCCAACACTCAGCAATTCCAAAATATGTGCGTATGCATTGCTAAGAGCTCCCTGCATTCCCGCCAACACTTAGTCCCGTGCCGAGCATCAAATTTACTTGTTATTTGGGGTGTTCTAAAAAATCGGGAAACACATTTCCATCCAAATTCCCTCCAGATGTGTGAGAGAGTGGTCTTGTGTTGAGTGATATATATCTTCTCCCAGTCTTCTTCATTTAATTGTATTCCCATCTCTCCTCCTATCTCCTCTGAGACTCCTGGGACTCCTCTTGGAGCCCTGAGAGAGGGCACCATATACTACTGAAATTATATGTTCTGGAATAGCTTCTCTAAGCTAGTAACAATGAGATCCAGAAGGAGGGTGAATCCTCAGGGATCCCAGATCAAGCCAATAGTTTTCCTACAGTACTGTCTCAACTGCAGTAATCTAAAAAGTCCTGTTTACCCAGTTGGATTCTTCTGGCCAACTCCTGGAATTGGCATAGAATGCCTTGATCATATAACTGATAATAATGTTTTAATCCCTGTCTTTGCCATTTCTTAAATGTATGATCTTCTCTAGCGGTTTAAACCCGGGATCACTGGCAGTCTTGACAGAAGTTTGGTAGAGGGTGAGTTTTTAATTTTATTATCACTTGCCTCCAGATTATAAGAATTTGTCTGGTATATCTAGACTCTATCTCTTTTCTAAATTAAGTTTGAACTAGAAACTTCAAATAAAAGTTCCTCTATCTTGTCTCTCATTTCCCCTATTTCTATCTATCTCATTCCAATGCTGCTCTGAGGTTCCCTCTAACCACTGCAGGGCATGTGACATAACCGCCACTTTGGCATATTTCTCCAGGTTTGGGAGAGCTAACCCTCCCCTAGCTTTTGGTAGTTGCAGTGTCTTAAATGCTCGTCTGGGTTTTTTCCCTTGCCATAAAAATTCAAAATCATTCTGTTCCATTTCTGAAATTGTAGTTTATCTGGGTATAGTGGAAGGGTCTGGAAAATATATAAAAATCTGGGGAGCACATTCATTCTAATTATATCCAAGCATTGGTTCAGGGAGAGGGGGAAATGATACAGTCTCTGAAAGTCTTCTTGAACGTTTTTTATCAATGGGTTATAGTTGATATCAAATAATTGTCATAAATCTTGGGGTATTATAATTCCAAGATATCTAAACTTATTGCCATTCCATCGGAAAGGAAAACGACCAAGAATCTCTGGACTAGGATTGTAATGAAAGCGTATCACCTCTGTCTTACTCATATTTAACTTATAGCCAGACAGAGCCTCTAGCTCTGCGAGAGGAGAGAACAGTTCAGGTAATGAGGTCTCTGGTTTAGTCAGATAGATCAGCAGATCAGCAGCATAAAATGATGTCTTATGTTCTATATCTAAATATTGTAGCCCCAAGATCAAGGTATTCTCCCGCATCGCTTATGCCAGAGGCTCTGCGTACAAAGTAAATAAGAGGAGTGAGAGAGGACTTCCCTGCCGAGTGCCCCTCTTCAAAGGAAAATGTGATGAGAGAGAGATGTTAACTTTAATCATTGCCTGAGGGAGGTGTATAGTTGTTTAATCCTGTTTATATAGGGTCATGGAAGTTAAAAGTCTCCATGGTATATCTCAGAAAATACCAGGAGACCTGACCAAATGCCTTTTGCATATATTGAGCAGCAATAAGGGAGTCTCTTTGTTTCTGCACTCTTTCTAATAAATAAATTGCATGTTTGGTGTTATCCAAGGTTTGACGCTTGACAATAAAACCTGCTTGATCTTTATGGATAAGATCTGGTAAAAGCCTCTCTAATCTTTTGGCCAAAACAGCTGCAAAATATTTGTAATCCTGATTAAGAACTGAGATTGGTCTGTATGACTCAGATTTAATGGGTCTTCATTTAGTTTAAGAATTGTGGAAATATTTGCATATTGCCAACTGTTAGGGGTGTGGTGGAGCCTTCTTGAATACTTTTAAATAGATTATTAAGGGACTATAGTAATTCTTTCAAAATGATTTGTAAAACTCCGTAGTAGAAGCCATCTGGTCCAGGGCTTTTATTGGGTTTGGAATTTTTAGTACTAAAACTGATCTCCTGAGATGTAATGGGTCTCATTAATCTAGTTTGCTGCTCTATAGTAATATGAGGAAGGTGTATCTTTCAGAAAAATGCTCTGTATCTTCCTTCATCTGGTTCTATAGGCTGATAATATAGCTTAACATAGAAGTACCAAAAACCCTCCACTATATCTTTTGCTGTATTTAACATAGTAGAAGTAGTTGGGTGTCTAAGTTTAGCTATGGTAGATTATGCCTGCAGTTTTCTAAGTCTATAAGCTAACATTTTAGCCACTTTACTGCCCCCTTCATAGTATCTCTGCTTTAAGTACATCAGGGCCTGTTCTGTTTTCCAATTTGGAATATCTTGAAGTTGGGCTTTTATTCTTTTTATTTGAGGTGCTAGAGAGGCACCTTCCTGAGAATGAGCTGATTGTGAATCCACTAATTCCCTTTCTAATTCTTGTTGTTTTGAACCTGTATTTTCTTTTGATATGCTGCACATGATATAATCTCCCTCTTAAAACTGTTTTCAAAGTGTCCCATATAGTACCTTCTGTTATTGCTGGGTTAATATCCTCTTGTAGGATATGCGGTATCCATTGTTTCACTTTATCCCTAAACTGTTTATCTTTAATAAGCATATTATTAAATCTCCAGTCTTGGGATATATTCCTGTCCTGTATAGAGTTCTAATGAAACTACACGTGGTCCGAAAGATGTATTGGTGATATAGAGACCTCCCATTATCTGTCAATATATTCTGCTTCAAGGAAAAAAATAATCAGTCCTAGAATAGGTATTATGGGCACCTGAATAAAAGCGATATATTATTAGACTATCGGGTTTTGATATCTCCACATGTCTATGAGAGCAAGGTCTTTAATTAACCTTCTTCCATGTCTCTGTCCCAGTGTGGCACAGATGGGGTTAGAATTTGAGCTGTCCCAGGAAGCGCCCATAAGGAGATTAAAGTCCCTCCAATTATTAGCCCTTGTTGGAATTCTAATATCTTTTGAAGAGATGCTGATGTACTGAAGCATCTGATCCCAGGGGATATATAAACTTCCCATCATGTATTGTTAACCTGCCCATACTCCCTCACCATTGCTAGTATTACCCTTCTTGTCATGGTATGAATCTTGCAGTATAGTGATTTAGTTTTGAAGAAGGACTGCAGTCCTACGATGACCTTTAGCATATATGCTTGCTATGACGTAGGACATGCCAAACTTAAGAAGATTCTGATGCTCGGCATAGGAAAAATGGGTCTCCTGGAGGAAAATTAGGTGTGTGGTGCATTTTTTTAGTTGCGATAATATTTTAGCCTTTTAATTGGGCTACTAAGTCCATTCACGTTCTGGGATATCACTTTAAAGGTCTCCTTTCTAGATGTCATTTAAATTATTCTATGCAGCTCTCTTCTTCTTCTTCTCTCTCTATCTGTTTACCTCTATGGGCCTGTAGTTCAGGTCTATCAGGTTTCTCTGACCTCTTTTACGCTTAATGCTGTCCTGTATGCTTCTATTATTCCAAACCCGGTGAAAACATTTCCTTCCCTCCCCTCTTTCCTGATTAACTATATACATTGTGAAAAAATTACATTGAACTTCCAAAGTTGGCAAATATGCTGACAGTGGCGGTCTATACTTCTGCCTTCTGTGGGCTTCCTGCCCCAACTTGATGGCTCTCCCCTGGGGTAAAAAGCATCCCCCAAAACATAAACTAAGAGGAGCATAACTTGTAAAGTGGACCACCTCGGTTTTCCAACTAAAAAGGGACAATATATATAGAAAGTAAAATTAAACTAAATATGAATAAATGGTGCTTAAGAATTGCCTCATCCTCTAATCTCCTCCACTCCTCCCCTAATATAGCCTCTACTAGGAGAGAGAGAAAAAAAACTGCAAATTAAAATAATATTGCAGCTGCCCCTCGGATCTGATTAGTCTTTATAAATCAAGGTCTCTTCTGAGTCAGTTCAGAGTACTACTATTCATAAGTAGGTCCATATACATATAGAAATTTTAAATCCAGGTTGACTAGGTGTATGTTTAAGCAATAAGACACAACAGGGTGTGGGTTATTGGGGGTTTACCCATACCTTGTGTGGTGTGTCATGAGGTGCAACCGAGTGACTTAGCCACACAAAAGTAGGTAAATCCCCAATAACTCACACCCTGGAGTGCCTTATTATGATTATACAATGGACCCATGTGTAAAATATGTTTAATTATGTTGTTTTATAAATGCATTTCCTTAGCCGTGGGTAATGCAGGATTTACCCACAGTCATGTGACATGAGTTGACCAATGAGGTTACAGGATTTTCATACACCATTGTATAATCTTCTTTCTCCATATTTCATGATCATCTGGAAATATCCGAGTCTCCTGGACAGGCATCAGGGGACTGGTGCTCCATGAAGGCCATATCTGGAGCCGCATATCACCACCGAGGGAACAGAGCATGAGTTCTCCCAGATGGAAGAGGGCCACCCAACCCCGAACATCCCCCCCGACCCCGACCACGAGGAAGGTCGCCCAAGCCAGATCCCAAGAACCTCTCCAATGGGACTATCCCCAGAGGGCCGATGCCCCTCAATCTCACATCTCCCCCAGTGCACCCCAGAGTCAGCTCCTCCACCGCCTCATTTTACTCAATCTCACTCTGAGATAGTCTGCTCAAACCAAATTGTACTTAGCTGCCAGCCAATATAACATCTGTGCCTGAGCTCTTGATTTTCTTTAGCCAAATTGTAACTTCAGTTAAAATTTCCAGTGACTTTATTATCCGCGGGTCAGGGGATCGACTACCTAATCCCTCTCCCGAGAAAGCCAGATGACTTGAGTACTCTTATTTGGACCTCAGGGAGCTGACGGGGTGATCTCTCACCGGAACTCCCAGATGCTTTCTAAATCACACTGGAGCTCAAATAAGCACTGCATGCCTAGCCAGCGTTCAGCTTATTATGTGGCAGTGAGCTCTTGGGTGCATCCGGACAAAGAAGATCCAACAGCTCCTTCTCACCCCTGGGGAGCCGCATATATACTCTCCTCCAAACCTAATACTCAGTAATTAAGTTCTCAGGTCCTCCCAGGAACCCCCAGTCAGCAGAGCAGGGCCAATGTCCAAGGTCCCACAGCCCCCTGTCAAGCTTTGCTCCCGCAAACCCCCAAAGAATACTCCAGCCTCCCCTCCACCGTCCTTGGAGACTTACTCCTCATCTTGGGACTGTCCTGCTTGCTGGATTCACAGTCTTAAATGGGCTTGGCTGAACACTGAACCAGCAGCTTCTTGACTGACTCTAATACTGCTAATTGGGATCCAGCTTCTGGTATCTGTTGCATTATTCTGGACCCCCGAGAGCTCTGAGTGCGTTGGGCTAGTGGAATGTGACTTGGGAGTTCATATCCATGCTGTCTCAAATCCGACATCGCTTCTGACACGTTCTCATATGTAGATTGTCCATTTGGGTATTGAATAATCAACCGGGATGGATAGGGTGTGCAAAATCTGAGTCTGAGCTGATGCAGTATTGGGAATAGGGGGATGTATTTGCTACGCCTTTGCATAGTCAGCTAAGCATAATCATTATTGAATAATATTCTGTTAGAGCCAAAAAATGTTTTTCCCCTGTATCCAGGCTTTACGCAGAAGCAGCTCCTTTGTGGCATATTTATGAAAGCAGGCAATTATTGAACGAGGTCGCACCTCCGGGCTCGAGGGTTGAGGGCCTAGGGCATGATGTAGCCACTCTATCTCGCATTGAAAGTCCTGAAAAAAAAATTGCCTTTAAAAAGGGCTAGCTTTTGAACCGTTGGGGCTAGATATCTATGAACCATTTCAGTTGAGTTTCAGGGCTAGGCATAGCACCAAAACAGCATTAGTCAGGGTGCATAATGACCTCCTCAGGACTAGAGATAGAGGAGACAGATCAGTTCTTGTTCTCGATCTCTCTCTCTTCAGCCTTTGATACTGTGGATCACATTGTGCTTCTTGATCACCTTCGAGAGTACTGTGAACTCGCCAGTACTGTCATCAACTGGGTTGAATCCTATCTCTCTGGCAGGGAGCAGTGGGTGATGATGGGGAATTTCTCCTCCTCCCTGAGGGCCCTGTCATGTGGAGTACCTCAGGGTTTGATCTTGTCACCGATGTTATTAGCGGTATACATGCTTCCCCTTGGAGAGTTCATTAGACAATACAGTGCGGTGTTTCATTGCTATGCAGATGATACCCAGCTGTATTTGTCTTTTGCCCCAGGTGCAAACCATGCCATGGCAGTGATTAACAACTGACTGGCCGAGATCAATGATTGGATGTCCTCCAGCTGATTGCAACTGAACCCAGACAAGATGGAGGTACTGGTGATTGAGTCAGGTCTAGGATTACTTCTGGGATCAACACCATTGACGGCCTCCCTTAGGGTGCGGGATCTTGGTGTTGTTCTGGACAGCAGATTGACACTTGAAGTGCAGGTGTCATCTGTCAAAAGTGTTTTTTACCGCTTGAGGAACCTCGCTAGGATTAAGACCCTACTTCCGACTGAAGATCTGCCATCACTGGTGTACGCCTTTGTAACTTTGAGGCTGGGTTCCTGCAACCAATTACTTAGCGCACATTTCACCTCCAGCTGTTCCTGTTTTAGCTAAGAAAAGTTTTATATATGTCTTGCTCTTATAATTAAATATGTTTTGTACAGAACTAACTGAATGTTTACACTGCATGTAATTTTCTCCTAAAATGTAAAGTACAAGCCTATGCTCATCTCTGTACGGCCTTTGCTTGTCACATTATGTGGGCCTTGGCCCCAGGTCACATCTGGAATCGAGCATGTTTGCTCAGTATGTTTTCCTGTAAAACTCGTAAATAAATAAATAAATGCTGTTTACTTCAGGGTCACTGGAGGGACCCTCTCCAACTGCAGCTGGTGCAGAACACAGCGTCTAGGTTGCTGATGGGCTGGCAATGTCCAGTCATGTGACCCTAGTCCTGCAGGCTCTGCACTGGCAGCCTGTCAGGTGAAGGATCCTCTTCAAGGTGGGCTTGCTCACCTATAAAGCCCTATATGGGGTGGGCCCTGGTTATCTGGCTGATCTCCTAACACTTGTCTCCTCAGCCTGTTCCCTCCACTCCTCCACCTGGCCTCCTTGATGTTCCCAGGGTCAGGCTAAAACATCAGGCGACTCGTGGCTTTCAGTGTCGCCAGGCCGACCTGCAGAACACTCTACTAGCTGCTATCAGGGAGGCCCTAACTGTGAGTTGTTTAAAAGGGCTAAAGGCCCACCTTTTGTTTGGCCTTCCCAATGAGGGTGACTAACCTATATTAATTTTATGAAACTTTTAATCATGCTGAGGTTTATTTATGTTTTCAGTTTTATTGTGTGTTGTACTGTATCAACCCTACCTTTATTGTAAGCACCCAGATCCTCAGGGATTGTGCACCGGAGAAATAAAATTTGCCTTGCCTTGCCTAGAAACGTAATTTGCTTTTAATGAAGGCTTGGATCAATGTGTATCGATATATTCTATCACTAAACTTTCAATGGACTGGTATACAGAAAAGGTATTGACACAAAGAAGTTTGAAAAAATGTTTTTCTTTTTTAACATTTTTGGTTCATATAGAGGAAAACAAATAATTATGGTTTGGCTTTTGTTATGAAAATGTGTTTCTAAAATGGTGTAAATGTGTTACATATGATCTTCATTTCACCTTCAGGCAACCCCATAATCTTTCTGTGCTGTTGCAGACCATGTCTGTGAAAGTATCAGAAAATTAACTGTTACTCATGCCAGCCTGCTGGCATAAGTGGTAGCACTACTGCTTGCGGTGCTGATGACCCAGGTTTGGGAATGAGCCTGGAGTGTGAAAGGGTCTGCTGGGGGGAGGATGAGCATCCGGAGGACTGCTTTCCTTCTCAGGGGTGGGAGGATCAGGTCGGTCAGCAATAGTTTGCCTCCCACTGAAGACTAGGAGTTGGTGTGCCTGACACCGGTGCGCATATGGGCTTGGCAGGCATCAGCATACACACACACACACACACACACACGAGCCCTGTATGCCTCTGATGCCACTGCATGTTCGGGAGCTTTGGGGAACTCCAATGGAAAAATCCATCTCACCAGGCAGCAGCAGGAAGCCGGGACCCTGGACTGCCTACACACTGGAAACAACCTGAAGCGATAAGCGGAGGGACTGGAGGAGAAGGTATGCCTGTTTGCAGATGATATGAATATCTGCAACAGGGTGGACACACCAGAAGGGGTAGAGGTAATAAGGGAGGACCTAAAGATCCTGGAGAGGTGGTCAGATACATGGCAGATGAAGTTTAATGCAAAAAAAGTACAGTAATGCACATGGGGCATAAGAACTCACAAGCCAATTGCACAATGGAAGAGGAGGAATTAAAGGCAGTGGAGCAGGAGAGGGATCTGTGGATTATAATTTTAGATAACCTTAAGGTGAGGAATCAATGCAGCAAAGCAGTTGGTAAGGCAAATAGAATGTTGGCATGCATAGGGAGGGGTATAACAAGCAGGAGGAGGGAGGTACTAATGTTCCTTTATAAGTCCACGGTGAGACCTCACCTGGAGTATGGGATTCAGTTCTGGAGGCCTCACCTGTGCAAAGATATAGACGGGATGGAGAGGGTTCAGAGAAGGCAACCAAGATGGTGCACAACATGCATCGGAAGCCCTATGAGGAACGGTTGAGGAGCTGGACCTGTACCCACTGGAGACTAGGAGGAGTGGGGGGAACATGATAGAGATGTTTAAGTATGTAAAAGGGATAAATAAGGCGGGAAAGGGAAGCTTATTCACAAGGAAACTATGTGATAGAATAAGGGGTCATAGTCAGAGATTAGAGGGAGGAAGATTTAGGAGCAATGTGAGAGGGCGCTACTTCACTGAGAGGGTAGTGGACCCCTGGAACAGACTGCCTGAGGAGGTAGTGGGAGCCAAAACCGTGGAGGGTTTCATGAGGGCATGGGACAGATATAAAAGGTTGGACAGGGGGCAGAGGAGGAGGAGGTATCTGGACTTGGGGAGCGAATAAGGAGGAAGGAGTTAAGAGGCAAACTCGATAGGCCAGGAGGGTCCTTTTCTGCCAACAGATTTCTATAAATCTATGATAAGTCTTGGCCAGGGCTCACAGGGTGATATGGTTTCTCCCTACAGGGGATCCCTCTGTGAGGGACAAGTCACAAACCTCCCAAACTGGGCAGCTGGGAGGGACGTGCCAGGATGGAGGGTGGTTCCAGAGACCTGGGTTGATATGGGGTACATCTCAGCCCTGGCAGGAGTGCCAGAAACGGAGTTAAAAAAAAAAAAATAACTTACTCATTAAAGATATACACATAGAGAACAAGAACCCCAGGACAGAATATTGGATGGGAAGGGTTAAGCGGGATCCTAACACTGAGGAAAGGGACCTGGGAGTCATCAAAAGCGATTCCCTAAAACACTCTAGCCAGTGCAACAGGGCCAACAGCAAGGCAACCAGGATGCTGGGGTGTATCAGTAGCTTTGGAAGTGGGGTGTTGACAGCAGGAGGAAGGAGATGATACTGCCTCTCTATAGATTACTAGTGAGGCCGCATCTGGAATACCTTGCCCAGCTCTGGAGCCCCTACCTAAGAAAAGACAAAGACAGGCTAGTGAAAGTACAGCGTAGGGTGACCAAAATGATTCAGAGCCAGCAGGGCAGATCCTATGAGGGTCAGATTAAGGCCCTGAAGATGTACTTGCTGGAGACTAGAAGGGAGAGGGGAGATATGATCGAGACCTTCAAGTTTCTGAAAGAAATGAACAAGGAAGATGGCAAGGACATATTCAGCAGGACTGGCGAATCAAGAGCACGGGAACATGAGTGGAAGCTGGCAGGGAAAAGGTTCAGAAGGGATGTGAGAACATTTTATTTTACAGAGACAGTGGTCAAGTCGTGTAACAATCTACCAGCAGAGGTGTGGTGGGGTGCAGGAACCATTAGAGGCTTAATACAGTAGTTACCCAGGGAGAAAGTAGAAGAGCAGGGGCAAGGGGGGCAATAGCACTGACTGGAAATGAGATCCCAGGGTAGAAAAGGATAAAACAAGGCAGGCTTCAAGGACCAATGGTCTTTTCTGCTGATATTTTCAGTTTCCTTTTTTTTTATTTTACAGTTTATCCTCCTCCTCCATTTAGCCCTCCTTTCTGCCGATCCTCCCAGCCACATCATCGGTTTCTCTCAGGACTTACCTTCTGTCATGGCTTGCCATCTGTGGCAGGCTGGCAGGTAGTCCCTTGACCCGCCGAGATACGGATCCTGATTTGGGAGGCGCCTGAGTCACCGATGCGGGGCCTGTGGAGATTGGCGATCATCCTGCCAGCCAGGGTGAATTTCCACATTCCCTTCCTCTAGGGATGCCAACGCTGGGACTACATCCCTGACATGCACATGCACTGGCACACTCATGTGATGCGCCCTCCCACCCCAAGTCCTACTCACCCCGACAACCCACATGCCTGTAGGTGGCAGTGCTGCAGTGACACGGTACCCTCTCCCCGTGAGAAGGAGAATGTCCTATGGGACACCCAATCCACCATGCCCCCACCAGCTCTCAATGATCCAGGCTCAATCCTGAACTCAGGTCGCCTATGTTGCGAGTGGTAGGGCTAATGCTGCGCTGATGGGCCAGCTTATTTTCTAAGTTTCTAAAGAGACCAATTTTAATCCTCTTGCAAATCTTATGAAGACAAAATTAAAGAAACGTATGATGCTTGTTTTGAAATATTACTAATATCTTCTGAGTGCAAACCACACCTTCATTTTGTGGGGAGGTGAGCTGAGTTCCTGTTCTTACTTATCTCCGTCCTGGCTCTCCCCGTCTCTCCCCTTGGTAGGGCAAAAGCATCTATATCCCAGCAGCAAATATCTGGCCAAAAAGTGCAGGAGTAATGATTTCTGTAGCTCTCCCTATTTCCTCTTGCAGCTGGACTGTAGGGATTCACGGAAAAGTGACACACCCCATGAGTTCGGAAACTTTAGATCCAACAATAGCATATTAAGACCTCTGGATTTGAGTATCATCTATACACAGGTAATGGTTGCTGGTAGGTATTCTGGATGCCCTACTATTTACAAGATATATTAAACTTGCTTCAGTTTCTCCCTTTGGTATCCAGTTATGGCAGACTGAAAAATTCTTGTGGGTATGTCTTGACTCTATTTCATTGCCCCTGCAGCAGTATGGCAAGGAGGTTGACGTTGCTAGTGACCCCTTTACTGCCGCACAAATCCTGCATGGACACTCTAGCCTTATGGTGTTGAGTTTTGTTGACTAATATTGTCAAGATTCACAAATATTTATCACTGCAGGCAGTTGAATCACTGGCCCACGTGATGATGTTAGTAGTGGAATACTGAAACTTGTTTACTGAGTTTCATCGGACAAAAGAAGGCACAAGGCACATCAAAATTGTCCCCCACACTATGTGGGACATAGTCCTTAGCTGAGGTAAACATTAGCCAATCATTCAGCCCTTTTTTGAATGAGTTAAAATTGTTTAAATCCACTTAGTTTTTGTGGAAGTAAATTCCACAGTTTAGATGCTCTTATATTAAAGAAGTTATCTCTTCTATTTGTCTTTGCCCAGTTAACCACAAGCTGTCTGTTGTGTAACCTACCAATAGCACGTTTTTTAGAATACTTCAGTCCATACTAGTACATTAACTCTGGTGACTGCAACATTTTATAGGTAAAAAGAATATCACCCTGCGTCTTTCTGTTGTATAACGAATAAAGACTTGTTTCTTTTAACCCAGTAGGATAATCTTTAGATGATAACCTTGGTATCATTTTGGTGACATGTCTTTGGACCTGCTCAATACGGTGTATGTCCCCCTTGAGGTATGAAAGGAGACCGATAGTCGGCATAAAAGGGATCAAATAATGTTCAGATCTCTTAACAAAAGTCCTTCTGATTTGTTTCAAATACCATTTGCTACCCTTGCTACTTTACAGTGGCTGGTAGAGGAAAGTTTATAATTACTATACCTAAATCGTTCTCACTAGCACATGATTTAAGAAATATATTATTAAGGTAGTAATAATGATTTGGATTTTTCCCAAAATGCAGAACTGTACATTTGTCCACATTGAATATCATGTCATTGGTTATGCCCATTGTTCAATAGTTTTAAGTTACTTGCTAGTGTTGAAGCATTATTTAAGCTGTCCACTTTGCCTCCTAATTTGGTGTCGCCTGCAAATTTTGAGATGGTATTATTGAGTTGATTTTCATGTCGCTAATACAAATGTTGAATAAAGTTTATTTATTTTTATTTATTTATTTGAATTTTGATAACGGGTGAGCCACTGAGACAAGCAAGTCCCTTTTCAGGGGCGACCAGAATTCATAATTCTGCAACCTTCGTACATTGTACATTAGGTAAATACATTACAAAGAATAGGTGCAGGAAGATGAGATAAAATGAGATTCATAGTGTAGTAGTAGTAGGCAGGCTACAGGAGTGATGAATGAGCTGGCAGGCAGTGTCCTCAGCTTTAGCCCGTTGATGCCAGGAAGGTCACAGTTGATAAGCCAATGACAAGGTCCAGTGTTGAGAGGCTTTGAGAGAGCGTGGGGCTAACTGTGTAGGAGGCTCAAGACCATAGGGATCATGCAGGGGACTTTTGCACAGGCTAAAAAATCATACATCATACAATCATACATAGTGAACGCTATTACACCAGAGTAGTGTACAGCAATACTAGTATTAGATTTACGGATTACATAGTACTATAGTTGGTTAGAACGAGGAGGTAGGGAGGGAGGATTTCAGTCAAGAGATAGGAAAGCAAGGAAAGCCAAGATGGTTAATGAGGAGGCAAGAGAGAAGACAGGATGGTTTAGGAAAGCAAGGAAAGCCAAGATGGTTAATGAGGAGGCAAGGGAGAAGATGGGAGGGGAGGATATTAAGGGTTGGGATAGTAGAACAGGGATGGTTAGTGGAGGAAACAGAGGAGGGAGAGGAAGTAGAGATAGCATAGAGGGTAGAGGAGGGAGCAGGGGAGAGGGTCAAGTATGAAAGCCAGAGGGGGAGTGAGAGGGAGGGGGATAAGGGCTGCTGAGAAGGGGCTAGGAGAAACGAAGAGAGAAGTATGCAGGCGGTGAAGTAAGGGGTATTGTGATGGATGATTGGATGAAGTTGGCCCCAGAACAGAGCCCTGGGGTATATTGCTATTGACTACACTTGAGTTTGAGAGAACGCCATTTATTCTAACTCTTTGCATTCTGTTTGAAAGCCATTTACTGACCTAGTTAACCAAACATGGTGAGAAACCCAATGAGTTTAATTTATTGATTAGTTTGCAATGTGAAACCTTGTCAAATGCTCAACTACAATCCAGGAATATAACATCCATCGGAATACTGTTGTCGAGACCTTGGCTAATGGAATTGTAGAATGTTATAAGATTTGTGGTATAAGAGTAACCTGGCCTGAACCCATGCTGAATATTGTCCATTATACTGTACCTAGTGATTCAATCTCATTTTCAAGAAGGGATTTGATAAGTCGTTCCATGAACTTACCAATGATGGAAGTTAGGCTGATAGGACAATAATTTTGGACATTAGACCTGCTCCCTTTCTTAAATATTGGTGTAATTATTGCTTTTTGCCAGTCCTCTGGGATCTCATTCTCACTGAGTGATTTATTGAAAATAATGGATAATGGAAGGGGTTACTGATTCTGATGCTTCAATAAGAAACTCAGATGGGTATCATCAGGTCTGGGGCTGGTGGTTTCTTCAATTTCTTGCCAGTTTACATGTGTCTGCCATCCAGCTGTCATTTACAGACACTGACGGCAGAAAAGGCTGTTAGCCCATCCACTC
Source organism: Neoceratodus forsteri (assembly GCA_016271365.2). NCBI lineage: Eukaryota > Metazoa > Chordata > Ceratodontiformes > Ceratodontidae > Neoceratodus > Neoceratodus forsteri. Next base: position 200,266 of record JADMNL010000026.1, read on the forward strand.
TGCCCACCTTACCTAACCAATCTGCCTTGCCCTAGTGGCAATCTTCCCTTTCTACTGTCCCCATTTTTCTAACTAAACCCACCTGCCTGTCACATCTGTGCTCGAAGCTGCCGAATGACTTGGCCTGTACCACTTCTTCAGGTATCTTATCTGCTTAACCACTACCCTTTCCGTGAAGAAGTGCTTCTGGATGTCCTTTTAACCCCTCCCCCACCAGCTTTAGTGAATTCTCTCTCGTCCTGCTGTTTCAGCTCAAGAATAGTCCCTTGGTGTTCACTCTGTTCATCCCATGCAGGTATTTGTATGTCTCAATCACAGTCACCTCTTTCCCTCCCTTTCTCCAGGGTGTACATGTTTAAGTTCTGCAGCCTCTCCTTGTATGTCAAATTCCCAAGGCCATGCCCTGCCTTAGCTGCCCTGCACTGAACTGCCTCTCCAGCTTGCTGCAGTCTTTCCTCAGGTGTCGGCTCCAGTGTCTTGTGCAGTAAACCAGTGGCTCAGGGAGTGGTGTGAGGCCAGAGGGTATGGGTTGATGGTGGATTGGGGGGAGACCTGGGAGGATAAGGAGCTGTATGCTAGAGATAGACTACATCTCAGTTTGGAGGGGAAGGGAATCCTTAAGTTGAAAATAGAGGGGTTCATTGGTAAAAAGTGGGGTTTAAACTTGTGAAGGGGGGTGGGATGGGAGAAAAGGCTGTCAAGGGGGTGCCGATAAAGGAGGGACTCTGTCTCCACCCCCCTGGGGACCAGGAGGATTGCAGGAAAAGGCCAACTGGCAAAGTGCAGACCAGGGGAAAACAGAATCCCCATGGGAACACGAGCAGGGGAAATGGAACTATAGGGAAAGGGTGGAAGGTAGTCCTGCTAAATGCCAGGAGCTTGGGCAATAAAATGCCTGAGCTCCAGGCGATGCTAACTGAGGGAGCAGTGGATGTGGCAGCGGTCACTGAGACTTGGGCCACTGCAAGACATGACTGGGACCTGAACCTGGAGGGTTACACTATGTTCAGGAAGGACAGGGGGGAGGGAAGGGGAGGAGGGGTAGCAATGATAGTCAAAAACTGCATTGGCATAGGGGGAGTAGAGGAGGCGGAGGGAACCATGGAGGCGATTTGGGTCACCTTGATAACAAGGGGGGGCAAGAGAGTAAAAATAGGAGTGGTGTATAGACCCCCTGCCCTGGCGGAGGAGCTGGAGGACAGTCTGGTGGCAGATGTTAGGAGACACTGCAGACTGGGCAGAGGAATGGTGGTGGTGTTGGGGACTTAAACATGCCAGGAACAGACTGGGAGACTATGACATCCTCTGTGACCAGGGAACAGAGGTTGTTGGATGTCTTCAAGACGCTGCTCCTAACTCAGCAGGTGAGGGAACCGACCAGGGAGCCTTGGTACTGGATGGTCCTGGCAGACAGTGACCAGATTGGGGCCTGGAGGTAAGGAACCCATTGGCGGGAGTGACCATGCCACAGTCTGGTTCTGCCTGGACCAGAGAGGGGTAGAAGGCTGCACAAAGACGGAAGTAACCAACTTCAGAGGGGCGGATTTTAAGGAAATGGGAAGGATCCTTAAGGAACATTTGGATGGTATTGGGTCCGACATGGACACTGATAGTAGGTGGGAAATCATCAGGAGAGGGGTGCAGGATGCTACTAGCACCTGTGCAAGAGTAAGACGAAAATGCGGTAGGGCCCAAAAACCCTGTTGGTGGACCAGGGAGGTCCAGGAGGTGGTGCAGGGAAAGAAAGCAGCCTATAAGCAATTCAAGTGCTCAAGGAGTGAAAGGGATTGAGGGGAGTATGAGCTGATGGCTAGAAGGGCCACTAGAGTGGTGAGGGCAGCTAAGGCAAGGAAGGAGCAGAACCTGGCCAGGGGAATTAGGAGAGGGAACAAGGGGTTCTTTAGATACATTGGGGAAAGACGAAGGGTGAAGGGGCAGATTAGCAGGATTAAATCAGGGGAGAGATGGGCACAAGACCCGGGGCAGCAGGCTGAAGTACTAAATGAGTACTTCACCTCAGTTTTCACCAGGGAAAATGGGGGTTCTGCATCATACATGGGAGGAGACAGAGATACTGAGGAGGGGGGACCCTTACCGATCGGCAGGTCTGGGGAGAGGGGGAGGCATCACTGGCAGGTGGGGGGAGGGCTAAGCAGGGAGAAGAGGTACCGGAAGTGGAAATCACAGCAGAGAGAGTGAGGGAAGCCCTCAGCTCCCTTAAGATGGAGAAAGCACCAGGGCCGGATAAATTACATCCCAGAGTGCTGAAGGAACTTGCAGATGTCCTGGCGAAACCCCTGGCAGAGCTTTTCACCATCTCTCTGAGGACAGGATGGGTGCCCCAAGACTGGAAGGTGGTGCATATAGTGCCTATCCACAAGGGGGGATCAAGGGAGGCGGCAGGGAGCTACAGGCCTGTCAGCCTGACATCGGTGGTGGGCAAGGTGATGGAGGGCATAGTCAAGGAGAGGCTAGGGGGGACCTGGATAAGTCAGGGTGCCTGGATGATAGACAGCATGGATTCATCCCGGGGAAATCGTGTCAGACAAACCTGGTGGAGTTCTATGACTGGGTGACAAGTGCCTTGGACCTGGGTAGACCAGTGGATGTCCTCTTTCTAGACTTCAGCAAGGCATTTGACTCTGTTCCTCACGTGGGCCTGTTGGATAAGCTGGGAGAAATGGGGGTGGGGAACCAGATGATCAGATGGATAGGCAATTGGCTCCAGGACCGGACCCAGAGGGTCGTAGTTGGTGGGATAGTCTCATCCCCAAGGAGGGTCATTAGTGGGGTCCCACAGGGATCAGTCCTTGGGCCCCTTCTGTTCAACGCCTACGTATCTGACATAAGGACAGGAATCAGGAGTGAGATGAGTCTCTTTGCAGATGACTTGAAACTGGGGGCGGTGGTGGATGGGGAGGAGGGGAGGGTGGCCCTACAGGGGGACCTGGAGGCTCTGGAAAGATGGTCTAGAAAGTGGAAGCTGAGGTTCAATGCAGGGAAATGCAAGGTACTCCACCTGGGGGCCAGAAACCCAGGCCAAGTGTACACACTGGGGAATGCTACAAGTCTTGATGGCTGAGAGGGACCTGGGGGTGGTGGTGGATGTCAAGATGAACAACTCGGAGACTTGTAGGAGGGCAGCAGCCAAGGCCAACAGGATGCTGGGATGCATCGCTAGGGGGATCACCTCCAGAAGGAGGGAAGTGATACTCCCTCTGTATAACTGCTTGGTGAGGCCGCACCTTGAGTACTGCGTGCAGTTTTGGAGGCCACACTTAAAGAGGGACATTAACCTCCTGGAGAGGGTCCAGAGGAGGGCAACCAAAATGATTTGGGGCTTGGGGGACAGGACCTATGAGGAGAGGCTCGAAGAGCTAAATATGTACACATTGGAAGAGAGAAGGGACCGGGGGGACATGATAGAGGTCTTCAGGTACATGAAGAGGGTAAATAGGGGAGGAACAGTCAGGGTGCTTCGAAGGAAGGAGGAAGGGGCCACTAGAGGGCATGGGTGGAAGCTGGAGGGGGGAAGATTCAGGGGAGAAAGGAGGAGGTGCTACTTCACTGAGAGGGTGGTGGAGCCATGGAATGCACTGCCTAGGGGGCTGGTGGAGGCAGAGACAGTGGAGGGGTTCAAGAGGGTGTGGGACAGGTACAGGGGAAGGGTTCTGGAAGCAAAATCCAATGCAGCAAGAATATCCGGAACTGGGAAGGGAGAAGCCAGAGAAGGCAGGACAGCAAGGTCAGCACCCAGGGTGGGGGCTGACCAAACGAGCAGACACGAAAGACTGTTAGGCCTATTCTGCTGGCATTTTAGTATGTTAGTATTCCAGGTGCGGCCACACCAGTGACCTGTACAGAGGAAGGATCACTTCCGCATTCTACTGCTTATCTTCCATGTATTGCAGCATTCTGCTTGTTTTGCTCAGTGCCCTGTTGCAGTGTGCAGATGTGTTTTCTCATATTCTGTTTCTCCCTGGTGGTCAACTCCTATCGGTCCCCAAGCCCCATCACCCAGCATCCATCAGATTATACACTGGCTCAGAGGTGTCTGGCTGGCTGGACGTGGTGCCCCAAGGAGACCAATCCTCCTGCCTGTCGAACATCACTTCTTTTCCATTTTCTGCCCTCCCTGCTGCTGGGGCATGACACGTAGTGGCATATGTGGAGGCATATGCATGTTGCAGAGTCCGCAGCACCCTCTCGATGCTGGAGTCCCGACCCATTCTGTCCTCATGCCTTCACTTGGGGCAGTCATTTGGTGGGACTGCCAGGATCCCTCCCGGAGAGGAGAGCTGTCCTCTGGATGCTCAATTCTCCCTCCCTCCCTCCCTGGCCAACCCCTGGTGACCCACTCTGTACCACAAACACGTCACTGTTGTGGCAGGGGGTAAGGTATGATGCCTCAGCTCTCCGTGCCACTGAGCGGACCCTGTGTGCAGATGTTTTAGAGGTCTCTGATATCATGACTCCTAAATTATTTTCTTCCAGAGTGCTATCCGCACCACCCCTCCAATTTCAGAGTGCACCCTTGACTCCTTTTTCCAAACTGCATTATTTAAAAATGTTTTCATATTGATTTTTATCCTCCCAGACCACAACAGGGGAAGCTCCCTTCTGCTAACCTCACCACTCCTATCTGCCATCCATAGTCTCACCAGGACTTATCATGTGGCTCAGACCCCCATAGATTACCCCCCCAACTTGGTGGAGTCTCAGGAGGTGAAGGGCTGCACCCCCCCAATGCTTGAAATCCAGTTTGTTGCCACAGGTTGTCCTAGTAACTAGGTGGGTGGGAGAGGGGTGGGCAGGCATCATATGCCCCCCGTTGTGCCTTCCATTTTCCTCCTGGATTTCCTGTGCTCCTCTCCCCAGCCATGGTATGCTCGAGAAGTGCATGTGGTTGGAGGCCCACATGAGTCCCAAGACTGCGACTCCCTCTCCTTCCCTCTGATGAACATCTGCCTCCTGGCACTCCTATGAGCTATCACCAGGCCCCCACTTGGTGGCAACTAAGAGCTGGTACAGTCAACCTTCCCAATCCGGGAGAGGAGGGCTGCTTGGTGGCCACTCAGTCCTGTCCCAACCCTCCACCCTTTCCATCCCCCAGCAACCCGGGCTTGTTCCTGAACCTGGGTCACTGGTGTGGCAAGAGGTAAAGTGCTCAGCGCCTCAGCACTCCATGCCACTGGGCTGGCTTATTTTACATTTTTTAGCATTAAAGTTCAGCTGAGAGATCTTGGACCAGTTCTCCAGCCTGCCCAGATCTTCCCTTAGTTCCCTTCTATCTTCATCCATGTGTAACCTTGCGCAGATCTTTGTATCATCTGCAAAGAGGCAGATCTTATTCTTGATATCTTCATCTATGTCAGAGAGGAAAATATTGTAGAGGACCAGTCCTAGTACTGAACCCTGAGGTACCCTGCTTGTTACTTCTCTCACTTCTGAAATGTATCCGTTGACTATCGGTGGCCATCCTCTGTGTTCTGCCCCCAGCCAACTCTCTGCATAACTCAATATCTTTTCCTCTGCCCCAAGGTCCCTAATCCTTTTGACCAGCCTTCGGTTGGGGACTGAGTCAAAGGCCTTGCTGAAGTCAGGGTATACTATATCAATTACCTACCTCGTCTACTACTGTGGTAACCCGGTTAAAAAACTCTACCAAATTCATCTGGCAAGGCTTTCCCCTCATAAACTCATGCTATCTGGCGTCCTACAGCATGTTGCCTTCTAGGAAGTCCACCAGTTCCTCCCTCAGTAGAGACTCCATGACTCTACCCACTATAGAAGTCAAGTTGACAGGCCTATTGGTCCCTGGGTCTTCCCTCTTAACAGCTTGGACAAGATTTGGCCAGACATGGATGCTGGTAGCTTGTGGGAGACCATTAATTGGGGGGTACAGGAGGCTACTAGGTACTATACAAAGGTAAGGTGTAAGCATGGTGGAGCCAACAATCTGTGCTGGTGGACCAGGGAGGCACAGGAGGTGGTGAGGGATAAAAGGCTGCCTGCACATTTTAGGCACTTTGGGGGACAGGGAGAGGGGTGAGTACGAAGTTACGGCCAGGAGGGCAACCAGAGTGGTAGGGGGAGCCAAAGCGAGGACGGAGCTAAACCTGGCTAGCGATATCCTTTTGAACTCATCATTGTTCATTGCTTAAATGTTCTAACAGTTTATCTCCTAAAAATAGAATTTTGCGTAAACTGAGTATTATTATGTTTAAGGTGAAGATTGGCTTCATATCCCCAGTAGTTTCACTGTTATTTCCTAGATTCCTTAATTCCTTAATTCCAGTCGTACTAGATCACAGACAAAATTTACTTATAAGACTCCCTTGTTTCATACTGCATTTGGCCAGAGATCAATGTTATGCAGAGCTCCTTTGTTTTTTAACTTGCTACCTGTTAATATTACAGAAAGTATGACAGTGTGGTCTTTTAAAACTAGACTTAAATATTGGATGATGGACAATGATATTTGTACATGTTTGAGTTAAATATCTAATTGTTATATTTTGTTTGTTTTTATGCATTTGTATTTCTTTTAATGTTTGTATGTGTGCTATACTCTGTGGCCGGATATTCAAACTGCTCCCAAAAGTGTGCAACAGCAGGAGCAAAGCATAAGTCCACTCGCCCATGCGCAGAAAGCTGATATTCAAAACTCAAGAGGGTCAAGATGTGCCTGCAGCACATGCCTGAATATCATGCCACCTGTGCAATAGCGCAACCAGGGATGTGCAGCTGCGCATTCCAGATGCACCATAGCGCAACCAGGGATGCTCAGTGGAGCAGTCCAGATGCGCCATAGTGCAACCAGGGACGCCCCATGGAGCAGGGCAGCAGTGCAACAGCACAACCAGGGATGCACAGGGACAGGATGCAGGGGCCCACCACCCATGCCACAGATGGGCAGAGGAGCACACAGCAGAACAGACATAGCCCCCCCCACACCCCATGCACTGCACAACCGGCGGAGAGCTGGAATAACCACCGGCCCATGGATACCAGCAACCAACCCACAGCCGGAGTATGGTGCCCCAGCACACCCCCTGGCAAGCTAAAAGAAATTTAGCTTGAATAAAGGATACCCAATCTCTGATGAAGGGTTTTCCTAAGATTCTGAATATGAGGTTCGAAAGAAAACTGGTTGTCCAAAGTTATACCTAAATATTTGAAGACTGAAACATATTCAATTCTATTACCTTTCATATCAATAATTGAAGGGGAATCAATGGATACATTTTTTTCCCTAGAAAAAAACATTACCTTTGTTTTTTGGGAATTCAAAACCAGGTGGCTTAATGATAACCAATTCTGCAGATGATCAAAATCGGTTTGAAGATGGGAGAGAGCAATGTTGGGTCTGGGGTCAGAACAAAAAATAACGACGTCAGCAGCGTAAAGAATCATTTGTGGTTTAGTACATATATCAAGAACAGAATTCATGAATAAAGAAAAAATAAGTGGCCCCAGGATTGAACCCTGGGGTACACCACAAGCTAATGGAAGGGGTTGGGATAAAGATGAACCAATAATAGTTCTAAAGGATCTGTTACGCAAGAAATCTTGTTACCACATAATTACATCACCAGAAAAATGGAGACCACGAAGCACACCTAGAAGAAGATCAAATTCAACCAGGTCAAAAGCCTTGGTGAGGTCCACGAACAGTGCCACACACAAATGCCCTCTATCAAGTGCACCATGAGCACTGCCCATGAATCCCACCAAGGATGTCTCGATGTTATACCCTGGCTTAAACCCATGTTGATTCCCAGACAGTAAAGAATACTTCCCAAGAAAGTCCAAAGTTTGGTCCATAACAATCGTCTCCAAAATTTTTGATATGAGCGATAAAAGAGAGATTGGACAATAATTAGTGCCAGAAGAAGGGTTTCCATTCTTTAGAATGGGTTTTATAACTGCTCATTTCCAGCTACTCAGAAAAACATTATGAAGTAAAGAAAAATTAAAAATATGTGCTAAAGGATAGATGAAACAATCTATGCCCAATTTGATAATCCTAATATCAGCTCCATCCTGACCCTGAAAGGGTTTTGGATTATTTTTCAAGAAATATTTTTTTACTAAAGAAGGGGTAGGAGACTTAAAGTAAAACTTTGGGTTGGTGCCATTATAAGTATCGTTAATATCAGACACACCATCCAAATTTATGGGGGTTCTATAGGAATCTAAGTTCCCAAAGTGACTATTAAAGATGTTAGATACCTTAGAATGATCAATTATACTTTGTCCATTTTGAAGAATAGTTGGAGCAGAAACTGTTTTTTCTTGTCCCAAAATTTTGTTTAAGGAATTCCAGGTTTTTTTAGGATTAACACTGGAGTTCCTTTGTTCATTTAAACAATATGCGACCCTAGCTTTCCTGATTTCATTAAAGATAGGGATGGGGTTACTATTGAGTTGGTTGAAAATTTTAAATATTTGGGAATAGTTATGGATAGTAAATTATCTTTTGAATTACATATTAAACATCTAAAAAAGGTTATCCATCAAAGTTAAGGCCTTCTATATCATGCTAAAGCTTTTTTAACAATTGATTCCTGTAGGCTCCAATCCCATAGTTTTCTTTTAAGTGTTTTTGATTATGGTTTATTGGTTTACTCTTTGACCAGGATCACAGTCTTGAACAATCTGAGGGCCACCTATAATTCAGTTTGAGGTTCATGTTAGTGTACCTTATTGTAGTCATCATTATCATTTATACAAATCTTCTGAGTGCCTACCTTTGTTTGATAGAATTTCTCATAAAATGGGACTTTTCTTATTTAAAATTATAAATGGGCTTCTACCTGTGCCAGTCTCTGACCTTTTCCATAGGCTTCTTCATCTTTGCAGTACTAGATCACAGAGCAAATTTATTTTTAAATTACCGTCTGTTAAAAAATCAGTGGGCCAAAGGTCACTTTGTATCGAGCACCCTTATTTTGTAATTCGGTTCCTGTTGACCCGGTTGATTGTAAAACTGTTACTTGTTATAAATCCCATCTTAAGCAATGGATTTTTAATAAGTTTGAATGTATTTGCTTACCATATGCTATGATGTAATTGTCAAATTATATGTATGTAATATTTTGTACTGTATAATTTATTGTACTGTCTTGAATGTTGTTTTTTGTACTGCTGTAACTTGTCATCTGTGATAAAGGGTAAACTTGCTCATCAGATTCACAAGTATAAAAAAATGAAATGAAATGAAATGATGAGGACAGGAGGTAGGCCAGTACAGTATTGCTAGGACATGTAAATGTATCCTCTGATAAGGAAGCACACTATGTGGAGAAATACTTCCATTTCAGCAAATAGGTGTGTGTCTTGTGGAAGCTTCCTAGCTGCCAGGAAGACATTAGCTACCAGGGACAAACCCCAAAATGTGTAATGGCAATGTTCTTAGGAGACATGCATGTAGATGCAGGGACCTGGAGTCCAGATGGACCAGGGCCCTGTCCTGTGACAGGAGACCTCAACACAGGGACAACTGAACAAGAGGTTCCACTGTTAGATGCTGCAGAGGGGAAACCATATCTGGCAAATCTCAAAGGAGCCACTAGCATTAGCAAGGCCCATTCTGCCTGCAGATTGAGTAGAGCCCTATGAATGAGAGGGATCTCAGGAAATGGCTAAAAGAACCTCCCTTTCTGTGCTGGCCCAGTGGCTGAGGGTTGAAGCACTGGACACCACACTCACACCACGCCAGTGACCAGGGTTTGGGGATGGACTCTGGTTGCCAGGGGTTGGCAGGGGGAGGGGAAGGGAGGATTGAGCATCTGGAGGACTGCTCTCCTCTCCTGGGGTGTGTTTGTGGGGATGTCTCACTCTGCGGTGACACCCGGTGGAGACCGGAAGGTACTGCAAGGAGCGGGCTGTTTTGGAGAGGTGTCGGAGGACAACAGTAAGGACATGTCCCTCGGGCAGATGTCACTGCACGTCTGGCATCTCTGCGGCAACGCACACAAGGTGAAAAAACCCTGGCTTATGGGAAGGCGATGTCGGGTGCTCCAGGGCCAGCTCCAACCCCCGACTTGATCTTCCGTGTTTTCTGCCTCCCCATATGGGGTCTGGGGAGATGGACCCAGCACCTGATTCCTCAGTCGATGGAAGGAGTTCAGGTGGGGCAGTAGAGGAGAGGCTGAGCGGGCCCTGCCAAAGAGATGCCCCACCACTTGTGACTCGAGTGAAAAAGATGGTACAAAAAAAATACAAAAAAAACCCTCCCTTTACAATAGATGGACAACACGTCTCACCAAAATAAAGAAAACGCCAGGTACTGGAGCAAGAAAGCAGAATTTTGGCAGTTCTACACTGTGTGGGGACAAAAAGGTCCTACTCCAGACAACCCCATCTTCGAAGAGGTTGTTTACTACAGAGGTCAGCAGTTCCCACTCAAGTATCCATGATAGGGACTGACTTAGTCTGTCTGCCAAGATGCTCTGGACTCCTGGGAGAAATATGGCTGTCAACTGAATGCTGTGAGACAATGCCCTGTGCCATACTCTCATTTCTCTGCATAGGGGTAAGAGTGAGTGCCCCCTTGCTTGTTGATATAATGCATCACACTGACACTATCTGTCCTTAATGAGGGGGGACTGATGTGTTCTGAAAAGGCCTGGAGACCAATAAGAACAGTTCTTGTCTCCAGGGCATTAATTTGGAGATCTGAGTCTATGTAAGTCCACAACCCCTGAGTATGGAACTGGCCCAGGTGGGCACCCCATCCCGAACCAGAGTCCTCCTTTGCAAGGATCTGCACTGGAGTTGGGAGGGGAAAAAATGGGATACCCTCCAACAAGTGCAGGTGTCCCATCAACCACAACAGTGATTTGTGAAGAGGAGATGTGATGACAATAAATGGGTTACTCACCTGTACCTGTAGTTCTATTAGTGGTATATAGTTCATATCCACACATAGGCAGTTCCACCATGAATTGCTGATTTGTCAGAACGTCTTCCAGCTAAGCTCCTCCCACCACCCAGGCAGTATATGCTCTGGCTCCACCCTATGATGTCAGATCTTGCACGGTACCGGGTCAATATAGCACGGACAGAACTGCACATGAGTAAGAAGCGCTAATGGTTGTACAGCAACAGGGTTTTTTTCAGTGTGAGGTAAGAACCGCTACCCCTGTCACTGTAGGCTGCCAGTAGGAAGGCTGAAGAATGCTGCAGGGGGTGCCTAGCTGAGCCTCTACCATGGTGGAGAGGCTAGAGCACCTGCGTCTGGCGACGTCAGGGACCTAGGGCTGCAGTTTGGTTCTCCCTAGGTCCCACTCTGCTGCAGCTTTTTTTTTTTTAAAGTTCAGGGTCCATTTTGTTTCTTCCCTAAAGTCCACGGCTCCCAGGAGTTGACTGTAATTAGTCTGGGGGTTGTGGGGGACAAAGCCCCCCCCCCCACATCGGAGAGTGCGGGGGGGGGGGCTCCAAGATATTCCTCTGGTGTGTGTTGTGGTTGTGGTGATCGGTGTGTTGTAGCCCCTGTATTTTGCCACATGCTGCTTTGCATGCAGCATTGTTGATGTGCGTGGTTTTGACAGCGACATTATAACCCAGTGCCTCTTGCACGTAGGAAGAAGGGATCCATGTGCCACTTGCCAGGGAGACTGAGTGGGCGGTGTGGCTGTGACTTATACACCACTCCTAGAACCAGAGGTACAGGTGAGAAACCTATTTTTCGAGGGGTGGGGGATATGGTTCACTATTGCCCTGACACCAAATGGAAAATCTCTTCCATTTAAAGGCATAGCATCTGTGAGTTGACTCTTTTCAGGATGCCTTCACAATGTGGAGCACATCGTCTGAGAGACCAAAGGCCTGGAACTGCAGCCACTCAGGAACCAGGCTGTGAGGTGCAAGGACTGCAGGATCATCCCCTGATGTCTAGTCAGCAGATCCAGGTGGAGAGGCAGTCACAATGGATGTCTGCTGCTGAGGCCAAGAAGATCCAGGTACCAGAACTGCCTCCGCCAGTCTGGAGCTATCAGGATCATCCATGCCTTGTCCTTCTGGGCCTTAACCACTACCTTCTGGATCAAGGGGAAGGGAGGGAAAGCATGCATAAGGCCTGGGGTCCAGGGTCTCCAAAGGCATCGCCCAACAGTGTCCCTGATCTTCCTGGCTGAGACCAGCTGCCAGCTGACTGTTCTTACTTGTGACATGAATCGTTAGGAAATCTGCACCCAGGTTGCACATGAGGGTCCGGGTGTGGAGGGCCTCCCAATACAAGGGAAGGGAGTGAGTTCCGCCTTGCCTGTTCGGGTAGAACATGGTTGTGGTGTTGTCCATCGGGATCTGCATGACCTAACCCCGACTAGAGGAGCGAATTCTTTCAGCACAAGTCGCACAGCACAGAGCTCCAGTAGGTTCATGCAGTAACAGAACTGCCAGGATGACTAGAACCTGTGGCCTCCCAGGTGTGCTCCCCATCCCACCACAGACACATCTGTCATAAGCATGACAGTTCTGGGCAGACAAAAAGGATACCTTCCTCCAATTGTTCTGGGATCAGCTTTCATTGGATGGCATCTCATATCGCCTGGGTCACTGTGACCGACTGCTCCAAGTGGCCTAGGCACTGGGACCACTGATGGTCTAATTCCTACTGGAAGTGGCACATCTGTCAGCAGGCCCAATGGATCACGCTGGTGCAGGATGCCATGTACCCTAGTAGCCTCAGGAAATCCTGGGCAGGGTGTGAGAGCCCAATTTGAAATGACCGGGTAAAGGAAGTAAGATCCAATGCCTGGTCTGCAAGGAGGCAGGCCTTGGCCTGTAGGAGTCTAGTTCTGCCCTGATGAACTTGATCTCCTGTGTGGGTACCAGTTGCACTTGTCTAGACTGACCAACAGGCCCATATCTTGGCATGTCTGGAAAGTCAGATCTCTGGACCTCTCCACATCCTCTTTGGATGGACCAGCAAACAATCAGTCATCCAGGCAGGGGTACACCCTGGCACCTAGGCGCTGCATGGTATGCTGCCACCACTACCATGCATTTGGTGAAGAATTAGGGTGCAGAGTAGAGGCCAAAGGACATGACCTGGAACTGGTATAGGACCCCTTCTAGTCAGAATTGTCAGTACCAGCAGTGGAACTGATGGACTGGGATGTGGAAAGAAACATCCTAGAGGTCTAGGGAGCAAAACCACATGTTCTACCCCAGAGACAGAATGATCTGATTCAGACAGACCATTCAGAATGTGTGTTTCTGCATGAACTAGTTCAGAACATTCAGATCCAATATCGGGTGACCAGCCCCGTCCATCCATTTTGGGACCAGGAAGTACCTGGACATGTCACCCTGACAGTCCAGTACATCTGGGACACAGGCAACTGTCCCATTTGCAGGAGCTGAGCACTGTCCTCTCAAAGAGTGGACAGCAAGTCCTACGACAACCTGGACTCCTGAGGTGTGTGGAAGTGGTAAGGAAGGAGAGCCTCAATGTCCAGAGGCAACCCTCTGCTCACTACTTCCAACACCCACTTCTCCATTGTGATAACAGACCAATGCGGCATGAAGTGACATAGCCAACCTCCTACAGGGAGTGCAGACATGGACAGGATGGGTGGAGGGAAGACACCCCCAACCCACCAGTAGGCAACTTTGGAGGGTGCACTGGTGGCTGCAGCTGCAGGGGAACCACCACCCCTGCCCCCCTTTTTTAGGACCCTGGCTCATGGACTTGGGGCACCAGGCCTGGTACTGCCTCTGCTGGGCTGCTGCCAAGGAGGCTGTGGTTGAAAGGAACCACACCTTCTTCATTTCAGATACAGCCCCTGACACAGGCTCAGCAGGGGCCATGGACCCTGCTCCCTGGCTGGCGGCCAACACCACAAAATCCAGCCACCCAGCAGCCACTCCTTGGTCTCTTGAAGATACAGACCCTGACATGGGTTCAGCAGGGGCCATGGACCCACTCCCTGGCTGGCGGCCAACACCACAGAATCCGGCTGCCCAGCAGCTGCTCCTGGATCTCCTGAAGATATAGCCCCTGACACGGGCTCAGCAGGAGCTGTGGACCCACTCCCTGGCCGGCGGCCAACACCACAGAAACCAGCCACCCAGCAGCCGCTCCTGGGTCTCCTGAAGATACAGCCACTAACACGGGCTCAGCAGGGGCTGTGGACCCGCTCCCTGGCTAGCAGCCAACACCACAGAATCCGGCTGTCCAGCAGCCGCTCCTGGATCTCCTGAAGATATAGCCCCTGACACGGGCTCAGCAGGAGCTGTGGACCCACTCCCTGGCCGGTGGCCAACACCACAGAATCTGGCCACCCAGAAGCCACTCCTTGGTCTCTTGAAGATACAGCCCCTGACATGGGTTCAGCAGGGGCCATGGACCCACTCTCTGACTGGCGGCCAACACCACAGAAACCAGCCGCCCAGCAGCCGCTCCTAGGTCTCCTGAAGGTACATCTCCAGGGGTTTCTCGGTTCCTCCAGCTGCCGTCTGATAGGCGGTGAACTGCTGGCTGATTCTGGCGATTGGATGCTGTCGCTCCTGCTGCCCTGCTATTGGCTGCATCACAATTCCTCCTTTTAGACTGCAAAGCACGGTTCTGAGTAGGTCGGCTCCCCTAGCTGCAGTTAATTCTGGACAATGATTTCTGATCTGTATCGATCTGTATTTTTCCTCCCTTCCACCTGCCCCAACCCTGGCCACTATGAAATGGGCACATGCACTGCCCTCTTTGCTCTCCCCCTTTCCCATTGGCTGCTTACTGCCTCTACCCTAACTTAGGGTTAGAACTCACGCTCAACCACTCTTGAAGGATCAGAGAAACTGCTCCCTGGCAGCCCTCTTACTACAATAAAGTCTCAATGGTAAATATGGTTATAAAAGATAAATCACTATGAGTGCTTTTCCCATCCTTCTTATCCTACTAACAATGCCCTATCACACTAAAACACCTAGCACCAACAGGGAAAACCCTCTCCATAATGATCTTCGTGACAACCCTCACTATAACAAGGGCTGTACATCTGGGAACTTTTTCGTCATTAATAATGGTCCATGGTCTCCTCTCATGGTTCAGCTGTTGTGTACCAACTGACCTTCTTATGGAATGCATGCACGCAGTTATGTCACCCCAGATCCCACCGTCTTCCTTGTTGTAGGCTGTAAAAGGATAAAACAACTCTGTACCGGTAGGAATGTAAATCGCCTGTCAAAGGCTCCAAAAGAGCTCCCCATTAGGATCATGCTCCTGCTGCTTCTGCTCTCAGGCAACATCCACCCTAGTCCAGGTCCGACTGACCAAACTACAAGCAGTGTATGCTCCAAACAAGGTGCTATTACCTTGGCCACAATTAACATCTGCAGTCTTCTGTGTATAATGGACACCCTCAAAGTCTGGGTGGCACAGCACAACCCTGACATACTTTCTATCGTTGCGACCTCGTTGTCCCTAAAAATACCTGACGTGGCAGTTGCCTCCCTGGGTATACTATTTACAGACTGGACAGGCTGTCTAACGTGGGGGTGGGTGCGCCATATATCTAAAAATCTCACCAAGAGTCACGTTTTGCCAGTGATTAAACTTGGATGTGCCACACAGGTACTGGGAATAAAAGTGATACTGGGGGCCACTTTAAAAGCTCTCTCTGTTCTATCAGTGTACATACCCTAAAGACCCTGCACGGAGTCTTCACAGGGTCCTGGACTATCTCCGCCCCCAAAACCATCTCACTTGAGACAATTATCCTGGGGGATTTCAACTTAAACTGGCTGCCACCTGCTAATAACTCTATAAAGGACGCGTTAGTAACTCTTCATCTTACTCAAATTGTTAGCCTACCTACTAGAATAAACTATAAAACAGGGACAAGCACCACCCTTGACTGGATAATTTCTAATCATCCTGTTCGCCTATCTAATGTAATGGTGCACCCAGACTCCCTCAGTGACCCAATCACCTGCAACTAGTCCAATAAATTTTATACTCCCCCTTCCCAGACTATATACAACAGGGTGCTTAAGCATGGACCTATTAAAACAGCAATTACATGCCCAGTATTGGATCCCACTGGACTCAACTGATGATATCAATATAGCCCTGGAGCATTTACTCATGGTTTTCAGCACTGCCTGTGATACACGTGGACCAGTTCACAGAGTAACAAGTGTGCAATGATAGCCCACACTGAAATTTAGGTTAATTTATTTTTTTTCAGTTAATAGTTTTTATTCAATATTTTATGCTTGCATACAATAGTACATAACATATCATATGTCACCACACTATTAGTCAAAGAGAAAATTTAGTTTGATTTAAACAAGGACAAAAAGGCACAGCCCACAGGTGCTTAATCCAGTGCAGCAAACTGCAATTTTAATATAAATCAAGCCTTTTCATATCAATCAGGAACTTCTGCATTCAACAACCCCTAGTGCCTTGACTCTCACGAGTCTTCAAAGGGGTAAAGCATGAAAACATTCTGAGTAATTTCAAGTCCTTGCTCATTAATAATCATGAGCTAAGGAACACCAAGCATTCTATTTAAAATGCACTATACCTATAATTAAAAACAAACAAAAAGATTTTGTTAAAATTAACCTAACTAAATTTCGTGTGGGCTATCATTGCACACTTGTTACTCTGTGGACTGGTCTGTTTGTGTGGAGGTAAGCGGCCTCCTTACAAGTGCTGCACGGCTGTGTTATTTCTGGTGTATTTCGCGGTGGCTGTTTTGGAATCTTGTGATACACATGACCCTTTCAAAAAGATGAAGGTCCATGGCTCAGTGAACCCCTGGATTACTCCTGAGCTCATAGCCAGTATGAAACTTCGGGACCATCTCTGGCACTGTGCCATAGCCACTAGTAAACAGCAGGACCTGCAATCCTATAAAGCTGCTAGAAATGCCTGCATGAGGATATTTGCCAGGCAAAGATAAATACCATAGGGAGATGTTGACCAACATCTGGGGAGATGTGGCAGAAAATGTTGGTCTAATATCAATTATATCATGGGCAATGATCCCAAACTATCACCCACAATGCTAAACCTTAAGGGCACCCCCACCGTTGATCCGCTTAAAACTACAAACACTTGTAATGATGCCTTCACCAATCTGAGCAGTGTCCTCCCACTAAACCTTTTCAAAGATAACACTGGCCACACTGCTAGTCAGGGAAGGATTCCGGAGCACCCCCCCCTTTCTATTTTAAGAAGGTCTCAATGAACCTGGTTAGAAAACTACTAACTAAGGTGTTAGGAAAATCGAGACATAGTGAAGATGGTCTTGACCTCAAACTAATCGCTCTCACCCTAGACGAAGTACTCCTACCCATAACTAAGATACTAAACTTCTCACTAATCATGTCACAGTTCCCGGAAGTCTGGAAAACTGCCTTGGTTACCCCAGTGCATAAATCTGGTGATTGTTCCTTGCATGGCAACTATAGGTCAATATCCATTCTTCCTTCTCTATCCAAGGTACTTGAACGTATTGTCACCAACCAACTGGTAGCTTACCTTGAAACATACTCTATCCAGTGTCCACAACAGCATGGCTTTAGAAAGAGGCATAACACTACCACAGCATTGCTAGAATTTACAAGCTTTATACAACAATCCATTGACCAAGGCAAGCTTGTGGGTGCGGCCTTTATAGATCTAACAAAGGCCTTTGACACTGTGAATCACACACTTCTACTTGGACAACTCACTAAAATTGGTCTCTCACCAATCACGCTGAAATGGTTCAGAAGTTACCTCGGAGATAGACTACAGAGGGTGAGGATCGCTAATGTAGTCTCATTACAGAGGGCTGTCTGGTCTGGAGTACCGCAAGGTTCAATCTTCGGCCCTCTCCTGTTCAGTATCTTCCTGAAAACCCTGCCATCTGCCTGTCATCAACGTACACTCCTCTATGAAGATGACGCTGTCATCTTTACTAGCCACCCAGATCCCAACATACTCGAAAATAATCTACAACATGGTTTCTTGGAAGCTGAGAAATGGTTTAATACCCACAAACTGGTGCTAAACTACAAGAAAACTAAAGTCTTATTATTCTCTTCCTCCTGGCATAAATATAAGGCACATGCTCTCACAGTTACAAACAACCAAGGAGCCCCTCTTGAACAAATTCAGCATTTCAAGTACCTAGGTGTCACCCTGGACAGTCACCTCACCTATGTGCCTCACATAGATAATGTTGCTAGGAATGCTAATTCCAGGATTGGGCTACTCTGTAGATACAGACGGAGCCGGACGCCAGAAGCTCTGAAGCTTGCAATCTACAGTTCAGTACTGTCAGTTATTGATTATGGCTTAGTCATCTATAGAACTGCATCAACCACATCACTCAAAAGAATTGCTGTTGCTCTGAACAAGACCTGTAGACTTACAACAGGAGCTGATTGCCTCACCCACACCTGTGAGCTATACGCCCAATCTGGATTGCTGCAGCTCAGCGGTAGAATCAAATAAGAAATTTGCCTTCTTACCAAAAAGGCGCTTCCT
The DNA here is from genome assembly GCA_016271365.2 of Neoceratodus forsteri. Classification (NCBI taxonomy): domain Eukaryota; kingdom Metazoa; phylum Chordata; order Ceratodontiformes; family Ceratodontidae; genus Neoceratodus; species Neoceratodus forsteri. The sequence goes on from JADMNL010000026.1 coordinate 218,756, forward strand.
GAATTCTTGCCGCTGGGTGTTGGTTGCCTGTTAAATAAATCCCTAAAGACCCAACACATTCGCACCTCAGAATTGGATCACCTCCTTGTCCCACAATGTCGGACTGCTCAGTACCAATGGTCCTTTCTATACGGAGCCCCACTATGGTTTAATGGCCTATGCAGTGAACTGGCTATGCTATCTAAACTTGCACAGTTTAAGCAAATGCTCCATCTACGTCTCATAACTGAAAGCACTTGGGATTGTAATGCCTAATCCCACCACCATAATTTTTCCCACTTCTCCCGTGCTCCTTCTCCCCACCGACTGCCCCACTCTGCGCTTACTAGTTTTCTCGCAGCTGCCACCCTCCCTCAGCCCTTGCACTCTCCACTACCCCTTTCCACCCCTACCTCCTCCCTCCACCTCCCGCCTTCCCACTTGTAACAACATTGACAAAGCCCCGGCTGTTACTTTCCCTTTCTAGCCACATAAAGCACTACTCCCATTTCCAATTTCCCCTCTCTCCCAATTCTTATCCGCTCCCCACCACATTCCTAACTTCTTCCATCCCTGTATCTTATCTCTGTATATTATGAATTGTGAATATATATGTTGTACTATAATATGTACGCACCTCATTTGTCTGATTGTAACCCCTACTTCTTTGACGTGGAGCCTTTGTAAATGAGCTGCCTGGCACTCAAAGGTACTTGTAATCTGAGATTGAATAAATAAATAAATAAAAATAAAACACTGGAAAGCCTGTTTCTTATGCTTCTTTTTTGTGTCCTTCTGGGACGATACCAAGAATCCAGGGTGGCAGTGGACTTCTCGACACAGGTGAGATGTCCTTCCATCCCAGAGGCAAATAGGTTGGTACCCAAAAGGGGACATTGGCCAGCTTGTACTGAGTGTCTGTCGTGAAGGTGGACAGATGCAGCCAGGGCCTGCAACGCATGTAGATGGTCGCTGCCATGGCATGGGCACATGAATCGTCCATGTCTAAGGCCATCTGGAGCTGGTGTCTAGCCAGCAATCGGCCCTGGTCTCTGATGACCATCATCACTGACTGCTTATCAGCTGGGAGATGAGGAGGGATGGAATCAAAACTCATATCAGGGAGTGACGGAAACTGGCCATCATCATGGCATGCTAGTCTGATGGAGACCCAAGGACCCTGCAGTTTACACCTTTTAGTGGTGTGGTCAATCTTATGGGGCTTCTTATCAAGGCTTGTCCATGTCTCCCTGGTGTCCAGACTTGTGGAACACTGAGTCAGTTACCTAACCCCTCGGTGGAGGGTGGTCCAGAACTTAGAAAGGACCCAGTAGGGAGCGCATACTTGTGGACAATATGGGTAGAGGGTGCCGGGCAGGATGCTGGATGCTGCCAAAGCTTCAGGGCCAGTCCCAAAAATGGCTTCAGCAATGGGAAAGCCTACCCCCCGGGGATTGTCCCTTTCCAAAATGTCCATAAAAGAGTCCTCAGCTCTTTTTTGGACTGGCTGTAGTGGGACTGACATGGACTCCAATATTAGGCAGAGAAGTGTAGCGAAGGACACTGGGCCATGCCTCTGTGGACAACCCATTGACTGATCCCCACTCGAGTAGGGGAGTGCCAGATGAAGCCTCGGACTTGTGGTCTGAGTCATCTGAGAAATCCTTGAAAACAGCCCTTTACTGTTTCTCACTTTGGACCACTCAGGTATCCTCCCCCAGGGTGATCTGCCGACAACTGCCCTAGCAAGTTCGGTGGCAGAAAGGACCCACTTGGTCAAGCCTCCACCATCAGCTTCGGTAGTGGTGACACCACCCCAAGAGGAAAAGCAGTTGCAGAGAACACCTGCATAGCATGGACCAATGGGGGCACTATTGGCGGCCTCCAGGTGACCAGAGGTTTAGGGGTAGAGCACTGCCAGGCCCACTGTTGCCAGAGGGCTCCTCGTAGCACTGGTGCAACTTGCGACAGTGCCTCTCCTCACCAGAGGACAAGGAGGTTGAGAAGCGCAGACAGTGATGCCTCCCAGTTGAGTAGGCTTGAGGTAGGAATGCCTCAACTGAGATCTTGACCTCGACCATCAACTGGTGATCGATGGTGAGGAGAGTTCTAGCTGGTTGTGGTATACCATGTGCCTGCCCACACTAAGCACATGGGCATGGAAGGAAGTGACAGCCTGTGAAAGAGTCTGCTCCTGCCAAGGACTGGATGGGGACACAGACTGAACCATGTCCTCTTAAGTGAGGACTGGGAGCACCGACATCTGCGAGATCATTCCTGGACCTTGTCCAAACAACTGGTCGACAGGCTCGAGGACAATTTTGTGGCCTGCTCGAGCCAGAGTCAAAGTTCACTGGCTTGACGGGGACTGTGGAGAGCCCTCAACCTGCTCAACCTACCCCTCAACTGAGGGTCACTGGACCACCATCAGGCAGTTGGGTGATTCAAAGGGCCAGGAAGACTGCAATCTCTCTGGTCTGACTGCCCAGCGGCACTTGTGATTGGAACCACGGTGGGCATGGCTCTCCGCCAAGGTCTGGAGAGCCAAACACATGCCCAGAAGCCTTTGGTGAATGATCCTCTGATGCTGGTCACAGATGGGAGCAACACGGAGACCAAGAGGTACCTACTGGGCGTCTGCCACTTCTGCCTCAAGGGCTGCAAGCTGCTGGGAAGACCCAGCCACATCTGATGCCTTTTTGCAGCCCTTAAAGTGTTCCTTTGGATCCTGCTCCAAAGGACAACCCAGTGAGAGCCGGAGCTTCCTGTCCTCAAGAGACTCAAGAAGCATGCTGAGACAAAGCCCGGACCTGGCGATGTTGTGCTGCCCGCCCAGGCAATACTTGTATGTGTCATGCAGGTCAGTGACCAACATCTTCTGCCGGCACCAAATGCATCAAATCCTAGCTTCTACTGGTCCATCCTAGATCTAAGAAGGAATCGAAGGAACCCAAGAAAAGAATGCAAATAACTTGAAAAACTTTGAAAGACAAAGTTTAGCTACGATTGCACTAAATTCTACATGAGGCCGCAAAGGAAGTGTGACCTGTTCTTCCAGTGGAAAGAAAGATTTGACATCACGAGACAGAGTTGGGTGATATACTGCCCTGGTGGTGGGAGAAGCTTAGCTTAAAGATGTCAGGCAAATCAGACTGTTCCAGTGGAACTGCCAGAGTATGGATAGAAACATAGAAACATAGAATTTGATGGCAGATAAGGACGCTTGGCCCACCTAGTCTCGATGTTTCCCTACCTGATGGATAAGCTGCAGATTCTAGTTAATCAACAGCTTACTTCCCTCTACCCACTAGAATTGCCTTATATCTGTCCCATGCATTCTTGAATTTTCTCACTGTTCCTGACTCCACAACCTCTTCAAGAATGCTGTTCCATGCATCCACAACCCTCTGTGTGAAAAAATACTTTCTAACATTACCTCTGAGCCGTCCCCCTCTATCTTCAAATTGTGCACCCTTGTTCTTGCACATCTCTTCTTCTGAAAGATGCTACCCTCTTGAACTTTGTTAATTCCCTTGAGATATTTGAAAGTTTCTATCATGTCCCTCCTTTCCTCAATAGTATACATATTAAGCTGCTTTAGTCTCTCCTTGTATGTCTTCTGGTGCAGACCCTGCCCATTTGGTGCCCTCCTCTAAGTATATAGTGATAGTGAATTACTTTGTAGGAGATGGGCACTCACCAACAAAATGAATATCACACAGGCTCCAGAAGTCCATAAGATTAAAAATTTTTATTCCAAAGTACACATAAGAACTGCATGCTTGGCGTGTTTTGGACACAGTCCTTTATCAAAAGTGGATAGTGAACCACATCCACGCTACTAGACATCGTCTCGCTGCCCTAAGCAGCAGAAGCAAGACACATGTGGGTCTGTCTTCAACATCCACTGCCGGCATGTGATGCAGAACTTGAAGCTGCAAACAGGCTTCACTTCCTCGAGTCCATCTTCTGTTGATAAGGCAAAGCCGGACTGAAGGAGAGGGGAAGCAGTTGAGGAACAATGCAAAGTTTATAAAGTAAATTGAGGAAATCACCAATGATGCACTTAGTAGCCTACAATGCTGCAGAGCTGCAAAGGAGGAGACCAAACACTTCTAGTGGAGAGGAAGATCTGACATCACAGGCGGAGTCAGAAGACATACAGCCTGGGTGGTGGGAGGAGCTTAGTTTGAAGACGTTCTGACTAATCAACAATTCCAGTGGAACTGCCTTTGTGTGAATAAAGAACTATCTCCATGCTCTTGGAACATATGCTCCAACTCATCCAGCAACTGATCCCAGTGTACCCAAAGTATCCATTGAGGGATTTGCATATGGAGGTGAGCCAGTAAGACTGTCACAGTGGTACCTGCCATAAGTCCAAGGAGACAAATCATTGTCTGGGTAGACACATAATGGCTTCTGTGCACCAGATGGGCTTGAGCCATTACAGTCTCAGCCCTGTCTGTACGCAGAAATGCATTGCCCAATGCCATGCCCAGTACTGCACCAATGTACTGGAGGCACTGGCAGGGAAAGTGAATGGATTTCAGTAAAATGACTGTAACACCCCCCCCCCGACAATCCCACTCACCTGCGCTGCCCCGGCAGGACCGGGGGCTCAGCAGTACCTCCCTGAGTGGGTCAGGCCTGAATCCTTACCAGTAGTTTCTGTGGTGCCTTGGTGCCTCCACCTGGGGCCTCTGCATTGCCTCCTGTGGGTAGAACAGGGTAGAAAGTTTCCCCAGGATAAATAATGGTCTTCCCTCTAATGACTGCCTGCGATGACCCCCAGACCCACAATCACTCCCCACAATGGATTTACACACACAGCAGGTGAAACAGATGAACAATAAATATTCAGTTTATTACTACAAGCTAATACAAAGGAGGTGAGGGGCTACTCCTCCAAAACTTCCTAGTTACAAACATTCACTTATCCCACTTCCCTCTTTCCCTAGGTGCACCCAGACCAGTCACAGTTAGTGGGTATCTCACTGTCCCTTAGTCTGCAGGCCTGCTGTTTACCATTGGGGCCCTTACAAACTTGCACAAGTTCCAAGAAAACAAAGATAAACTGGTGTAGAGGACAGTTCCCTCCTGACCCTCCTGGCAAAAACAATGGTCTCCCCTGTGCTGCAGCTCGGGTACTCACAGTGCCCGGAGGGCAATGACTCCTGCAGTCCACAGCATGTCATCTCCCACGAAACAGGTGGCATAGTTCTTCACCTGCCTGGCCTTTCCAGCTATGCCCACAGGCCTTTGTATATGGCTTTCACCAGGCAGGCCTGTTCGTCCTTCTCTCACGATTCCTCTGATCTTTGCAATGGGGTCACAGCAATTCAACTCCCCTGGTACCTTTAGTTTCCCGGCTTCTCCCCTGGCAGGAAGATCTATCCCTGATGCAGCAGCCTCCCAGACACCCCAGGCTGGAGGTTGCAGTACCTTCAGGCCAGACAGTCTGCCCCAGTACTTTTGAGCAACCAACCTGAGGGGACCTCCTGCACAGCCCCAGTGGCTATCTGGCTCCTTCCTGTTCCTTATGATTGAAAGGGGGGAGAGGGGGGTGGAGAGGGATGCAGCCCCAGTGCCTTTGCCAGGCAAAACCACCAAAATAGCCCTCTGGGGACCTCTATTTCCTTTCCTTCTACTCCCCCACCCTGCTCTCTCTTCCACCAGCCCTGCCTTTTTTCTCCCTTTCTACTTCCTGCCGTGGGAGAGGGGTAGCCAGAGCCTCCCATGCCTGCAGGCAGTCTTTCTCCTGTCTTGCTTTTTGGAGGGATGGAGGGGTTGAGCTGCCTTCTCTCTTTGTAGGAACCCAAAACAGGTAGCATGCACTTTTGTAGCTAGACACCTGGTTCCTAACTAGCACCAACAATAATCACAGTCACAGCTAGGCTTGCATCAGGTCCAGCCACATCAATGGACCAGGTGCAAGTACCCTAGGACAGCGAGCCCCCTGCCCACTTTACATAAGCGCCGGGCTGGGGGCTTACCTCCCTGGCAGGAAACTTGGCATCCCGACAAGCCCCTCTGGGAAACCCATGACTAACAATAGGCACCTTACTGACTCTACCCATGATCCCTAACTAGTACCAGCAACCATCGGATCCCCAAACAAGCTCGGATAGGTCAGATTGTGGTAATGTACTATATGTGGGTAGGAGGGGGTGGGCACCTACATGCCTCCACTAGCCCCCTAAGAGCAACACACCGGAGGATGGAGAACTGGTACCACAGACTGGAGGAGAACATCATGGGGCAAATTTGTGGGCTCACCTAGGGATTCGTACGTGAGCTTCATGGAGGGCCGGGGTGGCCGGCCAGATCTGCAGGGCAAGACATCAGCTGGCACCCGGGCAGGGAGTGTGGTCAGTCCAGTAAGGCCATAGTCCATCATACCCCCTCCAGGCAATCCCTGTACTTCTACACTGTCGGGGATTTGGTCTGGAACCTGGGCAGAGTCCGTAACGGCAGGCAACTCTGTATCTCATGGAGGCAGGCACACCGGCAGGCCTCCTTGCCTCCCCAAAACCCACTCCAGGTGTGGCCCGGATGCTGGGGCTGGGGGCGGGGCCTCAGGGACAAAAGGCGGGGCCTCGGGGTCCAGGTAGGTCAGGGGTTCCAAGTGTCTGTAGCTGGTGGAGAGGGCGGGGGTCCCATAGGACCCTTCCCAGCAGGGGAGGGAGCTGTCAGGCCCTGTTCCCCACTGTGGAAAAAAGGAGTTCCCCTCCTCCCCCTCACTCACCTCACTGGAGGAGTCCCGGGGCCCCACGGAGGGCTGTCAGGTGTCTGAAGCAGGGCCCACAGTGGAGTATCCCTGGGTAGGGAAAAACACCCGTCCCCACCACTTACACATCCCTTGGGTAACAGGGCACCTTGCCATTGGCAGGTTGGACTCCGAGGCTGGGATAGGCATGATCTCCCTATGGGGAGCAGGTGATTTCGATGTACAGTTTTCTCAAGCCCCCGACCATGCTCCTGCTTAATAAGGTATACCGGCAGGTCAGTCAGTTTCTCCACCACTAGATAACCATCTGGGGCCCACCAGTCCTGGATCATGTGCTTACCATGGAACCCCAGGTTTCGCAGCAAGACCCTGTCCTCCACCTCCAAGTCCTGGCTGCACACTCTGGCATCATACCTCCTCTTATTCCCCTGACAGCTCCAAGCCGCTGCCTCAGAGGTGAGTTTGTATGCCATGCGGAGCTGTTCCCATAGGCCACTGGTGTACTCCAGGTACAATTTATGGGAGGTCCCATCAGCAGATACCCTGAAACAGAGGTCCACCGGCAGCCGGGCCTCGCGACCAAACATGAGGTAGAAGGGGGGAGTGCTGGGTGGCATCATTCTTCATGCAGTTGTCAGAGTGCACCAGTTGTCCCACCCACTGACTCCAATTAGCCTTGTCAATGGGGTCCAAGGTGTCCAACATGTTTAGCAGTGTTCAGTTGGACCGCTCGGGCTGGGGATCCCCTTGGGGGTGGTATGGGGTGGTGTGGGACTTCTGTATGCTATAACATGCCAGAAACTCCCTCACCAAATGGCTCTTGAAGTCCCAGCATTGGTCAGAATGGACCCATTTAGGGAGACCATAGTGTTGGACATACTGCTGCAGGACCTTAACCATGGTGCTCGCCTTTTGGTCACTGGTGGGGAAAGCCTGAGCATATCGTGTGTAGTGGTCCATGATGACCAGTATGTTGGCCGCATTCTTCCGGTCCAGCTCCAAGGACAGGAAGTCCATGCACACCAACTCCAGGGGCCCACTAGTTTGGATGTTGACCAAGGGCGCGGCCCGTCGGGGCAAGGTCTTCCATTGGATGCACCGCAAGCAGCTCTTGCAGTAGCCCTCCATGTCCGCCTTCATCCGCGGCCAATAGAACCTGGCCTGGCAGACATCCAAGGTGCAATCATAGCCTAGGTGCCCCATATCATCATGCAGTGACTTGAGGACCACTTCCCGGTAGACCCTGGGCAACACCAGCTGCTGTTTTGAGCGGCCGAGGAATCTCGATCCTGCACCATCCCAGCAACCAACCCATCCCACAGCACCAACTTGTCCCTCCTTAACCAGCCCGAGCCTTGGGGTGGGTGCTCTGCACCTGCTTGGGTGATCCCCTTGGAGAAGGCCTGAAGCAGATCTCAGATACCAGGGTCCACCCTTTGCTCCCGCTGCAAATTGGCCTTACTAGGCTGTGGCAAGGCCAAAAGGTCAGACCAGCAGAAATTCAAGATAAGCTGCAGGAATTGCTTCGGTGGAGCTCCCAACACCTCTATGCTCTGGGTGTGACAGTCAGTGGTGTTGCCAGGGGGCCCAGCCTGGGAGCACAGCACTTGCACCAGAGCCGGCTCGACCTGGACCGGGGGGTCTGGGTTGTCAGGGTGTGGATGGCGAGACAGGGCATCCGTGTCCACATTGGCCCACTCACTCCAATATTCCATGCTGAAGTTATACGTGGAGAGGGCCGACAACCACCGATGCCCCGCAGTGTCCAACTTAGCTGTGGTGGTGACATAGGTCAGATGGTTGTCCGTGCGCACAGTGAACGGTACCCCATACAGGTATTCATGGAACTTTTCTGTGACTGCCCACTTTAGCACCCAGAACTCCAGTTTATGCACCGGGTAGTTCTTCTCAGAGGAGGTCAGGCCCCAGCTAGCGAATGCCACAGGCGGGACCCCTCGGGATACTCCTGGTACAGGACCGCCCCCAGCCCGGTAAGGCTGGCGTCGTCAATGCAGGACATAGGGCTTACATGGATCCACAAAAGCAAGGACTGGAGCCTCCCCCAATCACTGGATGATCTCCTGGAAGGCCTCTTCACACTCCGGCATCCAACAGGACCCAAAAGGTTCCCCAATGCGCAGGTAGTCCTGGCGGGGGGTCTGACCCTTCCTACAGTTCGTCGGTGGATAACCCTGCATTAGGTCATTCAGGGGATGCACTACCAGGGAGTAATCCTTCACGAATCACTAATAATACCCACAGAACCCCAAGAAAGACTGCAAGGCACGCAAGTGGGTGGGCCGTGGCCACAATTTGAGGGCTTCTACTTTAGCCGGGTCGGTCTGTATCCCCTTTTCTGAGACTATATGCCCAACATACTTAACCTGTGGCTGGCAGAACTGGCATTTGTCGATGGAGACCTTCAGGCCAAACTCCTTCAGTTGGTCCAGGACCTTCATCAACCAGGTCTCGTGTTCTTCCAGGGTTCGCCCGAAAATGATACGGTCATCCAGATAGACTATGACCTCCAGCAGGTTCATGTCTCCCACAGCTCTTTCCTTCAAATGTTGGAAGGTGTCCAGGGCCCCCGATATGCCTTAGGGCATACGCTTGAACTGGTAGAATCCCAGTGGACATATGAAAGCAGTCTTTTCCTTGTCCTCCTTGGCCATGGGTATCTGATAGTACCCGCTCTGAAGGTCCAGCGCGGAAAACCACTTGCTCCCAGACAGGCTGTCCAGTGCATCCTCCACTCTGGGTACTGTGTACTGGTCTGGGATAGTTCGTTTGTTTAGCAAGCGGTAGTCGATGCACATTCTCACCGCTCCGCTCTTTTTCTAGCCACCACAATGGGGGAAGCATACAGGCTGCGGGACTCCGTGATGACTCCAGCACCCAGCAACTCCATTAGGTGTTTCCTCACATCCTACACATCCCCGGGGTCTAACCTTCATGACTGCTCTCTGAACGGGCGGTCGTCCCTCAGCCGGATGTGGTGCTCTTCCCTGGTGACACATTCCATGTCCCACTCATGCAAAGAGAAGACCCGACGGCGCTTCACCAACTTCTGGCTCAGGCTCCATTTATAGGCATCAGAGATTGGTGAGATTCCAAAATCAAACAAGAACTGGTCTATCTCTTCCCTGGATCTATGCAGGGGTGACAGACTATGGCCCCGTCACACGAAGATGGGCCAACACACAACCCGCTGGATGGTCACCGGTTTTCTTGACTCATTCCAGACCCTAACTGTAACATGCCAGGCCTGGGGACTGGCCGGGGCGGACAGCACCCCCCTCTGGACTAAGAGCCCAGGTGGCAGACTGCCCGGGGGAGGGGCATTGAGCATGAGTGCCTCCCCCAAGGGGGATCGGTCGAACTGGGCGATTTCTACCACCCAGCACTCAGCCCCTGGAAAGTCAGGCTTCCCCTTCCAATCGCTGAACCACCCCGTGCCCGCCTCCGTCGGCCCTGTGGGAACCAGTCTCATCAAGCCCAACTGCTGACGGCGGCAGTAACCAACGGGCTTGATGAGCTCTCCTTTGCCACCCCAGTTATAACACATCTAGGCCAAACACTCAAACATGTTGGCATTGGTCCCAGTAAGCACCTGGGTGTCCGCTATGCTCTTTGGCTCTGGACAGACCAATGCTAGGGCCTCTATAGAGGGTGGGGCTTCCCCTCCCTTGGTTGGGAAGGAGATACTAATCACACAATACCCATCATAAGGGTAATCTGTGCTGCTGATACCCCACAGGGACAATCCGGAAAAAGGTCGGAGGGGGAGGTGGGTGAGATGCTGGTTATAAAAGGGCCGGTTGAAGATGGTGACCTGGGATCCATTGTCCAGCAGTGCTGAGCAGGCCACCCCTTCCAACAGAACCTCAGTGTCAGCCTGAGGGCCGATTAAGCCCATCGACATGTCCTGGTTGGTAGGTATATGGAGGTCGGTCCAGAGGGTGGAGCAAGGCCATTTCGGGGGTGAGAGTTGCTCCCTTACCAGCCCCCATTGGAGTTTTCCTGACTCTGGTGCCTTTCAGCTATCAGCTGGGGGTTCACCTCCCTGCAGCACCCCTGCCTGAAGCCAGCGTCCTGCCCACACCTGAAGCAAATCCACCCATCCTGGGGACCTAGGGACCCTCGAGGGCCAGACCACAAAGCCATACAGCCCAGGGGTGGCTGCCGGGCATCAGGCACTTCCCGGGCCAGGAAAAACAGAGAGATTCCATGGCCAGCTGCATTGCCCATACCAGGTCTTTCATGCCTTGAACCTCCTGCAATACCGCCCCCAGGTCCGGCGACCCGACCAACTCAGGCTGGACTGACTCCTTGGGCTGTAGTACAGTGCTAGTGGTGGCGAGCACCCCCTCCGCAGGGCCCCACTTCCTGCTGTGCCTCCTCCTCTTTGATCTCGTCCAGTAGCTGCTTGAAGGGGGGGTCACTCTTTCAAGCCCGCAGCCTGAGGGCAACCATGGTCGGGGGGGAATGCACTGCTCCCCTCAGTATCTGCTCCAACTGCATTTTCACCACCGTGGCAGGAGGGTCATGCCCCACTTCCGCCAGTTTGCACACCACAGTCTCGACTCAGGTGATGTACTGGGACAGTTTCTTGCCCACTTTCTGAGTGGTGCCCCACAGCTGGCCTAGCACTGCCTCTCTCTTTTCAACCACTCCAGGATGTCCAAAGAGTCCTGCAGTGTGCAGTGGGGCTGGCTGGCCCGGAGTGACAGGATCACATCTAGTGCCATACCCCTGAGGCTCTCCAAGACCTGCTTGCACTTCTCCTCCTCCGGGCACCCCCAGACCTGGATCATCTGGGCCACATGGCTGCTCCAGGAATGGAAATCATCTTCTCCTGTGGGTGTGGGGAGGGCACCTGAGAAAGTGCGCAACCTCTTATACTGCTTGTGGGCCACCCCCAGGTAGGGGATCAAGCCGCCTGGCATCCCTATCAGAGGCAACCCCCCACCGGGGAGCAGAGACCGAGCATCATGCAGGGTCTTCCCCTCCTCCTTTAGCCACTCCTCCAGATGAGTTACAAAACCCTCCTGTCCCTTAGGTGGGAGGCCCAAGGGGCCTGGCTCCCCAATGGGCAGGCCACTGGCCGAGCCTTTCTTTAATAGGTTCCAGGTTTCTTTGGACTCCCTGGGGTGACCTTGGGGGGCACCTCCATGGACCCCAAATCCTTCCCAGCCTCCAGGGTGATGTCCCTCTACCATCAGACTCGGTCAGTCGCCACCCTCTGGACCTTCAACCCCCCGCAGTCGGGCAAGGCCCCCTCTAAAAAGTCTAATATGTCCTCCTTCCATCACCCATGGCCATGTTATGGATGAGTAGCATCTTACGGGAGTCTAGCCCCTCAAAGTCGCACTAGTCCTCTACGTCCTGGAATGCCATCTCTCTGGTCCCAGTGCAAACTACACCCAACTACAGAAGTCAAGGAATACTGAAGTGGTACAACTGAATGTGGGGTAGGGAAGTCAACCACAGTCACGTTTGAGCAGTCACATGGTCATCAAGTCAGTGAATGAATCCCAGCGGTGCCTCCACTTGTAGCACCCCCCCTGATAATCCCATTCACCTGCGCTGCTGCGGCGGGACCGGGGCCTCAGCAGTACCTCCCTGAGGGGCCAGGCCTGAGTCCTTACCTGTAGTTTCTGTGGTGCCTTAGTGCCTCCACCTGGGGCCTCTGCATTGCCTCCTGTGGGTAGAACGTTTCCCCAGGATAAATAATGGTCTTCCCTCTAATGACTGCCTGTGATGACCCTCCAGACCCATAATCACTCCTCAAAATGGATTTACACACACAGCAGGTGAAACAGATTAACAATAAATATTCAGTTTATTTCTACAAGCTAATACAAAGGAGGTGGGGGCTACTCCTCCAAAACCTCCTGGTTACCAAACATTCACTTATCCCCAGTTCTCTCCATTCCCCTGGGTGCACCCAGATCAGTCACAGTTAGTGGGTACCTCACAGTCCCTTAGTCTGCAGGCCTGCTGTTTACTGTTGGGGCCCTTACACACTTACACAAGTTCCAAGAAAACAAAGATAAACTGGTGTAGAGGACAGTTCCCCCTGACCCTCCTGGCAAAGAAAACAATGAGTCTCCCCGAGCTGCAGCTCGGGTACTCACAGTGCCGAGGAGGCGATGACCCTGCAGTTCACAGCATCGTCTCCACGAAATGGGTGGCATAGTTCTTCACCTGCCTGGCCTTTCCAGCTATGCCCACAGGCCTTTGTATAGGCTTTCACCAGGCAGGCCTGTTCGTCCTTCTCTCCACGATTCCTCTGATCTTTGGCAATGGGGGGTCACAGCAGTTCAACTCCCCGGTACTCTTTTAGTTTCTGCTTCTCCCTGGCAGGAAGATCTGTCCCTGATTCAGCAGCCTCCCAGACACCCCAGGCTGGAGGTTGCAGTACCTTCAGGCCAAACAGTCTGCCCCAGTACTTTTGAGCAACCAACCTGGGGGACCTCCTGCACAGTCCCCAGTGGCTGTCTGGCTCCTTCCTGTTGCTTATGATTGAAAGCGGGGAGAGAGAGAGAGGGGGGTGGAGAGGGATGCAGCCCCAGTGCCTTTGACAGGCAAAACCACCAAAATAGCCCTCTGGTTTCCTTTGGGGGACCTCTACTCCCTTTCCTCCTGCTCCTCCACCCTGCTCTCTCTCTCTCTCTCTCTCTCTCTCTCTCTCCCTCTTTCAACTCTCTCTCCTCTCTCTTCCACCAGCCCTGCCTTTTTTCCTCCCTTTCTACTTCCTGCTGCGGGGGAGGGGTAGCCAGAGCCTCCCATGCCTGCAGGCAGTCTTTCTCCTGTCTTGCTTTTTGGAGGGGTGAGGGGTAAAGCTGCCTTCTCTCTTTGTAGGAACCCAAAACAAGCAGCATGCACTTTTCTAGCTAGACACCTGGTTCCTAACTAGCACCAACAATAATCACAGTCACAGTCACAGCTAGGCTTGCATCATGTCCAGCCACATCAATGGACCAGGTGCAAGTGTGGTGGATGAGCTGTGGTGGTTCGTATCCCTATAGTTTCGGGTGATGACAGATAAATCTGGAAGGAGGCTGGAGGCGAGCTCTAGAGCCAAGATGCAAGGTTTATTAGCCACAGTTGGAGCACACAAAATGACTTAGCATTCACTAACACTATACACATGAGAAAGAGTGAATAAGGTTACCAGGATCTGAAACTGGCCCCACTAATGTCCTACAAAAGTCCAGGTTATTCAAGTCTTAAAGAGTGTAGTGATCCGATGCACCAAACTTGGGTTTCCAAGTATTTTAGTCGGCCGACTACTGAGGGTGAACCTGAGGCGCTTCCTACACAGGCCATAAATGGGGCATCCCCAGTGAACCAAAAACCAAGTAAAAGCACTGTAGGCCTCCTGGCCCTGGGAAGAAAGGTGACTCCTGGCATTGCTGAGGCAACATCGAAGGAAGGCTAGTGGGGATGGGTGTTGGCCGCCCAGTTGTGGGAAGAGGACCATTATCTGGGGATGTCGCTGGTGACCTCAGGCGGGTGATCTCTAGTTGAGGAATGGATGCTGGGTGCGATGATCCACTGACAACCTCTGGGCAGCCCCCAGAACCCCTACCACCTCACCCCTGCAGCTTCAGAATCCGACAATCTTCTCGGCATGACCTCTGATGCATCATCGGGAACACGAGCCACCTATGGGCAGTACAATAAAGAGTGTGGCAGCCCTTGGTGTGGCCTCTTGCATGGGCTACGGCTATACCTCAGGGGAATGGGGCAAAGAAGCCTGGCAATCCTTAGCAAGGCCTTGGTATAGGCCACCAGTACTGTTGCCACCTTAGGACAATGTCTATTCGGGAGAATGGGCAATGTGACTCCGAGTTTGGCGGACGACTTAAGTCCCTCAAGCTAGAGCCGGGGCGGCCCCAAATCTGACTCACTTTGGTGGGCCCTAGCTACCAGCTGGTTACCACTTATGACCCGCGATTCGAACCTGGGGCATCGTGACGAACACTTGGAGTTGCTGGAGGTCGTTGGAAGTGGGTGCAGGTGATACTGGGCTTTCCGGGGACCTTCCCTGGGTCGAAGAAGAGACACCGGAGGACTTCTGGATGAGGTGTGAGGTGTGTGCAGGAGCCCCTGGAGTTCAACCAAGATTTCTGTCCTCTGGGAATGCACAACCAAGAAGGAGTGATAAAGCTTCTTCTCCTGGAGACTGCTGCATGGAAGGTTCACTGGGTCTGTTTCCTGGCCAAATGAACTGACTTGACACACTGGGGACCCGACTAGACAGCAGATTTCTGCAAAAACCGACCGAGGCTGCTACTGGGGATCTTCTGGAGGGAGTTACACCAAAGGGACCCAGGGGACTCTTCAACCTCCTAACAGGAAGCCGACATCCATTGCCTTGCTGTCCTTCACCCTCCCTGGCCAAACTCTTTTCTCCCCTCTCTGGTCTGTGAAGAGCCTCCTCTAGGCTGGGGCGGTCCTGGCTACCTGCCAGGGATTGGCTCCTTCGTCCAGAGGTCAGCCTCCAAAGCTGGGTCAATGGCTTAAAAAGTCTCCAGATTTGAATCTACCCTGGCCACAGGGATTGGCTGAGAGGGCTCAGCCTGGCTTCCTTCTCCACTGGGGACAGGAATGTTGCCCAACTGGTTTGGTTGGCTGGGTGTCGGTCTTGAGCAGGGGGAAGGGAGAGGAAAGAAAACAAACAACAAAAAATGATTTTCTTTTAAAACCCTGCATTTAGACTACTAGGACTGTTCGGTGTTTCAGAGGGTCACCAAAGCTTTTCAAGGGTTCTCCATTAAGCTGCAGGGTCCCCATAACCCAACTGACCCCCCTCATATCTCTGAGGATCCCCTATTTTCTGTGGTGCTCCCATTTTCCCAGGGGCACTACAAGTACCCCAGGACAGCGGAAGCCCCTGCCCACCTTACGTAAGCGCCAAGCTGATGGGGACTTACATGACCATAACAACAAGGTCCTTGAACAACTGCTGCGTTCTGGATACAGTGTACTTAACTACTTTCCTGGACAGGCCCTGCATGTCCAGATAAGGGGAGACAAAAAGCCATTCCATCCAGAGGACTGCTGCAACAACTGCAAAACATTTGGTAAAAGCCCACAGTGCCAAGGATAAGCCAAAGGGCATGACTCAGAACTGATACTGGCTCTCCTACTGCCTTTGGCAATGTCAATCTTGATATATAGGTTAGGCGTCCTTCAGAATGACAGCCTGAAGAGACACCATTCTAAACTTCTTGTATTCGATGAATTTGTTAAAGTCTCTGAGGTCCAATAGATGACACAGGTCCTCTGTTGATCTGGGAAGCAGAAAGTATCTGGAACAGAACCCTACATGAGAGGGAAGGGTTTCACTGCCTTCTTTAGAAGTAGGGACTACACTTCTCACAGCAGGACAAGTGGTCCAGAGGATAATGAGAAGGAGGCAGAAGGTGCACTGGAGGTGCGTGCAAGGACTTGACAAACCTTAGAGTCATTTTGGATGATTAAAGATCGTTTGATGCATTATTCACATCTGATACAAATATTGTAACTTGGAACCCCTTAAAGGGGCATTCAGTACTGCCTGCTATATGTTGGTAGCAAAGCCAGCCACTCTGAGCCAAGAATAACTCCATAGGCAAATATCAGACATAGCAGCTGTGGCAGAAACACCAGACGCATCATTTGCTGGACTGTAATAGATGCTTACCAGTATCAATCCAGCCAATGTGATTTTAGTGAGTTTTACCTTTGCAGGGCTATTAGCGATAGCCTGAACAGTAGTCGGCAAATTTCCACAGGCTATTCTGATACTTAATCATGTAAGCCTGGTAATTCACAATTCCTATCTCCAATGTGGCAGAGGCCTAAGTATTTTTTTCCCCATTACATCTAATCTCCTGGATTCTTTGTCAGGAGGTTGAGTGCTCATCACTCTAGGGGTTCTAGAGCGATCATGAGCAGCCATAATTATCGTATAACTACTGGTGACCCCCTTTATCAACCTGAATTCAGTCACTCATCAAACGTCGTAATAACCCAAAATCAGGTTATTACGGCGTTTCAGCAAAAAAAGTCACTGTCACTATGCTCAAGCAGGTCTCACGCACTTGACACAGTTCAAGCGCTAACTTACTGCCTTTCTCTCACAAAGCGCCGTTCCTCAGCACTGCTGAGCTTCCGTTACAGGTCCCTCCGTCAGCACAATATCGAATACTTTTTAAAAAATGAGCTAGCACCACTAATAAAATGGTCAAGAACTCCACAATTTGCAGATACTCCCTTACATTTTTTTTTATCTCCCACACCAGTCTCCACAACAACCAGATGACCTTGTCACCATAGGGACACTTCCTGTTCGTTGTGCTGCAAATGGACAGCAAGATTTCGCCAATGTTATAAATGTTTTAACTTTTAGTAATTTAAAAAAAACATCTTCAGTTACATTACTTTTTGCCTTGTTTGCCATTTATCCGATCTCGAGCAGACTACAACAACCATCTGGATTCAGCTTCTACAACAGATCTTTGACTTTCTGGTATTTAAACATTTCACAGTTCTCATTTAAAGAAAAAAAAAATTAGTCTCTTCAAGTGTTCTCTGCTTATCCCAACTTTAGCTCACTAAATCCTGTTGTGTTGAATAAATATCAATAAATGTAATTCTGCTTTAAACACTATTTTTTCTGTATATCTAAATCGCTGGCAATGACTCTGCACCAGTAATGATAAAAAAATAAAGACAGGCATGTGTGTTATGAATATTTTCACACCATCAGTGTGTTATGACCATAAACCTCTCGAGCTTGGCTCTTGAGGTTTATGGGTCATCACACACCTTGGTTGTGAAAAATATTCATAACACACCTTGCCTATCCATTATTCTCTATATAATCGGTTTCTGGCTGTGCAGCATAATACAGTTTGACAGACTGAGCAGGGTACTGCTTACCAGCCTTTCTGGGGACTGCAGGCAAACTGTTAGGCCTGTACCAAGCAGCAAAGGTAAGTCCTCCAGTGCAGGGTATAAAGGAGGTACCACAATGATAGGTGCAACTGTAACCTCTAGGCAGCTATAAAATTCCGGTACTGAGTCTTACTCTTCACCCACAAGCCCCAGGACATCCTGAATTTGCTTGAACAGAACCTGAAATAAGGGGCTTATGGAGGAGACCTGGTGTGATCAACCAGAGTCTTCATTGCAAGAGGAGAGGGTAGAGGTGAAAGGAAGACCTCCTTCATAGGGGTCCTCTTCCCCTCCTTCAAAGGAGCCGGCAATGGAGGTGGTTGCTGTACTGGAGGAAGTACAGACATACTGTGAAGTCCCATCAATGACAGTGCCGACAGAGAAGGTTATGTCAATAGGAGTGAGGCACCGACACTGCTAGCGAAAAGAACAGGTGAGTTAACACTTCCAGAAACACCACCAGCATAGCCTCAGAGTCAACAATGCCTGGTTGGGGGTTCGTGACTGCTACTGTTGCCAGGACAGAACCCAACGACAGAGGCTGTATACCATGCACAGTAGGTACAGCGGTGCCAAAGCCAGACCCCAACCTTGGTGTCAAGGCGGGGTGGGGGGCTGTAGTTAACACCACCAGAGTGATGACAAAGACTTACCCTCCTTCAATGGAGACCTCGATCTCACTGGTGAAGTGTTTACCTCTATGCTTATGGTGGCTGAAGAGGAGGGTTTCAATGATTATTTTTCTTTCCCTTTGGAATTCTCCATCATCCTAGCAGACCTCAGTAGCAACAAGACTACTGATTGCCTGGGTGTTTTTTCCCTGTATCAGTTGGCTATGATGGAGAAGATGGCTTGGAGTCTGCGGACTTTGCTTTGGTTTCCACGGCCTCGTTGGTGATGAAGGTGTCTCGTGCCTTCTTTCAGCATCTCCATGTGGCTTGGTCAAATCCCCGACAGCTCTTATAAGTCCATACATTGTGGGACAGGCCAAAACAGAAAACACACACAGTGTGAGCGTCATCCTTGTAGATCTTGTATCCTCAGGTACAAATCCTAAATAAAGATTCTCTTGACTGAGGCATACAGGGACTCCGCCAATAAATTTCAATTTAAAAAATAAAAATACAGAAAAAAACAACAGCATTATTTCTCTGCAGGTCCAACAAGCAGTCAAAAGTGGAAGAAAGAAAAAGAACCATGGGACACCCATATTTTATAGGCACTGACGTTGCACGTCATTGAGGGCAGCCCTAGCTACAAAAAGTTTCTGAGTGGTCCTGATGCGATGACTTACAGTTCCAAAGGTGTCCAATGCAGGAGATGTCCTTGATGAAGGTCTGGTATTTAGTGCATCCAGGGCTGACATTGCTGCCTTGTGCCACTCAATGTCAGCCTTATCAGTCAGTGCCAGCAACTGCATTCCACATTGCTTTCTGGTACTGGACTGTATAAGCCAAATAAGCTGCCTGCCTGCAGAGAAGGGAAACTGTGATATACACCTTTCTAGCCATAGTATTCAGTTTCCTGGAATCTTTCAGAGGGAGCTGTGTGGAGAAGGGCATGTTGGCCTTCTCACAAGCAGCAGCATGGACCACTCCTTCATTATCAGGGTGAGCATATGAGTATTCCACCCCCTCTGTCCACCTGATACTTTTTTTTCTTATCAATGCCAGAAGATGAATTAGGTGCTGACATGATTTTAGGTAGTTTTTTGGAGGGATTTGTGGATGGGGATTAGCAGTCTTCTTGTGGGGGCTAGCCCCATAACAATGAAATGAAAAATCTTCCAGGAATCAATCTTCACCATTGATTCACACATTAATGGATCTGAGCAGGAAGGCTAGGGATCTGGGGAGCCAGAACTTTTCAGGTGGGCTGACAGAGATAAGTTTCATGAAACTGGCTTACACTGCATAGTTTCCCTCTGCACCAGCCCTCAACCACCTCAGTTCCTTTTTTCCCCACCATTGAGTGTTGATTGCACATCAGTGACAACATTGCTCACCCTCCAGGAAGCCGAAATTAACATCTATACAATAACAGCATTCAGTTCTCAATTTTAGTGTTTAAAGCTAGAGCCTGTTATTTTTTGTGTCAGTTTAGTGATTTTACAAAACCTTTTTTCTGGAAGCTCTCACAGCCCTACCAAGTCAACAAGACATGGACGATGACAGTAGGGAGCCCTTCAGGCAAGTTGCTCCAGCAGCAGAGCCATGTTTCAATCCACTTTACCCACCAAGAAAGGGTTCTGGACGACAGGCAGCCCTATGCCTGAGGGCAGGACAGTCTTCCCAGAAGCACAAATCAAACAGGCCCGTTCGGTCAGGTTCTCTGCACTTCCCATCAGAAGGGGAAGAAGTAGTAGTACTACCGAGGGCACCCTCTGCAAGGCCTGCCATGGGGTCCGTGGTCTCCAGAGTTGGAGGTTCTCACTGGTGCCATCGGTATCACTGAAGGCCACTGGTTCTAGGAGGTTGAGGTCTCAGGCCGTGAGTACCTCTCTGTCAATGGTGACTTAGGTGGGCACCTCCACCATGGGGCAGCTCTTATGGAGCAGTGGGTGCAGCGTCTGGCTCATTTGCCTGTAGCCGGTCCCTCGGGGCTGGTGGAACTGGTGCCGCAGGCAGTGCCCTCAAGCCAGGTAGAGCATTTGGCTCTGGCAACAGCCCTTGGGACCTTGCCAGTGACCACATCACGGACTCCTATCCCACTGGCTGCACTCCATTTAGTGTCACTGTGATGGGACCGGCCGCAGTACCATTGGCAGTCATGCCAGTGCAGGCTGGGCCATCAATGGGGTTGGCACTGGGCTTAGGGCTTTTGGGGCCTTTTCATGGCCTATCACTACATCAGATTCAGTTCTGGTTGAGGCAGCATCATTGGAGCCAGTCCCTCATAAACCGGGGCCAATGTCACTGGTGTTGCCAGGACCACATTCTGGATTGGAGTGTTTACAATCCACCCACATCTACGACCTTCCCTCCCAGGGAGGAAGCAGAGGGGACAAGTTTGACTCTGCCTAAGTTATTTCTGAAGGTGGTGACGAAGATTCTATATAATCTGTAGCCTTCGGACCCAGGCCTCTCTTCTTTTCTTCAGGAGAATCTCACTTTCCCGGCTTTGTTGAGGAATATGTATGCTGCACTTGATTTTGAGTTTTCAGCCAGTGACCCAAGTTAACGTCTCCGTCTGCAGTGGTTAAACATTGCTAACATGCTGGTCAATTTGGTTTCCTATTCCACCAGCATCTGAGACCTTGTCAGATGCAGTCTGAATAGACCTGCTTTATTCCTCTATCTGCAAGCAGATAGGAAATACACTACCCCAAGGACAGACCAGTGTATGTTTAGCAACTGACAGCTGATGCCATCGTTATTCTTGTAGAGAATGAACAATTCCTTCCCAGAACATCACTGCACACCCTATTAACAAGGAGTTATGCAAAATTGACACTATGGAAAAGCAGGCTTTCACAGCAGCTACCATTAGCATGCAGACTGCTAGCAGGCTACTAGCACACTGGCCTCGACAGGGTCCCACCCCGTAAGGATTTCATTTAGGCCACTAGGCTGCCTGCCTGATAGGGTCCTACCCCTCTAGAGACCTATCTAGGCCACCAGCACACCAATCCGACAGGGTCCTTCCTCCCAGGGATCTCACCCAGCTACCGCCATGCCCACTCCCACTCTGGTCCCACCCCTAGACATACCCAGGCTACCGCCATGCCTCACCCAATAGGGTTCTAGCCCTAGGGACTCTACCATGCTACTAGTGGAGGTGCCTGATAGGGTCCCACCCCCTAGGGACTCATGTAGGCTTCATAGGCTGCAATTTGATAGGGTCCCACCCATTAGGGAGTTACCTAGTTTGTGCCCTGCCTACCCCTATAGGTTCCCACTGTTAGGGACCTCACCTAGGCTACTAAGCACTCTGCACTGATCAGGGTCCCACCCCAGGGTCTCACCTGGCCTACCAGCACACCACCCAATAGGGTTCAACCTCCCAGGGACTCACCTAGGCTGGTGCCCTCCCTTCCCAACCCTATAGGTTCCCACCCTGGAGACCTCCAGGCTATTAGCACACCATCCCATAGGGTCTCACCCAGGGACTTACTTAGGCTCAAGCACCCAATCTCGATAGGGTCCTCACCCCCATGACTTACCTAGGTCAAGTCTCCTGCCTCGTCCGACAGGATCCTACCCCATGGACTTACCCAGACCGGTGCCCTCACCCGCGTCTGGAGCATAGGGTCCCATCTCTAGGACTTACCCACGCTATCATTGCTACGGTAATCTTGATAGGGTCTCACCCCAGTTACTTAACCAGGCCTAGTGCCTTGCCTCCACACGATAGGGTCCAACCCCTCAGGGACTTACCTAGGCTACCAGGCCGCCCGTCCATAGGTGCCAGCCCATAGGGACTTACTTAGGCCACTAGCCACCCGCCATAGGGGTTCACCCGATAGGGTCCCACCCCCCGGACTCCCTCCAGGCTACTATGCCGCTTCGGCCCCGATTGGGGTTCTACCCACTAGAGACTTACCTAGGCTGGGATGCCCTGCTCACCCAATCTGAGTCCAAGTCCCTAGGGACTTACCCAGACCACCGCCCTGCCCACCCACATAGACTCACCCCATAGAACTTACCTAGGCTGGTGCCTGCCCACCTGATAGGACCCACCCCTAGGGACTCTACCTCAGGTTACTATGCCGTCTGCTGGTGTGGGTCCTGCCCCATGGGACCTTACCTAGGGTGGTGTCCTTCCCACCCGACAGGGGCTCACCCCAGGGACTTATCTAGCTACTAGCACACACACAAGATAGCGTCCCACCACCCAGGGACTTACCTAGGCTACTAGACTAGGTACCTGATTGGGTCCACGCCTTGGGACTTTATCTAGGCTACTAGGCCGCCTACCAGATAGGGCCCCATCCCCAGGTACTCTACCTAGGGTGGTGTCCTTCCACCCACTCAGGGTACTACCCCAGGGACTTACTCTAGTTACCAGCACACCACAAGATAGTAGTCCCACCACCCAGACTTCATACCTAGGCTACTGCCCCTGCCTGCCTGACAGGGCTCCACCTCAGGGACCCTACCTAGGCCACTAGGCCACCCACCTGATAGGGTCCCACCATAGAGACATCCCCAGTTGGAGTGCCCTCCCACCGGCTGTGTTCCCACCCTCTAGGACCTTCCTAGGCTACCAGCACACCACCCAATAGGGTCCAACCCCGTAGGGACTTCACCTAGGCTACTGGCATACCACCAGATAGGGTCTTACTCCCTAGGACCCAGCCCAGGGCTACTAGCCTCTACCTGATAGAGTCCTACCCCTTAGGACGACTCTAGGCTACTAGGCCACCCGTCCGATAGGTGTCCTCACCCCCAGGCACCTCCCAGGCTTGGAACCTGCCTACCCCATAGTGTCCTCCCCCTAGGGACTTACCTAGGCTGTTGCCCTGCCCTCCCGATAGGGTCCCACCCTCTAGGGACATATCTAGGCTACTAGTGCAACACCCTAGGTGCTCACCCCAAGGACTTACTACCTAGTTTCCCTGCCTGATGGGGTCCAACCCCTAGGGAATTACCAGGCTGGTGCCCTGCCCATCAGATAGGTCCTACCTCTAGGGACTTACCAAGGCTTCTAGGCTGGCCCGTCTGACAGGGGTCTCACCCCCAGGAGTTACCTAGGCTACTTGGCCCTGCCCATAGGGTCCCACCCCCAGACCACTAGCACACCACCCGGGACAGGGTGCCACCCAGGCTACTAGGCAAGATGCCTGAATGGGTCCTACCCCCTAGGGGCTTAGCTGTGCTACTAAGACACTACCCAATAGGGTAATTCCCCCTAGGGACTTACGTAGTCTTTTGCCCTGTCTGCCCGATATTGTCCAACCCCCTAGGGACTTACCTAGGCTACTAGCACACTATCTCATAGAGTCCTACCCCCTAGAGACTTACCTAGGCTACTAGCACACTACCCGATAGGGTCCAACTCCCAAAGGGTCATACCTAGGCTACCATCCTACCTACCTGATAGAGTCCTACCCTCTAAGGACTTACCTAGGCTATTAGCACACTACCCAGTAGGGTCCTCCCCCCTAGGGACTTACCTAGGCTACTAGCACACTACCCAATAGGGTCTCACCCCAGAGACTCTACTCCATGCTGGTGCCCTGCCCGCCTGGTAGGGTCCTACCCCCAGGGACTCTTACTCCAGGCCACCCGTCCGACAGGTTACTCTCACCCCAGGGACTCACCAGGCTACCAGCACACCACCCATAGGTCCCACCAATCAGCTTTATTTCTCTCCCAGGCTTCTATCTGCCCGGTCCAGCTCCCTACACTGCCCGAACTTAGCCCTGCACCCAGCAACCAGGCCGCCTGACCTATAGGTCTCACTTCCAGGACCTACCCAGGCGGCGTTCTGCCCACCCGACACTGGTCCCTATCCCATAGGACCCCCACCCAGGCCACTAGGCATACACACCTGGGATAGGGTCCCACCCCAAGGGACTTATCTCCAGTTTGTGCCTGCCCTGATAGATCCCACCCCTAGACTCTATCTTAGGCTACCACCCCTGCCTGCCTGATAGGTCCCATCCCCAGGGACTTCACTCATGCAGGTGCCCCACCCATCCAGTAGGGTCCCAGCCCCTAGGACTCCCATCTCAGGCTACTAGCATACCACCTAATAGGGTCCCAACCCCAGGGATCTTACCTCCAGGCTACTAGCACACCACCCCATAGGGTCCCACCCCCAGGGACCTACCCAAGCTACTCAGCACACCACCTGGGATTGATCCCATCCCCAAAAGACTCACCTAGGCTACCGCTCATGCCTACCCCGACAGGGTCCTTCCCAGGGACTTACCTAGGCTGGTGCCCTGCCTACCCGATAAGGTCCTACTAATTAGGCAACTAGGCCACCTGCCTGATCGGGTCCTGCCCCTTAGGGACTTACCTATGCTACTAAGCCACCTGCTCAATATGGTCCTACCCCCTATAGACTTACCTAGACTACTAGCACACTAACCAAAAGGGTCCTACCCCCTAGGGCCTTATCTAGGCTACTAGCACACTACCCGATAGGGTCTTACCCTCTAGGGACTTACCTTGGCTACTAGGCCGCCTGCCCGATAGGGTCCTGTACCCTAGAGACTTACCTAGGCTGGTACCCTGCCTACCCGATAGGGTCCTACCCTCTTGGGACTTACCAAGGCTTCTAGCACATTACCTGATAGGGTACTACCCTCTAGAAACTTACCTAGACTGGTGCCCTGCTTACCCAATAGGGTCCAAAACTCTAGGGACCTGCCTAGCCACTCAGCAACCACCCAATAGGGTCCTTCCCCAAGGGACTTCCACCTAGGCTACTAGCAGCCTTCACCCTGTAGTCGCACTCCAGGGACTCACTCTAGGCTACTAACATACCATCCTATAGGTCCCACCCCCAAGGATCTCTACCCAGGCTATTAGGTCACAACCAGATAGGGTCCTACCCCCAGGGACCTACCCAGGCCACTAGCACACTAGCCAACAGGGTCCTACCCCCAGGAACTTAACTAGCCGCCTGCCCAATAGGGTCCAACCCCTAGGGACTTACCTAGCCTACTAGGCTGCCTGTCCGATAGGGTCCCACGTCCAAGGGACTTACCTAGGCTGTGCCCTGCCCACCTCGAACATTGTCTTATCCCATCGGGACTTACCTAGGCTACTAGCACACCACCAGATAGGGTCTCCCACCCTAGGACTTACCTTCGGCTGCTGCCCTGCCTGCCTGATAGGTCCCGACCCCAGTGACTTCACTCATTCTGGCACCTCTGCCCACCCGACAGGGTCCCAGCCCTAGGCCCTCATCTAGGTTACCAGCATCCCACCCAATAGGGTCCCAACCCCAGGGACGCACTCCAGACCACCAGCACACCACCCACGTAGAGTCCCACCCCTAGGACTCACTCTAGGCTGCCACCACACTACCTGATAGGGTGCTACCCCTAGAGACTTACCTAGGCTACCACCATTCCTACCCGATAGGATCCTTCCTCTAGGGATTTACCAAGGCTGGTGCCCTGCCTACCCAATAGGGTCCTACTACCTGGGTCACTAGGCCACCTGCCTGATAGCTTCCTACTCCCTAGGGACTTACCAAGGCTACTAGACCGCCTGCTCGATAACGTCGTACCCCTATGGACTTACCTAGTCTACTAGCACACTACCAATAGGGTCCTGCACACTATCCGATAGGGTCCTACCCCCTAGGGACTTACCTAGGCTACTAGACCGCCTACCAGATAGGGTACTATCCCCTAGGAACTTACCTGGGTTGGTGCCCTGCCTGCCCGATAGGGTCCTACCCCCCAGGGAGTTACCTAGGCTACTAGCACACTACTCATAGGGTCCCACCCCTGGGACTCACCCCAGGCTACTAGCACACCACCCGATATTATCCAACCCAATAGGGACTCACCCAGGCTTACTGCCCCTGACCACCCGTGCAGAGTCCCACCCCAGGGACCACCCAGGCTCACCGCCCTGACCACCCAATAGAATCCCACCCCCAGGGGCCTACCAGGCTACTAGCACACACCACCCGACAGGGTACTTCCTCCCAGTTTCTTACCCAGGCTACTAGCTCCACCATCCTACAGGGTCATACCCCCAAGGGACTCTACCTAGGCTATTAGCACACCACCCGCATAGGTCCTACCCCTTTAGGGACTGATCTAGGCTGGTCCCTGCCCACCC
This sequence comes from Neoceratodus forsteri, assembly GCA_016271365.2. NCBI lineage: Eukaryota > Metazoa > Chordata > Ceratodontiformes > Ceratodontidae > Neoceratodus > Neoceratodus forsteri. The sequence continues at coordinate 245,165 of JADMNL010000026.1, forward strand.
GACACAGTCTTACCCCATGGACTTACCGGCCACCTCCCTGCCCATGGAAAGGCATACCACCTCAGGGACTCACCCAGGTCGTGCATTGCCCACCTGATAGGGTCCTATGCTCCACGGACTTACCTAGGCTACTAGCACACTGCCCAATTTTGTCCTACCCCCAGGAACCTACCTAGGCTACTAGCACACCACCCGAGAGGGTCCCACCCTAGGGACTCTACTCCACGCCATGCCCACCCGACAGGGTTCTACCCCACTAGAGACTTACCTAGGCTACCGCAATGCCTCTTCGATAGGGTCCTACCCCATAGGGACTGACCTAGGCTGGTGCCCTGCCTGCCCAAAAGGGTCCTACCCCCAATGGACTTACCTAGGCTGCTATGCCACCTGCTCGATAGAGTCCTAGCCCAAAGGTACTTACCTAGGCTACTAACACACTACCCGATAGGGTCCTACCCCCTAGGGACTTACCTAGGCTACTGCACTGTCTGCCTGAGAGGGTCCTACCCCCTAGGTACTTACCTAGGCTGGCATCCTGCCTACCCCGATAGGGTCCCATGCCCTCAGGACTTACTCAGGCTACTAGCGCACACCACCCGAGAGGGGTTCCTCACCCCTTGGATCTCACTCTAGGCTACCGCCCTGCCTACCCGATAGGGTCCTTCCTGATAGGGATCTCTCTGGGCTTGTGCCCAGCCTACCTGTTAGGGTTCTACCCCGCATTGACTTACCTAGGCTACTAGACCACCTACCTGATACTCTCCTACCCCCTAGGGACTTACCTAGGCTGGTGCCTCCAGGCTCGATAGGGTCCCTACCCCTGGGGACTTACCTAGGCTACTAGCACACTTCCCTATAGGGTCCCACCTCCAGGGGCTTACCCAGGCTACCCCTGCCCGGCCGGAGACAGATTGCTACTCCCAGGGACTTACCTTGGCTGGTACCGTCCCAATTTAGGGAAATTACCAGGCTGGAGGCCCTGCCCACCCGGATTGGGTCCCACCTCTGAGACTTAACTAGGCTACTAGCACAAACCCACACGGTCCTACCCCCAGGGACTTCACCTTGGCCACCAGGCCACCTACCTGATATGGTCCACCCCCAGGGACTTACCTAGGCTACCGCCATGCCTGCTTGATAGGTCCCACCCCAGGGACTTACCCAGGCTGGTTCCCTGCATACCAGATAGGGTCCCACCCTCTAGGACTATCAAGGCTGCTAGGCTGCCTGCCCAATAGGGTTCTCACCCCCAGGGAGCTGCCCAGGCTACTAGATCGCCTCCCAATAGGGTCTCACCCCCCAGCTACTAGCACACCATCTGAAGGGTGCTACCCCCAGGGAATCACCTCAGGCTACATGCAAGGAGCCTGATAGGGTCCCACCCCCAGAGCTTACCCAGGCTACCGCCCTGCCTGCCCGGACAGATTCCTACTCCATAGGGACTTACCTAGGCTGGTATCCATCCTACCCCCTAGGGAATTACCAAGGCTGGTGCCCTGCCTACCCGATTGGGTCCCACCCTCTAGAGACTTACCTAGGCTACTAGCACAATACCCAATACGGTCCTACCCCCTAGGGATTTACCTTGGCTACTAGGCCACCTACCTGATAGGGTCCTACCCCCTAGGGACTTACCTAGGCTACCGCCATGCCTGCCTGATACGGTCCTACCCCCTAGGGACTTACCTAGGCTGGTTCCCCTGCACCAGAGAGGGTCCCACCCTCCAGGACTCACCAATGCTGCCAGGCTGCCCGCCCAATAGGTTCCCACCCCAGGAGTCGCCCAGGCTACCAGGTCACCTTCCCAACAGGGTCTCACCCCCAGGCTACTAGCACACCATCTGATAGGTGCTACCCCCAGGGACCCTCCAGGCTACTATGCAAGGAGTCTGATAGGGTCCCACCCCCAGGGGCTTATCTAGGCTACCAGCACTCCACCCGATATGGTCCTTCCCCCAGTTTCTTAACTAGGCTATGCCCTTCCCACCGATAGGGTCCAACCCCTAGGGACTTCACTAGGCTACTAGGCTGCCTGCCCGATAGGGCATACCCCCTAGGACTTACCAAGGCTACTAGCACACTGCTAGGGTCCCATCCCCAAGGACTTACCTAGGCCACTAGACCACCTACCAGATAAGGTCCTATCTCCTAGGGATTTACCTGGGCTGGTGCCCTGCCTGCCCGATAGGGTCCCACCCCAGGAGTTACCCAGGCTACTAGCACACTTTACAGGGTCTCACCCCTGGACTCTAAGCTAGGCTACCAGCACACTACCCGATATTATCCAACTCAATAGGAGTTACCTAGGCTTACTGTCTTGACCACCCGACAGAGTCCCACCCTAGGGGCTTATCTAGGCTCACCGCCTGACCACCCGACACAGAGTCCCACCCTCCAGGGGCTTACCCAGGCTACCAGCACACCACCCGACAGGATACTTCCAGTTTCTTACCCAGGCTGGATGCCCTGCCCACCCGAAGGGTCCAACCCCTCAGACGACCTAGGCTATTAGCTCACCATCTGATAGGGTCCCACCCCCAGGGACCTACCTAGGATACCAGCACACTACCCGATAGGGTCCAACCCCTAGGGACTTACCCAGGCTACTAGCACACCACCCGATAGGGTCCCACCCCTGGGACTTTCCCAGGTTACCAGCACACCACCCACCCGGTCCCACCTCCAGGGACTCACCTAGGCTATGAGCACACCACCCGACAGGGTACTCCTAGTTTCACCCAGGCTGGTGCCCTGCCTCACCCCGAACGGGTCCCAACACCTAGGGACTCTACCTAGGCTACTCCACACCACCCGACAGGGCGCCACCCCAGGGACTTACCCAGGCTGCCAGGGCCGCCACCCAACAGGGTCCCACCCCTAGGGACTCTACCTATGCAGATGCCCTGCCCACCCGACAGTCCTACTACTCTGGGCAACCAGGGCCTACCTGATTGCTCCTGCGCCCTAGGGACTTACTCTAGGCTAGCCACCTGCTCGATAGGTCCTACCCTTTATGGACTTACCTAGGCTTCTAGCACAGTAACCAAAAGGGTCCTACCCCTAGGGACTTACCTAGGCTACTGCACTGTCTGCCTGAGAGGGTCCTACCCCTAGGTACTTATCTAGGCTGGTACCCTGCCTACCCGATAGGGTCCTATGCCCTCAGGACTTACCTAGGCTACTAGCACACTACCTGAGAAGGGCTCCTACCCCCCTTGGGACCTTACCTAGGCTATCACCCTGCCTACCCGACAGGGTCCTTCCTTATAGGGACCTCTCTGGGCTTGTGCCCAGCCTACCTGTTAGGGTTCTACCCCACATTGACTTACCTAGGCTACTAGACTGCCTACCTGATACTCTCCTACCCCCTAGGGACTTACCTAAGCTGGTGCCTCCAGGCTCGATAGGGTCCTACCCCCTGGGGACTTACATAGGCTACTAGCACACTTCCCGATAGGGTCCTACTCCCTAGGGACTTACCTAGGCTATGAGCACACTACCCGATAGGGTAATTCCCCTAGTTTCTTACCTAGGCTCGTGCCCTGCCTACCCGATAGGGTCCAACCCCCTAGGGATGTACCTAGGCTACTAGCTCACTATCTGATAGGGTCCTACCCCCTAGGGACTTACCTAGGATACTAGCACACTACCTGATAGGGTCCAACTCCCTAGGGACTTACCTAGGCTACTAGCACACTACCCAATTCGGTCCGACCTCCAGGAACTTACCTAGGCTATGAGCACACTACCCGATAGGGCACTTCCCAGTTTCTTACCTCAGCTGGTGCCCTGCTCACTCCCGAAGGGTCCAACCCCTAGGGATGTACCTAGGCTACTAGCTCACTATCTGATAGGTCCCACCCCTAGGATTTACCTTGGCTGCTAGGCCACCCACCTGATATGGTCCTACCCAGGGACTCTACCTAGGCTACTGCCATGCCTGCCTGATACGGTCCTACCCCCTAGGGACTTACCTAGGCTGGTTCCCTGCATACCAGATAGGGTCCTACCCTCTAGGGACTTACCAAGGCTGCTAGGCTGCCTGCCCAATAGGGTTCTACCCCCTAGGGAGTTGCCTAGGCTACTAGGTCACCTTCCCAATAGGGTCTACCCCCAGGCTACTAGCACACTATCTGATAGGGTGCTACCCCCTAGGGACTTACCTAGGCTACTATGCAAGGAGCCTGATAGGGTCCTACCCCCTAGGGGCTTATCTAGGCTACTAGCACTCTACCCGATATGGTCCTTCCCACTAGTTTCTACCAGGCTGGTGCCCTGCCTACCTGAAAGGGTCCTACCACCTAGGGACTTACCTAGGCTACTCGCACACTACCCGATAGGGCGCTACCCCCAGGACTTACCTAGGTTGCCAGGCCGCCTCACCTGATAGGGTCCTACCCCCAGGGACCACTCATGCAGGTGCCCTCACCTACCCAGTAGGGTTCTTGCCCCTAGGACTCTATCTAGGTTACTAGCATAGTACCCAATAGGGTCCTAACCCCTAGGGACTTACCTGGGCTACTACATTCTACCCGATTGTATCCTACCCTAGAGACTTACCTGGGCTCGCCATGCCCAGCCTGACAAGGTCCTTCCCCAGGGACTTAACAACAGGCAATCGCCCTGCCACCCGATAAGGTCCCACTACCTGGGCAACCAGGCCGCCTACCTGATTGGGTTCTGCCCCTAGGGACTTACCTGGGCTACTAAGCCACCTGCTCGATTGGGTCCTACCCTTATGGACTTACCTGGGCTACTGGCACAGTAACCAAAAGGGTCCCACCCCCAGGGACTTACCTAGGCTACTGCACTGTCTGCCCGAGAGGTCCCACCCCAGGTACTTACCTAGGCTGTTACCCTGCCCACCCGATAGGGTCCTATGCCCTCAGGACTCTACCTCAGGCTACTAGCACACTACCTGAGAAGGCTCCCACCCCTTGGGACTTCACCTAGGCTACCACCCTGCCTACCCGAGCAGTGTCCTTCCTTATAAGGACCTCTCTGGCTTGTGGCCAGCCCATCTGTTAGGGTTCTCACCCTTGACTGATCTACCTGAGGCTACTAGACCACCCACTGATACTCTCCCACCCCCAGGGACTTCACCCAGGCTGGTGCTTCCAGGCTCGATAGGGTCCTACCCCCTGGGGACTTACCTAGGCTACTAGCACACTTCCCGATAGGGCCTACCCCCTAGGGGCTTACCTAGGCTAGCGCCCTGCCTGCCCGATAGATTCCTGCTCCCTAGGGACTTACCTTGGCTGGTACCCATCCTACCCCCTAGGGAATTACCTAGGCTGGTGCCCTGCCTACCCAATAGGGTCCCACCCCCTAGAGACTTACCTAGGCTACTAGCACAAAACCCAATACGGTCCTACCCCCTAGGGATTTACCTTGGCTACTAGGCCACCTACCTGATATGGTCCTACCCCCAGGGACTTACCTAGGCTACTGCCATGCCTGCCTGATAGGGTTCTACCCCCTAGGGACTTACCTAGGCTGGTTCCCTGCATACCAGATAGGGTCCTACCCTCTAGGGACTTACCAAGGCTGCTAGGCTGCCTGCCCAATAGGGTTCTACCCCCTAGGGAGTTGCCTAGGCTACTAGGTCACCTTCCCAGTAGGGTCTTACCCCCTAGGCTACTAGCACATATCTGATAGGGTGCTACCCCCTAGGGGCTTATCTAGGCTACTAGCACTCTACCCGATATGGTCCTTCCCACTAGTTTCTTAACTAGGCTGGTGCCCTGCCTACCCGATAGGGTCCAAACCCCTAGGGACGTGCCCAGGCTACTAGCTCACTATCTGATAGGGTCCCACACCCTAGGGACTCACCAGGATACCAGCATACCACCCGACAGGGTCCAACCCCAGGGACTCTACCCAGGCTACTAGCACACCACCGTTAGGGTCCCATCTCCTAGGGACTCTACCCAGGCTACCAGGCAGCCTACCAGATAGGGTCCCACCCCAAGTGACCTACCCAGGCTACTAGACCGCCCACCAGATAAGGTCCTATCTCCCAGGGGACTTCACTGGCTGGTGCCCTGCCCGCCTCGATAGGTCCCACACCCCTGGGAGTTACCCAGCTACCAGCACACCACCCTTAGGGTCTCTACCCCTGGGACTCACCCAGGCTACCAGCACACCACCCGATATTATCTAACCCATTAGGGACTCCTACCTGGGGCTTACCCTGACTGACCCGACAGAGTCCCACCCCAGAGGCTTACCTAGGCTTACCCGCCCTGACTACCCGAGCAGAGTCCCACCTCTAGGGGCTTCACCTCAGGCCACTAGCACACCACCCGGAGCAGGGCACTCCCTTGCCTACTCCAGGCTGGAGTTCCTGCCCACCGGAGCAGGGTCCAACCCCCAGGGACGCACTCTAGGCTACTAGCTCACTATCTCGACAGGGTCCTACCCCCAGGACCCTACCCAGATACCAGCACACTACCCGACAGGGTCCAACTCCCAGGGACTTACCTAGGCTACCAGCACACCACCCAATCTCGTCCCACCTCCAGGAACCTATCTAGGCCATGAGCACACCACCATAGGCACTTCCCGAGTCTCTTCCCAGGCTGAAGTGCTCAGCGACCCTGTAAAGGGTCCCACCACCCAGGGACCTGGCCCAGGCTACCCGCACACCACCCGATCAGGGCTCTCACCCTCCAGACCTACCCAGGTTACCACGCCCATCTAATAGGGTCCCACCTCTAGGACTCTACCCATGCAGGTGCCTTACCCACCCCAGAGGGGTCCCAGCCCCTAGGGACTTATCTAGGTTACCAGCATAGCACCCAATAGGGTCCCAACCCCAGGGACTCTCACCTCAGGCTACTAGCACACTACCCCGATTGCATCCCACCCCAGAGACTCCACTCCAGGGCTACCCGCCATACCCAGCTGACAAGGTCCTTCCCCTAGGGACTTAACTAGGCAACCCGCCTGCCCATCCGAGCATAACCCACCACTGGGCAATCAGGGCCACCTACCTGATTGGGTCCTGCCCCTAGGGACTTACTCTAGGCTACTAAGCCACCTGCCCCGATCAGGGTCCCACCCTTATGGACTTACCTAGGCTACTAGCACAGTAACCAAAAGGGTCCTACCCCCTAGGGACTTACCTAGGCTACTAGCACACTGCCCGATTGGGTCCTACCCCCCTCGGGACCTACCTACATTACTAGGCCATCTGCCTGATAGGGTCCAACTCTGTAGGGACTCACTCAGGCTGGTGCCCAGCTCACCCGATAGGGTCCCACCCCCAGGGACCTACCTAAGCCACTCAGCACACCACCAGTTAGGGTCCAGCCCCTAGGATTTGCACCTAGGCTACTCAGCACACTACCCGATAGGGTCCCACTCCCCTAGGGACTTAACTAAGCAACCACCCTGCTCACCGACAGGGTCCCACCCCCCTAGAACTTACCAAGGATACTGCCCTGCTCACCTGATAGGGTCCCACCCCCAGGGACTCCCACCTAGTCTACTAGGCCACCCGTCCGATAGGGCCTGACCTCTAGGAACTCACCTAGGCTACTAACACACAACCCGACAGGGTCCCACCCTTAGGACTGACCCAGGCTGGTCCTCGCCCACCCCAGATGGGTCCCACCATAGGGACTTCACCTGAGCCACCGCCTCCCTGCCAGGTAGGGTACTACCCCTCAGGACCCCACCTAGGCTGGTGCTTTGCCCACCCGACAGGGTCCCATGCCCATGGACTCTACCTAGGCTACCAGCACACCACCCAATTTTGTCCCACCCCCAGGAACCTCACCTAGGCTACTAGAACACCATCCGAGAGGTCCCACCCCTAGGACTTCCACCTGGCCACCGCCATGCCTACCTGATAGGTCTCACCCCCAGAGACTTACCTAGGCTATTGCAATGCCTGCTCGACAGGGTCCCACCCCAGGGACTTCACTCTAGCTGCATGCCACCTGCCCGAAGGAGTCCCAGCCCAAAGGGACTTACCTAGGCTACTAGCACACTGCCCGATAGGGTCCTACCCCTAGGGACTTACCTAGGCTTCAGCACTGTCTGCCTGAGAGGGTCCTACCCCCTAGGGACTTACCTAGACTGGTACCCTGCCTACCCGATAGGGTCCTATGCCCTCAGGACTTACCTAGGCTACTAGCACACTACCTGAGAAGGGCTCCTACCACCTAGGGACTTACCTAGGCTACCACACTGCCTACCCGATAGGGTCCTTCCTGATAGGGACTTCTCTGGGCATGTGCCCAGCCTACCTGTTAGGTTCTCACCCCACAGTGACTTACCTAGGCTACTAGACTGCCCACCTGATACCTCCTACCTCCCAGGGACTTACCCAGGCTGATGCCTCCAGGCTCAATAGGGTCCCACCCCTGGGACTTACCTAGGCTACTAGCACACTTCCCGATAGGGTCCTACCCCCTAGGGGCTTACCTAGGCTACCGCCCTGCCTGCCCGATAGATTCCTACTCCCTAGGGACTTACCTAGGCTGGTACCCGTCCTACCCCCTAGGGAATTACCTAGGCTGGTGCCCTGCCTACCCGATTGGGTCCCACCCTCTAAAGACTTACCTAGGCTACTAGCACAATACCCAATACGGTCCTACCCCCTAGGGACTTACCTTGTCTGCTAGGCCACCTATCTGATAGGGTCCCACCCCCTAGAGACTTACCTAGGCTACTGCCATGCCTGCCTGATAGGGTCCCACCCCCAGAGACTTACCTAGGCTACTGCCATGCCTGCCTGATAGGGTCCTACCCCCTAGGGACTTACCTAGGCTACTTTGCAAGGAGCCTGATAGGGTCCTACCCCCTAGGGGCTTACCTAGGCTACTAGCACTCTACCTGATATGGTCCTTCCCCCTAGTTTCTTAACTAGGCTGGTGCCCTGCCTACCTGATAGGGTCTAACCCCAGGGACGGCCTAGGCTACTAGCTCAATATCTGATAGGGTCCCACACCCTAGGGACTTCTACCTAGGATACCAGCTACCCGATCAGGGTCCAACTCCCCAGGGACTTACCCTAGGCTACCAGGCTGCCCGCCAATAGGGCATACCCCCCAGGGACTTCACCAAGGCTACTAGCACACCACCAGTAGGGTCCTATCCCCCAAGGACTTACCTAGGCTACTAGACCGGCCACCAGATAAGGTCCCATCTCCTAGGGACTTACCTGGGCTGGTGCCCTGCCTGCCTGATAGGGTCCCACCCCCAGGAGTTACCCAGGCTACTAGCACACCACCCTAGGGTCTCACCCCTGGGACCTACCCAGGCTACTAGCACACCACCCGATATTATCCAACCCAATAGGGCTCACCTAGGCTACATCGCCCTGACCACCCCACAGAGTCTCACCCCTAGGGGCTTAGCTAGGCTTACCGCCCTGACTACCCGATAGAGTCCTACCCTCTAGGGGCTTACCTAGGCTACTAGCACACTACCCGATAGGGTACTCCCCAGTTTCTTACCTAGGCTGGTGCCCTGCCTACCCGATAGGGTCCAACCCCCTAGGGACGTACCTAGGCTACTAGCTCACTATCTGATAGGGTCCTACCCCCTAGGGACTTACCTAGGATACTAGCACACTACCCGATAGGGTCCAACTCCCTAGGGACTTACCTAGGCTTACTGCCCTGACTACCCGATAGAGTCCTACCCCTAGGGACTTACCTAGGCTACTGCCATGCCTGCCTGATAGGGTCCTACCCCCTAGGGACTTACCTAGGCTGGTTCCCTGCATACCAGATAGGGTCCTACCCTCTAGGGACTTACCAAGGCTGCTAGGCTGCCTGCCCAATAGGGTTCTACCCCCTAGGGAGTTGCCTAGGCTACTAGATCGCCTTCCCAATAGGGTCTTACCCCCTAGGCTACTAGCACACTATCTGATAGGGTGCTACCCCCTAGGGAATTACCTAGGCTACTATGCAAGGAGCCTGATAGGGTCCTACCCCCTAGGAGCTTACCTAGGCTACCGCCCGCCCGCCCGAGCAGATCCTACTCCATAGGGACCTCACCTAGGCTGGCATCCTTCCCACCTAGGGAATTACCAAGGCTGGTGCCTGCCCACCCGACTGGGTCCCACCCTCTAGAGACTTCACCTAGGCTACTAGCACAACCCAATACGGTCCTACCCCCTAGGGATTTACCTTGGCTACTAGGCCACCTACCTGATAGGGTCCTACCCCCTAGGGACTTACCTAGGCTACCGCCATGCCTGCCTGATACGGTCCTACCCCCTAGGGACTTACCTAGGCTGGTTCCCTGCATACCAGATAGGGTTCTACCCTCTAGGGACTTACCAATGCTGCTAGGCTGCCTGCCCAATAGGGTTCTCACCCCAGGAGCTGCCCAGGCTACCAGGTCACCTTCCCAACAGGGTCTCTAACCCCAGGCTACCAGCACACCATCTGATAGGTGCCACCCCCTGGACCTACCAGGCTACTATGCAAGGAGTCTGATAGGGTCCTACCCCCTAAGGGCTTATCTAGGCTACTAGCACTCTACCCGATATGGTCCTTCCCCCTAGTTTCTTAACTAGGCTGGTGCCCTTCCTACCCGATAGGGTCCAACTCCCTAGGGACTTACCTAGGCTACTAGGCTGCCTGCCCGATAGGGGCATACCCCCTAGGGACTTACCAAGGCTACTAGCACACTACCCGTTAGGGTCCTATCCCCTAAGGACTTACCTAGGCTACTAGACCACCTACCAGATAAGGTCCTATCTCCTAGGGACTTACCTGGGCTGGTGCCCTGCCTGCCCGATAGGGTCCTACCCCCCAAGGAGTTACCTAGGCTACTAGCACACTTCCTTATAGGGTTCTCACCCCTGGACTCTAAGCTAGGCTACCAGCACACTACCCGATATTATCCAACTCAATAGGAGCTACCTAGGCTTACTGTCTCGACCACCCGACAGAGTCCCACCCAGGGGCTTATCTAGGCTCACCGCCTGACTCACCCGACAGAGTCCCACCCTCTAGGGGCTCACCCAGGCTACCAGCACACCACCCGACAGGATACTCCCTAGTTTCTTACCCAGGCTGGTGCCCCTGCCCACCCGACAGGGTCCAACCCCTAGGGACGACCTAGGCTACTTAGCTCACCATCTGATAGGTCCCACCCCTAGGGACCTACCTAGGATACCAGCACACTCACCCGATAGGGTCCAACCCCAGGGACTCACCCAGGCTACTCAGCACACCACCCGACAGGGTCCCACCCCTGGGACTCCTCTCCAGGTTACCAGCACACCACCCAACCGGTCCCACCTCCAGGGACTTACCCAGGCTATGAGCACACCACCCGATAGAGTACTTCCCTAGTTTCTACCCAGGCTGTGCCCTGCCCACCGATGGGGTCCAACCCCAGGAATGTACCTAGGCTATTAGCTCACCATCTGATAGGGTCCCACCTCCTAGGGACTTACCTAGGATACTAGCACACTACCCACAGGTCCAACCCCTAGGGACTCTACCCAGGCTACTAGCACACCACCTACAGGGTCCCACCCCTGGGACTTTCCTAGGTTACCAGCACACCACCCACCCGGTCCCACCTCCAGGGACTACCTAGGCTATGAGCACACTACCCGACAGGGTACTCCAGTTTCACCCAGGCTGGTGCCCTGCCTCACCCCGAACGGGTCCCAACACCCAGGGACTCTCACCTAGGCTACTCTCAAGACACCACCCGACAGGGCGCCACCCCAGGGACTTACCCAGGCTGCCAGGGCCGCCACCCATAGGGTCCCACCCCTAGGGACTCTACCTATGCAGATGCCCTGCCCGACCATAGGTCCTACTACCTGGGCAACCAGGCCACCCACCTGATTGGGTCCTGCCCCTAGGGACTTACCTCTAGGCTAAGCCACCTGCTCGATAGGTCCTACCCTTTATGGACTTACCTAGGCTTCTAGCACAGTAACCAAAAGGGTCCTACCCCTAGGGACTTACCTAGGCTACTGCACTGTCTGCCTGAGAGGGTCCTACCCCTAGGTACTTATCTAGGCTGGTACCCTGCCTACCCGATAGGGTCCTATGCCCTCAGGACTTACCTAGGCTACTAGCACACTACCTGAGAAGGGCTCCTACCCCCCTTGGGACTTACCTAGGCTATCACCCTGCCTACCCGATAGGGTCCTTCCTTATAGGGACCTCTCTGGGCTTGTGCCCAGCCTACCTGTTAGGGTTCTACCCCACATTGACTTACCTAGGCTACTAGACTGCCTACCTGATACTCTCCTACCCCCTAGGGACTTACCTAAGCTGGTGCCTCCAGGCTCGATAGGGTCCTACCCCCTGGGGACTTACATAGGCTACTAGCACACTTCCCGATAGGGTCCTACTCCCTAGGGACTTACCTAGGCTATGAGCACACTACCCGATAGGGTAATTCCCCTAGTTTCTTACCTAGGCTCGTGCCCTGCCTACCCGATAGGGTCCAACCCCCTAGGGATGTACCTAGGCTACTAGCTCACTATCTGATAGGGTCCTACCCCCTAGGGACTTACCTAGGATACTAGCACACTACCTGATAGGGTCCAACTCCCTAGGGACTTACCTAGGCTACTAGCACACTACCCAATTCGGTCCGACCTCCAGGAACTTACCTAGGCTATGAGCACACTACCCGATAGGGTACTTCCCCCTTGTTTCTTACCTAGGCTGGTGCCCTGCCTACCCGAAAGGGTCCAACCCCCTAGGGATGTACCTAGGCTACTAGCTCACTATCTGATAGGGTCCTACCCCCTAGGGATTTACCTTGGCTGCTAGGCCACCTACCTGATATGGTCCTACCCCAGGGACTTACCTAGGCTACTGCCATGCCTGCCTGATAGGGTCCTACCCCCTAGGGACTTACCTAGGCTGGTTCCCTGCATACCAGATAGGGTCCTACCCTCTAGGGACTTACCAAGGCTGCTAGGCTGCCTGCCCAATAGGGTTCTACCCCCTAGGGAGTTGCCTAGGCTACTAGGTCACCTTCCCAATAGGGTCTTAACCCCTAGGCTACTAGCACACTATCTGATAGGGTGCTACCCCCTAGGGACTTACCTAGGCTACTATGCAAGGAGCCCGACAGGGTCCCACCCCCTAGGGGCTTATCTAGGCTACTAGCACCCCACCCGATATGGTCCTTCCCACTAGTTCTCACCCAGGCTGGTGCCCCTGCCCACCTGAAAGGGTCCCACCACCTAGGGACTTACCCAGGCTACCGACACCACCCCGACAGGGCCGCCACCCAGGACCTTACCTAGTTGCCAGGCCGCCTACCTGATAGGGTCCTACCCCCAGGTTCCACTCATGCAGGTGCCCTCACCTACCCAGTAGGGTTCTTGCCCCTAGGACCTATCTAGGTTACTAGCATAGCACCCAATAGGGTCCCAACCCCTAGGGACTCCACCTAGGCTACTCGCACACCACCCGATTGTATCCTACCCCCAGAGACTTACCTAGGCTTCCGCCATGCCCAGCCTGACAAGGTCCTTCCCAGGGACTTAACAACAGGCAATCGCCCTGCCCACCCCGATAAGGTCCCACTACCTGGGCAACCAGGCCGCCACCTGATTGGGTCTCTGGCCCCCAGGGACTTACCTAGGCTACTAGCCACCTGCCCCGATAGGGTCCCACCCCTCATGGACTTACCCAGGCCACTAGCACAGTAACCAAAAGGGTCCCACCCCCAGGGACTTACCTAGGCTACTGCACTGTCTGCCCGAGAGGTCCCACCCCAGGTACTTACCTAGGCTGTTACCCCTGCCTACCCGATAGGGTCCTATGCCCTCAGGACACTACCCAGGCTACTAGCACACCACCCGAGAAGGCTCCACCCCTTGGGACTTCACCTAGGCTACCACCGCCCACCCGAGCAGGTCCTTCCTTATAAGGACCTCTCTGGCTTGTGGCCAGCCCATCTGTTAGGGTTCTCACCTTTGACTGATTCTGCCTCAGGCTACTAGACCACCCACCTAGATACTCTCCCACCCCCTAGGGACCCACCAGGCTGGTGCTTCCAGGCCCGGAGTAGGGTCCCACCCCTGGGGATCACCCAGGCTACCAGCACACTTCCCGATAGGCTCACCCCCAGGGCTTACCCAGGCCAGCCTCCTGCCTGTCTGAGCAGATTCCTGCCCCTAGGGACTTACCTGGCTGGCACCCATCCCACCCCTAGGAATCACTTCCCAGGCTGGCGCCCTGCCCACCCAATAGGGTCCTGCACCCCTCAGACCTACCCAGGCTACCAGCACAAACCCGACATTATCCACTCCCATTGTGACCTCACCTAGGGCTACTACCCCTGACTCACCCGACAGAGTCCCATGCTCTTCTAGAGGCTTCACCCAGGCCACCGCGCCTGACTACCCGACAGAGTCCCACCTCCAGGGGCTTCATCAGCCACTAGCACACCACCCGGGAGCAGGGGCACTCCCTTGCCTACTCCAGGCTGGAGTTCCGGCCCACCGGAGCAGGGTCCAACCCCAGGGACCCACTCCAGGCTACTAGCCCACTATCCTGACAGGGTCCTCACCCCAGGGACCCTACCCAGATACCAGCACACCACCCCACAGGGTCCAACTCCCAGGGACTTACCTAGGCCACCAGCACACCACCCAATCTCGTCCCACCTCCAGGAACTTATCCAGGCCATGAGCACACCTGATAGGCACTTCCCCAGTCTCTTCCCAGGCTGCAAGCGCCCGCGACCCTGTGCAGGGTCCCAACCACCCAGGGACCTGGCCCAGGCTACCCGCACACCACACCGACAGGGCCTCACCCCTCCAGACCTACCCAGGTTACCACGCCCATCTAATAGGGTCCCACCTCTAGGACTCTACCCATGCAGGTGCCTTACCCACCCCAGAGGGGTCCCAGCCCCTAGGGACTTATCTAGGTTACCAGCATAGCACCCAATAGGGTCCCAACCCCAGGGACTCTCACCCAGGCTACTAGCACACTACCCCGATTGCATCCCACCCCAGAGACTCCACTCCAGGGCTACCCGGCCATACCCAGCTGACAAGGTCCTTCCCCTAGGGACTTAACTAGGCAACCCGCCCTGCCCATCCGAGCATAACCCACCACTGGGCAATCAGGGCCACCTACCTGATTGGGTCCTGCCCCTAGGGACTTACCTAGGCTACTAAGCCACCTGCCCCGATAGGTCCCACCCTTATGGACTTACCCAGGCTACTAGCACAGCAACCAAAAGGGTCCCACCCCCAGGAGATCTCACCCAGGCTACTAGCACACCGTCCTGATTGGGTCCTACCCCCGGGACCCACCTCACATTACTAGGCCATCTGCCTGATAGGGTCCAACTCTGTAGGATCTCACTCAGGCTGGTGCCCAGCTCACCCGAGCAGGGTCCCACCCCTAGGGACCTACCTAAGCTCTACTCAGCACACTACCAGTTAGGGTCCAGCCCCTAGGATTTGTACCTAGGCTACTTCAGCACACTACCCGACAGGGTCCCACTCCCCTAGGGACTCTAACTAAGCAACCACCCTGCTCACCGACAGGGTCCCACCCCCCTAGAACTTACCAAGGATACTGCCCTGCTCACCTGATAGGGTCCCACCCCCAGGGACCCCCACCTAGTCTACTAGGCCACCTGCCCGATAGGGCCTGACCTCAGGAACTTACCTAGGCTACTAACACACAACCCGACAGGGTCCCACCCTTAGGACTGACCCAGGCTGGTCCTCGCCCACCCCATAGGGTCCCACCCTAAGGGACTTCACCTGAGCCACCGCCTCCCCGCCAGGTAGGGTACCACCTCCCAGGACCCCACCTAGGCTGGTGCTTTGCCCACCCGACAGGGTCCCATGCTCCATGGACTCTACCTAGGCTACCAGCACACCACCCAATTTTGTCCCACCCCCAGGAACCCACCTAGGCTACTAGCACACCACCCGAGAGGGTCCCACCCCTAGGACTCTCACCTGGCCACCGCCATGCCTACCTGATAGGTTCTCACCCAGAGACTTACCTAGGCTATTGCAATGCCTGCCTCGACAGGGTCCCACCCCAGGGACTTCACTCTAGGCTGCATGCCACCTGCCCGACAGGGTCCCAGCCCAAAGGGACCTCACCTAGGCTACTAGCACACTGCCCGACAGGGTCCCACCCCAGGGACTCTACCTAGGCTTCAGCACTGTCTGCCTGAGAGGGTCCCACCCCTAGGGACTTACCTAGACTGGTACCCTGCCTACCCGATAGGGTCCTATGCCCTCAGGACTTACCTAGGCTACTAGCACACTACCTGAGAAGGGCTCCTACCACCTAGGGACTTACCTAGGCTACCACACTGCCTACCCGATAGGGTCCTTCCTGATAGGGACTTCTCTGGGCATGTGCCCAGCCTACCTGTTAGGGTTCTACCCCACAGTGACTTACCTAGGCTACTAGACTGCCTACCTGATACTCTCCTACCTCCTAGGGACTTACCTAGGCTGATGCCTCCAGGCTCAATAGGGTCCTACCCCCTGGGGACTTACCTAGGCTACTAGCACACTTCCCGATAGGGTCCTACCCCCTAGGGGCTTACCTAGGCTACCGCCCTGCCTGCCCGACAGATTCCTACTCCCTAGGGACTTACCTAGGCTGGTACCCGCCCCACCCCTAGGGAATTACCCAGGCTGGTGCCCTGCCACCCGATTGGGTCCCACCCTCTAAAGACTTACCTAGGCTACTAGCACAATACCAACACGTGTCCTACCCCTAGGGACTTACCTTGGTCTGCTAGGCCACCCATCTGACAGGGTCCCACCCCTAGAGACTTACCTAGGCTACTGCCATGCCTGCCTGATAGGTCCCACCCCCAGAGACTTACCTAGGCTACTGCCATGCCTGCCTGATAGGGTCCCACCCCCAGGGACTTACTCCAGGCTACTTTGCAAGGAGCCTGATAGGTCCTACCCCCTAGGGGCTTACCTAGGCTACTAGCACTCTACCTGATATGGTCCTTCCCCCTAGTTTCTTAACTAGGCTGGTGCCCTGCCTACCTGATAGGGTCTAACCCCCTAGGGACGTGCCTAGGCTACTAGCTCAATATCTGATAGGGTCCTACACCCTAGGGACTTACCTAGGATACTAGCATACTACCCGATAGGGTCCAACTCCCTAGGGACTTACCTAGGCTACTAGGCTGCCTGCCAATAGGGGCATACCCTCTAGGGACTTACCAAGGTTACTAGCACACTACCCGATAGGGTCCTACCCCCTAGGAACTTACCTAGGAAGGTGCCCTGCTTACCCAATAGGGTCCAACCCTCTAGGGACTTTCCTAAGCCACTATCAAACTGCCCAATAGGGTCCTACCCCAAGGGACTTTCCTAGGCTACTAGGCAGCCTACCTCATAGTGTTGTACCCCTTAGGGACTTACCTAGGCTACTAACATACTACCCTATAGGGTGCTACCCCCTTAGGACTTACCTAGGCTACTAGGCCGCCTACCAGATAGGGTCCTGCCCCCTAGGGACTTACCCAGGCTACTAACACACTACGCAATAGGGTCCTACCCTCTAGGGACTTACCTAGGCTACTAGCACACTACCCGATAGGGTCCTACCCCCTAGGGACTTACCTAGGCTGGTGCCCTGCCTGCCCAGTAGGGTCCTACCATCTAGGGACTTACCTAGGCTGCCTGTCCGACAGGTTCCTTCACCCTAGTGACTTACCTAGGCTACTAGCACACTAACCGATAGGTTCCTGCCCTAGGTACTTAGCTAGCCTACTAGGCTGCCTGCCCGATAGGGTCCCACCCCAAGGGAGTTACCTAGGCTGGTGCCCTGCCTGACTTGATAGGGCCCTATCATCTAGGGACTTACCTGGGTTACCGCCCAGCCTACCTGATAGGGTCCCACCCAATAGGGACTTACCTAGCCTACTGTGCCGCCTACTTGATATGGTCCTACTCTCTAGGGACCTACCTAGGCTACTAGCACACTGCTTGATAGGGTCCTAACCCCTACAGACTTAGCTAGGCTGGTGCCCTGCCTACCTGATTGGGTCCTACTCCCTAGGGGCTTACCTTAGGCTACCACTTGCCTACCCAATAGGGTCCAACCTGGACTTACTTAGGCTGGTGCCTTCACACCACCAATAGATCCTATCCCCAGGGACTTACCCAGGCTACTAGCACTCTACATGATAGGTCCTACCTCCTAGGAACTTACCTAGGCTGGTGCCTCTGCCTACCTGAATATGGTCCTACCCTCTGGAGTTACCTGCGCCACCAGCCTATCTCGAATAGGTCCCACCCCCCAGAGACTTACATAGGCTATCATCATGCCTACCCGACTCTGTTCCCACCCCCAGGGACTTACCTAGGCTTCCACCATGCCTGCCTCATAGGGTCTCCACCCCAGGGACTTACCTAGGCAACCCACGCCTGCATACTGAGTAGGGTCCCACCCCTTAGGGACTCACCTAGGCTACTAGGCCCTCCTGTCCGATAGGGTCCCACCCCTTGGGGACTTACCTAGGCTACTAGCACACTGCCGACGAGGATCCCACCCCTGTGGGTCTTACCTGGGCCACCAGGCCACTCTGCCTGATGGGTCCCACCCTAGGGATCCCACTTGGCCACCGCCTGTCACCAAATAGGGTCCCACCCTCTAGGGACTACCGGCAACACCCTGTGCCTTACCTCGACAGGGTCCCCACCCCTCAGGGACTTCACCTAGCCTACTAGGCTGCCTACCTGATAGCCTATGTAAACCTCAGGGGTAGAACCCTATCTCCATGCCTCACCCACAAGGTCCTACCTCCTAGGGACTTATCTAGGCTGGTGCCCTGCCTCACCCGAGCAGGGTCCCACCCTCTGTGGGACTTACCTGGGCTACCTCCCTGCTTACCCGATAAATGTCCCCACCCAATAGGGACTCCCACCTAGCCCACTGTGCCGCCTACCTGATACAGTCCTACCTGTAGGGACCTACCCAGGCTACTAGCGACACTGTCTGATAGGGTCCCAACCCCTCACGGACTTAGCCACGCTGGTCTCTGCTCACTCCGATGGGGTCCTACCCCTAGGGACTTACCTGCCATTAGACCACCTTCCTGATAGGGTCCCAACCCCCAGGGACTTGCTTCTAGGCTACTAGGCTGCTCACCGGAGCAGTGTCCCACCCCTCATGCACTTACATAGCTAGCTCAGGCCGCCTGCCCGAATGGGTCCTTCCCCTCACTCCCTTCACAGGCTTCTAGCCCATCACACCTGATAGGGTCCCACCCCTTGGGACATACCCCAGCTTGAGCCCCACCCACCTGTTGGATAGGTCCAACCCTCTAGGGACTTACCTTTGGCTACTAGCACTCTACACCCATAGGTCCCACCTCCTAGGGACCTACCTAGGCTACTAGGGGCCACTACCTGATAGGGTCCCACCACTAGTGACTTCACCTAGGGCAACCTACTTCTGCTCACCTGATACACCCCACCTCTTAGGGACTTACTAAGGCTAACGCTTTGCCTACCTGATAGGGTCCCACCCCCTAGGGACTTTCCTAGGCTAATGTCCTTGCCTTCATGACACGGTCCCACCCCCATAGGCTTACCTAGGCTGCTAGGCCTCCCGTCCGACAGGGGTCCCACGCTAGGGACTCTCATTCAGGCTATCAGCACACCACCCGAGTAGATCCCACCCCTCAGGGTCTTACCTAGGCTACCAGGCCGCTTCTCGATAGGGTCCTACTCCTAGGAACTACCCAGACCACCCAAGCCTACCAAATAGGGTCTTACCTCCAGGGACTTACCTGGGCTACCACCCTGCTTACCCGACAGGGTCCCACCCCTAGGGACTACTCAGCCTAATAAGTCACCTGATAGGGTTGTTGGTTCCCACCCCTTAGAGGCTTACCCAGGCTACTCCGTGCTCACCCGACAAGGTCCTACCCCTAGGACTTTATCTAGGCTGGTGCCCTGCCTACCCGAGCAGGTTCCTACCCTCTAGGACTTACCTAGTTACTAAAGGCGTCAATACTCCGATAGGGTCCTGGCTCTAGGACTTATCTGGCTACCTCCTGCTTACCCGAGCAATGTCCCACCCAATCGGGCTTACCTAGCCTACTGTGCCACCTACCTGATACAGTCCTACCCTCTAGGGACTCACCCAGGCTACTAGCACACCTGCCTGGATAGGGTCCTAACCCCCATCCCATTGGTTCCCACCCCAGGGACTTACCTGGGCTACCAGATCACCTTCCCAATAGGGTCCCATCCCCTAGGGACTTACCCTAGGCAACTGCCCCTGCACTCCGAGCAGTGTCCCAACCCCTGGGACTTACCTAGGTTACTCAGGCCGCCTGCCCGATAGGGTCCTACCCCTTGACTCCTTCAATAGGCTTCAGCCCACTACCTGATTGGTCTCACCCTCTATGGACATACCTAGTTGGTGCCCTGTCAATCTGCCAGGGTCCAACCTCTAGGGACTTATACCTTGGCTACTAGCACAATACCCAATAGGGTCCCAACCCCAGGGACTCACTCAGCTACTAGCACACTGTCCGACAGGGTCCCACCCCTAGGGACCTACCCCAGGCCACCAGGCCACCTGCCCGATAGTGTCCTCCTCTGTAGGATTTCACTTCCACGCTGTTGTTCAGCCCACCGATATGGTCCTACCCCTTAGGGACTTACTCAGGCTACTACAGCACAGCACCGGCATAGGGTCCCACCCCCATGGACTTACCTCCAGCTACTAGCACACTACCTGACAGGGTCCTAACCCCTAGGGACTTACCAAGGCAACCGCCTCCTCGCTCACTCCGATAGGGTCCTACCCCGTAGAGATCTCACTCAAGGCCACCGCCATGCCCATCTGATTGCGTCCCACCCCCAGGGACTCACTCCAGGCTACCACCCTGCCTACCCGAGTAGGTTCTACTCCCTAAGGACTCACACTTGGCTACTAGGCCACCTGTGCGATAGGGTTCTGCCCTCTGGGACTTACCTAGGCTACTAGGCCGGGCCCGATAGGGTTCAACTCCCAGAACTTAACTTAGGCAACCGCCCTGCCTACCCAACTGGCACTCCCCAGGGACTTAACTGGCCACCGCCTGCCTGCTCATCTGAGCAGAGTCCTACCCCATAGGGACTCTTCCTAGGCTACTAGCACACTCACCAACAGGGTCCCACCCTCAGGGACTTACCTAGGCTACTAGCACACCACCAATAGGGTCCCACCCTGAGGGACTTATCTAGCCTACTGTACACACTCACCCGATAGGGTCCCACCCCCAGGGACCTGCCCAGGCTACCAGGCCACCCGTCTGAGCAGTGTCCTCCTCTGTAGGGACTTACCCACGCTGTTGTTCAGCCCACCTGATATGGTCCCACCCCTTAGGGACTCACCTATTACTAGCACAGCAATCTTGCTAGGGTCCCACCCATGGACCTATATCTAGCCTACCAGGCTGCCTCACCCGACAGGGTCTCCCACCCCCAGTTTTACCCAGGCCACCCATGCCCACCCTATACAAGGTCCCACCTCATGGACTCTACCCAGGTTACCAGCATACTCACCCGATAGGTCTCACCCACTTGGGACTCTACCTAGGCCACTAGCACACAACCCGAGTAGGGTGCTGCCCCTAGAGTTATTATTATTTAGGCTGGTGCCCTGCCTACCTGATATTGTCCCATCCTCTAGATACAATTTACCTAAGCTACTGGCACTTGCACACATAGGGTCCCACCTCCCAGGCACTTAGCCAGGTACTGGCACACCACCTGAGAGGGTCCTGCCCCCAGGGACCTCACCCAGACTGGTGCCCTCCCACCCAATAGGGTCCCACCCCTGGGAACTTTCCTAGGCTACTAGCACACTACCCGATAGGGTCCTACCCCTTAGGGACTTACCTAGGGTACTAGCACACTACCCGATAGGGTCCTATCCCCTTGTGACTTACCTGGCTGGTCCCTTCCTGCCTGAAAGGGTCCTACCCCCTGGGGACTGACCTAGGCTACTAGACGAGCTGCCTGATAGAGTCCTACCTCCTATGGACCTACTAAGGCTACTAGGTTGCCTACCTGATAGGGTCCTAGGGACTTACCTAGGCTGGTGCCCTGCCTGCCCAATAGGGTCCTTCTCCCTGGGGACTTACCTATTCTACTAGCCCACTACCCAATAGGGTCCCACCCCCAGGGACTTCACCTAGGCTGGAAGTTCCCTGCCCGCCTGATCAGGGTCCCACCCTAGGGACCTCTACTTAGCTGGTGCCTCCCACCCAATATGGTCCAACCTCAGAGGGACTTACCTAGGCCACTGGTTGCCCGTCCTGACTAGGGGCCTCCCCAGGGACTTCACGTGAGGCTGCCGTCTCTCCCACCTGATAGGGTCCCACCCCCACAGACTTACCTAGGCCATAGTCACACCACCTGATAGTGTCCCACCCCTTGGGACTTAGCTAGGCTGGTGCCCTGTCTGCCCGAGAGGTCCCACACCCCTAGGGATCTCTACCAGGCTACCGCCTTGCCGACCTTATGGACTCTACCCAGACTGGTGCCCTGCCTCCATCCGACAGGGTCCCACCCCCAGGGACTCTACCTAGGCTACTGGACGCTTAACCTCGAGCAGGGTCCTGCCCTCAGCGACTTACCTAGGCTGGCAGTCCTGCCTACACGACAGGGGTCATCCTACCTCCCCAGGGACTCTACCTAGGCTACCGTGCACACCCGATAGGGTCGCATCTTAGAGAGACTTACTCTAGGCTTGTGCCCTGTCTGCCTGATAGGTCCTACCCCTAGACACATACCTAGGTTACTAGCTCACTACCCGATAGGGTCCTACCGCTTATGGACTTAGCTAGGCTTCTAGCACACAACCCGATAGGGTCCTACCCCTAGGGACCTACCTAGGCTACTAGCACACTACCCAATAGGGTCCAACTCCCTAGGGACTTACCAAGGCTACTAGGCCGCCTGCCGAATAGGGTCCTACCTCCTAGGGACTTAACTAGAATGGTTCCCTGCCTTCCTGATAGGGTCCAACCCTCTAGCAGCTTATCTAGGCTACTAGTACACTTCCCAATAGGTTCCTACCCCATAGGACTTACCTAAACCATCACCCCTGCTCACTCCGCTAGTGTCCCATCACCCAGGGACTTACCTAGCTACCAGGCCACCTGGCCGCGAGAGGGTCCCACCTCCCAGGGACCCCACGAGGCTGGCGCGCCGCCCACCTGATAGGTCCTCACCCTCCAGGGACTCACCCAGGCTACTAGCACACCACCCGACAGGGTCCCACCCCTGGGGATCTTCCTAGGCCACCGCCTGCCCACCCGACAGGGTCCCACCCCAGGGATTCTACCCAGGCCACCCCATGCCCACCCAATTTGGTCCCACCCCCTAGGGACATACCCAGGCTGACCGCCATGCCCACCCAATTTGGTCCCACCCCTAGGACATACCCAGGCTGCCGCCATGCTCACCCACTAGGTCTCACCCCCAGGGACCTCACCTATGCCACCAGTGGAGGTGCCTGATAGGGTCCCACCCCAGGACTCACCTAGGCTTCTAGGCTGCCTACTTGATAGGGGTCCCACCCATTAGGAGTTACCCAGGCCACCAGCACTCACCGAGCAGGGTCCCACCCCTAGGGACTTACCCTGGGCAACTAGCACACCACCCAACAGGATTCTATCTCCTAGGGACTTACCCAGGCTGGTGCCCTGGCTCACCCCGACAGGTTCCACCCCTGAGACTTCACCTAGTCTATTAGAACACCACCTGATAGGTCTCACCCTGGGACCTACCTAGGCCAAGCACTCCGATAGGTCCCACCCCCATGACCTACCTAGGCTGGAGTTCTGCCCACCATTAGGTCCTACCCCATGGACTTCACGGACTGGTGCCCTACCCGGTCTGAGCAGGGTCCCCACCCTTAGGGACTTACCCACGCTGCTGGCACACCGACAGGGTCCCACCCCTAGTTACTTACCCAGGCTGGTGCCTTGCCCAACGATAGGGTCCAACCCCTAGGGACTTCACCTAGGCTACTAGGCTGCCTGCCTGATAGGGCAGTGCCAGCCCAGACCTCTACTTAGGCCACTAGGCTGCCCGCCATATAGGCTCATCCGCGACAGGGTCCCACCCCCAGGACTCACCAGCTACTATGCGCCCGTCCGATAGGGGCTCACCCACCTAGAGACTTACCTAGGCTGATGCCCTGCTCACCCACTGAGTCCAAGTCCCTGGGACTTACCCAGGCTACCGCCTTGCCCACCTGATAGGGTACTACCCCCTAGAAACTTACCTAGGCTGGTGCCTTGTCTACCTGATAGGGTCCTACCCCTTGGAACTTACCTAGGCCACTGTACTGCCTGCCCGATAGGGTCCTACCCCTTAGGGACTTACCTAGGTTGGTGCCCTGCCTACCCTATAGGGTCCTACCCCCCTAAGGACTTATCTAAGCTACTAGCACACTACCTGATAGGGTCCTACCCCCCAAGGGCTTACCTAGGCTGGTGCCCTGCCTACCTGAAAGTGTCCTACCCCCCTAGGGTCTTACCTAGGCTGGTGCCTACCTGTCTGATAGGTTCCTACCCCTTTGGGACTTACCTAGGCTACTGCCTTGCCTAACCTGTAGGGACTTACCTAGGCTGGTGCCCTACCTGCCCATTAGGGTCCTACCTCTTAGGAACTTACCTAGGCTATCGCCACTCCTACCCGATAGGGTCCTACACCCTAGGGACTTACTTTTAGGCTGATGCCCTGCCCACCCGAGCAGGGTCCAACCCCTAGGGACTTAATCCAGGCTACCAGGCCACCTGCCTGATAGGGTCCCACCCCCAGGGACTTACTTAGGCTACTAGGCCACCAGCCCGATAGGGCCACCCCGACATTGTCCCAGCCCCAGGAACTTACCCAGGCTACTACGCTGCCTGCCCGATAGGGCCTACCCCTGGGGACGCACTCCAGGCTGGTGCCCTGCCCACCCCATTGGGTCCCACCCCTTGGTACTCCCTAGGCCACTGCCCTGCCTCCCGACAGGATCCCACCCCTAGGGACTTGCCAGGCTGGTGCCTGCCTCCCGATAGGGTCCCACCTCCTAGGGTCTTACTTATTATGGTGCCCTGCTTTGAGCCGATAGTCCCTAGGGTAGGATCCATCTCAGCCGCCAGGACGCCGTCCGATAGGGTCTACCCCTTAGGGACTTATCTAGGCTACTAGCACACTTTCTGATAGGGTCCCACCCCTAGGGACTTACCCAAGCCACAGCCCTGTTGGGTCGGAGCAGGGTCCTACCCCTAGGGACTTTTCTAGGCTGGTAACCTGCACCATCTGATAGGGTCCTCACCCCCCTGCTGGGATTCTACCTAGGCTGTTGCCCTGCCTCACCCGACAGGGTCCTACCCCAGGGACTCTCCCAGGCTACTAGCACAATACCCTATGGGGTCTTACCTCAGGGACTTACCTTGGCTACTAGGCTGCCTACCCGAAAGGGTCACACCTCATAGGGACTTACCTAGGCTACCGCCATCCCCTGCCTGACAGGGTCCACCCACTAGGGACTTACTCAGGCTGGTGCCTTGCCTCACCAGATAGGTCCCACCTCTAGGGACCTTTCCAAGGCTCTAGGCCACCTGCTTAACAGGGTTCTATCCCAGACTACCAGCACACTACCCGATAGGGTGCCATCCTCTAGGGACTTATCTAGGCTACACAAGTTGCCTGAATGGGTCCTCACCCCAGAGGCTTACCTGTGCTACTAACACACCTCCGAGCAGGTCCTTCCCCTAGGGACTTACCTAGGCTTTTGCCCTGCCCACCCGAGTAGGGTCCAACCTCTAGGGACTTACCTCAGGCTACTGGCACACCATCTCATAGGAGTCCCACCCCTCAGGGACTTACCCAGTCTACTAGCACACTACCCGATAGGCTCCAACTCCCTAGGGACATACCTAGGCTACCACCCTGCCTACCTGATAGGGTCCTACCCCCTTGGGACCTACCTAGGCTGGTGCACTGTCTAACCGATAGGGCCCTACCCCCTAGGGACTTACCGAGGTTACTAGCACACCACCCATAGGGTCCCACATCCCAGGGACTTACCTAGGCTACCACCCTGCCTGCCTGATAGGGTCGTATTCCCTAGGTACTCTACCTAGGCTACCCGCCTACCCAAAAGGGTCCCACCCTCAGATCCTATGTGGCTACTAGCACACCACCCGGCTAGGGTCCTACCCCTAGATTCACCCAGGCTGGTGCCCAGCCCACCCACTGGGTCCCACTCCCCACTCACTTACCCAGGCTACCGCCTGTTTGCCCAACAGGGTCCCACCCCCAGGGACTTCACCTAGGTTACCAGCACACTACCCTGATAGGGCCCCACCCCCAGTACTCACTCTGGGTGGTGTCCCTCCCACCCTATAGGGTACTACTCCCAGGACTTATCTAGGCTACTTCAGCACACCACAAGATAGCGCTCCACCACCCAGGGACTTACCTAGGCTATCAGACTAGGAACCTGATTGGGTCTCACCCCTAGGGAGTTACCTAGGCCATCAGCACTCTACTCTCGACAGGGTCCCACCCCCAGGGACCCACCTGGGCAACTAGCACTACCCAATAGGGTTCTCATCTCCTAGGGACTCACCTGGGCTGGTGCCCTGCCCATCTGATAGGTTCCTCACCCCCGGAGACTTACCTAGCCTATTAGAACACCACCTGATAGGGTTCCCACCCTAGGGACTTACCCAGGCTACAAGCACTCCCGACAGGGTCCTGCCCCCTAAGGACCTACCCAGTTGCGCCTGCCCACCCATTAGGGTCCCACCCCATGGACTTACCTAGACTGGTGCCCTACCTGCTCGATAGGGTCCTAACTCTTTAGGGATTCTCACTCACGCTGTTGCTGCTACTACCCGACAGGGTCTCTACCCTAGTTACTTACCTAGGCTGGGTGCCTTGCCTACACGATAGGGTCCAACTCCTAGGACTTACCTAGCTACTAGGCTGCCTGCCTGATAGGGTGCCAGCCCATAGGCCTACTTAGGCTACTAGGCTGCCTGCCATAGGGCTCACTCCGACAGGGTCCCACCCTCAGGACTACCTAGGCTACTATGCCGCCCGGTCCATACAGGGGTCTACCCACCAGAGACTCTACCTCAGGCTGATGCCCTGCCCACTAATTGAGTCCAAGTCCCTAGGGACTGACCTAGGCCACCGCCTCTGCTCACCTGATAGGGTACTACCCCCTAGAAACTTACCTAGGCTGGTGCCTTGTCTACCTGATAGGGTCCTACCCCTTGGAACTTACCTAGGCTACTGTACTGCCTGCCCGATAGGGTCCTACCCCTTAGGGACTTACCTAGGTTGGTGCCCTGCCTACCCTATAGGGTCCTACCCCCTAAGGACTTATCTAGGCTACTAGCACACTACCTGATAGGGTCCCACTCCCCAGGGCTTACCCAGGCTGGTGCTCACCCGTCTGATAGGTCCCACCCCTTGGGACTTACCTAGGCTACTGCCTTGCCCAACCTGTAGGGATTCTCACCTAGGCTGGTGCCTCACCAGCCCAATAGGTCCCACCTCTAGGAACTTACCCAGGCTATCGCCACTCCCACCCGAGCAGGGTCCCACAACTAGGGACTTACTCTAGCTGGTGCCCTGCCTACCCGAGCAGGGTCCAACCCTAGGGACTTAACTAGCTACCAGGCCACCTGCCTGATAGGGTCCCACCCCTAGGGACTTATTTAGGCTACTAGGCCACCAGTCCGACAGGGGCTCACCCCGACAGTGTCCCAGCGCCCTCAGGAACTTACCCAGGCTACTATGCTGCCTGCCCGATAGGGCCTACCCCTGGGACGACTCCAGGCTGGTGCCCTGCTCACCCGATCAGTCCCACCCCTGGTACTTCCCTAGGCTACTGTCCTGCCTTCCCGAGCAGGGATCCCACCCCTCAGGGACTTGCTTAGGCTGGCTGCCTGCCCAACCTGATAGGGTCCACCTCCTAGGGTCTTACTTATTATGGTGCCCTGCTCTTGAGCCGATAGTCCCTGGGGGTAGGATCCCATCTAGGCTGCCAGGACGCCTGTCCGATAGGGTCCCACCCCTTGTGGGACTTATCTAGCTACTAGCACACCTCTGATAGGGTCCCACCCCCAGGGACTTACCTAAGCTACAGCCCTGTTGGTCCGAGAGGGTCCCACCCTAGGACTTTTCTAGGCTGGTAACCTGCTCATCTGATAGGGTCCCACCTCCATGATCTTTACTCCAGGCTGTTGCCCTGCCCACCCGACAGGGTCCCACCTCTCGGACCTTCCCAGGCGATTTGTTTTAATACCCCATAGGGTCCTACCCCAAGGACTTACCCAGGCTGTTGCCTTGCCTACCAGATAGGGTCCCACCCCAGGGATCTTCCAAGGCTTCTGCCACCTGCTTATTAGGTTCTATCCCCAGACTACACAGCACACTACCCGACAGGGTGCCATCCTCTAGGGACTTATCTAGGCTACTAAGCAAGTTGCCTGAATGGGTCCTACCCTCTAGAGGCTTACCTGTGCTACTAACACACTACCCGATAGGGTCCTTCCCCTAGGGACTTACCTAGGCTTTTGCCCTGCCTACCCGATAGGGTCCAACCCCCTAGGGACTTACCTAGGCTACTGGCACACTATCTCATAGAGTCCTAGCCCCTAGGGACTTACCTAGTCTACTAGCACACTACCCGATAGGTTCCAACTCCCTAGGGACATACCTAGGCTACCACCCTGCCTACCTGATAGGGTCCTACCCCCTTGGGACCTACCTAGGCTGGTGCACTGTCTAACCGATAGGGCCCTACCCCCTAGGGACTTACTGAGGTTACTAGCACACTACCCGATAGGGTCCTACATCCTAGGGACTTACCTAGGCTACCACCCTGCCTGCCTGATAGGGTCATATTCCCTAGGTACTTACCTAGGCTACCGCCCCGCCTACCCAAAAGGGTCCTACCCCTAGGGACTTATGTAGGCTACTAGCACACTACCCGCTAGGGTCCTACCCCTAGGGACTTACCTAGGCTGGTGCCCAGCCTACCCGATTGGGTCCTACTCCCTACTCACTTACCTAGGCTACCGCCTTGTTTGCCCAACAGGGTCCTACCCCCTAGGGACTCACCTAGGTTACCAGCACACCACCCGATAGGGTCTCACCCCCAGGTACTTCACCTAGGGTGTGTCCCTTCCCACCCCATCAGGGCACTACTCCCAGGGACTTATCTAGGCCACTAAAGCACACCACAAGATAGCGCCCCACCACCCAGGGACCTACCCAGCTACTAGACCAGGCACCTGATTGGCCCTACTCCTTAGGGACCGTCCCAGCCACTAGGCCGCCTACCTGATAGGGCCCTACCCCCAGGTACTTACCTGGGGTAGTGTCCTTCCCACCAATAGGGTACACCCAGGGACTTACCCAGGCTACCAGCACACCACAAGATAAGTCCCACCACCCAGGTACTTACCTAGGCTACTGCCCTGCCTACCCGAGACAGGGTAGTACCCCAGGGACTGACCCAGGCTGGTGTCCTGCCTGTCCGACAGTGTCCCACCCCCAGGGACTTACCCAGACCACTGTGGCCGCCCACCCGATAAGGGTCCTACTCCATAGAGAGACTTCCCTAGGCTGGTGCCTCCCCACCCGACAGGTTCTCACCCTCTAGGGACTTACCTAGGCTACTAGCACACTACCCAATAGGGTCCTACCCCCTAGGGACTTACCTAGGCTACTGGCATACTACCAGATAGGGTCTTACTCCCTAGGGACTTACCTAGGTTACTAGCTCACTACTCGATAGGTTCTTACCCCCCTTGAGACTTACCTAGGCGATTGCTCTGCCTGTCTGTTAGGGTCCTACCCCCTAGGGACTTACCTAGGCTGTCTACCTGATGGTTTCCTTCACCCTAGGGTCTTACCTAGGTTACTAGCACACTACCCGATAGGGTCCTAGCCCCTTGCGACTTTCCTAGTTTCCCTGCCCGAGAGGGTCCCACCCCTCATGGACTTACCTCAGTCTACTAGCCACCTGACTGATATTGTCACACCCCCAGAGACTTACCTTTAGGCTTGGTGCCCACCACCCGACACGGTCCCATCCTATAGGGACTTACCTAGGCAACTAGGCACACTATCTGACAGGGTCCCACCCACTAGGGACTTACCTATACTTGGCCCTGCTCACCCGACAGGGTCCCACCCATAGGAACTTTCCTAGGGCTACCACCCCTGACTGCCCAATATGGTCCTGCACCCCAGGACTTTACTCTATGCAGGTGCCCTACCCACCCAGTAGGGTCCCAGCCCCTAGGGACTTACTAAGACTACAGAACATCACCCGACAGGATCCCACCCCTAGGGACTTACACTCAGCTACTCAGCACACCAACCCGACATAGGATCCCACCCCCAGAGATTTAACCTAGGCCACCGCCATGCTCACCCCATAGGGTCCCACCCTCTTGGGACTTACCAAGGCTAATAGGACACCACCCCATAGGGTCCAACCCAGGCCACTAGCAACCACAATAACAGGGTCCCACCCCAAGGGACTTACCTAGGCAACCAGGCTGCTCACCCCATAGTGCGAACATACCCTGGGGACTCACCCAGACTACTAACATATTATCTCATAGGGTCCCACCCCAAGGACTTAGCTAGGTTACCAGGTCACCACCAGATAGGGTCCCACCCCAGGGACTTTCCTAGCTACTAGCACACACCATCCGACAGGATCCCACCCCTAGAGACTTACTCCAGGCTACTGCCATGCTCACCGAGCAGGGTCCTTCCCCTAGGGACATACCTAGGCTGGTGCCCTGCCTACCTGATAGGGTCCTACTACCTGGGCAACTAGGCCACCTGCCTGATTGGGTCCTGCCCCCTAGGGACTTACCTAGGCTACTAAGCCACCTGCTTGATAGGGTCCTGTCCTCTAGGGACTTACCTAGGCTACTAGCACACTACCCAAAAGGGTCCTACCCCCAGGGACTTACCTAGGCTATTAGCACACTACCTGATAGGGTCTTACCCTCTAGGGACTTACCTTGGCTACTTGGCCGCCTGCCCGATAGGGTCCTACCCCCAGGGACTTACCTAGGCTGGTATCCTACCTACACGATAGGGTTCTACCCTCTTGGGACTTACCTAGGCTACTAGCACACTATGCAATAGGGTCCTGCCCCCTAGGGACTTACCTAGGTTGGTGCCCTGCCTACCCAATAGGGTCCTAGCCCCCAAGGACTTAGCAAGGTTACTAGCATGCTACCTGATAGGGTCCTAACCCTTAGGGACTTACCTAGGCTGTTAGCACACTACCTGATAGGGTGCTACCCCCTAGAGACTTACCTAGGTTACCGCCATGCCTACCCAATAGGGTCCTACTACCTGGGCTACTAGACCACCTGTCTGATAGCATCCTACTACATAGGGACTTACCTAGACCACTAGCACACTACCTGATAGGGTCCAACTCCCTAGGGACTTACCTAGTCTACTAGCACACTACCCAATAGGGTCTTACCCCCTAGGGACTTGCCTAGGCTACTAGCACACTACCCGATAGGGTCCTACCTCCTAGGGACTTACCTAGGCTTGTGCCCTGCTTACCCAATAGGGTCCAACCCTCTCAGGACTTACCTAGGCTACTAGCACACTATCTGATACGGTCCTACCCCCTAGGGACTTACCTGGGCTACCGCCCTCCCTACCCAGTAGGGTCCTACCCCCTAAGGACTTACCTAGGCTGGTGCTTTGCCTACCCGATAGGGTCCTATGCTCTAGCGACTTACCTAGGCTGCTAGCACACTACCCGATAGGGTCCTTCTCTCTAAGGATTTACCTAGGCTACTAGCACACTAGCCAATAGGGTCCTATCCCCTAGGGACTTACGTGGGCTACTGCCATGCCTACTCGATAGGGCTCTACACCTAGAAACTTACCTATGCTACCGCAATGCCTGCTTGATAGGGTCCTACCCCTAGGGACTTACCTAGACTACCGCCCCACCTTCCTGATAGGGTCTTACCCCCTAGGGACTTGCCTATGCTGGTGCCTTGCCTACCCGATTGGTTTCTACCCCAGGGACTTACCTAGGCTGGTGCCCTGCCTGCCCAAAAGGGACCTACCTGCAATGGACTTACCTAGGCTACTATGCCGCCTGCTCGATAGGGTCCTAGCCCAAAGGGACTTATCTAGGCTACTAGCACACTACCTGATAGGGTTCCCACCCGGGACTTACCTAGGCTACGGCACTGCCTGCCCGAGAGGGTCATACCCCCTA
Organism: Neoceratodus forsteri; assembly: GCA_016271365.2. Lineage (NCBI taxonomy): Eukaryota > Metazoa > Chordata > Ceratodontiformes > Ceratodontidae > Neoceratodus > Neoceratodus forsteri. The sequence continues at coordinate 277,429 of JADMNL010000026.1, forward strand.
GGGACTTACCTAGGCTGGCACCCTGCCCACCTGATAGGGTCCTACACCCTAAGGACTTACGTAGGCTACTAGCACACTACCTGATAGGCTCCTAACCCCTAGGGACTTACCTAGGCTTCTAGCACACTACCTGATAGGTTCTTACCCTCTAAGGACTTACCTTGGCTACTAGGCCACCTGCCCGATAGGGTCCTAACCCCTAGGGACTTACCTAGGCTGGTACCCTGCCTACCCAATAGGGTCCTGCGCTCTTGGGACTTACCAAGGCTTCTAGCACACTACTCGATAGGGTCCTACCCCCTAGGAACTTACCTAGGCTGGTGCGCTGCTTACCCAATAGGGTCCAACTCTCTAGGAACTTACCTAGGTCATTAGCAAACTTCCCAATAGGGTCCTACCCCAAGGGACTTACCTAGGCAACTAGGTAGTCTACCTCATAGGTTCATACCCCCTGGGGACTTACCTAGGCTACTAACATATTACCCTATTGGGTAGTACCCCCTCAGGACTTAACTAGGCTACTAGGCCGCCTACCAGATAGGGTCCTACCCCCTAGGGACTTACCTAGGCTACTAGCACACTACGCAATAGGGTCCTGCCCCCTAGGGACTTACCTAGGCTACTAACATACTACCTGATAGGGTCCTACCCCTTGGGACTTACCTAGGCTACTCACACACTACCCGATAGGGTCCTACCCCCTGGGGACTTACCTGGGCTGGTGCCCTGCCTGCCCAGTAGGGTCCTACCCCCTAGGAACTTACCTAGGCCACCTGCCCAATAGGTTCCTTCACCCTAGGGACTTACCTAGGCTACTAGCACACTACTTGATAGGTTGCTACCCCTAGGGACTTGCCTAGTTTCACTGCCCGATAGTGTCCAACCCCCTAGGGACTTACGTAGGCTACTAGGCTGCCTGCCCAATAGGGTCCTACCCCAAGGGACTTACCTAGGCTGGTGCCCTGCCTACCCAATATGGTCCTATCCAACAGGGACTTACCTAGGCTACTAGCACACTACCCGATATGGTCCTACCCCCTAGGGACTTACCTAGGCTGGTTCCCTGCCTACCTGATAGGGTTCTAGCCCCTAGGGACTTATCAAGGTTACTAGCATGCTACCCAATAGGGTCCTAACCCCTAGGGACTTACCTAGGCTACTAGCACACTACCTGATAGGGTCCTACCCCCAGGGACTTACCTAGACTGCTAGCACACTACCTGATAGGGTGCTACCCCCTAGAGACTTACCCAGGTTACCGCCATGCCTACCCGATAGTGTCCTTCCCCTAGGGATTTACCTAGGCTGCTGCCCTGCCTACCCAATAGGGTCCTACTACCTGGGCTACTAGGCTGCCTGTCTGATAGCATCCTACCCCCTAGGGAGTTACCTAGACCACTAGCACACTACCCGATAGGGTCCAACTCCCTAGGGACTTACCTAGGCTACTGCCCTGCTTACCCGATAGGGTCCTACCCTCTAGAGACTTACCTAGTCTCCTAGCACACTACCTAATAGGGTCCTACCCCCTAGGGACTTACCTAGGCTGGTGCCCTGCCTACCTGATGGGGTCCTACCCTCTTGGGACTTGCCTAGGCTACTAGCACACTACCCGATAGGGTCCTACCTCCTAGGGACTTACCTAGGCTTGTGCCCTGCTTACCTAATAGGGTCCAGCCCTCTCAGGACTTACCTAGGCTACTAGCACACTATCCGATAGGGTCCTACCCCTAGGGACTTACCTGGGCTACCGCCATGCCTACCCGATAGTTCTCTACCCCTAGAAACTTACCTAGGCTACCACAATTCCTGCTTGATAGGGTCCTACCCCTTAGGGACTTACCTAGGCTACCGCCCCACCTTTCTGATTGGGTCTTACCCCTAGGGACTTGCCTATGCTGGTGCCTTGCCTACCCAATAGGTTCCTACCCCTATGGACTTACCTAGGCTACTATGCCAAATGCTCAATAGGGTCCTAGCCCAAAGGGACTTATCTAGGCTACTAGCATACTACCCTATATTGTCCTACCCCCTAGGGACTTACCTATGCTACGGCTCTGCCTGCCAAGAGGGTCATACCCCCTAGGACTTACCTAGGCTGGTACCCTACCTACCCGATAGGGTCCTACACCCTAAGGACTTACCTAGACTACTAGCACACTACGTGATAGGCTCCTACCCCCTAGGGACTTACCTAGGCTTCCACCCTGCCTTCCTGATAGGGACTTACCTGGACTGCTGCCCTGCCTACCCAATAGGGTCCTACTACCTGGGCTACTAGGCTGCCTGTCTGATAGCATCCTACCCCTAGAGACTTACCTAGACCACTAGCACACTACCCGATAGGGTACAACTCCCTAGGGACTTACCTAGGCTACCGCTCTGCTTACCCGATAGGGTCCTAACTTCTAGGGGCTTACCTAGTCTACTAGCACACTACCTAATAGGGTCCTACCCCCTAGGGACTTACCTAGGCTACTAGCACACTACTCGATCGGGTCCTTCCCTCTAGGGACTTACCTTGGCTACTAGGCCACCTGCCCGATAGGGTCCTACCCCCTAGGGACTTACCTAGGCTGGTGCCCTGCCTACCCAATGGGGTCCTACCCTCTTGGGACTTGCCTAGGCTACTAGCACACTACCCGATAGGGTCCTACCTCCTAGGGACTTACCTAGGCTTGTGTCCTGCTTACCCAATAGGGTCCAACCCTCTCAGGACTTACCTAGGCTACTAGCACACTATCCAATAGGGTCCTACCCTTAGGGACTTACCTGGGCTACTGCCCTGCCTACCCAGTAGGGTCCTACCCCTAGGGACTTACCTAGGCTGATGCTTTGCCTTCCCGATAGGGTCCTATGCTCTAGTGACTTACCTAGGCTACTAGCACACTACCCAATAGGGTCCTTCCCTCTAGGGATTTACCTAGGCTACTGGCACACTACCCAATAGGGTTCTACCCCCTAGGAATTTACCTAGGCTACTAGCACACTACCTGATAGAGTCCTACCCCTAGGGACTTACCTGGGCTACCACCATGCCTACCCGATAGTTCTCTACCCCTCAAAACTTACCTAGGCTACCACAATGCCTGCTTAATAGGGTCCTACCCCCTAGGGACTTACCTAGGCTACTGCCCCACCTTCCTCATAGGGTCTTACTCCTAGGGACTTGCTTATGCTGGTGCCTTGCCTACCCAATAGGTTCCTACCCCTAGGGACTTACTTAGGCTGGTGCCCTGCCTGCCCAAAAGGGACCTACCCACAATGGACTTACCTAGGCTACTATGCCACCTGCTCGATCGGGTCCTAGCCCAAAGTGACTTATCTAGGCTACTAGCACACTACCCGATAGGGTCCTACCCCTAGAGACTTACGTATGCTATGGCTCTGCCTGCCGAGAGGGTCATACCCCCTAGGACTTACCTAGGCTGGTACCCTGCCTACCTGATAGGGTCCTACACCCTAAGGACTTACCTAGGCTACTAGCACAATACATGATAGGCTCCTACCCCTAGGGACTTACCTAGGCTTCTGCCCTGCCTACCCAATAGGGTCCTTCCTGATAGGGACTTACCTGGGCTGGTGCCCTGCCTACCCGATAGAGTCCTACCTTGTAGCGACTTACCTAGGCTACTAGACTGCATACCTGATACTGTCTTTCCCCTAGGGACTTCCCTAGGCTGGTGCCTCCATGCTCAATAGGGTCCTACCCCCTAGGGACTTCCCTAGGCTGCTAGCAGACTTCCTGATAGGGTCCTACCCCCTAGGGACTTCCCTAGGCTGCCTGCCAGATAGGGTTCTAGCCCCTAGGGACTTACCTAGGCTACTAGGACACTACCTGACAGGGTCCTACCCCCTAAGGACTTACCTAGGCTGCCTGCCCGATAGGGTTCTAGCCCCTAGGGACTTACCTAGGCTACTAGGACACTACCTGACAGGGTCCTACCCCTAGGGACCTACCTAGGCTACTAGGACACTACCTGACAGGGTCCTACCCCCTTGGGACTTACCTAGGCTGCCTGCCTGATAGGGTTCTAGCCCCTAGGGACTTACCTAGGCTACTAGGACACTACCTGACAGGGTCCTACCCCCTAGGGACTTACCTAGGCTACTAGGCTGCCTTCCTGATAGGGTTCTATCCTCTAGGGACTTACCTAGGCTGGTCCCCTGCATGCAAGATAGGGTCCTACCCCTAGGGACTTACCTAGACTGGTGCCCTGCCTACATGATAGGGTCCAACTCCCTAGGGACTTTCCTAGGCTACTAGACCACCTGCCCGATAGGGTGCTAGCCCATAGGGACTTAGACTACTAGGCCACCTTCCTATAGGTGCCTACCTGATAGGGTCCTACTCCCTCAGGACTTACCTAGGCTACTATGCCACCTACCTGATAGGGGTCTTCCCACTAGAGACTTACCTAGGCTGGTGCCCTGCCTACCCAATTGAGTCCTAGTCCCTAGGAACTTACCTAGGCTGGTGCCTTGCCTACCTGATAGGGCCTACCACCAAGGGACTTACCTAGGCTGGTGCCCTGCCTGCTTGATAGGTCCCACCCCATAGGGACTTACATAGGTTACTATGCCACCTGCCTGATAGGGTCCTAACCCCTTGTGACTTACCTAGGCTACTAGCACACTACCCAAGAGGGTGCTACCCCTAGGGACTTACCTAGGCTACTGTATTGCCTGCCTGATAGGGTCCTACCCCTTAGGGACTTATCTAGGCTGGTGCACTGTTTACCCGATAGGTTCCTACCCCTAAGGACTTACCTAGGCTACTAGCACACTACCTGATGGGGTCCCACCCCAGGGGCTTACCTAGGGCTGGTGCCCTGCCCACCCAATAGGGTACTACCCAGGCTTGGAAAGCTCCAACAGAGTCCTGACTGGGACTTTACCTAGGGCTACCACCTTGTGGTCTAGTAGCCTAAGTAAGTTCCTAGGTGGTAGGACCCTATCGGGTAGGCAGGTCAGCAGATTAGGTAAGTCCCTATCGGGTAGGACTCTATCGGGAAGGCAGGGTGGTAGCCTAACTAAGTCAGTAGGGGTTAGGATCCTATCAGTTAGTGTGCTAGAAGCCTAGGTAAGTCCTTAGAGGGTAGGAAACACCAGAAACATGGTGAGATTTGGACTTGCGCAGTGAAAAATTTTTTCAGGCTCACTTTCCGTGGTGAAAAAGGTGGTCAGGCTCACTTTCCTGGAGCCGGCTGTTTGCTATGCTGGAAACACAGTGAAATTTGGACTTGTGCAGTGAAAAAATTTTTCAGGCTCACTTTCAGCGGTAAAAAAAGTGGTGAGGCTCACTTTCCTGGAGCCGGCTGTTTTTCTAAGCTGGAAACATGGTGAGATGAGGACTTGCATGGTGAAAAATTTTTTCAGCCTCACTTTCCATGGTGAAGAATGTGGTTAGGCTCAATTTCCTGGAGCTGGCTGTTTTTCTTTGCCAGAAAGGCGGTGAGATTTGGAGTTGCATGGTGAAATATTTTTTCATGTTCACTTTCAGTGGTAAAAAAGGTGGTCAGGCTCACTTTCCTGGAGCCGGCTGTCTTTCTATGCCTGAAACGCGGTGAGATTTGGACTTGCACAGTGAAAAATTTTTTTCAGGCTCACTTTCTATGGTGAAAAAGGTGGTCAGGCTCACTTTCCTGGAGCCGGCTGTTTTCTATGCTGGAAACGCAGTGAAATTTGGACTTGCATGGTGAAACATTTTTTCAGGCTCACTTTACACGGTGAAAAAGGTGGTCAGGCTCAATTTCCTACAGCTGACTGTTTTTCCTTGCCAGAAACGAGGTGAGATTTGGACTTGCGTGGTGAAAAATTTTTTCAGGCGCACTTTCCTTGGTGAAAAAGGTGGTCAGGCTCACTTTCCTGGAGCTGGCTGTTTTTCCATGCCTGAAACGCGGTGAAATTTGGACTTGCGAGGTGAAATATTTTTTCAGGCTCACTTTCTGCGGTGAAAAAGGTGGTCAGGCTCAATTTCCTACAGCTGACTGTTCTATGCTGGAAACACTGCGAGATTTGGACTTGCGAGATGAAACATTTTTTCATTCTCGCTTTCAGCAGTAAAGAAGGTGGTCAGGCTCACTTTCCTAGAGCCAGCTGTTTTTGTATGCCAGAAACGCGGTGAGATTTGGACCTGCATGGTGAAAAATTTTTTCAGGCTCATTTTCCGTGGTGAAAAATGTGGTCAGGCTCAATTTCCTGGAGCTGGCTGTTCTTCTATGCAAGAAACACGGTGAGATTTGGACTTGCGCAGTGAAAAATATTTTCAGGCTCACTTTCTGCTGTGAAAAAGGTGGTCAGGCTCACTTTCCTGGAGCTGGCTGTTTTTCTATGCCAGAAATGCAGTGAAATTTGGACTTGTGCAATGAAAAAATTTTTCATGCTCAGTTTCCACGGTGAAAAACGTGGTCAGGCTCAATTTCCTACAGCCGGCAGTTCTTCTATGCTGGAAATACAGTGAGATTTGGACTTGTGCAGTGAAACATTTTTTAGGCTCACTTTCCATGGTAAAAAAGGTAGTCAGGCTCACTTTCCTGAAGCCGGCTGTTATTCTATGCCAGAAACGTGGTGAAATTTGGACTTGCGTGGTGAAAAATTTTTACTGGCTCACTTTCCGCGGTGAAAAAGGTGGTCTGGCTCACTTTCCTGGAGCCAGCTGTTTTTGTATGCCGGAAATGCGGTGAGAATTAGACTTGCACGGTGAAAAAAATTTTCAGGCTCACTTTCCATGGTACAAAAGGTGGTCAGGCTCACTTTCCTGGTGCCAGCTGTTTTTCTATGCCAGAAACGTGGAGAGATTTGGACTTGCACGGAGAAAAATTTTGTCAGGCTCATTTTCCGCAGTGAAAAAGGTGGTCAGGCTCACTTTCCTGGAGCCAGCTGTTTTTCTATGGCAGAAACTCAGTGAAATTTGGACTTCCGCGGTGAAAAATTTTTTCAGTCTCACTTTCTGCAGTGAAAAAGGTGGTCAGGCTCAATTTCCTACAGCCAGCTGTTTTTCTATGCCAGAAACGCGGTGAAAAAATTTTTCAGGCTCACTTTCTGTGGTGACAAAGGTGGTCAGGCTCAATTTCCTGGAGCTGGCTGTTTTTCTATGCCAGAAATGAGGTGAGATTTGGACTTGTGCTGTGAAATATTTTTTCAGGCTCACTTTCTGTGGTGAAAAAGGTGATCAGGCTCACTTTCCTGGTGCTAGCAGTTTTTCTATGCTGGAAACATGGTGAGATTTGGACTTGCGCGGTGAAAATTTCTTTCAGGCTCACTTTCTGTGGTAAAAAAGGTGGTCAGCCTCAATGTCTTGGAGCTGGCTGTTCATCTATGCCAGAAACGCAGTGAGATTTGGACTTCAGCGGTGAAAATTTTTTTCAGGCTCACTTTCTGCAGTAAAAAAGGTGGTCAGGCTCACTTTCCTAGAGGCGGATGTTTTTCAGTGCTGGAATCGCAGTGAAATTTGGACTTGAGCGGTGAAATATTTTTTCAGGCTCACTTTCTGCTGTGAAAACGGTTGTCAGGCTCAAGTTCCTACAGCCGGCTGTTCTTCTATGCTGGAAATGTGGTGAGATTTGAACTTGTGCGGTGAAAAATTATTTCAGGCTCACTTTCCGCAGTGAAAAAGGTGGCCAGGTTCAATTTCCTGGAGCTGGCTGTTCTATGCCAGAAATGCGGTGAGATTTTGACTTGTGCTGTGGAAAATTTTTTCTTGCTCACTTTCCGTGGTAAAAAAGGTGGTCAGGCTCACTTTCCTGGAGCCGGCTGTTTTTCTATGCCGGAAATGTGGTGAGATTTGGACTTTTGCGGTGACAAATTTTTTCAGGTTCCCTTTCTGTGCTGAAAAACGTGCTCAGGCTCAATTTCCTACAGCTGGCTGTTCTTCTATGCCAGATACACAGTGAGATTTGGACTTGCGCGGTGAAAATTTCTTTCAGGCTCACTTTCTGCGGTATAAAAGGTGGTCAGGTTCACTTTCCTGGAGCCAGCTGTTTTTCTACACCTGAAACGCGGTGAGATTTGGACTTGCACGGTGAAAAATGTTTTCAGGCTCATTTTCGGAGGTAAAAAAGGTGGTCAACCTCAATGTCTTGGAGCTGGCTGTTCATCTATGCCAGAAACGCAGTGAGATTTGGACTTGAGCGGTGAAAATTTTTTTCAGGTTCACTTTCCACAGTAAAAAAGGTGGTCAGGCTCACTTTCCTAGAGGTGGCTGTTTTTCAGTGCTGGAATCGCAGTGAAATTTGGACTTGCGCGGTGAAATATTTTTTCAGGCTCACTTTCTGCTGTGAAAAAGGTTGTCAGGCTCAAGTTCCTACAGCTGGCTGTTCTTCTATGCCAGAAACGCTGTGAGATTTTGACTTGTGCTGTGGAAAAATTTTTCTTGCTCACTTTCCGTGGTAAAAAAAGTGGTCAGGCTCACTTTTCTGGAGCCGGCTGTTTTTCTATGCCAGAAACGCAGTGAGATTTGGACTTTCACGGTGACAAATTTTTTCAGGTTCCCTTTCCGTGGTGAAAAACATGCTCAGGCTCAATTTCCTACAGCTGGCTGTTCTATGCCAGAAACGTGGTGAGATTTGGACTTGTGTGGTGACAAATTTTTTCAGGCTCACTTTCCGCTGTAAAAAAGGTGGTCAGGCACACCTTCCTGGAGCCGGCTGTTTTTGTACACCAGAAACGCGGTGAGATTTGGACTTGCACGGTGAAAAATTTTTTCAGGCTCCCTTTCTGTGCTGAAAAACATGCTCAGGCTCAATTTCTTGGAGCCGGCTTTTCTTCTATGCTGGAAACGAGGTGAGATTTGTAGTTGCGTGGTGAAAAATTTTTTCAGGCTCGCTTTCGGCAGTAAAAACAGTGGTCAGCCTCAATGTCCTGGAGCTTGCTGTTTTTCTGTGCTGGAAACGCAGTGCGATATGGACTTGCACGGTGAAAAATTTTTTCAGGCTCACTTTCTGTGGTAAAAAAGGTGGTCAGGCTCACTTTCCTGGAGCCAGCTGTTTTTCTATGTCAGAATTGTGGTGAAATTTGGACTTGTGTGGTGAAAACCTTTTTCAGGCTCACTTTTTGCGGTGAAAAAGGTGGACAGGCTCATTTTTCCTGGAGCTTTCAGGTTCTTTTGTGCCGGAAATGCAGAGAGATTTGGACTTGCCCAGTGAAAAATTGTTTCCGTCTCTCTTTCCGTGGTGATAAAGGTGGTCAGGCTCAATTTCCTGGAGCCGGCTGTTTTTGTATGCCAGAACCGTGGTGAGACTTATATTTGCGCTGAGAAAAATTTTTTCATGCTCACTTTCTGGGGTGAAAAAGGTGGTCAGGCTCACTTTCATGGAGGCTGATGACTTTCTCCTAAAATAGTGGTAAAATTTGGACTTGGGCGGTGACACATTTTTCAGGCTCACTTTCCACGGTTAAAAAGTTGGTCAGGCTTACTTTAATGGAGCCGACTGTTTTTCTATGGCAGAAACGAGGTGAAATTTGGACTTGCGTGGTGACAATTTTTTTCAGGCTCACTTTCTGCGGTGAAAAAGGTGGTCAGGCTCACTTTCCTGAAGCCGGCTGTATTTCTATTCTGAAAATGCGGTGAGATTTGGAATTGCGCGGTGAAACATTTTTTCAGGCTGATTTTCTCATGTAAAAAAGGTGGTGAGGCTCTGTTTCCTGGCGCTGGCTGTTTTTCTATGCCAGAAACGCGATGAGATTTGGACTTGAGTGGTGAAAAATTTTTTCAGGCTGATTTTCCACGATAAAAAGGTGGTCAGGCTCTCTTTCCTGGCGCCGGCTGTTTTTCTGTGCCAGAAACGTGGTGAGATTTGGGCTTGCATGGTGAAAAAAATTTTCAGGCTCACTTTACGCATTGAAAACGGTGGTCAGGATCACTTTCATACAGCCTGCTGTTTTTCTATGGCAGAAACATTGTGAAATTTGGACTTGCACGGTGAAAAAAATTTTCAGGCTCTCTTTCTGCGGTGAAATAGGTGGTCAGGGTCACTTTCCTGGAGCCAGCTGTTTTTCTATGGCAGAAACGTGGTGAAATTTGGACTTGCGTGGTGAGAAATTTATTCAGGCTCACTTTCCAGGGTGAAAAAGGTGGTCAAGCTCACTTTCATACAGCCGTCTGTTTTTCTATGGCAGAAACGTGGTGAAATTTGGACTTGCGTGGTGACAACTTTGTCAGGCTCACCTTCCTGGAGGCGGCTGTTTTTCTATGGCAGAAACGCGGTGAAATTTGGACTTGCGCGGTGAAGAATTTTGTCAGGTTCACTTTCCACGGTGAAAAAGGTGGTCAGGCTTACTTTCATGTAGCTGGCTGTTTTTCTATGGCAGAAACGCGGTGAAATTTGGACTTGCATGGTGAGAAATTTATTCAGGCTCACTTTCCAGGGTGAAAAAGGTGGTCAGGTTCACTTTCATACAGCCGGCTGTTTTTCTATGGCAGAAACGTGGTGAAATTTGGACTTGCGTGGTGAAAACTTTGTCAGGCTCACCTTCCTGGAGGCGGCTGTTTTTCTATGGCAGAAACGCGGTGAAATTTGGACTTGCGCAGTGAAGAATTTTGTCAGGTTCACTTTCCGCGGTGAAAAAGGTGGTCAGGTTTACTTTCATGTAGCTGGTTGTTTTTCTATGGCAGAAACGCGGTGAAATTTGGACCTGCGTGGTGAAAACCTTTTTCAGGCTCATTTTCCACAGTGAAAAAGGTGGTTAGGCTCACTTTGATACAGCCGGCTGTTTTTCTATAGCAGAAACATGGTGAAATTTGAACTTGTGCAATGAAAAATTTTTCATGTCCGCGTTCCTGGAGCCAGCTGTTTTTCTATGCTGGAAATATGGTGAAATTTGGACTTGTGCAGTGAAACTTTTTTTAGGCTCACTTTCTGCGGTGAAAAACTTGGTCAGGCTCACTTTCATGCAGCTGGCTGTTTTTCCATGGCAGAAACACAGTGAAAAAGGTGATCAGGCTCACTTTCCTGGAGCCAGCTGTTTTTCTATTCCAAAATCGCGGTGAAATTTGGACTTGCGCTGAGAAAAAATTTTTCAGGCTCACTTTCCGTGGTGAAAAAGGTGGTCAGGCTTACTTTCATGAAGCAGGTTGTTTTTCTATGACAGAAACACAGTGAAATTTGGACATGCACAGTGAAAATTTTTTTCAGGCTCACATTCAGCAGTGAAAAAGTTGGTCAGGCTTACTTTCTGGGAGCCTGAGGATTTTCTATCACAAAATCATGGTGAAATTTGGACTTGAGCAGTGAAAAATCTTTTCAGGCTCACTTTCTGTGGTGAAAAAGTTGGTCAGGCTTACTTTCATGGAGCCGACTGTTTTTTTATGGCAGAAACACGGTGAAATTGGGACTTGGGTGGTGACAATTTTTTTCAGGCTCACTTTCCGCAGTGTAAAAGGTTGTCAGGCTCACTTTCCGGGAGCCAGCTGTTTTTCTATTCTGAAAACGCAGTGAAATTTGGACTTGTGCAGAGAAAAATTTTTTCAGGCTCACTTTCCGTGGTGAAAAAGCTGGTCAGGCCCACTTTCATAGAGCCTGATAATTTTCTATCCTAAAATAGTGGTGAAATTTGAATTTGTGTGGTGACAAATTCTTTCAGGCTCACTTTCCGCAGTGTAAAAGGTTGTCAGGCTCACTTTCCGGGAGCCAGCTGTTTTTCTATTCTGAAAACGCAGTGAAATTTGGACTTGTGCAGAGAAAAATTTTTTCAGGCTCACTTTCCGTGGTGAAAAAGCTGTTCACGCCCACTTTCATAGAGCCTGATAATTTTCTATCCTAAAATAGTGGTGAAATTTGAATTTGTGTGGTGACAAATTTTTTCAGGCTCACTTTCCGTGGTGAAAAAGGTAGTCAGGCTCACTTTCTTGGAGCTGGCTGTTTTTCTGTGCCAGAAATGTGGTGAAATTTGTACTTGTGTGGTGAAAATTTTTTTCAGGCTCAGTTTCTGCAGTGAAAAAGGTGGTCAGGCTCACTTTCATGGAGCCTGATGATTTTCTATCCAAAAGTTGTGGTGAAATTTGGACTTGCGAGGTGCCTAATTTTTTCAGGCTCACTTTCTGCTGTGAAAAAGGTTGTTAGGCTTACTTTCATGGAGCCAGCTGTTTTTCTATGGCAGAAACACGGTGAAATTTGGACTTGTGGAGTGAATAATTTTTTTAGTCTCACTTTCTGTGGTGAAAAACTTGGTCAGGCTCACTTTCATACAGCCGGCTGTTTTTCTATTCTGAAAACACGGTGAATTTTGAGCTTGCGCTGAGAAAAATTTTTTCAGGCTCACTTTCCGTGGTGAAAAAGGTGGTCAGGCTCACTTTCATGGAGCCTGATGATTATCTATGGCAGAAACGTGGTGAAATTTGGACTTGCGCGGTGAAAAAAGTTTTCAGGCTCACTTTCCTGTAGCCGGCTGTTTTTCCATGCGGAAACATGTTGAAATTTGGACTTGCGTGGTGAAAAATTTTTTCAAGCTCACTTTCTGAGGTGAAAAAGGTGGTTAGGCTCACTTTCATGGAGCCTGATGATTTTCTATCCTAAAATAGTGGTGAAATTTTGACTTGTGCGGTGGCAAACTTTTTCAGGCTGACTTTCCACAATGAAAAAGGTGGTCAGCCTCACTTTTATGGAGCCGGCTCTTTTTCTATTTCAGAAACGCGGTGAAATTTGGACTTGCGTGGTGAAACATTTTTTCAGGCTCACTTTCTGCAGTGAAAAGCTTGGTCAGGCTTACTTTCATGGAGCCGGCTGTTTTTCTATGGCAGAAACATGGTGATATTTGGACTTGTGTAATGAAAAATTTTTTCAGGCTCACTTTCTACAGTGAAAAAGGTGGTCAGGCTCACTTTTATACAACCAGCTGTTTTTCTATGGCAGAAATGCGGTGAAATTTGGACTTGCGCGGTGAAAAATTTTTTCAGGCTCACTTTCTGCGGTGATGTTGTTGGTCAGTCTCACTTTCTGGGAGTCTGATGATTTTCTATCCCAAAATCGTGGTGAAATTTGGACTTGCGCAGTGAAAGATTTTTTCAGGCTCACTTTCTACGGTGAAAAAGGTGGTCAGGCTCACTTTCCTGCAGCCGGATATTTTTCTATGCTGGAAATACAGTGAAATTTGGACTTGCACTGTGAAAAATGTTTTCAGGCTCACTTTCCGCAGTGAAAAAGTTGGTCAGGCTCACTTTCATGGAGCCTGATGATTTTCTATCCTAAAATAGTGGTGAAATTTGGACTTGCGCGGTGAAAGTTTTTTTCAGGCTCACTTTCTGTAGTGAAAAACTTGGTCAGACTTACTTTCATGGAGCTGGCAGTTTTTCTATGGCAGAAACACAGTGAAATTTGGACCTGCGTGGTGAAAACTTTTTTCAGGCTCACTTTCTGCAGTGAAAAAGGTGGTCAGGCTTACTTTCATGGAGCCGACTGTTTTTCTATGGCATCAAAGTGGTGAAATTTGGAGTTGCGCGGTGACAATTTTTTCAGGCTCACTTTCTGCTGTTCACAAGGTGGTCAGGGTCACTTTCCTGGAGCCAGCTGTTTTTCTATGGTAGAAACACTGAGAAATTTGGACTTGCGCGGTGAAAAAATTTTTCAGGCTCACTTTCCACGGCGAAAAAGGTGGTCAGGCTCACTTTCATGGAGCCTGATGATTTTCTATCCTAAAATTGTGGTGACATTTCGATTTGTGCAGTGCCAAATTTTTTCAAGCTCACTTTCCGCGGTGAAAAAGGTAGTCAGGCTTACTTTCATGGAGCCGGCTGTTTTTCTATGACAGAAACGCGGTGAAATTTGGACTTGCGCAGTGAATAATTTTTTCAGTCTCACTTTCTGGGGTGAAAAACTTGGTCAGGCTCACTTTCATACAGCTGGCTGTTTTTCTATGGCAGAAACGTGGTTAAAAAGGTGGTCAGACTCACTTTCCTGGAGCTGGCTGTTCTTCTATTCTGAAAATGCGGTTAAATTTGGACTTGCGCTGAGAAAAATTTTTTCAGGCTCACTTTCCACGGTGAAAAAGGTGGTTAAGCTCACTTTCATACAGTCGGCTGTTTTACTATGGCAGAATCACTGTTAAATTTGGACTAGCGCAGTGAAAACATTTTTCAGGCTCACTTTCCACAAAGGAAAAGGTGGTCAGGCTCACTTTTCTGGAGCCGGCTGTTTTTCTATGGCAGAAACGTGGTGAAATTTGGACTTGCACGGTGAAACATTTTTTCAGGCTCACTTACCACAGTGAAAAAGGTGGTCAGGTTCACTTTCATGTAGCCTGATGATTTTCTATCCTAAAATTGTGGTAAAATCTGGACTTGCGCGGTGCCAAATTTTTTCAGGTTCACTTTCCGTGGTGAAAAAGGTAGTCAGGATTTCATGGAGCCGGCTGTTTTTCTATGGCAGACACCTGGTGAAATTTGAATCTGCGCGGTGAATAATTTTTTCAGGCTCACTTTCTGCGATGAAAAACTTGGTCAGGCTCACTTTCATACCGCTGGCTGCTTTTCTATGGCAGAAACAGGGTGAAAAAGGTGGTCAGGCTGACTTTTCTGGAGCCGACTGTTTTTCTATGGCAGAAAAGTGGTAAATTTGGACTTGTGCGGTGAAAAATTTTTTCAGGCTCACTTTCTGTGGTGAAAAACTTGGTCAGGCTTACTTTCATGGAGCTGGCTGTTTTTCTATGGCAGAAATGCGGTGAAATTTTGACTTGCTTGGTGAAAAATTTTTTCAGGCTCACATTCCGCAGTGAAAAAGGTGGTCAGGGTCACTTTCCTGGAGCCGCCTGTTTTTCATGGCAGAAACACGGTGAAATTTGACCTATGTGGTGAAAACTTTTTCAGACTCACTTTCCACGATGAAAAGGTGGTCAGGCTCACGCCCTTTAGCCAGCTGTTTTTCTATGCTGGAAATATGGTGAAATTTAGATTTGAGTGGTGAAAAATTTTTCAGGCTCACTTTTGCGTGAAAAGGTGGTCAGGCTAACTTTCATAGAGCCGGATAATTTTCTATCCTAAACTAGTAGTGAAATTTGGACTTGCGCAGTGACAAATTTTTCCAGGCTCACTTTCCACGGTGAACAAGGTGGTCAGGGTCACTTTCCTGGAGCTGCTGTTTTCTATGGCAGAAACACGGTGAAATTTGGACTTGCGTTGTGAAAAATTTTTTCTGACTCACTTTCTGCAGTGAAAAAGTTGGTCAGGCTCACTTTCATGGAGCCTGATGATTTCCTATCCTAAAATTGTGGTGAAATTTGGATTTGCGCAGTGCCGAATTTTTTCAAGCTCACTTTCTGTGGTGAAAAAGGTTGTCAGGCTCACTTTCATATAGCTGGCTGTTTTTCTATGGCAGAAATGCAGTTAAAAAGGTGGTCAGGCTCAGTTTCCTAGAGCTGGCTATTTTTCTGTTCCGAAAACGCGGTGAAATTTGGACTTGCACTGAGAAAATTTTTTTCAGGCTCACTTTCCACGGTAAAAACGTTGGTCAGGCTCATTTTCATACAGCCGGCTATTTTTCTATGTTGGAAACGTGGTGAAATTTGGACTTGCGTTGTGAAAATTTTTTTCAGACTCACTTTCCGCAGTGAAAAAGTTGGTCAGGCTCACTTTCATGGAGCCTGATGATTTCCTATCCTAAAATTGTGGTGAAATTTGGATTTGCGCAGTGCCGAATTTTTTCAAGCTCACTTTCTGTGGTGAAAAAGGTTGTCAGGCTCACTTTCATATAGCTGGCTGTTTTTCTATGGCAGAAATGCAGTTAAAAAGGTGGTCAGGATCAGTTTCCTAGAGCTGGCTATTTTTCTGTTCCGAAAACGCGTTGAAATTTGGACTTGCACTGAGAAAATTTTTTTCAGGCTCACTTTCCACGGTAAAAAAGGTGGTCAGGCTCATTTTCATACAGCCGCTATTTTTCTATGTCGGAAACGGGTGAAATTTGGACTTGCGTTGTGAAAATTTTTTTCAGACTCACTTTCCGCAGTGAAAAAGTTGGTCAGGCTCACTTTCATGGAGCCTGATGATTTTCTATCCTAAAATTGTGGTGAAATTTGGATTTGTGTGGTGCCAAATTTTTTCAAGCTCACTTTCTGCTGTGAAAAAGGTTGTCAGGCTTACTTTCTTGGAGCTGGCTGTTTTTCTATGCCAGAAACACGGTGAAATTTGGACTTGCGCAGTGAATAATTTTTTCAGGCTCACTTTCTGCAGTGAAAACCTTGGTCAGGCTCACTTTCATACAGCAGGCTGTTTTTCTATGGCAGAAATGCAGTTAGAAAGGTGGTCAGGCTCACTTTCCTGGAGCTGGCTATTTTTCTATTCTGAAAATGCAGTGAAATTTAAACTTGCGCTGAGAAAAATTTTTTCAGGCTCACTTTCCTCTGTAAAATAGGAGGTCAGGCTCACATTCATACAGCCGGCTGTTTTTCTATGGCGGAAACGCAGTGAAATTTGGACTTGTATGGTGAAATATTTTTTCAGGCTCACTTTCTGCTGTGAAAAAGGTTGTCAGGCTCAAGTTCCTACAGCCGGCTGTTCTTCTATGCCAGAAACATGGTGAGATTTGAACTTGTGCGATGAAAAATTTTTTCAGGCTGACTTTCCGAGGTGAAAAAGGTGGTCAGGCTCACTTTCCTGGAGCCGGCTGTTTTCTATGCCAGAAACAAACTGAAATTTGGACTTGCGCAGAGAAAAATGTTTTCAGGCTCACTTTCCGCTGTAAAAATGGTGGTCAGGCACACCTTCCTGGAGCCGGCTGTTTTTGTACGCCGGAAAAGCGGTGAGATTTGGACTTGCGCAGTGAAAAATTTTTTCAGGCTCCCTTTCTGTGCTGAAAAACATGCTCAGGCTCAATTTCTTGGAGACGACTTTTCTTCTATGCCGGAAATGAGGTGAGATTTGTAGTTGCGCGGTGAAACATTTTTTCAGGCTTGCTTTCAGCAGTAAAAACAGTGGTCAGCCTCAATGTCCTGGAGCTCACTGTTTTTCTGTGCTGGAAATGTGGTGAGATATGGACTTGCGTGGTGAAAATTATTTCAGGCTCACTTTCCGCGTGAAATAGGTGGACAGGCTCACTTTCCTGCAGCTGGCAGGTTCTTCTATGCCGGAAACGAGAGAGATTTGGACTTGCACGGTGAAAAATTGTTTCCGTCTCTCTTTCCGTGGTGACAAAGGTGGTCAGGCTCAATTTCCTGGAGCCGGCTGTTTTTCTATGCCATAACCGTGGTGAGATTTATACTTGCGCAGTGAAAATTTTTTCATGCTCACTTTCTGGGGTGAAAAAGGTGGTCAGGCTCACTTTCATGGAGGCTGATGACTTTCTCTCCTAAAATAGTGGTAACATTTGGACTTGCACGGTGACAAATTTTTTCAGGCTCACTGTCCGCAGCCAAGAAGTTGGTCAGGCTTACTTTAATGGAGCCGACTGTTTTTCTATGGCAGAAACGCGGTGAAATTTGGAATTGCGCATTGAAAAATTTTTTCAGGCTGATTTTCCTATGTAAAAAAGATGGTCAGGCTCTCTTTCCTGGTGCTGGCTGTTTTTCTATGCCAGAAACGCGGTGAGATTTGAACTTGAGCAGTGAAATATTTTTTCAGGCTGATTTTCTGCTATAAAAAAGGTGGTCAGGCTCTCTTTCCTGGTGCCAGCTGTTTTTCTATGCCAGAAACATGGTGAGATTTGGGCTTGCACGTTAAATTTTTTTCTGGTTCACTTTCCGTGGTGAAAAAGTTGGACAGGCTCACTTTCCTGGAGCTGGCAGGTTTTTCTGTGCTGGAAACATGGAGAGATTTGGACTTGTGTGGTGAAAAATTGTTTCCATCTCTCTTTCCATGGTGAAAAAGGTGGTCAGGGTCACATTCCTGGAGCCGGCTGTCTTTCTATGGCAGAAACATGGTGAAATTTGGACTTATGCGGTGAAAAAATTTTTCAGGCTCACTTTCCATGCTGAAATAGGTGGTCAGGGTCACTTTCCTGGAGCCAGCTGTTTTTCTATGGCAGAAATGTGGTGAAATTTGGACTTGCGTGGTGAGAAATTTTTTCAGGCTCACTTTCCACTGTGAAAAAGGTGGTCAGGCTCACTTTCATACAGCCGGCTGTTTTTCTATGGCAGAAACATGTTGAAATTTGGACTTGCCTGGTGAAAACTTTGTCAGGCTCACCTTTCTGGAGGCGGCTGTTTTTCTATGGCAGAAACGGGGTGAAATTTGGACTTGCGCGGTGTAGAATTTTGTCAGGTTCACTTTCTGCAGTGAAAAAGGTGGTCATGCTTACTTTCAGGTAGCCAGCTGTTTTTCTATGGCAGAAACGTGGTGAAATTTGGACTTGCGCAGTGAAAAATTTTTTCAGGCTCACTTTCTGCAGTGAAAAAGGTGGTCAGGGTCACTTTCCTGGAGCTGGCTGTTTTTCTATGCTGGAAATACAGTGAAATTTGGACTTGCGTGGTGAAAAATGTTTTCAGGCTCACTTTCCACAGTGAAAAAGGTAGTCAGGCTTACTTTCATGGAGCTGGCTGTTTTTCTATGCCAGAAATATGGTGAAATTTGGACTTGTGTGGTGAAAAAGGTGGTTAGGCTGAGTTTGATACAGCCAGTTGTTTTTCTATGGCAGAAACGTGGTGAAATTTGGACTTGCGCAGTGACAAATTTTTTCAGGCTCACTTTCCACAGTGAAAAAGGTAGTCAGGCTTACTTTCATGGAGCTGGCTGTTTTTCTATGCCAGAAATATGGTGACATTTGGACTTGTGTGGTGAAAATGTTTTTAGGCTCACTTTCCGCAGTGAAAAAGTTGGTCAGGCTCATTTTCATGGAGCCTGATGATTTTCTATCCTAAAATAGTGGTGAAATTTGGACTTGCGCGGTGAATAATTTTTTCAGGCTCACTTTCTGCGATGAAAAACTTGGTCAGGCTCACTTTCATACCGCCGGCTGTTTTTCTATGGCAGAAACAGGGTGAAAAAGGTGGTCAGGCTGACTTTTCTGGAGTCAACTGTTTTTCTATGGCAGAAACGTGGTGAAATTTGGACTTGTGCGGTGAAAAATTTTTTCAGGCTCACTTTCTGTGGTGAAAAACTTGATCAGGCTTACTTTCATGGAGCTGGCTGTTTTTCTATGGCAGAAATGTGGTGAAATTTTGACTTGCTTGGTGAAAAATTTTTTCAGGCTCACATTCCACCGTGAAAAAGGTGGTCAGGGTCACTTTCCTGGAGCCTGGTTTTTCTATGGCAGAAACACTGTGAAATTTGGACTCATGTGGTGAAAACTTTTTCAGACTCACCTTCCACGATGAAAAGGTGGTCAGGCTCAATGCCTTTAGCCAGCTGTTTTTCTATGCTGGAAATATAGTGAAATTTAGATTTGAGTGGTGAAAAATTTTCAGGCTCACTTTTCGCAGTGAAAAAAGTGGTCAGGCTAACTTTCATAGAGCCGGATAATTTTCTATCCTAAACTAGTAGTGAAATTTGGACTTGCGCAGTGACAAATTTTTCCAGGCTCACTTTCCACGGTGAACAAGGTGGTCAGGGTCACTTTCCTGGAGCTGGCTGTTTTTCTGCTGTGAAAAAGGTTGTCAGGCTCAAGTTCCTACAGCCGGCTGTTCTTCTATGCCAGAAACGTGGTGAGATTTGAACTTGTGCAGTGAAAAATTTTTTCAGGCTGACTTTCCGAGGTGAAAAAGGTGGTCAGGCTCACTTTCCTGTAGCCGTCTGTTTTCTATGCCAGAAACAAACTGAAATTTGGACTTGCGCAGAGAAAAATGTTTTCAGGCTCACTTTCCGCTGTAAAAATGGTGGTCAGGCACACCTTCCTGGAGCCGGCTGTTTTTGCACGCGGAAAAGCGGTGAGATTTGACTCCATGCTGCAAAAATTTTTTCAGGCTCCCTTCTGTGCTGAAAACATGCTCAGGCTCAATTTCTTGGGCCGACTTTTCTTGTATGCCGGAAATGAGGTGAGATTTGTAGTTGCGAGTGAAACATTTTTCAGGCTTGCTTTCAGCAGTAAAACAGTGGTCAGCCTCAATGTCCTGGAGATCACTGTTTTTCTGTGCTGGAAATGTGGTGAGATATGGACTTCGTGGTGAAAAATTATTTCAGGCTCACTTTCCAGCTGTGAAATAGGTGGACAGGCTCACTTTCCTGCAGCTGGCAGGTTCTTCTATGCCAGAAACGAGGAGAGATTTGGACTTGCACGGTGAAAAATTGTTTCCGCCTCTTTCCGTGGTGACAAAGGTGGTCAGGCTCAATTTCCTGGAGCCGGCTGTTTTTCTATGCCAGAACCGTGGTGAGATTTATACTTGCACAGTGAAAATTTTTCATGCTCACTTTCTGGGGTGAAAAAGGTGGTCAGGTTCAGTTTCATGGAGGCTGATGACTTTCTCTCCTAAAATAGTGGTAACATTTGGACTTGCACGGTGACAAATTTTTTCAGGCTCACTGTCCGCTGCCAAGAAGTTGGTCAGGCTTACTTTAATGGAGCCGACTGTTTTTCTATGGCAGAAACGCGGTGAAATTTGGAATTGCGCGTTGAAAAATTTTTTCCTGGTGCCAGCTGTTTTTCTATGCCAGAAACACGGTGAGATTTGGGCTTGCACGTTCAATTTTTTTCTGGCTCACTTTCCGTGGTGAAAAAGGTGGACAGGCTCACTTTCCTGGAGCTGGCAGGTTCTTCTGTGCTGGAAACATGGAGATTTGGACTTGTGTGGTGAAAAATTGTTTCCATCTCTCTTTCCATGGTGAAAAAGGTGGTCAGGGTCACTTTCCTGGAGCCGGCTGTCTTTCTATGGCAGAAACATGGTGAAATTTGGACTTATGCGGTGAAAAAATTTTTCAGGCTCACTTTCCATGCTGAAATAGGTGGTCAGGGTCACTTTCCTGGAGCCAGCTGCTTTTCTATGGCAGAAATGTGGTGAAATTTGGACTTGCGTGGTGAGAAATTTTTTCAGGCTCACTTTCCACTGTGAAAAAGGTGGTCAGGCTCACTTTCATACAGCCGGCTGTTTTCTATGGCAGAAACGTGTTGAAATTTGGACTGCGTGGTGAAACTTTGTCAGGCTCCACCTTTCTGGAGGCGGCTGTTTTCTATGGCAGAAACGGGTGAAATTTGGACTTATGCGGTGTAGAATTTTGTCAGGTTCACTTTCTGCAGTGAAAAGGTGGTCATGCTTACTTTCAGGTAGCCAGCTGTTTTTCATGGCAGAAACCGGTGAAATTTGGACTTGCAGTGAAAAATTTTTCAGGCTCACTTTCTGCAGTGAAAAGGTGGTCAGGGTCACTTTCCTGGAGCTGGCTGTTTTCTATGCTGGAAATACAGTGAAATTTGGACTTTGTGTGGAAAATGTTTTCAGGCTCACTTTACAACGTGAAAAAGGTGGTCAGGCTCACTTTCATGGAGCCTGATGATTTTCTATCTTAAAATAGTGGTGAAATTTGGACTTGCGTGTGACAAATTTTTTCAGGCTCACTTTCCACAGTGAAAAGGTATTCAGGCTTACTTTCATGGAGCTGGCTGTTTTCTATGCCAGAAATATGGTGAAATTTGGACTTGTGGTGAAAAAGGTGGTTAGGCTGAGTTTGATACAGCCAGTTGTTTTCTATGGCAGAAACGTGGTGAAATTTGGACTTGCACAGTGACAAATTTTTCAGGCTCACTTTCCACAGTGAAAAGGTAGTCAGGCTTACTTTCATGGAGCTGGCTGTTTTCTATGCCAGAAATATGGTGAAATTTGGACTTGTGTGGTGAAAAATGTTTTAGGCTCACTTTCCACAGTGAAAAAGTTGGTCAGGCTCACTTTCATGGAGCCTGATGATTTTCTATCCTAAAATAGTGGTGAAATTTGGACTTGCGCGGTGAATAATTTTTTCAGGCTCACTTTCTGCGATGAAAAACTTGGTCAGGCTCACTTTCATACCACCGGCTGTTTTTCTATGGCAGAAACAGGGTGAAATTTGGACTTATGCGGTGAAAAAATTTTTCAGGCTCACTTTCCATGCTGAAATAGGTGGTCAGGGTCACTTTCCTGGAGCCAGCTGTTTTTCTATGGCAGAAATGTGGTGAAATTTGGACTTGCGTGGTGAGAAATTTTTTCAGGCTCACTTTCCACTGTGAAAAAGGTGGTCAGGCTCACTTTCATACAGCCGGCTGTTTTTCTATGGCAGAAACGTGTTGAAATTTGGACTTGCGTGGTGAAAACTTTGTCAGGCTCACCTTTCTGGAGGCGGCTGTTTTTCTATGGCAGAAACGGGGTGAAATTTGGACTTGCGCGGTGTAGAATTTTGTCAGGTTCACTTTCTGCAGTGAAAAAGGTGGTCATGCTTACTTTCAGGTAGCCAGCTGTTTTTCTATGGCAGAAACGCGGTGAAATTTGGACTTGCGCAGTGAAAAATTTTTTCAGGCTCACTTTCTGCAGTGAAAAAGGTGGTCAGGGTCACTTTCCTGGAGCTGGCTGTTTTTCTATGCTGGAAATACAGTGAAATTTGGACTTGCATGGTGAAAAATGTTTTCAGGCTCACTTTACATCGTGAAAAAGGTGGTCAGGCTCACTTTCATGGAGCCTGATGATTTTCTATCTTAAAATAGTGGTGAAATTTGGACTTGCGCGTGACAAATTTTTCAGGCTCACTTTCCACAGTGAAAAGGTATTCAGGCTTACTTTCATGGAGCTGGCTGTTTTCTATGCCAGAAATATGGTGAAATTTGGACTTGTGTGGTGAAAAAGGTGGTTAGGCTGAGTTTGATACAGCCAGTTGTTTTTCTATGGCAGAAATGTGGTGAAATTTGGACTTGCACAGTGACAAATTTTTTCAGGCTCACTTTCCACAGTGAAAAAGGTAGTCAGGCTTACTTTCATGGAGCTGGCTGTTTTTCTATGCCAGAAATATGGTGAAATTTGGACTTGTGTGGTGAAAAATGTTTTTAGGCTCACTTTCCGCAGTGAAAAAGTTGGTCAGGCTCACTTTCATGGAGCCTGATGATTTTCTATCCTAAAATAGTGGTGAAATTTGGACTTGCGCGGTGAATAATTTTTTCAGGCTCACTTTCTGCGATGAAAAACTTGGTCAGGCTCACTTTCATACCGCCGGCTGTTTTTCTATGGCAGAAACAGGGTGAAATTTGGACTTATGCGGTGAAAAAATTTTTCAGGTTCACTTTCCATGCTGAAATAGGTGGTCAGGGTCACTTTCCTGGAGCCAGCTGTTTTTCTATGGCAGAAATGTGGTGAAATTTGGACTTGCGTGGTGAGAAATTTTTTCAGGCTCACTTTCCACTGTGCAAAAGGTGGTCAGGCTCACTTTCATACAGCCGACTGTTTTTCTATGGCAGAAACGTGTTGAAATTTGGACTTGCGTGGTGAAAACTTTGTCAGGCTCACCTTTCTGGAGGCGGCTGTTTTTCTATGGCAGAAACGGGGTGAAATTTGGACTTGTGCGGTGTAGAATTTTGTCAGGTTCACTTTCTGCAGTGAAAAAGGTGGTCATGCTTACTTTCAGGTAGCCAGCTGTTTTTCTATGGCAGAAACGCGTGAAATTTGGACTGCTGCGGTGAAAAATTTTTCAGGCTCACTTTCTGCAGTGAAAAGGTGGTCA
Organism: Neoceratodus forsteri; assembly: GCA_016271365.2. Lineage (NCBI taxonomy): Eukaryota > Metazoa > Chordata > Ceratodontiformes > Ceratodontidae > Neoceratodus > Neoceratodus forsteri. Next base: position 300,956 of record JADMNL010000026.1, read on the forward strand.
GGTCACTTTCCTGGAGCTGGCTGTTTTCTATGCTGGAAATACAGTGAAATTTGGACTTGCATGGTGAAAATGTTTTCAGGCTCACTTTACATCGTGAAAAGGTGGTCAGGCTCACTTTCATGGAGCCTGATGATTTTCTATCTTAAAATAGTGGTGAAATTTGGACTTGGCGGTGACAAATTTTTTCAGGCTCACTTTCCACAGTGAAAAGGTAGTCAGGCTTACTTTCATGGAGCTGGCTGTTTTTCTATGCCAGAAATATGGTGAAATTTGGACTTGTGTGGTGAAAAAGGTGGTTAGGCTGAGTTTGATACAGCCAGTTGTTTTTCTATGGCAGAAACGTGGTGAAATTTGGACTTGCGCAGTGACAAATTTTTTCAGGCTCACTTTCCACAGTGAAAAAGGTAGTCAGGCTTACTTTCATGGAGCTGGCTGTTTTTCTATGCCAGAAATATGGTGAAATTTGGACTTGTGTGGTGAAAAATGTTTTTAGGCTCACTTTCCGCAGTGAAAAAGTTGGTCAGGCTCACTTTCATGGAGCCTGATGATTTTCTATCCTAAAATAGTGGTGAAATTTGGACTTGCGCGGTGAATAATTTTTTCAGGCTCACTTTCTGCGATGAAAAACTTGGTCAGGATCACTTTCATACCGCCGGCTGTTTTTCTATGGCAGAAACAGGGTGAAAAAGGTGGTCAGGCTGACTTTTCTGGAGCCAACTGTTTTTCTATGGCAGAAACGTGGTGAAATTTGGACTTGTGCGGTGAAAAATTTTTCAGGCTCACTTTCTGTGGTGAAAACTTGGTCAGGCTTACTTTCATGGAGCTGGCTGTTTTCTATGGCAGAAATGTGGTGAAATTTTGACTTGCTTGGTGAAAATTTTTTCAGGCTCACATTCCGCCGTGAAAAAGGTGGTCAGGGTCACTTTCCTGGAGCAGCCTGTTTTCTATGGCAGAAACACGGTGAAATTTGGACTTGCGTGGTGAAAACTTTTTTCAGACTCACTTTCCACGATGAAAAAGGTGGTCAGGCTCACGTTCCTTTAGCCAGCTGTTTTTCTGTGCTGGAAATATAGTGAAATTTAGATTTGAGTGGTAGAAAAAATTTTCAGGCTCACTTTTCGCGGTGAAAAAGGTGGTCTGGCTAACTTTCATAGAGCCGGATAATTTTCTATCCTAAACTAGTAGTGAAATTTGGACTTGCGATTGACAAATTTTCCAGGCTCACTTTCCCACGGTGAACAAGGTGGTCAGGGTCACTTTCCTGAGCTGGCTGTTTTCTATGGCAGAAACATGGTGAAATTCTGACTTATGCTAGAAAAATTTTTCTGACTCACTTTCCGTAGTAAAGTTGGTCAGGCTCACTTTCATGGAGCCTGATGATTTCCTATCCTAAAATTGTGGTGAAATTTGGTTTGTGCAGTGCCGAATTTTTTCAAGCTCACTTTCTGTGGTGAAAAAGGTTGTCAGGCTTACTTTCTTGGAGCTGGCTGTTTTTCTATGGCAGAAACGCGGTGAAATTTGGACTTGCGCAGCGAATAATTTTTTCAGGCTCACTTTCTGCAGTGAAAACCTTGGTCAGGCTCACTTTCATACAGCAGGCTGTTTTTCTATGGCAGAAATGCAGTTAAAAAGGTGGTCAGGCTCACTTTCCTGGAGCTGGCTATTTTTCTATTCCGAAAATGCAGTGAAATTTGGACTTGCGCTGAGAAAAATTTTTTCAGGCTCACTTTCCTCTGTAAAAAAGGTGGTCAGGCTCACATTCATACAGCCGGCTGTTTTCCTATGGTGGAAACGCGGTGAAATTTGGACTTGCGTGGTGAAATATTTTTTCAGGCTCACTTTCTGCTGTGAAAAAGGTTGTCAGGCTCAAGTTCCTACAGCCGGCTGTTCTTCTATGCCAGAAACGTGGTGAGATTTGAACTTGTGCAGTGAAAAATTTTTTCAGACTGACTTTCCGAGGTGAAAAAAGTGGTCAGGCTCACTTTCCTGGAGCTGGCTGTTTTCTATGCCAGAAACAAACTGAAATTTGGACTTGCGCAGAGAAAAATGTTTTCAGGCTCACTTTCCTCTGTAAAAATGGTGGTCAGGCACACCTTCCTGGAGCCGGCTGTTTTTTTATGCCGGAAAAGCGGTGAGATTTGGACTTGCGCGGTGAAAAATTTTTTCAGGCTCCCTTTCTGTGCTGAAAAACATGCTCAGGCTCAATTTCTTGGAGCCGACTTTTTTTCTATGCTGGAAATGAGGTGAGATTTGTAGTTGCGCGGTGAAACATTTTTTCAGGCTTGCTTTCAGCAGTAAAAACAGTGGTCAGCCTCAATGTCCTGGAGCTCACTGTTTTTCTATGCTGGAAATGTGGTGAGATATGGACTTGCGTGGTGAAAAATTATTTCAGGCTCACTTTCCGCGGTGAAATAGGTGGACAGGCTCACTTTCCTGCAGCTGGCAGGTTCTTCTATGCCGGAAACGAGAGATTTGGACTTGCACGGTGAAAAATTGTTTCCGTCTCTTTCCGTGGTGACAAAGGTGGTCAGGCTCAATTTCCTGGAGCCGGCTGTTTTTCTATGCCAGAACCGTGGTGAGATTTATACTTGCACAGTGAAAATTTTTCACGCTCACTTTCTGGGGTGAAAAAGGTGGTCAGGCTCACTTTCATGGAGGCTGATGACTTTCTCTCCTAAAATAGTGGTAACATTTGGACTTGCACGGTGACAAATTTTTTCAGGCTCACTGTCCGTGGCCAAGAAGTTGGTCAGGCTTACTTTAATGGAGCCGACTGTTTTTCTATGGCAGAAACGCGGTGAAATTTGGAATTGCGCGTTGAAAAATTTTTTCAGGCTGATTTTCCTATGTAAAAAAGATGGTCAGGCTCTCTTTCCTGGTGCTGGCTGTTTTTCTATGCCAGAAACGCGGTGAGATTTGAACTTGAGCAGTGAAAAATTTTTTCAGGCTGATTTTCTGCTATAAAAAAGGTGGTCAGGCTCTCTTTCCTGGTGCCAGCTGTTTTTCTATGCCAGAAACACGGTGAGATTTGGGCTTGCACATTAAATTTTTTTCTGGCTCACTTTCCGTGGTGAAAAAGGTGGACAGGCTCACTTTCCTGGAGCTGGCAGGTTCTTCTGTGCTGGAAACATGGAGAGATTTGGACTTGTGTGGTGAAAAATTGTTTCCATTTCTCTTTCCATGGTGAAAAAGGTGGTCAGGGTCACTTTCCTGGAGCCGGCTGTCTTTCTATGGCAGAAACATGGTGAAATTTGGACTTATGCGGTGAAAAAATTTTTCAGGCTCACTTTCCATGCTGAAATAGGTGGTCAGGGTCACTTTCCTAGAGCCAGCTGTTTTTCTATGGCAGAAATGTGGTGAAATTTGGACTTGCGTGGTGAGAAATTTTTTCAGGCTCACTTTCCACTGTGAAAAAGGTGGTCAGGCTCACTTTCATACAGCCGGCTGTTTTTCTATGGCAGAAACGTGTTGAAATTTGGACTTGCATGGTGAAAACTTTGTCAGGCTCACCTTTCTGGAGGCGGCTCTTTTTCTATGGCAGAAACGGGGTGAAATTTGGACTTGCGCGGTGTAGAATTTTGTCAGGTTCACTTTCTGCAGTGAAAAAGGTGGTCATGCTTACTTTCAGGTAGCCAGCTGTTTTTCTATGGCAGAAACGCGGTGAAATTTGGACTTGCGCAGTGAAAAATTTTTTCAGGCTCACTTTCTGCAGTGAAAAAGGTGGTCAGGGTCACTTTCCTGGAGCTGGCTGTTTTTCTATGCTGGAAATACAGTGAAATTTGGACTTGCATGGTGAAAAATGTTTTCAGGCTCACTTTACATCGTGAAAAAGGTGGTCAGGCTCACTTTCATGGAGCCTGATGATTTTCTATCTTAAAATAGTGGTGAAATTTGGACTTGCGCGGTGACAAATTTTTTCAGGCTCACTTTCCACAGTGAAAAAGGTAGTCAGGCTTACTTTCATGGAGCTGGCTGTTTTTCTATGCCAGAAATATTTTGAAATTTGGACTTGTGTGGTGAAAAAGGTGGTTAGGCTGAGTTTGATACAGCCAGTTGTTTTTCTATGGCAGAAACGTGGTGAAATTTGGACTTGCGCAGTGACAAATTTTTTCAGGCTCACTTTCCACAGTGAAAAAGGTAGTCAGGCTTACTTTCATGGAGCTGGCTGTTTTCTATGCCAGAAATATGGTGAAATTTGGACTTGTGTGGTGAAAAATGTTTTTAGGCTCACTTTCCGCAGTGAAAAAGTTGGTCAGGCTCACTTTCATGGAGCCTGATGATTATCCTAAAATAGTGGTGAAATTTGGACTTGCGCGGTGAATAATTTTTTCAGGCTCACTTTCTGCGATGAAAAACTTGGTCAGGATCACTTTCATACCACCGGCTGTTTTTCTATGGCAGAAACAGGGTGAAAAAGGTGGTCAGGCTGACTTTTCTGGAGCCAACTGTTTTTCTATGGCAGAAACGTGGTGGAATTTGGACTTGTGCGGTGAAAAATTTTTTCAGGCTCACTTTCTGTGGTGAAAAACTTGGTCAGGCTTACTTTCATGGAGCTGGCTGTTTTTCTATGGCAGAAATGTGGTGAAATTTTGACTTGCTTGGTGAAAAATTTTTTCAGGCTCACATTCCGCCGTGAAAAGGTGGTCAGGGTCACTTTCCTGGAGCCGCCTGTTTTTCTATGGCAGAAACACGGTGAAATTTGGACTTGCGTGGTGAAAACTTTTTCAGACTCACTTTCCACGATGAAAAGGTGGTCAGGCTCACGTTCCTTTAGCCAGCTGTTTTCTATGCTGGAAATATAGTGAAATTTAGATTTGAGTGGTGAAAAATTTTCAGGCTCACTTTTCGCGGTGAAAAAGGTGGTCAGGCTAACTTTCATAGAGCCGGATAATTTTCTATCCTAAACTAGTAGTGAAATTTGGACTTGCGCAGTGACAAATTTTTCCAGGCTCACTTTCCACGGTGAACAAGGTGGTCAGGGTCACTTTCCTGGAGCTGGCTGTTTTTCTATGGCAGAAACACGGTGAAATTTGGACTTGCGTTGTGAAAAATTTTTTCTGACTCACTTTCCGCAGTGAAAAAGTTGGTCAGGCTCACTTTCATGGAGCCTGATGATTTCCTATCCTAAAATTGTGGTGAAATTTGGATTTGTGCAGTGCCGAATTTTTTCAAGCTCACTTTCTGTGGTGAAAAAGGTTGTCAGGCTTACTTTCTTGGAGCTGGCTGTTTTTCTATGGCAGAAACGCGGTGAAATTTGGACTTGCAGCGAATAATTTTTTCAGGCTCACTTTCTGCAGTGAAACCTTGTCAGGCTCACTTTCATACAGCAGGCTGTTTTCTATGGCAGAAATGCAGTTAAAAGGTGGTCAGGCTCACTTTCCTGAGCTGGCTATTTTCTATTCCGAAAATGCAGTGAAATTTGGACTTGCACTGAGAAAAATTTTTCAGGCTCACTTTCCTCTGTAAAAAGGTGGTCAGGCTCACATTCATACAGCCGGCTGTTTTTCATGGTAGAACGCAGTGAAATTTGGACTTTGGTGAAATATTTTTCAGGCTCACTTTCTGCTGTGAAAAAGGTTGTCAGGCTCAAGTTCCTACAGCCGGCTGTTCTTCTATGCCAGAAACGTGGTGAGATTTGAACTTGTGCAGTGAAAAATTTTTTCAGGCTGACTTTCCGAGGTGAAAAAGGTGGTCAGGCTCACTTTCCTGTAGCCGGCTGTTTTCTATGCCAGAAACAAACTGAAATTTGGACTTGCGCAGAGAAAAATGTTTTCAGGCTCACTTTCCGCTGTAAAAATGGTGGTCAGGCACACCTTCCTGGAGCCGGCTGTTTTTGTACGCCGGAAAAGCGGTGAGATTTGGACTTGCGCGGTGAAAAATTTTTTCAGGCTCCCTTTCTGTGCTGAAAAACATGCTCAGGCTCAATTTCTTGGAGCCGACTTTTCTTCTATGCCGGAAATGAGGTGAGATTTGTAGTTGCGTGGTGAAACATTTTTTCAGGCTTGCTTTCAGCAGTAAAAACAGTGGTCAGCCTCAATGTCCTGGAGCTCACTGTTTTTCTGTGCTGGAAATGTGGTGAGATATGGACTTGCGTGGTGAAAAATTATTTCAGGCTCACTTTCCGTGGTGAAATAGGTGGACAGGCTCACTTTCCTGCAGCTGGCAGGTTCTTCTATGCCAGAAACGAGGAGAGATTTGGACTTGCACGGTGAAAAATTGTTTCCGTCTCTCTTTCTGTGGTGACAAAGGTGGTCAGGCTCAATTTCCTGGAGCCGGCTGTTTTTCTATGCCAGAACCGTGGTGAGATTTATACTTGCACAGTGAAAATTTTTCACGCTCACTTTCTGGGGTGAAAAAGGTGGTCAGGCTCACTTTCATGGAGGCTGATGACTTTCTCTCCTAAAATAGTGGTAACATTTGGACTTGCACGGTGACAAATTTTTTCAGGCTCACTGTCCGCGGCCAAGAAGTTGGTCAGGCTTACTTTAATGGAGCCGACTGTTTTTCTATGGCAGAAACGCGGTGAAATTTGGAATTGCGCGTTGAAAAATTTTTTCAGGCTGATTTTCCTATGTAAAAAAGATGGTCAGGCTCTCTTTTCTGGTGCTGGCTGTTTTTCTATGCCAGAAACGTGGTGAGATTTGAACTTCAGCAGTGAAAAATTTTTTCAGGCTGATTTTCTGCTATAAAAAAGGTGGTCAGGCTCTCTTTCCTGGTGCCAGCTGTTTTTCTATGCCAGAAACATGGTGAGATTTGGGCTTGCACGTTAAATTTTTTTCTGGCTCACTTTCCGTGGTGAAAAAGGTGGACAGGCTCACTTTCCTGGAGCTGGCAGGTTCTTCTGTGCTGGAAACATGGAGAGATTTGGACTTGTGTGGTGAAAAATTGTTTCCATCTCTCTTTCCATGGTGAAAAAGGTGGTCAGGGTCACTTTCCTGGAGCCGGCTGTCTTTCTATGGCAGAAACATGGTGAAATTTGGACTTATGCGGTGAAAACATTTTTCAGGCTCACTTTCCATGTTGAAATAGGTGGTCAGGGTCACTTTCCTGGAGCCAGCTGTTTTTCTATGGCAGAAATGTGGTGAAATTTGGACTTGCGTGGTGAGAAATTTTTTCAGGCTCACTTTCCACTGTGAAAAGGTGGTCAGGCTCACTTTCATACAGCCGGCTGTTTTCTATGGCAGAAACATGTTGAAATTTGGACTTAGTGGTGAAAACTTTGTCAGGCTCACCTTTCTGGAGGCGGCTGTTTTTCTATGGCAGAAACGGGTGAAATTTGGACTTCGCGGTGTAGAATTTTGTCAGGTTCACTTTCTGCAGTGAAAAGGTGGTCATGCTTACTTTCAGGTAGCCAGCTGTTTTTCTATGGCAGAAACGCGGTGAAATTTGGACTTGCGCAGTGAAAAATTTTTTCAGGCTCACTTTCTGCAGTGAAAAAGGTGGTCAGGGTCACTTTCCTGGAGCTGGCTGTTTTTCTATGCTGGAAATACAGTGAAATTTGGACTTGCATGGTGAAAAATGTTTTCAGGCTCACTTTACATCGTGAAAAAGGTGGTCAGGCTCACTTTCATGGAGCCTGATGATTTTCTATCTTAAAATAGTGGTGAAATTTGGACTTGCGCGGTGACAAATTTTTTCAGGCTCACTTTCCACAGTGAAAAAGGTAGTCAGGCTTACTTTCATGGAGCTGGCTGTTTTTCTATGCCAGAAATATGGTGAAATTTGGACTTGTGTGGTGAAAAAGGTGGTTAGGCTGAGTTTGATACAGCCAGTTGTTTTTCTATGGCAGAAACGTGGTGAAATTTGGACTTGCGCAGTGACAAATTTTTTCAGGCTCACTTTCCACAGTGAAAAAGGTAGTCAGGCTTACTTTCATGGAGCTGGCTGTTTTTCTATGCCAGAAATATGGTGAAATTTGGACTTGTGTGGTGAAAAATGTTTTTAGGCTCACTTTCCGCAGTGAAAAAGTTGGTCAGGCTCACTTTCATGGAGCCTGATGATTTTCTATCCTAAAATAGTGGTGAAATTTGGACTTGCGCGGTGAATAATTTTTTCAGGCTCACTTTCTACGATGAAAAACTTGGTCAGGATCACTTTCATACCGCCGGCTGTTTTTCTATGGCAGAAACAGGGTGAAAAAGGTGGTCAGGCTGACTTTTCTGGAGCCAACTGTTTTTCTATGGCAGAAACGTGGTGAAATTTGGACTTGTGGAGTGAAAAATTTTTTCAGGCTCACTTTCTGTGGTGAAAAACTTGGTCAGGCTTACTTTCATGGAGCTGGCTGTTTTTCTATGGCAGAAATGTGGTGAAATTTTGACTTGCTTGGTGAAAAATTTTTTTCAGGCTCACATTCCGCCGTGAAAAAGGTGGTCAGGGTCACTTTCCTGGAGCCGCCTGTTTTTCTATGGCAGAAACACGGTGAAATTTGGACTTGCGTGGTGAAAACTTTTTTCAGACTCACTTTCCACGATGAAAAAGGTGGTCAGGCTCACGTTCCTTTAGCCAGCTGTTTTTCTATGCTGGAAATATGGTGAAATTTAGATTTGAGTGGTGAAAAAATTTTTCAGGCTCACTTTTCACGGTGAAAAAGGTGGTCAGGCTAACTTTCATAGAGCCGGATAATTTTCTATCCTAAACTAGTAGTGAAATTTGGACTTGCACAGTGACAAATTTTTCCAGGCTCACTTTCCACGGTGAACAAGGTGGTCAGGGTCACTTTCCTGGAGCTGGCTGTTTTTCTATGGCAGAAACACGGTGAAATTTGGACTTGCGATGTGAAAAATTTTTTCTGACTCACTTTCCGCAGTGAAAAAGTTGGTCAGGCTCACTTTCATGGAGCCTGATGATTTCCTATCCTAAAATTGTGGTGAAATTTGGATTTGTGCAGTGCTGAATTTTTTCAAGCTCACTTTCTGTGGTGAAAAAGGCTGTCAGGCTTACTTTCTTGGAGCTGGCTGTTTTTCTATGGCAGAAACGCGGTGAAATTTGGACTTGCGCAGCGAATAATTTTTTCAGGCTCACTTTCTGCAGTGAAAACCTTGGTCAGGCTCACTTTCATACAGCAGGCTGTTTTTCTATGGCAGAAATGCAGTTAAAAAGGTGGTCAGGCTCACTTTCCTGGAGCTGGCTATTTTTCTATTCCGAAAACGCAGTGAAATTTGGACTTGCGCTGAGAAAAATTTTTTCAGGCTCACTTTCCTCTGTAAAAAAGGTGGTCAGGCTCACATTCATACAGCCGGCTGTTTTTCTATGGTGGAAACGCAGTGAAATTTGGACTTGCATGGTGAAATATTTTTTCAGGCTCACTTTCTACTGTGAAAAAGGTTGTCAGGCTCAAGTTCCTACAGCTGGCTGTTCTTCTATGCCAGAAACGTGGTGAGATTTGAACTTGTGCAGTGAAAAATTTTTTCAGGCTGACTTTCCGAGGTGAAAAAGGTGGTCAGGCTCACTTTCCTGGAGCCGGCTGTTTTCTATGCCGGAAACAAACTGAAATTTGGACTTGCGCAGAGAAAAATGTTTTCAGGCTCACTTTCCGCTGTAAAAATGGTTGTCAGGCACACCTTCCTGGAGCCGGCTGCTTTTGTACGCCGGAAAAGCAGTGAGATTTGTAGTTGCGCGGTGAAACATTTTTTCAGGCTTGCTTTCAGCGGTAAAAACAGTGGTCAGCCTCAATATCCTGGAGCTCGCTGTTTTTCTGTGCTGGAAATGTGGTGAGATATGGACTTGCGTGGTGAAAAATTATTTCAGGCTCGCTTTCCGCGGTGAAATAGGTGGACAGGCTCACTTTCCTGCAGCTGGCAGGTTCTTCTATGCCAGAAACGAGGAGAGATTTGGACTTGCACGGTGAAAAATTGTTTCCATCTCTCTTTCCGTGGTGACAAAGGTGGTCAGGCTCAATTTCCTGGAGCCAGCTGTTTTTCTATGCCAGAACCGTGGTGAGACTTATACTTGCGCAGTGAAAAATTTTTTCACGCTCACTTTCTGGGGTGAAAAAGGTGGTCAGGCTCACTTTCATGGAGGCTGATGACTTTCTCTCCTAAAATAGTGGTAAAATTTGGACTTGCGCGGTGACAAATTTTTTCAGGCTCACTTTCTGCTGTCAAGAAGTAGGTCAGGCTTACTTTAATGGAGCCGACTGTTTTTCTATGGCAGAAACACGGTGAAATTTGGAATTGTGCATTGAAAAATTTTTTCAGGCTGATTTTCCTTTGTAAAAAAGATGGTCAGGATCTCTTTCCTGGTGCCAGCTGTTTTTCTATGCCAGAAACGCGGTGAAAATTTTTTTCAGGCTGATTTTCTGCTATAAAAAAGGTGGTCAGGCTCTCTTTCCTGGTGCCAGCTGTTTTTCTATGCCAGAAACACGGTGAGATTTGGGCTTGCACATTAAATTTTTTTCTGGCTCACTTTCCATGGTGAAAAAGGTGGACAGGCTCACTTTCCTGGAGCTGGCAGGTTCTTCTGTGCTGGAAATGTGGAGAGATTTGGACTTGTGCAGTGAAAAATTGTTTCCGTCTCTCTTTCCATGGTGAAAAAGGTGGTCAGGGTCACTTTCCTGGAGCCGGCTGTCTTTCTATGGCAGAAACATGGTGAAATTTGGACTTGCACGGTGAAAAAATTTTTCAGGCTCACTTTCCATGGTGAAATAGGTGGTCAGGGTCACTTTCCTCGAGCCAGCTGTTTTTTTATGGCAGAAACGTGGTGAAATTTGGACTAGCGTGGTGAGAAATTTATTCAGGCTCTCTTTCCGCTGTGAAAAAGGTGGTCATGCTCACTTTCATACAGCCGGCTGTTTTTCTATGGCAGAAACATGTTGAAATTTGGACTTGAGCGGTGAAAACTTTGTCAGGCTCACCTTCCTGGAGGCGGCTGTTTTTCTATAGCAGAAACGTGGTGAAATTTGGACTTGCGCGGTGTAGAATTTTGTCAGGTTCACTTTCTGCAGTGAAAAAGGTGGTCATGCTTACTTTCATGTAGCCAGCTATTTTTCTATGGCAGAAACGGTGAAATTTGGACTTGCGCAGTGAAAGATTTTTTCAGGCTCTCTTTCCACAGTGAAAAGGTGGTCTGGCTCACTTTCCTGGAGCCAGCTGTCTTTCTATTCTTAAAACGTGGTCAAATTTGGACTTGCACTGAGAATTTTTTCAGGCTCACTTTCTGCAGTGAAAAAGGTGGTCAGGCTTACTTTCATGGAGCTGGCTGTTTTTCTATGGCAGAAACGCGGTGGTGTTTGGACTTGCGTGGTGAAGAATTTTTTCAGGCTTGCTTTCGGTGGTAAAAACAGCGGTCAGCCTCAATGTCCTGGAGCTCACTGTTTTTCTGTGCTGGAAATGCGGTGAGATATGGACTTGTGCGGTGAAAAAATTTTTCAGGCTCACTTGCTGTGGTAAAAAAGGTGGTCAGGCTCACTTTCCTGGAGCTGGCAGGTTCTTCTTTGCCAGAAACAAGGAGAGATTTGGACTTGCGCGGTGAAAAATTGTTTCCGTCTCTCTTTCCGTGGTGACAAAGGTGGTCAGGCTCAATTTCCTGGAGCCGGCTGTTTTTCTATGCCAGAACCGTGGTGAGACTTATACTTGCATGGTGAAAAATTTTTTCTCACTCACTTTTTTGGGTGAAAAAGGTTGTCAGGCTCAAGTTCCTACAGCCGGCTGTTCTTCTATGCTGGAAACGTGGTGAGATTTGTACTTGTGCAGTGAAAATTTTTTCAGGCTCACTTTCCACGTTGAAAAAGGTGGTCAGGCTCAATTTCCTGGAGCTGGCTGTTCTTCTATGTCAGAAATGCGGTGAGATTTTGACTTGCGCGTTGGAAAATTTTTTCTTGCTCACATTCCGTGGTAAAAAAGGTGGTCAGGCTCACTTTCCTGGAGCCGGCTGTTTTCTGTGCCAGAAACAAACTGAAATTTTGACTTGCGCAGAGAAAAATGTTTTCAGGCTCACTTTCCACTGTAAAAATGGTGGTCAGGCACACCTTCCTGGAGCCGGCTGTTTTTGTACGCCAGAAAAGCGGTGAGATTTGGACTTGCGCATTGAAAAATTTTTTCAGACTCCCTTTCCATGCTGAAAAACATGCTCAGGCTCAATTTCTTGGAGCTGGCTTTTCTTTTATGCCGGAAACAAGGTGAGATTTGTAGTTGCATGGTGAAAAATTTTTTCAGGCTTGCTTTCAGCGGTAAAAACAGTGGTCAGCCTCAATGTCCTGGAGCTTGCTGTTTTTCTGTGCTGGAAATGTGGTGAGAGATGGACTTGCGCGGCGAAAAATTTTTTCAAGCTCCCTTTCCGTGCTGAAAAACATGCTCAGGCTCAATTTCTTGGAGCCAGCTTTTCTTCTATGCCAGAAACGAGGTGAGATTTGTAGTTGCGTGGTGAAAAAATTTTTCAGGCTTGCTTTCCACGGTGAAAAAGGTGGTCAGGCTCACTTTCATACAGCTGGCTGTTTTTCTATGGCAGAAATGTGTTGAAATTTGGACTTGCTTTGTGAAAACTTTGTCAGGCTCACATGCCTGGAGGCGGCTGTTTTTCTATGGCAGAAACGTGGTGAAATTTGGACTTGCGTGGTGAAAAAGGTGGTTAGGCTCAGTTTGATACAGCCAGTTGTTTTTCTATGGCAGAAACGCGGTGAAATTTGGACTTGCGCAGTGAAAAATTTTTTCAGGCTCTCTTTCTGCAGTGAAAAAGGTGGTCAGGCTCACTTTCCTGGAGCCAGCTGTCTTTCTATTCTGAAAACTTGGTGAAATTTGGACTTGCACTGAGAATTTTTTCAGGCTCACTTTCTGCAGTGAAAAAAGTGGTCAGGCTTACTTTCATGGAGCTGGCTGTTTTTCTATGGCAGAAACGCGGTGATGTTTGGACTTGTGTGGTAAAGAATTTTTTCAGGCTTGCTTTCGGTGGTAAAAACAGTGGTCAGCCTCAATGTCCTGGAGCTCGCTGTTTTTCTGTGCTGGAAATGTGGTGAGATATGGACTTGCGCGGTGAAAAAATTTTTCAGGCTCACTTTCTGTGGTAAAAAAGGTGGTCAGGCTCACTTTCCTGGAGACAGCTGTTTTCCTATGTCAGAATCGTGGTGAAATTTGGACTTGAGCGGTGACAAATTTTTTCAGGCTCACTTTTCACGGTGAAAAAGCTGGACAGGCTCATGTTCCTGGAGCTGGCAGGTTCTTCTTTGCCAGAAATGAGGAGAGATATGGACTTGCGCGGTGAAAAATTGTTTCCGTCTCTCTTTCCGTGGTGACAAAGGTGGTCAGGCTCAATTTCCTGGAGCCGGCTGTTTTTCTATGCCAGAACCGTGGTGAGACTTATACTTGCGTGGTGAAAAATTTTTTCTCACTCACTTTCTGGTGTGAAAAAGGTTGTCAGGGTCAAGTTCCTACAGCCGGCTGTTCTTCTATGCTGGAAACGTGGTGAGATTTGAACTTGTGCGGTGAAAATTTTTTCAGGCTCACTTTCCGCGTTGAAAAAGGTGGTCAGGCTCAAATTCCTGGAGCTGGCTGTTCTTCTATGTCAGAAATGCGGTGAAATTTTGACTTGCGCGGTGGAAAATTTTTTCTTGCTCACATTCCATGGTAAAAAAGGTGGTCAGGCTCACTTTCCTGGAGCTGGCTGTTTTCTATGCCAGAAACAAACTGAAATTTGGACTTGCGCAGAGAAAAATGTTTTCAGGCTCACTTTCCGCTGTAAAAATGGTGGTCAGGCACACCTTCCTGGAGCCGGCTGTTTTTGTACGCCAGAAAAGCGGTGAGATTTGGACTTGATCAGTGAAAAATGTTTTCAGGCTCCCTTTCCATGCTGAAAAACATGCTCAGGCTCAATTTCTTGGAGCCGGCTTTTCTTTTATGCCGGAAACAAGGTGAGATTTGTAGTTGTGCGGTGAAAAATTTTTTCAGGCTTGCTTTCAGTGGTAAAAACAGTGGTCAGCCTCAATGTCCTGGAGCTCGCTGTTTTTCTGTGCTGGAAATGTGGTGAGATATGGACTTGCGCGGCGAAAATTTTTTTCAGGCTCCCTTTCTGTGCTGAAAAACATGCTCAGGCTCAATTTCTTGGAGCCGGCTTTTCTTCTATGCCGGAAACGAGGTGAGATTTGTAGTTGCACGGTGAAAAATTTTTTCAGGCTTGCTTTCCGCGGTGAAAAAGGTGGTCAGGCTCACTTTCATACAGCCGGCTGTTTTTCTATGGCAGAAATGTGTTGAAATTTGGACTTGCGTGGTGAAAACTTTGTCAGGCTCACCTGCCTGGAGGCGGCTGTTTTTCTATGGCAGAAACGTGGTGAAATTTGGACTTGCGCGGTGTAGAATTTTGTCAGGTTCACTTTCTGCAGTGAAAAAGGTGGTCATGCTTACTTTCATGTAGCCGGCTGTTTTTCTATGACAGAAACGTGGTGAAATTTGGACTTGCGTGGTGAAAAAGGTGGTTAGGCTCAGTTTGATACAACCAGTTGTTTTTCTATTTCAGAAACGCGGTGAAATTTGGACTTGCGCAGTGAAAACTTTTTTCAGGCTCTCTTTCCGCAGTGAAAAAGGTGGTCAGGCTCACTTTCCTGGAGCTAGCTGTCTTTCTATTCTGAAAACATGGTGAAATTTGGACTTGCACTGAGAATTTTTTCAGGCTCACTTTCTGCAGTGAAAAAGGTGGTCAGGCTCACTTTCCTGGAGCTGGCTATTTTTCTATTCCGAAAACGCAGTGAAATTTGGACTTGCGCTGAGAAAAATTTTTTCAGACTCACTTTCCTCTGTAAAAAAGGTGGTCAGGCTCACATTCATACAGCCGGCTGTTTTTCTATGGTGGAAATGTGGTGAAATTTGGACTTGCATGGTGAAATATTTTTTCAGGCTCACTTTCTGCTGTGAAAAAGGTTGTCAGGCTCAAGTTCCTACAGCCGGCTGTTCTATGCCAGAAATGTGGTGAAATTTGGACTTGAGTGGTGACAAACTTTTTCAGGCTCACTTTCCGCTGTGGAAAAGGTAGTCAGGCTTACTTTCATGGAGCCGGCTGTTTTTCTATGGCAGAAACGCTGTGAAATTTTGACTTGAGTGGTGACAACTTTTTTCAGGCTCACTTTCTGTGGTGAACAAGGTGGTCAGGGTCACTTTCCTGGAGCTGGCTGTTTTTCCATGGTAGTAACGTGGTGAAATTTGGACTTGCGCGGTGAAAAAAGTTTTCAGGCTCACTTTCCGCAGTGAAAAAGGTGGTCAGGCTTACTTTCATGGAGCCGGCTGTTTTTCTATGGCAGAAGCACTGTGAAATTTTGACTTGTGCGGTGACAACTTTTTCAGGCTCACTTTCTGTGGTGAACAAGGTAGTCAGGGTCACTTTCCTGGAGCCAGCTGTTTTTCTATGGCAGAAACGTGGTGAAATTTGGACTTGCGTGGTGAAAAATTTTTTCAGACTCACTTTCCGCAGTGAAAAAGGTGGTCAAGCTCACTTTCATGGAGCCTGATGATTTTCTATCCTAAAATTGTGGTGAAATTTGGATTTGCGCGGTGCCAAATTTTTTCAAGCTCACTTTCCTAGATGAAAAAGGTAGTCAGGCTTACTTTCATGGAGCCGGCTGTTTTTCTATGGCAGAAACACAGTGAAATTTGGACTTGCGCAGTGAATAATTATTTCAGGCTCAACTTTCTGCGTTGAAAAACTTGGTCAGGCTCACTTTCATACAGCTGGCTGTTTTTCTATGTCAGAAACGTGGTTAAAATGGTGGTCAGGCTCACTTTCCTGGAGCTGGCTGTTTTTCTATTCTGAAAACGTGGTGAAATTTGGACTTGTGAGGTGAAACATTTTCTCAGGCTCACTTTCTGCGGTGAAAAAGGTGGTCAGAGTCACTTTCCTGGAGTGGTCTGTTTTTCTATGCTGGAAATATGGTGAAATTTGGACTTGCGCGGTGCCACATTTTTTCAGGCTCACTTTCCGTGATGAAAAAGGTAGTCAGGCTTTCATGGAGCTGGCTGTTTTTCTATGGGAGAAACACGGTGAAATTTGTACTTGCACAGTGAATAATTTTTCAGGCTCACTTTCTGCGATGAAAAACTTGGTCAGGCTCACTTTCATACAGCTGTCTGTTTTGCTATGGCAGAATCAGGGTGAGAAAGGTGGTCAGGCTCACTTTCCTGCAGCCGACTGTTTTTCTATGGCAGAAAAGCAGTGAAATTTCGAGTTGCGTGGTGAAAAATTTTTTCAGACTCACTTTCCGCAGTGAAAAAGGTGATCAGGCTCACTTTCATGGAGCCTGATGATTTTCTATCCTAAAATTGTAGTGAAATTTGGATTTGCGCCATGCCAAATTTTTTGAAGCTCACTTTCCACAGTGAAAAAGGTAGTCAGGCTCACTTTCCTGGAGCCGGCTGTTTTTCTATGGCAGAAACATGGTGAAATTTGGACTTGCGCAGTGAAAACTTTTTTTAGGCTCACTTTCCGCAGTGAAAAAGGTGGTCAGAGTCACTTTCCTGGAGCCGGATGTTTTTCTATGAGAGAAATGCAGTGAAATTTGGACTTGCATGTTGAAAAATGTTTTTAGGCTCACTTTCTGCATTGAAAAGGTGGTCAGGCTCACTTTCCTTAAGCCGGCTGTTTATCTATTCCGAAAACGCGGTGAAATTTCGACTTACGCTTAGAAATATTTTTTCTGGCTCACTTTCCTTGGTGAAAAAGGTGGTCAGGCTTACTTTCATGGAGCCGGCTGTTTTTCTATGGCAGAAACGCGGTGAAATTTGGACTTGCACAGTGAAAACTTTTTTCACGCTCACTTTCTGTGGTGAAAATGGTAGTCAGGCTCACTTTCATGGAGCTGGCTGTTTTTCTATGGCAGAAACACTTTGAAATTTGGACTTGCGTGATGAAAAAATTTTTCAGGCTCACTTTCTGCAGTGAAAAAGTTGGTCAGGCTAACTTTCCAGGAGCCTGATGATTTTCTATCCCAAAATCGTGAAATTTGGACTTGTGAGGTGAAAAAATTTTTTCAGCCTCACTTTCCACAGTGAAAAAGGTGGTCAGGGTCACTTTCCTGGAGCCGGCTGTTTTTCTATTCTTAAAATATGGTGAAATTTTGAGTTGTGTGGTGAAAAATTTTTTCAGGCTCACTTTCCACGGTGAAAAAGGTGGTCAGGCTCACTTTCATAGAACTGGATAATTTTCTATCCTAAAATAGTGGTGAAATTTGGACTTGCGCGGTGACAAATTTTTTCAGGCTCACTTTCCACGGTGAAAAAGGTACTCAGGCTTACTTTCATAGAGCCAGCTGTTTTTCTATGGCAGAAACGTGGTGAGATGTCGACTTGCGCGTTGAAAATTTTTTTCATGCTCACTTTCTGCGTTGAAAAATGTCAGGCTTACTTTAATGGAGGTGGCTGTTTTTCCATGGCAGAAACGTGGTGAAATTTGGGCTTTCACGGAGACAATTTTTTTCAGGCTCACTTTCCACATTGAAAAAGGAGGTCAGGCTCACTTTCCTGGAGCCGGTTGTTTTTCTATGGCAGAAACATAAAATTTGGACTTGCGTGGTGAAAAATTTTTTCAGGCTCACTTACCGCAGTGTAAAAGGTGGTCAGGCTCACTTCCATGGAGCCTGATGATTTTCTGTTCTAAAACTGTGGTGAAATTAGGACTTGTGCGGTGCCAAATTTTTTCTGGCTCACTTTCCATGGTGAAAAGCTTGGTCAGGCTCACTTTCATACAGCCAGCTGTTTTTCTATGCAGAAGCGTGGTGAAAAAGGTGGTCAGGCTCACTTTCCTGGAGCCGGTTGTTTTTTTATTCTGAAAATGCGGTGAAATTTGGACTTGCGCTGAGATAAATTTTTTCAGGCTCACTTTCCTCGGTGAAAAACATGGTCAGGCTCCCTTTCATACAGCCAGCTGTTTTTCTATGGAAGAAACTCGGTGAAATTTGGACTTGCATGGTGACAATTTTTTCAGGCTCACTTTCCGTGGTGAACAAGGTGGTCAGGGTCACTTTCCTGGAGCTGTCTGTTTTTCTATGGCAGAAACACGGTGAAATTCGGACTTGCATGGTGAAAAATTTTTTCAGACTCACTTTCTGTGGTGAAAATTGTGGTCAGGGTCAGTTTCCTGGAGTCGGCTGTTTATCTATTCTGAAAACACGGTGAAATTTTGACTTACGCTTAGAAATATTTTTTCAGGCTCACTTTCCTTTGGTGAAAAAGGTGGTCAGGCTTACTTTCATGGAGCCGGCTGTTTTTCTATGGCAGAAACGCGGTGAAATTTGGACTTGCACAGTGAAAACTTTTTTCACGCTCACTTTCTGTGGTGAAAATGGTAGTCAGGCTCACTTTCATGGAGCTGGCTGTTTTTCTATGGCAGAAACACTTTGAAATTTGGACTTGCGCGATGAAACATTTTTTCAGGCTCACTTTCTGCAGTGAAAAAGTTGGTCAGGCTGACTTTCCAGGAGCCTGATGATTTTCTATCCCAAAATTGTGAAATTTGGACTAGTGAGGTGAAAAAATTTTTTCAGCCTCACTTTCCGCAGTGAAAAAGGTGGTCAGGGTCACTTTCCTGGAGCCGGCTGTTTTTCTATTCTTAAAATATAGTGAAATTTTGAGTTGTGTGGTGAAAAATTTTTTCAGGCTCACTTTCCACGGTGAAAAAGGTGGTCAGGCTCACTTTCATAGAGCCGGATAATTTTCTGTCCTAAAATAGTGGTGAAATTTGGACTTGCGCGGTGACAAATTTTTTCAGGCTTACTTTCATAGAGCCAGCTGTTTTTCTATGGCAGAAACTTGGTGAGATGTCGACTTGCGCGGTGAAAATTGTTTTCATGCTCACTTTCTGCGGTGAAAAATGTTGTCAGGCTTACTTTAATGGAGGTGGCTGTTTTTCCATGGCAGAAACGTGGTGAAATTTGGACTTTCACGGAGACAATTTTTTTCAGGCTCACTTTCCACATTGAAAAAGGAGGTCAGGCTCACTTTCCTGGAGCCGGTTGTTTTTCTATGGCAGAAACATAAAATTTGGACTTGCGTGGTGAAAAATTTTTTCAGGCTCACTTACCGCAGTGTAAAAGGTGGTCAGGCTCACTTTCATGGAGCCTGATGATTTTCTGTCCTAAAACTGTGATGAAATTAGGACTTGTGCGGTGCCAAATTTTTTCTGGCTCACTTTCCATGGTGAAAAGCTTGGTCAGGCTCACTTTCATACAGCCAGCTGTTTTTCTATGCTGAAGCGTGGTGAAAAAGGTGGTCAGGCTCACTTTCCTGGAGCCGGTTGTTTTTTTATTCTGAAAATGCGGTGAAATTTGGACTTGCGCTGAGATAAATTTTTTCAGGCTCACTTTCCTCGGTGAAAAACGTGGTCAGGCTCCCTTTCATACAGCCAGCTGTTTTTCTATGGAAGAAACGTGGTGAAATTTGGACTTGCGTGGTGGCAATTTTTTCAGGCTCACTTTCCGTGGTGAACAAGGTGGTCAGGGTCACTTTCCTGGAGCTGTCTGTTTTTTGCATGTCAGAAACGCGGTGAAATCTGGACTTACGCTGTGACAATTTTTTTCAGGCTCACTTTCCACAGTGAAAAAGGTGGTCAGGCTCACTTTCCCAAGCTGGCTGTTTTTCTATTCTGAAAATGCAGTGAAATTTGGACTTTGCACTAAGAAAAATTTTTTCAAGCTCAGTTTTTGTGGTGAAAAAGGTGATCAGGCTCACTTTCCTGGAGCCGGCTGTTTTCCTATGCTGGAAATATGGTGAAATCTGGACTTGTGCGGTGAAAACATTTTTCAGGCTCACTTTCTGCAGTGAAAAAGGTGGTCAGGCTCACTTTCATGGAGCTTGATGATTTTCTATCCTAAATTTGAGGTGAAATTTGGACTTGCGCAGTGCCAAATTTTTTCAGGCTCACTTTCCGCGGTGAAAAAGGTAGTCAGGCTTACTTTCATGGAGCCGGCTGTTTTTCTATCGCAGAAACGCAGTGAAATTTCGACTTGCACATTAAAAAAAATTTTCAGGCTCACTTTGTGCAGTGAAAAACTTGGTCAGGCTTACTTTAATGGAGCCAGCTGTTTTTCTATGGCAGAAACATGGTGGAATTCGGACTTGTGTGGTGAAAATTTTTTTCAGGCTCACTTTCTGCAGTGAAAAAGTTGGTCAGGCTGACATTCCGGGAGCCTGATGATTTTCTATCCCAAAATCGTGGTGAAATTTGGACTTGCGCAGTGCCAAATTTTTTCAGGCTCACTTTCCACGGTGAACAAGGTGGTCAGGGTCACTTTCCTGGAGCTGGCTGTTTTTCTATGGCAGAAGCACGGTGAAATTTGGACTTGCGTGGTGAAAAATTTTTTCAGGCTCACTTTCCACAGTGAAAAAGGTGGTCAGGCTCACGTTCCTGTAGCCAGCTGTTTTTCTATGCTGGAAATATGGTGAAATTTGGACTTGTGTGGTGAAAACTTTTTTCAGGCTCCCTTTCCATTGTGAAAAAGGTGGTCTGGCTCACTTTCATGGAGCTGGCTGTTTTTCTATGGCAGAAACGCGGTGAAATTTGGACTTGCGTGGTGAAAAATTTTTTCAGGCTCACTTTCCACGGTGAAAAAGGTGGTCAGGCTCACTTTCATAGAGCCGGATAATTTTCTATCCTAAAATAGTGGTGAAATTTGGACTTGCATAGTGACAAATGTTTTCAGGCTCACTTTCCGTGGTGAAAAAGGTAGTCAGGCTTACTTTCATGGAGCCGACTGTTTTTCTATGACAGAAACGCGGTGAAATTTCGACTTGCACTGTGAAAAATTTTTTCAGGCTCACTTTCTGCGGTGAAAAACGTGGTCAGGCTTACTTTAATGGAGATGGCTGTTTTTCTATGGCAGAAACATAGTATAATTTGGACTTTCATGGAGACAATTTTTTTCAGGCACACTTTCTGTGGTGAACAAGGTGGTCAGGGTCACTTTCCTGGAGCCGGCTGTTTTTCTATGGCAGAAACATCATGAAATTCGAACTTGCGCAGTGACAATTTTTGTCAGGCTCACTTTCCGTGGTGAAAAAGGTGGTCAGGCTCACTTTCCTGGAGCCGGCTGTTTTTCTATGCCGGAAATGTGGTGAAATTTGGACTTGCGCGGTGAAAAATTTTTTCAGGCTCACTGTCTGCTGTGAAAAAGGTGGTCAGGCTCACTTTCATGGAGCCTGATGATTTTCTATCCTAAAATTGTGGTGAAATTTGGACTTGCATGGTACCAAATGTTTTCAGGCTCACTTTCCATGGTAAAAAAGGTAGTCAGGCTTACTTTCATGGAGCTGGCTGTTTTTCTATTTCAGAAACGCGGTGAAATTTGGACTTGCGTGGTGAATAATTTTTTCAGGCTCACTTTCCATGGTGAAAAAGATAGTCAGGCTTACTTTCATGGAGCCGGCTGTTTTTCTATGGCAGAAACATGGTGAAATTTAGACATGCGCAGTGAAAATTTTTTAGGCTCACTTTCATGTGTGAAAAACTTGGTCAGGTTTACTTTCATGGAGGTGGCTGTTTTCTATGGCAGAAGCGTGATGAAATTTTTACTTGCGCGGTGACAATTCTTTTTCAGGCTCACTTTCCGTGGTGACCAAGGTGTCAGGGTCACTTTCCTGGAGCCGGCTGTTTTTCTAGGGCAGAAACGCCATGAAATTTGGACTTGCACAGTGAAAATTTTTTTCAGGCTCACTTTCTGCGGTGAAAAACTTGGTCAGGCTTACTTTCATGAAGCCGGCTGTTTTTCTATGGCAGATACGCGGTGAAATTTTGACTTGCGCGGTGAAAAATCTTTTCAGGCTCACTTTCTGCAGTGATAAACTTGGTCAGACTTACTTTAATGGACGTAACTGTTTTTCTATGGCAGAAACACAGTGAAATTTGGACTTGCGCGGTGACAATTTTTTTCAGGCTCACTTTCTGTGGTGACCAAGGTGGTCAGGGTCATTTTCCTGGAGCCAGCTGTTTTTCTATGGCAGAAACACTGTGAAATTTGGACTTGAGCGGTAAAGAATTTTTTCAGGCTCACTTTCTGTGTTGAAAAAGGTGGTCAGGCTTATTTTCATGGAGCAGGCTGTTTTTCTATGCCGGAAATATTGTGAAATTTGGACTTGCACAGTGAGAAATTTTTTCAGGCTCACTTTCATGGAGCCTGACGATTTTCTATCCTAAAATTGTGTTGAAATTTGGACTTGCGTGATGCCAAATTTCTTCAGTCTCACTTTCTGCGGTGGAAAAGGTAGTCAGGCTTACTTTCATGGAGCCGGCTGTTTTTCTATGGCAGAAATGCAGTGAAATTTAGACTTGCGGGGAATAATTTTTTCAGGCTCACTTTCTGCGGTGAATAACTTTGTCAGGCTCACTTTCATACACCGGCTTTTTTCTATGGCAGAAACACGGTGAAAAAGGTGGTCAGGATCACTTTCCTGGAGCCGGCTATTTTTCTATTCCAAAAATGCGGTGAAATTTGGACTTGCGCTGAGAAAAATGTTTTCAGGCTCACTTTCCACGGTGAAATAGGTGGTCAGGCTTACTTTCATGGAGCTGGCTGTTTTTCTATGGCAGAAACGCTGTGATATTGGGACTTGCATGGTGAAGAATTTTTTCAGGCTCACTTTCCAAGGTGAAAAAGGTGGTCAGGCTTAATTTCATGGAGCCGGCTGTTTTTCTATGGCAGAAATGCATTGAAATTTGGACTTACGTTGTGAATAACTTTTTCAGGCTCTCTTTCTGCGGTGAAAAACTTGATCAGGCTTACTTTCTTGGAGCCGGCTGTTTTTCTATGACAGAAACGCGGTGATATTTGGACTTGCGTGGTGAAGAATTTTTTCAGGCCCACTTTCCGTGGTGAAAAAGGTATTCAGGCTTACTTTCATGGAGCCGGCTGTTTTTCTATGGCAGAAACATGTTGAAAAAGGTGGTCAGGCTCACTTTTCTGGAGCTGGTTGTTTTTCTATTCCGAAAACGTGGTGAAATTTGGACTTGTGCTGAGAAAATTTTTTCAGGCTCACTTTCTGCAGTGAAAAACGTGGTGAGGCTCACTTTCATTCAGCTGGCTGTATTTATATGGCAGAAACATGGTGAAATTTGGACTTGCGCAGTGAAAACTTTTGTCAGGCTCACTTTCCATGGTGAAAAAGATGGTCAGGCTCACTGTCCTGGAGCCGGCTGTTTTTCTATGGCAGAAACGTGATGAAATTCGGACTTGCGTGGTGAAAAATTTTTTCAGGCTCACTTTCTGCAATGATAAACTTGGTCAGACTTACTTTAATGGACGTAGCTGTTTTTCTATGGCAGAAACACGGTGAAATTTGGACTTGTGTGTTGACAATTTTTTTTCAGGCTCACTTTCAGTGTTGAAAAAGGTGGTCAGGCTTACTTTCATGGAGCAGGCTGTTTTTCTATGCCAGAAATATTGTGAAATTTGGACTTGCACAGTGAGAAATTATTTCAGGCTCACTTTCATGGAGCCTGATGATTTTCTATCCTAAAATTGTGGTGAAATTTAGACTTGCGCGATGCCAAATTTCTTCAGGCTCACTTTCCGTGGTGGAAAAGGTAGTCAGGCTTACTTTCATGGAGCCGGCTGTTTTTCTATGGCAGAAATGCAGTGAAATTTAGACTTGTGGGGAATAATTTTTTCAGGCTCACTTTCTGCGGTGAATAACTTCGTCAGGCTCACTTTCATACACCGGCTTTTTTTCTATGGCAGAAACATGGTGAAAAGGTGGTCAGGATCACTTTCCTGGAGCCAGCTATTTTTCCATTCCGAAAATGCGGTGAAATTTGGACTTGCCCTGAGAAAATGTTTTAGTCTCACTTTCCGGTGGAACGTGGTCAGGCTTACTTTCATGGAGCCGGCTGTTTTTCTATGGCAGAAATGTATTGAAATTTGACTTATGTTGTGAATAACTTTTCAGGCTCTCTTCTGTGGTGAAAAACTTGGTCAGGCTTACTTTCTTGGAGCCGGCTGTTTTTCTATGGCAGAAACGCGGTGATATTTGGAATTGCGTGATAAAGAAATTTTTCAGGCTCACTTTCTGCGGTGAAAAAGGTATTCAGGCTTGCTTTCATGGAGCCAGCTGTTTTTCTATGGCAGAAACGCTGTGAAAAAGGTGGTCAGGCTCACTTTTCTGGAGCTGGTTGTTTTTCTATTCCGAAAACGCGGTGAAATTTGGACTTGCGCTGAGAAAAATTTTTTCAGGCTCACTTTCTGCAGTGAAAAACGTGTCGAGGCTCACTTTCATACAGCCGGCTGTTTTTCTATGGCAGAAACGCGGTGAAATTCAGACTTGCGTGGTGACAATTTTTTTCAGGCTCACTTTCCGTGGTGAACAAGGTGGTCAGGGTCACTTTCCTGGAGCCGGCTGTTTTTCTATGGCAGAAATGTGGTGTAATTCGGACTTGCATGGTGAAAAATTTTTTCAGGCTCACTTTCCGTAGTGAAAAAGGTGATCAGGCTCACTTTCCCTGAGCTGGCTGTTTTTCTATTCTGAAAATGCAGTGAAATTTGGACTTGCGCAGTGAAAAATTGTTTCAGGCTCACTTTCCATGGTGAAAAAGGTGGTCAGGCTCACTTTCATGGAGCCTGGTGATTTTCTATCCTAAGATTGTGGTGAAATTTGGACTTGCGTGGTGGCAAATTTTTTGAGGCTCACTTTCCATGGTGAAAAAGGTAGTCAGGCTTACTTTCATGGAGCTGGCTGTTTTTCTATTTCAGAAACGCGGTGAAATTTGGACTTGCGTGGTGAATAATTTTTTCAGGCTCACTTTCCATGGTGAAAAAGATAGTCAGGCTTACTTTCATGGAGCCGGCTGTTTTTCTATGGCAGAAACATGGTGAAATTTAGACATGCGCAGTGAAAAATTTTTTTAGGCTCACTTTCTGCGGTGAAAAACTTGGTCAGGTTTACTTTCATGGAGGTGGCTGTTTTTCTATGGCAGAAACGTGATGAAATTTTTACTTGCGCGGTGACAATTCTTTTTCAGGCTCACTTTCCGTGGTGACCAAGGTGTCAGGGTCACTTTCCTGGAGCCGGCTGTTTTTCTAGGGCAGAAACGCCATGAAATTTGGACTTGCACAGTGAAAATTTTTTTCAGGCTCACTTTCTGCGGTGAAAAACTTGGTCAGCTTACTTTCATGAAGCCGCTGTTTTCTGCTGGAGATACCGGCGTGAAATTTTGACTCGCGCGGTGAAAAATCTTTTCAGGCTCACTTTCTGCAGTGATAAACTTGGTCAGACTTACTTTAATGGACGTAACTGTTTTTCTATGGCAGAAACACAGTGAAATTTGGACTTGCGCGGTGACAATTTTTTTCAGGCTCACTTTCTGTGGTGACCAAGGTGGTCAGGGTCATTTTCCTGGAGCCAGCTGTTTTTCTATGGCAGAAACACTGTGAAATTTGGACTTGAGCGGTAAAGAATTTTTTCAGGCTCACTTTCTGTGTTGAAAAAGGTGGTCAGGCTTATTTTCATGGAGCAGGCTGTTTTTCTATGCCGGAAATATTGTGAAATTTGGACTTGCACAGTGAGAAATTTTTTCAGGCTCACTTTCATGGAGCCTGACGATTTTCTATCCTAAAATTGTGTTGAAATTTGGACTTGCGTGATGCCAAATTTCTTCAGTCTCACTTTCTGCGGTGGAAAAGGTAGTCAGGCTTACTTTCATGGAGCCGGCTGTTTTTCTATGGCAGAAATGCAGTGAAATTTAGACTTGCGGGGAATAATTTTTTCAGGCTCACTTTCTGCGGTGAATAACTTTGTCAGGCTCACTTTCATACACCCGGCTTTTTTCTATGGCAGAAACACGGTGAAAAAGGTGGTCAGGATCACTTTCCTGGAGCCGGCTATTTTTCTATTCCGAAAATGCGGTGAAATTTGGACTTGCGCTGAGAAAAATGTTTTCAGGCTCACTTTCCACGGTGAAATAGGTGGTCAGGCTTACTTTCATGGAGCTGGCTGTTTTTCTATGGCAGAAACGCTGTGATATTGGGACTTGCATGGTGAAGAATTTTTTCAGGCTCACTTTCCAAGGTGAAAAAGGTGGTCAGGCTTAATTTCATGGAGCCGGCTGTTTTTCTATGGCAGAAATGCATTGAAATTTGGACTTACGTTGTGAATAACTTTTTCAGGCTCTCTTTCTGCTGTGAAAAACTTGGTCAGGCTTACTTTCTTGGAGCCGGCTGTTTTTCTATGGCAGAAACGCGGTGATATTTGGACTTGTGCAGTGAAGAATTTTTTCAGGCTCACTTTCCGTGGTGAAAAAGGTATTCAGGCTTACTTTCATGGAGCCGGCTGTTTTTCTATGGCAGAAACATGTTGAAAAAGGTGGTCAGGCTCACTTTTCTGGAGCTGGTTGTTTTTCTATTCCGAAAACGTGGTGAAATTTGGACTTGTGCTGAGAAAAATTTTTTCAGGCTCACTTTCTGCAGTGAAAAACGCGGTGAGGCTCACTTTCATTCAGCTGGCTGTATTTATATGGCAGAAACATGGTGAAATTTGACTTGCGCAGTGAAAACTTTTGTCAGGCTCACTTTCCATGGTGAAAAAGATGGTCAGGCTCACTGTCCTGGAGCCGGCTGTTTTTCTATGGCAGAAACGTGATGAAATTCGGACTTGCGTGGTGAAAAATTTTTTCAGGCTCACTTTCTGCAATGATAAACTTGGTCAGACTTACTTTAATGGACGTAGCTGTTTTTCTATGGCAGAAACACGGTGAAATTTGGACTTGTGTGTTGACAATTTTTTTTCAGGCTCACTTTCAGTGTTGAAAAAGGTGGTCAGGCTTACTTTCATGGAGCAGGCTGTTTTTCTATGCCAGAAATATTGTGAAATTTGGACTTGCACAGTGAGAAATTATTTCAGGCTCACTTTCATGGAGCCTGATGATTTTCTATCCTAAAATTGTGGTGAAATTAGACTTGCGCGATGCCAAATTTCTTCAGGCTCACTTTCCGTGGTGGAAAAGGTAGTCAGGCTTACTTTCATGGAGCCGGCTGTTTTTCTATGGCAGAAATGCAGTGAAATTTAGACTTGTGGGGAATAATTTTTTCAGGCTCACTTTCTGCGGTGAATAACTTCGTCAGGCTCACTTTCATACACCCGGCTTTTTTTCTATGGCAGAAACATGGTGAAAAAGGTGGTCAGGATCACTTTCCTGGAGCCAGCTATTTTTCCATTCCGAAAATGCGGTGAAATTTGGACTTGCCCTGAGAAAAATGTTTTCAGTCTCACTTTCCGCGGTGAAAAACGTGGTCAGGCTTACTTTCATGGAGCCGGCTGTTTTTCTATGGCAGAAATGCGTTGAAATTTGGACTTATGTTGTGAATAACTTTTTCAGGCTCTCTTTCTGTGGTGAAAAACTTGGTCAGGCTTACTTTCTTGGAGCCGGCTGTTTTTCTATGGCAGAAACGCGGTGATATTTGGAATTGCGTGATAAAGAAATTTTTCAGGCTCACTTTCTGCGGTGAAAAAGGTATTCAGGCTTGCTTTCATGGAGCCAGCTGTTTTTCTATGGCAGAAACGCTGTGAAAAAGGTGGTCAGGCTCACTTTTCTGGAGCTGGTTGTTTTTCTATTCCGAAAACGCGGTGAAATTTGGACTTGCGCTGAGAAAAATTTTTTCAGGCTCACTTTCTGCAGTGAAAACGCGTGAGGCTCACTTTCATACAGCCGGCTGTTTTCTATGGCAGAAACGCGTGAAATTCAGACTCATGCGAGTGACAATTTTTTCAGGCTCACTTTCCGTGGTGAACAAGGTGGTCAGGTCACTTTCCTGGAGCCGGCTGTTTTTCTATGGCAGAAATGTGGTGTAATCGGACTTGCATGGTGAAAAAATTTTTCAGGCTCACTTTCCGTAGTGAAAAGGTGATCAGGCTCACTTTCCTGGGAGCTGGCTGTTTTCTATTCTGAAAATGCAGTGAAATTTGGACTTGATGATGAAAAATTGTTTCAGGCTCACTTTCCATGGTGAAAAAGGTGGTCAGGCTCACTTTCATGGAGCCTGGTGATTTTCTATCCTAAGATTGTGGTGAAATTTGGACTTGCGTGGTGGCAAATTTTTTGAGGCTCACGTTCCATGGTGAAAAAGGTAGTCAGGCTTACTTTCATGGAGCCGCCTGTTTTTCTATTTTAGAAATGCGGTGAAATTTGGAACTGCGCGGTGAATTATTTTTTCAGGATCACTTTCCTTGGTGAAGAAAGGTAGTCAGGCTTACTTTCATGGAGCTGGCTGGTTTTCTATGGCAGAAATAAGGTGAGATTTGGATTTAGGTTGTTAAAATTTTTTCAGGCTCACTTTCCGCATTGAAAAAGGTGGTCAGGCTCAGTTTCCTGACCCCAGCAGTACATCTATGCCAGAAAAGCATGAAATTAGGACTTGCGCAGTGAAAAATTTTTTCAGGCTCACTTTCCGTGGTGAAAAAGTGGTCAGGCTCACTTTCCTGGCCCCGGCTGTTCTTCTATGCTGGAAACGTGGTGAGATTTGGACTTGCGCTGTGAAAAATTTTTTCAAGCTCACTTTCCAGGGTGAAAAAGGTGGTCTGGCTCAGTTTCCTGGCCCCAGGCGTACATCTATGCCAGAAACACAGTGAGATTTGGACTTGCGTGTTGAACAATTTTTTCAGGCCCACTTTCCACAGTGAACAATGTTGTCAGGCTCACTTTCCTGTACCTGGCTGTACTTCTATACTGGAAACGTGGTGAGATTTGGATTTGCTCGGTGAAACATTTTTTCAGGCTCACTTTCCAGAGTGAAAAACGTGGTCAGGCTCACTTTCCTGGCCCTGGCTGTTCTTCTATGCCGGTAACGCGGTGAGATTTGGACTTGCGTGGTGAAAAATTTGTTCAGGCTCACTTTCCTCGCTGAAAAAGGTGGTCAGGCCCACTTTTCTGGCCCCGGCTGTACATCTATGCCGGAAATGTGGTGAGATTTGGACTTGCGCGATGAACAATTTTTTTCAGGCCCACTTTCCTTGGTGAAAAAGATTGTCAGGCTCACTTTTCAGGACCCGGCTGTTCTTGTATGCCCAAAACACAGTGAGATTTGGACTTGTGCGGTGAAAAAATTTTTCAGGCTCACTTTCTGCAGTGAAAAACATGGTGAGGCTCACTTTCATACAGCCGGCTGTATTTCTATGGCAGAAACGCGGTGAAATTTGGACTTGCGTGGTGACGATTTTTTTTCAGGCTCACTTTCCGTGGTGAACAAGGTAGTCAGGGTCACTTTCCTGGAACCGGCTGTTTTTCTATGGCAGAAACGCGGTGTAATTCGGACTTGCGTGGTGAAACATTTTTTCAGGCTCACTTTCTGCAGTGATAAACTTGGTCAGACTTACTTTAATGGATGTAGCTGTTTTTCTATGGCAGAAACGTGGTGAAATTTGAACTTGCGCGGTGACAATTTTTTTTCAGGCTCACTTTCTGTGGTGACCAAGGTGGTCAGGGTCACTTTCCTAGAGCCGGCTGTTTTTCTATTGCAGAAACATCGTGAAATTTGGACTTGCACGGTAAAGAATTTTTTCAGGCTCACTTTCTGTGTTGAAAAAGGTGGTCAGGCTTACTTTCATGGAGCAGGCTGTTTTTTCTATGCCGGAAATATTGTGAAATTTGGACTTGCACAGTGAGAAATTTTTTTAGGCTCACTTTCATGGAGCCTGACGATTTTCTATCCTAAAATTGTGGTGAAATTTGGACTTGCGCGATGCCAAATTTCTTCAGGCTCACTTTCCGTGGTGGAAAAAGTCAGGCTTACTTTCATGGAGCCGGCTGTTTTTCTATGGCAGAAATACAGTGAAATTTAGACTTGCAGGGAATAATTTTTTCAGGCTCACTTTCTGCGGTGAATAACTTCGTCAGGCTCACTTTCATACACCTGGCTTTTTTTCTATGGCAGAAACACGGTGAAAAAGGTGGTCAGGATCACTTTCCTGGAGCCGGCTATTTTTCTATTCCGAAAATGCAATGAAATTTGGACTTGCCCTGAGAAAAATGTTTTCAGGCTCACTTTCCGCAGTGAAAAAGGTGGTCAGGCTTACTTTCATGGAGCCGGCTGTTTTTCTATGGCAGAAATGCATTGAAATTTGGACTTACATTGTGAATAACTTTTTCAGGCTCTCTTTCTGCGGTGAAAAACTTGGTCAGGCTTACTTTCTTCTAGCCGGCTGTTTTTCTATGACAGAAACGCGGTGATATTTGGACTTGCATGGTGAAGAAATTTTTCAGGCTCACTTTCTGCATTAAAAAAGGTATTCAGGCTTACTTTCATGGAGCCAGCTGTTTTTCTATGGCAGAAACGTGGTGAAAAAGGTGGTCAGGCTCACTTTTCTGGAGCCAGTTGTTTTTCTATTCCGAAAACGCGGTGAAATTTGGACTTGCGCTGAGAAAAATTTTTTCAGGCTCACTTTCTGCAGTGAAAAACGTGGTGAGGCTCACTTTCATACAGCTGGCTGTATTTCTATGGCAGAAACACGGAGAAATTTGGACTTGTGTGGTGAAAAGTTTTGTTAGGCTCACTTTCCACGGTGAAAAAGGTGGTCAGGCTCACTGTCCTGGAGCCGGCTGTTTTTCTATGGCAGAAACGCGGTGAAATTCAGACTTGCGTGGTGACAATTTTTTTCAGGCTCACTTTCCGTGGTGAACAAGGTGGTCAGGGTCACTTTCCTGGAGCCGGCTGTTTTTCTATGGCAGAAACGCGGTGTAATTCGGACTTGCATGGTGAAAAATTTTTTCAGGCTCACTTTCTGTGGTGAAAAAGGTGGTCAGGCTCACTTTCCTGGAGCCGGCTGTTTTTCTATGGCAGAAACGTGTAATTTGGACTTGCGTGGTGAAAAATTTTTTCAGGCTCACTTTCTGCAGTGAAAAAGGTGGTCAGGCTCACTTTCCTGGAGCCGGCTGTTTTTCTATACCGGAAATATGGTGAAATTTGGACTTGCGCAGTGAAAAATTGTTTCAGGCTCACTTTCCGCTGTGAAAAAGGTGTTCAGGCTCACTTTCATGGAGCCTGGTGATTTTCTATCCTAAAATTGTGGTGAAATTTGGACTTGCGTGGTGGCAAATTTTTTGAGGCTCACTTTCTGTGGTGAAAAAGGTAGTCAGGCTTACTTTCATGGAGCCGCCTCTTTTTCTATTTTAGAAATGTGGTGAAATTTGGAACTGCGCGGTGAATTATTTTTTCAGGATCACTTTCCTCAGTGAAAAAGGTAGTCAGGCTTACTTTCATGGAGCTGGCTGGTTTTCTATGGCAGAAACAAGGTGAGATTTGGATTTGGGTTGTTAAAATTTTTTCAGGCTCACTTTCGCGGTGAAAAAGGTGGTCAGGCTCAGTTTCCTGACCCCGGCAGTACATCTATGCCAGAAAAGCATGAAATTAGGACTTTTGCAGTGAAAAATTTTTTCAGGCCCACTTTCCACAGTGAACAATGTTGTCAGGCTCACTTTCCTGTACCTGGCTGTACTTCTATACCAGAAAGGTGGTGAGATTTGGATTTGCGCGGTGAAACATTTTTTCAGGCTCACTTTCCAGAGTGAAAAACATGGTCAGGCTCAGTTTCCTGGCCCCAGCTGTTCTTCTATGCCGGTAACGCAGTGAGATTTGGACTTGCGTGGTGAAAAATTTGTTCAGGCTCACTTTCCTCACTGAAAAAGGTGTTCAGGCCCACTTTTCTGGCCCCGGCTGTACATCTATGCCGGAAATGCGATGAGATTTGGACTTGCGCGATGAACAATTTTTTCAAGTCCACTTTCCTTGGTGAAAAAGATTGTCAGGCTCACTTTTCAGGACCCGGCTGTTCTTGTATGCCCAAAACACAGTGAGATTTGGACTTGTGCGGTGAAAAAATTTTTCAGGCTCACTTTCTGCAGTGAAAAAGGTGGTGAGGCTCAGTTTCCTGGTGCCAGCTGTACATCTATGCTGGAAATGCAGTGAGATTTGGACTTGTGCGGTGAAAAATTCTTTCATTCTCACTTTATGCCATGAAAAAGTTGGTCAGGCTCACTTTCCTCTACCCTGCTGTACTTCTATGCCAGAAATGCAGTGAGATTTGGATTTGCGTGGTGAACAATTTTTTCAAGCACACTTTCCACATTGAAAAAGGTTGTCCGGCTCAATTTCCTGTACCCGGCTGTACTTCTATACCAGAACCACGGTGAGATTAGAACTTGCGCAGTGAAAAATTTTTTCAGGCTCACTTTCTGCCATGAAAAAGGTGGTCAGGCTCACTTTCCTGGACCTGGCTCTTCTTCTATGCTGGAAAAGTGGTGAGATTTGGACTTGCGCAGTGAACAATTTTTTCAGGCCCAGTTTCATGCTGAAAAAGGTTGTCAGGCTCACTTTTCTGTACCCAGCTGTACATCTATACTGGAACCGTGGTGAGATTTGGACTTGCGCGGTGAAAAATTTTTTCAGGCTCAATTTCTGCCATGAAAAAGGTGGTCAGGCTCAGTTTCCTGAACCCAGCCCTTATTCTATGCTGGAAACACGGTGAAATTTGGACTTGCACAGTGAAAAATTTTTCCAGGCTCACTTTCCATGATGTAAAGGTGGTAAAGTTGGTCAAGCTCACTTTCATGGAGCCTGATAATTTTCTATCCTAAAATAGTGGTGAAATTTGGACTTGAGCGGTGACAAATTTTTTCAGGCTCACTTTCCGCAGTGAAAAAGGTAGTCAGGCTTACTTTCATGGAGCCGGCTGTTTTTCTATGCCAGAAATATGGTGAAATTTGGACTTGAGTGGTGAAAATTGTTTTCGGGCTCACTTTCCGCAGTGAAAAAGGTGGTCAGGCTCACTTTCATGGAGCCTGATGATTTTCTATCCTAAAATAGTGGTGAAATTTGGACTTGTGCGGTGAATAATTTTTTCAGGCTCACTTTCTGCGGTGAAAAACTTGGTCAGGCTTACTTTCATGGAGCTGGCTGTTTTTCTACGGCAGAAACACGGTGAAATTTGGATTTGTGTGGTGAAAAATTTTTTCACGCTCACTTTGTGCAGTGAAAAAGGTGGTCAGGCTTACTTTCATGGAGCTGACGGTTTTTCTATGGCAGCAAAGTGGTGAAATTTGGACTTGCGGAGTAAAGAATTTTTTCAGACTCACTTTCTGGGGTGAAAAAGTTGGTCAGGCTGACTTTCCGGGAGCCTGATGGATTTTCTATCCCAAAATCGTGGTGAAATTTGGACTTGTGAGGTGAAAAATTTTTTTCAGGCTCACATTCTGCAGTGAAAAAGGTGGTCAGGGATACTTTCCTGGAGCTGGCTGTTTTTCTGTGGTAGAAACGTGGTGAAATTTGGACTTGCATTATGAAAAAGTTTTTCAGGCTCACTTTCCACTATGAAAAAGGTGGTCAGGCTCTCATTCCTGTAGCCAGCTGTTTTTCTATGCTGGAAATACAGTGAAATTTAGACTTGTGCGGTGAAAAATTTTTTCAGGCTCACTTTCTGCAGTGAAAAAGGTGGTCAGGCTCATTTTCATAGAGCCGGATAATTTTCTATCCTAAAATAGTGGTGAAATTTTGACTTGCGCGGTGACAAATTTTTTCAGGCTCACTTTCCTTGGTGAAAAAGGAAGTCAGGGTCACTTTCCTGGAGCCGGCTGTTTTTCTATGGTAGTAACGCGGTGAAATTTTGACTTTGCGGGGAAAACATTTTTCAGGCTCACTTTCCGTGGTGAAAAAGGAAGTCAGGCTCACTTTCCTGGACCCTGCTGCTCTTGTATGCTGCAGACACAGTGAGATTTGGATTTCCGCAGTGAAAAATATTTTCAGGCTCACTTTCTGTGGTGGAAAAGGTGGGCTGGCTGACTTTCCTGGACTCTGCTTTTGTTGTATGCTGGAAACGTGGAGTGATTTGGGTTTGCCTGGTGAAAAATATTTTCAGGCTCACTTTGCACCTTGGAAAAGGTGGTCAGGGTCACTTTTCTGGACCGTGCTGTTCAGGTGCACTGGAAACGCGGTGAGATTTGGATTTCTGTGGTGAAAAATATTTTCAGGCTCACTTTGCACCTTGGAAAAGGTGGTCAGGCTCACTTTCCTGGACCCTGCTCTTCCTGTATGCCAGAAATACGGTGAGGTTTGGATTTCCATGGTGAAAAATATTTTCAGGCTCACCTTCTGTGGTGAAAAAAGTAGTCACGTGCACTTTCCTGGACCCTGCTGTTCTTGTATGCCGGAAACATGTTGAGGTTTAGATTTCTATGGTGAAAAATATTTTCAGGCTCACTTTCTGCTGTGAAAAAGGTGATCAGGCTCACTTTCCTGGACTCTGCTCTTCTTGTAAGCCCAATATGCGGTGTGATTTGGAGTTTCACAGTGAAAAATATTTTCAGACTCGCTCTCCGTGGTGAAAAAGGTGTTAAAACAGACTTTCCTACACCCAGCTATTCTTGTACACCAGAAATGTCATGAGATTTCGAATTCCACGGTGAAAAATTTTTTCAGGCTGTTTCCACAGGGATAAAGGTGGTCAGACTCACTTTTCCTGGTCCAGGGTGCTCTTGTACGCCGGAAACATTGTGAGATTTGGACTTGCGTGATGAAAAATTTTTTCAGGCTTACTTTCCATGGTGAAAAAGGTGATCAGGCTCACTTTCCTGTACCCAGCTGCTCTTGTACGCCAGAAACGCGGTGAGATTTGGACTTGCTCGATGAAAAATTTTTTCAGCCTCAGTTTCCATAGGGAAAAAGGAGGTCAGGCTCACTTTTCCTGGTCCAGGCTGCTCTTGTACACTGGAAACATTGTGAGAATTGGACTTGTACATTGTAAAAATTTTTCAGGCTCAGTTTCCAAGTTGAAAAAGGTGGTCAGGCTCACTTTCCTTTAGCTGGCAGCACCTGTATGCCGGAAACATGGTGAGATTTGGATTTCTGCGGTGAAAAGTATTTATAGGCTAATTTTCCATGGTGAAAAAGCTGGTCAGGCTCACTTTCCTGGACCTGGCTGTTCTTGTGCACCGGAAAAGTGTTGAGATTTGGAGTTCCATGGTGAAAATTTTTTTTCAGGCTCACTTTCCGCGGTGAAAAAGGTGATCAGGTTCACTTTCCTGGACCCAGCTGCTCTTCTACACCTCAAACACGGTGAGATTTGGACTTGTGCGGTGAAAAATTTTTTCAGTCTCACTTTCCGTGGTGAAAAAGGTGGTCAGGCTCCCTTTCCTGGACCTGGCTGTTCTTATACACCAGAAAAGTTGTGAGAGTTGGACTTGTATGGTGAAAAATTTTTTCAGGCTCAATTTCTGTGGTGAAAAATGTGGTCATGCTCACTTTTCTAGTCCCGGCTTCTCTTGTACGCCAGCATCACAGTGAGATTCGGAGTTGTGCGGTGAAAAATTTTTTCAGGCTCCCTTTCCGCGGTGACAGAGTTGGTCAGGCAAACTTTCCTGGACCCGGCTGTTCTTGTATGCCAGAAATGCAATGAGATTTAGACTTGCGCGGTGAAAAATGTGGTCATGCTCACTTTCCTGGTCCCAGCATGTCTTGTATGCCAGAAATGTAATGAGATTTGTACTTGCGCAGTGGAAATTTTTTTCAGGCTCACTTTCCATGGTGAGAAATATGGTCATGCTCACTTAACTGGTCTCAGCTGCTCTTGTACACGAGAAACGTGGTGAGATTTGGACTTGCACGGTGAAAAATTTTTTCATTCTCACTTTTCACAGTGAAATATATGGTCATGCTGACTTTCCTGGTCCCAGCTTCTCTTGTGCACAAGACACGTGGAGAGATTTGGACTTCCACGATAAAAAAAATTTTCAGGCTCACTTTCCGCAGTGAAAAAGGTGGTCAGGCTCACTTTCCCGAACCCAGCTGTACTTGTATGCTGGAAATGCGGTGAGATTTGGACTTGCGTGGTGAATTATTTTTTCAGGCTCAATTTCCGCTGTGAAAAAGGTGGTCAGGCTCACTTTCCTGTACCCGGGTGTTCTTTTATGCTGCAAACACAGTGAGATTTGGACTTGTGGGGTGAACATTTTTTTCAGGCTCACTTTCTGTGGTAAAAAAGGTAGTCAGGCTCACTTTCCTGGACCCAGCTGTTCTTGTACACTGCAAACTTGATGAGATTTGGATTTACTTGGTGAAAAGTATTTTCAGGCTAATTTTCCACGGTGAAAAAGCTGGTCAGGCTCACTTTCCTGGGCCTGGCTGTTCCTGTGTGCCGGAAAAGTGGTGAGACTTGGACTTGCGTAGTGAAAATATTTTTTCAGGCTTACTTTTTGTGGTGAAAAATATGGTCATGCTCACTTTCCTGGTCCCAGCTGCTCTTATACGCCACAAACACGGTGAGATTTTGACTTGCGCGGTGAAAATTTTTTTCAGTCTCACTTTCTGCAGTGAAAAAGGTGGCCAGCCTCACTTTCCTGCACCCAGCTATTCTTGTACACCGGAAACATCATGACATTTCGAATTGCACGGTGAAAAAATTTTTCAGGCTCAGTTTCCACAGGCAAAAAGGTGGTCAGGCTCACTTTCCTGGTCCAGGGTGCTCTTGTACGCCAGAAACAATCTGAGATTTGAACTTGTGAAGTGAAAAATTTTTTCAGGCTCACTTTCCAATGTGAAAAAGGTGGTCAGGCTCACTTTCCTTTAGCCGTCGACACCCGTATGCTGGAAACGTGCTGAAATTTGGATTTCCGCGTTGAAAAATATTTTAAGGCTCACTTTCCACCATGAAATTTGTGATCTTCCTCAGTTTTCTGTAGCCGGTGGCACCCATATGCCGGAAACATGGTGAGATTTGGATTTCTGCGATGAAAAGTATTTTTTGGCTAATTTTCCACGGTGAAAATGCTGGTCAGGCTCACTTTCCTGGACAAGACTGTTCTTGTGCACCGTAAAAGTGGTGAGATTTGGACTTGCGCGGTGAAAATTTTTTTTCAGGCTCACTTTCTGCGGTGAAAAATATGGTCATGTTCACTTTCCTCATCCCAGCTTCTCTTGTACACAGAAACGAGGTGAGATTTGGACTTGCATGGTGAAAAATTTTTTCAGACTCACTTTCCGCAGTGAAAAACTTGATGAGGCTCACTTTCCTGGACCTGGCTCCTGTTGTACACCGGACACGTGGTGAGATTTGGACTTGTTCAGTGGAAAATTTTTTCATGCTCACTTTTCACGGTGAAATATATGGTCATGCTGACTTTCCTGGTCCCTGCTTCTCTTGTGTGCAAGACACGTGGAGAGATTTGGACTACCACGGTAAAAAAAATTTTCAGGCTCACTTTCCGTGGTGAAAAAGGTGGTCAGGCTCACTTTCCCGAACCCAGCTGTTCTTGTATGCTGGAAATGCGGTGAGATTTGGACTTGCGCGGTGAAACATTTTTTCAGGCTTACTTTCCACTGTGAAAAAGGTGGTCAGACTCACTTTCCTGGTCCCAGCCTCTCTTGTACGCCAGACATGCGGTGAGATTTGGACTTGCGCTGTGAAAAATATTTTCAGGCTCAATTTCTGCAGTGAAAAAGGTGGTCAGGCTCACTTTCCTGTACCCGGGTGTTCTTTTATGCTGCAAACACAGTGAGATTTGGACTTGTGGGGTGAAAATTCTTTTCAGGTTCACTTTCTGTGGTGAAAAAGGTAGTCAGGCTCACTTTCCTGGACCCGGCTGTTCTTGTACACTGCAAACATGATGAGATTTGGATTTACTTGGTGAAAAGTATTTTCAGGCTAATTTTCCACGATGAAAAAGCTGGTCAGGCTCACTTTCTTGGGCCTGGCTGTTCCTGTGTGCCGGAAAAGTGGTGAGATTTGGATTTGCATAGTGAAAATATTTTTTCAGGCTTACTTTCCGCGGTGAAAAATATGGTCATGCTCACTTTCCTGGTCCCAGCTGCTCTTGTACGCCAGAAACATTCTGAGATTTGATTTTGCGCAGTGAAAAATTTTTTCAGGCTCACTTTCCAAGTTGAAAAAGGTGGTCAGGCTCACTTTCCTTTAACCATCGACGCCCGTATGCTGGAAACATGCTGAAATTTGGATTTCCGCAGTGAAAAATATTTTAAGGCTCACTTTCAGCCGTGAAATTTGAGGCCTTCCTCAGTTTTCTTTAGCTGAAGGCACCCATATGCCGGAAACATGGTGAGATTTGGATTTCTGAGGTGAAAAGTATTTTTTGGCTAATTTTCCACGGTGAAAATGCTGGTCAGGCTCACTTTCCTGGACACGACTGTTCTTGTGCACCAGAAAAGTGGTGAGATTTGGACTTGAGGGGTGAAAATTATTTTTCAGGCTCACTTTCTGCAGTGAAAAATATGGTCATGCTCACTTTCCTGGTCCCAGCTTCTCTTGTACATGGAAACGTGGTGTGATTTGGACTTGCATGGTGAAAAAGTTTTTCAGGCTCACTTTCTGCAGTGAAAAAGGTGATCAGGCTCTCTTTCCTGGACCCA
Organism: Neoceratodus forsteri; assembly: GCA_016271365.2. Lineage (NCBI taxonomy): Eukaryota > Metazoa > Chordata > Ceratodontiformes > Ceratodontidae > Neoceratodus > Neoceratodus forsteri. The sequence continues at coordinate 339,252 of JADMNL010000026.1, forward strand.
GCTGCTGTTGTACACCGGACACGCGGTGAGATTTGGACTTGTTCAGTGAAAAAATGTTTTCATGCTCACTTTCCACAGTGAAATATATGGTCATGCTAACTTTCCTGGTCCCGGCTTCTCTTGTACACCAGAAACGTGGTGAGATTTGGACTTGCATGGTAAAAAATTTTTTCAGGCTCACTTTCTGCGGTGAAAAGGTGGTCAGGCTCAATTTCCTGGACCTGGCTGTTCTTGTATGCCAGAAACTCGGTGAGATTTGGACTTTCATGGTGAAAAATGTTTTCAGGCTCACTTTCTGTAGTAAAAAGGGGGTTACGCTCACTTTCCTGGACCCGGCTTCTCTTATACACTGAAAGCGCGGTGAGATTTGGACTTGCGCAGTTTAACATTTTTTCAGGCTCACTTTCTGTGGCAGAAAAGGTTGGTAAGGCTCACTTTCCTGGACTCTTCTGTTCTTGTATGGTGGAAACGTGGTGAGGTTTGGATTTCCTCGTTGAAAAATATTTTCTGGCTCACTTTCCATTGTGGGAAAGGTGGTCAGGCTGACTTTCCCAGACCCTACTGTTCTTGCATGCCTGAAAAGCGGTGAGATTTGTATTTCCACATTGAAAATATTTTCAGGCTCTCTTTCCAAGGTGAAAAAGTCGGTCAGGCTCACTTTCCTGGACCCTGCTGCTCTTGTATGCTGCAGACACGGTGAGATTTGGATTTCTGCAGTGAAAAATATTTTCTGGCTCACTTTCCGTGGTGAAAAAGGTGGTCAGGCTGACTTTCCTGGACCCTGCTGTTCTTGTATGTCAGAAACATGGTGAGATTTGGATTTCTGCGGTGAAAAATATTTTCAGGCTCACTTTCTGTGGTGGAAAAGGTGGGCTGGCTGACTTTCCTGGACTCTGCTGTTGTTGTATGCTGGAAACACAGAGAGATTTGGGTTTGCCCAGTGAAAAATATTTTCAGGCTCACTTTCCGAGGTGGAAAAGGTGGTCAGGCTCAGTTTCCTGGATCCTGCTGTTCTTGTATACCATAAATGTGGTGTGATTTTGATTTCCATGGTGAAAATTATTTTCAGGCTCACTTTCCACGATGGAAAAGGTGGGCAGGCTGAGTTTCCTGCACCCTGCTTTCATTGTATGCTGAAAATGCGGTGAGATTTGGTTTTACTTGGTGAAAAATATTTTCAGGCTCACTTTGCACCTTGGAAAAGGTGGTCAGACTCACTTTTCTGGACCCTGCTCTTCCTGTATGCCGGAAATACGGTGAGGTTTGGATTTCCATGGTGAAAAATATTTTCAGGCTCACCTTCTGCTGTGAAAAAAGTGATCAGGCTCACTTTCCTGGACCCTGCTCTTCTTGTAAGCCCAAAACGCGGTGTGATTTGGAGTTTCTCGGTAAAAAATATTTTCAGACTCACTCTCCGTGGTGAAAAAGGTGTTAAAACAGACTTTCCTGCACCCAGCTATTCTTGTACACTGGAAACGTCATGAGATTTCGAATTCCACGGTGAAAAATTTTTTCAGGCTCAGTTTCCACAGGGAAAAAGGTGGTCAGGCTCACTTTTCCTGGTCCAGGGTGCTCTTGTATGCCAGAAACGTTGTGAGATTTGGACTTGCGTGATGAACATTTTTTTCAGACTTACTTTCCATGGTGAAAAAGGTGATCAGGCTCACTTTCCTGTACCCGGCTGCTCTTGTACGCCAGAAACACGGTGAGATTTGGTCTTGCTCAGTGAAAAATTTTTTCAGTCTCACGTTCCGCGGTGAAAAAAGTGGTCAGGATCACATTCCTGGACCCAGCTGTTCTTGTATGCCAGAAACACAGTGAGATTTAGACTTTTGCTCTGAAAAATGTGGTCATGCTCACTTTCCTGGTCTTAGCTTGTCTTGTACACCAGAAACATAGTGAGATTTGTACTTGCGCGGTGGAAATTTTTTCAGGCTCACTTTCCGTGGTGAAAAATATGGTCATGCTCACTTTCCTGGTCCCAGCTTCTCTTGTACACCAGAAACATGGTGAGATTTGGACTTGCATGGTGAAAAATTTTTTCAGGCTCACTTTCTGCGGTGAAAAAGGTGGTCAGGCTCACTTTCTGGGACCCGGCTGCTCTTGTACACCAGAAAAGCAGAGAGATTTGGACTTGCGCGGTGAAAAATATTCTCAGTCTCACTTTCTGCGGTGAAAAAGGCGGTCAAGCTCACTTTTCTGCACCCGGCTATTCTTGTACACTGGAAACGTCATGAGATTTCGAATTGCACGCTGAAAAATTTTTTCTGGCTCAGTTTGCACAGGGAAAAAGGTGTTCAGGCTCACTTTTCCTGGTCCAGGCTGCTCTTGTATGCCGGAAACATTGTGAGAATTGGACTTGTGCAGTGAAAAAATTTTTCAGGCTCAGTTTCCAAGGTGAAAAAGGTGGTCAGGCTCACTTTCCTTTAGCTGGTGGCACCTATATGCCGGAAACATGGTGAGATTTGGGTTTCTACGGTGAAAAGTATTTTCAGGCTAATTTTCCATGTTGAAAAAGCTGGTCAGGCTCACTTTCCTGGACCTGGCTGTTCTTGTGCACCAGAAAAGTGGTGAGATTTGGAGTTTCACTGTGAAAATGTTTTTTCAGGCTCACTTTCCGTGGTGAAAAAGGTGATCGGGTTCACTTTGCTGGACCCAGCTGCTCTTGTACACTGGAAATACGGTGAGATTTGGACTTGCGTGGTGAAAAATTTTTTCAGTCTTACTTTCTGTGGTGAAAAAGGTGGTCAGGCTCCCTTTCCTGGACCCGGCTGTTCTTATACACCGGAAAAGTTGTGAGAGTTGGACTAGCACGGTAAAAAATTTTTTCAGGCTCAATTTCTGTGGTGAAAAATGTGGTCATGCTCACTTTTCTAGTCCCGGCTTCTCTTGTACGCCAGCGTAGCAGTGAAATTTGGAGTTGTGCGGTGAACAATTTTTTCAGGCTCCCTTTCTGCGGTGACAGAGTTGGTCAGGCTCACTTTCCTGGACCCGGCTGTTCTTGTATGCCAGAAACGCAGTGAGATTTAGACTTGCGTGGTGAAAAGTGTGGTCCTGCTCACTTTCCTGGTCCTAGCTTGTCTTGTACGCCAGAAACGTCATGAGATTTGTACTTGAGCAGTGGAAATTTTTTCAGGCTCACTTTCCGTGGTGAGAAATATGGTCATGCTCACTTTACCGGTCTCAGCTTCTCTTGTACACTGGAAACATGGTGAGATTTGGACTTGAGCGTTGAAAAAATTTTTCAGGCTTACTTTCTGTGCTGAAAAAGGTGGTCAGCCTCACTTTCCTGAACCCAGCTTCTCTTGTACGCCAGACACGTGGTGAGATTTGGACTTCCACGGTAAAAAAAATTTTCAGGCTCACTATCCACAGTGAAATGTTTTTTCATGCTCACTTTCCTGGTCACGGCTCCTCTTGTAAGGCAGAAACGTGGTGAGATTTGGACTTGTGCGGTGAACAATTTTTTCATGCTCACTTTCCATGGTGAAATATATGGTCGTGCTGACTTCCTGGTCCCGGCTTCTCTTGTACGCCAGATGCGTGGTGAGATTTGGACTTCCACAGTAAAAAAATTTTTCAGGTTCACTTTCTGCAGTGAAAAAGGTGGTCAGGCTCACTTTCCCGAACTCAGATGTTCTTGTACACTGGAAATGCAGTGAGATGTGGACTTGCGCGGTGAAAAATTTTTTCAGGCTTACTTTCCACAGTGCAAAAGGTGTTCAGGCTCACTTTCCTGGTGCCAGCTTCTCTTGTACGCTGGAAATGCGATGAGATTTCAACTTGCGCTGTGAAAAATATTTTCAGGCTCAATTTCTGCCATGAAAAAGGTGGTCAGGGTCACTTTCCTGGACCCAGGTGTTCTTTTATGCTGCAAACACGGTAAGATTTGGACTTGTGGGAAAAAAATTTTTTTCAGGCTCACTTTCTGTGGTGAAAAAGGTGGTCAGGCTCACTTTCCTGGTCCCAGCTGCTCTTGTACACCAGAAACACAGTGAGATTTGGACCTGTGCGGTGAAAAATGTTTTCAAGCTCACTTTCCACAGTGAAATGTATGGTCATGCTGACTGTCCTGGTCCCGGCTTCTCTTGTACACCAGAAACGTGGTGAGATTTGGACTTGCACGGTAAAAAATTTTTCAGGATCACTTTCCGCAGTGAAAAAGGTGGTCAGGCTCAATTTCCTGGATCTGGCTGTTCTTGTACGCCAGAAACGCGGTGAGATTTGGACTTTCACGGTGAAAAATGTTTTCAGGCTCACTTTCCGCAGTAAAAAGGGGGTTACACTCACTTTCCTGGACCCGGCTTCTCTTATACACTGAAACGCGGTGAGATTTGGACTCGCGTAGTGCAAAATTTTTTCAGGCTCACTTTCCGCAGCAAAAAAGGTTGGAAAGGCTCAATTTTACTGGACCCTGCTGTTCTTGTAAGCCGGAAAAGCGGTGTGGTTTGTATCTCCGTGGTGAAAAATATTTTCAGGCTCACTTTCTGTGGTGAAAAGGTTCTTAGGCTCACTTTCCTGGACCCTGCCTTTCTTGTATGCTGGAAATGTGGTGAGATTTGGATTTCCTCAGTGAAAAATATTTTCAGGCTCACTTTCCGTGGTGGAAAAGGTGGTCAGGCTGACTTTCCCAGACCCTACTGTTCCTGTATGCCTGAAAAGCGGTGAGACTTGGATTTCCGCATTGAAAAATATTTTCAGGCTCTCTTTCCAAGGTGAAAAAGTTGGTCAGGTCACTTTTCTGGACCCTGCTGTTCTTGTATGCTGGAGACACGGTGAGATTTGGATTTCTGCAGTGAGAAAAATTTCCAGGCTCATTTTCCGTGGCGTAAAAGGTGGTCAGGCTGACTTTCCTGGACCCTGCTGTTCTTGTATGTCAGAAACATGGTGAGATTTGAATTTCCGCGGGGAAAAATATTTTCAGGCTCACTTTCTGTGGTGGAAAAGGTGGGCAGGCTGACTTTCCTGGACTCTGCTATTGTTGTATGCTGGAAACACGGAAAGATTTGGGTTTTCCCAGTGAAAAATATTTTCAGGCTCACTTTCCGCAGTGGAAAAGGTGGTCAGGCTCAGTTTTCTGGATCCTGCTGTTCTTGTATGCTACAAATGTGGTGTGATTTTGATTTCCACAATGAAAATTATTTTCAGGCTCACTTTCTGTGGTGGAAAAGGTGGGCAGGCTGACTTTCCTGGACCCTGCTGTTGTTTTATGGCAGAAACGCTGTGAGATTTGAATTTCCACAGTGAGAAATATTTTCAGGCTCACTTTCCACAGTGGAAAAGGTGGTCAGGCTCACTTTCCTGGACCGTGCTGTTCGTTTACAATGGAAACGTGTTGAGATTTGGATTTCCATGGTGAAAAATATTTTCAGGCTCACTTTCCGCAGTGAAAAAAGTGGTCAGGCACACTTTCCTGGACCCTGCTGTTCTTGTATGCTGGAAACATGTTGAGGTTTGGATTTCTACGGTGAAAAATATTTTTAGGCTCACTTTCTGCTGTGAAAAAGGTGAGCAGGCACACTTTCCTGGATCCTGCTGTTCTTGTAAGCTCAAAATGCGGTGTGATTTGGAGTTTCACAGTGAAAAATATTTTCAGACTCACTCTCCGCAGTGAAAAAGGTGGTCAGACACACTTTCCTGGGTCCTGTTGTTTTTGTATGCTGGAAACACAGTGTGATTTGGAGTTCCATGTTGAAAAATATTTTCAGACTCACTCTCCGCTGTGAAAAAGGTGGTCAGACACACTTTCCTGGGTCCTGTAGTTTTTGTATGCTGGAAACACGGTGTGATTTGGAGTTCCATGTTGAAAAATATTTTCAGGCTCACTATCCGCAGTGGAAAAGGTGGGCAGGCTGACTTTCCTGGACACTGCTGTTCTTTTATGATGGAAACGCAGTGAGATTTGGATTTCCGTGGTGAAAAATATTTTCAGGCTCAGTTTCTGCAGTGAAAAAGGTTGGCAGGCTGACTTTCCTGGACCCTGCTGTTCTTGTATGCCAGAAACACAGTAAGATTTGGACTTGAGCGGTGAAAAATTTTTTCAGTCTCACTTTCCATGGTGAAAAAGGTGGTCAGGCTCACTTTCTTGCACCCAGCTGTTCTTGTACACCAGAAAAGTGGTGAGATTTGGACTTCTGCAGTGAGAAATGTTTTCAGGCTCACTTTCCTGGACCTGGCTGTTCTTGTATGCTGCAAACGTAGTGAGATTTGGACTTGCGTGGTGAAAATGTTTTCATGCTCATTTTCTGCAGTGAAAAATGTGATCAGGCTCACTTTCCTGGACCCAGCTGTTCTTATACACCGGAAACGCTGTGAGATTTGGACTTGCACATTGATAAATTTTTTCAGGCTCAATATCTGTAGTGAAAAATGTGGTCATGATCATTTTTCTGGTCCCATCTTCTCTTGTACGCCAGCGTCGTAGTGAGATTTGGAGTTGTGTGGTGAAAAATTTTTTCAGGCTCCCTTTCCGCTGTGACAAAGTTAGTCAGACTCACTTTCCTGGACCCGGCTGTTCTTGTATGCCAGAAATGCAGTGAGATTTAGACTTTTGCGGTGAAAAATGTGGTCATGTTCACTTTCCTGGTCCTAGCTTGTCTTGTACGCCAGAAATGTCATGAGATTTGTACTTGTGCAGTGGAATTTTTTTTCAGGCTCTCTTTCAGCAGTGACAAAGTTAGTCAGACTCACTTTCCTGGACCTGGCTGTTCTTGTGCACTGGAAAAGTGGTGAGATTTGGATTTGCACGGTGAACTTTTTTTAGGGTCACTTTCCACGGTGAAAAAGGTGATCAGGATCACTTTCCTGGACCGTGCTGTTCATGTACACTGGAAACGTGTTGAGATTTGGATTTCCGTGGTGAAAAATATTTTCAGGCTCACTTTCTGCAGTGAAAAAGGTGGTCAGGCTCATTTTCCTGGACCCTGCTGTTCTTGTATGCCAGACACACAGTGAGGTTTGGATTTCTGTGGTAAAAAATATTTAGAGGCTCACTTTTTGCGATGAAAAAAGTGGTCAGGCGCACTTTCCTGGACCCTGCTGTTCTTGTATGCTGGAAACATGTTGAGGTTTGGATTTCTACAGTGAAAAATATTTTCAGGCTCACTTTCTGCTGTGAAAAAGGTGAGCAGGCACACTTTCCTGGACCCTGCTGTTCTTGTAAGCTCAAAATGCGGTGTGATTTGGAGTTTTGCGGTGAAAAATATTTTCAGCCTCACTCTCCGCAGTGGAAAAGGTGGGCAGGCTGACTTTCCTGGACACTGCTGTTCTTTTATGCCAGAAACGCAGTGAGATTTGGATTTCCGCGGTGAAAAATATTTTCAGTCTCACTTTCCATGGTGAAAAAGGTGGTCAGGCTCACTTTCTTGCACCCAGCTGTTCTTGTACACCAGAAAAGTGGTGAGATTTGGACTTCTGCAGTGAGAAATGTTTTCAGGCTCACTTTCCTGGACCTGGCTGTTCTTGTATGCTGCAAACATAGTGAGATTTGGACTTGCGTGGTGAAAATGTTTTCATGCTCATTTTCTGCAGTGAAAAATGTGATCAGGCTCACTTTCCTGGACCCAGCTGTTCTTATACACCGGAAACGCTGTGAGATTTGGACTTGCACATTGATAAATTTTTTCAGGCTCAATATCTGTAGTGAAAAATGTGGTCATGATCATTTTTCTGGTCCCAGCTTCTCTTGTACGCCAGCGTCGTAGTGAGATTTGGAGTTGTGCGGTGAAAAATTTTTTCAGGCTCCCTTTCTGCTGTGACAAAGTTAGTCAGACTCACTTTCCTGGACCCGGCTGTTCTTGTATGCCAGAAATGCAGTGAGATTTAGACTTTTGCGGTGAAAAATGTGGTCATGCTCACTTTCCTGGTCCTAGCTTGTCTTGTACGCCAGAAATGTCATGAGATTTGTACTTGTGCAGTGGAATTTTTTTTCAGGCTCTCTTTCAGCGGTGACAAAGTTAGTCAGACTCACTTTCCTGGACCTGGCTGTTCTTGTGCACTGGAAAAGTGGTGAGATTTGATTTGCACGGTGAACTTTTTAGGTCACTTTCCACGGTGAAAAGGTGATCAGGATCACTTTCCTGGACCGTGCTGTTCATGTACACCGGAAACGTGTTGAGATTTGGATTTCCGTGGTGAAAAATATTTTCAGGCTCACTTTCTGCAGTGAAAAAGGTGAGCAGGCACACTTTCCTGGACCCTGCTGTTCTTGTAAGCTCAAAATGCGGTGTGATTTGGAGTTTTGCAGTGAAAAATATTTTCAGCCTCACTCTCCGCAGTGGAAAAGGTGGGCAGGCTGACTTTCCTGGACACTGCTGTTCTTTTATGCCAGAAACGCAGTGAGATTTGGATTTCCGCGGTGAAAAATATTTTCAGGCTCAGTTTCTGCAGTGAAAAAGGTGGGCAGGCTGACTTTCCTGGACCCTGCTGTTCTTGTATGCCGGAAATGCAGTAAGATTTGGACTTGCACGGTGAAAAATTTTTTCAGTCTCACTTTCCATGGCGAAAAAGGTGGTCAGGATCACTTTCCTGCACCCAGCTGTTCTTGTACCCCAGAAAAGCGGTGAGATTTGGACTTCTGCAGTGAAAAATGTTTTCAGGCTCACTTTCCTGGACCTGGCTGTTCTTGTATGCTGCAAACGTGGTGAGATTTGGGCTTGTGTGGTGAAAATTTTTTTCATGCTCATTTTCTGCAGTGAAAAATATGATCAGGCTCACTTTCCTGGACCCAGCTGTTCTTATACACTGGAAACGTGAGATTTGGACTCGCACGGTGAAAAATTTTTTCAGGCTCAATATCTGTGGTGAAAAATGTGGTCATGCTCACTTTTCTGGTCCTGGCTTCTCTTGTACGCCAGCTTCGAAGTGAGATTTGGAGTTGTGCGGGGAAAAATTCTTTCAGGCTCCCTTTCTGCAGTGAAAAAGTTAGTCAGACTCACTTTCCTGGACCCAGCTGTTCTTGTATGCCAGAAACGCAGTGAGATTTAGACTTGCACGGTGAAAAATGTGGTCATGCTCACTTTCCTGGTCCTAACTTGTCTTGTACGCCAGAAATATCATGAGATTTGTATTTGCGCTGTGGAAATTTTTTTCAGGTTCACTTTCAGCGGTGAAAATTATAGTTATGCTCACTTTACTGGTCCAAGCTTCTCTTGTACACCAGAAATGTGGTGAGATTTGGACTTGTGCGGTGAAAACATCTTTCAGGCTTACTTTCTGTGGTGAAAAAGGTGATCAGGCTCACTTTCCTGCACCCGGCTACTCTTGTATGCCAGAAACGCGGTGAGATTTGGACTTGCGCGGTAAAAAATGTTCTCAGTCTCACTTTCTGTGGTGAAAAAGGTGGTCAGGCTCACTTTCCTGCTCCCGGCTGCTCTTGTACACCGGACACGCAGTGAGATTTGGACTTGCGCAGTGAAAATTTTTTTCAGTCTCACTTTCCACGGTGAAAAAGGTGGTCAGGCTCATTTTCCTGCACCCAGCTATTCTTGTACACCAGAAACATCGTGAGATTTTGAATTGCATGGTGAACATTTTTTTCTGGCTCAGTTTCCACAGGGAAAAAGGTGGTCAGGCTCACTTTTCCTGGTCAAGGTGCTCTTGTCAGCCAGAAACATTGAGAGATTTGGACTTGTGCAGTGAAAAAAATTTTCAGGCTCACTTTCCAAGGTGAAAAAGGTGGTCAGGCTCACTTTCCTTTAGCCGGCGGCAGCCATATGCCTGAAACATGGTGATATTTGGATTTCTGCAGTGAAAAGTATTTTCAGGCTCACTTTCCTGGACCTGGCTGTTCTTGTGCACTGGAAAAGTGGTGAGATTTGGATTTGCACAGTGAAAGTTTTTTTTAGGCTCACTTTCCGCAGTGAAAAAGGTGATCAGGATCACTTTCCTGGACTGTGCTGTTCATGTACACCAGAAATGCATTGAGATTTAGATTTCTGTGGTGAAAAATATTTTCAGGCTCACTTTCTGGAGTGAAAAAGGTGGTCAGGCTCACTTTCCTGGACCCTGCTGTTCTTGTATGCCAGACACACGGTGAGTTTTGGATTTCTGTGGTAAAAAATATTTAGAGGCTCACTTTTTGCAGTGAAAAAAGTGGTGAAGCACACTTTCCTGGACCGTGCTGTTCTTGTATGCTGGAAACATGTTGAGGTTTGGATTTCTACGGTGAAAAATATTTTCAGGCTCATTTTCCACTGTGAAAAAGGTGAGCAGGCACACTTTCTTGGACCCTGCTGTTCTTGTAAGCTCAAAACGCGGTGTGATTTGGAGTTTCGCGGTGAAAAATATTTTCAGACTCACTCTCTGTGGTGACAAAGGTGGTCAGAGACACTTTCCTGGGTCCTGTTGCTTTTGTATGCTGGAAACGTGGTGTGATTTGGAGTTCTGTGTTGAAAAATATTTTCAGACTGACTATCCGCAGTGGCAAAGGTGGGCAGGCTGACTTTCCTGGACACTGCTGTTCTTTTATGCCGGAAACGCAGTGAGATTTGGATTTCCACGGTGAAAAATATTTTCAGGCTCAGTTTCTGCAGTGAAAAACGTGGGCAGGCTGACTTTCCTGGACCCTGCTGTTCTTGTATGCTGGAAACGCAGAGAGATTTGGACTTGCACGGTGAAAAATTTTTTCAGTCTCACTTTCCATGGTGAAAAAGGTGGTCAGGCTCACTTTCCTGCCCCCAGCTGTTCTTGTACCCCAGAAAAGCGGTGAGATTTGGACTTCTGCAGTGAAAAATGTTTTCAGGCTCACTTTCCTGGACCTGGCTGTTCTTGTATGCTGCAAACATGGTGAGATTTGGGCTTGCGTGGTGAAAATTTTTTTCATGCTCATTTTCTGCAGTGAAAAATATGATCAGGCTCACTTTTCTGGACCCAGCTGTTCTTATATGCTGGAAGCGTTGAGAGATTTGGAGTCGCACGGTGAAAAATTTTTTCAGGCTCAATATCTGTGGTGAAAAATGTGGTCATGCTCACTTTTCTGGTCCCGGCTTCTCTTGTACGCCAGCGTTGAAGTGAGATTTGGAGTTGTGCGGTGAAAAATTTTTTCAGGCTCCCTTTCTGCGGTGAAAAAGTTAGTCAGACTCACTTTCCTGGACCCGGCTGTTCTTGTATGCCAGAAACGCAGTGAGATTTAGACTTCGCGGTGAAAAATGTGGTCATGCTCACTTTCCTGGTCCTAGCTTGTCTTGTACGCCAGAAATGTCATGAGATTTGTATTTGCGCGGTGGAAATTTTTTTCAGGTTCACTTTCAGTGGTGAAAATTATGGTTATGCTCACTTTACTGGTCCAAGCTTCTCTTGTACACCAGAAATGTGGTGAGATTTGGACTTGTGCGGTGAATACATTTTTCAGGCTTACTTTCTGTGGTGAAAAAGGTGATCAGGCTCACTTTCCTGCACCTGGCTACTCTTGTACGCTGGAAACATGGTGAGATTTGGACTTGCGCGGTAAAAAATGTTCTCAGTCTCACTTTCTGCGGTGAAAAAGGTGGTCAGGCTCACTTTCCTGCTCCCAGCTGCTCTTGTACACCGGACACGAGGTGAGATTTGGACTTGCGCAGTGAACATTTTTTTCAGTCTCACTTTCCGCGGTGAAAAAGGTGGTCAGGCTCATTTTCCTGCACCCAGCTATTCTTGTACACCGGAAACATCATGAGATTTTGAATTGCATGGTGAAAAATTTTTTCTGGCTCAGTTTCCACAGGGAAAAAGGTGGTCAGGCTCACTTTTCCTGGTCAAGGTGCTCTTGTCAGCCAGAAACATTGCGAGATTTGGACTTGTGCAATGAAGGTTCACTTTTTGCGGTGAAAAAGGTGGTCAGGCTCACTTTCATACCGCCAAGTGTTTTTCTATGGCAGAAACGCAGTGAAATTTGGACTTGCACGGTGAATAATTTTTTCAGGTTAACTTTCTGCAGTGAAAAAGTTGGTCAGGCTCACTTTCCAGTAGCCTGAGGATTTTCTATGCCAAAATCGTGGTGAAATTTGGACTTGCGCAGAGAAAACTTTTTTCAGGCTCACTTTCCACAGTGAAAAAAGTGGTCAGGCTCACTTTCATACAGCCAGCTGTTTTTCTTTCACAGAAACACGGTGAAATTTGGACTTCTGCAGTGAAAAATTTTTCAGGCTCACTTTCTGAGGTGAAAAAGTTGGTCAGGCTTACTTTCCAGGAGCCTGAGGATTTTCTATCACAAAATCATGGTGAAATTTGGACTTGTGAAGGGAAAAATTTTTTCAGGCTCTCTTTCTGCAGTAAAAAAGGTGATCAGGCTTACTTTCATGGAGCCGGCTGTTTTGCTATGGCAGAAACGTGGTGAAAGTTGGACTTGCGTGGTGAAACCTTTTATCAGGCTCACTTTCTGCGGTGAAAAACTTGGTCAGGCTTACTTTCTTGGAGGCGGCTGTTTTTCGATGGCAGAAACATGGTGAAATTTGCACTTGGGCAGTGACAATTTTTTTCTGGCTCACTTTCCGCGGTGAAAAAGGTGGTCAGGCCCACTTTCATAGAGCCTGATAATATCCTAAAATAGTGGTGACATTTGGACTTGCGTGGTGACAAATTTTTTCAGGCTCACTTTCCACGGTGAAAAAGGTAGTCAGGCTCACTTTCTTGGAGCCGGCTGTTTTTCTATGCCAGAAATATGGTGAAATTTGTACTAGCGTGATGAAAATTTTTTTCAGGCTCAGTTTCTGCAGTGAAAAAAGTGGTCAGGCTCACTTTCATGGAGCCTGATGATTTTCTATCCTAAAGTTGTGGTGAAATTTTTACTTCCACGGTGCCTAATTTTTTCAGGCTCACTTTCTGCAGTGAAAAAGGTTGTCTGGCTTACTTTCATGGAGCCAGCTGTTTTTCTATGGCAGAAACATAGTGAAATTTGGACTTGCGCGATGAATAATTTTTTTCAGGCTCACTTTCTGTGGTGAAAAACTTGGTCAGGCTCACTTTCATACAGCCGGCTGTTATTCTATTCTGAAAACGTGGTGAAATTTGAACTTGCACTGAGAAAAAATTTTTTCAGGCTCACTTTCCTGGAGCTGGCTTTTTTTCTATGCCAGAAAGATGGTGAAATTTGGACTTGCTCAGAGAAAAATTTTTCAGGCTCACTTTCCGTGGTGATAAAGGTGGTCAGGCTCTCTTTCATGGAGCTAGATGATTTTCTATGGCAGAAACGTGAAATTTGGACTTGCGCTGTGAAAAATTTTTTCAGGCTCACTTTCCTGGAGCCGGCTGTTTGTCTATGCTGGAAACATGGTGAAATTTGGACTTGTGCAGTGAAAAATCTTTTCAGGCTCACTTTCCGTGGTGAAAAACGTGGTCAGGCTCACTTTCATGGAGCTGGCTGTTTTTCTATGGCAGAAACACAGTGAAATTTGCACTTGCGTGGTGAAAAATTTTTTCAGACTCACTTTCCGTGGTGAAAAAGGTGGTCAGGCTCACTTTCATGGAGCCTGATGATTTTCTATGGTAGAAATGCGGTGAAATTTGACTTGGCGCGTGAAACATTTTCAGGCTCACTTTCTGTGGTGAAAAAGTCAGTCAGACTCACTTTCTGGGAGCCTGATCATTTCTATCCCAAAATTGTGGTGAAATTTGGACTTGCACGGTGAAAACTTTTTCAGGCTCACTTTCCATGGTGAAAAAGGTGGTCAGGCTCACTTTCCTGCACCCAGCTGTTCTTGTACACCAGAAAAGCAGTGAGATTTGGACTTGTGTAATGAAAAATTTTTCAGGCTCACTTTCGCAGTGAAAAGGTGGTCAGGCTCACTTTCATACCACCAGCTGTTTTTCTATGGCAGAAATGCAGTGAAATTTGGACTTGCACGGTGAATAATTTTTTCAGGTTCACTTTCTGTGGTGAAAAAGTTGGTCAGGCTCACTTTCCAGTAGCCTGAGGATTTTCTATGCCAAAATCGTGGTGAAATTTGGACCTGAGCAGAGAAAACTTTTTCAGGCTCACTTTCCACAGTGAAAAAGGTGGTCAGGCTCACTTTCATACAGCCAGCTGTTTTTTTTGCAGAAACGTGAAATTTGTACTCCGCAGTGAAAATTTTTCAGGCTCACTTTCATGTGAAAAGTTGGTCAGGCTTACTTTCCGGGAGCCTGAGGATTTTCTATCACAAAATCATGGTGAAATTTGGACTTGTGCAGGGAAAAATTTTTTCAGGCTCTCTTTCCGCAGTAAAAAAGGTGATCAGGCTTACTTTCATGGAGTCAGCTGTTTTGCTATGGCAGAAACGCGGTGAAAGTTGGACTTGCGCTGTGAAATATTTTATCAGGCTCACTTTCTGCGGTGAAAAACTTGGTCAGGCTTACTTTCTTGGAGCCGGCTGTTTTTCGATGGCAGAAACACGGTGAAATTTGGACTTGCGCAGTGAAAAATTTTTTCAGGCTCACTTTCCGCATTGAAAAAGTTAGTCAGGCTTACTTTCATGGAGCTGACTGTTTTTCTATGGCAGAAACGCGGTGAAATTTGGACTTGCACAGTGACAATTTTTTTCTGGCTCACTTTCCGCGGTGAAAAAGGTGGTCAGGCCCACTTTCATAGAGCCTGATAATATCCTAAAATAGTGGTGAAATTTGACCTGGTGACAAATTTTTCAGGTTCACTTTCCACGGTGAAAAAGGTAGTCAGGCTCACTTTCTTGGAGCCGGCTGTTTTTCTATGCCAGAAATATGGTGAAATTTGTACTAGCGTGATGAAAATTTTTTTCAGGCTCAGTTTCTGCAGTGAAAAAACTGGTCAGGCTCACTTTCATGGAGCCTGATGATTTCTATCCTAAAGTTGTGGTGAAATTTTTACTTCCGCGGTTCCTAATTTTTTCAGGCTCACTTTCTGCAGTGAAAAGGGTTGTCAGGCTTACTTTCATGGAGCTGGCTGTTTTTCTACGGCAGAAACGTAGTGAAATTTGGACTTGCATGGTGAATAATTTTTTTCAGGCTCACTTTCTGTGGTGAAAAACTTGGTCAGGCTCACTTTCATACAGCCGGCTGCTTTTCAATTCCGAAAACGTGGTGAAATTTGAACTTGTGCTGAGAAAAATTTTTTTCAGGCTCACTTTCCGTGGTGAAAAAGGTGGTCAGGCTCACTTTCTGGGAGCCTGATGGATTTTCTATCCCAATATCGTGGTGAAATTTGGACTTGTGAGGTGAAAATTTTTCAGGCTCACATTCTGCAGTGAAAAGGTGGTCAGGGTCACTTTCCTGGGCCGGCTGTTTTCTATGGCAGAAACATGGTGAAATTGTGACTTGCCTGGTGAAAATTTTTTCAGGCTCACTTTCTGCGGTGAAAGGTAGTCAGGCTTACTTTCATGGAGCCGGCTGTTTTTCTATGGCAGAAATGCGGTGAAATTTCTACCGCTTGGCGGTGACAATTTTTTCAGGCTCAGTTTCTGCAGTGAACAAGTGGTCAGGCTCACTTTCATGGAGCCTGATGATTTTTCTATCCTAAAGTTGTGGTGAAATTTTACTTCAGGTTGCCAAATTTTTCAGGCTCACTTTCTGCAGTGA
The DNA here is from genome assembly GCA_016271365.2 of Neoceratodus forsteri. NCBI lineage: Eukaryota > Metazoa > Chordata > Ceratodontiformes > Ceratodontidae > Neoceratodus > Neoceratodus forsteri. Next base: position 354,756 of record JADMNL010000026.1, read on the forward strand.
AAAAGTTGTCTGGCTTACTTTCATGGAGCCAGCTGTTTTTCTATGGCAGAAACATAGTGAAATTTGGATTTGTGCGATGAATAATTTTTTTCAGGCTCACTTTCTGTGGTGAAAAACTTGGTCAGGCTCACTTTCATACAGCCGGCTGTTATTCTATTCTGAAAACGTGGTGAAATTTGAACTTGCACTGAGAAAAAATTTTTTCAGGCTCACTTTCCTGGAGCTGGCTTTTTTTCTATGCCAGAAAGATGGTGAAATTTGGACTTGCTCAGAGAAAATTTTCAGGCTCACTTTCCGTGGTGATAAAGGTGGTCAGGCTCTCTTTCATGGAGCTAGATGATTTTCTATGGCAGAAACGTGAAATTTGGACTGCGCTGTGAAAAATTTTTCAGGCTCACTTTCCTGGAGCCGCTGTTTGTCTATGCTGGAAACATGGTGAAATTTGACTTGTGCAGTGAAAAATCTTTTCAGGCTCACTTTCCGTGGTGAAAAACGTGGTCAGGCTCACTTTCATGGAGCTGGCTGTTTTTCTATGGCAGAAACACAGTGAAATTTGCACTTGCGTGGTGAAAAATTTTTTCAGACTCACTTTCCGTGGTGAAAAAGGTGGTCAGGCTCACTTTCATGGAGCCTGATGATTTTCTATGGTAGAAATGCGGTGAAATTTGGACTTGCGCGGTGAAACATTTTTTCAGGCTCACTTTCTGTGGTGAAAAAGTCAGTCAGACTCACTTTCTGGGAGCCTGATCATTTTCTATCCCAAAATTGTGGTGAAATTTGGACTTGCACGGTGAAAACTTTTTTCAGGCTCACTTTCCATGGTGAAAAAGGTGGTCAGGCTCACTTTCCTGCACCCAGCTGTTCTTGTACACCAGAAAAGCAGTGAGATTTGGACTTGTGTAATGAAAAATTTTTTCAGGCTCACTTTCCGCAGTGAAAAAGGTGGTCAGGCTCACTTTCATACCACCAGCTGTTTTTCTATGGCAGAAATGCAGTGAAATTTGGACTTGCACGGTGAATAATTTTTTCAGGTTCACTTTCTGTGGTGAAAAAGTTGGTCAGGCTCACTTTCCAGTAGCCTGAGGATTTTCTATGCCAAAATCGTGGTGAAATTTGGACTTGCGCAGAGAAAACTTTTTTCAGGCTCACTTTCCACAGTGAAAAAGGTGGTCAGGCTCACTTTCATACAGCCAGCTGTTTTTCTTTTGCAGAAACGTGAAATTTGTACTTCCGCAGTGAAAATTTTTCAGGCTCACTTTCTGAGGTGAAAAAGTTGGTCAGGCTTACTTTCCGGGAGCCTGAGGATTTTCTATCACAAAATCATGGTGAAATTTGGACTTGTGCAGGGAAAAATTTTTTCAGGCTCTCTTTCCGCAGTAAAAAAGGTGATCAGGCTTACTTTCATGGAGTCAGCTGTTTTGCTATGGCAGAAACGCGGTGAAAGTTGGACTTGCGCTGTGAAATATTTTATCAGGCTCACTTTCTGTGGTGAAAAACTTGGTCAGGCTTACTTTCTTGGAGCCGGCTGTTTTTCGATGGCAGAAACACGGTGAAATTTGGACTTGCGCAGTGAAAAATTTTTTCAGGCTCACTTTCCGCATTGAAAAAGTTAGTCAGGCTTACTTTCATGGAGCTGACTGTTTTTCTATGGCAGAAACGCGGTGAAATTTGGACTTGCACAGTGACAATTTTTTTCTGGCTCACTTTCCGCTGTGAAAAAGGTGGTCAGGCCCACTTTCATAGAGCCTGATAATATCCTAAAATAGTGGTGAAATTTGGACTTGCGTGGTGACAAATTTTTTCAGGTTCACTTTCCACGGTGAAAAAGGTAGTCAGGCTCACTTTCTTGGAGCCGGCTGTTTTTCTATGCCAGAAATATGGTGAAATTTGTACTAGCGTGATGAAAATTTTTTTCAGGCTCAGTTTCTGCAGTGAAAAAACTGGTCAGGCTCACTTTCATGGAGCCTGATGATTTCTATCCTAAAGTTGTGGTGAAATTTTTACTTCCTAATTTTTTCAGGCTCACTTTCTGCAGTGAAAAAGGTTGTCAGGCTTACTTTCATGGAGCTGGCTGTTTTTCTACGGCAGAAACGTAGTGAAATTTGGACTTGCATGGTGAATAATTTTTTTCAGGCTCACTTTCTGTGGTGAAAAACTTGGTCAGGCTCACTTTCATACAGCCGGCTGCTTTTCAATTCCGAAAACGCGGTGAAATTTGAACTTGTGCTGAGAAAAATTTTTTTCAGGCTCACTTTCCGTGGTGAAAAAGGTGGTCAGGCTCACTTTCATGGAGCCTGATGATTTTCAATGGTAGAAATGTGGTGAAATTTGGACTTGTGCGGTGAAACATTTTTTCAGGCTTACTTTCTGTGGTGAAAAAGTCAGTCAGACTCACTTTCTGGGAGCCTGATCATTTTCTACCCCAAAATTGTGGTGAAATTTGGACTTGCACGGTGAAAAATTTTTTCAGGCTCACTTTCTGCGGTGAAAAAGGTGGTTGGGCTCACTTTCCTGGAGCCGGCTTTTTTTCTATGCCAGAAAGATGGTGAAATTTGGACCTGCTCAGAGAAAAAATTTTTCAGGCTCACTTTCTGTGGTGAAAAAGGTGGTCAGGCTCTCTTTCATGGAGCCAGATGATTTTCTATGGCAGAAACATGGTGAAATTTGGACTTGCGCGGTGAAAAATTTTTTCAGGCTCACTTTCTACGGTGAAAAAGTCAGTCAGGCTCACTTTCCGGGAGCCTGATCATTTTCTATCCCAAAATCGTGGTGAAATTTGGACTTGCGCCGGTGAAAAATTTTTTCAGGCTCACTTTCCTGGAGCCGGCTGTTTTTCTATGCCAGAAACATGGTGAAATTTGGACTTGTGCGGTGAAAAATTTTTCAGGCTCACTTTCCGTGGTGAAAAGCATGGTCAGGCTCACTTTCATGGAGCTGGCTGTTTTTCTATGGCAGAAACACAGTGAAATTTGCACTTGCGTGGTGAAAAATTTTTTCAGGCTCACTTTCCGCAGTGAAAAAGGTGGTCAGGCTTACTTTCATGGAGCTGGCTGTTTTTCTATTTCAGAAACACGGTGATATTTGGACTTGAGTAATGAAAAATTTTTTCAGGCTCACTTTCCACAGTGAAAAAGGTTGTCAGGCTCACTTTCACACAACCAGCTGTTTTTCTATGGCAGAAATGCTATGAAATTTGGACTTAGCTCAGTGAAAAAAATTTTCAGGCTCACTTTCTGCGGTGAAAAAGGTGGTCAGGCTCACTTTCCTGGAGCCAGCCAGTTTTCTATGCCGGAAATACGGTGAAATTTGGACTTGCACAGTGAAAAAAGTGGTCAGGCTTACTTTCATGGAGCTGGCTGTTTTTCTACGGCAGAAACACGGTGAAATTTGGACTTGCATGGTGAAAAATTTTTTCACGCTCACTTTCTGCGGTGAAAAAGGTGGTCAGGCTTACTTTCATGGAGCCGACGGTTTTTCTATAACAGCAAAGCTCTGAAATTTGACTTGCGCGGTAAATAATTTTTTCAGGCTCACTTTCTGTGGTGAAAAAGTTGGTCAGGCTCACTTTCTGGGAGCCTGATGGATTTTCTATCCCAATATCGTGGTGAAATTTGGACTTGTGAGGTGAAAAATTTTTTCAGGCTCACATTCTGCAGTGAAAAAGGTGGTCAGGGTCACTTTCCTGGAGCCGGCTGTTTTTCTATGGCAGAAACATGGTGAAATTTGGACTTGCCTGGTGAAAAATTTTTTCAGGCTCACTTTCTGCGGTGAAAAGGTAGTCAGGCTTACTTTCATGGAGCCGGCTGTTTTTCTATGGCAGAAACGCGGTGAAATTTTGACTTGCACGGTGACAATTTTTTTCAGGCTCACTTTCTGCAGTGAGCAAGGTGGTCAGGGTCACTTTCCTGGAGCCGGCTTTTTTTCTATGGTAGAAACGCGGTGAAATTTCTACTTGCGGGGTGAAAACATTTTTCAGGCTCAATTTCTGTGGTGAAAAAAGTGGCCATGCTTACTTTCATGGAGCCGGCTGTTTTTCTATGGCAGAAACATGGTGAAATTTGGAGTTGCGTGGTGAAACATTTTTTTCAGACTCACTTTCCGCAGTGAAAAATGTGGTCAGGCTCACTTTCATGGTGCCTGCTGATTTTCTACTCTGAAATTGTGGTGAAATTTGGATTAGCGCAGTGCCAAATTTTTTAAAGCTCACTTTCTGAGATGAAAAAGGTAGTCAGGCTTACTTTCATGGAGCTGGCTGTTTTTTTATGGCAGAAACACGGTGAAATTTGGACTTGCGCGATGAATAATTTTTTCAGGCTCACTTTCTGCGATGAAAAACTTGGTCAGGCTCACTTTCATACATCCAGCTGTTTTTCTATGGCAGAATCAGGGTGAAAAAGGTGGTCAGGCTCACTTTCCTGCAGCTGACTGTTTTTCTATGGCAGAAACGAGGTGAAAGTTGGACTTGCGCAGTGACAATTTTTTTTCAGGCTCACTTTCTGCGGTGAACAAGGTGGTCAGGGTCACTTTCCTGGAGCCAGCTGTTTTTCTATGGCAGAAACACGGTCAAATTCGGACTTGCGTGGTGAAAAATTTTTTCAGGCTCACTTTCTGCAGTGAAAAACTTGGTCAGGCCTACTTTCATGGAGCTGCCTGTTTTTCTATGGCAGAAATGTGGTGAAATTTGGACTTGCGCGGTGAAAAACCTTTTCAGGCTCACTTTCTGTGGTGAAAAAGGTGGTCAGGCTCACTTTCATGGAGCCTGATGATTTTCTATCCTAAAATTGTAGTGAAATTTGGATTTGCGCCGTGCCAAATTTTTTGAAGCTCACTTTCCACCGGTGAAAAAGGTAGTCAGGCTTACTTTCATGGAGCTGGCTGTTTTTCTACGGCAGAAACATGGTGAAATTTGAACTTGCATGGTGACAAATTTTTTCACGCTCACTTTCTGAGGTGAAAAAGGTGGTCAGGCTTACTTTCATGGAACTGACGTTTTTTCTATAACAGCAAAGCGCTGAAATTTGGACTTGCGTGGTAAATTATTTTTTCAGGCTCACTTTCTGTGCTGAAAAAGTTGGTCAGGCTCACTTTCCAGGAGCCTGATGGATTTTCTATCCCAATATCGTGGTGAAATTTGGACTTGCCTGGTGAAAAATTTGTTCAGGCTCACTTTCTGTGGTGAAAAAGGTAGTCCGGCTTACTTTCATGGAGCCGGCTGTTTTTCTATGGCAGTAACATGGTGAAATTTTGACTTGCGCGGTGACAATTTTTTTCAGGCTCACTTTCTGCGGTGAACAAGGTGGTCAGGGTCACTTTCCTGGAGCCGGCTTTTTTTCTATGGTAGAAATGCCAGTGAAATTGCTACTTGTGGGGTGAAAACATTTTTCAGGCTCACTTTCTGCGGTGAAAAAAGTGGCCAGGCTTACTTTCATGGAGCCGGCTGTTTTTCTATGGCAGAAACGTGGAGAAATTTGGAGTTGCGTGGTGAAACATTTTTTCAGACTCACTTTCCGCAGTGAAAAATGTGGTCAGGCTCACTTTCGTGGTGCCTGATGATTTTCTACTCTGAAATTGTGGTGAAATTTGGATTTGCGCGATGTCAAATTTTTTCAAGCTCACTTTCTGAGATGAAAAAGGTAGTCAGGCTTACTTTCATGGAGCCGGCTGTTTTTCTATGGCAGAAATGCGGTGAAATTTGGACTTGCGCGGTGAATAATTTTTTCAGGCTCACTTTCTGCATTGGAAAAGGTGTTCAGGCTCACTTTCATACGGCTGGCTGTTTTTCTATTTCAGAAACGTGGTTAAAAAGGTGGTCAGGCTCACTTTCCTGGAGCTGGCTGTTTTTCTATTCCGAAAACGAGGTGAAATTTGGACTTGCGCGGTGAAAACTTTTTTAGGCTCACTTTCTGCATTGGAAAAGGTGATCAGGCTCACTTTTCTGGAGCTGGCTGTTTTTCTATGGCAGAAATACGGTGAAATTTGGACTTGTGCAGTGAAACATTTTTTCAGGCTCACTTTCCGTGGTGAAAAAGGTGGTCAGGGTCACTTTCCTGGAGCCGGCTGTTTTTCTATGCTGGAAATATGGTGAAATTTCAAGTTGTGTGGTGAAAATTTTTTCAGGCTCACTTTCTGCGTTGAAAAACTTGGTCAGGCTTACTTTAATTTAGGTGGCTGTTTTTCTATGTCATAAACTCGGTGAAATTTGGACTTGCATGGTGAAATAATTTTTCAGGCTCACTTTCCGTGATGAAAAAGGTAGTCAGGCTTTCATGGAGCCGGCTGTTTTTCTATGGCAGAAACGCGGTGAAATTTCGACTTGCGCGGTGAATAATTTTTTCAGGCTCACTTTCTGCAATGAAAAACTTGGTCAGGCTCACTTTCCACAGCTGGCTGTTTTCTATGGCAGAATCAGGTGAGAAAGGCGATCAGCCTCACTTGTTCTGCAGCCGACTGTTTTTCTGTAGCAGAAACACGGTGAAATTTGGACTTGAGTGATGAAAAATGTTTTCAGGCTCACTTTCTGTGGAGAAAAAGGTAGTCAGGCTTACTTTCATGGAGCCGGCTGTTTTTCTATGCAGAAACGCAGTGAAATTTCGAGTTGCGTGGTGAAAAATTTTTTCAGACTCACTTTCCGCAGTGAAAAAGGTGGTCAGGCTCACTTTCATGGAGCCTGATGATTTTCTATCCTAAATTGTGGTGAAATTTGGATTTGCGCGGTGCTAAATTTTTTCAAGCTCACTTTCCAAGATGAAAAAGGTAGTCAGGCTTACTTTCATGGAGCCGGCTGTTTTTCTATGGCAGAAACGCAGTGAAATTTGGACTTGCGTGGTGAATAATTTTTTCAGGCTCACTTTCTGTGGTGAAAAACTTGGTCAGGCTCACTTTCATGCAGCCGGCTGTTTTTCTATGTCAGAAACACGGTTAAAAATGTGGTCAGGCTCAGTTTCCTGGAGCTGGCTGTTTTTCTATTCCGAAAACATGGTGAAATTTGGAGCTGCGCGAAGAAACTTTTCAGGCTCACTTTCCGCGGTGAAAAAGGTGGTCAGGGTCACTTTCCTGGAGCCGGCTGTTTTTCTATGCTTAAAATATGGTGAAATTTTGAGTTGTGCGGTGAAAAATTTTTTCAGGCTCACTTTCCACGGTGAAAAAGGTGGTCAGGCTCACTTTCATTGAGCCGGATAATTTTCTATCTTAAAATAGTGGTGAAATTTGGACTTGCACGGTGACTAATTTTTTCAGGCTCACTTTCCAGGTTGAGAAAGGTAGTCAGGCTTACTTTCATAGAGCCAGCTGCTTTTCTATGGCAGAAATGCGGTGAGATTTTGACTTGTGCGGTGAAAATTTTTTTCATGCTCACTTTCTGTGGTGAAAAATGTTGTCCGCTTACTTTAATGGAGGTGGCTATTTTTCTATGGCAGAAACGTGGTGAAATTTGGACTTTCGAGGATACAATTTTTTTCAGGCTCACTTTCTGCATTGAAAAAGGTGGTCAGGCTCACCTTCCTGGAGCCGGCTGTTTTTCTATGGCAGAAACATAAAATTTGGACTTGCGTGGTGAAAAATTTTTTCAGGCTCACTTACCACAGTGGAAAAGGTGGTCAGGCTCACTTTCATGGAGCCTGATGATTTTCTGTCCTAAAACTGTGATGAAATTAGGACTTGTGCGGTGCCAAATTTTTTCAGGTTCACTTTCCAGTTTGAAAAACTTGTTCAGGCTCACTTTCATACAGCCAGCTGTTTTTCTATGGCAGAAGCACGGTGAAAAAGGTGGTCAGGCTCACTTTCCTGGAGCCAGTTGTTTTTCTATTCCAAAAATGCGGTGAAATTTGGACTTGCGCTGAGAAAAATTTTTTCAGGCTCATTTTCCTTGGTAAAAACGTGGTCAGGCTCACTTTCATACAGTCGGCTGTTTTTCTATGGCAGAAACGCGATGAAATTTGGACTTGTGTTGTGACAATTTTTTTCAGGCTCACTTTCCGTGGTGAACAAGGTGGTCAGGGTCACTTTCCTGGAGCTGTCTGTTTTTCTATGGCAGAAACGCGGTGAAAGTCGGACTTGCATGGTGAAAAATTTTTTCAGACTCACTTTCTGTGGTGAAAATTGTGGTCAGGGTCAGTTTCCTGGAGCCGCCTGTTTTTTGTATGTCAGAAACGCAGTGAAATCTGGACTTGCGCGGTGACAATTTTTTTCAGGCTCACTTTCCACAGTGAAAAAGGTGGTCAGGCTCACTTTCCCAAGCTGGCTGTTTTTCTATTCCAAAAACGCGGGTGAATGTTGGACTTGCTTGGTGACAATTTTTTTCAGGCTCACTTTCTGCGGTGAACAAGGTGGTCAGGGTCACTTTCCTGGAGCCAGCTGTTTTTCTATGGCAGAAACACGGTCAAATTCGGACTTGCGTGGTGAAAAATTTTTTCAGGCTCACTTTCTGTGGTGAAAAACTTGGTCAGGCCTACTTTCATGGAGCTGGCTGTTTTTCTATGGCAGAAACATGGTGAAATTTGGACTTGCACGGTGAAAAACTTTTTCAGGCTCACTTTCTGTGGTAAAAAAGGTGGTCAGGCTCACTTTCATGGAGCCTGATGATTTTCTATCCTAAAATTGTAGTGAAATTTGGATTTGCACCGTGCCAAATTTTTTGAAGCTCACTTTCCATGGTGAAAAAGGTAGTCAGGCTTACTTTCATGGAGCTGGCTGTTTTTCTATGCAGAAACGTGGTGAAATTTGGACTAGCGCTTTGAATAATTTTTTCAGGCTCACTTTCTGCGATGAAAAACTTGGTCAGGCTCACTTTCATACAGCCTGCTGTTTTTCTATTGCAGAATCAGGGTGAAAAAGGCGGTCAGGCTCACTTTCCTGCAGCCGACTGTTTTTCTATGGCATAAACGCGGTGAAATTTGGACTTGCACAGTGACAATTTTTTTCAGGCTCACTTTCTGTGGTGAACAAGGTGGTCAGGGTCACTTTCCTGGAGCTGTATGTTTTTCTATGGCAGAAACGCGGTGAAATTCGGACTTGCATGGTGAAACATTTTTTCAGACTCACTTTCTGTGGTGAAAATTGTGGTCAGGGTCAGTTTCCTGGAGCCGCCTGTTTTTTGTATGTCAGAAACGCAGTGAAATCTGGACTTGCGCGGTGACAATTTTTTTCAGGCTCACTTTCCACAGTGAAAAAGGTGGTCAGGCTCACTTTCCCAAGCTGGCTGTTTTTCTATTCCAAAAACGCGGTGAATGTTGGACTTGCTTGGTGACAATTTTTTTCAGGCTCACTTTCTGCGGTGAACAAGGTGGTCAGGGTCACTTTCCTGGAGCCAGCTATTTTTCTATGGCAGAAACACGGTCAAATTCGGACTTGCGTGGTGAAAAATTTTTTCAGGCTCACTTTCTGTGGTGAAAAACTTGGTCAGGCCTACTTTCATGGAGCTGGCTGTTTTTCTATGGCAGAAACATGGTGAAATTTGGACTTGCACGGTGAAAAACTTTTTCAGGCTCACTTTCTGTGGTAAAAAAGGTGGTCAGGCTCACTTTCATGGAGCCTGATGATTTTCTATCCTAAAATTGTAGTGAAATTTGGATTTGCACCGTGCCAAATTTTTTTGAAGCTCACTTTCCATGGTGAAAAAGGTAGTCAGGCTTACTTTCATGGAGCTGGCTGTTTTTCTATGCAGAAACGAGTGAAATTTGGACTAGCGCTTTGAATAATTTTTTCAGGCTCACTTTCTGCGATGAAAAACTTGGTCAGGCTCACTTTCATACAGCCTGCTGTTTTTCTATTGCAGAATCAGGGTGAAAAAGGCGGTCAGGCTCACTTTCCTGCAGCCGACTGTTTTTCTATGGCATAAACGCGGTGAAATTTGGTCTTGCACAGTGACAATTTTTTTCAGGCTCACTTTCTGTGGTGAACAAGGTGGTCAGGGTCACTTTCCTGGAGCCAGCTGTTTTTCTATGGCAGAAACACGGTCAAATTCGGACTTGCAGTTTGAAAAATTTTTTCAGGCTCACTTTCTGCGGTGAAAAACTTGGTCAGGCCTACTTTCATGGAGCCGGCTGTTTTTCTATGGCAGAAACATGGTTAAATTTGGACTTGCGTGGTGAAAAATTTTTTCAGGCTCACTTTTTGTGGTGAAAAAGGTGGTCAGGCTTACTTTCATGGAACTGACGGTTTTTCTATAACAGCAAAGCGCTGAAATTTGGACTTGCGCGGTAAATTATTTTTTCAGGCTCACTTTCTGTGCTGAAAAAGTTGGTCAGGCTCACTTTCCAGGAGCCTGATGGATTTTCTATCCCATATCGTGGTGAAATTTGACTTGCCTGGTGAAAAATTTGTTCAGGCTCACTTTCTGTGGTGAAAAAAGGTAGTCCGGCTTACTTTCATGGAGCCGGCTGTTTTTCTATGGCAGTAACATGGTGAAATTTTGACTTGCGTGGTGACAATTTTTTTCAGGCTCACTTTCTGCGGTGAACAAGGTGGTCAGGGTCACTTTCCTGGAGCCGGCTTTTTTTCTATGGTAGAAATGCCAGTGAAATTGCTACTTGTGGGGTGAAAACATTTTTCAGGCTCACTTTCTGCGGTGAAAAAAGTGGCCAGGCTTACTTTCATGGAGCCGGCTGTTTTTCTATGGCAGAAACGTGGTGAAATTTGGAGTTGCGTGAAACATTTTTCATACTCACTTCCGTGAGTGAAAATGTGGTCAGGCTACTTTGTGGTGCCTGATGATTTTCACTCTGAAATTGTGGTGAAATTTGGATTTTGCGCGATGTCAAATTTTTTAAGCTCACTTTCTGAGATGAAAAAGGTAGTCAGGCTTACTTTCATGGAGCGGCTGTTTTTCTATGGTAGAAATGCGTGAAATTTGACTTTGCTGGTGAATAATTTTTTCAGGCTCACTTTCTGCATTGGAAAAGGTGTTCAGGCTCACTTTCATACGGCTGGCTGTTTTTCTATTTCAGAAACGTGGTTAAAAAGGTGGTCAGGCTCACTTTCCTGGAGCTGGCTGTTTTTCTATTCCGGAAACGAGGTGAAATTTGGACTTGCGCGGTGAAAACTTTTAGGCTCACTTTCTGCATTGGAAAAGGTGATCAGGCTCACTTTTCTGGAGCTGGCTGTTTTTCTATGGCAGAAATACGGTGAAATTTGGACTTGTGCAGTGAAACATTTTTTCAGGCTCACTTTCCGTGGTGAAAAAGGTGGTCAGGGTCACTTTCCTGGAGCCGGCTGTTTTTCTATGCTGGAAATATGGTGAAATTTCGAGTTGTGTGGTGAAAATTTTTTCAGGCTCACTTTCTGCGTTGAAAAACTTGGTCAGGCTTACTTTAATTTAGGTGGCTGTTTTTCTATGTCATAAACTCGGTGAAATTTGGACTTGCATGGTGAAATATTTTTCAGGCTCACTTTCCGTGATGAAAAAGGTAGTCTGGCTTTCATGGAGCCGGCTGTTTTTCTATGGCAGAAACGCGGTGAAATTTCGACTTGCGCGGTGAATAATTTTTTCAGGCTCACTTTCTGCAATGAAAAACTTGGTCAGGCTCACTTTCATACAGCTGGCTGTTTTTCTATGGCAGAATCAGGGTGAGAAAGGCGATCAGCCTCACTTGTTCTGCAGCCGACTGTTTTTCTGTAGCAGAAACACGGTGAAATTTGGACTTGAGTGATGAAAAATGTTTTCAGGCTCACTTTCTGTGGAGAAAAAGGTAGTCAGGCTTACTTTCATGGAGCCGGCTGTTTTTCTATGCAGAAACGCAGTGAAATTTCGAGTTGCGTGGTGAAAAATTTTTTCAGACTCACTTTCCGCAGTGAAAAAGGTGGTCAGGCTCACTTTCATGGAGCCTGATGATTTTCTATCCTAAAATTGTGGTGAAATTTGGATTTGCGCGGTGCTAAATTTTTTCAAGCTCACTTTCCAAGATGAAAAGGTAGTCAGGCTTACTTTCATGGAGCCGGCTGTTTTTCTATGGCAGAAACGCAGTGAAATTTGGACTTGCGTGGTGAATAATTTTTTCAGGCTCACTTTCTGTGGTGAAAAACTTGGTCAGGCTCACTTTCATGCAGCCGGCTGTTTTTCTATGTCAGAAACACGGTTAAAAATGTGGTCAGGCTCAGTTTCCTGGAGCTGGCTGTTTTTCTATTCTGAAAACATGGTGAAATTTGGAGCTGCGCGGTGAAACTTTTTCAGGCTCACTTTCCGCGGTGAAAAAGGTGGTCAGGGTCACTTTCCTGAAGCCGGCTGTTTTTCTATGCTTAAAATATGGTGAAATTTTGAGTTGTGCGGTGAAAAATTTTTTCAGGCTCACTTTCCACGGTGAAAAAGGTGGTCAGGCTCACTTTCATTGAGCCGGATAATTTTCTATCTTAAAATAGTGGTGAAATTTGGACTTGCACGGTGACTAATTTTTTCAGGCTCACTTTCCAGGTTGAGAAAGGTAGTCAGGCTTACTTTCATAGAGCCAGCTGTTTTTCTATGGCAGAAATGCGGTGAGATTTTGACTTGCCGGTGAAAATTTTTTTCATGCTCACTTTCTGCGGTGAAAAATGTTGTCCGCTTACTTTAATGGAGGTGGCTATTTTTCTATGGCAGAAACGTGGTGAAATTTGGACTTTCGCGGATACAATTTTTTTCAGGCTCACTTTCTGCATTGAAAAAGGTGGTCAGGCTCACCTTCCTGGAGCCGGCTGTTTTTCTATGGCAGAAACATAAAATTTGGACTTGTGTGGTGAAAAATTTTTTCAGGCTCACTTACCACAGTGGAAAAGGTGGTCAGGCTCACTTTCATGGAGCCTGATGATTTTCTGTCCCAAAACTGTGATGAAATTAGACTTGTGCGGTGCCAAATTTTTCAGGTTCACTTTCCAGTTTGAAAACTTGTTCAGGCTCACTTTCATACAGCCAGCTGTTTTTCATGGCAGAAGCACGGTGAAAAAGGTGGTCAGCTCACTTTCCTGGAGCCAGTTGTTTTCTATTCCAAAATGCGTGAATTTGGACTTGCGCTGAGAAAATTTTTTCAGGCTCATTTTCCTTGGTAAAACGTGGTCAGGCTCACTTTCATACAGTCGGCTGTTTTTCTATGGCAGAAACGCGATGAAATTTGGACTTGTGTTGTGACAATTTTTTTCAGGCTCACTTTCCGTGGTGAACAAGGTGGTCAGGGTCACTTTCCTGGAGCTGTCTGTTTTTCTATGGCAGAAACGCGGTGAAAGTCGGACTTGCATGGTGAAAAATTTTTTCAGACTCACTTTCTGTGGTGAAAATTGTGGTCAGGGTCAGAAACGCAGTGAAATCTGGACTTGCGCGGTGACAATTTTTTTCAGGCTCACTTTCCACAGTGAAAAAGGTGGTCAGGCTCACTTTCCCAAGCTGGCTGTTTTTCTATTCCAAAAACGCGGTGAATGTTGGACTTGCTTGGTGACAATTTTTTTCAGGCTCACTTTCTGAGGTGAACAAGGTGGTCAGGGTCACTTTCCTGGAGCCAGCTGTTTTTCTATGGCAGAAACACGGTCAAATTCGGACTTGCGTGGTGAAAAATTTTTTCAGGCTCACTTTCTGCGATGAAAAACTTGGTCAGGCCTACTTTCATGGAGCCGGCTGTTTTTCTATGGCAGAAACGTGGTGAAATTTGGACTTGCACGGTGAAAAACTTTTTCAGGCTCACTTTCTGTGGTAAAAAAGGTGGTCAGGCTCACTTTCATGGAGCCTGATGATTTTCTATCCTAAAATTGTAGTGAAATTTGGATTTGCACCGTGCCAAATTTTTTGAAGCTCACTTTCCATGGTGAAAAAGGTAGTCAGGCTTACTTTCATGGAGCTGGCTGTTTTTCTATGCAGAAACGTGGTGAAATTTGGACTAGCGCTTTGAATAATTTTTTCAGGCTCACTTTCTGCGATGAAAAACTTGGTCAGGCTCACTTTCATACAGCCTGCTGTTTTTCTATTGCAGAATCAGGGTGAAAAAGGCGGTCAGGCTCACTTTCCTGCAGCCGACTGTTTTTCTATGGCATAAACGCGGTGAAATTTGGACTTGCACAGTGACAATTTTTTTCAGGCTCACTTTCTGTGGTGAACAAGGTGGTCAGGGTCACTTTCCTGGAGCCAGCTGTTTTTCTATGGCAGAAACACGGTCAAATTCGGACTTGCCGTTTGAAAAATTTTTTCAGGCTCACTTTCTGCGGTGAAAAACTTGGTCAGGCCTACTTTCATGGAGCCGGCTGTTTTTCTATGGCAGAAACATGGTTAAATTTGGACTTGCGTGGTGAAAAATTTTTTCAGGCTCACTTTTTGTGGTGAAAAAGGTGGTCAGGCTCACTTTCATGGAGCCTGATGATTTTCTATCCTAAAATTGTGTTGAAATTTGGACTTGCATGGTACCAAATTTTTTGAAGCTCACTTTCCACGGTGAAAAAGGTAGTCAGGCTTACTTTCATGGAGCCAGCTGTTTTTCTATTTATGAAACGCTGTGAAATTTGGACTTGCGTGGTGAAAATTTTTTTCATGCTCACTTTCTGTGGTGAAAAATGTCAGGCTTACTTTAATGGAGGTGGCTATTTTTCTATGGCAGAAACGTGAAATTTGGACTTTCGAGGAGACAATTTTTTTCAGGCTCTCTTTCTGCATTGAAAAAGGTGGTCAGGCTCACCTTCCTGGAGCCGGCTGTTTTTCTATGGCAGAAACATAAAATTTGGACTTGCGTGGTGAAAAATTTTTTCAGGCTCACTTAACACAGTGGAAAAGGTGGTCAGGCTCACTTTCATGGAGCCTGATGATTTTCTGTCCTAAAACTGTGATGAAATTAGGACTTGTGCGGTGCCAAATTTTTTCAGGTTCACTTTCCAGTTTGAAAAACTTGTTCAGGCTCACTTTCATACAGCCGGCTGTTTTTCTATGGCAGAAGCACGGTGAAAAAGGTGGTCAGGCTCACTTTCCTGGAGCCGGTTGTTTTTCTATTCCAAAAATGCGGTGAAATTTGGACTTGTGCAGAGAAAAATTTTTTCAGGCTCACTTTCCTTGGTGAAAAACGTGGTCAGGTTCACTTTCATACAGCCGGCTGTTTTTCTATGGCAGAAACGCGGTGAAATTTGGACTTGCGTTGTGACAATTTTTTTCTGGCTCACTTTCCGTGAACAAGGTGGTCAGGGTCACTTTCCTGGAGCTGTCTGTTTTCTATGGCAGAAACGCTGTGAAATTCGGACTTGCATGGTGAAACATTTTTTCAGACTCACTTTCTGTGGTGAAAATTGTGGTCAGGGTCAGTTTCCTAGAGCCGCCTGTTTTTTGTATGTCAGAAACGCAGTGAAATCTGGACTTGTGCGGTGACAATTTTTTTCAGGCTCACTTTCCACAGCGAAAAAGGTGGTCAGGCTCACTTTCCCAAGCTGGCTGTTTTTCTATTCCAAAAACGCGGTGAAATTTGGACTTGCGCCGAGAAAAATTTTTTCAGGCTCACTTTCTGCATGGGAAAAGGTGGTCAGGCTCACTTTCCTGGAGCCGGCTGTTTTTCTATGGCAGAAACGCGGTGAAATTTGGACTTGCGCGATGAATAATTTTTTCATGCTCACTTTCTGCGATGAAAAACTTGGTCAGGCTCACTTTCATACAGCCGGCTGTTTTTCCATGGCAGAATCAGGGTGAAAAAGGCAGTCAGGCTCACTTTCCTGCAGCCGACTGTTTTTCTATGGCATAAACGCGGTGAAATTTGGACTTGCACAGTGACAATTTTTTTCAGGCTCACTTTCTGTGGTGAACAAGGTAGTCAGGTCACTTTCCTGAGCCAGCTGTTTTCTATGGCAGAACACGGTCAAATTCGGACTTCTGCGGTTTGAAAAATTTTTCAGGCTCACTTTCTTTGTGTGAAAAACTTGGTCAGGCCTACTTCATGGAGCGGCTGTTTTTCTATGGCAGAAACATGTTAAATTTGACTCATGCTGAAAATTTTTCAGGCTCACTTTTGTGGTGAAAGGTGGTCAGGCTCACTTTCATGGAGCCTGATGATTTTCTATCCTAAAATTGTGTTGAAATTTGGACTTGCATGGTACCAAATTTTTTGAAGCTCACTTTCCACGGTGAAAAAGGTAGTCAGGCTTACTTTCATGGAGCCAGCTGTTTTTCTATTTCAGAAACGCGGTGAAATTTGGACTTGCGTGGTGAAAATTTTTTTCATGCTCACTTTCTGAGGTGAAAAATGTCAGGCTTACTTTAATGGAGGTAGCTATTTTTCTATGGCAGAAACGTCGTGAAATTTGGACTTTCCCGGAGACAATTTTTTTCAGGCTCACTTTCTGCATTGAAAAAGGTGGTCAGGCTCACCTTCCTGGAGCCGGCTGTGTTTCTATGGCAGAAACATAAAATTTGGACTTGCGTGGTGAAAAATTTTTTCAGGCTCACTTACCACAGTGGAAAAGGTGGTCAGGCTCACTTCATGGAGCCTGATGATTTTCTGTCCAAAACTGTGATGAAATTAGACTTGTGCGGTGCCAAATTTTTTCAGGTTCACTTTCCAGTTTGAAAAACTTGTTCAGGCTCACTTTCATACAGCCGGCTGTTTTTCTATGGCAGAAGCACGGTGAAAAAGGTGGTCAGGCTCACTTTCCTGGAGCCGGTTGTTTTTCTATTCCAAAAATGCGGTGAAAGTTGGACTTGCGCTGAGAAAAATTTTTTCAGGCTCACTTTCCTTGGTGAAAAACATGGTCAGGTTCACTTTCATACAGCCAGCTGTTTTTCTATGGCAGAAACGCGGTGAAATTTGGACTTGCGTTGTGACAATTTTTTTCTGGCTCACTTTCGGTGAACAAGGTGGTCAGGGTCACTTTCCTGGAGCTGTCTGTTTGTCTATGGCAGAAACGCGGTGAAATTCGGACTTGCATGGTGAAACATTTTTTCAGACTCACTTTCTGTGGTGAAAATTGTGGTCAGGGTCAGTTTCCTGGAGCCGCCTGTTTTTTGTATGTCAGAAACGCAGTGAAATCTGGACTTGTGCGGTGACAATTTTTTTCAGGCTCACTTTCCACAGCGAAAAAGGTGGTCAGGCTCACTTTCCCAAGCTGGCTGTTTTTCTATTCCAAAAACGCGGTGAAATTTGGACTTGCGCCGAGAAAAATTTTTTCAGGCTCACTTTCTGCTTGGGAAAAGGTGGTCAGGCTCACTTTCCTGGAGCCGGCTGTTTTTCTATGGCAGAAACGCGTGAAATTTGGACTTGCGCGATGAATAATTTTTTCAGGCTCACTTTCTGAGATGAAAAACTTGGTCAGGCTCACTTTCATACAGCCGGCTGTTTTTCTATGGCAGAATCAGGGTGAAAAAGGCAGTCAGGCTCACTTTCCTGCAGCTGACTGTTTTTCTATTGCAGAAACGCGGTGAATGTTGGACTTGCGTGGTGACAATTTTTTTCAGGCTCACTTTCATGTGAACATGGTGGTCATGTGGTCACTTTCCTGAACCAGCTGTTTTCTATGGCAGAAACACGGTCAAATTGGACTTCTCATGGTGAAAAAATTTTTCAGGCTCACTTCTGCAGTGAAAACTTGGTCAGGCCTACTTTCATGGAGCCGGGCTGTTTTCATGGCAGAAACATGGTGAATTTGACTTGCACGGTGAAAACTTTTCAGGCTCACTTTCTGTGGTAAAGGTGGTCAGGCTCACTTTATGGAGCCTGATGATTTTCTATCCTAAAATTGTAGTGAAATTTGGATTTGCACCTTGCCAAATTTTTGCTTCACTTTCCAGTATGAAAAGGGTAGTCAGGCTTACTTTATGGAGCTGGCTGTTTTGCTATGCAGAAACGCGGTGAAATTTGGACTTGCGCTTTGAATAATTTTTTCAGGCTCACTTTCTACGATGAAAAACTTGGTCAGGCTCACTTTCATACAGCCTGCTGTTTTTCTATTGCAGAATTAGGTTGAAAAAGGCGGTCAGGCTCACTTTCCTGCAGCCGACTGTTTTTCTATGGCATAAATGCGGTGAAATTTGGACTTGCACAGTGACAATTTTTTTCAGGCTCACTTTCCGCGGTGAAAAAGGTGGTCAGGCCCACTTTCATAGAGCCTGATAATATCCTAAAATAGTGGTGAAATTTGGACTTGCGTGGTGACAAATTTTTTCAGGCTCACTTTCCACGGTGAAAAAGGTAGTCAGGCTCACTTTTTTGGAGCCGGCTGTTTTTCTATGCCAGAAATATGGTGAAATTTGTACTAGCGTGATGAAAATTTTTTTCAGGCTCAGTTTCTGCAGTGAAAAAAGTGGTCAGGCTCACTTTCATGGAGCCTGATGATTTCATCCTCAAAGTTGTGGTGAAATTTTACTTCCTAATTTTTTCAGGCTCACTTTCTGCAGTGAAAAAGGTTGTCAGGCTTACTTTCACGGAGCTGGCTGTTTTTCTACGGCAGAAACGTAGTGAAATTTGGACTTGCGTGGTGAATAATTTTTTTCAGGCTCACTTTCTGTGGTGAAAAACTTGGTCAGGCTCACTTTCATACAGCCGGCTGTTTTTCAATTCCGAAAACGTGGTGAAATTTGAACTTGTGCCGAGAAAAATTTTTTTCAGGCTCACTTTCCGTGGTGAAAAAGGTGGTCAGGCTCACTTTCATGGAGCCTGATGATTTTCTATGGTAGAAATGCGGTGAAATTTGGACTTGTGCGGTGAAACATTTTTTCAGGCTCACTTTCTGTGGTGAAAAAGTCAGTCAGACTCACTTTCTGGGAGCCTGATCATTTTCTATCCCAAAATTGTGGTGAAATTTGGACTTGCACGGTGAAAAATTTTTTCAGGCTCACTTTCTACGGTGAAAAAGGTGGTCGGGCTCACTTTCCTGGAGCCGGCTTTTTTTCTATGCCAGAAAGATGGTGAAATTTGGACCTGCTCATAGAAAAAATTTTTCAGGCTCACTTTCTGTGGTGAAAAAGGTGGTCGGGCTCACTTTCCTGGAGCCGGCTTTTTTTCTATGCCAGAAAGATGGTGAAATTTGGACCTGCTCAGAGAAAAAAATTTTCAGGCTCACTTTCTGTGGTGAAAAAGGTGGTCAGGCTCTCTTTCATGGAGCCAGATGATTTTCTATGGCAGAAACATAGTGAAATTTGGACTTGCTGATGAAAAATTTTCAGGCTCACTTTCTACGGTGAAGTCATCAGGCTCACTTTCTGGGAGCCTGATCATTTTCTATCCCAAAATCGTGGTGAAATTTGGACTGCGTAGTGAAAATTTTTTCAGGCTCACTTTCCTGGAGCCGGCTGTTTTCTATGCCAGAAACATGGTGAAATTTGACTTGTGCGGTGAAAAATTTTCAGGCTCACTTTCTGTGGTGAAAAAGCGGTCAGGCTCACTTTCATGGAGCTGGCTGTTTTTCATGGCAGAAACACAGTGAAATTTGCACTTGCGTGGTGAAAAATTTTTTCAGGCTCACTTTCCGCAGTGAAAAAGGTGGTCTGGCTTACTTTCATGGAGCTGGCTGTTTTTCTATTTCAGAAACACGGTGATATTTGGACTTGTGTAATGAAAAATTTTTTCAGGCTCGCTTTCCGCAGTGAAAAAGGTTGTCAGGCTCACTTTCACACAACCAGCTGTTTTTCTATGGCAGAAATGCTATGAAATTTGGACTTGCTCAGTGAAAAAAGTGGTCAGGCTTACTTTCATGGAGCTGGCTGTTTTTCCACGGCAGAAACACGGTGAAATTTGGACTTGCATGGTGAAAAATTTTTTCACGCTCACTTTCTGTGTGAAAAAGGTGGTCAGGCTTACTTTCATGGAGCCAACGGTTTTTCTATAACAGCAAAGCTCTGAAATTTGGACTTGCGCTGTAAATAATTTTTTCAGGCTCACTTTCTGTGGTGAAAAAGTTGGTCAGGCTCACTTTCCGGGAGCCTGATGGATTTTCTATCCCAATATCGTGAAATTTGGACTTGTGAGGGAAAATTTTTTCAGGCTCACATTCTGCAGTGAAAAAGGTGGTCAGGGTCACTTTCCTGGAGCCGGCTGTTTTTCTATGGCAGAAACATGGTGAAATTTGACTTGCCTGGTGAAAAATTTTTTCAGGCTCACTTTCTGGGGTGAAAAGGTAGTCAGGCTTACTTTCATGGAGCCGGCTGTTTTTCTATGGCAGAAACGCGGTGAAATTTTGACTTGCGCGGTGACAATTTTTTTCAGGCTCACTTTCTGCAGTGAGCAAGGTGGTCAGGGTCACTTTCCTGGAGCCAGCTTTTTTTCTATGGTAGAAACGCGGTGAAATTTCTACTTGAGGGGTGAAAACATTTTTCAGGCTCACTTTCTGTGGTGAAAAAAGTGGCCAGGCTTACTTTCATGGAGCCGGCTGTTTTTCTATGGCAGAAACATGGTGAAATTTGGAGTTGCGTGGTGAAACATTTTTTCAGACTCACTTTCCGCAGTGAAAAATGTGGTCAGGCTCACTTTCATGGTGCCTGCTGATTTTCACTCTGAAATTGTGGTGAAATTTGGATTAGCGGTGCCAAATTTTTAAAGCTCACTTCTGAGATGAAAAGGTAGTCAGGCTTACTTTCATGGAGCTGGCTGTTTTCTATGGCAGAAACACGGTGAAATTTGGACTATGCGATGAATAATTTTTTCAGGCTCACTTTCTGTGGGAAAACCTTGGTCAGGCTCACTTTCATACAGCCGTCGTTTTTCTATGGCAGAATCAGGGTGAAAGGTGGTCAGGCTCACTTTCCTGCAGCTGACTGTTTTCTATGGCAGAAACGTGTGACAGTTGGACTTGGCGCAGTGACAATTTTTTTCAGGCTCACTTTCGCGGTGAACAAGGTGGTCAGGGTCACTTTCCTGAGCCAGCTGTTTTCTCTGGCAGAAACACGGTCAATCTGGACTTGGGTGGTGAAAAATTTTTCAGCCTCACTTTCTGCAGTGAAAACTTGGTCAGCCTACTTTCTCATGGAGCTGGCTGTTTTTCTACGGCAGAAACATGGTGAAATTTGGACTTGCATGGTGAAAAATTTTTTCACGCTCACTTTCTGCTGTGAAAAAGGTGGTCAGGCTTACTTTCATGGAACTGACGGTTTTTCTATAACAGCAAAGCTCTGAAATTTGGACTTGCACGGTAAATTATTTTTTCAGGCTCACTTTCTGTGCTGAAAAAGTTGGTCAGGCTCACTTTCCAGGAGCCTAATGGATTTTCTATCCCAATATCGTGGTGAAATTTGGACTTGTGAGGTGAAAAATTTTTTCAGGCTCATATTCTGCAGTGAAAAAGGTGGTCAGGGTCACTTTCCTGGAGCCGGCTGTTTTTCTATGGCAGAAAGTGGTGAAATTTGGACTTGCCTGGTGAAAAACTTGTTCAGGCTCACTTTCTGTGGTGAAAAAATGTAGTCAGGCTTACTTTCATGGAGCCGGCTGTTTTTCTATGGCAGAAACGTGGTGAAATTTTGACTTGCGCGGTGACAATTTTTTTCAGGCTCACTTTCTGCGGTGAACAAGGTGGTCAGGGTCACTTTCCTGGAGCCGGCTTTTTTTCTATGGTAGAAATGCCGGTGAAATTGCTACTGCGGGTGAAAACATTTTCAGGCTCACTTTCTGCGGTGAAAAAGTAGCCAGGCTTACTTTCATGGAGCCGGCTGTTTTCTGCATGGCAGAAACGCAGGAAATTTGAGTTATGCAGTGAAACATTTTTCAGACTCACTTTCCTGCAGTGAAAATGTGTCAGGCTCACTTTCATGGTGCCTGATGATTTTCTACTCTGAAATTTTGGTGAAATTTGGATTTGCACGATGTCAAATTTTTTCAAGCTCACTTTCTGAGATGAAAAAGGTAGTCAGGCTTACTTTCATGGAGCCGGCTGTTTTTCTATGGCAGAAATGCGGTGAAATTTGGACTTGCGCGGTGAATAATTTTTTCAGGCTCACTTTCTGCATTGGAAAAGGTGTTCAGGCTCACTTTCATACAGCCGGCTGTTTTTCTATTTCAGAAACACGGTTAAAAAGGTGGTCAGGCTCACTTTCCTGGAGCTGGCTGTTTTTCTATTCTGAAAACGAGGTGAAATTTGGACTTGCGCGGTGAAAACTTTTAGGCTCACTTTCTGCATTGGAAAAGGTGATCAGGCTCACTTTTCTGGAGCCGGCTGTTTTTCTTTGGCAGAAATACGGTGAAATTTGGACTTGTGCAGTGAAACATTTTTTCAGGCTCACTTTCCGTGGTGAAAAAGGTGGTCAGGGTCACTTTCCTGGAGCCGGCTGTTTTTCTATGCTGGAAATATGGTGAAATTTCGAGTTGTGTGGTGAAAATTTTTTCAGGCTCACTTTCTGCGTTGGAAAACTTGGTCAGGCTTACTTTAATTTAGGTGGCTGTTTTTCTATGTCATAAACTTGGTGAAATTTGGACTTGCATGGTGAAATATTTTTTCAGGCTCACTTTCCGTGATGAAAAAGGTAGTCAGGCTTTCATGGAGCCGGCTGTTTTTCTATGGCAGAAACGTGGTGAAATTTGGAGTTGCGCAGTGAAAATTTTTTTCAGGCTCACTGTCTGTGGTGAAAAAGGTGGTCAGGCTCACTTTCATGGAGCCTTATGATTTTCTATCCTAAAACTGTAGTGAAATTTGGATTTGCGCCATGCCAAATTTTTTGAAGCTCACTTTCCATGGTGAAAAAGGTAGTCAGGCTTACTTTCATGGAGCTGGCTGTTTTTCTATGGCAGAAACGCGGTGAAATTTGGACTTGCGCGGTGAATAATTTTTTCAGGCTCACTTTCTGCTGTGAAAAACTTAGGCTCACTTTCATACAGCAAGCTGTTTTTCTATGGCAGAAACACAGTTAAAAAGGTGGTCTGGCTCACTTTCCTGGAGCCGGCTGTTTTTCTAAGGTAGAAACATGGTGCAATTTGACTTGGCGAGTGAAAACTTTTTTCAGGCTCACTTTCTGCAGTGAAAAAGGTTGTCAGAGTCACTTTCATACAGCCGGCTGTTTTTCTATGGCAGAATCAGGGTGAAAAAGGTGGTCCAGCTCACTTTCCTGCAGCTGACTGTTTTTCTACGGCAGAAACGTGGTGAAAGTTGGACTTGCGCCGTGACAATTTTTTTCAGGCTCACTTTCTGCGCTGAAAAACTTGGTCAGGCCTACTTTCATGGAGCTGGCTGTTTTTCCATGGCAGAAACGTGAAATTTGGACTTGCGCGGTGAAAAACTTTTTCAGGCTCACTTTCTGTGGTGAAAAGGTGGTCAGGCTCACTTATGGAGCCTGATGATTTTCTATCCTAAAATCGAGTGAAATCGATTTGCGCCGTACAAATTTTTTGAAGCTCACTTTCCACGGTGAAAAAGGTAGTCAGGCTTACTTTCATGGAGCTGGCTGTTTTTCTATGGCAGAAACATGGTGAAATTTGAACTTGCATGGTGAAATATTTTTTCACGCTCACTTTCTGCAGTGAAAAAGGTGGTCAGGCTTACTTTCATGGAGCTGACGGTTTTTGTATAACAGCAAAGCTCTGAAATTTGGACTTGCGCGGTAAATTATTTTTTCAGGCTCACTTTCTGTGGTGAAAAAGTTGGTCCGGCTCACTTTCCATGAGCCTGATGGATTTTCTATGCCAATATCGTGGTGAAATTTGGACTTGTGAGGTGAAAAATTTTTTCAGGCTCACAATCTGCAGTGAAAAAGGTGTTCAGGCTCACTTTCATACAGCCGGCTGTTTTTCTATTTCAGAAACGCGGTTAAAAAGGTGGTCAGGCTCACTTTCCTGGAGCTGGCTGTTTTTCTATTCCGAAAACGAGGTGAAATTTCAACTCGCACGGTGAAATCTTTTTCAGGCTCACTTTCTGCATTGGAAAAGGTGATCAGGCTCACTTTTCTGGAGCCGGCTGTTTTTCTATGGCAGAAATGTGGTGAAATTTGGTCTTGCGAAGTGAAACATTTTTTCAGGCTCACTTTCCGCAGTGAAAGAGGTGGTCAGAGTCACTTTCCTGGAGCCGGCTGTTTTTCTATGCTGGAAATATGGTGAAATTTTGAGTTGTGTGGTGAAAATTTTTTCAGGCTCACTTTCTGCGTTGAAAAACTTGGTCAGGCTTACTTTAATTTAGGTGGCTGTTTTTCTATGTCATAAACTCGGTGAAATTTGGACTTGCATGGTGAAATAATTTTTCAGGCTCACTTTCCATGATGAAAAAGGTAGTCAGGCTTTCATGGAGC
This sequence comes from Neoceratodus forsteri, assembly GCA_016271365.2. NCBI lineage: Eukaryota > Metazoa > Chordata > Ceratodontiformes > Ceratodontidae > Neoceratodus > Neoceratodus forsteri. The sequence continues at coordinate 378,871 of JADMNL010000026.1, forward strand.
CGGCTGTTTTTCTATGGCAGAAACGCAGTGAAATTTGGACTTGCGCGGTGAATAATTTTTTCAGGCTCACTTTCTGCAATGAAAAACTTGGTCAGGCTCACTTTCATACAGCCGGCTGTTTTTCTATGGCAGAATCAGGGTGAGAAAGGAGATCAGCCTCACTTGTCCTGCAGCCGACTGTTTTTCTATGGAAGAAACGCGGTGAAATTTGGACTTGAGTGGTGAAAAATTTTTTCAGGCTCACTGTCTGTGGAGAAAAAGGTAGTCAGGCTTACTTTCATGGAGCCTGCTGTTTTTCTATGCAGAAACACAGTGAAATTTCGAGTTGCGCGGTGAAAAATTTTTTCAGACTCACTTTCCGCAGTGAAAAAGGTGGTCAGGCTCACTTTCATGGAGCCTGATGATTTTCTATCCTAAAATTGTGGTGAAATTTGGATTTGCGCGGTGCTAAATTTTTTCAAGCTCACTTTCCAAGATGAAAAAGGTAGGCTTACTTTCATGGAGCCGGCTGTTTTTCTATGGCAGAAACGCAGTGAAATTTGACCTTGCATGGTGAATAATTTTTTCAGGCTCACTTTCTGTGGTGAAAAACTTGGTCAGGCTCACTTTCATGCAGCCGGCTGTTTTTCTATGTCAGAAACACGGTTAAAAATGTGGTCAGGCTCAGTTTCCTGGAGCTGGCTGTTTTTCTATTCCGAAAACATGGTGAAATTTGGAGTTGCGCGGTGAAAACTTTTATCAGGCTCACTTTCTGCACGGGAAAAGGTGGTCAGGCTCACTTTCTTGGAGCCGGCTGTTTTTCTATGGCAGAAACGTGATGAAATTTGGACTTGCGCGGTGAAAAATTTTTTCAGGCTCACTTTCTGTGATGAAAAACTTGGTCAGGCTCACTTTCATACAGCTGGCTGTTTTTCTATGGCAGAATCAGGGTGACAAAGGTGGTCAGGCTCACTTTCCTGCAGCCGACTATCTTTCTATGGCAGAAACGCGGTGAAATTTGGACTTGCGCTGACAGTTTTTTCAGGCTCACTTTCCACGGTGAACAAGGTGGTCAGGGTCACTTTCTGGGAGCCAGCTGTTTTTCTATGGCAGAAACACGGTCAAATTCGGACTTGCGTGGTGAAAAATTTTTTCAGGCTCACTTTCTGTGGTGAAAAACTTGGTCAGGCCTACTTTCATGGAGCCGGCTGTTTTTCTATGGCAGAAACGCAAGGAAATTTGAGCTGCAAGAGTGAAAATTTTTTCAGGCTCACTGTCTGTGGTAGAAGGTGGTCAGGCTCACTTTCATGGAGCCTTATGATTTTCTATCCTAAAACTGTAGTGAAATTTGGATTTGAGCCATGCCAAATTTTTTGAAGCTCACTTTCCATGGTGAAAAAGGTAGTCAGGCTTACTTTCATGGAGCTGGCTGTTTTTCTATGGGAGAAACGCGGTGAAATTTGGACTTGCGCGGTGAATAATTTTTTCAGGCTCAGTTTCTGCTGTGAAAAACTTAGTCAGGCTCACTTTCATACAGCAAGCTGTTTTTCTATGGCAGAAACACAGTTAAAAAGGTGGTCTGGCTCACTTTCCTGGAGCCGGCTGTTTTTCTAAGGTAGAAACATGGTGCAATTTGGACTTGCGCAGTGAAAACTTTTTTCAGGCTCACTTTCTGCAGTGAAAAAGGTTGTCAGAGTCACTTTCATACAGCCAGCTGTTTTTCTATGGCAGAATCAGGGTGAAAAAGGCGGTCCAGCTCACTTTCCTGCAGCTGACTGTTTTTCTACGGCAGAAACGTGGTGAAAGTTGGACTTGCGCCGTGACAATTTTTTTCAGGCTCACTTTCTGCGCTGAAAATCTTGGTCAGGCCTACTTTCATGGAGCCGGCTGTTTTTCTATGGCAGAAACGTGAAATTTGGACTTGCGCGGTGAAAAACTTTTTCAGGCTCACTTTCTGTGGTGAAAAAGGTGGTCAGGCTCACTTTCATGGAGCCTGATGATTTTCTATCCTAAAATCGTAGTGAAATTTGGATTTGCGCCGTGCCAAATTTTTTGAAGCTCACTTTCCACGGTGAAAAAGGTAGTCAGGCTTATTTTCATGGAGCTGGCTGTTTTTCTATGGCAGAAACATGGTGAAATTTGAACTTGCATGGTGAAATATTTTTTCACGCTCACTTTCTGCAGTGATAAAGGTGGTCAGGCTTACTTTCATGGAGCTGACGGTTTTTGTATAACAGCAAAGCTCTGAAATTTGGACTTGCGCGGTAAATTATTTTTCAGGCTCACTTTCTGTGGTGAAAAAGTTGGTCCGGCTCACTTTCCATGAGCCTGATGGATTTTCTATGCCAATATCGTGGAAATTTGGACTTGTGAGGTGAAAAATTTTTTCAGGCTCACAATCTGCAGTGAAAAGGTGTTCAGGCTCACTTTCACAGCCGGCTGTTTTTCTATTTTGAAACGTGTTAAAAGGTGGTCAGGCTCACTTTCCTGAGCTGGCTGTTTTTCTATTCCGGAACGAGGTGAAATTTCACTTGCACGGTGAAATCTTTTTCAGGCTCACTTTCTGCATTGAAAAGGTGATCGTGCTCACTTTTCTGAGCCGGCTGTTTTTTATGGCAGAAATGTGGTGAAATTTGGTCTCATGCAGTGAATATTTTTTCAGGCTCACTTTTCCGTGAGTGAAAGAGGGGTGGCGGAGTCACTTCCTGAGCCGGCTGTTTTCTATGTTGGAAATATGGAAATTTGAGTGTGTGGTGAAAATTTTTCAGGCTCACTTTCTGCATTGAAAAACTTGTTCAGGCTTACTTTTAATTTAGTGGCTGTTTTCATGTCATAAACTCGTGTGAATTTTGACTGCATGGTGAAATACTTTTCAGGCTCACTTTCGTTGATGAAAAGGTAGTCAGGTCATGGAGCCGGCTGTTTTTCATGGCAGAAACGCAGTAAATTTGACTCTGCTGTGAATAATTTTTTCAGGCTCACTTTCTGCAATGAAAAACTTGGTCAGGCTCACTTTCATACAGCCGGGCTGTTTTTCTATGGCAGAATCAGGGTGAGAAAGGAGTCAGCCTCACTTGTCCTGGTAGCCGACTTGTTTTTCTATGAAGAAACGCTGTGAAATTTGGACTTGAGTGGTGAAAATTTTTCAGGCTCACTGTCTGTGGAGAAAAGGTAGTCAGTTTACTATGGAGCCTGCTGTTTTCTATGCAGAAACACAGGAAATTTCAGTTGCGCGGTGAAAATTTTTCTGACTCACTTTCCGCATGATGAAAAGGTGGTCAGCTCACTTTCATTGGAGCCTGATGATTTTCTATCCTAAAATTTGTGGTGAATTTGGATTTGGCGCTGTTCAAATTTTCACGCTCACTTTCAAGATGAAAAGGTAGTCAGGCTTACTATGGAGTCGGTTGTTTTCTATGGCAGAAACGCAGTGAAATTTGGACTTGCATGGTGAATAATTTTTTCAGGCTCACTTTCTGTGGTGAAAAACTTGGTCAGGCTCACTTTCATGCAGCCGGCTGTTTTTCTATGTCAGAAACACGGTTAAAAATGTGGTCAGGCTCAGTTTCCTGGAGCTGGCTGTTTTTCTATTCCGAAAACATGGTGAAATTTGGAGTTGCGCGGTGAAAACTTTTATCAGGCTCACTTTCTGCACGGGAAAAGGTGGTCAGGCTCACTTTCTTGGAGCTGGCTGTTTTTCTATGGCAGAAACGTGATGAAATTTGGACTTGCGCGGTGAAAAATTTTTTTCAGGTCTGATTCTCTGTGATGAAAACTTGTTGTGGCTCACTTTCATACAGCTGGCTGTTTTCTATGGCAGAATCAGGGTGACAAATTGGTCAGGCTCACTTTCTCGTCAGTCACTATCTTTCTGGCAGAACGCTGTGAAATTTGGACGGCGCTGACAGTTTTTTCAGGCTCACTTCCACGGTGAACAAGGTGGTCAGGGTCACTTTCGGGAGCCAGCTGTTTTCATGGCAGAACATGGTCAAATTCTGACTTGTGTGGTGGAAAAATTTTTCAGGCTCACTTTCTGTGGTGAAAAACTTGGTGGCCTACTTTCATGGAGTCGGCTGTTTCTATGGCAGAAGCGTGGGGAATTTCAGTTTAGTGAAAATTTTTTTCAGCTCACTGTCTGTGGTGAGGGTGGTCAGCTCACTTTCATGGAGCTTATGATTTTCTACTCAAACTGTAGGAATTTGGATTTGTGCCATTAAATTTTAGCTCACTTTCCATGGTGAAAAGGTAATATTTTCATGGAGCTGTTTTTCATGGCAGAAACGCTGGGAATTTTGTTCCGTGCAGTGAATAATTTTTCAGGCTCACTTTCTGGTGAAAAACTTGGTCAGGTTCACTTTCATAAGTGTTTTCTATGGCAGCACAGTTACAAAAGGTGTTGGCCTACTTCCTGGGCCGGCTGTTTTCTAAGGTGGCTTGGTTAATTTGGACTGCGCAGTGGCTTTCAGGCTCCTTCGCGGAGTGAGTTGTCAGAGTCCTATACAGCAGGCTGTTTTTCATGGCAGAATCAGTGTAAGCGGTAGGCTCACTTTCCTGCAGCTGACTGTTTTTCACGCAGAAACGTTGAAAGTTGACTTGGCGGGTGACAATTTTTTCAGGTCATTTCTGCGCTTGAAAATCTTGGTCATTTACTTTCATGGAGCCGGGTTTTTCATGGCAGAAACGTGGGAATTTGGACTTGCTGGTGAAAACTTTTTCAGGCTCACTTTCTGTGGTGAAGGTGGTCAGGCTCACTTATGGAGCTGATTGATTTTCTATCCTAGAATTGTAGTGAATTTTGATTTGCGTCCGTACAAATTTTTGAAGCTCACTTCCACGTAGGCAGTCAGCTTATTTTCATGGAGCTGGCTGTTTTTCATGGCAGAAACATGGTGAATTTGAACTCATGGTGAAATATTTTTTCACGCCATTCTGCAGGAAAGGGTCAGGCTTTGGCGTGGAGCGGGTTTTTTTCTATAACAGCAAGCCTTAAATTTGACTTATGCTGTAAATTATTTTTCAGGTCACCCGGAGTGAAAGAGGTGTCAGAGTCACTTTCCGGAGCCGTTGTTTTTCATGCTGAAATATGTGAATGAGTTGTGTGTGAAAATTTTTCAGCTCACTTTCTGCTGGAAAAACTCTTGTATTTACTTTAATTTAGTTTGCTTTTTCGTGTCATAAACTCGGTGAATTTGGACCGTATGGTGAAATAATTTTCGTCTTACTTTGCGGATGAAAAGGTAGTCAGGTCGTGGAGCTGGCTGTTTTCTATGGCAGGAACGCTGTGAAATTTGGACTTGTGCTGTGAATAATTTTCAGGCTCATTTCTGCAATGAAAAACTTGGTCAGCCACTTTCATACAGTCCGGTTGTTTTTCTATGGCAGAATCGGGTGAGAAGAGATCAGCCCACTTGTCCTGCATCCCATTGTTTTCTATGAAGAAACACGTGAAATTTGTACTGAGTGGTGAAAATTTTCAGGCTCACTGTTGTGGAGAAAGGTAGTCAAGTTTTATTTATGGAGCTTTGCTGTTTTTCTATGCAGAAACACAGTGAAATTTCGAGCTGCGCGGTGAAAAATTTTTCACCACTTCCGCAGTGAAAGGTGTTCGCTCACTTCTGTGAGCCTGATGATTTTCATCCTAACATTGTGGTGAAATTTGTTTGGCGCGGTGCTAAATTTTTCAAGCTCACTTCCGAGATGAAAATAGTCAGGCTTACTTCATGGAGCCAGCTGTTTTTCATGGCAGAAACGCAGGAAATTTGACCTGTGGGTACTAATTTTTCAGGCTCACTTTGTGGTGGAAACTTGTCAGCTCACTTTCATGCAGCCGCGTTTTTCTATGTCAGAAACGGCTTGTAATGTGGTCAGGCCTTTTTTGAGCTGCTGTTTTTCTTTCGGAAATTATGGTGAAATTTGAGTTACTCGGTGAAACTCAGGCTCACTTTCCGTGAAAAGGTTCTGGGTCACTTTCTGGAGCCGGCTGTTTTTCTATGCTGTTGTTGAAATTTTGAGTTGTGCGGTGAAAATTTTCAGGCTCACTTTCCGCGGTGAAAAGGTGGTCAGCTCATCATTGAGCGGATAATTTTCTATCTTAAAATGGTGAAATTTGACTTGCACGTTCTAATTTTCAGGTACTTTCCAGGTTGAGAAAGGTAGTCAGGCTTACTTTCATGAGCCATTGTTTTCTTTCAATCTTGATTTGAGATTTGACTTTGTGTGGTACTCTTTTTCCCTTTTTCGTGGTGAAAAAGTTTAGGCTTATTTTAATGGAGGTGGCTTTTTTCTATGGTGAAGCGTAATGAAATTTGGACTTCCTGATACAATTTTTTCAGGCTCACTTTCTGCATCAGTGGTGGTCAGGCTCACCTTGGAGCCGGTTGTTATGGCAGAACATAAATTTGGATTCAGGTAAAATTTTTGTGTCTACTTACCGGTGGAAAAGGTGGTCAGGCTCACTTTCTGGAGCCTGATGATTTCTGTCCTAAAACTGTGATGAAATTAGACTTGGGGTGCCAAATTTTTCAGGTTCACTTTCAGTTTGAAAATCTGTTCATTCACTTACAGCCGCTGTTTTTATGGCGTAGCACGGTGGCGGTCAGGTCTCTTCCTGAGCCAGTTGTTTTTCATTCCAAAATGCGGTGAATTTGATCCGCCGAGAAAATTTTCAGGCCATTTTTCTGGTAAAACGTGTTAGGCTCCTTTCATACAGCGTGCTGTTTTCTATGGTGAAGCCTTGATGTTGGACTGCCTGTGATTTTTTTTCAGGCTCACTTTCCTGGTAAAGGTGGTAGTCATTCCTGGATGTCTGTTTTTCATGGCTGGAAACGCGTGAAATTCGGACTTGCATGGTGAAAATTTTCAGACCACTTTCTGTGGTGAAATTGTGGTCAGGCTGTTTCTGAGCCGCTTGTTTTTGTATGTCAGAACGCAGTGAAATCTGACTATGCGTGACAATTTTTTTTGTGGCTCACTTTCCACAGTGAAAGGTGGTCAGGCTCACTTTTCCTGCTGGTTGTTTTCTATTCCAAAACGCTGTGAATTTGGACTTGGCGCTTGAGAAAATTTTTCAGGCTCACTTCTGCAGGGGAAAGGTGGTCAGGCTCCTTTCCTGGGCCGCTGTTTTCGTGGAAGCAGGTGAAATTGGACTGTGCGAGAATATTTTCGGCTCACTTTCTGCATCGGAAAAGGTGGTCAGCTCACTTTCCTGACGTGCTGTTTTTCATGGCAGAAACGAGGTGGAATTTGACTTGCGATGAATAATTTTTTCAGGCTCACTTTCTGCGGTGAAAATCTTGTCAGGCTCTTCATACACGGCTGTTTTCTATGTAGAATCAGGTGAAAAGGCAGCCGGCTCACTTCCTGCAGCTGACTGTTTTCTATGGCAGAAACCTGGTGAATGTTGACCTATGCGGGAAATTTTTTAGGCTCATCTTGAATAAGGTGGTCAGGTCATCGGAGCCAGCTGTTTTTCTATGGCAGAAACATCGTCAAATTCGATCATGTGAAAATTTTTTCAGGCTCATTTGTTGGAAAACTCTGTCGGCTTACTTTCATGGAGCCAGCTTTTTTTCTATGGCAGAAACGTGGTGAAATTTGATTTGTACGGTAAAAAACTTTTCAGGCTCACTTGTGGTAAAGGTGGTCAGGCTCACTTTCATGGAGCCTGATGATTTTCTATTCTAAAATTGTTGAATTTGGATTGCACTGGTTCCAAATTTTTGAAGCTCACTTCCATGGTGAAAAAGGTAGTCAGGCTTACTTTGGAGCTCTTGTTTTTCTATGCAGAAACGTGGAAATTTGACTAGCTTTGAATAATTTTTTCAGGTTTACTTTCTGCGATGAAAACTTGGTCAGCTCCCTTCAACAGCCTGCTGTTTTCTATTGCAGAATTAGGGAAAAAAGGCGGTCAGACTCACTTTCCTGCAGCTGACTTTTTTCATGGCATAAATGCGGTGAAATTTGGCCTTGCACAGTGACAATTTTTTCAGGCTCATTTTCTGCGGTGAAAACTGGTCAGGCCTACTATGGAGCCGCTGTTTTCATGGCAGAAACATGTAATTTGACTTATAGAAAAATTTTTCAGGTCACTTTTGTGGTGAAAGGTGGTCAGGCCACTTATGGAGCCGAGATTTTCATCCAAATTGTGTTGAATTTTCCTGGTCAGCTATCCACCTTCACCAAGTGTGGTGAGATTTGGACTTACGGTGAAAATTTTTCAGGAAACTCACTTTCACGATGAAAAATGGTCAAACTCTTTCCTGGACCGGCATTCTGTATGCTGGAAATGGTGAGATGGTTGCGATGAAAAACATTTTCGGCTCACTTTCCGTGGTGAAAAGTTGGTCAGGCTCACTTTTCTGGTCTAGTTATTCTTGCATACCAGAAACACGGTGAGATTTGGTTGTGCAGTGAGAAATATTTTCATGCTCACTTTCTGTGGTGAAAAAGTTGTTCAGACTCACTTTACTAGACCGGCTGCTCTTGTATGCCGGAAATGTGAATTGGTTGCACAGTGAAAAATTTTCATTCTCAGTTTCCGCAGTGAAAAGGTGATCGACCTGTTCCCTTGACCGGGTGTGACTGTATTTTAAACCAGTTATGTTGCATTGCGCAGTGGAAACATTTTTCAGGCTCACTTTCCATAGTAAAAAAAGGTGGTCAGATCACTTTCTTTACCTGGCTGTTCTTGCACCAAAAGCCCGAAGATTTGGTTTACGGTAAAAATTTTTCAGGCTCCGCGTTACGCGATGGTGGTCAAGCTCACGTTCCTGGACGGCTGTTCTTGTATGTGGAAGCGCGGTGATTTGGATTACGGTGAAAAATTTTTCAAACTCACTTTCCATGAGTGAAAAAGATAGTCAGGCTCTGTGTTGCTTGACCGGCTGTACTGTATGCTGGAAACATGGGGAGATTTGGTTACGCTATGAAAAATTCAGTCTCAGTTTCTGCAGTGAAAGCAATTGGTGGACTCTTTTCTGGACCAGGCTATTCTTGTATGCGGAAACTCAGTGATTTGGATTTACGGTGAAAAATATTTTCAGGCACACTACACGATGAAATAGGTGGTCGGAACAATTTCCTGGACCCGGATATTTTTTATGCTGCAAACCAGTAAGTTGGACTTGTGAAGTGAAAATTCCTTTCACTCTGTAAAAAAGGTGAGTCAAGCTCAATTTCCTGGACAACCATTCTTGTACCGCAAACATGGTGAAGTTGGATTTACTTGGTGAAAAGTATATTCAGGCTAATTTTCCAAGTGAAAGAGCTGGTCAGCACTTCTGGGCCTGGCTGTTCTTGTATGCCGAAAAGTGGTGAGATTTAGCTCGTCAGAGAAAACATTTTCAGGCTCCTTTCCATAGCAAGGTTATGAGCTCACTTTCCTGGAACCAATATTTCTTGTATGCCGAAAGTGAAAGTTGGTTGCACATTGAAAAATTTTCAGTCTCAATTTCCAGGTGAAAAAAGGTGGTCGACTCATTTCCTAACCAGACTGTGATTATATCCTGGAAAGTAGTGACATTTGGTTGCAGTGAAAAATTTTCCAGGCACATTTCCGAAGAAAAAAGGTGGTAGAATCATTTCATGGACTCAGCGTGCTTGTATGCGGAAACATGGTAGAGTTATATTTGTGCGGAGAAAAAATTTTCAGGCTCACTATCTACGGTGAAAATGTGGTTATCTCATTCTGCCCTACTGTTCATATGCGGGAGCACCAATGAGTTCGGAGTTGTGCAGTGGACCTTTTCAGGCTCACTTCAGTAAGTGAAAAGTCAGGCTCACTTTGTTGGACCAGCTGTACTTGTATGCTGAAAACATGGTGATTTGGTTCGCGATGAAAAATTTTCAGTCTCAGTTTCGTGGTAGAAAGGTGGTCAGGCTCACGTGACGGACTGGCTGTGCTATATACCAGAAACGGTGAGATGGTTGTGTGAAAAATATTTTCAAACCACTTTCCACGGTGAAAAGATTATCAGGCTCTTTCTGGACCCGGCTGTTCTTGTACACAGATACTGTGGATTTTGATTTAAGTGGTGAAGAATATTTTCAGTCTCCTTTCCGTGGTGAAAAAAGGTGGTCAGGCTCATTCTGGACCGGCTGTTCTTGTATGGAAACAGGTGGGATTTGGATTTACAGTGAAAATATTTTCAGGCTCACTTTCCATGGTGATAAAACTGGTCAGGCTCACTTTCTGCACCTGCTGTTCTTATATGCTGGAAATCTGTCAGTTTGGACTTCTGCAGTAAAATATTTTCAGGCTTACTTTCCATGGTGAAAAGGTGGTCAGGCTCACTTTTCTGAACTCTGCTCCTTGCATGCTGGAAGCGCGGTGAGTTTGGATTTCTGCAGTGAAAAAATTTTGGGCTCACTTTCCATAGTGAAAAAGGTGGTCAGGCTCACTTTTCTGAACTCTGCTCTTCTTGTATACTGGAAACGAAGAGATTTAGTTTCTGCAGTGAAAAATATTTTCAGGCTCACTTTCTGTGGTGAAAAAGTTATTCAGACTCACTTCCTGGACCCGGCTGCTCTTGTCACCAAATCACGGTGGTTGGTTGCACATGAAAAATTTTCATTCTCAGTTTCCGGTGAAAAAAGGTCAGGCTCAGTTTCCTTGACCGGGTGTGACTGTATTTGGAAAACAGTTATGTTTGCATTTGCGTGGTGGAAACATTTTTCAGTCTCAGGTTCGGTGGCGGTGGTCAGACTCCACTGGACCAGGCTGTTCTTGTATACCCGAACGCAGTGGACTGGTTGCACAGTGAAATATTTTCAGGCACACTTTCCGCAGTGAAACGGTGGTCAAGCTCAGTTTCCTGGACCGGGTGTTTTTATGCCGCGCCGTGAGATTTGGACTTGTAAGGTACCAATTTTTCAAGTTCACTGTGGTGAAAAAGGTGGCCAGGCTCAATTTCCTGGACCTGGCTGTTCTATATGCTGGGTGGTGGTTGGTTCGCAGTGAAAAACCTTTCAGGCTCACTTTCCGTGGTGAAAAAGTTGGTCAGGCTCACTTTTCTGAGCCTGGTTGTTCTTGAAACACGTGAAGTTGGATTGCGCAGTGAAATATTTTCATGCTCTTTCTGTGGTGAAAAGTTGTTAGACTCACTTTCCTGGACCAGCTGCTCTTGTATGCGGAAATATGGTGGTTGGTTGCACAGTGAAAATTTTTCATTCTCAGTTACCATGAAAAAGGTGGTCAGGCATCAGTTTCAACGACCGGGTGTGACTGTATTTGAAACACAGTAATGTTGCATTTGCACGATGAAACATTTTTGGCTCACTCACGGTGAAAAAGACGATCAGACTCACTTTCCACAACTTCTGTTCTTGCAGACGCGGAGCACAGTAGATTGGATTTGCGGTAAAAAATTTTCAGGCTCATTTACGATGAAAAAGGTGGTCAGACGTTCCTGGACCGGCTGTTCTTATATGATGGGCGCGGTGATTTGGATTACAGTGAAAAATTTTTTCAGCTCAATACCATGGTGAAAAAATAGTCAAATCATTTGCTTACCGACTGTACTTAATACTGGAAACATAAGTGAGATTTGGATTTACGCTGAAAATTTTCAGTCTCAGTTTCTACAGTGAAAGCGGTGTCGGGCTACTTTTTCTGGACAGGCTGTTCTTGTATGCGGAAGCACGGTGAAGTTGGATTTACACGGTGAAAAATATTTTCAGGCACTTTCTGCAGTGAAAGAGGTACAGGCTCAGTTCCTGGACGGGTGTTATTTTATGCCGCAACGCAGTGGTTGGACTTATGGGGTGAAAATTTTTTCAGATTCCTCTATGGTGAAAAAGGTGGTCAGGCTCAATTCCTGGACGACTGTTCTTGTACCCGCAAACATGGTGAGATTGGATTACTAGGTGAAAAGTATTTTCAGGCTAATTTTCCATTGAAAGAGCTGGTCAGACTTACTTTTCTAGGCCTGGCTGTTCTTGTGTACCAAAAAGTGGTGATTTGGACTGTGCGGTGAAAACTTTTCAAACACTTTCCGTGGCAAAAAAGTAAGTAGGCTCCCACCCTGGACCGGCTGTTCTTGTATGCGAAATCGGTGGTTGGATTTACACATGAATTTTCAATCTCAATTCCAGTGAAAAGGTGGTCAGGCTCATTTCCACACCAGACTGTGATTAGAAAGCAGTGACATTTGGTTACAGTGAAAAATTTTTCAGGCACACTTCCACGAAAAAAAGACATGCAGTTTCATGGACTCAGCTGTGCTTGTATGCGGCATGGTGAGATTTATGTTGTCGGAAAAAGTTTCAGACTCCTGCGGTGAAAATGTGGTTAGTCTCAATTTCTGCCCTGCTGTTCATGTATGCGGGAGCGCGGTTGGGTGTGCAGTGAACCTTTTAGGCTCACTTTCCGAAACAAAAAGATGGTCAGGCTCACATTCCTGGACCAGCTGTGCTTGTATGATGAAACACGGTGGTTGGGATTTACCGGATGAAAAATATTTTCAGGCTCACTTTCCGATGGTGATAAAGCTGGTCAGGCTCCTTTTCACACCCTGCTGTTCTTGTATGCAAAATCCTGTCAGATTTGGACTTCTGCAGTAAAAAATATTTTCAGGCTTACTTTCCATGGTGAAAAAGGTGGTCAGGCTCACTTTTCTGGACTCTGCTCTTCTTGTATGCTGGAAACGCAGTGAGATTTGGATTTCTGCAGTGAAAAATATTTTCAGGCTCACTTTCCATGGTGAAAAAGGTGGTCAGGCTCACTTTTCTGGACTCTGCTCTTCTTGTATGCTGGAAACGCAGTGAGATTTGGATTTCTGCAGTGAAAAATATTTTCAGGCTCACTTTCTGTGGTGAAAAAGTTGTTCAGACTCACTTTCCTGGACCCGGCTGCTCTTGTGTGACGGAAATGCGGTGAGATTTGGATTTGCACAGTGAAAAATTTTTCATTCTCAATTTCATGATGAAAAGGTGAGTCGAGCCTCAGTTTCCTTGACGAAGTGTGACTGTATTTTGGAAACACAGTTATGTTTGCATTTGCGTGGTGGAAACATTTTTTCAGTCTCAGTTTCCACGGTGAAAACGGTGGTCGGGCTCACTTTTCTGGACCAGGCTGTTCTTGTATGCCGGAAACGCAGTGAGATTTGGATTTGCACAGTGAAAAATATTTTCAGGCACACTTTCCGCAGTGAAATAGGTGGTCAAGCTCAGTTTCCTGGACCCGGGTGTTTTTTTATGCTGCAAACGCAGTGAGATTTGGACTTGTGGGGTGAAAATTTTTTTCAGGTTCACTTTCTGTGGTGAAAAAGGTGGCCAGGCTCAATTTCCTGGACCTGGCTGTTCTTGTATGCTGGAAATGTGGTGAGATTTGGATTTACGCAGTGAAAAATATTTTCAGGCTCACTTTCCGTGGTGAAAAAGTTGGTCAGGCTCACTTTTCTGGTCCTGGTTGTTCTTGCATGCCAGAAACACGGTGAGATTTGGATTTGTGCAGTGAGAAGTATTTTCATGCTCACTTTCTGTGGTGAAAAAGTTGTTCAGACTCACTTTCCTGGACCCGGCTGCTCTTGTATGCCGGAAATGTGGTGAGATTTGGATTTGCACAGTGAAAAATTTTTCATTCTCAGTTTCCGCAGTGAAAAAGGTGGTCAGGCCTCAGTTTCCTTGACCCGGGTGTGACTGTATTTTGGAAACACAGTAATGTTTGCATTTGCGCAGTGGAAACATTTTTTCAGGCTCACTTTCCACGGTGAAAAAGGTGGTCAGACTCACTTTCCTTTACCTGGCTGTTCTTGTATGCCAGAACGCAGTAAGATTTGGATTTGCACGGTAAAAAAATTTTTCAGGCTCACGTTTCGCAGTGAAAAAGGTGGTCAGGCTCACGTTCCTGGACCCGGCTGTTCTTGTATGATGGAAACGCAGTGAGATTTGGATTTGCACGGTGAAAAATTTTTTCAGGCTCACTTTCCATGGTGAAAAAGATAGTCAGGCTCTGTTTGCTTGACCCGGCTGTACTTGTATGCTGGAAACATGGTGAGATTTGAATTTGCGCTGTGAAAAATTTTTCAGTCTCAGTTTCTGCAGTGAAAACGGTGGTCGGGCTCACTTTTCTGGACCAGGCTGTTCTTGTATGCGGAAACGCAGTGAGATTTGGATTTGCACGGTGAAAAATATTTTCAGGCACACTTTCTGCAGTGAAATAGGTAGCCAGGCTCAGTTTCCTGGACCCGGGTGTTATTTTATGCTGCAAACGCAGTGAGATTTGGACTTGTGGGGTGAAAATTTTTTCAGGTTCACTTCTGTGGTGAAAAAGGTGGTCAGGCTCAATTTCCTGGACCGGCTGTTCTTGTACACCGCAAACATGGTGAGATTTGGATTTACTTGGTGAAAAGTATTTTCAGGCTAATTTTCCCGCAGTGAAAGAGCTGGTCAGGCTTACTTTTCTGGGCCTGGCTGTTCTTGTGTGCCAGAAAAGTGGTGAGATTTGGACTTGTGCGGTGAAAACTTTTTCAGGCTCACCTTCTCGTGGCAAAAAGGTTGGTAAGGCTCACTTTCCTGGACCGGCTGTTCTTGTATGCGGAAATGCGATGAGATTTGGATTTGCACATTGAAAAATTTTTCAGTCTCAGTTTCCCGGTGAAAAAGGTGGTCAGGCTCATTTTCCTGACCAGACTGTGATTGTGCTGGAAGCGCAGTGACATTTGGATTTGCACGGTGAAAAATTTTTTCAGGCACACTTTCCGCAGTGAAAAAGGTGGTTAGGCTCATTTTCATGGACTCAGCTGTGCTTGTATGCCGGAAACATGGTGAGATTTGTATTTGTGCGGAGAAAAAGTTTTTCAGGCTCACTATCTGCGGTGAAAAATGTGGTTAGTCTCAATTTTCTGCACCCTGCTGTTCATGTATGCCGGGAACGCAGTGAGATTTGGAGTTGTGCAGTGAAAACCTTTTTCAGGCTCACTTTCCGTGGTGAAAAAGATGGTCAGGCTCACTTTGTTGGACCCGGCTGTACTTGTATGCTGAAAACATGGTGAGATTTGGATTTGCGCAGTGAAAAATTTTTCAGTCTCAGTTTCCGTGGTGAGAAAGGTGGTCAGGCTCACATTGATGGACCTGGCTGTACTTATATGCCAGAAACATGGTGAGATGTGGATTTGTGTGGTGAAAAATATTTTCAGGCTCACTTTCCACGGTGAGAAAGGTTGTCAGGCTCACTTTCCTGGACCCGGCTGTTCTTGTACACCAGATACACTGTGAGATTTTGATTTGCGTGGTGAAGAATATTTTCAGTCTCACTTTCCGTGGTGAAAAAGGTGGTCAGGCTCACATTCCTGGACCCGGCTGTTCTTGTATGCTGGAAACGCAGTGAGATTTGGATTTCTGCAGTGAAAAATATTTTCAGGCTCACTTTCTGTGGTGAAAAAGTTGTTCAGACTCACTTTCCTGGACCCGGCTGCTCTTGTGCGCCAGAAATGCGGTGAGATTTGGATTTGCACAGTGAAAAATTTTTCATTCTCAGTTTCCGCGGTGAAAAAGGTGGTCAGGCCTCAGTTTCCTTGACCCGGGTGTGACTGTATTTTGGAAACACAGTTATGTTTGCATTTTCGTGGTGGAAACATTTTTTCAGTCTCAGTTTCCACGGTGAAAACGGTGGTCGGGCTCACTTTTCTGGACCAGGCTGTTCTTGTATGCCGGAAACGCAGTGAGATTTGGATTTGCACAGTGAAAAATATTTTCAGGCACACTTTCCGCAGTGAAATAGGTGGTCAAGCTCAGTTTCCTGGACCCGGGTGTTTTTTTATGCTGCAAACGCAGTGAGATTTGACTTGGGGTGAAAATTTTTTTCAGGTTCACTTTCTGTGGTGAAAAAGGTGGCCAGGCTCAATTTCCTGGACCTGGCTGTTCTTGTATGCTGGAAATGTGGTGAGATTTGGATTTGCGCAGTGAAAAATATTTTCAGGCTCACTTTCCGTGGTGAAAAAGTTGGTCAGGCTCACTTTTCTGGTCCTGGTTGTTCTTGCATGCCAGAAACACGGTGAGATTTGGATTTGTGCAGTGAGAAGTATTTTCATGCTCTCTTTCTGTGGTGAAAAAGTTGTTCAGACTCACTTTCCTGGACCCGGCTGCTCTTGTATGCGGAAATGTGGTGAGATTTGGATTTGCACAGTGAAAAATTTTTCATTCTCAGTTTCCGCAGTGAAAAAGGTGGTCAGGCCTCAGTTTCCTTGACCCGGGTGTGACTGTATTTTGGAAACACAGTAATGTTTGCATTTGCGCAGTGGAAACATTTTTTCAGGCTCACTTTCCACGGTGAAAAAGGTGGTCAGACTCACTTTCCTTTACCTGGCTGTTCTTGTATGCCAGAAACGCAGTAAGATTTGGATTTGCACGGTAAAAAAATTTTTCAGGCTCACGTTTCGCAGTGAAAAAGGTGGTCAGGCTCACGTTCCTGGACCCGGCTGTTCTTGTATGATGGAAACGCAGTGAGATTTGGATTTGCACGGTGAAAAATTTTTTCAGGCTCACTTTCCATGGTGAAAAAGATAGTCAGGCTCTGTTTGCTTGACCCGGCTGTACTTGTATGCTGGAAACATGGTGAGATTTGGATTTGCGCTGTGAAAAATTTTTCAGTCTCAGTTTCTGCAGTGAAAACGGTGGTCGGGCTCACTTTTCTGGACCAGGCTGTTCTTGTATGACGGAAACTCAGTGAGATTTGGATTTGCACGGTGAAAAATATTTTCAGGCACACTTTCCGCAGTGAAATAGGTAGCCAGGCTCAGTTTCCTGGACCCGGTGTTATTTTATGCTGCAAACGCAGTGAGATTTGGACTTGTGGGGTGAAAATTTTTTTCAGGTTCACTTTCTGTGGTGAAAAAGGTGGTCAGGCTCAATTTCCTGGACCCGGCTGTTCTTGTACACCGCAAACATGGTGAGATTTGGATTTACTTGGTGAAAAGTATTTTCAGGCTAATTTTCCACGGTGAAAGAGCTGGTCAGGCTTACTTTTCTGGGCCTGGCTGTTCTTGTGTGCCAGAAAAGTGGTGAGATTTGGACTTGTGCGGTGAAAAACTTTTTTCAGGCTCACTTTCCGTGGCAAAAAAGGTTGGTAAGGCTCACTTTCCTGGACCCGGCTGTTCTTGTATGCCGGAAATGCGGTGAGATTTGGATTTGCACATTGAAAAATTTTTCAGTCTCAGTTTCCCCGGTGAAAAAGGTGGTCAGGCTCATTTTCCTGACCAGACTGTGATTGTATGCTGGAAACGCAGTGACATTTGGATTTGCACGGTGAAAAATTTTTTCAGGC
This sequence comes from Neoceratodus forsteri, assembly GCA_016271365.2. NCBI lineage: Eukaryota > Metazoa > Chordata > Ceratodontiformes > Ceratodontidae > Neoceratodus > Neoceratodus forsteri. The sequence goes on from JADMNL010000026.1 coordinate 396,110, forward strand.
ACACTTTCCGCAGTGAAAAAGGTGGTTAGGCTCATTTTCATGGACTCAGCTGTGCTTGTATGCGGAAACGTGGTGAGATTTGCATTTGTGCGGAGAAAAATTTTTTCAGGCTCACTATCTGCGGTGAAAAATGTGGTCAGTCTCAATTTTCTGCACCCTGCTGTTCATGTATGCCAGGAACGCAGTGAGATTTGGAGTTGTGCGGTGAAAACTTTTTTCAGGCTCACTTTCCGTGGTGAAAAAGATGGTCAGGCTCACTTTGCTGGACCAGCTGTACTTGTATGCTGGAAACATGGTGAGATTTGGATTTGCGCAGTGAAAATTTTTCATTCTCAGTTTCCGCAGTGAAAAAGGTGGTCAGGCCTCAGTTTCCTTGACCCGGGTGTGACTGTATTTTGGAAACACAGTAATGTTTGCATTTGCGCAGTGGAAACATTTTTTCAGGCTCACTTTCCACGGTGAAAAAGGTGGTCAGACTCACTTTCCTTTACCTGGCTGTTCTTGTATGCCAGAAACGCAGTAAGATTTGGATTTGCACGGTAAAAAAATTTTTCAGGCTCACGTTTCGCAGTGAAAAAGGTGGTCAGGCTCACGTTCCTGGACCCGGCTGTTCTTGTATGATGGAAACGCAGTGAGATTTGGATTTGCACGGTGAAAAATTTTTTCAGGCTCACTTTCCATGGTGAAAAAGATAGTCAGGCTCTGTTTGCTTGACCCGGCTGTACTTGTATGCTGGAAACATGGTGAGATTTGGATTTGTGCTGTGAAAAATTTTTCAGTCTCAGTTTCTGCAGTGAAAACGTGGTGGCTCACTTTTCTGGACCAGGCTGTTCTTGTATGCGGGAACTCAGTGAGATTTGGATTTGCACGGTGAAAAATATTTTCAGGCACACTTTCCGCAGTGAAATAGGTAGCCAGGCTCAGTTTCCTGGACCCGGGTGTTATTTTATGCTGCAAACGCAGTGAGATTTGGACTTGTGGGGTGAAAATTTTTTTCAGGTTCACTTTCTGTGGTGAAAAAGGTGGTCAGGCTCAATTTCCTGGACCCAGCTGTTCTTGTACACCGCAAACATGGTGAGATTTGGATTTACTTGGTGAAAAGTATTTTCAGGCTAATTTTCCACGGTGAAAGAGCTGGTCAGGCTTACTTTTCTGGGCCTGGCTGTTCTTGTGTGCCAGAAAAGTGGTGAGATTTGGACTTGTGCGGTGAAAAACTTTTTTCAGGCTCACTTTCCGTGGCAAAAAAGGTTGGTAAGGCTCACTTTCCTGGACCCGGCTGTTCTTGTATGCCGGAAATGCGGTGAGATTTGGATTTGCACATTGAAAAATTTTTCAGTCTCAGTTTCCCCGGTGAAAAAGGTGGTCAGGCTCATTTTCCTGACCAGACTGTGATTGTATGCTGGAAACGCAGGACATTTGGATTTGCACGGTGAAAAATTTTCAGGCACACTTTCCGCAGTGAAAAGGTGGTTAGGCTCATTTTCATGGACTCAGCTGTGCTTGTATGCCGGAAATGGTGAGATTTGCATTTGTGCGGAGAAAAATTTTTCAGGCTCACTATCTGCGGTGAAAAATGTGGTCAGTCTCAATTTTCTGCACCCTGCTGTTCATGTATGCCAGGGAACGCAGTGAGATTTGGAGTTGTGCAGTGGTGAAAACTTTTTTCAGGCTCACTTTCCGTGGTGAAAAAGATGGTCAGGCTCACTTTGCTGGACCCGGCTGTACTTGTATGCTGGAAACATGGTGAGATTTGGATTTGTGCAGTGAAAAATTTTTCAGTCTCAGTTTCCGTGGTGAGAAAGGTGGTCAGGCTCACATTGATGGACCCGGCTGTACTTATATGCCAGAAACATGGTGAGATGTGGATTTGTGTGGTGAAAAATATTTTCAGGCTCACTTTCCACGGTGAGAAAGGTTGTCAGGCTCACTTTCCTGGACCCGGCTGTTCTTGTACACCAGATACACTGTGAGATTTTGATTTGCGTGGTGAAGAATATTTTCAGTCTCACTTTCTGTGGTGAAAAAGGTGGTCAGGCTCACATTCCTGGACCCGGCTGTTCTTGTATGCTGGAAACATGGTGAGATTTGGATTTGCGCTGTGAAAAATTTTTCAGTCTCAGTTTCTGCATTGAAAACGGTGGTCGGGCTCACTTTTCTGGACCAGGCTGTTCTTGTATGCCGGAAACTCAGTGAGATTTGGATTTGCACGGTGAAAAATATTTTCAGGCACACTTTCCGCAGTGAAATAGGTAGCCAGGCTCAGTTTCCTGGACCCGGGTGTTATTTTATGCTGCAAACACAGTGAGATTTGGACTTGTGGGGTGAAAATTTTTTTCAGGTTCACTTTCTGTGGTGAAAAAGGTGGTCAGCTCAATTTCTGGACCCGCTGTTCTTGTACACCGTAAACATGGTGAGATTTGATTTACTTGGTGAAAATTATTTTCAGGCTAATTTTCCACGGTGAAAGAGCTGGTCAGGCTTACTTTTCTGGGCCTGGCTGTTCTTGTGTGCCAGAAAAGTGGTGAGATTTGGACTTTGCGGTGAGAAACTTTTTTCAGGCTCACTTTCCGTGGTGAAAAAGATGGTCAGGCTCACTTTGCTGGACCCGGCTGTACTTGTATGCTGGAAACATGGTGAGATTTGGATTTGCCTAGTGAAAAATTTTTCATTCTCAGTTTCCGCAGTGAAAAAGGTGGTCAGGCCTCAGTTTCCTTGACCCGGGTGTGACTGTATTTTGGAAACACAGTAATGTTTGCATTTGCGCAGTGGAAACATTTTTTCAGGCTCACTTTCCACGGTGAAAAAGGTGGTCAGACTCACTTTCCTTTACCTGGCTGTTCTTGTATGCCAGAAACGCAGTAAGATTTGGATTTGCACGGTAAAAAAATTTTTCAGGCTCACGTTTCACAGTGAAAAAGGTGGTCAGGCTCACGTTCCTGGACCCGGCTGTTCTTGTATGATGGAAACGCAGTGAGATTTGGATTTGCACGGTGAAAAATTTTTTCAGGCTCACTTTCCATGGTGAAAAAGATAGTCAGGCTCTGTTTGCTTGACCCGGCTGTACTTGTATGCTGGAAACATGGTGAGATTTGGATTTGCGCTGTGAAAAATTTTTCAGTCTCAGTTTCTGCAGTGAAAACGGTGGTCGGGCTCACTTTTCTGGACCAGGCTGTTCTTGTATGCCGGAAACTCAGTGAGATTTGGATTTGCACGGTGAAAAATATTTTCAGGCACACTTTCCGCAGTGAAATAGGTAGCCAGGCTCAGTTTCCTGGACCCGGGTGTTATTTTATGCTGCAAACGCAGTGAGATTTGGACTTGTGGGGTGAAAATTTTTTTCAGGTTCACTTTCTGTGGTGAAAAAGGTGGTCAGGCTCAATTTCCTGGACCCAGCTGTTCTTGTACACCGCAAACATGGTGAGATTTGGATTTACTTGGTGAAAAGTATTTTCAGGCTAATTTTCCACGGTGAAAGAGCTGGTCAGGCTTACTTTTCTGGCCTGGCTGTTCTTGTGTGCCAGAAAAGTGGTGAGATTTGACTGTAGCGGTGAAAACTTTTTCAGGCTCACTTTCCGTGGAAAAAGGTTGGTAAGGCTCACTTTCCTGGACCCGGCTGTTCTTGTATGCCGGAAATGCGGTGAGATTTGGATTTGCACATTGAAAAATTTTTCAGTCTCAGTTTCCCCGGTGAAAAAGGTGGTCAGGCTCATTTTCCTGACCAGACTGTGATTGTATGCTGGAAACGCAGTGACATTTGGATTTGCACGGTGAAAAATTTTTTCAGGCACACTTTCCGCAGTGAAAAAGGTGGTTAGGCTCATTTTCATGGACTCAGCTGTGCTTGTATGCCGGAAACGTGGTGAGATTTGCATTTGTGCGGAGAAAAATTTTTTCAGGCTCACTATCTGCGGTGAAAAATGTGGTCAGTCTCAATTTTCTGCACCCTGCTGTTCATGTATGCCAGGAACGCAGTGAGATTTGGAGTTGTGCGGTGAAAACTTTTTTCAGGCTCACTTTCCGTGGTGAAAAAGATGGTCAGGCTCACTTTGCTGGACCCGGCTGTACTTGTATGCTGGAAACATGGTGAGATTTGGATTTGCGCAGTGAAAAATTTTTCAGTCTCAGTTTCCGTGGTGAGAAAGGTGGTCAGGCTCACATTGATGGACCTGGCTGTACTTATATGCCAGAAACATGGTGAGATGTGGATTTGTGTGGTGAAAAATATTTTCAGGCTCACTTTCCACGGTGAGAAAGGTTGTCAGGCTCACTTTCCTGGACCCGGCTGTTCTTGTACACCAGATACACTGTGAGATTTTGATTTGCGTGGTGAAGAATATTTTCAGTCTCACTTTCCGTGGTGAAAAAGGTGGTCAGGCTCACATTCCTGGACCCGGCTGTTCTTGTATGATGGAAACGCGGTGAGATTTGGATTTACATGGTGAAAAATATTTTCAGGCTCACTTTCCACGGTGATAAAGCTGGTCAGGCTCACTTTTCTGCACCCTGCTGTTCTTGTATGCTGGAAATCCTGTCAGATTTGGACTTCTGCAGTAAAAAATATTTTCAGGCTTACTTTCCATGGTGAAAAAGGTGGTCAGGCTCACTTTTCTGGACTCTGCTCTTCTTGTATGCTGGAAACGCAGTGAGATTTGGATTTCTGCAGTGAAAAATATTTTCAGGCTCACTTTCCATGGTGAAAAAGGTGGTCAGGCTCATATTCCTGGACCCTGCTGTTCTTGTATGTCAGAAACGCAGTGAGATTTGGATTTCTGTGGTGAAAAATATTTCCAGGCTCACTTTCCACAGTGAAAAAGGTGGTCAGGCTCACGTTCCTGGAACCTGCTGTTCTTGTATGTCAGAAACACAGTTAGATTTGGATTTCTGTGGTGAAAAATATTTCCAGGCTTACTTTCCATGCTGAAAAAGGTTGTCAGGCTCACTATCCTGGACCCTGCTGTTCTTGTATGGCAGAAACAGTGTGAGATTTGGGTTTCCTGGGTGGAAAATATATCCAGGCTCACTTTCTGTGGTGAAAAAGTTGGTCAGGGTCACTTCTCTGGACCCTGCTCTTCTCTTATGCTGGAAACATGGTGAGATTTGGGTTTCAGTTTTGAAAAATATTTTCAGGCTCACATTCTGCTGTGAAAAATGTGGTCACACTCATTTTTCTGGACCCTGCTGTTCTTGTATGCTGGAAATGCAGTGAGATTTGGATTTCCGCGGTAAGAAATATTTCCAGGCTCACTTTCCACAGTGAGAAATGTGGTCAGGCTCACTTTTCTGGACCCTGCTCTTCCTGTATGCCAGAAATGCGGTGAGATTTTGATTTCCGCTGTGAAAAATATTTTCAGGCTCACTTTCCACTCTGAAAAAGGTTTTCAGGCTCCGTTCCTGGACCCTGCTGTTCCTGTATGCCAGAAACACTGTGAGATTTGGAGTTGCGCATAGAAAACTTTTTTCAGGCTCACTTTCCGCTGTGAAAAAGATGGTCAGGCACACTTTGCTGGTCCCGGCTGTACTTGTATCCTGGAAACACGGTGAGATTTGGATTTGCATTGTCAAAGGGTCTAATAACCTAGTTACAGCCCCCTTTTTGTCTTTGTATTTCAAGGGAGATACTAAAGTAAAATAGTGACTAGATCCATCCTCTTTGTGTCTTTCCAATCCGTGTAATGTCTCCTGTGTTGTCTTGTCCTGCATAGTCTGGCCACCTATGCATTCTTTTTTTACTTTAATTGTTATGTCTGATTGTTTGTATTGTTACCCCCATCCTATCTAGTCGCTCACATTTGGTACCTCCCAGAAGTGAAGGAGTTCTTTCTCTTTATCTTTTTGAAGCTGTAGCTTTAAATGCTTCATCGAATATTTGAAGGGCTCCAAACAATGAATGCCCTTAAATCACCCTTTTCATCAAAATCCTCCTCTAGATTGGCTCTCCTTGTTGAGAAAGCTGTAACAGCTTTTTCTGAAATATTCCTTTCAAAGATTGAGAGTACTGGCGTATTACGCTATTTTGCATTCTTTACAAGCTGCACAGGCATCGCACTATCACACAGCTCGTAGACCGCAACTATACAAAATGCCAATGCCATGGTTAGAACTGTTAAGAATGTAGCAGGTTAAGTCGCTAACTCCTTCTTTTGCGCTAACGCGCTCTTTTTTATTTATTTCTACAATTTAGGAGTTCCCTTTGTGCTTTGGTCACTGTCTGTGTGAGAGCTCTGTTTTATTCACTCAGCAGACAAACTGCTAAACAGTTTACACTAAGATTGATGCTGTGAGCACTCTCATTACAATGAAAACCCCACAAATGAGAATAAAATAAACATAATATAAGGAAGAAAACCATAAAGAAAGGGTTTTACCTGTTCTGGGATTAAAGGGTTTTTCTGTATGGTGGATTGACTTCCTAAGGGCCAGCTGGCCATGTTTTTGATTGTTTTATAGAAAGGAACAATAGGGGAAGGGATTAATCCCTTGAAGCAAAAGGTTTTGGACCCAGAAATGTAATAAAATATGTATAAAGTCTATATATAGGTAAAGTGTTTCTCTGAAACATCATTTAAGCATACCTTGAAGGAAAATGAGAATATTCATGTAATAATTATTTTAAAGAGGCTGAGTGACAGAAACTCTAGCCAATCAGGAATGGCCTTATCATATATATATAGCAGCTCTCCTAGGAGAGAGGTCAGATATATTCCAGGGTGCTGAAGTGTTTACACCCTAGCTATCGCTCTAGAGACTATGGTTTTTCTTTCTACACAAGATTTGGACCATTTTGAAGCTGCATTGCTGCTGATTTGCTATGTCCTTTGAATGCATGTTATTTTTTTTTTTTGATGAATTCAGTCCGCCTTTTACTTTCATTTCCTTACTTCATATTGGAGTTTTCCAATAAAGAGGCTATTGGAAGAAGAAGCATCTGTGTGTGAGTCTGTCAGTATCCCAAGCCTTTTACACTGGTGTCAGAAGTGGGATGCTGGTTGGGACTACATCCAACTAGGGGGTCTGTGTAAGACTCCAATCGACTGACTCTACATATGCAGAAGGAGAAGGTGGAACATGAAACCTATCCAGGAGTAGCTACTCGCTCAGTTACAGCAGCTTACCAACTACCTATACTGTCTGGACTGGGACCAGTTGTAAGGAAAAAGGAAGGAAAATCCGTGTCTAAGATGGAAGCAGAACCAGAATTGCAAGCTTCTGGCGGTGAAGTGGAGGAAGAAGTACCCCCTCTAGAGACTCATGAATTGGTAAGATGGTTATGTATGCATCAGATGGAATTGGAAAGACATAGGGAGAGGGATAAAAAGGAGTATGAAGCCAGATGGTCAGATACTTTAAGGGCCATACAAGCCTTGGGGGTGTCCAGGTCTCCAGAACAGCCAGTTAGCAGTTACAAAGACATTAAGTTGGTTAAACTTATGGAGAGTGATGACATAGAAGCGTATATTACAACTTTTGAGAGAGTGGCAACAGCATGCGCATGGCCCAGAGACCAGTGGGTGATTCACTTAGCACCTTATCTTACGGGGAAGGCACAGCTTGCATATAGTCACATGGAGGTTGCCCCTGCAAATGATTATGATCAGGTCAAAGCAGCTATCTTGAAACGCTATGACATAAATCCTGAAACATACCATCAAAGGTTCAGGACTTATAAGTACCAGGCTGCTGACAACCCACAAGATGCTTACATCCGTCTAAAAGACTTATGCCAAAAATGGTTACAACCTTCTACTCGGACAGTGGACCAGATTTTGGAAACCATTGTGATGGAACAGTTCAAGATTTTACCTCAAGAGGTCCAACTTTGGGTTAAAGAGCACCGACCCGAGACTTCAGATGCAGCAGTCCACTTGGCAGAGGACTTCATAGCAGCCCGACCCACATGGCTTAAGGGAACCATGTTACCTGGACACCATCCCCTTATTTCCAGACCAGGTAGTTCAACTGTAGCTCCTATGCTCCCTCCTCCTTCAGGCACTAAAGTCACTCCAAGACCCCCTCGAATTTATAATCCAGATGTTATCTGCTGAGAGTGTGGAGGAAAAGGCCATGTTGCAAGGTTTTGTCCCAAGAAGAAGAAGACTGAAACCTCCCATTTAGCATTGGCCAATTGGGGTCAATATATGTTGCCTGTTCAAATTGGTGAGCACACAGTATGTGGTCTTCTCCACTCAGGCAGCAGACAGACTTTAGTACAGATGGCCCTACTGGACCCAAGGTTTGACCAGATACCACAAGGAACTGAGGTAGTCTGTATCCATGGAGATACCCATCATTACCCTCTTTATAATTTGTACATAACTATACAGGGTCGGACACATTCTGTACGGGTAGGTGCTGTTCCTCATCTACCTGTCCCTATACTTATTGGGCATGATCATCCTGACTTCCAGACCTTATTAACTGGTAATGTTGCAGCAATAGTCACTGGATCTCAAACTAAGGGTAAGCTGGGCCAGGTATTCCCTTTTGCTGATGAAATATTTGAGGAGTCCAAGACAAAAATAAAATCAAAGGTCCAGAAAAGAAGAGAAAGGCAGGAATGGACTCAAAGTGTCAGAAGGGAAAGTAAAACTGACAAAGACTCTGTTATTTCAATGGTAGATTTTAGAACTGCACAGCAACATTATCCTAGTTTACAAAACTGCTTTTCCCAGGTGACTGATGCTACAGGATCTGAGAATTATAAAATGAATAATGGTCTATTGTACAAAATATGTGTTAATCCAAAAAGTGGTGAAGTTGTAAATCAGTTGTTAGTTCCACAACAATATAGGCAACAACTGATAGAATTAGCTCATAATATACCATTAGCTGGACACATGGGTAGAGACCGTACATTAAAGCGCTCTGTTATACGGTTCTTTTGGCCAGGTATTCATGAGCAGGTGGCAGAATTTTGTAAAAGTTGTCCGGAGTGCCAAAAGTTGCCCAATTGGGAGGAAGGATAAAGTTCCTTAATGCCTATACCCTGAAAACCACCCTTTTGAACGGATTGCTATGGATATTGTGGGGCCCTTCCTAAAGCTTGAAGGGTAACCATATATATTAGTAATCTGTGACTACATGACTAAGTATCCAGAAGCAACACCCCTACGTAAGGTCACTGCGCCAAAAATAGCGGAGGAGTTGGGTAAACTATTCAGTAGGATAGGTATACCTAAGGAAATCCTGACAGACAGGGGTAGCAATTTTTGTTCAGTATTACTAAAACGATTATACGATATTCTAGGAATCACTGCCATACATACCACCCCCTACCATCCACAAACTGATGGTCTGGTTGAACGATTCAACCAGACCCTCAAATAAATTTTATGTAAGTTCTGTCAGGAAGAAGGCCGTAGGTGGGACATACTATTACCATACTTAATGTTTGCTTATAGGGAGGTGCCCCAAGCTTCCACTGGGTTTTCACCTTTCGAACTCTGGTATGGACAGATCACAACCCATTGTGCTGGCTTAATGTTATGAAAGATAAAAAACCCCGCATAATGTGTTGATACATGTCATTGCAGCTGTATCGTTTTAAAATAAAGCATAGAAAAGGTATAGAACATAAAAACGCAGACTTTCTATCAAGATACGGGTATGACAAAAACCAAACGGAAGTTTAAGACAGACCTCGGGGTATAGCACAGAAATAAATAAAATAAAATTTTTCTCCTACCCTTTACACCAGTGAATAGTGTGATAGTGTTCATTGGAGTAAAAGGGAATTGTATTTGGGGCCCCGAGGTGGAGCCTAAAGAGTGGGTGGGCTTTGGCTCCATCTCTTACCTTGTAAGAGATCTGTACCTCATTTCTAAAAAAAAAAATATATATCTATATACACGTTTGTATTCAGACAAACTGTTCTGAACTATTTTTTTTTCTTGAGCGGGGAGGAGAATGTCAAAGGGTCTAATAACCTAGTTACAGCCCCCCTTTTTGTCTTTGTATTTCGAGGGAGATACTAAAGTAAAACGGTGACTAGATCCATCCTCTTTGTGTCTTTCCAATCCATGTAATGTCTCCTGTGTTGTCTTGTCCTGCATAGTCTGGCCACCTATGCATTCTTTTTTTGCTTTAATTGTTATGTCTGATTGTTTGTATTGTTACCCCCCATCCTATCTAGTCGCGTTCACATTTGGTACCTCCCAGGAAGTGAAGGAGTTCTTTCTCTTTTATCTTTTTTTGAAGCTGTAGCTTTAAATGCTTCACCGAATATTTGAAGGGCTCCAAACAATGAATGCCCTTAAATCACCCCCTTTTCATCAAAATCCTCCCTCTAGATTGGCTCTCCTTGTTGAGAAAGCTGTAACAGCTTTTTCTGAAATATTCCCTTCCAAAGATTGAGAGTACTGACATATTACGCTATTTTGGCATTCTTTATGAGCTGCACAAATATGCGCACTATCGCACAGCTCGTAAAGACCGCAACTATACAAAACGCCAACGCCATGGTTAGAACTGTTAAGAATGTAGCAGGTTAAGTCGCTAACTGCTTCTTTTGCGCTAACGCGCTCTTTTTATTTATTTCTACGATTTAGGAGTTCCCTTTGTGCTTTGGTCACTGTCTGTGTGAGAGCTCTGTTTTATTCACTCAGCAGATAAACTGCTAAACAGTTTACACTAAGACTGACGCTGTGAGCACTCTCATTACAATGAAAACCCCACAAATGAGAATAAAATAAACATAATACAAGGAAGAAAACCATAAAGAAAGGGTTTTACCTGTTCTGGGATTAAAGGGTTTTTCTGTATGGTGGACTGACTTCCTAAGGGTCAGCCGGCCATGTTTTTGATTGTTTTATAGAAAGGAACAATAGGGGGAGGGATTAATCCCTTGAAGCAAAAGGTTTTGGACCCAGAAATGTAATAAAATATGTATAAAGTCTATATATAGGTAAAGTGTTTCTCTGAAACATCATTTAAGCATACCTTGAAGGAAAATGAGAATATTCATGCAATAATTATTTTAAAGAGGCTGAGTGACAGAAACTCTAGCCAATCAGGAATGGCCTTATCATATATATAGCAGCTCTCTAGGAGAGAGGTCAGATATATTCCAGGGTGCTGAAGTGTTTACACCCTAGCTAGCGCTCTAGTGACTATGGTTTTTCTTTCTACACAAGATTTGGACCATTTTGAAGCTGCATTGCTGCTGATTTGCTATGTCCTTTGAATGCATGTTATTTTTTTTTGACGAATTCAGTCTGCCTTTTACTTTCATTTCCTTACTTCATATTGGAGTTTTCCAATAAAGAGGCTATTGGAAGAAGAAGCATCTGTGTGTGAGTCTGTCAGTATCCCAAGCCTTTTACATGCGTGGTGAAACATTTTTCAGGCTCACTTTTCACGTTGAAAAAGGTGGTCAGGCTCAGTTTCCTGGACCCGGCTGTTCTTGTATGCCAGATACAATGTGAGATTTTGATTTGCGTGGTGAAGAATATTTTCAGGCTCACTTTCCACAGTGAAAAAGGTGGTCAGGCTCACTTTCATGGACCCGGCAGTTCTTGTATGCTGGAAATGCGGTGAGATTTGGATTTGTGTGGTGAAAACATTTTTCAGGCTCACTTTCTGCAGTAAAAAAGGTGGTCTGGCTCACTTTTCTGTACCTGGCTGCTCTTGTATGCAGGAAATGTAGTGAGATTTGGATTTGCGCAGTGAAACATTTTTACAGGCTCAATTTCTGCGGTGAAAAAGGTGGTCAGGCTCACTTTCCTTAACCTGGCTGTTCTTTTATGCTGGAAACATGGTGAGAGTTGGATTTTCGCAGTGAAAAATATTTTCAGGCTCACTTTCCATGGTGAAAAAGATGGTCAGGCTCACTTTTTTGGACCTAGCTGTTCTTGCTTGCCGGAAATGCAGTGTGATTTGGAGTTGCGTGGTGAAAAATGTTTTCAGGCTCACTTTCCCCAGTGAAAAAGTTGTTCAGACTCACTTTCCTGGACCTGGCTGCTCTTGTATGCCGGAAATGTGGTGAGATTTGGATTTGCTCAGTGAAAATTTTTTCATTCTCAGTTTCTGCAGTGAAAAAGGTGGTCAGGCCTCAGTTTCCTTGACGCAGGTGTGACTGTATGCTGGAAACACAGTTATGTTTGGATTTGCGCGTTGGAAACATTTTTTCAGGCTCACTTTCCACGATGAAAAAGGTGGTCAGACTCACTTTCCTTTACTTGGCTGTTCTTGTATGCCAGAAATGCAGTGAGATTTGGATTTGCGTGGTAAAAATTTTTTTCAGGCTCACTTTTCGCAGTGAAAAAGATGGTCAGGCTCTGTTTGCTGGACCCGGCTGTATTTGTATGCTGGAAACACAATGAGATTTGGATTTGCGCTGTGAAAAATTTTTCAGTCTCAAGTTTCCGTGGTGAAAACCGTGGTCAGACTCACTTTTCTGGACCAGGCTGTTCTTGTATGCCAGAAACGCAGTGAGATTTGGATTTGCATGGTGAAAAAATATTTTCAGGCACACTTTCCGCAGTGAAATAGGTGGTCAGGCTCACTTTCCTGGACCCGGCTGTGCTTGTATGCTGGAAACATGGTGAGATTTGCATTTGCGCGGTGTAAAACTTTTTCAGGCTCACTATCCACAGTGAAAAATGTTGTCAGCCTCACTTTTCTGCACCCTGTTGTTCTTGTATGCTGGGAACGCAGTGAGATTTTGAGTTGCATGGTAAAAAATGTTTTCAGGCTCACTTTACGCTGTGAAAAAGGTGGTCAGGCTCACTTTCCTGGACCCGGCTGTTCTTGTATGCTGGAAACGCGGTGAGATTTGGATTTGCACAGTGAAAAATTTTTCAGTCTCAGTTTCCCCAGTGAAAAAGGTGGTCAGGATCATTTTCCTGGACCCGGCTGTGATTGTATGCTGGAAACGCAGTGACATTTGAATTTGCGTGGGGGAGAAATTTATTCATGCTCACTTTCTGCTCTGAAAAAGGTGGTCAGGCTCACTTTCTTTTACCTGGCTGTTCTTGTATGCCAGATACGCGGTGAGATTTGGATTTGCACAGTGAAACATTTTTTCAGGCTCGTTTTCTGCGGTGAAAACGGTGGTCAGGTTCACATTGATGGACCTGGCTGTACTTGTATGCCGGAAATGCAGTGAGATGTGGATTTGTGCGGTGAAAAATATTTTCAGGCTCACTTTCCACATAAAAAATCTGGTCAGGCTCACTTTCCTGGACCTGGCTGTTCTTGTATGCCAGAAACACGGTGAGATTTGAATTTGTGTGGTGAAAAATTTTTTCAGGCTCATTTTCTGCTGTGAAAAAGGTGGTCAGGCTCACGTTGATGTACCCAGCTGTACTTGTATGCCGGAAATGTGGTGAGGTGTGGATTTGTGTGGTGAAAAAATTTTTCAGGCTCACTTTCCGCGTGAAAAATCTGGTCAGGCTCACTTTCCTGGACCCGGCTGTTCTTGCATGCCGGAAACACGGGGAGATTTGGATTTTTGCGGTGAAAGATATTTTCAGGCTCACTTTCCACAGTGAAAAAGGTGGTCAGGTTCACTATCTGGACCCGGCTGTTCTTGTATGCCGGAAACGCAGTGAGATTTGGATTTGCACGGTGAAAAATATTTTTATGCACACTTTCCGCAGTGAAAAACGTGGTCAGGCTCACTTTTCTGGACCCGGCTGTGCTTGTATGCCAGAAACACAGTGAGATTTGCATTTGTGCAGTGAAACATTTTTTCAGGCTCACTATCCGCGGTAAAAAATGTGGTCAGACTCACTTTTCTGCACCCTGTTGTTCTTGTATGCTGGGAATGCAGTGAGATTTGGGGTTGCGTGGTGAAAAATTTTTTCAGGCTCACTTTCTGCCTTGAAAAAGGTGGTTAGGCTCACTTTCCTGGACCCGGCTTTTCTTGTATGCCAGAAACGCAGTGAGATTTGGGTTTGCACAGTGAAAAATTTTTCAGTCTCAGTTTCCCCGGTGAAAAAGGTCGTCAGGCTCATTTTCCTGGACCCGACTGTGATTGTATGCTGGAAACGCAGTGACATTTGGATTTGCGCAGGGGAGAAATTTTTTCATGCTCATTTTCTGCAATGATAAAGGTGGTCAGGCTCATTTTCCTTTACCTGGCTGTTCTTGAATGCCAGATACGTGGTGAGATTTGGATTTGCGTGGTGAAAATTTTTTTCAGGGTCAGTTTCCGTGGTGAAAAAGGTGGTCAGGCTCACTTTTCTGGAGCTGGCTGTTCTTGTATAAAGGAAGCGCAGTGAGATTTGGATTTGCACGGTGAAAAATTTTTTCAGGCACACTTTCTGCAGTGAAAAATGTGGTCAGTCTCAATTTTCTGCACCCTGCTGTTCTTGTATGCCGGGAACGCAGTGAGATTTGGAGTTGCGCGGTGAAAACTTTTTTCAGGCTCACTTTCCGCGGTGAAAAAGATGGTCAGGCTCACTTTTCTGGACCCGGCTGTACTTGTATGCTGGAAACATGGTGAGATTTGGATTTGCGCAGTGAAAAATTTTTCAGCCTCAGTTTCTGTGGTGAGAAAGGTGGTCAGGCTCACATTGATGGACTCAGCTGTACTTATATGCCAGAAACATGGTGAGATGTGGATTTGTGTGGTGAAAAATATTTTCAGGCTCACTTTCCGTGGTGAGAAAGGTTGTCAGGCTCGCTTTCCTGGACCTGGCTGTTCTTGTACACCAGATACACTGTGAGATTTTGATTTGCATGGTGAAGATTATTTTCAGTCTCACTTTCCGTGGTGAAAAAGGTGGTCAGGCTCACGTTCCTGGACCCGGCTGTTCTTGTATGACGGAAATGCAGTGAGATTTGGATTTACACGGTGAAAATATTTTCAGGCTCACTTTCCACAGTGATAAAGCTGGTCAGGCTCACTTTTCTGCACCCTGCTGTTCTTGTATGCTGGAAACCCAGTGAGATTTGGATTTCTGCAGTGAAAAATATTTTCAGGCTCACTTTCCACGGTGAAAAAGGTGGTCAGGCTCATGTTCCTGGATCCTGCTGTTCTTGTATGTCAGAAACACAGTGAGATTTAGATTTCTGTGGTGAGAAATATTTCCAGGTTCACTTTCCATGGTGAAAAAGGTCGTCAGGCTCACTATCCTGGACCCTGCTGTTCTTGTATGCCAGAAACAGTGTGAGATTTGGATTTCCTGGGTGGAAAATATATTCAGGCTCACTTTCCGTGGTGAAAAAGTTGGTCAGGGTCACTTCTCTGGACCCTGCTCTTCTCGTATGCCGGAAACATGATGAGATTTGGATTTCTGTTTTGAAAAATGTTTTCAGGCTCACATTCTGTGGTGAAAATTGTGGTCAGGCTCATTTTTCTGGACCCTGCTGTTCTTGTATGCTGGAAATGCAGTGAGATTTGGATTTCCGCGGTAAGAAATATTTCCAGGCTCACTTTCTGCAGTGAGAAATGTGGTCAGGCTCACTTTTTTGGACCCTGCTCTTCCTGTATGCCAGAAACGTTGTGAGATTTGGAGTTGCGCAGAGAAAACTTTTTTCAGGCTCACTTTCCATGGTGAAAAAGATGGTCAGGCACACTTTGCTGGACCTGTCTGTACTTGTATGCTGGAAACACGGTGAGATTTGGATTTGCGCTGTGAAAAATTTTTCAGTCTCAGTTTCCGCAGTGAAAAAGGTGGTCAGGCTCACTTTTCTGGACCCGGTTGTTCTTGTATGCCAGAAACGCAGTGAGATTTGGATTTGCACGGTGAAAAATATTTTCAGGCACACTTTCCATAGTGAAAAAGGCGGTTAGGCTCATTTTTCTGGACCCAGCTGTGCTTGGATGCCGGAAACGCGGTGAGATTTGCATTTGCATGGTGAAAAATTTTTTCAGGCTCACTTTCCGCAGTGAAAAAGATGGTCAGGCTCACTTTGCTGGACCCGGCTGCACTTGTATGCTGGAAACGCGGTGAGATTTGCATTTGCACGGTGAAAAATTTTTCATTCTCAGTTTCTGCGGTGAAAAAGGTGGTCAGGCTCAGTTTCCATGACCCGGGTGTGACTGTATGCCAGAAATATAGTTACGTTTGTATTTGCAATGGGGAAACATTTTTTCAGGCTGACTTTCCCCAGTGAAAAAGGTGGTCAGGCTCACTTTCCTTTACCTGGCTGTTCTTGTATGCCAGAAACACAGTGAGATTTGGATTTGCTCGGTAAAACATTTTTTCAGGCTCACTTTTCGCATTGAAAAAGGTGGTCAGGCTCAGTTTCCTGGACCCCGCTGTTCTTGTACGCCAGATACACTGTGAGATTTTGATTTGCATGGTGAAGAATATTTTCAGGCTCACTTTCCACAGTGAAAAAGGTGGTCAGGCTCACGTTCCTGGACCCAGCTGTTCTTGTATGATGGAAATGCGGTGTGATTTGGATTTACACAGTGAAAAATATTTTCAAGCTCACCTTCCACAGTGATATAGGTGGTCAGGCTCACTTTTCTGCAACCTGCTGCTCTTGTATGCCAGAAACGCAGTGAAATTTGGACTTCTGCAGTAAAAAATATTTTCAGGCACACTTTCCGTGGTGAAAAAGGTGGTCAGGCTCACTTTCCTGGAGCCTGCTCTTCTTGTATGCCAGAAACATGGTGAGATTTCGATTTCTGTGGTGAAAAATATTTTCAGGCTCGCTTTCCGTGGTTAGAAAGGTGGTCAGGCTCACATTGATGGATCAGCTGTACTTGTATGATGGAAAGATGGTGAGATGTAGATTTATGCGGTGAAAAATTTTTTCAGGCTCACTTTCCACGGTGAAAAGGGTGATCAGGCTCACTTTCCTGAACCCGGCTGTTCTTGCGTGCCGGAAATGCATGAGATTTGGATTTGCTCGGTGAAAAATATTTTCATTCTCACTTTCTCCGGTGAAAAAAGTGGTCAGTCTCACTTTCCTTTACTCGGTTGTTCTTGTATGCTGTAAACGCAGTGAGATTTGGATTTACGAGGTGTAAAATGTTTTACAGGCTCAATTTCCGCTGTGAAAAAGGTGGTCATTCTCACTTTCTTGGACCCGGCTGTTCTGGTATGCCAGAAACACGGTGAGATTTGAATTTGCGTGGTGAAAAAGTTTTACAGGCTCACTTTCTGCGGTGAAAAAGGTTGTCAGGCTCACTTTCCTGGACCCAGCTCTTCTTGTATAAAGGAAATGCAGTGAGATTTGGATTTGCACGGTGAAAATTTTTTTCTGGCTCACTTTCCACAGTGAAAAAGGTGGTCAGGCTCACATTGATGGACCCAGCTGTACTTGTATGCCAGAAACACGGTGAGATGTGGATTTGTGTGGTGAAAAAATATTTTCAGGCTCACCTTCCGTGGTGAAAAAGGTTGTCAGGCTCACTTTCCTGGACCCAGCTGTTCTTGTATGCTGGAAATGCAGTGAGATTTGGATTTGCATGGTGAAAAATATTTACAGGCTCACTTTCCGCAGTGAAAAAGTTGGTCAGGCTACCTTTCCTGGACCAGGCTGTTCTTGTATGCTGGAAATGCAGTGAGATTTGGATTTGTGTGGTGAAAAATATTTACAGGCTCAATTTCCACAGTGAAAAAAGGTGGTCAGGCTCACTTTCCTTAACCCAGCTGTTCTTGTATGCCGGAAACGTGGTGAGAGTCAGATTTGCGCGGTGAGAAATTTTTACAGGCTCAATTTCCATGGTGAAAAACATGGTCAGGCTCACTTTCCTGGACCTGGCTGCTCTTGTACGCCGGAAACACACTGAGATTTGCATTTGCGCGGTGAAAAATATTTTCAGGCTGACTTTCTGCGGTGAAAAATGTGGTCAGGATCACTTTTCTGGACCCAGCTATTCTTGCATACTGGAAACATGGGGAGATTTGGATTTGCACAGTGAAAAAGTTTTTCAGGCTCACTTTCCACAGTGAAAAATGTGGTCATGCTCTCTTTTCTGGACCCTGCTGTTCTTGTATGCCAGAAATGTTGTGAGATTTGGAGTTGCGCAGTGAAACCTTTTTTCAGGCTCACTTTCCGCGGTGAAAAAGATGGTCAGGCTCACTTTGCTGGACCCGGCTGTACTTGTATGCAAGAAACATAGTGAGATGTGGATTTGTGTGGTGAAAAATATTTTCAGGCTCACTTTCCACGGTGAGAAAGGTTGTCAGGCTCACTTTCCTGGACCCAGCTGTTCTTGTATTGTGGAAACACAGTGAGAGTTGGATTTGCGCAGTGAAAAAGGTGGTCAGGCTCACTTTCCGATAGTTGGCAGCACCTGTATGCAGGAAATGTGGTGAGATTCTGATTTCCGCAGTGAAAAAGATTTGCCTTTCTCACTTTTCTTTAGCCAGCGGCACCCGTATGCTGGAAACGTGGTGAGATTTGGATTTCCGCAGTGAAAAATATTGTCAGGCTCACTTTCTGCAGTGAAAAAGGTTGTCAGGCTCACATTCCTTAATCCAGTGGCACCCATGTGCTAGAAATGCGGTGATATTTGGATTTCCACTGTGAAAAAGGTCGTCAGGCTCACTTTCCTTTAGCCGGCGGCACCCATATGCCAGAAACGTGGTGAGATTTGGATTTCAACAGTGAAAAATATTTTCAGGCTCACTTTCCCCGGTGAAAAATGTGGTGAGGCTCACTTTCCTGGACCTGACTGTTCTTGTATGCCACAAATGCAGAGAGATTTGGATTTGCGCAGTGAAAACTTTTTTCAGTCTCATTTTCCACAGTGAAAAAGGTGGTCAGTTTCACTTTCCTGGACCCAGCTGTTCTTGTATGCTGGAAACGTGGCGAGATTTTGATTTGCACGGTGAAACATTTTTTCAGGCTCCCTTTCCGTGGAGAAAAAGGTGGTCAGGCTCACTTTCCTGGACCTGGCTATTCTTATATGCCGGAAACGTGGTGAGATTTGGAGTTGCACGGTGAAAAATATTTTCAGGTTCACTTTCCATGGGGGAAAATATGGTCAGGCTGACTTTCCTGGACCCGGCTGTTCTTGTATGCCGGAAACATGGTGAGATTTGGATTTGCGCAGTGAAAATTTTTTTTCAGGCTGACTTTCCGTGATGAAAAAGGTGGACAGGCTCACTTTCCTGGACCAGGCTGTTCTTGTTTGCGAGAAATGTGGTGAGATTTGGATTTGCGCGGTCAAAAATTTTTTCAGGCTCACTTTAAGCAGTGAAAAAGGTGGTCAGGCTCACTTTCCTGGACCCGCTGTTCTTGTATGCCGGAAAAGCAGCGAGATTTGGATTTGCAAGGTGAAAAATGTTTTCATCCTCACTTTCCACAGTGAAAAAGGTGGTCAGGCTAACTTTCCTGGACCTGGCTGTTCTTGTGTGCTGGAAATGCGGCGAGATTTGGATTTGCGTGGTGAAAAATTTTTTCAAGCTCACTTTCCTGCTGTGAAAAATGTGGTCAGGCTCACTTTCCTGGACCCTGCTGTTCTTGTTTGCAAGAAATGCAGTGAAATTTGGATTTCTGCGGTGAAAAAGATGGTCAGGCTCACTTTCCTTTAGCCGGTGGCACCCGTTTGTCAGAAACGTGGTGAGATTTTGATTTCCGTGGTGAAAAATACTTTCAAGCTCACTTTCCTGCTGTGAAAAATGTGGACAGGCTCACTTTCCTGGACCCTGCTGTTCTTGTATGCCTTTAAATGCTGTTAGATTTGGATTTCTGCAGTGAAAAATATTTTCAGGCTCACTTTCCTCAGTGAAAAATATGTTCAGGCTCACTTTCTTCGACCTGGCTGTTCTTGTATGCCCCAAACGTGGTGAGATTTGGATTTTCGCAATGAAAAATTTTTTCAGGCTCTCTTTCCGTGGTGGAAAAGGTGGTCAGCCTCACTTTCCTCGACCCAGGTGTTCTTGTATGCTGGAAATGCAGTGAGATTTGGACTAGCTGGGTGAAAAATTTTTTCAGGCTCACTTTCCACGGTGAAAAAGGTGGTCAGGCTCACTTTCCTGGACCTGGCTGTTCTTGTATGCCAGAAACATGGTGATATTTGGATTTGCGCTGTGAAAATTTTTTTTCAGGCTGACTTTCCGTGCTGAAAAAGGTGGTCAGGCTCTCTTTCCTGGATCTGGCTGTTCTTGTTTGCGAGAAACGTGGTGAGATTTGGATTTGCGCGGTCAAAAATTTTTTCAGGCTCACTTTCCTGGACCCGGCTGTTCTTGTATGCCGGAAACGCAGCGAGATTTGGATTTGCAAGGTGAAAAATGTTTTCATCCTCAGTTTCCACAGTGAAAAAGGTGCTCAGGCTAACTTTCCTGGACCCGGCTGTTCTTGTATGCTGGAAATGCGGCAAGATTTGTATTTGCGTGGTGAAAATTTTTTTTAAGCTCACTTTTCTGCTGTGAAAAATGTGGGCAGGCTCACTTTCCTGGACCCTGCTGTTCTTGTATGCCTTTAAATGCTGTGAGATTTGGATTTCCACAGTGAAAAATATTTTCAGGCTCATTTTCCTCGGTGAAAAATATGTTCAGGCTCACTTTCTTCGACCTGGCTGTTCTTGTATGCCCCAAACGTGGTGAGATTTGGATTTGCGTGATGAAAAATTTTTTCAGGCTCTCTTTCCATGGCGAAAAAGGTGGTCAGCCTCACTTTCCTCGACCCAGGTGTTCTTGTATGCTGGAAATGCAGCGAGATTTGGACTAGCCGGGTGAAAGATTTTTCAGGCTCACTTTCCGCGGTGAAAAAGGTGGTCAGGCTCACTTTCCTGGACCCAGCTGTTCTTGTATTGTGGAAACACAGTGAGAGTTGGATTTGCGCAGTGAAAAAGGTGGTCAGGCTCACTTTCCGATAGTTGGCAGCACCTGTATGCAGGAAATGTGGTGAGATTCTGATTTCGAGGAAAAAGATTTGCCTTTCTCACTTTTCTTTAGCCAGCTGCACCGTGATGCTGGAAACGCAGAGATTTGGATTTCGCAGTGAAAATATTGTCAGGCTCACTTTCTGCAGTGAAAAGGTTGTCAGGCTCACATTCCTTAATCCAGTGGCACCCATGTGCCAGAAACACGGTGATATTTGGATTTCCAGTGTGAAAAGGCGCAGGCTCACTTTCCTTAGCCGCGGCACCTAATGCCAGAAACGCAGTGAGATTTGGATTTCAACAGTGAAAATATTTTCAGGCTCACTTTCCCGTGAAAAATGTGGTGAGGCTCACTTTCCTGGACCTGACTGTTCTTGTATGTCACAAATGCAGAGAGATTTGGATTTGCGCAGTGAAAACTTTTTTCAGTCTCATTTTCCACAGTGAAAAAGGTGGTCAGTTTCACTTTCCTGGACCCGGCTGTTCTTGTATGCTGGAAACGTGGCGAGATTTTGATTTGCACGGTGAAACATTTTTTCAGGCTCCCTTTCCGCGGAGAAAAAGGTGGTCAGGCTCACTTTCCTGGACCTGGCTATTCTTATATGCCGGAAACGTGGTGAGATTTGGAGTTGCGCGGTGAAAAATATTTTCAGGTTCACTTTCCATGGGGGAAAATATGGTCAGGCTGACTTTCCTGGACCCGGCTGTTCTTGTATGCCGGAAACATGGTGAGATTTGGATTTGCGCGGTGAAAATTTTTTTTCAGGCTGACTTTCCGTGATGAAAAGGTGGACAGGCTCACTTTCCTGGACCAGGCTGTTCTTGTTTTGAGAAATGTGGTGAGATTTGGATTTGCGCGGTCAAAAATTTTTTCAGGCTCACTTTAAGCAGTGAAAAAGGTGGTCAGGCTCACTTTCCTGGACCCAGCTGTTCTTGTATGCCGGAAAAGCAGCGAGATTTGGATTTGCAAGGTGAAAAATGTTTTCATCCTCACTTTCCACAGTGAAAAAGGTGGTCAGGCTAACTTTCCTGGACCTGGCTGTTCTTGTGTGCTGGAAATGCGGCGAGATTTGGATTTGCGTGGTGAAAAATTTTTTCAAGCTCACTTTCCTGCTGTGAAAAATGTGGTCAGGCTCACTTTCCTGGACCCTGCTGTTCTTGTTTGCAAGAAATGCAGTGAAATTTGGATTTCTGCGGTGAAAAGATGGTCAGGCTCACTTTCCTTTAGCGGTGGCACCGCTTGTCAGAAACGTGGTGAGATTTTGATTCCGTGGTGAAAAATACTTTCAAGCTCACTTTCCTGCTGTGAAAAATGTGGACAGGCTCACTTTCCTGGACCCTGCTGTTCTTGTATGCCTTTAAATGCTGTTAGATTTGGATTTCTGCAGTGAAAAATATTTTCAGGCTCACTTTCCTCAGTGAAAAATATGTTCAGGCTCACTTTCTTCGACCTGGCTGTTCTTGTATGCCCCAAACGTGGTGAGATTTGGATTTGCGCAATGAAAAATTTTTTCAGGCTCTTCCGTGGTGGAAAAGGTGGTCAGCCTCACATTCCTCGACCCAGGTGTTCTGTATGCTGGAAATGCAGTAGATTTGGACTAGCTGGGTGAAAATTTTTCAGGCTCACTTTCCACGGTGAAAAAGGTGGTCAGGCTCACTTTCCTGGACCTGGCTGTTCTTGTATGCCAGAAACATGGTGAGATTTGAATTTGCGCTGTGAAAATTTTTTTTCAGGCTGACTTTCCGTGGTGAAAAAGGTGGTCAGGCTCTCTTTCCTGGATCTGGCTGTTCTTGTTTGCGAGAAACGTGGTGAGATTTGGATTTGCGCGGTCAAAAATTTTTTCAGGCTCACTTTCCTGGACCCGGCTGTTCTTGTATGCCAGAAACGCAGCGAGATTTGGATTTGCAAGGTGAAAAATGTTTTCATCCTCAGTTTCCACAGTGAAAAAAGGTGCTCAGGCTAACTTTCCTGGACCCGGCTGTTCTTGTATGCTGGAAATGCGGCAAGATTTGTATTTGCGTGGTGAAAATTTTTTTTAAGCTCACTTTTCTGCTGTGAAAAATGTGGGCAGACTCACTTTCCTGGACCCTGCTGTTCTTGTATGCCTTTAAATGCTGTGAGATTTGGATTTCCACAGTGAAAAATATTTTCAGGCTCATTTTCCTCGGTGAAAAATATGTTCAGGCTCACTTTCTTCGACCTGGCTGTTCTTGTATGCCCCAAACATGGTGAGATTTGGATTTGCGTGATGAAAAATTTTTTCAGGCTCTCTTTCCATGGCGAAAAAGGTGGTCAGCCTCACTTTCCTCGACCCAGGTGTTCTTGTATGCTGGAAATGCAGCGAGATTTGGACTAGCCGGGTGAAAGATTTTTCAGGCTCACTTTCCACGGTGAAAAGGTGGTCAGGCTCACTTTCCTGGACCCGCTGTTCTTGTATGCCGGAAACATGGTGAGATTTGACTGCGTGGTGAAAATATTTTAGGTTCACTTTCCATGGGGAAAATGTGGTCAGGCTCACTTTCCTGTACCTGGCTGTTCTTGTATGCTGGAAACACGTTGAGATTTGGATTTGAGCAGTGAAAAATTTTTTTCAGGCTGACTTTCCATGTTGAAAAAGGTGGTCAGGCTCAATTTTCTGGACCCGGCTGTTCTTGTTTGCGAGAAACGCGGTGAGATTTGGATTTGTGCAGTGAAAATTTTTTCAGGCTCACTTTAAGCAGTTGAAAAGGTCGTCAGGCTCACTTTCCTGGACCCGGCTGTTCTTGTATGCTGGAAACGCAGCGAGATTTGGATTTGTGAGGTGAAAAATGTTTTCATCCTGACTTTCCACAGTGAAAAAGGTGGTCAGGCTAACTTTCCTGGACCCAGTTGTTCTTGTATGCTGGAAACGCAGCAAGATTTGGATTTGCGCTGTGAAAATTTTTTTCAGGATCACTTTCCGCAGTGAAAAAGGTGGTCAGGCTCACTTTCCTGGACCCGGCTGTTCTTGTGTGCCGGAAACATGGTGAGATTTGGATTTTCGTGGTGAAAAATATTTTAGGCTCACTTTTCATGGTGAATAATGTGGTCAGGCTCACTTTTCTGGGCCTGATTTTTCGTGTATGCTGGAATTGCGGTGAGATTTGGATTTGTGCAGTGAACATTTTTTTCTGGCTCACTTTCTGCAGTGCAAAAGGTGATCAGGCTCACTTTCCAAGACCCTGCTGTTCTTGTATGCTGGAAATGTGTCGAGAGTTTGATTTACGTGGTGAAAAATGTTTTCAGGCTCACTTTCCGCTGTGAAAAAGGTGGTCAGGCTCAATTTCCTGGACCCGGCTGATCTTGTATGATGGAAACGTGGTGAGATTTGGATCTTAGTGGTGAAAAATGTTTTTAGGCTCACTTTCCACGGTGAAAAAGGTGGTCAGGCTCACTTTACTGGACCGAGCTGTTCCTGTATGCCAGAAACACGGTGAGAGTTGGATTTGCACAGTGAAAAAGGTGGTCAGGCTCACTTTCCTATACCCGACAGCACCTGTATGCTGGAAACACAGTGAGATTCTGATTTCCACAGTGAAAAATATTTTCAGGCTCACTTTTCTTTAGCCAGCGGCACCCGTATGCTGGAAACATGGTGAGATTTGGATTTCCGTGGTGAAAAATATTTTCAGGCTCACTTTCTGCAGTGAAAAAGGTGATCAGGCTCACCTTCCTTAATCCAGTGGCACCGATTTGCCGGAAATGCAGTGAGGTTTGGATTTCCGCTATGAAAAATATTTTCAGGCTCACTTTCCTTTAGCCGGCAACACCCATATGCTGGAGATGTGGTGAGATTTGATTTCTATGGTGAAAAAGTTGGTCAGGCTTACTTTCCTGAACCCTGCCATGTTGGTATGCTGGAAACGTGGTTATATTTGAATTTCCACTATGAAAAAGGTTGTCAGACTCACTTTCCCTGGTGAAAAATATGGTGAGGCTCACTTTCCTGGATCCCACTGTTTTTGTATGCCGCAAATGCAGAGCGATTTGTATTTGTGCGGTGAAAAATGTTTTCAGGCTCATTTTCCACAGTGAAAAAGGTGGTCAGTTTCACTTTCCTGGACCTGACTGTTCTTGTATGCCAGAAACGTGGCGAGATTTTGATTTGTGCAGTGAAAAAGTTTTTCTGGTTCACTTTCCACGGTGAAAAATGTGGTCAGGCTCACTTTCTTGGACCCGGCTGTTCTTGTATGCTGGAAACGTGGCGAGATTTTGATTTGTGCAGTGAAAAAGTTTTTCTGGTTCACTTTCCACGGTGAAAAATGTGGTCATGCTCACTTTCTTGGACCCGGCTGTTCTTGTATGCCGGAAACGCGGTGAGATTTGTATTTGCGCAATGAAAAATATTTGCAAGCTCACTTTTCCCCTCACTTTCCCTAGTGAAAAAGGTGATCAGATTCACTTTCCTGGACCCGGCTGTTCTTGTATGACAGAAACGTGGTGAGATTTTGATTTGTGCAGTGAAAATTTTTTTCTGGCTCACTTTCCCAGGTGAAAAAGGTGGTCAGGCTCACTTTCCTGGACCCTGCTGTTCTTGTATGATGGAAACGCAGTGAGATTTGGATTTCTGCAGAGGAAAAGGTGGTCAGACTCACTTTCCTTTAGCCGGTGGCACCCGTATGTCAGAAACGTGGTGAGATTTTGATTTCCGTGGTGAAAAATATTTTCAGGCTCACTGTCTGCAGTGAAAAAGTTGGACAGGCTCACTTTCCTGGACCCTGCTGTTCTTGTATGCTGGAAATGCTGTGAGATTTAGATTTCTGCAGTGAAACATATTTTGAGGCTCACTTTCCACAGTGAAAAAGGTGGTATGGCTCACTTTCCTGGACCCTGCTGTTCTTGTATGCCATAAGCGCTGTGGGATTTGGACTTGCGCAGTGAAAAATATTTTCAGGCTTGCTTTCCACAGTGAAAAAGGTAGTCAGGCTCACTTTCCTGGACCTGGCTGTTCCTGTATGCCAGAAACGCTGTGAGATTTGTATTTGCGCGGTGAAAAATATTTTCAGGCTCACTTTCTGTGGTGAAAAAGAAGGTCAGGCTCACTTTCCTGGACCCAGCTGTTCTTGTATGCTGGAAATGCTGTGAGATTTGGACTTGCACCATGAAAAGTGTTTTCTGGCTCACTTTCCCTGGTGAAAAAGGTGGTCAGGCTCACTTTCTTGGACCCGGCTGTTCTTGTATGCTGGAAACGCAGCGAGATTTGGATTTGCAAGGTGAAAAATGTTTTCATCCTCACTTTCCACAGTGAAAAAGGTGGTCAGGTTAACTTTTCTGGACCCTGCTGTTCTTGTTTGTGAGAAACGTGGTGAAATTTGGATTTGCGTGGTGAAAAAGATGGTCAGGCTCACTTTCCTTTAGCCGGTGGCACCCGTTTGTCAGAAACATGGTGAGATTTTGATTTCCATGGTGAAAAATATTCTCAGACTCACTTTCTGCAGTGAAAAAGTTGGTCAGACTCACTTTCCTGGACCCTGCTGTTCTTGTATGCCTTTAAATGCAGTGAGATTTGGATTTCCGCAGTGAAAAATATTTTCAGGCTCACTTTCCCTGGTGAAAAATATGTTCAGGCTCATTTTCTTCGACCCGGCTGTTCTTGTATGCCACAAACACGGTGAGATTTGGATTTACGCAGTGAAAAATTTTTTCAGGCTCTCTTTCTGTGGTGTAAAAGGTGGTCAGGCTCACTTTCCTCGACCCAGGTGTTCTTGTATGCTGGAAACGCAGTGAGATTTGGACTTGCATGGTGATAAATATTTTCAGGTTCACTTTCTGTGGTGAAAAAGGTGGTCAGGCTCACTTTCCTGGACCCGGCTGTTCTTGTTTGCGAGAAACGTGGTGAGATTTGGATTTGCATGGTGAAAAATTTTTTCAGGCTCACTTTAAGCAGTGAAAAAGGTGGTCAGGCTCATTTTCCTGGACCCGGCTGTTCTTGTATGCCAGAAATGCAGCGAGATTTGGATTTGCGAGGTGAAAAATGTTTTCATCCTCACTTTCCACAGTAAAAAAGGTGGTCAGGCTAACTTTCCTAGACCCGGCTGTTCTTGTATGCTGGAAACGCAGCAAGATTTGGATTTGCGAGGTGAAAAATTTTTTCAGGATCACTTTCTGTGGTGAAAAAGGTGGTCAGGCTCACTTTCCTGGACCCGGCTGTTCTTGCATGCCGGAAACACGGTGAGATTTGGATTTGCGTGGTGAAAAATATTTTCAGGCTCACTTTCTGTGGTGAAAATGTTGGGCAGGCTCTTCCCTGGACCCTGCTGTTCTTGTATGCCGGAAGTGCTGTGGGATTTGGACTTACGCGGTGAAAAATATTTTCAGGCTCGCTTTCCGTGGTGAAAAAGGTAGTCAGGCTGACTTTCCTTGACCCAGCTGTTCTTGTATGCTGGAAAAATGGTGAGATTTGGATTTGCATGGTGAAAAATATTTTCAGACTCACTTTTCACGGTGAAAAAGGTGGTCAGGCTCACTTTCCTGGACCCGACTGTTCTTGTATGCCGGAAAAGCAGCAAGATTTGGATTTGCAAGGTGAAAAATGTTTTCATCCTCACTTTCCACAGTGAAAAAGGTGATCAGGCTAACTTTCCTGGACCTGGCTGTTCTTGTGTGCTGGAAATGCGGCGAGATTTGGATTTGCGTGGTGAAAAATTTTTTCAAGCTCACTTTCCTGCTGTGAAAAATGTGGTCAGGCTCACTTTCCTGGACCCTGCTGTTCTTGTTTGCAAGAAATGCAGTGAAATTTGGATTTCTGCGGTGAAAAAGATGGTCAGGCTCACTTTCCTTTAGCCGGTGGCACCCGTTTGTCAGAAATGTGGTGAGATTTTGATTTCCGTGGTGAAAAATACTTTCAGGCTCACTTTCTGCTGTGAAAAAGTTGGGCAGGCTCACTTTCCTGGACCCTGCTGTTCTTGTATGCCTTTAAATGATGTGAGATTTGGATTTCTGCAGTGAAAAATATTTTCAGGCTCACTTTCCTCGGTGAAAAATATGTTCAGGCTCACTTTCTTCGACCTGGCTGTTCTTGTATGCCCCAAACGTGGTGAGATTTGGATTTGCGCGATGAAAAATTTTTTCAGGCTCTCTTTCCATGGTGGAAAAGGTGGTCAGCCTCACTTTCCTCGACCCAGGTGTTCTTGTATGCTGGAAATACAGCGAGATTTGGACTAGCCGGGTGAAAATTTTTTTCAAGCTCACTTTCCGCGGTGAAAAAGGTGGTCAGGCTCACTTTCCTGGACCTGGCTGTTCTTGTATGCCGGAAACATGGTGAGATTTGGATTTGCGCTGTGAAAATTTTTTTTCAGGCTGACTTTCCGTGGTGAAAAAGGTGGTCGGGCTCACTTTCCTGGATCTGGCTGTTCTTGTTTGCGAGAAACGTGGTGAGATTTGGATTTGCATGGTCAAAAATTTTTTCAGGCTCACTTTAAGCAGTGAAAAAGATGGTCAGGCTCACTTTCCTGGACCCGGCTGTTCTTGTATGCCGGAAACGCAGTGAGATTTGGATTTGCAAGGTGAAAAATGTTTTCATCCTCACTTTCCACAGTGAAAAAGCTGCTCAGGCTAACTTTCCTGGACCCGGCTGTTCTTGTATGCTGGAAATGTGCAAGATTTGTATTTATGCAGGAAAATTTTTTTCAAGCTCACTTTCCTGCTGTGAAAAATGTGGGCAGGCTCACTTTCCTGGACCCTGCTGTTCTTGTATGCCTTTAAATGCTGTGAGATTTGGATTTCCACAGTGAAAAATATTTTCAGGCTCACTTTCCTCAGTGAAAAATATGTTCAGGCTCACTTTCTTTAACCTGGCTGTTCTTGTATGCCCCAAACGTGGTAAGATTTAGATTTGCGCGATGAAAAATTTTTTCAGGCTGTCTTTCCGTGGTGAAAAAGGTGGTCAGCCTCACTTTCCTCGACCCAGGTGTTCTTGTATGCTGGAAATGCAGCGAGATTTGGACTAGCCGGGTGAAAGATTTTTTCAGGCTCACTTTCCACGGTGAAAAAGGTGGTCAGGCTCACTTTCCTGGACCCGGCTGTTCTTGTATGCCGGAAACATGGTGAGATTTGGACTTGCGTGGTGAAAAATATTTTTAGGTTCACTTTCCATGGGGGAAAATGTGGTCAGGCTCACTTTCCTGTACCTGGCTGTTCTTGTATGCTGGAAACATGTTGAGATTTGGATTTGAGCAGTGAAAAATTTTTTTCAGGCTGACTTTCCGTTTTGAAAAAGGTGGTCAGGCTCAATTTTCTGGACCCGGCTGTTCTTGTTTGCGAGAAACGTGGTGAAATTTGGATTTGTGCAGTGAAAATTTTTTCAGGCTCACTTTAAGCAGTTGAAAAGGTTGTCAGGCTCACTTTCCTGGACCCGGCTGTTCTTGTATGCTGGAAACGCAGCGAGATTTGGATTTGCGCTGTGAACATTTTTTTCAGGATCACTTTCCGCAGTGAAAAAGGTGGTCAGGCTCACTTTCCTGGACCCGGCTGTTCTTGTGTGCCGGAAACATGGTGAGATTTGGATTTGCATGGTGAAAAGTATTTTAGGCTCACTTTTCATGGTGAATAATGTGGTCAGGCTCACTTTTCTGGGCCTGACTTTTCATGTATGCTGGAATTGCGGTGAGATTTGGATTTGTGCGGTGAACATTTTTTTCTGGCTCACTTTCTGCAGTGCAAAAGGTGATCAGGCTCACTTTCCAAGACCCTGCTGTTCTTGTATGCCGGAAACATAGTGAGATTTGGATTTGTGAGGTGAAATATTTTTTCAGGATCACTTTCCGCATTGAAAAATGTGGTAAGCCTCACTTTCCTTGACCCTGCTGTTCTTGTATGCTGGAAATGTGTCGAGAGTTTGATTTGCGTGGTGAAAATTTTTTTCAGGCTCACTTTCCGCTGTGAAAAAGGTGGTCAGGCTCAATTTCCTGGACCCGGCTGATCTTGTATGATGGAAACGTGGTGAGATTTGGATCTGAGTGGTGAAAAATGTGTTTAGGCTCACTTTCCATGGTGAAAAAGGTGG
Organism: Neoceratodus forsteri; assembly: GCA_016271365.2. Classification (NCBI taxonomy): domain Eukaryota; kingdom Metazoa; phylum Chordata; order Ceratodontiformes; family Ceratodontidae; genus Neoceratodus; species Neoceratodus forsteri. The sequence goes on from JADMNL010000026.1 coordinate 425,864, forward strand.
TCAGGCTCACTTTACTGGACCGAGCTGTTCCTGTATGCCGGAAACATGGCGAGAGTTGGATTTGTGCAGTGAAAAAGGTGGTCAGGCTCACTTTCCTATACCCGACAGCACCTGTATGCTGGAAACACAGTGAGATTCTGATTTCCACAGTGAAAAATATTTTCAGGCTCACTTTTCTTTAGCCAGCGGCACCCGTATGCTGGAAACATGGTGAGATTTGGATTTCCGTGGTGAAAAATATTTTCAGGCTCACTTTCTGCAGTGAAAAAGGTGATCAGGCTCACCTTCCTTAATCCAGTGGCACCCATTTGCCGGAAATGCAGTGAGGTTTGGATTTCCACTGTGAAAAATATTTTCAGGCTCACTTTCCTTTAGCCAGCGACACCCGTATGCTGGAGATGTGGTGAGATTTGATTTCTATGGTGAAAAAGTTGGTCAGGCTTACTTTCCTGAACCCTGCCATGTTGGTATGCTGGAAACGTGGTTATATTTGAATTTCCACTATGAAAAAGGTTGTCAGACTCACTTTCCCTGGTGAAAAATATGGTGAGGCTCACTTTCCTGGATCCCACTGTTTTTGTATGCCGCAAATGCAGAGTGATTTGTATTTGTGCGGTGAAAAATGTTTTCAGGCTCATTTTCCACAGTGAAAAAGGTGGTCGGTTTCACTTTCCTGGACCCGGCTGTTCTTGTATGCTGGAAACGTGGCGAGATTTTGATTTGCGCAGTGAAAAAGTTTTTCTGGTTCACTTTCCACGGTGAAAAATGTGGTCAGGCTCACTTTCTTGGACCCGGCTGTTCTTGTATGCCGGAAACGCGGTGAGATTTGTATTTGCGCAATGAAAAATATTTGCAAGCTCACTTTTCCCCTCACTTTCCCTAGTGAAAAAGGTGATCAGATTCACTTTCCTGGACCCGGCTGTTCTTGTATGACAGAAACATGGTGAGATTTTGATTTGTGCAGTGAAAATTTTTTTCTGGCTCACTTTCCCAGGTGAAAAAGGTGGTCAGGCTCACTTTCCTGGACTCTGCTGTTCTTGTATGATGGAAACACGGTGAGATTTGGATTTCTGCAGAGGAAAAGGTGGTCAGACTCACTTTCCTTTAGCCGGTGGCACCCATATGTCAGAAACGTGGTGAGATTTTGATTTCCGTGGTGAAAAATATTTTCAGGCTCACTGTCTGCAGTGAAAAAGTTGGACAGGCTCACTTTCCTGGACCCTGCTGTTCTTGTATGCTGGAAATGCTGTGAGATTTAGATTTTGCAGTGAAACATATTTTGAGGCTCACTTTCCACAGTGAAAAGGTGGTATGGCTCACTTTCCTGGACCCTGCTGTTCTTGTATGCCATAAGGCTGTGGGATTTGACTATGAGTGAAAAATATTTTCAGGCTTGCTTTCCACGGTGAAAAAGGTAGTCAGGCTCACTTTCCTGGACCTGGCTGTTCCTGTATGCCAGAAACACTGTGAGATTTGTATTTACGTGGTGAAAAATATTTTCAGGCTCACTTTCTGTGGTGAAAAAGAAGGTCAGGCTCACTTTCCTGGACCCAGCTGTTCTTGTATGCTGGAAACGCTGTGAGATTTGGACTTGCGCCATGAAAAGTGTTTTCTGGCTCACTTTCCCTGGTGAAAAAGGTGGTCAGGCTCACTTTCTTGGACCCGGCTGTTCTTGTATGCCGGAAACGCAGCGAGATTTGGATTTGCAAGGTGAAAATGTTTTCATCCTCACTTTCCACAGTGAAAAAGGTGGTCAGGTTAACTTTTCTGGACCCGGCTGTTCTTGTATGCTGGAAATGCAGCGATATTTGGATTTGCTTGGTGAAAAATTTTTTCAGGCTCACTTTCCTGCTGTGTAAAAATGTGGTCAGGCTCACTTTCCTGGACCCTGCTGTTCTTGTTTGTGAGAAACGTGGTGAAATTTGGATTTCTGCAGTGAAAAAGATGGTCAGGCTCACTTCCCTTTAGCCGGTGGCACCCGTTTGTCAGAAACGTGGTGAGATTTTGATTTCCATGGTGAAAAATATTCTCAGACTCACTTTCTGCAGTGAAAAAGTTGGTCAGGCTCACTTTCCTGGACCCTGCTGTTCTTGTATGCCTTTAAGTGCAGTGAGATTTGGATTTCCGCAGTGAAAAATATTTTCAGGCTCACTTTCCCTGGTGAAAAATATGTTCAGGCTCATTTTCTTCGACCCGGCTGTTCTTGTATGCCACAAACGCGGTGAGATTTGGATTTGTGCAGTGAAAAATGTTTTCAGGCTCTCTTTCTGTGGTGAAAAAGGTGGTCAGGCTCACTTTCCTCGACCCAGGTGTTCTTGTATGCTGGAAACGCAGTGAGATTTGGACTTGCATGGTGATAAATATTTTCAGGTTCACTTTCTGTGGTGAAAAAGGTGGTCAGGCTCACTTTCCTGGACCCTGCTGTTCTTGTTTGCGAGAAACGTGGTGAGATTTGGATTTGCATGGTGAAAAAGTTTTTCAGGCTCACTTTAAGCAGTGAAAAAGATGGTCAGGCTCACTTTCCTGGACCTGGCTGTTCTTGTATGCCAGAAATGCAGCAAGATTTGGATTTGCGAGTTGAAAAATGTTTTCATCCTCACTTTCCACGGTAAAAAAGGTGGTCAGGCTAACTTTCCTGGACCCGGCTGTTCTTGTATGCTGGAAACGCAGCAAGATTTGGATTTGCGAGGTGAAAAATTTTTTCAGGATCACTATCTGTGGTGAAAAAGGTGGTCAGGCTCACTTTCCTGGACCCGGCTGTTCTTGCATGCTGGAAACACGGTGAGATTTGGATTTACGTGGTGAAAAATATTTTCAGGCTCACTTTCTGTGGTGAAAATGTTGGGCAGGCTCTTCCTGGACCCTGCTGTTCTTGTATGCGGAAGTGCTGTGGGATTTGGACTCACGCGGTGAAAAATATTTTCAGGCTCGCTTTCCGTGGTGAAAAAGGTAGTCAGGCTCACTTTCCTGGACCTCGCTGTTCCCGTAAGCTGGAAACATGGTGAGATTTGGATTTGCACAGTGAAAATAATTTTCAGGCTCACTTTCTGTGATGAAAAAGAAGGTCAGGCTGACTTTCCTTGATCCAGCTGTTCTTGTATGCCGGAAAAACGGTGAGATTTCGATTTGCATGGTGAAAAATATTTTCAGACTCACTTTTCACAGTGAAAAAGTTGGACAGGCTCACTTTCCTGGACCCTGCTGTTCTTGTATGCTGGAAATGCTGTGAGATTTAGATTTTTGCAGTGAAACATATTTTGAGGCTCACTTTCCACAGTGAAAAAGGTGGTATGGCTCACTTTCCTGGACCCTGCTGTTCTTGTATGCCATAAGCGCGGGGATTTGGACTGCAGTGAAAATATTTTCAGGCTTGCTTTCCACGGTGAAAAAGGTAGTCAGGCTCACTTTCCTGACCTGGCTGTTCCTGTATGCCAGAAACACTGTGAGATTTGTATTTATGCAGAAAATATTTTCAGGCTCACTTTCTGTGGTGAAAAAGAAGGTCAGGCTCACTTTCCTGGACCCAGCTGTTCTTGTATGCTGGAAACGCTAGAGATTTGGACTTGCGCCATGAAAAGTGTTTTCTGGCTCACTTTCCTGGTGAAAAGGTGGTCAGGCTCACTTTCTTGGACCCGCTGTTCTTGTATGCCGGAAACGCAGCGAGATTTGGATTTGCAAGGTGAAAATGTTTTCATCCTCACTTTCCACAGTGAAAAGGTGGTCAGGTTAACTTTTCTGGACCCGCTGTTCTTGTATGCTGGAAATGCAGCGATATTTGGATTTGCTTGGTGAAAAATTTTTCAGGCTCACTTTCCTGCTGTGTAAAAATGTCAGGCTCACTTTCCTGGACCCTGCTGTTCTTGTTTGTGAGAAACGTGAAATTTGATTTCTGCAGTGAAAAAGATGGTCAAGCTCACTTCCTTTAGCCGTGGCACCGCTTGTCAGAAACGTGGTAGATTTTGATTTCATGGTGAAAATATTCTCAGACTCACTTTCTGCAGTGAAAAGTTGGTCAGGCTCACTTTCCTGGACCCTGCTGTTCTTGTATGCCTTTAAGTGCAGTGAGATTGGATTTCAGTGAAAAATATTTTCAGGCTCACTTTCCCTGGTGAAAATATGTTCAGGCTCATTTTCTTCGGACCCGCTGTTCTTGTATGCCACAAACGCTGTGAGATTTGGATTTGTGCAGTGAAAATGTTTTCAGGCTTCTTTCTGTGGTGAAAAGGTGGTCAGGCTCACTTTCCTCGACCCAGGTGTTCTTGTATGCTGGAAACGCAGTGAGATTTGACCTGTACAGTGATAAATATTTTCAGGTTCACTTTCTGTGGTGAAAAGGTGGTCAGGCTCACTTTCCTGGACCCTGCTGTTCTTGTTTATGGAAACGTGGTGAGATTTGGATTTGCATGGTGAAAAGTTTTCAGGCTCACTTTAAGCAGTGAAAAGATGGTCAGGCTCACTTTCCTGGACCTGGCTGTTCTTGTATGCCAGAAATGCAGCAAGATTTGGATTTGCGAGTTGAAAATGTTTTCATCCTCACTTTCCACGGTAAAAAGGTGGTCAGGCTAACTTTCCTGGACCCGCTGTTCTTGTATGCTGGAAACGCAGCAAGATTTGGATTTGCGAGGTGAAAAATTTTTTCAGGATCACTATCTGTGGTGAAAAAGGTGGTCAGGCTCACTTTCCTGGACCCGGCTGTTCTTGCATGCTGGAAACACGGTGAGATTTGGATTTACGTGGTGAAAAATATTTTCAGGCTCACTTTCTGTGGTGAAAATGTTGGGCAGGCTCTTCCCTGGACCCTGCTGTTCTTGTATGCCGGAAGTGCTGTGGGATTTGGACTTACGCGGTGAAAAATATTTTCAGGCTCACTTTCCGTGGTGAAAAAGGTAGTCAGGCTCACTTTCCTGGACCTCGCTGTTCCCGTAAGCTGGAAACATGGTGAGATTTGGATTTGCACAGTGAAAATAATTTTCAGGCTCACTTTCTGTGATGAAAAAGAAGGTCAGGCTGACTTTCCTTGATCCAGCTGTTCTTGTATGCCGGAAAAATGGTGAGATTTGGATTTGCATGGTGAAAAATATTTTCAGACTCACTTTTCACAGTGAAAAAGGTGGTCAGGCTCACTTTCCTGGACCCGGCTGTTCTTGCATGCTGGAAACATGGTGAGATTTGGATTTGTGTGGTGAAAAATATTTTTAGGCTCCCTTTCCCCCGGTGGCAAAGTTGGTCAGGCTCACTTTCCAAGGCACGGCAGTTCTTGTATGCCGGAAACGCGGTGAGATTTGGATTTAGCGGGAAAAAAATTTTTTCAGGCTCACATTCCACAGTGAAAAAGGTGGTCAGGCTCACTTTCCTGGACCTGGCTGTTCTTGTATGGGGGAAACACAGTGAGATTTGGATTTTTGGGTGAAAAATTTTTTCAGACTCACTTTCTGGGGTGAAAAAGGTAGTCAGGCTCACTTTCCTGGGCCCGGCTTTTCTTGTATGCTAGAAACGCAGTGAGATTTGGACTTGCGCGGTGAAAAATATTTTCAGGCTCACTGTCCGCGGGGGAAAAGGTGGTCAGGCTCACTTTCCTGGACCCGGCTGTTCTTGTATGCTGGAAACACTGTGAGATTTGGATTTCCACAGTGTAAATAATTTTCAGTGAATTAATTCATTCACATATCTGGGCTGCCTTGTACGGTATGGGCTGCACGCTCATTGGCTCTTGCTCTGAACCAATGGGCATGCAGCCCTATCGAGCTGTCAGTCGGCGGGTGGCAGGGCAGCAGGCAGGTGGCCACTAGATCACCAGGGAAATTGGGGGTGGGTTTGACCTTATGCCCACAATCGGGCTTCAGCACTCCACTGGACCACCAGGGATATTGGTCTTTGGGGGGTTGAACACCGTTCTACCTACGATCGGGCCAGTCGGGGGGGTTCATTTACGTTATGCCCGCGATTGGGCCAGTTGGGGGGAAGATTTACTTCATGTCCACGATCGAAGTTGCAGGGGCCGCTGGTCCCAACGGCTGCTGCCTGGCGTTAGGTGCAAGTCCGCCGATCGGTGCACCTGCATGCCAATGGGCTGTACTTGATGCAACTGGCCCCCATGTGGCTTGCATAAATTATGGCCCCATTTGCATGTCACCTTTGAATATCGGAATTTGTACATGGCGAATGAAACTTGTGCCACCGTATTCGAATGCGCACCTGACCACTTGGCGGTGGTGTATTCCACTGCACATGCACAGTGGTTGTGGTCGGGAGGCGATTCAAAGCGAGTTGCTCAATAGCGCAACTCCATTGAATATCACCTCGGCCACACCCCTGCGCAACTTTTTTGAGCAGCTCAAGGGCTTGTGCCACAGAATGGTGCAGTTTGAATATCCAGTCCTTGGTCTTCAGATTTAAACAGTGACTCCAGAAGAGTTCCAAAAGTGCAGTGGTACGGAAACTTATATAAAAAATAAACTCCCCAGGAACATGAATCAAAGTGTAAACTTCAGAGGGGAAGAACCCCATACTATGTTTCAAAAGTGTCTTCCCAACATAAAACCTGCCAGGGGGATTGTGTCTGGGTCCCACATAGTGCACACAGATGGCGTTCTACCATTTAGCCAGTTCTAAAGGTTGCCAAAAATGGCTAGCATAGGAAGGCTTCTCTATGGTCTCTGGAGCTGGCCCCTGCACTTCAGAAGAAGAAGCCACATCTTCAGCCTCCACATCCAACAACACCCCCAAGGGGAGGACAGGATTAGAAGCAGCCTGAGGGACAGGGGAAACTGGGGAGTATGCACCCAAAATAACAGAAGATTTAGGTAGTTTAGACACTGGGCCAGATATTCAAACTGCGCCCAAAAAGTGCGCAACAGCAGGAGCAAGCGCAAGTCAATTGCACACATGCACAACACATGCGATATTCAAACATGGAGCAAGACAAATTGTGCAAGCAGCCAATGTCTGAATATCGCACAACCTGCACCATAGCGCAACCAGGAAGGGGAAACTGAGCAGAGCTGATGTGCCACAGTGCAACAAAGGTGGCCCAGCTGAGCAGTCCAGAGATGCCATAGCACAAGCAAAGAGGCCCCAGCAGCATAGCAATGGAACTGCACAACCAGGGAGGTAGGAAGGGGCCCACCACCCATGCCACAGATGGGCACAGGGACACACTGCTGAACCAACAATGTACCCCATACCCCAAGCACAGCATAACTGGGGGAGGGATGGAACAGCCACCGGACCATGGGGACAAGCAAACAAAGCACATCTCGGCCGTGTTACTGCAGCACACCCACTGTCATCCTGAGACTGGCACACAAAGGGGGCGGAGCACCCCAGTGTCCAGCGGCCCCCCGTGTGCACAGCACTCCCAGCACTGTGACCCCAAGACACCACCCATGCGCAGTGACCAGCACTGCAGGAATCCCCAGGCCCCCCCGGCACACTGCAACCTCGTGAACCACAGAACCATACAAGCCACACTCACCATGAGCACCCAGCAGTGGGTGGCAGCACATGGCAATACTGACTGGAAGCCTCACCCACACCAGAGACACCGCCCCACACACATGCACACACATACCCATGACCATACCACACCAGATGCCATGCACACCACTGCAACTGAGCACCTATAGCCAGCTGCAAATCAGAGACCACCACAGTATTCCTATCAAAATATAAATGTAATAATAAGATGCATAACAAGAACAACAAACAACAACATATTTACAAAGCAGGTGGGGGTATGGGTATGAGGTAGGGTGGGTAAGGGCAGGGAACAACCGGGAGAGGGAAGGTGGGTTCACTGATGTTCAGCTACCACCTGGCAGCCTGCCCTCCTGCTGCCTGGTGCTGTGCCGGTGGCTCCTCCGCACCGCATCCCATGCTGCTGCAAGTCCAGGAGAATGGTGTGTGTGTCGATGGTCACCTGAGTGAGCCTCCGCAGGCCCCGCCCATCAGGCACAGGATCCGGATACCCAGGACAAGGGATCAGGGTCAATGGCTGACTGTCCACATCCTTGAATCCCACCCATCATGCATGGCAGATAGCTGGCGCCCCGCCTCCGTGATGGACTGCACCCACCCACAGTGACCGTGCACAAGACAAGCTCAACCAGCAGCAATGGCCATGTGTACCACTGCACACACACACCACCCATGTCCAGCACAGCACAACCAAGGCTGCCCAGTGACTTGGCTACGTGGTGGGATGCTAGTGCCACAGCCATGTGCCCGGTGCATGCATAGACCTCCAGTGATGCACACACACACACATGCAGTGCCACTGGACAGTGATGACTGTCACATGTTGCATGCATGGTAGTGCTGTCCCTGGAAGCTGTCCGTGCCCTCCCCAGCATGCAATAGCATCCATGATGTAATGACACTCACCCTCATCAAGCCACTGCAGCAGGTGCTGCTGTGGCTGTGGCTGTTGCACACCTCCTCTGCCAGCCACCCTGGCACCGCCATCCCAGGCCTCAGCCTGTGCCCGCCTCCTCCATGCCTGTGGGAGACAAAGGAAGAGAAACACATCAGTGAGATCCCAAAGCAGACAGCCCCTTGCCCCATTGAGTGTGCCTGCCCACACAACCAGACCCAAACAGCACACACCCACAAACACCCTCACAGCAAACCACAGCCCAACCCACCCCATGTGCAGATTACATTACACAGTCACCCATGCAGACAATACCGGTGCATACACAGCACACCCACCTGGCCTGGGCACAATGCCCCTCTGGGCATGTGACCTGAGGCATGCAAGCAGAGCACACTCCCTCCTCTGCAGGTCACCATAGTGGTGCCTGCACTGCTCTGGGGTCCTCCTCCACCCAGTGGCCTGCTCCAGGGCAGTGGTGACCTGCTGCCACACATGGGTGTGTGGCACCTGCAGGGGCACTCCCTCAAACAGTGAGCCATAGTGAGGCTCCACCACAGCCACCAGGTTAGCTATTTCCAAAGCCTCCATTGTGGTGCTCTCCTGCGTGCCATTTTCAAAAGTACAGTGGCAATATGGCGCCCACAGTGCGGCAACCCCACGTGAAATGTTGCACAATACAACTCCATCACTGCCTATCGCGCTGTTGGACAGCACCGCCGGTCCACATCGCGCTGTCACTGAACAGCGGATAGAGCCGCATACGCTGTAGACGTGACAGCGCCAGGGGAAAAGGTCGGCACAAGGTCGCGGTCAGGCGCAAGGTCACGCACAGTGCCATCGGACGTCCACACATCCTGGGTGATCAGATACCTGCGTGCCAGTGCCACAGTGGACTATTGCGCAGTACTGCCACAGCGCCATATGGTGACCAGTGCTGTAGCACCATTGGCACAATGGTGGCCGTGGCCTGAATTGCTGATCGTGCACAGCACATCATCAATGTGGCAGATGCCTGTGTAAGCTACTTGGGCATGCGCAATGCAGTGTACCACACAGTCACAGAACTGCGCCATTGGCTCAGCCGTATTGTGCAAAGCACAACGGCGCAATATTCAGCTGACACATGCAAATCATCTGATCAGCCATTCAAAGGCGCAGTGGCATGATTTGCATCTCATTACAGTTGCTCCACTCCTAATTTGCATGCATTGTGCTATAAATGTGCGACATTGGGCTGCGCTAGCCAGATTCGGTTACTGCAGGTAAGAGGTGAGTTGCATGCTGTGTGATGTTCTGGCCAATGGTCATGGGATAACGCTGTAGACTGCACAGTGACAGGTGTCCACTTCCAACCATGCAGACTGACATGACCGAGCAGAGCCAAGGTGAGGGTGAGGATGGTGGGCGGAGGAGGAGGCCCAACTTCACCATGGTGGAGACAGATGCCCTCTTCTAGGCCTACCTGGAGGAGGAGCCACTACTGAGTGGATGGCGGGGCACCCCTCAGGCCCATGCAGCTGCATGGGAGGGGGTAGCTCGGGCAGTGAACCTGCACGGAAGCCACCAGCGCTCCATGCAGGAATGCAAAAAGAAGATGGGGACAGACCACAGGAGGGTGAAGGAGAAGGTGGCAGCCCTCAGGGCGGCACGTGCTGGCACAGGCGGGGGCCAGCCAGCGGTGGCGGAGCTGACCCCGGCTGAGGACCGACTGGCTGCATCAATGCAGTGGAGTGCTATTGAGGGCGTACCAGGAGGTGGATTCCAGACAGATGGAAGCCCATCACTGCACGGTTTGACATGGTGGTGGTGTTGGGGGGGAATGTTGTTCACATGCACTCACATGTCCTCATTTTCTGTTACAGATCCTGTTCATCTTCAGGGGATGGTGGTGGTGGGTCCAGGCAGTGAGGAAGACCTGCCGGAGTTGAAGGAGGGTCCATCCACCTCTGTCGCCAGCCAGCACGCACTGCACCAGCATGCATGCCTGGCTGCCACCTCTGTTGTCGGTGAGGCAGGTGTGGGGGGTGCACAGCCTGTGTCTCAGCAGTCTGGCATGCAGGCATGCCAGAACGCTGTGACTGTGGCTGTAGCACGTACCTGCACCATTGATGATGCAAGGACTGCAATGGGCAGTGACATGTGTGTGTCCCATGATGGACACACAGCAGGCCAGCACGTGCCTCTGGGCCTAGCTGGCTCCAACATGTGTGCCAGCATGTCAGCACAGTCCCAGGCTGTGCCTGTCAGCACCAGTGGGGCAGCACCGGTGGCTGTGCAGGTGTCTGGCACTGTTGCGGCCACAGCAGCAGAATGAGTGGTCCCTGGGGCACAGCGGTTGAGGGAGCAGCAGCAGTCACCCACCAGGTCTGGGGGTACAGTGTCCAGCGGTGGCACATGCCCACCGCCCTTTGATATGCCCATTCCTGGTCCTGGGAACAGTGCCCACCCTCAAGGGGTGTTGAGCATCAGGACCTTCCATATCCTGGGGGACAGGATGCTGTTGTGGCACAGTACCTATTCAAAGCACACACCCACCTGCTGCGGGAATCAGTACAGCAGCAAAGGCGGGTTGCAACGTCCGTGGAGGCACTGTGCATGGCTGTGGAGTGGCATAGCAGGGACGGTGCTCTGGTCCTTGCAGAGATGGTCCATATGCAGATGGATGTGACCGCCGCCATTGACAGGCAGACCCAGGCATTGGTTGCTGTCGTGGCTGCATTGGGCACACAAGCAGGTGCCCCTGTACTGTGCAACCCACACAGTACGCTCTCCACTCCCCGGTCCGGCGCGGCGGTGACACCCAGCCTGTCGATGCCGGGTTCTGCTGTGGGCATCCCGAACACCCCTGGTGCAGATATGTTTGGCATTCTACAGACCCCTGTGTGGACAAGGTCGCGATCGCACAGTGGGACCCCTGGTGGTCCATCGGTGCCACCCCATGTGGCCCCTGCTCAGCCTGCCAGTGCTGTTGGGTCATGGTGGGGCCACCCATGCATCCGCAGTGGCCATGGAACAGTGCAAAATGACTGACCTGTCTCCAGTGCAGGCCCTGTCTGGTGCCGCCCACCAGTAGTACAGTAATGCGTCATGGTGGGCAGTGCACTGGTGGGTGCCCTGCCCATCACGCCGACACATGGACCACCTGCACACCATCGCGACTGCTGTCCACAGGTGCATGTGCATGATGACGCCTGCATTGTACTGTACACCAAGGTGCAAGGGTGCCCAACATCTGACACACGTACTTGGACAGTACAGGTGGTGGGTGTGGTCTGTGGCTCTGTGTGTTTGCCATGTCTGTTCCTGCTCTGCTGTGCACCTGCCCATGTACGCTTTGTGCTTCATGTGTGTGTGTGTGTGTGTGTGTCCATATGACTGTTCACCCCTCCCTGATGGTGTGTTTGTGTGCCTGGTCCCTTCCACTCCCCTTGCTGTCATGCACCCCTGGTGTGTTACTCTGTGTGCCTGTGGGTTGCGCCTGGACAGTGTTGGTTGCACATGGCCCCTTGACTTACCTGCGTCATGCATAATGCTCCTCTGTGATGGTGTCCTGGTGCAGCTGGGCCTGCCGGATCAGTCGGGGGTCCCGCCATCCAAGGGGGGGCTGCTCATCACCATCATCACTGGTGCCACTGGCATCCCCATCACTATCCCCCTCCTTGACCTGAATGGCTATCCCACAGTCTTTGGCCATGTTGTGCAGGATACAACAGGCCAGGAATATCCCACAGGCCTTTGAGGGGCTGTACTGTAGGGCACCGCCGGAGGTGTCTAGGCATCAGAAGCATGCCTTGAGCATCCCAAACACCCGCTCGATGATGTTGCATGTGGCGGCATGCACCTCATTATAGCATTGCTGCGATGGGGTCTTGGGGCGCCAGTATGGTGTGAGCAGCCAGGGACGGAGTGGGTATCCGCTGTCACCTGTGTGGAGATGGTGGAGATAAGTATCATGTTCAGGTCCATATTGCCAATATCCCTGTGTGCCACTACCATAGCACCTGTGGCATTCCCACCCTTGCCCCGTTTGCAATTCCTACATGCGTACTCACCCACTAGATGGCCTGTGGGGATGTCCCCACTCTTGAATCAATGGCACAGTGCGGACTGATACCATATGAAGGCATCATGTGCTCCACCAGGGTGTGTGGCACAGACATTGATTATGCGCCCAGTGGCATCACACACCACCTGGTAGTTGACACTGGAATAGCCCTTCCTGTTCCTATATGTGGCCCCATCGGGACCAGGTGGCATGTGAATGGCCACATGGGTGCAGTCTATGGCCCCTAGCATGCCAGGCATATGTGCTACCCTGTGGAACTCCTGCATGTTTGCTGTACGCTCTGCCACGGTGCTGGGGAAATGGATGTGCTCCGCAGCATGTGGCAGCAGTGCGCTGAGGAACTGGGTGAGGATGCATGACGTGGCCAACTGTGTGATGCCTGTGGTGTCCCCTGTCGGCCTCTGGAAGGTGCCCGTGGTGAGCAGGCACATGCAGGCTGTCACCTTGGTCTCCACTGACAGAGCGTGACTCTGTCGTGAGGGTGCCTGCATCACATCACTGCACAGCTCACAGAGCCGCCTCAGTATTGCCCTGTTCAGGTGGTACCAGCCCACAATCTCTACATCTGTGTACAGCTCAAAGCTGATGCGGGCACGGTACTGCCTGTTGGGGCCGTACTGCCGATGGGCCCTTCCATGGCCATGTCCCCCTGCAACATGCATTCTCACCCCCCTCATTACAGCTTCCATGTGGAAGCTGGTACTGTCCATCTCCCTGGCTTGTGACCCCCCTGGCTGATGTTGCTCTGTTACCCCCGCTGACCTGACTGCTACCTCCACTGCACCGGGTACACCCGCTGGCCTCTGCAGCCTATGGCCCACACAACTTCCCTTGCCTGCCCTGTTCTGGACTGTCACTGTCAGTCTCTCTCTGTCTGTCTCACTTGGCATCCCTGTAGCGTACTTGTGCCTCTTCCTTGAGCCTTTTTATTTTGGCTCATTTCCGGTTACAGCACTGGGTTGTTCTGTTACTGCGATTATGCGAACCCTTTGAATATCGCATTGCACTCTTTATGCAGGGATCCACCCCCTTTGGTTGTGCATGCCTTCATTTGCATTGTGCTGTTGCTCAGCCTGTTTTCAGTGGCGCAACTGCCTCCTGCTGAATATCGCAGAATGGCGCAATCTCGGACTTGTGCATGTGCAACCCTATTGTGCATGGCGCAACCCTTTTGAATATCCGGCCCACTGTACTTATCTGGGCATCCTCCCGTATAGCTGAAGCTCCTTCATCCGGCTTCCATTCAGGCCCCGATATCGGAATCCAGCCCGCCCCTCTCAGCACTCTCTCCGGAGACCAGGTTGCATCCACGAGGTCCCCCCAAGCCTGAGAAGTCAAACTGCCACCCGCAACTTGCCTCTCTGCAGCTGAATGGAGCTTGCTGAGCCCCGCTGTCTCAGAAGCACTCAGTGAACCTGTAGATCTCTTCCGCTTCCTGTCGTCCTCCATGGCAAGTTTCTGATGCTCCTGTGCCAACAAATCGCTCACCCAAAGAAGTTCCTCCTCTAAACAACGCTGTTTCTCAGCCAAGCTCAGACCCGATACTGCAGGAGTGTCCAAGGGACCGCTGAATCGGGTGATATGCTGGCCACCTCGTGGGTGCATCCCAGCCGCCACCTCAGCGGATCCCTTCAAAGTGGGTACAACATATACTGCTGGGCTCTGGGCTAACACAGCCTCTTGCAATGCTCCTTCCTCCTCCATAGCGTGGAAAAGAATGGCTGCTTCCCACAGTAACAGGGTCCCCCTACTGGCAAAGAGTAGGGGAATTTCCCCGGTGCCCTGGTCAAATTAACCCTCATTCTCTAAAAATACCACCAACAGCTTAATCTGGTTCAAGGCCAGTTGGTATTTCATCTGTATCCCCCTCCCCCAGGTGCTGCCTGAAAATAGGCAGAATTTGTCTAGTACACTTACCTGGTCAACAAAAACTAACTAAATAAATAGATAAATAGTTTCCATTTTCAATTAATCTTCAAGTACTCAATTAGCACTTTTGTTTGCTTTATAACTTGACATGAAATCACAAACAATTAGGGAATTATAACTTAAAAAATTAGATTTTTAACATTTTTCGGATTCCTATGCAAACTCCCATATTACTTAACTGTCCATTTTTGGTTGGTCTGCAGGTACTCATGTAGACCTTTTGTTTGATTTATAACTTGCTGTTAAATCACAAGCAGTTAGGGACTTACAACTTAAATAATGTAATTGTTAACATATTTTGGGGTCCTGTGCATACCCATATTATTTAGCTGTCCATTTTCAATTTATTTATTTATTTGTATTTTGGATGACACCTTTGAGCCAAGGGCTCTCTTACAAAGGTTCCACATCAAGGCAATAAGGACAATAAGGTACAAAACATAACATGATCATTACAATGGAACTTACAAAAAAAAGACAAGTAAGGTTACAATAATAGTAGCCAAAGGCATTGTCAAGGAATTGTGTTGTGAGTTAATTATACAGTACAGTGAAGCTTTGTTAGGAGTTGGTTTAATTAATCTTCAAGTACTCAACTAGCCCTCTCATTTGGTATATGACATGCCACTAAATCACAATCAGGGAATTATAACTGAAAAAATGTGATTTTTTTTAATATATTTTGGGGTACCAAGTGTACCTCAATATTATTTAATTGTCCATTTGTGTTGGTCTTCAAGTACTCAGTTTGCTCTTTCACTTGATATATAACTTACCACAAAATCACAAACAACTAGGGAATTATAACTTAAAAATGCAATTTTTTAAATATTTTGGGTTCCCACACATACCCCCATAATATTAAGTTGTCCATTTTTGTTTAGCCTTCAAGTATTCATTTAGCCCTTTTGTTTGATATAAAACTTGACTTTAAATCACAAACAATTAGGGACTTATACCATAAATAATGTGATGTTTAACATATTTTGGGGTCCACAGGTGCCCCCATATTATTTAGTTGACCATTTTCAATTATTCATCCTCTAACCTTTACCCTACTGGATCACCTGCTCTTGGGTTGTTGCAATGTATGTTATAGCCAAACATGGTTTTGTTTACCCTGGCTGGTTGGTCTGTGTTATTTCTGCTCTGTAATTGTACTACATTGTTTTGATTTAGTAATTGTACTTGTATTGCTCTGTTATTGCTGTGTTTGCCTGTTCTCCCAATTTTTGTACCCCAACCCTCACCAAGGATGCTTCTGGAAATGAGCTGTTTACAGCTCATATTGTCTTTCCTGGTGAAACATTTTCCAAATAAATAAATAAAATAAGTAGTCTTCAAGTACTCAAATAGCACTTTCATTTGAAATGTAACTTGTCATGAAATCACAAACAATTAGGAAATTATAACTTAAGAAATGGGATTTTCTACATAATTAAGGGTACCACATGTACCCCTATATTATTTAATTGTCCATTTTTGGTTGCTTTTCAAGTACTCATTTAGCCCTTTTGTTTGATATATAACGTGCCACAAAATCACAAACAATTACTGAATTATATCTAAAAACATTTGATTTGTTAACATATTTTGGTGTACCACGCATACCCCATATTATTTAATTGTCCATTTTTGGTTGATCTTCAAATACTCCTTTATCCTTTTTGTTTGATATATAACTTGCTATGAAATCATAAACAATTAGGGAATTATAACTTTAAAAAATGCTATTTTTAATATGTTTTCGATCTTGCGTGTGCCTCCATATTATTTAAATGTCCATTTTTGGTTGACCTTCAAGTACTAATTTACCCTTACATTTTGTATGTACCTCGCCTTGAAATCACAAACAAATAGGGAATTATAACTTTAAAAATGCAATTTTTCACATATTTTGGGGTCTGACGCTTATCTCCATATTATTTAATTATCCAGTTTTGGTTAGTCTTCAAGTACTCAATTAGCCCTTTAGCTTTATATATAACTTGCAATGAAATCTCAAACAATTACAGAATTATAACTTAAAACAATTAGCTTTTCAACATTTTTTGGATTCCCATACGTACCCCCATATTATTTATTTGACTATCTTTGGTTGATTTTTAAGTACTCATTTAGCCCTTTTATTTGATATATAACTTGTCATGAAATCACAGGGACTTATAACTTAAAAAATGCTATTTTAAACATATTGTGGGGGTCCCACGCATACCCCCTATATTATTTAGTTGTCCATTTTCAATTTGCCTTCAAGTACTCAATTAGCACTTTCATTTGATATATAACTTGCCACAAAATTACAAACAATTAGGGAATTATAACTTACAAATGTGATTTTTCACATGTTTTGAGGTCCCATGCGTACCCCATATTTTTTCACCATAATAATTTTTATTAGAAGCAAGAAAAAGTATACAATAAGAAAGATGACAGCTTAATATACATGAAGGTCATGTCAAATAAGTATTTGAATAAGTGTTTCAAATTAAGCATAGTTTAAGCTTGCAACATATCTATAATAACTCCTTTTTGAGAAGTTAAATATGTAAATGATTGAACAAATAACTAAGATCAAAACAATGATAACTGTAATTGTATAACTATCGTTAGCATAGCAGCGGCAACAGTAATACCAAAATATCTATAGACTTGCAGATAACATGGTTCCTATTACTTTTCTAGATACCTGACCTAAGAGCTTAGATCATGGTCTCCTGCAGGAAGGGGTCCCAAATTTCTACGAACTTGTCTAACCTGTCAGAAAGCATGTAGGAAATTCTTTCATTATTAGCTATGTAGCTCATCATGTCAAACCATTCAGATAAGGAAAGTGTCTTGGGATCCTTCCAGTGCTTGAGTATTAAATGTTTGGCACAGACAGCAGGTACTGAAAGCCATAGTTTCTGATGCTGAGTGAGGGGAATGGTTGATGGGAGTATTCCCAGGATATAAATAAGTGGAGAATGAGGCAAAGCACTCAATAGTGAAGTTTTGCATACCTCCTGAATGTCATCATAGAATGTGTTAAGGGAAGGGCAGTCCCACAACATGTGTGACAGAGTGGCGCCTGATTTTTGACACCTCCAACAGTCCGCATTAAGTGAAAGGCCTAACTCAAAAAGCTTGGTGGGAGACAAATAGAACTGATGAAGTATTTTAGACTGAATTAGCTTACCTTGAATATCTCTATTGCCATGGTAAGCATGATCCTATGCAGAGCTCCAGTCCTGGTTAGATATAGACATATCCAGCTTAACTTCCTATTTCTGTCTGGCAGAGGAAGTCAGAGATGCAGATGAGAGAGAGTTGGTGAGGAGTTTATACGCAAAGCTAGCACCCTTTTTTAGGTACCTAGCTTGACAATTTGATCCCACCCACTATTACTGGGAAGAGATAAATCAGCCAAAAGAAGATGTTCTTTAAGTACAGCCCTAAGCTGCAGGTAACAGTGGAAGTGAAACCAAGGTAGGCAATATTTCTCCTTGATTTCCAAAAAGGGCATTAACATGGGTGAATCTTTGGAGAGAATGTCACTGAATCTAGTAATAAATATCAACCAGTGACCTAATCTTTATTATGAACCAAAGATTGTAAATAGAGGAATCTGATTGGCCGAGAGCTCTTTGAAGCCGTGATGATATTGGGCTACATCATCACGGCTTCAAAAAAGTTCTGGCACCACCAGCCTCCTTGCTGTCTACTGTCTGAGAACTATTTTTTCAAAATCTACTCCTACATCACCCAAAAACTCATTCATAAAACATTTTAAAACCTGTTTCTTTTATTTTTTTATTTAAAAAACTTGAAACTCAGTTCATAATAGCAATAAGTCACTCCAAGGTGTGGTATATCATGGGCTATCATCACTTCTTGGGTGGTTGAGCGCACTCGACCTGCGGCCTTGTGCCCAACCACCCAAGGCATGATGATATCCCATGATATACCACACCCTGTCATGCCTTATTGCTTAATTAGATAAAAGGATGCCATCTCTCACAATGTGGGATTTAGGCCAAAGAGGCATGGTTTTCAAAGGGAGGTGGGTAGCATTGATGACCTTATAAATTTTTTAAGGACCCTGAAGGTGTTGCTTAGACAAGGGTTGCCCTTAAAGTTTGTGGGGGTGGGCAAGTAAATGAAGTTGGTAAGAAGGCTGGGTTTTAGGAGTGCTTTTTTCCATTTGCAGCCATAATGGGACAAGTGGTGAGTCACCTGCTCTGAGTTGCACATGGCTGGAGATTTGTTTGAATATGAAGGCCCACTGGTACCATTCCCAATGAGGGAGTGCTAGACTGCTCATCACATGAGGCACTCAAAGCTTATTTATACTTAAACATGAGGGGTTAGAGTCCCAAAGGAAATTCCTTATAAGAGAACTAAGTTTGCAAAATAGGTTATTTTTAAGTAAAATTGGTACATTTTGGAACAAACAGCATATTTTCAGGGCAATAATCATTTTAATGTAATTTACCTTGCCTCAAAGTGATAGGTTGAGGTGTCTCCAGTGTCTGAGCTTCTGCTCTATGTCATGAAAGAGGGGTAAATAATTTATGTTCACTAGGGAGTCCAGGTTCGCAGAAATCTGTAGGCCTAAGTATGTTAATTGATCTTTAATTCAATTACAGTACTATTAAATATGTCCATAAGGTTTTGAAAAATAAAGGGTGTGTGATTAGGGCACAAGACTTGAGTTTTGTCCCAATTCACCTGTAGGCCTGAGAAGGATTCAAACTGGGAAATTAGTTTTTTAATGGCATTATACGATTGTACTGGTTTAGAGAGAGTCACAAGAAGATCATCTGCAAATGCAAATATCATATGCACATATGAGTTTATTTTAAATCCCCAAATATTTGGCTGCTCAGCAATGGCTCTTATCAGTGGCTTGATAGCTAGTATAAACAGGTAGGTGGACGGGGACAGCCTTGTCTAGTACCATGTGCTAAAGACACATGTTGGGAAATCAGGCCATTAGTAAGTATTTGAGCAGATGAATTCTTATAAAGTAGGGAGACCCAATTACTAAACTTTCCCCCATAACCAAAATGTTCCAAGGCTATAAACATGTAGTCCCAAGATAATGAATCAAATTTATTTATTTGAATTTTGTTAACCGGGTAAGACCACTGAGACAATAAAAGTCCCTTTTCCAGGATTGACCCGGGGTCACATGTTACATAGCATTACAATCAGTATCACAGAGCAGAACATTACATTTCATATCAGAACAACAAGTATCACAGAGCAGTACAGTGTACAGTGTAAATGCAAGACATCTGTGGAGCATCATCAATTCCATGTACAATTGTTATATATACATATATATATTACATTGTATATCTTACATCTCATAGTAGCACAACAGGTATCACAGAGCAGTACAGTGTACAGACAGTAAATGCAATACATCTGTGAAGCATCATCAGTTCCATGTATAATTGGTGTATATATATATATATATATATATATATATATGGTATATAGCCATATCGAGCTATACCCAGACATAGATGCTACATAGACTGGGTGCTATAACAAGTTTGTAGGAGCATAGTGCTATAAATGTATAAAGGGAGAGGGTTAGCTGGAAGGGAAGAGGAGTGGGATATGGTAGCAGGGACTGTAGAGGCTGAGATGCATCAGAGAGAATAGGAGCAGAAGGAGGGGGAGACAAGGGAGGCATATAGGTTGGACTTAAATAGAGGAAGAGAGATACTGTTCAGGACATGTGGAGGAAGAGAGTTCCAGCTAGAGATAGTAGCAAATGAGAAGGACCTCCTAGTGTAGGTTAGGCGCAGCTTGGGTATTTCCAGGAGGGGTAGGGATGCTGAGCAAAGTGTGCAGGGAGTTTGTTTTAAGCTTATTATATCCCTTAGGCATGGGGGCATGAAGTAATGGACAAATTTATAAATAAGGCACATGGAGAAGTACTTCAGTTTAGATTCGTAGGTTAACCAGCCCAGAGCAGAGAGGACTTTGCAGTGGTGCAAGCGGGAGTTGGCTCCCAGTGAGAACCTCCCTATTCTATGGTAGACCTGGGAAAGGTGAGAGAGAGGAGGAGTTAGTAGTAAGCAGCAGAGGGACTCCACAGGTCAGGAGGGGAGAGAGTGATGCAGAGGCAATTCTTAGGCTGGAGGCAGGGGTGAGAAATGGTCGGATTTGATAGAGCAGCCCAAGCTTCTGGTTCATAGATCTGACAATGTTGGAGACATGAAGATTGAAGGAGAATGCAGTGTCCAGGGTGAAGCCCAGATATTTGAAGGACATGACTGTCTCCAGGGTGTCACCCTTGTTCGATATGATATTGAGGGGGGGTGGTGGGTCTTTTGTAGAAGGGTGTCGGGAGAACAGCATGCATTTAGTTTTCTTAGTGTTGAGGACCAGCTGATGACAGCTGAACCAGTCCTCAAGGGAAGCAAAGTCATTGGCAAGATCCCTATTAATTGTGTCAGGGTTAGATGAGCAGCGATAGATAATGGCATTATCCACATAAAGGTGCGCTGAGGCACCACTACAAGAGTGGGGGAGGTCATTAATGAAGAGGGAATAATAGAAGTGGACCTAAGATGGATCCCTTCGGTACTCCATGCATTATATGCCAGGGTTCAGAGAAGGAGCCATTCCATTTGACTCTCTGACAGTGGCAGGATAGGAAGCTTTTTACCCAGTTCCAGGCATTGTTATCCAGACCTAGGGTCTGCAGCTGGTGGAGCAGGAGATCATGGTTTACCAGATCAAGTGTTTTAGTAAGATCGACAAAAATGGTACCCGTAGCGTGGCCCTCATCCATGGCATGGTATATGTCTGTTGTTACTTTTATCAGAGAAGTTTTGGGGCTGTGATTCCTTCTGAAACCATGTTGATAGGGGGATAGAAGGTTATGTGATTCAAGGTAGCCTTGGAGGTGGTTGTAGACTATGCGCTCCTGTATTTTTGCTAGGTGGCAGAAGAGGAATATAGGTCTATAGTTGTCAATGACAGTATTGGAATCTCCCTTATGTATAGGTACTACCTCTGCAATCTTCCACTTATCAGGTACTATGTTGGACAAGAAGGACCAGTTGAAGAGATCTCGGACCGGGCGAGCAAGTGCTGTTGCTCCCAAGTTGAGAAATTTTGCTTCTAGAGAGTCACATCCAGCTGAACTGTCAAGATTAAGGTTTAGGAGTAGCCTCTGGACCTCTTTGAGCATGGCAAGTTTCAGGTGAAACTCCGGGCGCCCATCAATGGCCACATTATAAGGTGGGACCTGGCTAGGGGTGGAGGAATTATGGAAAAGTGAGGTGCATTTGTCAAGATCTGTGAAGAAGTTATTAAATCCTGTTGCTATGGATGCAGAGTCAGTGAGGGTAGAGCCGTTGGCGAGGACTGAGTTGGGGGTGGAGGCAGTTGTCCCTTTCACTAGCGAGTTAATTTGTCGCCAGAACTTCTTTGGGTGACAAAAATTCTCCGTTTGGAGAGATTTAAAGTGTGAGTGCTTGGCTTTGTGAAGGGACTGTGTGCATTTGTTCCTGAGGTGTCGGTAGGCTTGCCAGTCAGAGGGTAGGTCACTCTTTTTGTAGGTTCACCTGGCTTTGTCCCTATGGGACATAAGCATTCTAATTTCCCTAGTGAGCCATGGTGCCTTAATACACTTTGATCTACATTTTTTCAGGGGTGCATTTTGGTTAATTATGTGTGTAAAAGTTGTGATGAAGAAGTCTAGGGCATGATTTAAGTCTGGAAGGGTATTAATGGGTGACCAGTCTGTGTTAGTGATGGAGGTGACAAAGTGGCCTGTGTCAAATTTGGACATGTCACAGACTAACGATATCTTGGGATGGGGGTTAGGGTAGTTGTTTCTCCACACACAAAAGGTAGGTGAGTGATCACTGAGGCAGTCAGAGAGTACACAAACTGCTTTTATCCTCATTGGGCAGTTTGTAACTATCCAGTTTAGTAATGTGTGTTTCCCTGATTTGGTGTGTTGACGCGTGTGGGGGCTTGTATGAGCTGGGTTAGACATGAGTCAGCCAGCGCTGTATGCAGTTTCATGGCATCTGGGTGCAGCTAGTCCGGGTTAAAATCTCCACAGAGTATGAGGTCATGGCCAGGAAGCATATCTAAGTACTCTAGGAGGGAGGGCAGACTGGAGGAGGCTGTGCTGGGGGCATGTAGACACATCCAATGGTCAGTTTCCTGACATTTCCAAGTGTTAGAGAGGCAAAGAGTGAGTCAGCTATAGGTGCATCCCCACCAGGATTAGGGAGTTCAGTGACATCCAGATTAGACCTGAAGTAGAGTAGGACACCACTGCCCCATTTTCCTATCCTGTCTTTCCTTAGACAGCTGTAGCCATGTATGTCCACCTCATGCTGCTTTATAGCTGGCTTGAGCCAGAATTCAGATATACAAATAACATCCGGTACCATCTGTATGACCAAGGCATCCAGTTCTGCCATTTTTGGGTGAATAATGCGGATGTTAATATGAGCAATTTTTAGTCCCTTGATCTGAGGTATGGACAGTGCGATGTGTGGGGAAGGCATGAGACAGGTGGGCCCAGGGTTGGTTTCGATGTCACCTGCGCAAGCAAGCAGGAGGAGGACTGAGAAACAGAGCCCTAGAGAGACACGTACGGAGAGCATTCCTATTACTGATAAACCTTGATGTATGCGGAGGTGCTTATAAAGCCAGAGCTCCAGTAAGGCAGTGTCCCATTTTGGGATACGGGATGTAAAGGAGCACCAGAGAGGATTCCGACCATATGAGGCATAGGGGGGAGTGGAGGGACTGTTCCAGGAGGTGTGATGTGTTACCTTAATACTATTTATGCAGTAGCTGAGGAGGATGACACAAGTTAAGGACGAGATAGTATATAGATTTTTCATGATGCTTTCCTATCCAGGCATGGTAACCCAGAGGTAGGGAGCTAGGTCAACGCCTGGGGGCATCTGTATTATGGTGCAGTTGCTAGGTAATACTGATTAGGGCTAGTTCTAGAGATTAGCGTGTTAAGTTTACAGAGGAAAGGGGATTCAAGGCAGGAGCTACGCTCAAAATACTCAGCTTTGAGGAGATGGAGCGGGAGGCAAGATAGCTGAGGGAAGACTACCAATAAGAAGTGGAGGGACGGGGCTTCATGCATATTTAATAGAGGCCGGGGTTGGGGCAGGTGCGGTGGGAAAATACAGACAGACTTCTTAAGTTGGAGCTATGCTTCAGAAAGTTACAGAGCCACTGTAAAATCAGATGGCCAATCAGGTCAAAAGCTGTAGAAGTCTGCAGCCAATCCGAAGCATGCTGGAGACTCATGAGCCAATCGGTATTCAGGAAAAGCCCCAGAGGTGTACTGCCATCTTACCCTGGTGCTGTGTTCCTTTGGGCGGGCGGCGTGGGGTTCACAGCCTGCTAGCTCTACCAGCTGCTGCAGGCGGGAGCAGAGATTCGGCCCTAGTCACGTGCAACCCTGGAAGTGAAGAGAGGAGTACAGGTTTAGGAAGGTAACAGGAATTGTGAGTAGCAGCTGGCAAGTTAGCTTAATCAACGGGACAGGGGGAAGTACGGGGACACAAAAGAATGTAGAGGCAGGCCACCAGATAGCTAGTTGAAATTCAGCTCTCACTGGCACTGGGGGGAGAAGAGCAGTTTAACACAATAACAGTGGGGGAGGAGGTGGGGGGGAGGAGGTAGGGTCAGGGTGAAGAAAATGAGAACAGGGAGATAGGCAAGGTGGACGACAGACAGAGAGGAGCATGGGGACAGTGGTATTATCGTAAAAAGATACAGAGAAAATTATTCTAAAAACTAGCGCAGTGCTGTCTTCTGGCATGCTAATACTGTCTATGCAATGCAGCTGTATCTAGAGGGCGGGCAGAAAAACTAGAGCCCCTGGCATACTTGGATCCCCCGAGCTACCTAGCTGCTGCAGCAAGCTTTCACAGTACAGTCCCCACTTTCATGCAAAATTACTTTTAAGCTGTTTTACATCCTAGCATAGAAAACTGTGCACATTCTAAAATATAGATAGACTTCTTAAGTTGGAGCTACGAGTCAGAGAGTTACAGAGCCACTGTAAAATCAGATGACCAATCAGGTTGAAAGCCGTAGAAGTCTGCAGCCAATCTGAAGCATGCTGGAGACTCATGAGCCAATTGATAATCAGGGAAATCCCCAGAGGTGTACTGCCATCTTACCCTAACGCTGTGTTCCTTTGGGCGGGTGGCACGGGGTTACCAGCCCACTGGCTCCACCAGCCGCTGCAGGCAGGAGAAGAGATTCAGCCCTAGTCACGGGCAACCCCTGGTGCTGTGTTCCTTTGGGCAGGTGGCGTGGGGTTCACAGCCTGCTGGCTCCACCAGCCGCTGCAGGCGGGAGAAGGGATTCTTCCCTAGTCATGGGCAACTCCTGGTGCTGTGTTCCTTTGGGCGGGTGGTGCAGGGTTTGCAGCCCGCTGGCTTCACCAGCTACTGCAGGCGGGAGAAGAGATTTGGCCCTAGTCACGGACAACCCCTGGCGCTGTGTTCCTTTGGGCAGGTGGCGCGGGGTTACCAGCCCGCTGGCTCCACCAGCCGCTGCAGGCAGGAGAAGAGATTCAGCCCTAGTCATGGGCAACCCCTGGAGCTGTGTTCCTTTGGGTTTGTGGTGCAGGGTTTTCAGCCCACTGGCTTCACCAGCCACTGCAGGCGGGAGAAGAGATTCGGCCCTAGTCATGGGCAACCCCTGGTGCTGTGTTCCTTTGGGCGGGTGGCGCAGGGTTTGCAGCCTGCTGGCTCCACCAGCCGCTGCAGGCGGGAGAAGAGATTCAGCCCTAGTCACGGGCAACCCATGGCGCTGTGTTCCTTTGGGCAGGTGGCGCAGGGTTCGCAGCTCTCTGGCTCCACCAGCCACTGCAGGTGGGAGAAGAGATTCGGCCCTAGTCACGGGCAACCCCTGGTGCTGTGTTCCTTTGGGCAGGTGGCATGGGGTTCGCAGCTCGCTGGCTCCACCAGTCGCTGCAGGCAAGAGAAGAGATTCGTCCCTAGTCATGGGCAACCCTCAAATGCCTTAAATAGGTCTAAAGAGAGCACAAGATAAGGGGTCAGATATTCAGAACTTAGCCCTGGGTCAAAACTAGCACTGCACATCATGCTAAATTAACCCAGAACCATTTGCACACAATATTCAAAGGAATAGCCCTGGGGTTAAATCAACTAGATATAGCATGCAAATGAAGCCATGCAAACAGGGCTGGGAGTGCAGTGCAAAAATGTCCCAGCAAATAAGACAGCTCTGAATATAGCAACCAGGAAGGCCAAACTGCAAGAGCAGCCCAGTGTACACAGAGGTGGAGTAAGGCAGAGTTGCAGTAGGTGGCCAATGTGGGTGACAGTAATGGAGCATTGCACAACAGCAAACAACGTTGTAGGCCACACACAGCAGAACTGTGCTATGCTATTGACAGGTTAGTCCAGGGCAAACACATTAGCCCTGCACTAACATTTTGGCCTGGGGATAAAGTTTGCTATATTCAAAGCTCCTATGCAAATGAACCTACTTAGGCAATCTATGAGCAAACAGCCACATTAGCATCTCATTATGGCCTGCTTAGCATAAATGACCATGTAGTTTGCCCAGTGCTATTCCATGGTGCACACAGCTCCACCTGTATGTCAGACTTGAAGTACAGTCTGGAAGCCATGGTTGATAAAGACCATTTTCAGTTTTTGAGGTATATAATAGTACCCTCATTTTACTGTGGAGGATACTATTAAAATGAGGATACCATTATGCTACCTCAAAAAGTAAGAAATTAGTCGCAAAAACTTTGTTAATGTATTAGTTAGGGCTGTTGCTACAAAACTAGGGAAATGAGACATTAGGGTTTCACCATAACACCTCCCCCCACCTTGCAGAGACCAGGAGGTGTCAGGGAGAGGAGGGGTATCAATGGGGTTGCCAACCCTAACACTCACCTCATTCCATTCCAAAATAAGCTGGGTGGCAACAGAAGAGCAGAATGGGGTGAGTGTTAGGGTTGGCACCCCCCAGTGCCATCCCCCCGACACCTCCTGGTCTCTGTAGGGCAGGGATGGGGTGTTAGAGTGAAACCCTAACACCTCATTTCCCTAGTTTTGTAACACCAACCCTAACTAATGCCTTAATGAAGTTTTGCAACATACATATATATATATATATATATATATATATATATATTCATTGCAAAAAACTCCCATCCACCCATAAGTATGTCCTGAGATTTGCAAAATGGTATCCATACATGGGAGCATGGGCCCTCCAGACCCTGCGGTGCCACCCATAACTATGTCTTCATGTTTCCAAAATGTTATCCATAGATGGGAGTGCAAGATCTCCAGGCCGTGTGCTCCCACTCACCCATAACTATGTTGTCAGATTTGCAAAATGGTATCCATAGATTGGAGCGTGGGTCTCTGAGCCCTGCACTCCCACCCCCATGAGTGCAAAGGCATAGTGTAGGAGAGCCAGGTGCTCCCAGTTTAGCATAAATAGTACGCATATGGGGGATTGGGATAAGTACAGACACACAGCACAGGCCTAGAGGCATTCCAAGCAACCCTCAATGTTTATTTGGCAGTATCTCAGTAACCATACCAACTGCAGAAAAAATTAATTTGCAGTTGTATTCATGACCTAGCCACCTCCACGCATGCTTAGTACACCTAAAGGTGCCTCAAGATGTACTAAGCTATGCTTAAAGAAAAATCCATATCTCAAACCACTTTCAAGATATATTCGCGGAAAGTTGCCATGGCCACCACAATGTAATCCTATGGGAAAATGTGCAACTTCAGAGTGCTGTAACTCTGCAGCTGGTGTAATTCTTTTCACCAAACCAGCAAAAAGTGGGCAGACTGGATGGGCCTTGCAGGTCCTTATCTGCCATCAACTTCTATGTTTCTATGTTTCTAAAAGGCACATCTGTTGTGCAAGGGCTTGCCACCCTGCAAATTTCAGCCCAAAACACCAAACCATGTAGTGGCAGTGAGGTGGCAAAGAAACCGTGGTTTTGGCAGACACCACAGTGTTAACCTAGGGGAAAATTCACAACTTTGGAGTGCTGTAACTATGGAACCGATGGATATTTTTTAACCAAACTACCAAAAGTCACATCTGTGGTGCAAGGGCTTGCGAATGTTTTGTGCTTGTATTGTTGCAAATTGCGACAGTATGAACCGCCCGATCAAAATAAACATATTTCTGAGTACTATTTTAAAATTCTGATGCATGGATGCTGTTCCTAGGGCCCCGTGTAGGTACACACAACAGTTGGTGTTTACCTAAGGGCAGTAGTTTTTAAACTATAAGGTTTTTTTCTCCACTGCTAACTGAAAACAAGATGGGCATTTGCGATGGAAAAAGGTGCTTTCGCAAAAGAATCTGTCACGGTCGCACTGAACATATATTTTTCGCCATAGGATATAATTGGAAACTTTAAACTTTAATAGCTTTTGAACAGACTAATATTTTTTCACCAAATCTTCAAAAGGCACATCCTTGACTCAGTCTCCATATACCCTGAACATTTCAGACCAGGTGGACAAAACATTCGGTCTATGGAGATGAACAAAGAATTCGCAAAAGTTAAGGATTTTTCACAATTGTTCACACTTTTTGATGCTCTGCAGCTCCACAACTGAAAATCTAGCTGGAACAAAAATTTTTAGATCCAGAGATCTATAGTACAACAATGTGCATGCCAAATGTCAGGCAAATTGGATAAACGGTTGCAAAGTTATTAACATTTGAAATTTGTGGTTTAACATAGAAATGACCATGCAACCATAACTGCACCTGGCCTACTGGGCAGATATGATATATAGTCATTGCAAAAAACGTTGTTAATGCATCAGTTAGGGTTGATAGCACAGTGACAAAAGTATGGAAATGTGATGTTAGGGTTACCTCCCTACCCACCCCACCCTCCACACACACAACAGATGCCGGTACACAGTTGTATTTCCACATGTTGTGTTTCGCTTGGTTTACATGTGAGCATTAGCACTAATGTGTCTACAATGCTTCTGTACTTTTCAGAAACTTCTAAGTTAACCATGAAATGTTTCCCTCAGTGTACATGTGGAACTGTTTTTTCAGATGGAAGGATACACAATAAAAATGGTCTTTTCCAGCCTTAAAATCACCCTTTCTGTGCATTATTTGTGTCCTTCGTGCAACCCATGTTATAAGTGCAATAGCCCACTCCAATGCCTCACAACGCACCCCAGGCATGGGTTAAATGCCTATAACCCCACACTCTGTCATGGGTTATTGTTATGATATATATATATATATATATATATATATATTTACACTGTACATAAGCAGCACTCATAATCCCTGGTAGTTTAGTGCTCCCCCCGAAATCCCTGACACATGAGAAAAATTTTACCTCCATCATGCCTGTAGTGTATAGCCCCCCCATTAACCATCAACTGCCAGGCGGTGTGCAATGCCACAGGGTGCATCAGCAATGTCTGTGCCACACACCCTGGGAGTACACATGATGCCCTCATATGCCACCAATCTGCCCTGTGCCACTGGTTTGAGACTGGGGACCTACCCAGCAGCCACCTAGTGGGTGAGTGGGGCATGCATACATGCCCACAAACAGGACACTGTGGTGCAACAAATGCAGGAAGGTAGTACAGGTGTGCCTGGGCCTCAGCAGGGCCTGCGAAGGGGGAGGTACCCAGGTGGGACCCTGGAGGTGGGCACACTGACAGGATGGTGCACATGTCATGGGGACAGTGCAGCAGCACAGCACAGCATGGGAGGCGAGGCAATGTGGAACAGCAGATACATGTGGCAGGGCAGAATGCACCACAGGTGACTGCTGGGAACTGTAGCGCAGGCAATGCTGAACGGACAGGTGCGGCCAGCCATAGTAGCAGGCATGGGCCAGTACAGGGCAGCTGAAGGCAGCCAGGGCAAGCAGTCACTGGTGAGTGCACGAACATGCTGACCCACCATGGGGAAGGGAGATGCACCAGGAGGTGGGCCACAGAGACAGGGGTGGACAGGCAGTAGCCACACCTGCGCACCATGGTGGATTGGGGGGCTATGGTACACAATGCATATGTATGCGGGGTACTAGCAAACTACTTTGTCCCACCACAGGTGATGCAGTGTATTCCCTCCAACCCTGGCTCCTCACCCCCTTCTGTCATCCTGGCACAGAGGTGGAGGAGCTCTACAACAAGGCACACATTGCTACATGCACCATCATCAAGCATATCTTCAGCATGCTGAAGATGCGCTTCAGGTGCTGAATAGGTCAGGTGGTGCCCTACAATATAGCCCAGAGAAGGTCTGTGGCATATTCCTGGCCTGTTGTATGCTGCACAACATGGCCATTGACCATGGAATAGCTGTCCAGGCTGAAGAGGGTAACAGATCCGGTGAGGAGGAGGGGAAGGAGGAGGATGCAGCAGAGCAGGATCCCCGGGGTGGAGGTGGCCAACCACACTTGGCCCACAGGGACTCGAGCCTGGTTGCCAGGTCCCAGTGGCTCAGGTACACCATCATGGAAGAACACTTCGGGGACCGCAGGTGAGTAACACAGGTGGGACAAACTTGGCAGCCCCCCCCACACACACCACAGGTCAGATGATATCAACACAGCCATCGTATAGCACACCCATGAGGGGTGACAGTGATGCACAGACACATGCACAGCAGGACACACATGAACAATGGGGACACGGAGTCTGTCCTGGGGATGGCATGGGTCAGTGTACATCCACCAGCACATGTGCATAACAGACACAGGGTGCACTCATCATGCCCATGCCTCACAGCACAGCACCGGTGCCCCCAGCCATGCACAGTGCAACACACAGGTGACCCACACATGCGTTGTACCTGGGCAGGTGCGTGTGACCTCACGCTGCCCTAGGCACTCTCAGCCTGGTGTGTGGGCTGCAATGGGTGCTGGTAGCAGGGGCCATAGGGGATGTCACCCCAGGCATCAGTGGGAGTCACCATGGCTGCCACAGGCACATGGGTGGCCACGCCCACACCTTTTGGCTGCTGAGTCAGTGCTATTGGCCACAGGGGGGGTGTCCACCACCCCTGGTGGACTACTGCAGTGAGACTGTGAACAGCTGCTCACTGGTGTGAAGTCTCTGAGACCTAGGTTGGATCTGGGGGTGTTGGTGATGGCCATGTGTAGTGATGGTGTCAGCAGCAATGGGTTCACCTGACACCATGACCTGGGGGTGCATGAGGCACTCCTCAGGGTGCAGCTGGTAGCCCAGTGGCCACATGGTGCACTGTTTGCACTCACCACCTCTGTAGTAAACGCAATACACTCCAGAGTAGCGGTCGTGCCCACCAGAAGTAGGCAAGTCTTTACCAGCATCTGGGTGCGCCACGCAGCTGACAACTCATGTTCCATGGCTAGCTGTGTCCAAATATCCCTCAGCTGTGCCCAGAGGAATGCTTGCCTCTTCACGGTGTCCTGCAGGAGGTGTGCATAGCCCTCAACCTCATTGGCAGGGGATGCATCACGGGGACGGTGCTGATGGGCAGGTGGGGTCTCCTCCTGCTGCACTGCATCCACTGTAGGTGGACGCACCACAGCAGGCCACAGTATGGGTGGGGACTGGGTGTGGGCAACCACTGTGCATCTAGGGATGCCCACATCATGGTCCCCTACCACCCGATGCTGCACCACAACACCCTGCTGAACAGTGCCAGCGGTCCCTGTCCCCAGAGCAGCACCAGACAAGGGGCTTCCAGCAACCACCACTGTGGGGGGATGTGCAGGCCCTGTGGGTGTGCCTGGGGCCACAGGACCACTGATGCCACATGTTGCCACCCTTGCATGCACCTGTGCCTAGGCTGGGCCGCTGTTGGCCATGTCCCCCCATAACTGTGTGGCATCTGGATCATCAACATCATCATATGCCCCTGCATACTGGATGTCAGCACCAGTAGGGAGTCCACAATGCCCACCCTGTCCTCTGGGTTGTCATCAGCCAAACCCAGTATGTTAACCAGCCATGAGCGATCATGGCCACCAGCCATGGCACCAGACGTGGAGAGGTTCAACGGCCCTGCAACAACCGATGCTGTATCCAGGACTGCAGAGGCATTGGAAGGGTCTGGCATGGCATTGGATATAGCCCCAGTTGTGGCTCAGTGTGATGATCCGGCCTCCTCCCCGCCAGATCATCATAGAGTCCACTGGCCATGGCAGCACCTGTGAGGTTTGATGGAGCTGTAAGAGAGAAAGGAAACATGGTTACTGACATGTATGAATGGTGTGTTCAGATAGGCATGTACAGGGGACATGCATGTGTGCCATAGGTGCAGTTGACATGCCATACATGGGACCGCCGGCCATGGGACCACTTCTGTGGCCATGCACCAGTGTAGGCAGGCAAGCACCAAGGCCTGCACCGGTGCTTATGTACATGTGTGTGACCATCCCCACCCAGCCACCACCCGCGGGTACATCATCCCAGATGACCACCCCCACCCACCATGGTTGCCCCCCCACCATGCTGCACAGGGGCAGCATGTCATGAATATGCAACACACTGTAGATGGACAGGCATTCAGTGACATGCTCAGTGCACACTGACACATGGGCACTTAGCAGCCTACGGTGGGGCTAGTTACAGCACCCATGGCACGCACACACACACACGGATAGGCACAGTGCTTGGGACATGTTTACTCAGTGCTGCAATGGACTGCCACCTGTCTGGAAGTCACCACCCAGAACTCCCAGCACAGCCATCCAGCACACGCTGGCCACCAGCCTCTCCTCATTGGGTGTGAGGCACACCACAGTCTGCAGCCCACCCCCTGTCGCACCTAGGGAGGCCTTGATGTTGGCCATCTTCTCCTTGGCCCTCTGTGTCTCATCATTGAAGTGCTTCCTGCTCTCCTGTGGTGTTCTGTTATACTTTCCATGAGCATTCACATGCCTGGCCACCTCCTCCCAGCCCTCATCCCTCTGCTGGTGGCTGCCACCCCTGCCAGTCAGGATTTAGGAGGTAGGCCTCATGCAGTGCCCTGTCCTCATCTGCTGTAAAATCTGGCTGTCTCCATCCAGCTGCTTCATCCTGTCCGGACATTGTGGTTCCTGTGGGGGACAATATGCAGGCATCAGCACAGGGCAGGCAAATGTGGATGTGTGACAGCAAAGTGGCAGGATGCTGCACAGACACAGCACCCTGTACGCCCTCAAAACCCCACTGTAAGATGGTGCTGACAAATTGTAAATAGTAAAATGTAAACAAACCTACCTTCAAGGGTGTAATTCCTGTCAGTCACCTGAGGAGTAGGCCGGTACATTCAGGAGCATTTATAGCTTAGGGCATGCAAATGAGATTGGGAGCATCTGTAATGAGATGCTAAACTGGTGAGATGCCCATGGATGTGGCAATGAGCTGATTTGGGAGCAGTGTCTGTGAATTGCATAATTGCCCCCAGCTCATCTCAATCAGCAATGCGCAACTGATTGAGTGCATCCCCCCACGGCACATTCCCCATGCATGCACGGTTGCTTGGGGGCATTTCCTGAATGCAGTGCAAGTCGCACAGCGCACACCCGCACATGCATGCTGCAGATTCAGTTACATGCCAGGCATAGCACAAACTGTCTGGTGGTTCCAGTAGTGTGATCGATGGCGGCAATGCATCCATGTCCTCATGCACCATTGGTGCTGTGCTGCATGACTCACTCTGTGTGGACCGAGGAAAAAATAGCCAACTCAGTTAAGAAGGGGGATAAAACCTTTTATAGGTACATTAAGGAGCATAGAAAGGTTAAGGGAGGAATAGTGAAGATTAATAAAGGAGAGGGGAGGTGGGCAGAGTGAGACAGTGAAAAGGCAGAGATACTGAATGAATACTTTTGCTCAGTATTCACAAAAGAAGATGAGGAGCAGTTACCTAAACCAGACAATAGAAGCACTCAGGGTAGGGGGGGTGACACCAGTCCATTTACAGAAGAAAGAGTCCTGAAAGAACTCCTAAAACTCAAGGTGGACAAAGCAATGGGGCCTGATGGGATTCACCCCAGAATCCTAAAAGAACTAAGGGATGACCTAGTGACACCACTGACCACACTTTTTAACAAATCATGGGAGGATGTGGTGGTACCGGAGGACTGGAAATTAAGGGAGGACCTAGTGACACCACTGACCACACTTTTTAACAAATCATGGGAGGATGGGGTGGTACCTGAGGACTGGAGGAGGGCAGATGTGATTCTCCTTCACAAAAGTGGGAGCAAGGCAGAAGCAGGAAACTACAGACCTGTAAGTTTGACCTCAGTGGTAGGGAAAATGATGGAATCACTTCTGAAAGAAAGAATTGTTGAGTACCTAGAGGCCAGCAGGGCACAGGACCCAAAGCAGCATGGATTTACAGCAGGAAGGTCATGTCAGACGAATCTAATTGATTTCTTTGACTGGGTGACCAAAGTAATAGACCAGGGAGGGGCTGTGGATATGGCCTACCTAGACTTTAGCAAGGCATTTGACACAGTCCCACACAAAAGAATAATAATCAAGTTAGCCAGCCTGGGAGTGGTTCCAGGGTGGTAGCCTGGGTAGCAAACTGGCTGCACAACAGGACACAGAATGTAATAGTGAATGGAACACATTCCGAAGAAAGGGGGTTACTAGTGGAGCACCTCAGGGCTCAGTACTGGATCCAGTCCTCTTTAACATCTTTATAGGTGACATTGCAGAGTGTCTGGAGGGAAAGGTATGCCTCTTTGCAGATGACACAAAGATCTGTAACAGAGTTAATACACATGGGGGGGTAGAAAGGATGAGAAGGGACTTGGCAAGGTTGGAGGAATGGTCAGACATATGGCAACTTAGATTCAATGCAAAGAAGTGCAAAATAATGCACCTGTGAAACAAAAACCCAGGTGAAGAGTACACAATAGCAGGGGAGGTACTAACAACAACAAAAATGGAAAGGGACTTGGGGATAGTCATATCAGATGACCTAAAGGTGGGTAAGCAATGTGAGAAGTCAGTAAGGAAAGGCAGGGGGATACTGGGATGCATAGGAAGGGGCCTCACAAGTAGAAAAAGGGAAGTGGTTATCCCTCTGTACAGACAGTTGGTGAGACCCCATCTGGAATACTGTGTGCAGTTTTGGAGACCCCATCTACGCAAGGACATAGACAGGATGGAAGCAGTCCAGAGGAGGGCAACTAAAATGGTGCATGGTCTGCATCAGAAACCATATGAAGAGAGACTGAGAGAGCTTAATATGTATACCCTTGATGAAAGCAGGGACAGGGGGACATGATAGAAACTTTCAAGTATCTCAAGGGAATCAACAAAGTCCAGGTGGGTAGCATCTTTCAGAAAAAGAGATGTGTAAGAACAAGGGAGCACAATTTAAAGATAGAGGGGGGACAGCTCAGGGGTAATGTAAGGAAATTTTTTTTCACAGAGAGAGTGGTGGATGCATGGAACCGCCTTCCTGGGGAAGTTGTTGGATCTAAAACAGTGGGGGAATTCAAACATGCATGAGACAGACATAAGGCAATTGTAGTGGGGGGGTTACAGGAAGTAGGCTGTTGGTTAACTAGAATCTGCAGCTTATCCAATAGGAAGGGAAATGGGCAGACTGGGTGGGCCAAGTGGTCCTTATCTGCTGTCAAAGTCTATGTTTCTATGTGTGTGTATGGTGCATCGGTGTGACATTGTGGCAATGCGCACCTGCAGTGCATAGTGCAACACTGGCAGTATGCACAGTCCCAGTGCACTGTGGGTGGCATTTTTTGATATTCACAATATGGTGGTACTGCGGGAATCATGCATGCGTGACCTGATCGTGACCCCTGACCCTGGTCTCTCTCCCAAGCTGTGCACACTGCACATACATGGTGACTTGCGGTGGGCAGCAATCGCGCATTGCCACTCTGCAAAACCATGATGAGTGGGCCAGTGCACAATGGCCTATCACAAATCTGGTGCAAATGAGCCATTGCACACCAGTAGCCTGATCAGTGCACACCTGCTCAGGAGAACCAGTTCAAAGCCATGCCACGTGCACAGGCAGCAGGGCCCAGGGCCATGAACTGGGGAGAGGTGGAGCTGGTGAACCTTGTGGCACTAGTCATGCCTCTGGAGGGCCAGCTATTTGGGACCCAGGACCTCACTGAGCCATGCTTAGCAGTGTGGGCGAGGGTAGTGGGGCACCTGGAGTGCAGGACTGGTGTGGAGTGCACAGAGGAGCACTGCAGACACCACTATGAGGATCTACAGTGCAGGGACCCGGACAAGCTCCAGAGCCTCTGTGATTGGGCACACTGGGGTGCAGTGCCACGCCCAGGTAAGTCACAACACCCTACAGCAACACAAGCAGGCAGGTGTTGGTTGTTGGAGGGGGCAGTGTGCACTGGCGAAAGAACCCCCAACACACACACACACACACACACACACACACACACACACATATGTAGCATGCCATGCCCCTGCTGCATGTGGGGTGCAGACATGGCCACCATGTGTGGCCGTGAGTGGCATGGTGCATGACTGGGGGATGCATGGGCACTGTGGCAGGCACACTGTGGTTTAGACAGTGGCATGGAATACGTCTGTCTGCACACAACCATGGTAGGCACGGGCTTGGGTGCTATATGTTACTGCATGCTGATCGGGGTGCCTTCATTGTGGCACTGTGGGGTGGGTCCATCACTGTATGCTGGCACCAGTGGTGTTGTTGTGGGACACGGGGGAGTGGTACACACCTACCATCACCTCACAGTGCTCTTTACTTGTGTTTCCCTCACAGGGCTGGCAGACAGGTGGAGGGCCACGGTGTCGGTGGAGGCCAGGCTCACTAGGGCCAGCGGTGGAGGCCACAGTTCTGGTCGTGCAGGTGCAGGTGAGTGTTTTGCTTGTGCATCTTCTCGGTTTTCATTGGGGGTGGGGGCGGTGCCCACTGTAGGCCATTGCCAGCCACATGTGCATGTCCGTGTGCTGCACATGGTGCACATGCATGGGTGTGGCCATGGCAGTGTGCACTAGGGCCACAGTGCACATGGCTCCAGTGTGTCCATCCTTGTGCACATCTGCTGTGGACCATGGGCACACTGTGGTGCTCTATTGGTGTTCAGACGGAGCCTGCATGATTGTGCAGCCTGCTGGCCTCAGCACATGCTGTGTGGGACATGGCTGTGTGTCTCTCTGCACCTCACTCCACATGCACAAGTGAGCCTTGTGCTGTCTCAGTACCATTGCATGGTCAAAGTGTAGCACTGTGTGCCAGCCTGTTGCTGGCTTGTGATGTGCTTGGCGCACTGTCAGCCATTGCCGTGTTGGCTGCCTCCTGCACACTCACGTGGTGGGTGGAGGGCAGGTGTGGACCATGGCACTTAGTTTCTGTTGTCTGTGTCCCCACTGTAGATCCATGGAGAGGTCAGCCAGGTGTGCCAGGGTGGCAGAGGAGAGGCATCTTTGGGCGGATCACAGGGTTGCAGCTCAGAAGGGCACTTCGGAGGACATTGGATCCACTATACAGATGGCAGGGCAGCTCCTGCATGCCATCACACTGCTTGTCAGGGTGCTGAGAACTGGCGGAAGGAGGGGTAGCCACCAGGCTGCAGTCCATCCAGCATAGTAGGCCGCTGAGCCACCTGTACATAGCCCCTTTGTTGTTTGACCCCCACCCTCCATGCCTATCCCCATTGCCTGTTGATGTCCCCTGTTCCTCCACCACCATTCCATTACTTTACTGTATACTGTTTCTTATGTTGCTGTTCTGAGTCCCACACCACCCTATCCCTGTTCGTAAGGTTGTTTTCACATTATACATAGTTTGTTGTGCTACATTTCTTACATTTCGTATTTGACTAAAGAGTTTTATGTTGATTACCATTTCTGTGGTCATTCATTGTACCTTGTGCTTGTGCTCTGTTGTGCTTGCTGATTTCCACTGTACCTTTGTTCCTATTTGCACATGTACACCTGTGGTACTGCACAATCATGCGCCCTGTCCACCTTTCATGCCTGCTTCAGTGTGCACCCTTCTTGTTGCATCTGGCCTGTTGGGTGGCGTTATACCATGCCGGCTTGCACATTGCCCCTATTCTGTGTGTGGTGCATGCTGGTTGTTTCTGTTGTATTAGTCACCTTTTGCTGTGCTGCGCATCTTGTGGTCTACATTGCCTGTGGGCATGTTCCACCTGTGTGGGACATGGCCTTCAGCCTGTGTGCCATTGTTGCTGTTCCCCTGTGTGCACCTGTGATGCAGCTCCCATGTCCACCCTGTTGTGTTCCTGTGCACCGGAACGTGTGTGGCACCCTTTGCCGTGCTGCACAGTGCACCTCTAATGCTGTGGCTTAACTTAACAGTCACCCTTGTGCATGGCATTTGTGCCTGTTGGGTCCCTGTGTTGGGTGTGTGTCTGGTGCTTCCAGGTGCTGCCATGTGTGCTCTGTCTGTGCACCTTGTCTGCTTTGGCCACTCTCCATCCCTTTGACCCTCTGACCAGTCTCTACCAGGCTGTTCACCTGCATCCTTTGTGCCACTGCAGTCTCACCCTGTTGCTCCTGTGTCCTTTGCTAACTTGCTCCTTATTCAGTGGTGTGTAGTCCAGGGTGCTTCTGCAAATCCTGGTTATGCTGCGGCATATCAGGTTGCGCCATGGTGCTTCAGTGGTATTCACAGTGGGGATGCACACGGTGCATCTTGTGGTGTATCCTTCTGTGAATCCCACTGTTTGGGGCCAGCACATCTCATTTGTACCCAGCGCATCTGCTTTGTGAATCCTGCCCTATGCCTTTAATAAGTTATGGAGAGAGTGACGGGCCTTGGTGGGAGCAAGAGACAGCTTGGGTGGGTTTTTTTGTCTAAAGAAAGGGTCCATGACCTTGTTAAAATCTCCGCCCACAATTATCTTATGATCATGATAGTTAGAGAGCATGGCATTAATCGAGTCAAATAATTCATGCTGTCCTGAGTTAGGGGCATACACATTGCATATTACAGTATTTAAGCCATTCAATGCACCTGCAAGGATTTGATATCTGCTCTCAGGATCAGCTACATGAGTAGATCTGACAAAATTATTGCCTTTCCTTATTAGGACTGCAGTCCCTCTTTTTTATTAAAGGAGCTGTATTCACCTAGAGAAACCCTAACCTACATACTGTAGTTTGGCAGATTAAATGGCATCTAAATGGGTTTCCTGTGACAGTGCAATATCCGCACTTTTCTTGTTAAGATCTTTTTCCTTTTAATGGGGGTCCCCAGCCCATTAACATTCCAGGAAACAATTCTGTAAGGATGCATATCTAAGCTAAGGGTAGTCAGACAATGTCAGGTAACACACAAGTTAGCACACAACAAAGTAGGAAGCGTATTAAGGTAGTCTTTGCTATAGCAAGCTTAATTAGAACAGTTACCTAAAATCTGAGTTTGTAAACTAGGCAAATAAACTCTAAAGGAAAACAACAAGTACCATATAGTCTACCAACTAACTGATTCAAGGCACAGTGGAGACAGAACCAAAATAAAACTGACTATGTAATTGAGTTCTTGAATGCTGTGAAATCAAACAGTGGTTAAAACTAGTTAAATTGTTAAATAGAATAACTAATCAGACACAGAGAGTGACACAAAACCAGCAGGATGTAGCTACTGTATAGCCAAAATTCCACTGAACAGGAGTCCAAGGTGGTATTGGCACAGAGGACTGGATTAGTGGTTACTGAGTGCACATGGAAGGAATACCCAATCCTAGGAGATTAAACAGAGTTGTTCTATGTGAAATTCATGAAGTAGCCAATGGAAACAGAGTAGGTTGTAATAGGTAAGGCATTTGGGTGTTCTAATGAGATCCAATTTTAGTAGTGATGCACAGGGATCATCAGTGGAGCATACAACACACATATGATGCACAGTGACAGGTCAGACAATATATACACCACATATTAAAAGGGAAAAGTGTAGAAGGTAGAAAAGAGAGTTGGTTGTTTGTAAGAGGTCTTTAGTTTAGCATTCCAGGAGCCTATGTGCATGTTATCATAATCCATTGCTACACATCACAGGGAACTGAATTACTCTCAGGCAATCGGCATATGAGAGTTAAGCAGAATCAGTGCAAACTCAGAATGCATGGCATAGCCATTCTTTAAAAAACAGACAGGTCATGTTCACCAAACAGAAATACATACCTCGTTGGTGCATATCCAGCCCTTATGCTTAGAACATAAATGGACTAAGCTGTTTGTGGTGATATCAATATCTTCACCCTTACAACCGTATCAGAAGAATTTTAGTTAAAGCTAAATGAAATCATATAGGGCAAGTTTAAAAGACAGGGGAAGGAGAGGAAGGGGCAAAACACTGCACTATACACATGCACACTGCATCCAGAGACCCCTGTATGTCACTTCAAAAGGCATACTGATAATAAGCCTTGAAAGAATCATTTAGCAAATGCCCAAGTGTATTACAGCCTATACCAATGAGTCAGCAGCAATAAATGTACCAACATAAACATTAGTTCAGTTAATAGGCGAAGGTCCGTTTACATCAATTTTCGTGAGTAGCTCGCTGGGTGTAACAACTAACTGAAATATCATGACAGTCAAATGAATATCCATAGAATATAGCTGCCAACCTTTTAAGCACAGTGTTATTTGTATTTGTTCCCATCACAGAGAGAAAAAAACAGAGGACCTATAAATCCCTGGATTACCCCATAACTACTAGCGCAACTAAATGCAAGAGACCAACTCTGGCAAACAGCATGGGCATATGGACACCAACTAACATTCAAAGGTATAAAAAGGCCCGCAATGACTGCACAAAGGCAGCTCATGAGTCAAAAAGCAAATTCTACAAGGAAGCGCTCACTAGCACCTGGAATAACAGCAAATCGTTCTGGACAAATCTAAGCGATATCACTGAGAAGGACCCTAAAATAGCCCCAGCCATGCTAAATGTTGAGAACGTCCCTACCTTGGACCCTCTGCTCATCGCTAACTCTCTGAACCTCACCTTCTCACATCTCAGTAGTGTGCTCCTGATGAACTTCTTCAATATCCCTGCTCCAGGGGTCAGTGAGAACACCCCAGCATGACCATACCAGCCACTCTTTCATTTCCAACTGGTCTCCAAAGCCTCTGCTAGAAAATACCTTGAAAAAGCCCTCAGCAAATCAAAGCACAGTGGGGACTCTCTGGACCTAAAATTTGTTCAAGTAACACTAGACAAAGTACTTGGTCCACTGTCAAAGATAATTAATCTATCCCTCTGCCACTCCAAACTTCCCCAAATCTGGAAAGCTGCCTTGGTCACCCCAGTACACAAAGGTGGTGACTGGTCTCTTCAAAACAACTACAGACCAATCTCTATACTGCTCCCCCACTCTCCAAGGCCCTTGAGCGGATTGTGGCTGACCAGCTGGTGGAGTATTTCCATCAATATCAACTCCTATACCCAGAACAACATGGTTTCCAATCCAGCCATAGCAACATCACAGCTCTCCTGGAATTTACTGGATTCATACATAGTGCTCTTGACAAAGGGCACATTGTAGGGGTGGCCTTTATAAACCTATCAAAGGCATTTGACATGATTCATCATGCCCTCCTCCTTGAACAGCTCTCGGACATAGGGCTAGCCCTAGAAACCATAGCATGATTTTGTAGCTACCATAGCCTGCGATCACAACTAAAGATCGGGGACATCCTATCAGAAGGTTGACGAGTCAGATCAGGGGTAACACAAGGATCCATACTCAGTCCATTACTCTTCAATGTCTTCCTAAACAACCTCCCGGCTGCTTGCAATAGCCGTATGCTCCTCTCCACAGATGATGCAGTGATCTTTACTAGCAACCTTGACCACACACTGCTGGAATATGACCTCCAGAGCGGCTTCGCAGTGGCTGAAAAATGGTTCAAAGAGCAAAAACTGGTCATGAACCATAAAAAGTCCAAGACCATGCTCTTTGCCACAACCCAAAACAAGCTAAAAGGCTTTCCCCTGGCAATTCAGAATGACTCTAGTAACATCCTGGAACTAGTCCCCCATTTCAAGTACCTGGGAATAACACTGGACATTGTCCTGTCTTACTACAGCACCTTGACATCACGGCCGAAGTCTTTAACACCAGGATTGGTATCTTCTACAGGCACAGACATTGCTTGACCTATGAAGTTCTGAACGTGGCAATTAACAGTTCAGTCATCATCTTGATTGACTATGGCCTAGATATCTATGGCTCCACTACTGACACAGTGCTCCAATGCCTCTCAACAGCCTTAAACAAAGCCTGCTGCATGCTTACTAATGCCCCAAAACTCACCCACACCTTTGAGCTTTATGTGCAATCTGGCTGGCTTCAATTGAAGGACAGAATACTTTATCAAACCTGAATACTCGCAAAAAATGTCTTACTAAACTTACTTCCTCAAGGAGTTCTGAGCCTTCTGTCACCACCTATACATGTCAGGCACAGCAGGAGCTCGACTACACAAGTATTCCATGTGCCCAGGTGCCACACAACTATGGCCCGGTGATCCTTTGCTCACTGGACCCCTCTGTGGACAAATGGTCTACCATCTGACATAGCTGGAGCCACAACCCTTGGTTCCTTTAAGCGCAAACTCTGTCAGCACCTCACTGACAATAGTACCTGTAGGTGGCCCCACTAGTCTACGCCCGCAGCTTTAGTCTGCCTCAGCACTTCCAACTCCTGACCTGCCCAAGTTAAGTCTTTGCCCAAGCACTTTCCTCCCACCTCTTTTGTCCTAGCACTTGCCTCCTACCCCCTACCCCTTGGCTATTTTCTTTCCCTCTGCACTTCCTATCCCAGCTCCCTCTGCCCCTCCCTACCTCACCCTAGCAGTCTGCCTCTGCCTCTCTCTTCTGCAGGACACTGGCATACCACGTACTATGCCTTAGCACAATTTGTGTAACTGTTTGTCATTGCAATCCATATACTGTTGAATTTGTTTGTACTCTGTGGCCCAGATATTCAGAAATGCACCAACGCCCAGTGCAAGTCTGGCACAGTGCAAATCCAATGTGCCATGGTGCAACAGGAGCCATATTCAGAGGTTGCGCAGGCTCAACTGCACCAGCACAACCCAGCTGAATATGGCAGAGTTGCGCCATTGCACAAACAGAGTTACGCCATAGCACTAAAAGAGATGTTCCAGTGCAACTGTGGGAGCAGAACAGCAGAGCAACAGAGGGGGGCATGGCACAGAGAACAGACCCAGGGACAGAGCCAGGGAATCACAGTGACATGCCATAGGAGGCCTCCACCAGCAGGGCCCAGCAGAGCACACACAGGCACCCAGACACCTGACCCCAGAACACAACAGTGGCACAGATAGGAGGCAACAGAAGGTGCCAACGGCCAATGGAGGGCCACCAAGGGAGCCCCCCCCGCAGGCCACTGGCTGTGCCCCCCAGACCATAGCAGGCCACACCCAGGGCCATACAGCCAAGCACACTCACACCACACAGGCACACAGGAAGCCCACACAGTAGGCACTGAACATGCCGGGTGGCAGGTGGCATGGCAGACCACATGGGACAGGCCGCACAACACCAAACAGGGGCCCCAACACAATGTGCGGCCAGTACCCAACCAATGACCAGGGCTGTGTTCCCCCACCATGCACACACCCGCCACACACCCCGGACAGCCAACCCATGGGCACCCCAAGGCACAGCCACTGACCCAGGGGATGGACACCACCACAGTGGGACACACCACAGCACACAGCAGTGAACCACAGAAGTACAACATGCGCCCCCTCGCATGCACACCACACGGACAGACACGGAGCCACTGCAGCATGGCTCCTCATGCCACCTGCAAAGCAGACAAAGACACAGGCAGGTAAGCAAATAACTATATGTATTCTGAGAAACAACAATGTACAAGAACCAGGGGCTGGGACAGGGGAGGTATAGTGAGGGAAGGGGACAGGGAACAGGGACTGTACAGTAGGAGGGGGGACTGTAGGGGGAGGAACAACAGGGGAAACAGGGGAAAACATGGGCCACACTAACAGCGGCCTTGTCTGGCCACCCTTGCGATCTAACGCTGCCTCCAATCTGCCACCAGCATCCGTCTCATCTGGACGACCGCTTCAAGGGTCAGCAAAGCCACGAGGAGTACCTGGCACAGCAGTCTTGTGATTATGGACCATGGCGGTCATCACCACCGGACACCTAGAACAAGGGATAGGACAGGTGATTAGTGCCACGTCCCAAGAAACCATGCCCACCCACAGTGTACAATGGGCAGCGGGAACACACACCTCTGGAGGGCCAGTAACAGCCACCCACAGGGGGGTGAGCCAACGCCAGCCAGCAACTCGGCGCAGCACGACATTGCACAGAGGTGGTCCCTGCTGCACAATGGCCACATGACTGCACAATGACAGTCACATAGCACAGTGCACCAGCAGCACCACAGCAGCAACAACAGTGGCAGCCGGGTGCACACCCACCCCACCAACAGCCGGCACACGTGTCCAATGGATGCACCACAGTGGCATGCACCACATACAGTGTGACACACACAGCTACTACAGTACATGGCACAGGCAGCCATGCCTGCACCTACTCCCCCGCCACCCCCCATGTAGAGTGCAAAGGTCCATGACAATGCCTACCTGCCCTCTGTGGCCCTGCTGATGCTGGTCCTGCTCCACCACATCCCGCTGTGGCCTGCTGCACTGCTGCAGCCCAGGCCCTCTGACAGTCCTCAGGTCCTGGGAGTGGAAACGAGGCAGGTGTGCATCAGGAACTGACCACAGCAGCTGCCCCCAACCCCCACCCCTGTGCACAGGGTGTGCCCCTGCCCGACACATCCCACACAGCTGCATGGCTGCATCACAACTCAAATGGAAGCTGGCAATGCCACCCTGTGATGTGAATGATGACAGTGTATCCCTCTGCAGGGCACAGCAGGCAGTCAAGCCAACACCACAGTACAGCACCAGGGCAGACATGCAACATGGGATGACTTACCTGGCTGTGGCACAGCTCCTCGCCTGATGCATGCCTGTAGCCTCTTCAGGCACACTGGATCCCACTGCATGAGGTCCCCATAGTGGTGGTGACATTGTTCTCCAATTCTGGGCACCCCCGTCCTATGCTTCAGGCTGTTGGCTATGTCCTGCCACATGGTACCCCTGGCCCGCTGCAGGGTCACCTGCCCAAAGAGCTAGGGGGCGTGGGGCTCCATGCAGGCCACTAAGTTGGCCACCTCAACTTGAGACCAGTTCTGGGCTCTTCTGTGTCTTGCCTGCACCATGGTCAGCTCAACGTGTTTGGCGGCAAACATGGTGGCAGGAGGCACATGTGTCCACACCA
This sequence comes from Neoceratodus forsteri, assembly GCA_016271365.2. Classification (NCBI taxonomy): domain Eukaryota; kingdom Metazoa; phylum Chordata; order Ceratodontiformes; family Ceratodontidae; genus Neoceratodus; species Neoceratodus forsteri. The sequence continues at coordinate 470,572 of JADMNL010000026.1, forward strand.
TGCGCCCGCTGTGTGATGCACAGGAGCATGCGCAGTGCACACTTATTGCGCAGTGTCAGAGATGTGTGGAATGGGCATGGCTACACGGAGTCACAGGGTCAGAGGTCTGACCCAGGGGTCAGGGGTTGACCAGCATTGTGCACGTGCATGATAGGGCATGGCACCCCATGCGTGGCCATGCTCATAGCTGGCCCATGCACAACAAGCGCAATGCCACTGCATCATTCTGTCAGTGCACAGTGCACGATTGAGGCCATGATGCCATGGCACGCATGAGCACGAGGTCCTGCGCACCGTGCATGCATGCTCATTGCACCGTCGCAACTTGCTCTGGTGCAATCCCATTGTGCATGGTGCAATATTGTGATATTCAGACATCACATGCAAATTAGCTCATCAGCCCATGCAGGGTGCAGTGGGTGCATTAGCATGTCATTACTGTTGTGCCCAACCTCATTTGCACACATTGCGCTTTATAAGTGCAACGGAACAGCACAGGCCATGGACTGGTATTGCAACCTTGATAGGTAAGTTGTGCATGCTGCTGCAGCTCACTGTGAGCCGACAGCACTGCACTGTGGGATGGACCGGGGAGATGCTGCCACTGTCACACTGTGCTGTCCATGTCCACAGGCAGCAACATGTTAGCACATGAGGAGGGCGAGGAGCGGGCACCTGCAAGGAAAAGCAGGCCCAACTTCACAAAGGCCAAGACTGATGCCCTGTTTGAGGCCTACCTGGACAGGGAGCCCCTGTTGAGTGGTGCCACGGGCACACCACAGACCAGGGCTGGTTCTTGGAAGGAGGTGGCAGCCTACGTTAACCAGCATGGCAGCCACCAGCAGTTGGCGCAGAAGAGTTGAGAGAAGGTGGGGATGGACAAGTGGCAGATAAAGGAGAAGGTGGCAGCCATCCGGGCATCCCATACTGCCACCAGAGGAGGGCCTGTGGATGCACCCACACTAACGCTGCAGGAGGGGTTGTTGGCAGCACAGTGGAGGGCATGCCTGGAGGAGGATTCCAGATGGGTGGCAGCCCATCACTGCATGGTAAGTATGTCAGCCATGCATAGCCAGTGGATGTGCACCCACGCGCATGCCATGCCGCAGGACACATGCAGCAGCAGTGTACAGGGGGCACATGTGGGCATTGCATCACTGACACACCTTTCTTTCTCTTGCAACATCAGCATGCCTCTGTGCAGATGATGGTGCGCCAGCAACGGCAGCAACTGTGGATGCTGGTATGGCCCCGGAGGGCTAGCCGTCCACCTCCACCAGCATCTGGGGGCCCAACAGGCTGCAGTTCAGCACCACGGTGCAGGCGGATGTCCTGGACCTGGGGTCGGACGAGGCCCTGGATGTGTTCCTGCAGGATGCCAGCCTTGGTGTCCTATGCACAGAGACACAGATTGGGGCAGGATCTGACTCCGATGATGACATCACACTGATCCTGGACAGCATGGGCAATGTTGTGAGCGAGATGCCCCTGCTGGCATCTGACACAGGCACCATGTCCAGCACTCTGCCAGCAGCAGAACAGCTGCCTGCCACCACTGCAGGTGCAGTGGTGTACACTGCCCCAGCTGTGCCCTGTGGTGGTGGTGGTGTGGCTGCACAGGCTCTGGATGGCATACAGCAGCCAGATGGATGACAGCAGCAGCAGGCTGTGGGTGCTACTGGGCAGCTTGACACAGGGTCCGCTGCAGATGTGCCTGTTGTGTCCCCCTGCAGACCCCACTGTGCAGTGTCCACCAGAGAGGGGGGCTGTGCAGTGTGGCCGGTCACCACAAGAGGATCAGCATCCAACCCGGGAGTCCCAAGATACTGACCAGCTGGCTGAGCACACCCGTCTGCTGCGGGCGTCCATTCAGCAACAGGTGCTGCTTGCCCCCAAGGTGTGTGCACTGCATGCGGAGGTGCACCAGTTAGCTGAGCTGCAGGAAAGGGGCACTGTACAGATCCTGGTGGGGTTGCAGTGCATGCAGGAGGCCCCGACTGCATCCTTGGATCGCATTGCCACTGCGATCATGGATGGCTTTGTGTTGCTGGCTGCCACAGGATGTGGCCATGCACAGGTGACCCCCCACAGTGTGCTGTCCACCCCACGAACCCGGCATTGAGTGACCCCAACACAGTAGTCACTGGGCTCTGATGTAGGTATCCCAGGCATGCCCAGGGCTGGCCTGTTTGGGTGCCAGCACACCCCCATGTGGACATGGTCACAGTCTGCAGTTCAACCCCTGGGGGAGCTGTTGCAACCCCCATGGCTGATGCACATCCTGTGGCTGCTGATCGGCCCTGGCGAGGCCACCCCAATGGCCATGATGGCCATGGTTCCATGCAGCGGCCCTGATGTGCGGGCCTCCCTGACCGCAGTCTACAGCTGCTGCCCTGTGCACACTTGGGTGGTGTGTGTGTGTGCCTATCACTGGTGTCATGCCTGTGTGTCATGCCGCAAGCTGCCTGTGTGCATGCTTGCCCAGCTGCTGGACCATGTGGCGTGGGTGTGATGAGGGCAGTCTAGCACTGGTTGCACCTGTGCACCAGTGCAATGCATCTGATCCATGCCACATACCAACGCCTGGGTGTATGGGTGCATGTGGGTGTGTGTGTGTGTGTTGCTGTGTGTGGTTGTGTGCCACTGACTCCCCTAGCTCTGCCTCATGCCTCTGTTTGTGCATGCCCATTGCTATTCATGCCTCTGCATGTGTGCTGTACCTGTTTGTGTGGCCCATGCATGTGTACCACACCACCTACCTGTGTGCACCATAGAGCTCCTGTGTGATGGTGTCCCGGTGGCATCTCACCTGCTGGAGCAGGCAGGGTTCCTCCACTCAGGGGGTGTCTGTCCACCACCCTCTGGCCGATTTTCCTCTGTCATCCCCACTACTGTCATCGTCATTAGTCTCAACAGCTATCCCACGGTCAATGGCCATATTGTGCAGTATGCAGCAGGCCAGGAATAGGCCACAGGCTTTTGAGGGGGCTGTACTGTAGGGCACCGCCTGACCTGTATAGGCAATGGAACCATGCTTTCAGCATGCCAAAGACACGCTCGATGATGTTGCGCATGCTGGCATGTGCTTTGTTGTACCATTCCTCTGCTGGGGACGAGAGGCACCGGTAGGGGGTTAGCAGGGTGTGTGGCACAGACATTGGTGATGCACCCAATGGCATCACACACCACCTAGCAGTTGACACTCGTGCTCCCCTTCCGGTTGATGTATGCCATGACCTCAGGGCCAGGTGGCATGCAGATGGCCACTTGGGTGCAGTCAATGGCCCCAATCACACCAGGCATACGTGCCACCCTGTGGAAGCCCTGCATGGTTGCTGTACACGCCACCTGTGTTCTGGGGAAACAGATGAATTCTGAAGCACGAGGCAGCAGAGCATTGAGGAAATGTGTGAGGAGGTGGGACGTGGCTGACTGGGTGATGCCTGTGGTGTCTCCTGTTGGTCTCTGGAAGGTGCCCGTGGTGAGCAGGCACATGACGGTGGTCACCTTCATCCCCGCAGCCATGGCATGGTTCCATCTGGTAGCTGCCTCCATCTCCTCACTACACAGCTTACAGAGCTGCCTCAGAATGGCCTTGTTCAGGTGGTACCAGCCCACGATCTCAGTGTCACTGTAGTTCTCAAAGGTGATGCGGGCACGGTACCACCTGTGTCAGGCATACCACCGACAGGCCCTTTCTCGGCCATGTCGCTGTGCCTCCTGCCCCCTCACATCCCTCATTACTGCCTCCATCATGAAGGGCCCACTGTCCATGGCCTTTGCTGTCCACTGTCCCCCGAATGGTTGGCTGCTGGCTGTGTGCCACCCTGGTGCACTGCTTGTCTGTGTGTGTGTGTGTGTGTGTGTGTCACTCTCTCTCTCTCTCTGTGCCCCTCTCTCCCTCTCCAACACCACCTCTGTCCCTCTCCCTCTGTGTGTGGGCTTTGGTCTGTCTGTCTGTCTGTCTGTGTGTCTCTCCCTCTCTGTCTGTCTGTCTCACTCACTCCCTCCCTCTCACTCACACCCCTGGTGCAAGTGCTGTCTGTGTATTTGTGCCCTGTATTTATAGGAACAAGTCTGCTTGGAGCAACTTCAATTTGCTCCACACTTGCGTCATGGCTTCATGGTTGAATATCCCACAGCACTGGATATTCATTGGGATGCCCCCTGCTCTTGCACCTGCACTCATGATAGTTGCACAGTGGTGCAATGGATTTTGCTCTGCGCACTGGATCCCGCTGAATATGGCTCCTTGGTGCAATACCGCACTTGCGCCGGTGCAACTCAGTTACACCATGTGCAACTGCTCTGAATATCTGGGCCTATATGTACCAATACACCTCTGTAGCCAAATACTGTTCCTGTATAACTCTGTCACTAAATCCGGGTCACCCCTGAAAAAGGGATCTTCGGGGCTCAGTGGGCCTACCCGATTACCAAAATTGAATAACTAAATAAATAAATAAATAATGCATAATTTACTGTAACTATATTGTGTCTTCTTGTGTTATTGTATCTGACATGGAACCTCTCAACAAGCATCCGCTCATAGGTGTCATCCAAGATTTCAATAGATAAATAAATAAAATATTGTTCATAAAATATGAACGGACGCCACCCCTCATCCGGAAGCATGGTGTTGTAGGAGGTCTGTGCTACAGGAGGAAGTGACGGTCGGGCAACAAGCATCTTTTTGAAGACAGTTCCTTTAGGTTGTTTAGTGTCCTAAGGGATGTGTGAGGTGGTAGCTCCAGAGGCCAACAAGTTTGATTCCAGTCCAACACCCAGTTTGGGAGAAGGTGCGAGTGCTCTCTCTACAATGTCCCCTTTTCTTAGGATTGTGCTGATGCTGTGAGGGTCTGGGGATATTCAATAGATGTATAGGTTGCCTGGCTTTTCTACAAATTTCTGGGGACAAGGATTGCTGAACATCATTTGCGCATGGCTGAAGAGTAAAAGTGAGGAGTGGAGGCCTTTGCCTGCTGCAAGGAAAGCGTTACAGACTGATCAGTAGCGCTAGCCAAGGGAGGATGCTGAGAGATATCTGAATTAATGCAAGGGCCAGCACTTGGGCATTCCAAGCTGGACTGGCCATGTGCAGTACTGAAAACTTGGCGGTTGCTCTGACTTGTAGATGAACCGTTGAAATGAGAGTCTCTGTAATTTTGAATAAAGTACCAAGCCTCATTAACTGCAGAACATTTAGTAAACTGATCCTCTCATCCTGTATAACCTGTGTGGCAGGATACCTTTTTTTTTTTTAAAGTTGTTTAACCAGGAGTAGCACGCTAAGCTGAAAGCTTTTTTACAGGAGCGACCTGGGAGCACAGGGAAGTTAAGTGACTTGCTCAGGGTCACACAGTATGCAGTATTTCAGGACTTTTCTGCTGAGGTGGTTGGCAAGAGAAAGGAGTTTATTGAAGTAAAACAGCAATTGAAAAGCATTGGTCCACAGTATCATTTTAAGTATCCCACAGCTTCCACTTGCATACTGTGTGACCCACGGAGCAAGTCATAGCTTCCTGTGCTCCCAGGTTACTCTGTAAAAAAGCTTTCAGCTTAGTGTTCTACTGCTGGTTAAATAACAAATAAAGATGTAGGCAAAGCTTTTCCGTCAAATTTTCAGCTGACTCTGTGGACTAGAGGACAAGGAACCTATTTTGTATTCTGACTGCGGCAAAAAGAGGAAATGGTAGCGGAATTATTGTTAAAAAGAGAAGGGGTATCTGGAGCTCAAACATGCACGACCATCCTCTTCAAGCACCGGCATGCGCCTCACCCCATATTGTTTAATTGTCCATTTTTGGTTGGTCTTCAAGTACTCATTCAACCCTTACGTTTGATATATAACTTGCCATGAAATCACAAACGAGGAATTCTAACTTAAAAAATTTTATTTTTTACTTATTTTGGGGTCCCACACGTACTGCCATGTTATTTAATAGTCCATTTTTGGTTAGTCTTCAAGTACTCAATTAGCCCTTTTGTATGATATATAACCTACCACAAAATCACAAAAAAAATTAGAGAATTATAACTTAAAAAATGTAATTTTTAACATATTTCGGGGTCCCACACATACCCCCATATTACTTATTTGACTATTTTTGGTTGGTGTTCAAGTACTCATTTAGCCCTTTCATTTGATATATAACTTCCATGAAATCACAAACAATTAGGGAATTATAACTTAAAAATTTGATTTTTCTGTATGGGAAAGGGAAAGTTGGGTGGTGTTCCCGTCCTATTCATTTGTGTTTCCCACCCTTTTTACCAGTAATTTACCACAAATAACCAGGGTGGGACCCCTGTGATCTTCTGCTATTAATCCCATCCCCCATTGAGGGAAGTGAAGCCGATCAGTTCCCTGCTATGAGAGGGAAGCCGGCCTGTCCAACACCTTGCGGGATATCATCATCCCTTCCCCAGCTAGCACTTCCACCATCTTCCCAACCCCCTACCTCCCCTGGCATCTCCTGACTGAACCTTGTCAATATCCATCATATTTTGCCCTGAATTACCTTTGGCAAGAGAGGAAGAAATAGGAAGTGAAAAGGAGAGAGAGAGGAGAAAAAGGGGGAGGGGGGCTGCAAGAGGGGAGTGCTCCCTCCACCAGTAGCTGCTGCAGTCCCTTTACCTTCAGAGCCATGATGACCCACATTTATTATTCATATTATACCATTTGGCCGGTGGCATGGGGGCTATCCTCAGATCGGCCTTCTGATATCTGCAGTGCAGCCCTCCCTCAGCTGTATGCCATGTCAAGCCCCCCCCCCACAATCCACCTGTCAGCAGGAACAACAAATTCTTAAGGCCCCTTTTGCCATCCCCAACAAATACCCTCACTCACTGTGATTTCAGCACAATTAAGCTTATTCAAATGGCCTGTCTTGGGCCTGGTGCTAGCTGTACATTGTTCATTGTGACCTCTGTATAGGTGGGATCTGCTGGTGGGGGTTCTTCCATCTCCTCTTCACCCATCACCCCTGCTGCCTCAGCCCAGGAACTAATGATCAATTCTTGGAGTTGTGTTTCATCTGCGATCTGCTGTGGTGGCTCCATTGATCCTTGTTTCTGCGGGTTTGGGTCTGGCTCCTGTGTCTTTGGCACATGGGGTGTTTTTAGCCCAAAAAATGGGGTCATGGGCCCCCTCAGTTTTTGTTGGTACCCCACCACTCTTTCCACCCAGCCTTCCTTAATTATAGGGCTTAAACAGTCAGTAACACAAACACACAGCAGCAGTGCATCAGCTGCTTAAGCCTTCCCTGCTGCCAGAATGAAATGACTCACACTGAGCCAGCCACCCCCATTCTCCAATCTGCTCCACCTCCGCCCCACCTGTTCAGCACTCCTCCTACCTCGGCAGTCTCACGGCATGATTCCTTCCTCAAGAGCAGCAGTTTGAGTGCCGAGTCCCTCCGAAGTCTGAGATCTGTGGTCGGTCTGAGATCTTGCCTGATCACATGGGGCAGAGGTCAAACAAAATAACCACAATGTGGGGTCGGGTGCTATGGTAGCTTGGATGTTGTCAGACAGGACTCGGAGGAGAGAGAGATAAAGGACTTATTCCTGCTCCAATCAAGTGCGTCCATGTGGGTGGGCAATGGCTTTGATTGGAGCAGGTGTGGGCTGGAGGTGGAGCTGGACCACTACGTTAGTCTGCTGTAGAGCATGGTCGTCATTCATTTTGAATCTGTGGTGACGTGAACAGCAGAGCATCTAGTTAGGACGACAAATTATTTTCACAATCCTCTAAACAAAGTTAAAAAAATATATTAAAAACACACACATCAATCTAGATTGAAACACAATACTGTTGGAATAAGGAATTGTGTAATTTCTTTTCTGTTTGGTGATGATAGACCGCGGGTCTGAAAATAGAAGGGCAGGAGAGAGAGGGCCTGGGGGGAGAGGGAGACAGAGGCTGGTAGTGGAGTGAAGTGGGACAGTCACAGGACCACTCAGGCAGGCTGCAGATCATGAGAGAGGAGTCGTGGAGGAGGGAGAGGACTAGGAGACTCATTAGAGAGCAGCAGGATGAGGCCAAGCTGCTGTGTTAAGCAGCCTGCAGTGCAGCAGCTGCCAACAGCACTGATATTGTTTGCTTGCTGCCTGGATAAACTGGAGGTGGAAGTGGGTACAGCAACACAGGAGCAGACTCAGAGTACTAGTCTGCTGCACTAGTAGTGTTGCAACTTGCAGGCCACAGTTTAAGAGCCCCCCCAAATAAAAAAGGATATAGCACAACTAAAAGAGGAGAGGGAGAGGGAAGAGGAGAAGCTAGATACAGTCTGAATTTACATGGAGGGATTCAGAGTGCAGCAGGTGCCAGGAGGAGCTGAACAGGCTGTGCCCTGCATGCAGATATAGATAAAAACCAAAAAAAAATTCAATAATACCGAGGAGGTGCTCAGGGGGGAGAGGAGGTAGAGAGACAGAGACTCGTGAAAACAATAGCAGGTGGTGGAGCTGAGCAGCATGCCCTGAAGAGCTGCTGCTGCTGCAGTTTATTGTTTTATTTTAATTCCTTGCCTGTACCATCACTAGTGACTTGCTTGCCTAATGCCTATAGCTTTGGGGTAGCCCCTGCCCCAGAAAAAAATTAGTTGATTGCTGTCTGACTGCAGTCTTGGGATATATAGCCACAGAAAAAAAATAGGCAGAGTTTTTTTATTTGCCTACTACTGTCACAGATTACTCAGTTACTTACAGACTTGGGAGATTATAGCCCCAGAAAAAAGTGAATAGACAGGGTTTGTTGTTTGCCCATTGGCCACCACTGTCAGTAATTACTTGATTGCTCACGGTCTTGGGATATATAGCCCCAGAAGAAAAAAGGCATTTTTTTTATTTGTCTAATACCATCATGAATTACTTGGTTGATTAGAGACTTGGGATATAACCCAGAAATAGGTAAACAGGCAGGGTTTGTGAATACAGTTACTCGCTAGCCTACCTATGTGGGTACCACCATAAAATTATAAATCATCACTTTTATTATTTTGGCCTACAACTGTGTTAAAGTACAACAACATATAAAACAAAATGAATCATGACATAAGGTTTTTCTTTAATATGAGAACAGCTGGCAAAAGGCCAAGAATAAGTTCTTCATCAGCATCCTCTTCATCTTTGAATGATACTATGTGCTCAGACATAACGGATAACGATGCATCTTCTAACGAGCAAACAAGTGAGACAGTAAGCTATCGAGTTGACAGTATTAGTACTGCTAGCACTACTAGTGCTAGCATTGAACAGTCTGGTACTACCGCCTCTATTGAGTTAGGGTTGCCCCAGCCCCTTCCAGTACACCTTGATGATAACCCCCTACTGATCTTGGCAATAAAGAAAAAGGCCCTACTCAGCTATGAGTAATTTCAGTTCCAAAATTTATGCAGGTAAAAAGCAGAGCTTTAGCCATCACTGGTACAAAAATTCCTGTTGGTTGGAGTACAGCTGTGAAAAACAGAGTGCATTCTGTTTTGCATGTAGATGCTTCATACATGGGCAGGGATGTGCTGATGAAGCCTTTACAACTCGATGGTTTCAGAACTGGAAAAAGGCATTGAAAAAATTCAAAGCACACACATAGCACACATCTCATAGAAGTGCAATGGCTGCTTGGTCTGCATATACATGCACACAGGAAATGGGTAACATCATGGTACAGGTAGATAAGGGCAAGGTTAAGGAAATTCAGCAAAGAAGGGATTACATGAAAAGACTAGTAGAAGTCACTCTACATTTGGGTTGGCTAGGGTTACCTTTCCATGCTCACAATGAGGATGAGACAAGTGTTAATAAAGGAAACTTCAGGGAGACTTTAGACTAGATAAAACTTTTGATATAGTACTGCACCAAATTCTTCAAAATTTCTTCCAGGAGCAACTCCCCCCAGACCCCCCAATTTGGCTGACATCACTGATGGGGGCATGTGCCCCCCCCCACTTCTTGAATCCTGCTGATGCCCCTGTTTGGCACTGGTTACCTTGCAGACTCAGTGACCGTGGATGACGGTGTTCTGCTTCTCTTGCCTCTTCTGCCAGCTGGTTGGTGTCTTGGGAAAATGTTCTCTTTCCCTCACTGCTTTCTCTTGCTTTTTGATGTTTGCCAGTCCATTCCATCAGCCATTTGGAGGGATGCCAGAGGACCATATCTGCTTGAGTTCTTTTGCCCGGTATTATTCAGGCTATTGTCAGTCCACTTTGACAGTGAAGTGGGAATAAAGGCCAGGAATCTGGGGATCAGGTTTGTCCTGTAGCTCTGACTCATGGATATCATCATGCCTAACAAAACAAATCTAACAGGCCATCACAGAGACGCATTCTTCCTAGACAGTTAAATGATGGTCTCCCCACATACTCACTGTAAGCAGATAGAATTTACTTGCAGGGATGGGCTACCAGGCAACCATGCCTGAACTGGGAGCAGTTAGGGCAGGCTGTCCCAGAGTCGATATTAAGTTGCAGCAGCGGCTGCATGGTGATTAGTACAGACACGCCCCCCTCGGTGCAGTCCTCTGTGAGCTATGATAATGAAGGAAAATATGTCAGTCCAAAAGTAAGCAAGAAAGCACAAATAACGAGGAAAAAATATAAACAAAGGGAGCTGATGGGGAACAGATAGAGACTTCAGCTGAGACCCACAATAGTTGAAGGGTCAGTTGCATAATCAGTACAGTGGAGGAGAATCCTCTTTGTCCCCCCTCCCCCTCTTCACTGGTAAACACACTTGGAGACAAGGGAACACCTGTCTGGCCTAATCACCCCCCTCACTCCTGAGGGATGGATCGAACTTGGTGACAACAAAAGGTACAGAAGGGTGGGCTACAATCCTCTCATCCTCATTGTCCTTTGGAGAGGATGGGGCAAGAAAAAAAGAAGTAAGTCAGTTAGTACTAAATGTGGCCAGAAGAGAGGAGAAGGGGTGGGTCAGCATAAGGGGGGAGAACAAGGGGAACACCCTAGCAGGAAGTCTACCTGCTGAACCCCATTCCCCACCCCAAATGCACGGAGATGCAGTAACAAAAGGAGATGAGGGATACATGGTCACAGACTCTGAGCAGGGACCTAACAGTTTAATAGGAAGCAGAAGGATGCCAGCATTAGGGTAAGGAGGAAAAAGAATGAGTCTGGATGGGCTGAACTGGGGGGAGGGACTATACAAAAAGCAGATCAAGGGTAGATGGGAAGAGAAAAATGAACAGGTGAGAAGAATTAGGACAATGTAGCCCCCCCAACAACACCCCTCTCCTCCCACAAAAAAACCCCATCACAACTGATCAATGGGAGCTTTTTGAGACCTTAAGACATCTGTCTCACCCCTCTCAGTCCTTGCACCCCACTTCCTCCCCCAAACCCTACAATCCCCACCTTCCCCTCATGGGGGAACACCAAGGGTTAAGATGCCCTGTATGATAGTTTTCAGATGGAAACCCACCAGCCCCTTCCCCTGGTGGGGGTAGGGACAGGAGCTTGAAAGACTAATAGAAATCATAAGCCCTAGGTATGCTTTGAAGTTACACAGAGGAGTTCGAGGAGAACAACCCCCCCACCTCTGCATCCCCCCAAATCCTCCTCCCTCTCCCACACACCCCAGCATTCAACCCCTACACTGCAATCACAGCTCCACAAGTGAAGCAAGTTCTAGAAATTGATATGTGGGTTCAGGCTTAGCCTACCAAAGGTTTGGAGATGCACCTTGCATGCTTAGGATCCAGTGGGGCTGACACAAGGAATAACACTCTCGACCAGAATACCCCACTGAACCCAAAGAAGTTGTTTAAGACAGACGAGGGCATTTTTCCTCCATTTGTGCATGTAATTATGTTGATCTATATGAATGTAACTAGAATGTGTAGGATGTTAAGCAGGTTAATAATAATTGTTTTAAATGTTCATGTTTCTAAGCTGCAGAGAGCCTTGAGGGTAAGAGCTGTGACAGGCACACAGGTGCCAAACCTGAGATGGCTACCCCTCCATAGGAAGCTAGTAAATAGAACAATCTCTTGGAATAGATATAGATCTCCAATGCCAGAGCACAGCCCCAAAGGGGATCAACAGGAGGACACAAATTTCATAGCTACTCATAACATCAGGTAATCAGGCCAGATCAAAGAAAGCAGAGAAGGCCTACTAGACAAGAAGGAAGGAGGTGTCATGCCTATACACTTGATGTGACATATAGGAGCTTCCCTAGACATATCAATAGCATCTAGTGGGGTAAATGGCTTTAATAGAATGTGACGGGAATACATAACCCTGTAAAAAGGAGGAAGCTATTAGATTACCTGAAGAAAGACAAGGTGGGAAAAGCATTCTCCAAGAAACCCACCTATCCAATAAAGAGTCTCAGAAATTGGCAGGAGGGTGGGTCTTGCAGGAGATTTCTGCTTTCTATAATATGAAAAGCAGAGGGGTAGCCAACCTCATTAATAAAAGTGTTCCTTTCACTCTTCAAATGGCGCATAAAAGATAAGTTGGGGAAGGGAGCTTATTTACAAGGAAAGTAAGTGCTAAAACTAGAGGGCATAGTTTAAGATTAGAAGGAGGGAGATTTAAGGGCAATGTAAGGGGGGTCTTCCGTCATGGAGAGGGTGGTGGAGCCCTGGAACAAACTGCCCGAAGAGGTAGTGCGTGCCAAAATGGTGGAAGGATTTAAGAGGGCATGGGACAGACATAAGGGGTTAAAAGGGGGAAGAAAGGGATGTCCCTTGACAAATGTGAAGAATGGGGGGGGGAGGTAAGAGGCAGACTTAATGGGCCAGAGTGGTCCTTTTCTGCTGACAGATTTCTATGATTCTATGATAAAGATCCTGAAGGCAGATATGTTATCGCAGAGGGCCTACTGTGAGGACAGGAGGTGACTTTGTGCAATGTGTATGGGCCAAACACAGCAGGAGTCCCTTTTTTAAGTGATTGCACAGAAACTGTTGGAGGTGCAGGAAGGAGAATTAATAATAGGAGGGGATATGAATGGATGAGATTCTAGACAGAAGTGAATACCCAGCATCACTCACTCAGCCTACCTCAGAAGCCCTGAAAGATCTAGGTAGAGAACTTGGTCTGACTGAGATCTGGAGACTAATACACCCCACAGAGAGAGAGACTATTCCTTCTCCAACCCACATCTATTCTTCTCCCGGATAGACAAGTGGTTAGTACCCAGAGTGGGCACCAAATGTGTTAGAGGCCTCTATAGGGACAATAATAATCTTGGATCATGCACCAGTGACCTTTACTTGCCAACCATCTCTGACAGGGAACACTAAAAGGGAGGCTGGAGATTCAGTGTCTCCACTTGAAAAGACTAGGCATTTTGTGCTAGCCTCAAGGAAGATATCAAACTATACTTGGAGGTAAATAAACAGGGAGACATGTCGGCAGCCACCCGATGGGATGCACTAAAGGCATACATCAGGGGCAGATGCACCAGTCATACTGTGCACAAGCACAAAGCAGGGCCTTCAGAGACATCTGCCCCCCCCCCGCCACCAGGCAGCTTGGCAGAAATAACAGGCTTGAGATATAAAATGAATACCTTTCTTCACAAAAAAGCAGAACATGCCCTATTTAGACTCAAACAGGCTTTGGGGGGAATTGGGAGAGAAATCAGGGTGGCTTCTTGCCTGTAGAATGGCTAGATAGACCAATAGAACAGGAAGAGGTAGACAAAGCCTTAAAATCAATGCCAACAGGGAAAGCACCTGAGGGAGATGGAATCCCAGTGGATTTCCTTAAGGCTTTCAGTGAGGTACCTGGGGGAGATGGAATCCCAGCGGATTTCCTTAAGGCTTTCCGTGAGGTACCTGGGGGAGATGGAATCCCAGCAGATTTCCTTAAGGCTTTCAGTGAGGTTTTAGTAGACCCTTTACATGATGAACTCATAGAGGTCAAAAGTACTGGAGAGTTACCGGGGTCTATGATGACTGTCTGAATCTCCTAGCTTCCAAAGCCAGGAAAGGACATCTCCCTGTGTGGGAGTTACAGGCCCATATCCCTAACTCCAGCACACTGCAAAGTATTGGCTAAACTACTGGCAACAAGACTCAAGACCCTTATTGCAGGCCTGATTGAGAGTGACCAGGTAGGGTTTGTCCCAGGCAAGAGGGGTACTGACAACACCAGAAGACTCCTTAACTTGCTGTGGAACCCCAAGCAGATACTGTAGATACAACCTCCATTCTGCTATCACTGGATGCAGAGAAGGCATTCGATAGGGTGGGATGGAAATACCTCCTCACAGCTATGGAAGCCTTCAATATTGGACTAGTTTTCAGGTCATGGGTCAAAGTCATTTACAATAAGGCAGCAGCAGTGGTAGTAACAAACAGCAGGGTATCCCCCCTTTTGAGCTGCACAGGGGACCCAGACAGGGCTGCCCACTCCCCCTCCCACTATTGTTTTAGCATTCAAGCCTCTTATCCAAGCTATTAGAAGAACCACAGACATTAAAGGGGTAATGCTGGGAGAAGAGCACAAAACAATGGCATATGTAGATGATATTCTGTTAATGTTCACAGAGCCAGTGAGGTCACTTCCCCACTTGCTTAAGCCTTATAGACCAGTTCAGCAAAATATCAGGGTACAAGCTGAATGCAGCCAAATCCAAATTCTTGGCCTCCTCTAATGCCATTGTACTACAAGAATACTACCCATGGAGACTGCACCCAGCATCTCAAAATACAGAATATTTGGGGCTAAAAGTTCCCTGGGATATACCACAACTAGGGAAACTCAATGTGCTCCCTGTTACAGAAGAAATAGAGAGACAGATTGCCAGAGATGGAAGCTGTTGCATATATCCCACTGAGGGAGGGCACAAGATTTCAAAATGATGGCACCACCCAAGCTGCACTATATATTAGATAATCTCCTGGTACACTTAGACAAGAAACTGATTGGCCTAATACATAACAAGTTCCAGAATTTCTTTTGGAATGGGGGCCCAAAGAGGATTAGTTGGGAGAAGCTAAAGAAGGATTTCCATAAAGGAAGCTTAAAACTGCCTAAATTTTACCTCAGAATCACAGCCCATGCACTAGTTCAGCTTGCACAGACAGCCCCATGGGAAAGAGGAGGAAGTCACCCAAATGGGCTAAATGTGAGGAGCACTTATTAGGGAGACCACTGGCTATGACAATAATATTCTCACCACCACCCAAACTTCTACCCTTACCCCCACCAGTTCCCACACCCTTCAGATCTGCTTTACAACAGTGAGGTCCACCAGTTGGAGACCAGAGAAAGCAAACTACTTCCTCTTAGGGGATAACCCACTGCTGCAGATAGAAGGGAAGCCCTTAAGATACAAGCTCTGGGATAGACCATCTCTCAGATATGATGGACACAGAACTAAATACACGCATGAGCTTTCCACAACTCAAGTCTAGATATGGCCTCCCAAACCAGCAGCACTGGAGATATTTGCAGCTACGCCATGCACTCAAGACCATACCGGGACAGAGCTGGGGGGTCAGGACAACAACCCACTGGATGCTGTCCTGTGGCCTGCTGGGGGGAATATGCCAAAAGTAGAGACATTTATGTGCACCTACTGAATGGCAGCACAGACGCCTCTGAAAGGGTATGGCACAGCTGATCTGAGGAACTACAGCCTGAAATTACTTTTGATGTTTTGGACCAATGTTGGAGGTAACAGCAATCAGCAGTTAAGGACACAAAGAACAGATTAACCCAACTCAAAATCCTACATAGATGGCACAGAACACCCAGCAAATTAAAAGTCAAGAGCCTCATCCTCCGATACCTGTTGGAGGTGCAAGTCAGAAGGGGGGAATATCTCACACATACTATGGAGCTGCCAAGCCTCACAAAATACTGGCAGGAAATCAGGAAGATATGTAGTGAGATGCTGGGCTGCAGTTTAAACTTCACCACACTATTAGTGCTGTTAGGCGTATTTCAGGATTCAACCCTGGGCAATAGACTGCCATGGCAGCATAGATTGTGGTTACTGGGGTCCCATATCATAGCAAAAAGAATATTGCTGAGGCACTGGAGAGACTGTAAAACTCCAAACACAAGGGGATGGCTGAAAGAGTTGTGTACATGAGCCAGTTATGAAAGGGTGATATATGCCAATCAAAATAGACTCCGGGGGCCCGATTCTAGAAGGGTGGTGCAGATTGCCACGGAACGCAACCAGCACCACCCGCAACTGCGACATTGGCCCTGTGCCCTATTCTAGAAGGAGCAGGGTCTCCTCAGCAAAGTCCTGTGAATTGCGACATGCGGCAAGGTACGCTGCACAGAAGGCATACCTAGGCAGCATATGCAGCCTGCTGCCTCGGGTCGCAAGTACACCCCCACCTATGCCCCAACCCCCGGGTCACCCACTGCATATGCGGTATGTCACCTGCCCGGTAGTTCAGTGCTCCCAACGATAAAATAACATCTGAGTCCTGATTTCCTGGTAGTCTAGTGGGCCCTCACCCAAACTGTACAGTCCCATATTATAATAATAATTCCCAATTCCCTGGTAGTCTGGTGCCCCCCACCGAACTGTACAGTCCCATATTATAACAATAAATCCAATTCCCTGGTAGTCTAGTGCCCCCCGGAACTGTACAGTCCCATATTATAACAATAAATCCAGATTCCCTGGTAGTCTAGTGGCCCTCACCCAGCCCGAGCCAGCCACCCAGCACCCCCACCCATCCACAGCCCGTGCTGGCACAGTCCACCTCTCACCTCCACAGCCAGCCACCGACTGAGTGCTGTAGTGCTCAGCACAGACACACTCAGAGACAATTTCTGAGCCCGTCTGTGCTGTGGCGTATTCTGCACTCAGTCTGCGGCAACCGTGAAAGTGAGAGGTGGAAGTCTCAATCGTCAGATGAGAGACAGGTGGGGGTGCTGGAGTGGGCTGTGGTTGGGTGGGGGTGGGGTCACTAGACTACCAGGGAATTGGGATTTATTGTTATAATATGGGGCCATACAGTTCAGGGGGAGGTGCACTAGACTACAAGGGAATAGGGAATTATTATTATAATATGGGACTGTACAGTTTGGAGGGGGAACTAGACTACCAGGGCCATAGAATTTATTTTAATATCTGGACTTTACAGTTCAGGGGCGCACTAGACTGCCAGGGCTGTTGTATTGCTGCATATGCGGCGGGCGACTCGCGGTTTGGGGCACAGGAGGAGGATGGCAGCGGCCCTGCAGGGCTTCCTGCCAATGACTGTTTCCGGGGTCTGGGAGTGTGGGTAGCCCTGTGGGACCCCACTGGGGTGTGCTGGGCATGGGGGGGTGGGAAACAGTGCACTATCCACAGGACAGCCAACAGGTCTACAGGACCCCCAGGGGCATCCGTAAGTTATACCAGCTAAATGCTGGTATAACTTACATTGCCAGATCTCCTCCAGAGGTTCTTGTAGAATCCCGATGTGGGCACTTTGTGGCTGCCCTTCTGGAATGGGGCGCAACTGCTGCTGTAAACCCCCTAGTGCCATGTCACAGGGGGTTTATGCGGTGTGACAGCTGTTTGGTGCAAGTGGCCTGTGACATGCCACAGGTCACTTTGTAGAATCGTGCATGTCGCAGCTGTTGGCGTAAGTTGCTACATGTGCCATTCTACTTGGCGCAACTGCTGTTATGCCTGGCGTAACCCTTCTAGAATAAGGCCCCAAAGGTTTGCAGAAATCTGGGGCCTGTACCTGAACTCAAATCATTGCTGACTGCCAAACACCAGTCTAATGCCAACCCTAACATCCAAAGCAGACAACAACATGGGGACGAACTCTGGAATATCAGTAGTGATTAATAAGCCCATGCTAAGGGAACCCTGCAGAGGTAATACAGTAACATCCAACAAGTGTAAACAGAGATATAGGGCAGAGGATGTCATTCTTGCATGAGCTAATGCATAACAAACTGTTCAAAAGTCAGACAGGTTGTATTTCCAAGGGATTCATTCCCGGCCAGGGATATGAAAAAAGCAAGACTGTATTACAAGATTGGATTGTAAACTGGAATGTTTTTTGATCAGAATGTACTCTGAATTGTTTCTTATGTAAAAATGTTGGAAACTTACAATAAAATTGTATTTACAAAAAAAGTAGGGGGCATTACAGTAGGGCACACAAGGGTGTTAAAGTATGGAGTACAAGGGTGTTAAAGTAGGGGATACAAGAGTGTTAAAGAAGGGGTACGAGGGCATTAAAGTATGGGGTACAAGGGTCATAGAGTAGAAGGTACAAGGGTGTTAAAGTAGGTGGTGCAAGGGTGTTAAAGTATGGGGTGCAAGGGCATTAAAATAGGGATACAAAGGTCATAGATTGGGATAGAAGGGGATTGGGGTACAAGGGTGTCAGAGAGGGTGGTAAAAGTGTCATAGAGTAGGGTGTACAAGGGTCATAGAGTAGGGGTACAAGGGCATTAAACTTGGGGGTACACGGGTGCTAAACTAAGGTGCACATGGGTCATAGAATAGGGGGTACAAGGGTATGAAAGTAGGGAGTACAAGGGTCATAGAGTAGAAGGTACAAGGGCGTTAAAGTCAGGGGTACAAGGGTGCTAAACTAAGGTGTACATGGGTCATAGAATGGGGGTACAAAGGTATGAAAGTAGGGGGGTACAAGGGTCATAGAGTAGAAGGTACAAGGGCATTAAAGTAGGGGGTACAAGGGTGCTAAACTCGGACGAACACGGGTTATAGAGTAGAAGGTACAAGGGCATAAAAGTAGAGGCAAAAAGGATGTTAAAGTAGGGTTACAAGAGTCTTAGAGTAGGGGTACAAGCACATTAAAGTAGTGGTACAAGGGTTATAGAGTAGGGGCACAAGGGTGTGAAAGTAAGGGGTACAAGGGCATTAAAATAGGGAGTACAAAGGTGTCAAAGTAGGGGTACAAGGGTCATGCAGTAGGCGGTACAAGGATGTTAAAGTAGGTGATGCAAGGGTGTTAAAGTATGGGGTGCAAGGGCATTAAAATAGGGATACAAATGTCATAGATTGGGATAGAAGGGGATTGGGGTACAAGGGTGTCAGAGAGGGTGGTAAAAGTGTCATAGAGTATGGTGTACAAGGGTCATAGAGTAGGGGTACTAGGGCATTAGAGTAGGGGTACAGGGGTCATAGAGTAGGGGTGGAAGGGCATTAGGGTAGGGGTATAAGTGTGTCAGAGCAGGTGGTAAAAGGGTCATAGAGTAGGGGGTACAAAGATCATAGAGTAGGGGGCACAAGGGTATTAGAGTATTGGTACAAGGGTCATAGAGTAGGGGGTACAAAGGTCATAGAGTAGGGGTACAATGGTCATAAAGTAGGGGTACAAGGGCATTTGAGTATGGGGTACATGGGTATTAGAGTAGGGGATATTAGGGTCCTGGAGTATGGAGTACAGGGGTGTTAGAGTAGGAGACACAAGAGGCATAGAATAGGGGTACAAGGGCAATAGAGTAGGAGGTACAAGGGTGTTAGAGCAGAGGGAACAAGGGTCATAGAGTAGGGTGTACAAGGGCATTAGAGTAGGGGGTACAAGGATCACAAAGTAGAGGTACAAGGGTGTTAGAGTAGGCAGTACAAGGATTT
Organism: Neoceratodus forsteri; assembly: GCA_016271365.2. Classification (NCBI taxonomy): domain Eukaryota; kingdom Metazoa; phylum Chordata; order Ceratodontiformes; family Ceratodontidae; genus Neoceratodus; species Neoceratodus forsteri. The sequence continues at coordinate 490,126 of JADMNL010000026.1, forward strand.
TAGAGTTGGAGGTACAAGGGCGTTAGAGTTGGGGTACAAGGGTCATAGAGTAGGGATACAAGGGTGTTAGACTAGGGGTACAAGGTTGTTAGAGTAAGGGAAAATTATGTTAGAGTAGGTAGTGCAAGGGCCATAGAGAAGGGGGTACAAGGGCATTAGAGTAGGGAGTGCAAGGGTCATAGAGTTGGGGTACAAGGGTCATAGAGTAGGTGTGCAAGGGCTTTAGAGTAGGGGGTACAAAGGTGTTAGAGTATGGGGTACAAGGACCATAGAATAGGGGTAAAAGGGTGTTAGAGAACAACTTTTGGCACAAAGCTGAGTCTCTCTCGGCTCCGATCCATCCCTTCCTTCCATACCCTAGACAGGACAACCCTGGAGGCCACCTCCTCCTCCTCCTTTAGATACCTTGGGGTTTGGTTGGACCAACACCTCAACTTCTCTGGACATGTGGACAGCATCCTTAAAAAACTGCACCCCAAGTTAGGTGCCCTGTACCAGAACCGGAGTTGCATACCTCTACTGGCCAGGTGTGTACTGATACAGAAAATGATACTCCCAGTCTTCAACTATGGTGATGTAGTCTATAGTGTCTTCAAAGACTTCCTTAACCAGATTGGACTCCTTCTGCCACTTTGCCCTGGACCCCCCCCGACTGACCTCTGTGATCTCTACAAATCTCTCTCATTTCCCTCTCTTGCAGACAGGCATCTTTCCCACTGTGCTAAATTTCTATCCAAATTCTGGTTTGGCTCTCTACTTTCTTACCTCTCCTCCTCCTCTCTAGCTCGTCCTCCCCCCAACTCCCTTAGATTCCATGACACTCAGACCCTGGTAATTCCATGTCGATCAACCTCAGTTGGACAGGCTGCTTTTTCTCACCACTTCCCTAAGTTGTGGAACTCTCTCCCAATCCCATTCGACACCTCTCCTCCCCTATTGCTCTCTCTTCACTTCCACACAATTTATTTTCCCCTTCTTGCAGTTGCCTGTAAATTGCACCCACCTCCCTTTCATGCTACCAAATCTGTTCATCTACACTATTGATTACAGACTCACTACCTTATCCTGTGCTCTTGGAAGGGAGTATGTATCTCTGTGTACAAATGTAAATGTGTTAAGCACTTCAACAGATAAGCTCTTATTGTATGTGTGTACTTAAGTATATATTACTTGAAAGTTATTTTAAGTATGTTTGTTGCTGCCATCCCCTTTCCCCACAGGACGCACCTGGAAACAAGGAATTGCTGCTCAGTGTGCCTTTTTTGGTGAAACTGCTCAATAAATAAAGAGTATGGGGTTCAAGTGCATTAGAGTAGGGGGTACAAGAGTCATAAAGTAGGGGCTACAGATTTTATAATCCATTACTTAGCTATATCCCCTTCCCAACCCAGCTATATCCCCTTCCCAACCCAGCTATATCCCCTTCCCAACCTAGTTATATCCCCTTCCCAACCCAGCTATTTCCCCTCCCCAACCCAGTTATCTCCCCTCCCCAATCCAGCTAAATCCACTCCCTAACCTAGCTATATCCCCTCCCCTACCAATGTATATCCCTCCTCTACTTAGCTATATCCCTTCCCCACACAGCTATGTCCCCTCCCTTACTCAGATATATCCCCTCCTCTACTCAGATATATACCTTCCCTTACCCAGCTATATACCCTCCTGTACCCACCTATAACCCCTCCCCTACCCAACCCCCTCCCTTCTTTACTCCACAGAGGGTCTCCTGGCAGTTCTGAGGACAAGGCTGAAAACCTCAGGTAATCGTTCATTCGGGGTGTCCAGCCCAGTCCTCTAGAACTCACTTCCAGTACCTTTGAGGGAGGTCCCTACAGTGGAAGCATTTAAGAGGGGCCTAAATACTTGCCTATTCAGCCTAGCCTTTCCTGCAAATGTTTTTTAATCTATACAAGATCTTTAAATTATTTTTATCTGTTTTTAACTAATAGTTTATGTAATCTGAATGTTTTTACCGCCCTGTTTAAGTTGTTTTACTGTACGGCACCCAGAGCATCTGGGATTGGGTGCCAAACAAAAAATTACTCACTTAATTACTATATCCCCTTCCCCACCCAGCTGTATCCCCTCCCCACTCAGCTATATCCCTTCCCTTACCCAGCTATATTGCCTCTCCACCCAGCTATATCCTTTTACCTACCCAGCTGTATCCCCTACCTATCCAGCAAAAGCACGTATCTATAGTATGGTTATTTATATTATTGGTTGTTCTGTTTCACTCACCTCCCACAAATTGTTCCCTCCCCCTTTCCATCATCTCCTCCCCCCCCCAAGCAGTTTAACCATGAGGAAGGTCATTGGCCTAAAGTAAACAGTGTCTCCCAAGGTTCCCTTTCTTATTTTCTTCCAGAGAGTTAAAGATTCAAGGGGAGAACTCACTGTCAGATATCTCTTATTCAAAGGGAAAACAAAAAACGTGGGCTCTACCCCTTTAAAGTTATGTACAAATAATCCGCTTCAAGTATCTTTTCTTTTTATCTTTTTAATTTTTCTGTCTGAATTCATTCTTTGTCTTTACATTCTAATAATCTTCATGCATAGTTTCCTTTTTGATAGCACTCCTTGTATTACTTTTTATTATGTTTCAGGACAGTCCTGTCCCTTCTTCAGATAAATGTGGAGCTGTTTTGCGCTAATAAAACAAAATAAACACTCTGTTAGTGTTTATTTTTAATAAAACTCTTTTATTGAATTTATTCATCGGGGGAACTAACCTGCCTATTTTGTTAAAATCTCTCAAGATTCTTATATACTTTTTATGTGGCTTTATGCTGGGATATTCTGAAAAACAGCAACAAAATGTTTTTATAAGAGTCTAAATCCCTGTCATGATCCTTGTCTTATATGTAAATTCATTATTTATCCAACCCTTTACCTCATGTAGTCAGAGAACTAGAGAACTCTGTCTCAGGTGAAACATTTATTCTTGCTTCTTTCACTTTCTGTCTGTAAATACAAAAATGGAGATGGGGTACAGTGGTGGTTTTAAATCTCTGTTTTTTGTGTACTCGTTTACGTCCCATTTTTTCTTCTTACTCCATTATTTTACTTTCTTAATACTGTTTAAATTACTTACATTTTCATTTTCTGTGTCCGTTTATAGTTAAGCCTTTTAAATCCCATGCAAAGTTTTTAAGTTTTTCACCGTGCCATTACTCAGGACACTCTACTTTCAAAATATGCTCCTTCTTCTAGAAGGAGAAGAAGGGGCCAGGCCAAAGGGTCAGCATGCGGGTTGCATGATTTGTCACTCTATAATGACACCCCTGGTGGCACGGTCACTATGCAAATTCCCCACAACTAAATTTAGTCATACTCGGAGCTCCCCCCCTACATGTTCTCTCCAGAACTTAATGTGACATATTTTTCTTACAGTTATGTCACTATGTAGCTATATTTTTCTTTCATAGGCTGCATGTAAGCATGGCGTGGTGAAAAACTTAAAAACTTTGCATGGGATTTAAATGGCTCAACCATAAATGGACACCGAAAACAAAAATGTAAGTAATTTGAACAGTATTAGGAAAGTAAAATAATGGGGTAAGGTGGAAAACAGAAGTAAATGAGTACACAAAAAACAGAGATTTAAAACCATGGCTGTACCCCACCCCAATTTTTGTATTCACAGAAAGAAAGTGAACGAAGCAAAAATAAATGTTTCACCAGAGGCAGAGTTCTCTGACTACGGGAGATAAAGGGTTGGATAAATAATGAATTCAAATGTAAGACAAGGATTGTGACAGTGATTTAGACTCTTATCAAAAAATGTTGCTGTTTTCCCAGAATATCCCAGTATAAAGCCACGTACAAAGTATACAGGTATATGCTGCCATTAGGAAATATCATTAGACAATATGGTTTGAGTTTTCACTGCTATGCAGATGATACTCAACTCTATATGTCTTTTATACCTGGACAGGATGATGAAGTCTCTGGGCTGGATATTCAAAAGGGTTGCACCATGCGCAATAGGGTTGCACCTGCACAAGTCCAAAATTACGCCATTCTGCCATATTCAGCAGGAGGCAGTTGCGCCCCCCCAAGGCAAGCTGAGCAACAGCGCAATGCAAATGAATGCATGCTGAACTGGAGGGGGAGGAACCATGCATAAACTGCACAGCCCGATATTCAGCGGGCTGTGCAGAGTTGTGCAGCTGCAACCCCCAACCTGCGCCTGCACAACTTTGAGCCAAAAAAAAGGAGTAAGTTGAGGGCCACCCACATGTGAGCTGCCACATTGCAGGGCACAACACAGCAGCTGCCACCTGTGGCTGGCCCTCAACCTACTCCCTGTGCCTCCCCTGCAGTCCAATCATGGGCATATAGTAACCCCCATCCCCCGACTGGCCCGATCATGGGCATAAGCAAATAAACCCCCTCCCCGACTGGCGATCACAGGCATAAGCGTAAATACCCTCCCCACTAGCCCGATTCACGGGCAGCACAAGTCCAACCCCCAAGAAAAGATCTCTGGTGATCTAGTGTCCCCCCACCCACCACCCATGAAGCCACCACCCCACTCCCCCGTCAGCGGCAGCATCCCACCCGCCTGCTGCCCTTATCGCCGACTGACTGCAGTAGAACTGCATACCCGGTAGGTGCAGAGCAAGAGCTAATGGGCGTAGCCCATATTGTACAAGGCAGTCCAGATATGTGAATGAATTCATTCACTCACATTCATTCAGAGAGTTTTATTAAAAATAAACACTAACAGTGTGTTTATTTTGTTTTATTAGTGTAAAACAGCTGCACACTTATCTGAAGAAAGGACAGAACTGTCCTGAAACATAATAAAAAGTAATACAAGGAGCGCTAGGAAAGGAAACTATACATGAAGATTATTAGAATGTGAGGACAAAGAATGATTACACAAAAAAAAATTAAAAAGATGAAAAGAAAAGATACTTGAAGTAGATTATTGGTACATAACTTTAAAGGGGTAGAGGCCCGTGTTTTTGTTTTCACTTTAAAGGTCATTGACCTACCAGATATCATTTCATTAATGTATTTTTATAAAACTATATATAGATGTAGTTAAACTTTATGGGTGGGATATTCAAAAGGGTTGCGCCATGTGCAATAGGGTTGCACCAGCGCAAGTCCGAAATTGCGCCATTCTGCGATATTCAGCAGGAGGCAGTTGCGCCACTGAAAACATGCTGAGCAACAGTGCAATGCTAATTAAGGCATGTGCAACCGAAGGGGGTGGAACCATGCATAAAGTGCGCAATGCGATATTCAAAGGCTTATGCAATGCGCAACAGTGGATCAGGCGGAAGTTGCCCTATAGCGGAAATGAGCCAAAATAAAAAGGCTCAAGGAAGAGGCGCAAGAATGCTACAGGGAAGCCACATGAGGCAGGGAGACAGGCAAGGCCAGAGGGAGAAACAGTGCAGGCCAGGGAAAGCACAGGACAGAATAGGGGCAAGGGAAGATGTGTGGGGCCACAGAGTGCAGAGGCCAGTAGGTGTACCCGGTGCAGTGGAGGTAGCAGTCAGGACAGCGGGGTAACAGAGCAACAACAGCCAGGGGGGTACACAAGCCAGGGACATGGACAGTGCCAGCTTCCACATGGAAGCTGTAATGAGGGGGGGTGAGAAGGCATGCTGCAGGGGGACGTGGCCGTGGAAGGGCCCGTCGTCGGTACGCCCCCAACAGGCAGTACCGAGCCCGCATCAGCTTTGAGCTCTATTCAGATGTTGAGATTGTGGGCTGGTACCACCTGAACAGGGTAATACTGAGGTGGCTCTGTGAGCTGTGCAGTGATGTGATGCAGGCACCCTCATGACAGAGTCATGCCCTGTCAGTGGAGACAAAGGTAACAGCCTGCATGTGCTTGCTCACCACGGGTACCTTCCAGAGACCAACAGGGGACACCACAGGCATAACACAGTCGGCCACGTCACGCATCCTCACCCAATTCCTCAGTGCACTGCTGCCACATGCTGCGGTACATCCATTTCCCCAGCACCGGCCGGAGCGTACAGCAAACGTGGGGAGTTCCACAGGGTAGCACGTATGCCTGGCGTGCTGGGGCAATGAACTGCACCCAGCCATTCACGTCACCTGGCCCGATGGGGCTGTCTATCGAGATCGGAAGGATATGCTAGAGTCAACTGCCAGGTGGTGTGTGAAGCCAGTGGGTGCATCATCAATGTCTGTGCCACGCACCCTGGTGGAGTACACGATTCATTCTTATGGTACCAGTCAGCACTGTGCCATCGATTCGAGAGTGGGGACATCCCCACAGGACATCTAGTGGGTGAGTATGCATGTAGGATTGGCAAAGGGTGGGTAAGCCACAGGTGCCATGGGTGTGGCACACAGGGTTAGGGGCAATATAAGCCTGAACAAGACACTAACCTCCACTATCTCCACACAGGTGGCAATGGATACCCACTCCATCCCTGGCTGCTCACACCCTACCGGCGGCCTACGACCCCATCACAGCAACGCTTCAATGAGGCACACGCCACCACAGGCAACATCATTGAGCGGGTGTTTGGGATACTGAAGGCGCACTTCCGATGCCTAGACACCTCCGGCAGTGCCCTACAGTATAGCCCCTCAAAGGCCTGTTTGATATTCCTGGCCTGTTGTATTCTGCACGACATGGCCAAAGACTGTGGGATAGCTGTATAGGTCAAAGAGGGGGACAGCAATGGGGATGCTGGTGATGCCGGTGATGATGGGGATGAGCAGCTCCCCTTTGCCGACGGGACCCACGACTGATCCGGCTGGCCCAGCTGCACCAGGACACCATCACAGAGGAGCACTTCGCCCAACACAGGTAAGTCATGGGGCCATTTGCAACCAACAGTGGCTAGGGCACAACCCACATACACACAGGGAAACACACCAGGGGTGCATGACGACAAGGGAAGTGGCAGGGCACAGAAGCACACACATACAACCAGGGAGGGGTGAACAGTAACATGCCACATGGACAGACACACACACACACACCAGGCACAAAGTGCACAGGGGTCAGGTGCACAACAGAGCAGGAACACAGACACTAAAAACACACATGTCCACAGGCCACCACCTCCACTTTTACTGTCCATGTATGTGTGTCAGATGCTGGACAACTTCGCACTTTGGTGTACAGCGCAATGCAGGCATCATCATGCACATGCACCTGTGGACAGCAGTCGGGAGGGTGTGCAGGTGGTCCATGTGTCTGAGTGTAGGGCAGGGCACCCACTGGTGCACTGCCCACCGAGACACACATTGCACACAGGGCAGCACCAGGCAGGGCCCACACTGGGAGACAGCGCAGTCATGCGGCACAGTGCCATGACCACCTCGGATACGTGGGCGGCCCTGCCGAGACCCAGCAGCACTGGTAGGCTGAGCACAAGCCTCATGGGGTGGCACTGATGGACCACCGGGGTCCCACTGAGCAAACGTGACCTTGCCCGCACAGGGGTCTGCAGCATACCGAACGTACCTGCACCAGAGGTGCTCGGGATGCCCACAGCTGAACCCGGTGTCGACAGAGTGGGTGTTGCATGACACCAGGAATGGGGAGTGGATAGCGTACTGCACGGTGTGAGCAGCACAGAGGCACCTGACTGTGTGCCAAATGTGGACACGACAGCGACCAATGCCTGTGTCTGCCTGTCGATGGCGGTGGTCACATCCACCCGCAAATGGTCACTCCGGGACAGGATCCTCTTGTTGTCCCTGCTGTGCCACTGCAGAGCCACACACAGTGCCTCCACGGACGTTGCAACCCGCATCTGCTGCTGTACTGATGCCTGCAGCAGGCGGTTGTGCTCATCAAAGAGGTCGTCTGCCACATCAGCAACCTTTCCCTCAGGGTATGGAAGGGCCTGATGTACAGCACCCATTGAGGGTGTGCGCCGCTCACCAGGACCAGATATGGGCATGTCCACAGGTGGTGCACTTACATCACCGCTGAGCCGTGTACCCCCAGTCCCGGTGAGTGACTACTACTGCTGCTGCTGCCCCTCTGTCTGCTGTGCCCAAGGGATCAGTTGTTCCGCTGCTGTGGCCGCAACAGTGCCAGTGACCTACACAGCCACCGGTGCTGCCCCACCGGTGCTGACAGGCACAGCCTGGGACTGTGCTGACATGCTGGCACACACATTGGAACCAGCTAGGTCCATGGGCGTGAGCTGTCCTGCTGTGTCTCCATTCTGTGACACACACATGTCAATGCCCATAGTGGTCGGTGCATCATCAATGGTGCAGGTCTGTGCCACAGCCACAGTGTGCTGGCATGCTTGCATGCCAGACCACTGAGACACAGGAAGGGCATCCCCCACACCTGTCTCAATGACATCAGTGATGGTAGCCAGGTGTGCACACTGGCGCAGTGCATGCCGGCAACCTGCGGAGGTGGACAGTCCCTCCTCCAACTCCAGATGGCTGTCCGCAGTGGACAGGCCCTCCACGGCTGACCCCTGCAGACGCACAGGATCTGTAACAGAAAGGAAGGACACATTAGTGCATGTGATCTACCTTCCCCCCTGACCATGCAGTGATGGGCTACCACCTGTCTGGAAGCCACCTCCAGGAACACCCTCAATGGCACTGCGCTGCATGCTTGCTGCGAGCATGTCCTCTGCCGGAGTCAGCTGCACCACCTCCGGCTGGCCCCCGCCTGTTGCAGCACGTGCCGCCCTGATGGCTGCAACCTTCTCCTTCACCCTCCTCCTGTCAGTCCCCATCTTCTTTTTACACTCCTGCACAGAGCGCTAGTGGCTGCCGTGCAGGTTGGCAGCACGTGCCACCCCCTCCCATGCAGCAGCACGGGCCTGAGGGGTGCCCGCTATCCACTGAGAAGTAGCTCCTCATCCAGGTAGGCCTCGAACAGTGCCTCCGTCTCAGCCTTCATAAAGTTAGGCCTCCTCTTCTGCCCACCATCATCCTCCTCACCCAGTCCTTGCTCGGTCATTTCACAGCCTGTATGGGTGAGAGTGGTCACCTGTGACTGTGCAGTACACAGCAATTCTCTGAGGCCATGGTCCAGAACAGCACAATGCATGCAACTCACCTATCAACTGCAGTAACCGAATATGGCCACTGCAGAACAGTGTCGCATATTTATAGCGCAATCCATGCAAATTAGGACTGGAGCAACTTTAATGAGATGCAAATCGTGCTGCTGCACCATTGAATGGCTGATCAGATGATTTGCATATGACGGATGAATATCGCGCTGTTGCGCTTTTCGCAATACGGTTGAGCTGGCTGAGCCAATGGCGCAGTTCTGTGACTGCGTAGTACACCGCACTGCACATGCCCCAGTAGCTTACGCAGGCGTCTGCCGTGCTGATGATGTGCTGTGCGTGGTTGGCAATTCAGGGCACGGCCACCATTGTGCCAGTGGCGCTACAGCGACGGTCACTACATGGCGCTGTGGCACAACTGCATAATAGTCCGCTGTGGCAATGGCACACAGGCAACTAATCATGCTGGACGCATAGACATCTGATGGCGCTGTGCGTGGCCATGCACCAGAGACCCATGACCCTGTGCCCGACCTTTGCCCCCTTGGTACTGTACATATGGCATGTCTGCATCTCTATCGCGCTGTTCAGTAACAGCGCAATAGGGACTGGTGGCGCTGTACCAACAGCGCGATAGGGAATATCGGCATTGTATTGCGCAACAATTCCACGTGGGGTTGCTGTGCTGCGGAGTGCCATATTGCCTACTATACATGCAGGGATGGCATGCAGAAGAGCCCCCCAGTGGAGTAGTTCACTCAAGCTCACCAACTTGGTGGCCATAGTGGAGCCTCACTATGGCCTAGTATTTAGGGATGAACCCCTTAACATGGCCAGGACCCATGTGTAGCAGCAGGTGGCCACTGAGTTTAAGGAGGCCACTGGCCGGCGGAGGTCTGCAGAGCAGTGCAGGCACTGGTACGGGGACCTGTGGAGGAGGGAGCTGGCACTACTGGCACGTCTTCGGTCACGTGCCAGGAGGGGCGTGGTGCCTCGGCCAGGTGGGTGATCCGTCTATGCACCTGTATGGTCCATATGGGTAACACTGTCTATTGTGTCCAGCTCATGGGGGAGGGTTGGTCTAGGGTTGGCTGTGGCGCTGTTTACAGGATATGTGATGTATGGGTCTGGCTGGGTGGGCGGGCACACTCATTGGGGCAGCGGGATATCTGCTTTGGGATTTCACTGATGTGTTTCTCACCTTTTGTTTCCCACAGGCATGGCAGAGCAGAGGAGAGCCAGGGTTGAGGTGCAGGGAGTGGTGGCAGCGGTGCCTGAGCATGGTGGTGGTGAACCACGACAGCAGCAGCAGCCCGATGAGGGTGAGTGCCATGACATCATGATTGCTATAGCATGCTGTGTGACAGGGTGGGGGGCAGGGCATGGCCACCATCCATGGACACCACTGCCATGCACACGACATGTGACAGTCAACACTGTCTAGTGGCACTGCATGTCTGGGAGTGCATCAATGGTGGTCCATGCATGCACTGGGTACATGGCTGTGGCACTGCCTGCCCACCACGTAGCCACGTTACTGTACAGCCTTGGTTGTGTTATGCTGGACATGGGCGGTGTGTGTGTGCAGTGGTACACATGGCTGTTGCTGCCTGGTTGGGCATGTCTTGTGCATGGTCACTGTGGGTGGGTGCAGTCCATCACAGGAGCGGGGCACCTGGCTGTATGCCATGCATGATGGGTGGGCTTCAGGGATATGGACAGTCACAGCCATTGACTCTGATCCCTTGTCCTAGGTGTCTGGATCCTGCACCGCATTGAACGTTCGATGCAGCAGCTGATACAGGTGGCGATGGACTCACTCGCCATCATGCAGGACCTACAGCAACATGGTCTGAGGCGCAGGAGGAGGCCCCGGGACCAGCACCAGGTGGCAGGAGAGCAGGCTGGCAGGCAGTAGCTGCCCACCACCTCCCCCCTTTCCCTATCCCTCACACCCTGCCTTCCCTCTCCCAGTTGTTCACCCCTGCCCCTTACCCACCCCTACCTTGTACCCATACCCCCACCCTTGTTTTGTATATTTGTACATAGTTATAGTTGTTGTTCTTCTTATTCTTGTTATATTTGAAATATATATTTTGATATGAATACTGTGGTGGTCTCTGATTCGCAGCTGGCTATAGGTGCTCAGTTGCAGTGGTGTATATGGCATCTGGGGTGGTATAGTCATGGGTATGTGTGTGTGTGTGTGTGGGGAGGTGTCTCTGGTGTGGGAGTGGCTTTCAGTCGGTTGTTGCAGTGCTGCCACCCACTGCTGAGTGCTCATGGTGGGTCTGGCTTGTATGGTTCTGTGGTACACGAGGTTGCAGGTGTGACAGGGGATGCATAGATTCCTGCAGTGATGGTCACTGCTCATGGGGGGTGTCTTGGGGTCACAGTGTAGGGTGTGCTGTGCACAAGGGGGGGCTGATGTACACTGGGGTGGTCCGCCCCCTTTGTGTGGCAGTCTCAGCTTGCCAGTGGGTGTGCTGGGGCAACATGGCCTGGCTGTGCTTTGTTGGCTTGTCCCCATGGGCCGGTTGATATTCTGTCCCTCCCTGAGTTGTGCTGTGCTTGGGGTGTGGGGGTGCATTGTTAGTTCTGCAGTGTGTTCCTGTGCCCATTTGTGGCATGGGTGGTGGGCCCCTGCCTACCTCCCTGGTTGTGCAGTTCCATTGCTCTGCTGCTGGGGGCTCCCTGCTTGTGCTATGGCACCTCTGGACTGCTCAGCTGGGATGCCCTTGTTGTGCTATGGCGCATCATATCTGCTCAGCTTCTCCTTTCTGGCTGCACTATGGCGCAGGTTGTGCAATATTCAGACGTTGGCTGGTTGCGCAATTTGCCTTGCTCCATGTTTGAAAATCGCATCTATTGCGCATGTGCACAATGGACTTGTGCTTGCTCCTGCTATTGCGCACATTTTGGGTGCTGTTTGAATATCTGAGCCTATGTATTAGTTACCTGTAATATGTATAGGAGGTAGTTTGGTGATTTTATGTGGTTTAGAAAATGGTCTTTCTATCTGGAGGCATCTGATTGGCTGGTACCCATTTCACAGGAGTACATTAACTTTCAATAGAGGCACACCAAATAAAAAGTCCCATCCCAAATATGCCTATGCCCAGCCAAGCATCCTTGTGCTCACCCTGCTTGCCTATTGGCTGAAAGCACCCCACTGAATCTGAAATTGCTACTAATTTTTTCTCTTGCTTAGCAAGAAATGCTGCCCTCTCAGCCTCCCCTAATTCATTGCCAACTGCCATCAGACAAAATATCACACCAACCTTCACTGGGCTCACTTGTCTAAATAATATGCCTGGGCTTGGACCTTGCCCTTCTGGAGTAAAAGCTACAAGCCTACCCAGGGAAGTGATCCACAGTCCTGCTACTGCTGATTGGCAGACCCCAAGGCTTTTTTCCCCTGCCAAAACTGCCACATGGGATCCTCAGAATTATGGTTCATTGCAGGGTCCAGAATCTACAGAAACAGCTAAATTAGGACCCACTAGCCCAGCCTGCACTGAACCACTCTCTGGTGGCTCACCTGGAGATGTGGGTAGGAAAGCTGTATACCCCCTCAGCTGTGCCCAACTGGGGCTTGAGCCTCACCCACCAGAGGAAAAGCTACAAGCCTGCCCTGGGAAGTGACCCGCAGTCCTGCTACTGCTGATTAGCAGACCCCAAGGCCTTTTCACCTACTAAAACTGCCCCTGGATTCCTCCGAACTCCGGTTCATTGCAGGGTCCAGAATATACAGAAACACGGAATTATGATCCACTAGCCCAGCTTGTACTGAATCACGCTCTGGTGGCTCACCTGGAGCTGTGGGTCAGAAAGTTGAATACCTCCTCAGGTGTGCAGTGCCCGACCAGGGCTCGGATCTTGCTGCCACAGGAAAAGCTACAAACCTGCCTGGAAAGTGACCCACGGTCCTGCTACCACTAATCAGCAGACCCTGAGGCTTTTTCCCCTGCCAAACTGCCACCTGAATCCTCCAAACTCCGGTTCATTGCAGGGTCCAGAATCTACAGAAACAGATGAATTAGGACCACTAGCACAACCTGTACTGAACCCACGCTCTGGTAGCTCGCCTGAGCTGTGGGTCAGAAAGTCTTATACCCCTCCAGGTATGCCATGCCCGACGAGCTTGGACCTCACCACTGAGGAAAGTTACAAGCTCGTCCCTGGAAGTAACCCACAGTCCTGCTACTGTTAATCAGCAGACCCTGAGGCATTTTTCCCCTGCTGAAACTATGGCCTGGGATCCTCTGAACTCCAGTTCATTGCAGGGTCCAGAACAGTGGCGGCTCTACACCAGGGCCCACCAGGGCACGTGCCCTGGTAAACAAATGCTGTGCCCCAGTTGGTGCCCCATATGGTGCAGAGCTTTCCCCATAGTAACCATATATCAGTGCCCTGGCCGCCATCTGTTGTGCCCAGGTGTGCCCTGGTAACCATTTGTGGCTAGAGCTGCTAGTGGTCCAGAATCTACAGAAACAGCTGAATTATGACCTACTAGCCCAGCCTGTACTGAGCCACACTGTGGTGGCTCACCTGGAGCTATAGGTTGGAAAGCTGTGTACCCCCTCAGGTATGTTGGTGTTTGGCACATTTGGACATTTAGAATTTTCAGTGCCAACAGTCTGATTGGAGGATCTCAGGCTCACTGACTTCTGCTGGTCTCCATTTTACCTTGCGTCGTTCGAGACACTTATCAGCATTTCTCACCCTGAGACTACCTTTATTGTTTGTAAAGCAAGAAAGACCCCCCCACTGTTTCTCTCCTTATCTCTCAATCCAGTTTAGGCCACATAGTGCTACAGTGCCATTGTTTAAAGTGATTCACTTGCTCTGAATGCACAGTGCTTACATCCCTCTTTAGAATTAATTCTCTGTGAAAAGCTGAAGAGTTTTAAGTTGACCTTTTACTGCACTCCCTAATATTCTAAGCTTACAACCTAATCCTTTTAGAATTAATTCTGTGTGAAAAACTGTAGAGTTTTAAGTTTATCAGACCTTGTACTGCACTATCTAGTATTCTAGGCAGTATAGTGCAGTGGTCTAAGGCTCTGAACTGCAAATCTGGTGACATCCAGCAGACCAGACCTGGGTTTGAATCCCATAGCTTCCACTTGCATACTGCGTGACCCTGAGCAAGTCACTTAACCTCCTTGTGCTCCCAGGTTGCTCCTGTAAAAAGTTTCAGCTTAGTGTGCTATACCTGGTTAAACAACTAAATAAAAAAAAATTCTAAGCTTATTGCCAAATCCTTTTAGAATTAATCTGTGTGTGTGCAGCTATAGAGTTTTAAATAGACCAGAACATTAGGGCACTGCCTAGTGTTCTAAATTTACATCCCAGTACTTGCCTCTTGCTTTGCCACTGTCTGCTCTCTCACCCATGTACATTTCCTCCCTGTTTCTGTTTCTCTGCCCACCCTGTAGTTTAGCCTCCTCCTTCTAAGTAATTTTGCCCACCCTGTTTCTTTGTTTGCACTATCCTACCTCCCTGCCTGCCCCTACTTAATCCATCTCCTATCCTCTCCCCTCAGGTGTGCCATGCCTGACCGAGGTGCAGACCACGCTGCTGGAGGAAAAGATAAAAGTCTGCCCTGGGAAGTGACCTGCGGCCCTGCTACTGCTAATTGACAGATTCCAAGGCTTTTTTATCCTGCCAAAACTGCCACCTGGGATTCTCCGAACTCCAGCTCATTGCAGGGTCCAGAATCTACAGAAACAGCGGAATTAGGACCCACTAGTCCAGCCTGTACCGAACCATGTTCTGGTGGCCCACTTGGAGCTGGGGATTGAAAGCATATACCCCCAGTACGTTGGTGTTTGGCACCTTGGACATTTTAAATTTTCAGTGCCAACACTCTGAATGGAGGATCTCAGTCTCACTGACTTCTCTCCTATGGTCTCCATTTTACCTTGCTACATTAGAGACACTTATCAGCGCTGCTCACTCTGAGACTATCTTTATTTTTGCAAACAAGAAATGCAAGAAAGCTCCCCCACTGTTTCTCTCCTTATCTCTCAATCCAGTTCAGGCATATAGTGTTACAGTGCCACTGTGTAAAGTGATTCACTTGCTCTGAATGCACAGTGATCTCAGCCTTCTTTAGAATAAATTCTGTGTGAAAAGCTGAAGAGTTTTAAATTGACTTTCTACTGCACTCCTAATATTCTAAGTTTACAGCCTAATCCTTTTAGAATTAATTCTGTCTGAAAAACTGTAGAGTTTTAAGTTTATCAGTCCTTGTATTGCACTGCCTAGTATTCTAAGCTTATAGCCAAAACCTTTTAGAATTAATTCTGTGTGTAAAGCTGTAGAGTTTTAAATTATTCAGACCTTTACTGTACAGCCTAGTATTCTAAGTTTACAGCCCAGTCCTTGCCTCTCACTTTGCCTCCTCTCTGCTTTCACCCACCTACATCTACTCTGTTTCTGTTTGTCTGCCCACCCTGTAGTTTAGCTTCCTCCTTCTAAGTAATTTGCCCACCCTGTTTCTTTGTTGCCTGCCTCTCTTAATCCATCTCCTTCCTCTCCCCTCAGGTGTGCCATGCCTGACCTGGGCTTGGACATCACTGCTGGAGGAAAGCTACAAGCCTGCCCTGGGAAGTGACCCACAGTCCTGCTACTGCTAATTGGCAGACCCCAAAGCTTTTTCCTGTGCTGAAACTGCAGCCTAGGAACCTCAGACTCCAGTTCATTGCAGGGTCTAGGATCTATAGAAACAGTATGAATTAGGACCTCTAGCCCAGCCTGTACTGAACCATGCTCTGGTGGCCCATCTGGAGCTCTGGATCAGAAAGCTGTATACCCCCTCAGGTACGTTGGTGTTTGGCGCCTTTGGACATTTTGAATTTTCAGCACTAACACTCTGCTTGGAGGATCTCAGTTTCACTGACTTCTCTCCTGCTGGTCTCCATTTTACCATGCTTCTTTAGAAATGCTTATCAGCACTGCTCACCCTGAGATTATCTTTATTTTCTGTGAAGCAAGAAATGCAAGACCCCCCCCACACACACACACACTTTTTGTCTCCTTATCTCTGAATCCAGTTTAGGCCATACAGTGTTACAGTGTCATGGTTTAAAGTGACTTACTTGCTCTGAATTCTCAGTTATCACAGCCCCCTTCAGAATTAGTTCTCTGTAAAAAGCTGAAGAGTTTTAAATTGACCTTTTTATGCCCGCCCTATTATTCTAAGTTTACAGCTGTATCCTTTTTAGAATTAATTCTGTGTGAAAAAACTGTAGAGTTTTAAGTTTATCATACCCAGTACTGCACTGCCTAGTATTCTAAGCTTATAGCCAAAACCTTTTTAGAATTAATTATGTGCATAAAGCTGTAGAGTTTTAAATTGACCAGACCTTTTACTGCACTGCCTAGTATTCTAAATTTACAGCCCAGTCCTTGCCTCTCGCTTTGCCACCTGTCTGCTCTCTCACCCACCTACATTTCCTCTTTTTCAGTTTGTCTGCCCACCCTGTAGTTTAGCCTCCTCCTTCTAAGTAATTTTGCCCACCCTGTTCTTTGTTTGAGCTAACCACACCTTTCCTGCCTGCTCCTACTTAATCAATCTCGTTTCCTCTCCCCCTAAGGTGTGCAGTGCCTGACTGAGGTTCAGACCTTGCCACCAGAGTAAAAGCTACAAGCCTGCCCTGGGAAGTGACCCGGTCCTGCTACTGCTGATTGGTAGACCCAAGGCTTTTTCCCTGAAACTGCCACATGGGATCCTCTGAACTAAGGTTTATTGCAGGGTCAGAATCTACAGAAACAGCTAAATTAGGACCCACTAGCCCAGCCTGCACTGAACCACTCTCTGGTGGCTCACCTGGAGATGTGGGTAGGAAAGCTGTATACCCCCTCAGCTGTGCCCAACTGGGGCTCGAGCCTCACCCACCAGAGGAAAAGCTACAAGCCTGCCCTGGGAAGTGACCCGCAGTCCTGCTACTGCTGATTAGCAGACCCCAAGGCCTTTTTCACCTACTAAAACTGCCCCCTGGATTCCTCCGAACTCCGGTTCATTGCAGGGTCCAGAATATACAGAAACACGTGAATTATGATCCACTAGCCCAGCTTGTACTGAATCACGCTCTGGTGGCTCACCTGGAGCTGTGGGTCAGAAAGTTGAATACCTCCTCAGGTGTGCAGTGCCCGACCAGGGCTCGGATCTTGCTGCCACAGGAAAAGCTACAAACCTGCCTGGAAAGTGACCCACGGTCCTGCTACCGCTAATCAGCAGACCCTGAGGCTTTTTTCCCCCTGCCAAAACTGCCACCTGGAATCCTCCAAACTCCGGTTCATTGCAGGGTCCAGAATCTACAGAAACAGATGAATTAGGACCACTAGCACAACCTGTACTGAACCACGCTCTGGTAGCTCGCCTGGAGCTGTGGGTCAGATAGTCTTATACCCCCTCAGGTATGCCATGCCCGACCGGAGCTTGGACCTCACCACTGAAGGGAAAGTTACAAGCCTGCCCTGGGAAGTAACCCACAGTCCTGCTACTGTTAATCAGCAGACCTGAGGCATTTTCCCCTGCTGAAACTATGGCCTGGGATCCTCTGAACTCCAGTTCATTGCAGGGTCCAGAACAGTGGCGGCTCTACACCAGGGCCCACCAGGGCACGTGCCCTATGTACAAAGCTGTGCCCCAGTTGGTGCCCCCATATGGTGCAGAGCTTTCCCATAGTAACCATATATCAGTGCCCTGGCCGCCATCTGTTGTGCCCAGGTGTGCCCTGGTAACCATTTGTGGCTAGAGCTGCTAGTGGTCCAGAATCTACAGAAACAGCTGAATTATGACCTACTAGCCCAGCCTGTACTGAGCCACTGTGGTGGCTCACCTGGAGCTATAGGTTGGAAAGCTGTGTACCCCCTCAGGTATGTTGGTGTTTGGCACATTTGGACATTTAGAATTTTCAGTGCCAACAGTCTGATTGGAGGATCTCAGGCTCACTGACTCTCCTGCTGGTCTCCATTTTACCTTGTGTCGCTCGAGACACTTATCAGCATTTCTCACCCTGAGACTACCTTTATTGTTTGTAAAGCAAGAAAGACCCCCCCCCCACTGTTTCTCTCCTTATCTCTCAATCCAGTTTAGGCCACATAGTGCTACAGTGCCATTGTTTAAAGTGATTCACTTGCTCTGAATGCACAGTGCTTACATCCTCTTTAGAATTAATTCTCTGTGAAAAGCTGAAGAGTTTAAGTTGACCTTTACTGCACTCCCTAATATTCTAAGCTTACAACCTAATCCTTTTAGAATTAATTCTGTGTGAAAACTGTAGAGTTTTAAGTTTATCAGACCTTGTACTGCACTATCTAGTATTCTAGGCAGTATAGTGCAGTGGTCTAAGGCTCTGAACTGCAAATCTGGTGACATCCAGCAGACCAGACCTGGGTTTGAATCATAGCTTCCACTTGCATACCGCGTGACCCTGAGCAAGTCACTTAACCTCCTTGTGCTCCCAGGTTGTTCTGTAAAAAGCTTCAGCTTAGTGTGCTATACCTGGTTAAACAACTAAATAAAAAAAAATTCTAAGCTTATTGCCAAATCCTTTTAGAATTAATCTGTGTGTGTGCGCTATAGAGTTTTAAATAGACCAGAACATTAAGGGCACTGCCTAGTGTTCTAAATTTACATCCCAGTACTTGCCTCTTGCTTTGCCACCTGTCTGCTCTCTCACCCATGTACATTTCCTCCCTGTTTCTGTTTCTCTGCCCACCCTGTAGTTTAGCCTCCTCCTTCTAAGTAATTTTGCCCACCCTGTTTCTTTGTTTGCACTATCCTTACCTCCCCTGCCTGCCCCTACTTAATCCATCTCCTATCCTCTCCCCTCAGGTGTGCCATGCCTGACCGGAGGTGCAGACTATCGCTGCTGGAGGAAAAGATAAAAGTCTGCCCTGGGAAGTGACCTGCGGCCCTGCTACTGCTAATTGACAGATTCCAAGGCTTTTTTATCCTGCCAAAACTGCCACCTGGGATTCTCCGAACTCCAGCTCATTGCAGGGTCCAGAATCTACAGAAACAGCGGAATTAGGACCCACTAGTCCAGCCTGTACCGAACCATGTTCTGGTGGCCCACTTGGAGCTGGGGATTGGAAAGCCATATACCCCCACCGGTACGTTGGTGTTTGGCACCTTTGGACATTTTAAATTTTCAGTGCCAACACTCTGAATGGAGGATCTCAGTCTCACTGACTTCTCTCCTGCGGGTCTCCATTTTACCTTGCTACATTAGAGACACTTATCAGCGCTGCTCACTCTGAGACTATCTTTATTTTTTGCAAACAAGAAATGCAAGAAAGCTCCCCCACTGTTTCTCTCCTTATCTCTCAATCCAGTTCAGGCCATATAGTGTTACAGTGCCACTGTGTAAAGTGATTCACTTGCTCTGAATGCACAGTGATCTCAGCCTTCTTTAGAATAAATTCTGTGTGAAAAGCTGAAGAGTTTTAAATTGACTTCTACTGCACTCTAATATTCTAAGTTTACAGCCTAATCCTTTTAGAATTAATTCTGTCTGAAAAACTGTAGAGTTTTAAGTTTATCAGTCCTTGTATTGCACTGCCTAGTATTCTAAGCTTATAGCCAAAACCTTTTTAGAATTAATTCTGTGTGTAAAGCTGTAGAGTTTTAAATTGACCAGACCTTTTACTGTACAGCCTAGTATTCTAAGTTTACAGCCCAGTCCTTGCCTCTCACTTTGCCTCCTCTCTGCTTTCACCCACCTACATCTACTCTGTTTCTGTTTGTCTGCCCACCCTGTAGTTTAGCTTCCTCCTTCTAAGTAATTTGCCCACCCTGTTTCTTTGTTGCCTGCCTCTACTTAATCCATCTCCCTTCCTCTCCCCCTCAGGTGTGCCATGCCTGACCTGGGCTTGGACATCACTGCTGGAGGAAAAGCTACAAGCCTGCCCTGGGAAGTGACCCACAGTCCTGCTACTGCTAATTGGCAGACCCCAAAGCTTTTTTCCTGTGCTGAAACTGCAGCCTAGGAACCTCCAGACTCCAGTTCATTGCAGGGTCTAGGATCTATAGAAACAGTATGAATTAGGACCCTCTAGCCCAGCCTGTACTGAACCATGCTCTGGTGGCCCATCTGGAGCTCTGGATCAAAAGCTGTATACCCCTCAGTACGTTGGTGTTTGGCGCCTTTGGACATTTTGAATTTTCAGCACTAACACTCTGCTTGGAGGATCTCAGTTTCACTGACTTCTCTCCTGCTGGTCTCCATTTTACCATGCTTCTTTAGAAATGCTTATCAGCACTGCTCACCCTGAGATTATCTTTATTTTCTGTGAAGCAAGAAATGCAAGACCCCCACACACACACACACTTTTTGTCTCCTTATCTCTGAATCCAGTTTAGGCCATACAGTGTTACAGTGTCATGGTTTAAAGTGACTTACTTGCTCTGAATTCTCAGTTATCACAGCCCCTTCAGAATTAGTTCTCTGTAAAAGCTGAAGAGTTTTAAATTGACCTTTTATGCCCCCCTATTATTCTAAGTTTACAGCTGTATCCTTTTTAGAATTAATTCTGTGTGAAAAACTGTAGAGTTTTAAGTTTATCATACCCAGTACTGCACTGCCTAGTATTCTAAGCTTATAGCCAAAACCTTTTTAGAATTAATTATGTGCATAAAGCTGTAGAGTTTAAATTGACCAGACCTTTTACTGCACTGCCTAGTATTCTAAATTTACAGCCCAGTCCTTGCCTCTCCCTTTGCCACCTGTCTGCTCTCTCACCCACCTACATTTCCTCTTTTTCAGTTTGTCTGCCCACCCTGTAGTTTAGCCTCCTCCTTCTAAGTAATTTTGCCCACCCTGTTCTTTGTTTGAGCTAACCACACCTTTCCTGCCTGCTCCTACTTAATCAATCTCGTTTCCTCTCCCCGTAAGGTGTGCAGTGCCTGACTGAGGTTCAGACCTTGCCACCAGAGTAAAAGCTACAAGCCTGCCCTGGGAAGTGACCCGCGGTCCTGCTACTGCTGATTGGTAGACCCCAAGGCTTTTTTCCCCTGCTGAAACTGCCACATGGGATCCTCTGAACTAAGGTTTATTGCAGGGTCAGAATCTACAGAAACAGCTAAATTAGGACCCACTAGCCCAGCCTGCACTGAACCACTCTCTGGTGGCTCACCTGGAGATGTGGGTAGGAAAGCTGTATACCCCCTCAGCTGTGCCCAACTGGGGCTCGAGCCTCACCCACCAGAGGAAAAGCTACAAGCCTGCCCTGGGAAGTGACCGCAGTCCTGCTACTGCTGATTAGCAGACCCCAAGGCCTTTTTCACCTACTAAAACTGCCCCCTGGATTCCTCCGAACTCCGGTTCATTGCAGGGTCCAGAATATACAGAAACACGTGAATTATGATCCACTAGCCCAGCTTGTACTGAATCACGCTCTGGTGGCTCACCTGGAGCTGTGGGTCAGAAAGTTGAATACCTCCTCAGGTGTGCAGTGCCCGACCAGGGCTCGGATCTTGCTGCCACAGGAAAAGCTACAAACCTGCCTGGAAAGTGACCCACGGTCCTGCTACCACTAATCAGCAGACCCTGAGGCTTTTTCCCTGCCAAACTGCCACCTGGAATCCTCCAAACTCGGTTCATTGCAGGGTCCAGAATCTACAGAAACAGATGAATTAGGACCACTAGCACAACCTGTACTGAACCCACGCTCTGGTAGCTCGCCTGGAGCTGTGGGTCAGAAAGTCTTATACCCCCTCAGGTATGCCATGCCCGACCGGAGCTTGGACCTCACCACTGGAGGGAAAGTTACAAGCCTGCCCTGGGAAGTAACCCACGGTCCTGCTACTGTTAATCAGCAGACCCTGAGGCATTTTTCCCCTGCTGAAACTATGGCCTGGGATCCTCTGAACTCCAGTTCATTGCAGGGTCCAGAACAGTGGCAGCTCTACACCAGGGCCCACCAGGGCACGTGCCCTGGTAAGCAAATGCTGTGCCCCAGTTGGTGCCCCATATGGTGCAGAGCTTTCCCCATAGTAACCATATATCAGTGCCCTGGCCGCCATCTGTTGTGCCCAGGTGTGCCCTGGTAACCATTTGTGGCTAGAGCTGCTAGTGGTCCAGAATCTACAGAAACAGCTGAATTATGACCTACTAGCCCAGCCTGTACTGAGCCACACTGTGGTGGCTCACCTGGAGCTATAGGTTGGAAAGCTGTGTACCCCCTCAGGTATGTTGGTGTTTGGCACATTTGGACATTTAGAATTTTCAGTGCCAACAGTCTGATTGGAGGATCTCAGGCTCACTGACTTCTCCTGCTGGTCTCCATTTTACCTTGCGTCGTTCGAGACACTTATCAGCATTTCTCACCCTGAGACTACCTTTATTGTTTGTAAAGCAAGAAAGACCCCCCCACTGTTTCTCTCCTTATCTCTCAATCCAGTTTAGGCCACATAGTGCTACAGTGCCATTGTTTAAAGTGATTCACTTGCTCTGAATGCACAGTGCTTACATCCCTCTTTAGAATTAATTCTCTGTGAAAAGCTGAAGAGTTTTAAGTTGACCTTTACTGCACTCCCTAATATTCTAAGCTTACAACCTAATCCTTTTAGAATTAATTCTGTGTAAAACTGTAGAGTTTTAAGTTTATCAGACCTTGTACTGCACTATCTAGTATTCTAGGCAGTATAGTGCAGTGGTCTAAGGCTCTGAACTGCAAATCTGGTGACATCCAGCAGACCAGACCTGGGTTTGAATCCATAGCTTCCACTTGCATACCACGTGACCCTGAGCAAGTCACTTAACCTCCTTGTGCTCCCAGGTCGCTCCTGTAAAAGTTTCAGCTTAGTGTGCTATACCTGGTTAAACAACTAAATAAAAAAAAATTCTAAGCTTATTGCCAAATCCTTTTAGAATTAATCTGTGTGTGTGCAGCTATAGAGTTTTAAATAGACCAGAACATTAAGGGCACTGCCTAGTGTTCTAAATTTACATCCCAGTACTTGCCTCTTGCTTTGCCACCTGTCTGCTCTCTCACCCATGTACATTTCCTCCCTGTTTCTGTTTCTCTGCCCACCCTGTAGTTTAGCCTCCTCCTTCTAAGTAATTTTGCCCACCCTGTTTCTTTGTTTGCACTATCCTTACCTCCCCTGCCTGCCCCTACTTAATCCATCTCCTATCCTCTCCCCCTCAGGTGTG
Source organism: Neoceratodus forsteri (assembly GCA_016271365.2). NCBI lineage: Eukaryota > Metazoa > Chordata > Ceratodontiformes > Ceratodontidae > Neoceratodus > Neoceratodus forsteri. The sequence continues at coordinate 513,302 of JADMNL010000026.1, forward strand.
CCATGCCTGACCGAGGTGCAGACCACGCTGCTGGAGGAAAAGATAAAAGTCTGCCCTGGGAAGTGACCTGCGGCCCTGCTACTGCTAATTGGCAGATTCCAAGGCTTTTTTATCCTGCCAAAACTGCCACCTGGGATTCTCCGAACTCCAGCTCATTGCAGGGTCCAGAATCTACAGAAACAGCGGAATTAGGACCCACTAGTCCAGCCTGTACCGAACCATGTTCTGGTGGCCACTTGGAGCTGAGATTGGAAGTCACATACCCCCCCTGCATTGGTGTTTGGCACCTTGGACATTTTAAATTTTCAGTGCCAACACTCTGAATGGAGGATCTCAGTCTCACTGACTTCTCTCCTCATGGGTCTCCATTTTACCTTGCTACATTAGAGACACTTATCAGCGCTGCTCACTCTGAGACTATCTTTATTTTTTGCAAACAAGAAATGCAAGAAAGCTCCCCCACTGTTTCTCTCCTTATCTCTCAATCCAGTTCAGGCCATATAGTGTTACAGTGCCACTGTGTAAAGTGATTCACTTGCTCTGAATGCACAGTGATCTCAGCCTTCTTTAGAATAAATTCTGTGTGAAAGCTGAAGAGTTTTAAATTGACTTTCTACTGCACTCCCTAATATTCTAAGTTTACAGCCTAATCCTTTTAGAATTAATTCTGTCTGAAAAACTGTAGAGTTTTAAGTTTATCAGTCCTTGTATTGCACTGCCTAGTATTCTAAGCTTATAGCCAAAACCTTTTAGAATTAATTCTGTGTGTAAAGCTGTAGAGTTTTAAATTGACAGACCTTTTACTGTACAGCCTAGTATTCTAAGTTTACAGCCCAGTCCTTGCCTCTCACTTTGCCTCTCTCTGCTTTCACCCACCTACATCTACTCTGTTTCTGTTTGTCTGCCCACCCTGTAGTTTAGCTTCCTCCTTCTAAGTAATTTGCCCACCCTGTTTCTTTGTTGCCTGCCTCTACTTAATCCATCTCCCTTCCTCTCCCCCTCAGGTGTGCCATGCCTGACCTGGGCTTGGACATCACTGCTGGAGGAAAAGCTACAAGCCTGCCCTGGGAAGTGACCCACAGTCCTGCTACTGCTAATTGGCAGACCCCAAAGCTTTTTTCCTGTGCTGAAACTGCAGCCTAGGAACCTCCAGACTCCAGTTCATTGCAGGGTCTAGGATCTATAGAAACAGTATGAATTAGGACCTCTAGCCCAGCCTGTACTGAACCATGCTCTGGTGGCCCATCTGGAGCTCTGGATCAGAAAGCTGTATACCCCTCAGGTACGTTGGTGTTTGGCGCTTTGGACATTTTGAATTTTCAGCACTAACACTCTGCTTGGAGGATCTCAGTTTCACTGACTTCTCTCTGCTGGTCTCCATTTTACCATGCTTCTTTAGAAATGCTTATCAGCACTGCTCACCCTGAGATTATCTTTATTTTCTGTGAAGCAAGAAATGCAAGACCCCACACACACACACACTTTTTGTCTCCTTATCTCTGAATCCAGTTTAGGCCATACAGTGTTACAGTGTCATGGTTTAAAGTGACTTACTTGCTCTGAATTCTCAGTTATCACAGCCCCTTCAGAATTAGTTCTCTGTAAAAGCTGAAGAGTTTTAAATTGACCTTTTATGCCCGCCCTATTATTCTAAGTTTACAGCTGTATCCTTTTTAGAATTAATTCTGTGTGAAAACTGTAGAGTTTTAAGTTTATCATACCCAGTACTGCACTGCCTAGTATTCTAAGCTTATAGCCAAAACCTTTTAGAATTAATTATGTGCATAAAGCTGTAGAGTTTTAAATTGACCAGACCTTTTACTGCACTGCCTAGTATTCTAAATTTACAGCCCAGTCCTTGCCTCGCTTTGCCACCTGTCTGCTCTCTCACCCACCTACATTTCCTCTTTTTCAGTTTGTTTGCCCACCTGTAGTTTAGCCTCCTCCTTCTAAGTAATTTTGCCCACCCTGTTCTTTGTTTGAGCTAACCACCCTTTCCTGCCTGCTCCTACTTAATCAATCTCGCTTCCTCTCCCCTGAGGTGTGCAGTGCCTGACTGAGGTTCAGACCTTGCCACCAGAGTAAAAGCTACAAGCCTGCCCTGGGAAGTGACCCGGTCCTGCTACTGCTGATTGGTAGACCCCAAGGCTTTTTTCCCCTGCTGAAACTGCCACATGGGATCCTCTGAACTAAGGTTTATTGCAGGGTCAGAATCTACAGAAACAGCTAAATTAGGACCTACTAGCCCAGCCTGCACTGAACCACTCTCTGGTGGCTCACCTGGAGATGTGGGTAGGAAAGCTGTATACCCCCTCAGCTGTGCCCAACTGGGGCTCGAGCCTCACCCACCAGAGGAAAAGCTACAAGCCTGCCCTGGGAAGTGACCCTAGTCCTGCTACTGCTGATTAGCAGACCCCAAGGCCTTTTCACCTACTAAAACTGCCCCTGGATTCCTCCAGACTCCGGTTCATTGCAGGGTCCAGAATATACAGAAACACGTGAATTATGATCCACTAGCCCAGCTTGTACTGAATCACGCTCTGGTGGCTCACCTGGAGCTGTGGGTCAGAAAGTTGAATACCTCCTCAGGTGTGCAGTGCCCGACCAGGGCTCGGATCTTGCTGCCACAGGAAAAGCTACAAACCTGCCTGGAAAGTGACCCACGGTCCTGCTACCGCTAATCAGCAGACCCTGAGGCTTTTTTCCCCCTGCCAAAACTGCCACCTGGAATCCTCCAAACTCCGGTTCATTGCAGGGTCCAGAATCTACAGAAACAGATGAATTAGGACCACTAGCACAACCTGTACTGAACCACGCTCTGGTAGCTCGCCTGGAGCTGTGGGTCAGAAAGTCTTATACCCCTCAGGTATGCCATGCCCGACCGGAGCTTGGACCTCACCACTGGAGGGAAAGTTACAAGCCTGCCCTGGGAAGTAACCCACAGTCCTGCTACTGTTAATCAGCAGACCCTGAGGCATTTTTCCCCTGCTGAAACTATGGCCTGGGATCCTCTGAACTCCAGTTCATTGCAGGGTCCAGAACAGTGGCGGCTCTACACCAGGGCCCACCAGGGCACGTGCCCTGGTAAACAAATGCTGTGCCCCAGTTGGTGCCCCATATGGTGCAGAGCTTTCCCCATAGTAACCATATATCAGTGCCCTGGCCGCCATCTGTTGTGCCCAGGTGTGCCCTGGTAACCATTTGTGGCTAGAGCTGCTAGTGGTCCAGAATCTACAGAAACAGCTGAATTATGACCTACTAGCCCAGCCTGTACTGAGCCACTGTGGTGGCTCACCTGGAGCTATAGGTTGGAAAGCTGTGTACCCCCTCAGGTATGTTGGTGTTTGGCACATTTGGACATTTAGAATTTTCAGTGCCAACAGTCTGATTGGAGGATCTCAGGCTCACTGACTTCTCCTGCTGGTCTCCATTTTACCTTAGCGTCGTTCAGACACTTATCAGCATTTCTCACCCTGAGACTACCTTTATTGTTTGTAAAGCAAGAAAGACCCCCCCCACTGTTTCTCTCCTTATCTCTCAATCCAGTTTAGGCCACATAGTGCTACAGTGCCATTGTTTAAAGTGATTCACTTGCTCTGAATGCACAGTGCTTACATCCCTCTTTAGAATTAATTCTCTGTGAAAAGCTGAAGAGTTTTAAGTTGACCTTTTACTGCACTCCCTAATATTCTAAGCTTACAACCTAATCCTTTTAGAATTAATTCTGTGTGAAAAACTGTAGAGTTTTAAGTTTATCAGACCTTGTACTGCACTATCTAGTATTCTAGGCAGTATAGTGCAGTGGTCTAAGGCTCTGAACTGCAAATCTGGTGACATCCAGCAGACCAGACCTGGGTTTGAATCCCATAGCTTCCACTTGCATACTGCGTGACCCTGAGCAAGTCACTTAACCTCCTTGTGCTCCCAGGTCGCTCCTGTAAAAAAGCTTTCAGCTTAGTGTGCTATACCTGGTTAAACAACTAAATAAAAAAAAAAATTCTAAGCTTATTGCCAAATCCTTTTTAGAATTAATCTGTGTGTGTGCAGCTATAGAGTTTTAAATAGACCAGAACATTAAGGGCACTGCCTAGTGTTCTAAATTTACATCCCAGTACTTGCCTCTTGCTTTGCCACCTGTCTGCTCTCTCACCCATGTACATTTCCTCCCTGTTTCTGTTTCTCTGCCCACCCTGTAGTTTAGCCTCCTCCTTCTAAGTAATTTTGCCCACCCTGTTTCTTTGTTTGCACTATCCTTACCTCCCCTGCCTGCCCCTACTTAATCCATCTCCTATCCTCTCCCCCTCAGGTGTGCCATGCCTGACCGAGGTGCAGACCACGCTGCTGGAGGAAAAGATAAAAGTCTGCCCTGGGAAGTGACCTGCGGCCCTGCTACTGCTAATTGGCAGATTCCAAGGCTTTTTTATCCTGCCAAAACTGCCACCTGGGATTCTCCGAACTCCAGCTCATTGCAGGGTCCAGAATCTACAGAAACAGCGGAATTAGGACCCACTAGTCCAGCCTGTGCACGAACCATGTTCTGGTGGCCACTTGGAGCTGAGGATTGGAAGCCATATACCCCCATGCGTTGGTGTTTGGCACCTTTGGACATTTTAAATTTTCAGTGCCAACACTCTGAATGGAGGATCTCAGTCTCACTGACTTCTCTCCTCATGGTCTCCATTTTACCTTGCTACATTAGAGACACTAATCAGCGCTGCTCACTCTGAGACTATCTTTATTTTTTGCAAACAAGAAATGCAAAGCTCCCCCACTGTTTCTCTCCTATCTCTCAATCCAGTTCAGGCCATATAGTGTTACAGTGCCACTGTGTAAAGTGATTCACTTGCTCTGAATGCACAGTGATCTCAGCCTTCTTTAGAATAAATTCTGTGTGAAAAGCTGAAGAGTTTTAAATTGACTTTCTACTGCACTCCCTAATATTCTAAGTTTACAGCCTAATCCTTTTTAGAATTAATTCTGTCTGAAAAACTGTAGAGTTTTAAGTTTATCAGTCCTTGTATTGCACTGCCTAGTATTCTAAGCTTATAGCCAAAACCTTTTTAGAATTAATTCTGTGTGTAAAGCTGTAGAGTTTTAAATTGACCAGACCTTTTACTGTACAGCCTAGTATTCTAAGTTTACAGCCCAGTCCTTGCCTCTCACTTTGCCTCCTCTCTGCTTTCACCCACCTACATCTACTCTGTTTCTGTTTGTCTGCCCACCCTGTAGTTTAGCTTCCTCCTTCTAAGTAATTTGCCCACCCTGTTTCTTTGTTGCCTGCCTCTACTTAATCCATCTCCTTCCTCTCCCTCAGGTGTGCCATGCCTGACCTGGGCTTGACATCACTGCTGGAGGAAAGCTACAAGCCTGCCCTGGGAAGTGACCCACAGTCCTGCTACTGCTAATTGGCAGACCCCAAAGCTTTTTTCCTGTGCTGAAACTGCAGCCTAGGAACCTCCAGACTCCAGTTCATTGCAGGGTCTAGGATCTATAGAAACAGTATGAATTAGGACCCTCTAGCCCAGCCTGTACTGAACCATGCTCTGGTGGCCCATCTGGAGCTCTGGATCAGAAAGCTGTATACCCCCTCAGGTACGTTGGTGTTTGGCGCCTTTGGACATTTTGAATTTTCAGCACTAACACTCTGCTTGGAGGATCTCAGTTTCACTGACTTCTCTCCTGCTGGTCTCCATTTTACCATGCTTCTTTAGAAATGCTTATCAGCACTGCTCACCCTGAGATTATCTTTATTTTCTGTGAAGCAAGAAATGCAAGACCCCCACACACACACACATTTTTGTCTCCTTATCTCTGAATCCAGTTTAGGTCATACAGTGTTACAGTGTCATGGTTTAAAGTGACTTACTTGCTCTGAATTCTCAGTTATCACAGCCCCCTTCAGAATTAGTTCTCTGTAAAAAGCTGAAGAGTTTTAAATTGACCTTTTTATGCCCGCCCTATTATTCTAAGTTTACAGCTGTATCCTTTTTAGAATTAATTCTGTGTGAAAAACTGTAGAGTTTTAAGTTTATCATACCCAGTACTGCACTGCCTAGTATTCTAAGCTTATAGCCAAAACCTTTTTAGAATTAATTATGTGCATAAAGCTGTAGAGTTTTAAATTGACCAGACCTTTACTGCACTGCCTAGTATTCTAAATTTACAGCCCAGTCCTTGTCTCTCGCTTTGCCACCTGTCTGCTCTCTCACCCACCTACATTTCCTCTTTTTCAGTTTGTCTGCCCACCCTGTAGTTTAGCCTCCTCCTTCTAAGTAATTTTGCCCACCCTGTTCTTTGTTTGAGCTAACCACACCTTTCCTGCCTGCTCCTACTTAATCAATCTCGTTTCCTCTCCCCCTAAGGTGTGCAGTGCTTGACCGAGGTTCAGACCTTGCCACCAGAGTAAAAGCTACAAGCCTGCCCTGGGAAGTGACCCGCGGTCTGCTACTGCTGATTGGTAGACCCCAAGGCTTTTTTCCCCTGCTGAAACTGCCACATGGGATCCTCTGAACTAAGGTTTATTGCAGGGTCAGAATCTACAGAAACAGCTAAATTAGGACCCACTAGCCCAGCCTGCATTGAACCACTCTCTGGTGGCTCACCTGGAGATGTGGGTCAGAAAGCTGTATACCCCTCAGCTGTGCCATGCCCACCCGGGGCTCGAGCCTTGCTGCCAGAGGAAAAACTACAAGCCTGCCCTGGGAAGTGACCAGCGGTCCTGCTATTGCTGATTGGCAGACCCCAAGGCTTTTTTCCCCCGCCAAAACTGCCACCTGGGTTCCTCCAAACTCTGGTTCATTGCAGGGTCCAGAATCAACAGAAACAGATGAATTATGACCCACTAGCCCAGTCTGTACTGAACTATGCTGTGGTGGCCCATCTGGAGTTGTGGGTTGGAAAACTGTATACCCCCTCAGGTACATCGATGTTTGGTGCCTTTGGACATTTTGAAATTTTACTGCCAACACTCTGATTGGAGGAGTTCAGTCTCACTGACTTCTCTCCTGCTGGTCTCCATTTTACCTTGATTTGTTAGAGACACTTATCTGCGCTGTTCACCCTGAGACTATCTTTATTTTTTGTAAAGCAAGAATTTCTTTTTTTTTTAGTCTACTTTCCCATTTGCAAATTATACTGCAAAGCCACTAGAGGGCAACAACAGCAGTCTCTCCTGTTAAAGGGGTGACACCTAATATTTACTCCTTCCTCTTCTGCTCCAGCAGACCTGGGACACCGCTCTTTCTGAGGACCATCCCTGGGGCATGAGCAGAGGTTCCTGCCTGTTTCTCAGGGCGGACCATGCTCACCCTCTAAAGCTGCAAAACTTGAATGGCTGCCCCCGCTCTGCTTCCATGCTGGTGGAGCAGGGCCAGAAACAGGAACAAAAGCTACAGACCAAGCCTCCCACACCAGATAGCAGCATTGAGCCACCCCATTGCTTTGGCCTCAAAGTGTAGCTCCCCAGGTACATCCAGCGCCAAAACCACCTCTCAGCCAACAAAGGATTTTGAACTTCTGGCACCTGAGCGCTGATTGGCCTAGGCCTCCAGTGACTCTCTGGGATTGGCTGGCACTTGTGTTTCTGCTCTCTGCCTAAATTTCTATAGACATATCATAATTCCTTTTTGGCTACCTTTGCTCCTCTTCCTAGCCCTCTGTGTGATAATTACACTCACCTATGTAAACATGGCTCTTTGTTACATGTTCAAGATGCTTCCATTACTCCTACTATGCCTTAATTAGGTTGCTATAACTTTCCCAGGATCCTATCTCTTTAGTTCTTCAAACAACCTACATGCCGATTTCAGTTTCTCTAACTTAATTACTGCATGTCAACCTATGCTTGCTTTTAAGTACCTCCTATTCTCTAAGGTCTGTACCTTTTATGCAGTGACCACGCTTAAAAAATGCCTGTCGAGCCATGAAGTTCCTTCACTGTTTTGCTATTGAAAACTATGGTTCCTTGCTAGCTTAGCCATCCTTCATGCAGAGGACGTCAAAATGAACCTGGGTCCACCTGTCCTCATCTCCCTGGCTGACATCTTTGCAATTTCTAGCAAGGGGCTCATCATTGCCCATTTGAACATCAGAAGCCTCTCCCAAAATTTCACTGATCTTGAGGCTTGGGTCAGTGTCTACAAGCCTGGCATACTCTGCTTGTCTGCAGCGTGGCTAAAGCCAACTATCCCTGACTCAGTATGCTCCCTGACTAACTACTCCCTTATCCGTAGGGATAGACTAGCCTCAAAGTGTGGCAGAGGGGTTGCCATATTCTATAAAGACTATCTAAACATCACAGACTCCCCGTCTTCAGCATTCTCTGCCTGTGAGTCCCTTCACGCTACTCTCAGGGAGCCAAATAACTCCACATTGTCAGTGCAAATTGGGGCACTGTAGGAGAGTAGGAATTATTTGATCAGATCTCTTTGCATTTCAGACATAATGAGGTCATTATATTGAGTGGCCATAACCAAAACTGGCTGGGGACTCCCCATAGCATGCTGCTCTCTCTGGTACAAAATTATAACCTTCACCAGCTATTAACTGAGCCTACCAGAGTTACTTCTTTATTAAAATCCTCTACCCTTATTGACTGGGAACTGGTAAACTGTCTGGATCATGTACATCAAGCAGGCATCTTGGCAGATTCACTTACTGATCATTCCCCTGTCTTCTGCATCTGGGGTCCTGAGGCTGCTCTATCCCCTTCACCGCACTATGTCACCTTTACAAATTTCACCAACCTGGATATTAAGGCTTTTTGGCATGATGTTGCAAGGATTAACTGGTCTGGTATTCATCTTTACCGTAATGTTGAGTCTGCACTAAGTATCTTCCTTAAAGATCCTGGCTGTCCAGGACAAGCATTCCCCCAAGGTGACACGGAGGGTGACGGGCAAACAAGAGCAATGGCTTCACAAAGACTTGCTGAAAAATCTATGTTCTGGAGACAAATGCTGGAAAAAGTACAAAGTCTTGGGGCTACAAGCTGACTATGCTCCCTACAGAACTCTGTATAACTTCTGTAAAAAACAGGTCAGAAAAGCTAAGAGTGCCTATTGAAAATACTTGCTGTTAGGCTGTGCTGGGGACCGTAGGAAATTCTGGGCCCACGTCAAGACCTTTCTTAGTGCTTTCCAGTCAACTACCCCAGTGACATGGTAGTAAATGGAGTACATTGCAATGACTCCAACACCATAACTAATTCCTGCAATTGAATGTTCTCTTGAACCTGTTTCAGTATACCTCTGCCTTCCCATCACCTCAGGCACCTCTCTGCTTTCAACATCAACACAGTTCACTACCTCCAGCTATCCTTCTCAACAAATGTCTAAAAATTACCCCATTCCATTTCAAGGCAATCTCAAGGACTGAGGTCTTTAAACTATTACGGACTATCTCTGACAACACTAGCTCTGGATCAGATACACTTGAGCCTCGGCTCCTGAAACTAGTAGCACCATACATAGCCTCCCCTCTGGCTAAAATGTTCACGATGTCTCTCTCCAACAACAAAGTTCCTGAACTCTGTAATATTGCTTGTGTAATGCCTGTCTCTAAAAAAGGTGATCCCAAGAAGATTACTAACTACAGGCCTATAACCATCCTATCAGTCCTAAGTAAAATTATGGAAAAACTTGTTGCAAATTAAACCATTTACTACCTCACAAAGTACAGCCTTCTCTCTGAAACCCAACATAGTTTCCGTAAAGGTCATAGTACCTCCACAGCTCTTCTCAAATTCACTGCTGATGTGCTTACCAATACAGATGCTGGCCAGCTGACAGGGGCAGTTTTATAGACCTTACGAAGTCCCTTGATCTTGTTGATCACCCCTTGCTCCTCTCCACTCTTTGCAGTCTGAGCTTTTCACCCTAATTGTTGCTTGGTATGGAAGCTATCTATCAAATAGAACTCAAATTGTGAAATTCAATTCCTCCTTATCTGATGGTGCTACCATCAATATGGGAGTCCCCAAGGGCTCTATTCTGGGACCTCTTCTTTTCTCATTTTTTATCAATAAAATAGCCAAGGTTTTTCTTTCATGCTCATCTATTCTCTGTGTGGATGATCTTGTACTCTATTCAAGCTCTGATAAGGACACCAGCATAAATGCATCCCTTTCTTCAGATTTCACAAATGTCCGAAACTGGCTTTCTGTGCATAAGCTTGTACTTAATGTTAAGAAAACCCAAGCAATGTTACTTGGATCTGCCCCTAAATGTAGGGCATGTCAAACTCCCCTGTTGGTGCAAGACCACAGTGGCGCACAACTAGAATGTGTTACATCTTTTAAGTACCTGGAAATTCTTCTGGAACAATCCCTGGACTTCAGCCTACATATTTAAGTACCTCAGTGGAACCAACAACATCCAAGAGGGTAGCATCTTTCAGAAAAAGAGATGTGCAAGGATAAGGGGGCACAATTTGAAGACAGAGAGGGGACAGCTCAGAGGCAATGTAAGGAAGTATTTTTTCACAGAGAGGGTGGTGGATGCATGGAACAGCCTTTCTGAGGAGGTTGTGGCATCTAAAACTGTGGGATAATTCAAGAATGCATGGGACAGACATAGGGCAGTTCTTGTGGGGGTAGGAAGAAATAGGCTGTTGGTTAACTAGGATCTGCAGCTTATCCAGTAGGCAGGGAAATGGGCAGACTAGGTGGCCAAGTGGTCCTTATCTGCTGTTAAAGTCTATGTTTCTATGCCCCCTACAGACTTGATACACCCAACTGAACACAAAGTTTCACACCGCGGTGGGCCGGGTGTGACAGGGGCCATGCCAGCATGCCACGTGATTCTCAAAGCCACAGAGTGTTGCACACAGTGGCTGGCAGCAACGTGTCATACTGGTGTTAATTAGCTTCTCTGATGTAATCTTCTGTTATATTTTAAATGTATATGTTAAACCAATGAGAATTATTTCTGCTTTTTCAATATAATCTGGTGTTAATAGTATGGGATATTTGAAATAACTGCCACAAAGCTTCTGAAGAAGGACCTGGTTGGTTTGAAAGCTAGAGCACTTTGTTCTTTTCTGTAACATCCATGTTGGTCCAATAAAAGGTATCAAATCATTTGTTTCTGGATCTGTACTTAAAAGGACCAATACGGCACCTACAACATTGTTTTGCATCACCGCTCATAAATAATTTCTTCCATTCACTGCTGACCAAATTAAAAGAAAATGAAGCACAAGCAATACAACCGCTTCTCCATCTCACTAAAATGGTAAACTCCACAAACTGTCTTAGTTTAAAGAGTTACAATGGGGGGTAGGGAGAATGGCTTTGCTGGAGGGGAAGGGAAACAGCAGATGGATCACCACAGAAACAGGACTACTTTACAACAGCAAGACTTTAACTTAACTTTTTTCTGTATTTTATTAATGTATTTTTAATTTTATTTATTTATTTTTATTTGTATTATTCATTTTATTTAATCCCATATATAAATGCCACAGAAAGACCATTTTCCTAAATGCAATAATACCCTCCAGGGTGGGAGGTATGGGCAATATCAGACCTTCCAGGGGCTAAAAGGCCCTCCGCCTGCGGCATTGGGCTTCATTACGCCCTTGGGTGGTCCGGTATTGCCCAATACAGCCTATCCTGTTAGGTATTATTGCTTGCTTCCTGAAGCCCCAGCAGTAATCTTAAATTCCTTAAACACCTAAAAATGAAGGGAAACAACAGTGAACAGATACAGAACTAAAAAAAAATAGTTGTGGTTTTATTTAGAGAAATGTGACCTGTTATATTGGTTAGAATCACTGACTATCTACAGAAAAATAATGTTTGGTATGATTAATCCAGGTTTTGGGCTTCTTGAAAGGTGTGTAACACTATCTACATGGAAAGTATGGATGTTATTTGGCATCATGGTGAACTGATTTATAATAGTCCCTTTATGTAAGTGTAAGGGAGTGTTACTGCTCCTTTAAATGTTTCATAGTTTCTACAAGCCTCAGGTCCTCCTGATCAAAGCCTTTTAAGGAGATGCACAGCTAGAGGAAAAACAGTAGCTCTTTTCTGATAGGCTGCTGATAGAAAAGAAAGAGTTGCCATAGGTTTGGTTTCCAGGGCAACTGTCACTGTGGGACAGTGCGTTGGATGTAACAAAGTGAGTTTCATCCGTTTGCTGAAAATAACTTTGTATATGTGTAAGGTCTATTAGACAGCACTGAGAAGTGGAATTCAACTTTCTCTCTGTCTAGAATGAATCCATCTGAAAGGGGGGGGCATTGTTTTGTTAGCCATTCACTGGAGAGAAATGATAGCCAATTAGAAATCTTATTTCTGATTTGGTTTGGAAATTGTCACATCTCCACTTAGATATGTATTTAAAAAAAACACTTCAATTGCTTTCATAAAAAAAACTCAGTACAGTTGCTCTCACATGGGATACAAGGTAGATGTAATAGATAATTATACAGAAGTATACAGTGACCATATCACATTTGAGAATTCTGCAATTGAAGACAATCCTGGAGTATTTTAACATTTTCAACAAATACCAGAACAGAACCAAAGACCATCTCTCCCTTATTATGCCTTTTTCTGCAATCACTGAAACTGAAAAGGCTCCAAAAGTAAGCAAAGTAACCCCACATAATATGACGTAGTGCTCTTACACCAACAAAGAAACAATACTGTAATATATAGCATCAGCGTGCAATCTTGCTTATATATTAATGGGAGTATCACTACATAAAACATGTACAGCTTTAAAGTAAAAACTGCAAACAGAGCCACGGTACAGCTCATTAATAGCCTATAGTCATTTGGGAGGTGAGATGGGAACATCCTACATCCAACCAAAAGAGTACCTATTTCCATTACAGTGTAAATCTTTATGTGCATGGATTAATGTCTGAAAGTAATCTACTATTCAGTCAATAGTGCCTGAAATGGGAACTTTTCAGAACCCCATCCACACCATGGTGTATTCAAAATAACTATTTATATGATAAGGAAACTTGGCTGTGTGGGTTTGGCCACTTTAATTACTTTTAATGATACAGCAAAGTTTAAACAATAACGTTGGTCCAACATACTGTCACAGTAATCAAAATGTTTGAAACAGACCTCCCACTCTATTTCAGTGGCAGGGAGCTACAAGACGCAGTCTCTGGACAGTAGGAGGGATAACCAGTTTAAACATTTAGGCCCAGATATTCAAAAGAGTTGAGCCAAGCGCAATAGGGTTGCGCTTGCACAAGTCCGAAATTGCGCCATTCTGCGATATTCAGCAGGAGGCAGTTGCGCCACCGAAAACATGCTGAGCAACAGCGCAATGATAATGAAGGCATGCGCAACCGAAGGGGGAGGAACCATGCATAAATGGCGCAGTGTGATATTGAAAGACTTAGGCAATGCACAACAGTGGAGCAAGCGGAAGTTGCGCCACAGCGGAAATGAGCCAAAATAATAAGGAGCAAGGAAGAGGCGCAAGAACGCTATAGGGAAGCCACATGAGGCAGAGAGAGAGGCAGGGACAGGGAAAGTGGCAGAAAAGGGCAGGCGAGGGAAAACCACAGCAGAACAGAGGCACAGGGAAGGTGTGGGGAGCCACACAACCCAGAGGCCAGCACAGACAGGTGTACCCGGTGCAGGGAAGGTGTGTGGAGCCACACAATCCAGAGGCCAGCACAGACAGGTGTACGCGGTGCAGGGAAGGTAGCAGCCAGGACAGGAGGCCAGCACAGACAGGTGTACCCGGTGCAGGGGAGGTAGCAGCCAGGACAGTGGGGGGAACAAAGCAACAGCAGCTGGGGAGGTACGCAAGCCAGGGACATGGCCAGTGCCACCTTCCACATGGAGGCTGTAATGAGGGGGGTGAGAAGGTGGGTGGCAGGGGGACGTGGCCATGGAAGGGCTCATCGGCTGTATGCCCCCAACAGGCAGTACCAAGCCCGCACCAGCTTTGAGCTGTACACAGATACTGAGATTGTGGGCTGGTACCGCCTGAACAGGGCAATACTGAGGCGGCTCTGTTAGCTGTGCAGTGATGTGATGCAGGCACCCACACGACGGAGTCATGCCCTGTCAGTGGAGACAAAGGTAACAGCCTGCATGTGCTTGCTCACCATGGGTACCTTCCAGAGACCAACTGGGGACACCACAGGCATAACCCAGTTGACCACGTCACGCAACCTCACCCAATTCCTCAGCGCACTGCTGCCACATGCTGAGGAGCACATCCATTTCCCCAGCACTGTGGCGGAGTGCACAGCAAACATTCAGGAGTTCTACAGGGTAGCACGTATGCCTGGCATGCTAGGGGCAATAGACTGTACCCATGTGGCCATACGCACACCACCTGGTGAGGAAGGGGACACATACATGAACTGCAAGGGCTATTCCAGCATCAACTGCCAGGTGGTGTCCAATGCCAGTAGGCACATCATCAATGTCTGTGCCACGCACCCTGGGGGAGCACACAATTCATACATCTGGCACCAGTCGGCACTGTGCCACCGATTTGAGAGTGGGGACATCCCCACAGGACACCTAGTGGGTGAGTATGCAAACCAACTGGAAATATCTAGGGCCTGGGGGGGCATGGCCAGAGGTGCCATGGGTGTGGCCTACAGGGAGTGGGGCAGGCCAAAGCTGATCATGAAACTAACCTCCACCCTCTGCACACAAGTGACAGTGGATACCCACTCTGTCCCTGGCTGCTCACACCCTACCGGCGGCCCACAACCCCATCACAGCAATGCTACAATGAGGCACATGCCACCACATGCAATGTCATTGAGCTGGTGTTCAGGATGCTGAAGGCATGATTCTGTTGCCTGGACACCTCTGGCAGTGCCCTACAGTACAGCCCCTCAAAGGCCTGTGGGATATTCCTGGCCTGTTGCATCCTGCACAACATGGCCAAAGAATGTGGGATAGCCATACAGGTCGAAGAGGGGGACAGCGATGGGGACGATGGGGACGTCAGTGATGATGGTGATGGACAGCCTTCCCCTTGGCTGACAGGACCCCCAACTGATCTGGCTGGCACAGCTGCATCAGGACACCATCACAGAGGAACACTTCAGCCAACCTAGGTAAGTCATGGGGCCATGTGCAACCACAAGTGGCCAAGGCACAACCCACAAACACGCATGGAAACACACCAGGGGTGCATGCTGGCAAAGGAAGTGGCAGGGCACAGAAGCACACACACACACAACCAGGGATGGGTGAGGATCAACACGCCACATGGACGGACACACACACGCACACACACAATGCACCAAACGTGCACAGAGGGCAGGAGGCACACCGACCCAGAATGCCAACCCTAGCAACACACATATCCACAGGCCACCATGTCCACTGTCTGTCCATGTGCATGTGTCAGATGCTGGGCACCATCGCACTTTGGTGTACAGCGCAATGCAGGCATCATCATGCACACGTACCTGCGGAAAGTAACCAGGAGGGTATGCAGGTCGACCATGTGTCTGCGTGCAGGTCCGGGTACCCACCCGTGCACTGCCCACCAAAACACACAATGCACACAGGGCAGCACCAGACAGTGCCCGTGCTGGGAGAAAGGTCAGTCTCATGGCACAGTGCCACGGCTGCCTCAGATGCATGGGTGGCCCTGCCGAGACCCGCCAGCACTGGCAGGCTGACCACAGGCCTCATGGGGTGGCATCGATGGTCCCCAAGGGGTTCCACTGCACGAATGGACTGTGCCTGCACAGGGGTCTGCAGCACACCGAGCATGCCTGCACCAGGAGTGCTCGGGATGCCCACAGCTGAACCCAGCATCGACAGGGTGGGAGTCGCATGATGTCGGGAATGGGGAGTGGAGAGAGCACTGCATGGTGTGTGCGTCGCATGGGCACCTAACTGTGTGCCCATTGAGGCCATGACAGCAATGAACACCTGTGCATGCCTGTCAATGGCAGCAGTCACATCCTCCCACAAATGGTCTATCCATGACAGAATCCTTTCAGTGTCCCTGCTGCGATGCTCCTCTGCCCACTCCAGAGCCACACACAGTGCCTCCACGGACGTTGCAAGCCGCATCTGCTGCTGGACCAATGCCCACAGTAGGCGGGTGTGCTCATCCAAGAGGTCATCTGCCTCCTCGGCATCCTGTCCCTCAGGGTGTGCACGGGCCTGATGTTCAGCACCCCTTGAGAGTGGCTGCTGCACACCAGGATCAGGTATGGGCAAGTCCACAGGCAGTGCACAGACGCCGCCGCTGAACCCTGAACCCCCAGTCCCGGTGGGTGACTGTTGCTGCTGCCCCTCCGGCTGCTGTGCCCAAGGGCTCAGTAGTGCCACCGCAGTGGCCGCAACAGTCCCACTGTCCTGACCAGACACCAGTGCTGTCCCACTGGTGCTGACAGGCACAACCTGGGACTGTGCTGACACACTGGTGCCTATGGCAGCACCAGCCACAGTAATGGGTGTGAGCTGACCTGCTGCGTGTCCAATGTGTGGCACACATGTGTTACTGCCCATGATGGTTGTGTCATCATCACTGATGTAGGTCTCTTCCCCAGCCACAGCCACAGCATGCTAGCATCCATGGATGCCAGAACACTGAGACACAGGAAGGGCTACCCCCCACACCTGTCTCAACGACATCAGTATGGACAGCCAGGTGGCCCCACTGTTGTGCCGATCCACAGAAACCTGTGGAGGTGGATGGTCCAAACTCTAACTCTGGCCGACTGTCCGCAGTGGACAGGCCCACCAATGTTGACCCATGCAGACACTCAGGATCTGTAAGGGAAAGCAAAGTCATGTTACTGTGTGTAACCTAACCATCCCCCAGGGCACACCATGGCTTACCATGCAGAGATGGGCCACCACCCATCTGGAAGCCACCACCCAGAACTCCCTCTATGGCACTGTGGTGCATGCTTGCAACAAACCTGTCCTCTGCTGGTGTGAGCTGCACCACCTCCGGCTGTTCCCCGCCTGTTGCAGCACATGCCGCCTTGATGGCAGCCACCTTCTCCTTCACCCTCCTCCTGTCAGTACCCATCTTCTTCTTACACTCCTGCATGGAGCGCTGGTGGCTGCCATGCAGGTTCACAGCATGTGCCCCCTCCTCCCATGCAGCAGCATGGGCTGGAGGGGTGCCCCGCCGTCCACTGAGCAGTGGCTCCTGATCCAGGTAGGCCTCAAAAAGTGCCGTCGTGAAATTGGGCCTCCTCTTCCTCCCTCCACTGTTGTCCTCCTCACCCAGAACTTGCTCAGTCATTATTCAGCCTGTAAGGATGGCAGTGGTTACCTGTGACTGTGCAGTCCAATGCATGACCCTGAATCCACAGTCCACACTCCCACACAGCATGCAACTCACCAATACACTGCAGTAACCAACTATGGCCACTGCGCACTTTGTTGCAGTTTTATAGTGCAATCCATGCAAATTAGGTGAGGAGCAACTTTAATTAGATGCAAATCACGGTGCTGCACCATTGAATGGCTGATCGGATGATTAGCATTTGACGGCTGAATATCACGCTTTTGTGCTTTGCACAATTGTGTTGAACATGCTGAGCCAATGGTGCAGTTCCGTGGCATGCATAGTACACCTCACTGCGCATGCCCAGGCTGCTGACGCTGGCGTCTGCCACGCTGATGATGTGCTGTGCACGATGATCAATGCAGGGAACGGCCACCATTGTGCCAGTGGCACTATAGCGAAGGTCACTACATGGCGCTGTGACAATGGGCCTTCATAGACACAATGGCACAACTGCCCAATAGTCCACTGTGGCATTGGCACACAGGCAACCATTCGTGCAACATGCATAGTCATCCGATGGCACTGTGCGTGGCCTTGCACCAGAGACCCTTGACCCTGTGCCTGACCTTTGCCCCCCTTGGCGCCATGTGTCAGGCATGGGTGCACCTCTATCGTGCTGTTTGGTAGCAGCGCGATAGGGAATGGCAGCGCTGTACCACGCAGCATCTGCACGTGGGGGTACCGTGCTGCAGAGCACCATATTGCATACTATAGCCATTGGGATGGCACGCAGAAGAGCCCCTCAGTGGACAGCCATCGAGTTGGCAAATCTGGTGGCTATTGTCGAATCACACCATGGGCCTCTGTTTGGGGAGCAGCCACTGGACAGGGCCAGGACCCAGGTGTGGCAGGAGGTGGCCACTGCCCTGGAGGAGGCCACCAGATGAGGAGGAGGAGCACAGAGCAGTGCAGGCACCACTATGGGGACCTCAGGAGGAGGGAGCTGGAGCTACCAGCCCATCTGCGGTCGCGTGCCAGGAGGGGCACGGTGCCACATCCAGGTAGGGGTTCTGTCAATGCACTTGTATTGTCCATATGGGTAACAGTGTTGTATGTGTCCAGCACATAGGGGAGGGATAGTCTAGGGTTGGCTGTGGCGGTGTTTACAGGGTGTGGGGTGGGTGGGTGGGTGGCACACACATTGGGGCAGAGGGACCTTGCTTCAGGATTGTACTGATGTTCTTCTCTCCTTGTTCCCCCACAGGCATGGACGAGCATTGCAGACTGAGGGAGGAGCAGTGGAGGGAGGAGGACAGAGCATCCAGGTGGGATAAGGGCCATCACCGCCAACATGACTGGCCCGATGAGGGTGAGTGCCATAACTCCATGATTACTATTGCATGCTGTGTAACAGGGTGGGCAGTGGGGCATGGCCACCATCCATTGACACCACTGCCATGCACGCAACTTGTTACAGTCAGCACTGTCCAGTGACAATGTATGTCTGGGAGTGTGTCGATGGTGGTCCATGCCTGCACTGGGTACATGGCTGTGCCACTGCCTTTGCACCACATAGCCATGTCAGTAAATGGCCACGGTGGTGCTGTGCGTGACTGGGCCGGTGGGTGTGTGCAGTGTTCCACATGGCTGTATCCACCTGGGTGGGCAGGTCATGTGGACATGATCACTATGGGTGGTCACACACCATCACAGAGATATGTCCCATGGCCGTATGCCATGCACAGTGGGCAGGTTGTATGGGGCTGTGCATTCACACCTATTGACCTTGCTCCCTTATCCTAGGTACACGCCATCTCCAGGAGATCAGGGAGGCACTACTGGAGATCCTCCAGGTGGTACATGCATCGCTGGACATCCTCCGGAGGATTGATGACACCGGGGTCCTGCAGAGGCACCGTCCAAGATGGAGCCAGAGTGGGGAGTGGTGCTCCCGCTAGTTGTCCCTCAGCCTGTGTAATCCCCTAGCCCCTGGACCCACCTCACCCCCTCCTTTCCCATCCCATTTGTCCCCCTGCCCTTACCCACCCAGACCTTGTTTGTGGCCTCCCCACCTTGTATATATTTGTATATAGTCTTGTACATAGTTAACTTTTATATGTTTGGCAATACAGTTATTTTGATATGAATACTGTGGTGGTCTCTGATTTGCAGTGGGCTATAGGTGCTCAGCTGCAGTGGTGTGCATGGTGTCAGGGGTGGTGCAATCATGGGTATGTGTGTGTGTCCGTGGGGAAGTGACTATGGTGTGGGAATAGCTATCAGTCACTGTCTGTGGTGTGTGTGTTGCTCCCTGTGCACTGGATGACTGTGTGCAGTGGGTGTGGGAGTAGCTATCAGTCACTGTCTGTGGTGTGTGTGTTGTGCCCTGTGCACTGGATGACTGTGTGCAGTGGGTGTGGGAGTAGCTATCAGTCACTGTCTGTGGTGTGTGTGTTGTTCCCTGTGCACTGGATGACTGTGTGCAGTGGGTGTGGGAGTAGCTATCAGTCACTGTCTGTGGTGTGTGTGTTGTTCCCTGTGCACTGGATGACTGTGTGCAGTGGTCCATGGTGCATGCTCTGTGTCCATGGTACACCTGTCAGCCCATCCATGGCCTGTGCAGCTGACACACATGCATGTCTGTGACCTGCAGGGTCTGCTGGCATTTCAGTGGTGGCTGTCCATGCAGGGCAGCCACTGTACCCGTCACAAAGCTGGGTTGCCTCCTGTCACTGGTGTGGTGCATGTCTGCCTTGGGTGACACTGTCACCTCCGTGGTTGTTGTCCCACCTCCATGCTGTGGCTTGTGTGTGTTGCAGGGGATGTGCACCACTGTCTGTGACTTGTGCTCCAGGCATATGATGGTGGCGTAGGGGTCCACAGTGCCTGCGCAGGGTGGTTGGCACTCCTGTGCCATGGAGGACTGCAGGCTGTGTGTACACGGTTCCCATGGGCCCACACTGGGGACTTGGTTGCCCCACCACTGCGTCCCTGTGTTGTTGTCCCCTGGGTATGGGTGGGTGTTTGTCCCTGCACTGTGTTGCATCCAGTGTGGTGCATGCTTCCACGCACCACTGTGGGTGTCTGTGTTGGCTGTTGTGGCCAATGATGTGTCACTGGACTACTGTGCAGGGTGCTGTATCACTGGTGGTGGTGTCAGGGGCATGCCCTGTCCTGTGTGGGGTACCTCTTGTGCCGACACATGGTCGGTCTCTCAGCTGTGCCTCAGGGGGAATGTGCATGGTGGCACTGTGTCTGCCGTTGTTGTATTGCCGTGTGCTGCCACCCACTGCTGGGTGCTCATGGTGGGGCTGGCTTGTATGGTTCTGTGGTGAACAAGGTTGCAGTGTCACAGTGGGGGTGGTGGTATGCATGGGGTTTCCTGCAGTGGTGGTCACTGCTCATGGGGATTGTCTGGGGGTCACAGTGCAGGGTGTGCTGTGCACTGGGGGGTTGGTGTGGCATGAGGTGGTCTGCCCTCCTTCTGTGGCAGTCTCAGCTTGCTGGTGGGTGTGATGGGGCACCATGGCCTGGCTGTGGGTGGTTTGCTTGTATCCATGGGCCAGTGGTTATTCCAGCCCTCCCCCAGTTGTGCTGTGCTTGGGGTGTGGGGGGACAATGTCAGTTCTGCTGTGTGTTCCTGTGCCCATCTGTGGCATGGGTGGAGGGCCCCTATCTCCCTGGTTGTGCAGTTACATTGCTCTGCAGCTGGGGGGCTCCCTGCTTGCACTATGGTGCCTCTGGACTGCTCAGATGAACATCCCTTGTTGTGCCATAACGCATCATATCTGCTCAGCTTCCCCTCCCTAGTTGCGCTATGGCTCAGGTTGTGCGATATTCAGACGTTGGCTGTAGGCGCAATTTGGCTTGCTCCTTTTTTGAATATCACATCTGTTGTGCATGGGCACAGTAGACTTGTGCTTACTCCTGCTATTGCGCACTTTTTGGGCGCAGTTTGAATATCTGGGCCCAAATGTGCAACTGAAGATGAGTGTTCCATTCCCTATATTTTCAGGGTTCTCTGCATCCTTTGGGCTAGAGAATTCATATAATTCCCAACAGATATAACCCATAGTCTGGGTGGGGGTTGTGGAATTGGTATATTTTCCATGCAGATATAACTCTTAGTCTGGCTGGAGGCTGTGGAATAGGTATATGTTCCCACAGATATACCCTCAGTCTGGCTAGGGATTGCAGAATTGGTATATTTCCCTGCAGATGTAACCATTAGTCTGGCTGGGGGTTGCAGAATTGGTATATTTCCCTGCAGATATAACCCTTAGTCTGGCTGAGGGTTGTGGAATTGGTATATTTCCCTGCAGATATAACCATTAGTCTGGCTGGGAGTTGTGGAATTGATGCAGAGTAGTTCCCTGCAGATACAACTCTTAGTGTGACTGGGGGTTGTGGAATTGGTATATTTCCCTGTAGATATAACCCTTAGTCTGGCTTGAGGTTGTGGAATAGGTATATGTTCCCACAGATATACCCTTGGATCAGCGTTCTGTGTGCAAGCCGTAGTGTGGCATGGTTCCATCCGGTACCATGTCCCTGGAGTTTATAAGCAGTGCGCTGGGAAATCAGCTACTTGTGAATGACCAATTTCTGTTTAGCAAAGGAAAGGATTACAGGGAAAAAGTGTATTGAACATCCATGGAATATAAGTCGGGAAAGTGCATGGCAAGGGTGCACACCGTGGGGCAGAAGGTGGTCAATGTCCACAACCATGTGCCAGATTACAGGGCAACTGATTTCAGTGTCATGCGGTTCCTTCTTTTGGTGTCTCTGCTTTACATATACTGTATATGATGTCTGCCCTCCTCCACTATTTGTGCCACCTGGAGTTGGTTTTATGTATATAATTTGGAGTGGTGTGGGGGGGCTCTGCCCCCCGCATTACATCAGGGTTTTGTTTTCGGTTTGTCTGCTTCCTGACAGGTGGTTTCCACACAGTGGGCACTGTGGTACCACTTGTAGCAGGTGCTGATTGTCTCTGTGATTGCATTGTAAGTTGCTTCCAACTTGAATGATGCGCACTCCCTGTGCTGTTATTGCTCCCGGTGTCTTGATGTTTGGCCAGCTGCTTTCCACTCTAATGTGGGTGACCTGTGGATTGGTATATTTCCCTGTAGATATACCCATAGTCTGGCTGGTGATTTTGGGATTGGTATACCTTCCCAGCAGATATACCCTTAGTCTGGATGGGGGTTTAGGAATTGGTATACCTTCCCTGCAGATATATCCTTAGTGTGGCTGGGGTTATGGAATTGGTATGCTTCCTTGCAGATATACCCTTAGTGTGGCTGGGGTTATGGAATTGGTATGCTTCCTTGCAGATATACTGTTAGTCTGGCTGGGAGTTGGGGAATGAGAGATTATTTATTCAACTACATTACAGTTTTCTACTGCCATACTATAATATCAAGAGCCAAATGCACATTGCCAGACCACAGTACTGGAATATACCCTTTCTGTCACTGGCAGTCCATGCTCCCACCTACAGATATCATTTTGCAAAACTGGCAGACCATGGCCCTGCTGCGATATGTTTCTATGCTTATGGATAGGTGGGAGCACAGTGCCCAGAGGGTACAGTATGGATATGAGTATCATTACACTTTCTCAAAAAGAAGGGAAATTCATTGGAAAAAAACTCTTCTAATACATCAGTTAGGGTTTATTTCACACCAACAAAAGTCTGGAAATTCAATATTGGGGTTACCAAACCTACTAGGCCCCCCACCTTCCTCCACCCTGTACACACCAACAAGCATCAGGGTGAGCCTTGAGGTCATCAGCCCTAACTCTCATCTCATTACATTTGTAAGAAAGCTGAGATGGTACAGTATAGGAGAATGGGTGTGAGAGTTAGGACAGATGACCCCAAGGCACACCACAATGACTGTTGGTGTGTAGCGGGGGGGCTGTTAGGGTTAGTAAAACTAACATTGAATTTCCAGACTTTTGTTGGTGTGAAATCAACCCTAACTAATGCATTAACAGAGTTTTTTGCAATGAATTTACCTTCTTTTTGAGAAAATGTAGTTACCCATATCCATACTTTATGTGGGAGTGTGGGCCCTCTGGAACCTGCACTCCCACCTACCCATAAGCATAGATACATATCACAGGAGGGCCCTGGTCTGCCAGTTTTGCTAAATGGTATCCATAGGTGAGCGCGCAGACCCTCTGGGCCCTGTGCTCCCACCTACCCATAAGCCTTGAAATTTAACACAGTAGGGCCCTATGCTCCCAGTTTTGCATAATAGGGTTTTAAATAACTGCAAAACTGATTAGCACTTTCATGAGTAAAACTGCTAATCAGATGGGATAATGCATAGCTCATGTCTCAATTTGTTTAGCAACATAAACTGCTAGAAAATGCATATATATATATATATTTGCAGTTGATTACAATGAAGGTGCTAATCAATTTTGCGATTATTTAAAAACCATGCATAGTGGGATCTATAGTTGAGAGTGCAGGCCCTCTGGTCCCTGCACTCCCACCCACCCATAAGTGTAGAGACATAGTACAGGAAGGCCCTGTGCTCCCAGTATTGCAAGATGTTATACATAGGTGGGAGCATGAGCCCTCTGGGCCCTGTGCTCCCACTCACCCCCCTATAAGTATAGAGACAAAGTGCAGGAGGGCCCTGTGCTCCCAGTTTTGCATAATTGAATCCATAGGGAGGAGCACATTGTTGGCCCTCTGGGCCCTGCACTCCCACCCACCCATAAGTGTAGAAGCACACCTCAGAAGGGCCCTGTGCTCCCACTTTAGTATCAATGGTATGCATAGGTGGGAGTTCAGGCCCTCTGAACCCTGCATTCCCACCTACCCATAAGTACAGGCACGTAGTGCAGGTTTCGAGGCATTCCAAGTAACCCTTGTACTGCAAATCTGGCCATATCTCAGTAACCATAGCAATTTTGACAAAAAAAAATTCCTTTGCAGTTGTATTCATGATCTGGCCACCTCCACACCTGCTTAAAATCTTTATCTCAAACTGTTTTCGAGATATAGCCACCAAAAGGCAGTGCATACGTCACAATGTTATCCTATGGAAAATTGGTAACTTCAGAGTGCTGTAACTATAGAACCAGTGTAAATATTTTCACCACACCAGCAAAAGGCACATCTGTGGTGCAAGCCCTTGCTATCCTCTAAATTTTAGCCCAAAGTCATAACCATATTTTTCTATGAAGTGGCAAAGAAACTGTTTTGTGAGGCAGTTTACTCACGGAACTTTCGAGAAAGTACCATGGAACTTTCCCAAAAATGTGTGGAACTTTTGCACAAGTTCCACAGCTAAAATGGAGAACATTTTTTAAAAACATATTTCTGGGCATGCGAGTGAAAAACTAATGCCAGGGTCACGTTCCTAGGGCTGCGATTAGGTAAACCCAACTGTTGGTGTTTACCAAGGGCCAGTATTTTTTCAGCTACATCATTTTTCCTGCATCACTAACTGAAAACAAGATGGCAGTAGCACGAAAGTAGAAACCCCAAGCACAACAGCAAAATGGGCTTTCGTGAATATTTTCGTAGTGCATATATATTTTTCCCATAGGTTCTAATGGGAAATGAAAAAAAGTTTAATAACTTTTGACTGGATTAATTTTTTTTCACCAAACCTTCAAAAGGCACTTCCTGGACCCAGTCCCCATATACACTGAAAATTTCAAACCAGATGGACAAACCCTTCGGGCTGAGGAGGTGACCAAAGAATTCCACAACATTGAGGATTTTTCACATTTTTTCACACTCTGCAGCTCCACAACCACAAATCCAACCAGAACAAAACTTTCTAAATCCAGAGATCTATGCTACCAGAATGTGCATACAAAATTTCAGGCAAATCGGATGAACTGTTGCAAAGTTTTTAAAGTGCAAATGTTTGAATTTAACTTTAAAGTGCCTACTCAACCTTAACTATAGTGCCACTACTGTGGCACTGTAATATATGTATACATCACAAAAAAACTCTGTTAATGCATCAGTTGGGGTTGATGTTACAGTGCTAAAAGTTTGAAAATTTGATGTTAGGGTTACCACCCTTACCACACACCACACACCCACCCTACACACACCAACAGACATTGGGGCATGCCATGGGGTCATCAGGCCCAACCCCCACCCCCTTCCATGGGTAAGTAAACTGACACACTACAGTATAGCAGAATGGGGTGAGAATTAGAATGCATGGGACAGACATAAGGTTATTCTAATGGGGAGTAGGAGGAAGTAGGCTGTTGGTTAACTAGGATCTGCGGCCTATTCATTAGGTAGGGAAATGGGCAGACTAGGTGGGCCAAGCGGTCTTTATCTGCCATCAAATTCTATGTTTCTGTGTTTCTATGTTTGGGCTCATGACTCCATGGCATGCCCCAATGCCTGTTGGTGTATGTAGGGTGGGGGGCTGGTAAGGGTGGTAAATCTAACATCAAATGTCCATCCTTTTGTCACTGTGACATCAACTCTAACTGATTCATTAACTGAGTTTTTGCAAGGAATTTCCCTTCTTTTTAAGGCAGTGTAATGTAACTGTTAATGGGTATGTGTTTGTGGCAGTGCGGGTCCTCCAGGACCTGCGCTCCCTTCACAGTGCTATCTTCTGCCTAATGATATGCGTATGTGGGAACGTGGACCCTCTGAGCCCTGTGCTCCCACTTACAGGCACATCAGTGGGTCCAAGTCTTGCCACTCTGCACATTTCAGCAAAAAAAAGTGCTAGCCATTTGTTTGCTATGAAATGGAAAGAAATTGTCTCATTTGGCACCTTAACTTTACAAAATTCCGCTACCTTTGTAAACTCCCATATTTTAACATACACGACTTTCATGAAACTAAACAGTAATGTTGCAAAATCACCGACACTTTCATGGGAAAAAGGTAGTGTTGCAACACTAATGGTACTGTCACGAAACTAAAGAGTAGTGTTGCAACACTAATGGTACTGTCACGAAACTAAAGAGTAGTGTTGCAACACCACCGCCGTTTTTGCGAAACAAACTGGCATTTTCATGAATGGAGTGGTAGTGTTGCAACACTACTGGTACTTTCTCTAAAGTAAAGGCAATGTTGCAACACCAATAGCACTTCCCCAACCCACTTCCCAGATACAGGCATCAAAGGTGGTACAGCCACCGATATGTCACTAATGTGTCACATAGTTGCCTTTTGCTTCGTTATTGTAAAAAGTTACAATGCCACCATTGTAAATGTAGTGTAATGTAACTGGCATGTGGTTGTGGGATCGTGTGCCATCCAGGCCCTGCACTCTCCTAACACTTAAAATATTTGCATAGTGGAATGCGAATGTGAAAGCGCAAGCCCTCTGGGCCCTGCGCTCCCACTTATACATAAGTACAGGGACATAACACAAGCCTACAAACATGACAATAAACCCATGGAACACTAAATTGGCAATATCTCAGTAACCGTAGCAGCTATGAAAAAAAATTCATTGCAGTTGTAATCAAGACTTCAAAACCTATGCATGTGCTTAGTTCCTGTCCAGAGCGAAAAATCAGTATCTTGAATTGTTTTTGAGATACAGTCAGTGAAACATGATGCGGACGCTACCATGTTACCCTGTAGGACTGTAGGAAATTTATCAACGTCGGAACACTGTAAGTACGGCAGAATTGAATGATTTAGGACCAAACTAACAAAAGACACATCAGTGGAGCTAGGGCTTACCACCCTGCAAATTTCAACCCAAAAGGCCCAACCATTTAGGTACAGTGGAGTGACAAAGAATTCCTCTGCTTTTGGGTATTGTAGTGTCACAAAATTGTGATACTTTCGCAAAAAAATGCGAAAGGACAGGCACAACACTATCATGATTCATGAAAGTGTCACATCCATTCTGTCACAATTTTACAACACTACGGGGAGCTGATCTCACAAAAGATATTTTGGGGGGTTTACCCCTTAAAAAAGTTGTGCTGTGTAGCTCAGGGCCCGACTAGGTAAACACGACCGTCAGTGTTTTCCTAGGCCCACCCAAATTTGAACTACAACCATTTTTGTCTGTTGCTAACTGAAAACAAGATAGCGGCAACGAGAAAGCTTTTTGGCATAGCTCGACAACTTTTTTTGCTTTCACGAAAGCTATTAAATGCTTTCATGGTGAACATATATTTTTTTTCCATAGGCTATAATCAGACACTTTGAACTTCCATAACTTTTGAATGGATTAATATTTTTTCACCAAATCTTCAAAAGGCACTTCCTTAACCCAGTCCTCATATAGCCTGAACATTTCAGACCAGTAGGACAAACCATTTGGGCCATAGAGGTGAGCAAAAAGTTCAAAAAAGTTGAGGATTTTTCACACTTTTCAATGCTCCGCAGTTCTTCAACCGAACATCTGACCAGAACAAACATTTCCAGATCCAGAGGTCTATAGTACCACACTGTGCACATAACATTGCAGGCAGATCGGACAAATGGTTGCAAAGTTATTAAAGTGCAACATTTGGGGTTTAACATAGATGTGGGTGCACAACCTTAACTAATATATTCATTGCAAAAAACTCCATTAATGCATCAGTTAGGGTTGATAGTACACTGACAAAAGTTTGGAAATTCGGTGTTAGGGTTCCCAACCCCTACAATCCCATCCCCACCCACCCCACCGTCCTCACACCAACTGGCATCAGTGTGTGCATTGGGGTCATCAGCCTATCTCTCACCCCATTCCATGTGTAAAGAAGCTGAGGTGGTACAGTATAGGAGAATGGGGTGAGAGTTAGACCCTATCACCCCAATGCACACCCCAATCCCTGTTGGTGTGAGGAGGGTGGGGGTTGGGAATGGGGTGGTAGGTGTTGGTAACCCTAACACCAATTTCCAGACTTTTTGTTTGTGTACTATCAACCTTAGCTGATGCATTAATAGAGTTTTTTTGCAATGAATTTCCCTTATTTTTGAGAAAGTGTAATCTAACTAGTAACTGGTATGTGGTAGTGGGAACACAGGCTCTGTGCTCCCTCACATTACCCATTTTTTCATAATGGTATGTGTATGGGGGAATGAGGGCCCTCTGGGCCCTGCTCTCCCACTTACACATAAGTATGGAGCCATGCAGCAGCCGAATAGTACCGAAAAGGAACCTTTGTAACACTAATTTGGCAATATCTCAGTAACCATAGCAACTATGAAAAAAAATCCAATGCAGTGGTATTCATGACTTTGAAATCTCCACACATGCTTAGTTCACTTGTAGGTGAACTAAGCTGCAGAAAATGAAAAATCTGTATCTCACACCGTTTCCGAGACACGGGCGTCGAAAGTCACCGCAGGCACCACAATGTTAGGAAATGTCTCGACTTCGGAGCACTGTAACTGTGGGCCCATTGAATACTTTGAGACTAAACCACCAGAAGGCACATCTGTGGGACCAGGGCTTGCCACCCTGTAAACGTCATCTCAAAAGTTCCAACCATTTTGATGATGTAGGATGGCAAAGAATTGTTTTTGGGTTATGTTCTTTTGCAAATCACGAAAGTTTCACAAAATTTTGCGACAGAATGGGCATGACACTTTCGTGATTTACAAATGTGTTGCAACCATTCTGTTGCAATTTGCGACAGCACGAGGGGTCCGATCACCAAAAAGGCATTTCTGGGGGGGGTTCCCCAAAAGAAAGATAGCACTGTGATCCTCAGGACCTGACTAGGTAAACAAAACAGTCAGGGCTGGATATTCAAAAGGGTTGTGCCATGCGCAATAGGGTTGCTCATGCGCAAGTCCAAATTTGTGCCATTCTGCGATATTCAGCAGGAGGCAGTTGCGCCACTGAAAACAGGCTGAGCAACAGCACAATGCAAATGAAGGCATGCGCAACCGAAGGGGGTGGATCCATGCATAAAGAGCGCAATGCGATATTCAAAGGCTTGTGCAATGTGCAATAGTGGAACAGCTGGAAGGTGCGCCACAGCGGAAATGAACCAAAATAAAAAGGCTCAAGTAAGAGGCGCAAGAATGCTACAGGGATGCCAAGTGAGACAGACAGACAGAGAGAGACAGACAGCGACAGTCCAGAACAGGGCAGGCAAGGGAAGTTGTGTGGGCCATAGGCTGCAGAGGCCAGTGGGGGTACCCGGTGCAGTGGAGGTAGCAGTCAGGACAGCGGGGGTAACAGAGCAACATCAGCCAGGGGGGTCACAAGCCAGGGAGATGGACAGTGCCAGCTTCCACATGGAAGCTGTAATGAGGGGGGTGAGAATGCATGCTGCAGGGGGACGTGGCCGTGGAAGGGCCCGTCGGCGGTACGCCCCCAACAGGCAGTACCGTGCCCGCATCAGCTTTGAGCTGTACACAGATGTAGAGATCGTGGGCCGGTACCACCTGAACAGGGAAATACTGAGGCGGCTCTGTGAGCTGTGCAGTGATGTGATGCAGGCACCCACACAACGGAGTCACGCTCTGTCAGTGGAGACCAAGGTGACAGCCTGCGTGTGCCTGCTCGCCACGGGCACCTTCCAGAGGCTGATAGGGGACACCACAGGCATCACACAGTCAGCCACATCATGCATCCTCACTCAATTCCTCTGCGCACTGCTGCCACATGCTGCGGAGCACATCCATTTCCCCAGCACCGCGGCAGAGCGTACAGCAAACATGCAGGAGTTCCTCAGGGTATCACGTATGCTTGGCGTGCTAGGGGCCATAGACTGCACTCATGTGGCCATTCGCACACCACCTGGCCCCGATGGAGCTGCATATTGGAACAGGAAGGGCTATTCCAGTGTCAACTGCCAGGTGGTGTGTGATGCCACTGGGCGATAATCAATATCTGTGCCACACACCCCTGGCAGCACATTATGCCTTCATATGGTATCAGTCCACACTGTGCCATCGATTCGAAGTGGGGACATCCCCACAGGCCATCTAGTGGGTGAGTCGCATGTAGGAATTGCAAACGTGGGGCAAGGGTGGGAATGCCACAGGTGCTATGGCAGTGGCACACAGGGATATTGGCAATATGGACCTGAACATGATACTTATCTCCACCATCTCCACACAGGTGACAGCGGATACCCACTCTGTCCCTGGCTGCTCACACCATACCGGCGCCCCATGACCCCATCGCGGCAATGCTATAATGAGGCACATGCCACCACACGCAACAGCATCGAGCAGGTGTTTGGGATGCTCAAGGCATGCTTCCGATGCCTAGACACCTCTGGCGGTGCCCTACAGTACAGCCCCTCAAAGGCCTGTGGGATATTCCTGGCCTGTTGTATCCTGCACAACATGGCCAAAGACTGTGGGATAGCCATTCAGGTTGAGGAGAGGGACAGCGATAGGGACACCAGCGGTGCCGGTGATGATGGTGATGAGCAGCCCCCCCTTGGACGGCGGGGCCCCCCGACTCATCCGGCAGGCCCAGCTGCACCAGGACACCATCACGGAGGAGCATTATGCACGACACAGGTAAGTCAAGGGGCCATGTGCAACCAACACTGTCCAGGTGCAACCCACAGTCACACAGAGTAACACACCAGGGGTGCATGACGGCAAGGGGAGTGGAAGGGTCCAGGCACACAAACACACCATCAGGGAGGGGTGAACAGTCATATGGACACACACACACACACACACCAGGCACAAAGCGTGCAGGGCAGGTGCACAGCAGAGCAAGGAACAGACATGGCAAACACACAGAGATCCACAGCACACACCCACCACCTGTACTGTCCAAGTACGTGTGTCAGATGCTGGGCACCCTTGCACCTTGGTGTACAGTACAATGCAGGCATCATCATGCACACGCACCTGTGGACAGCAGTCGGGATGGTGTGCAGGTGGTCCGTGTGTCGGCGTGATGGGTAGGGCACCCACCTGTGCACTGTCCACCATGACGCACATTGCACACAGGGCAGCACCAGACAGGGCCCGCACTGGGAGACAGGTCAGTCATGTTGCACTGTGTCACGGCCACTGTGGATGCATGGGCAGCCCCACTGTGACCCAACAGCACTGGCAGGCTGAGCAGGGGCCACATGGGGTGGCACTGATGGACCACCAGGGGTCCCACTGCGCGATCACGACCTTGTCCGCTCAGGGGTCTGCAGCATGCCAAACATACCTGCACCAGGGGTGCTCAGGATACCCACAGCAGAACCTGGCATTGACAGGCTGGGTGTTGCATGACACCAGGAATGTGGAGTGGAGAGCGTACTGTGTGGGGTGCGTGGTACAGGGGCACCTGCTTGTGTGCCCAATGCAGCCACGACAGCGACCAATGCCTGGGTCTGCCTGTCAATGGCGGTGGTCACATCCATCCGCATTTGGACCATCTCTGCAAGGATCAGAGCACAGTCCCTGCTGTGCTGCTTCACAGCCATGCACAGTGCCTCTACAGACATTGCAACCCACCTTTGCTGCTGTACTGATTCCCGCAGCAGGCAGGTGTGCTCTTCAAATGGGTACTCTGCCACAACGGCATCCTGTCCCCCAGGGTATGGAAGGTCCTGATGCTCAACACCCCTTGAGGGTGGGCGCTGTTCACCAGAACCAGGAATGGGCATATCAAAGGGCGGTGTGCATGTGCCACCGATGGACACTGTACCCCCAGACCTGGTGGGTGACTGCTGCTGCTGCCCCTCCAACCGCTGTGCCCCAGGGACCACTCATTCCACTGCTGTGGCCGCAACAGTGCCAGACACCTGCACAGCCACCGGTGTTGCCCCGCTGGTGCTGACAGGCACAGTCTGGGACTGTGCTGACATGCTGGCACACACGTTGGAACCAGCTAGGCCCAGGGGCATGTGCTGGCCTGCTGTGTGTCCGTCATGGGACACACACGTGTCACTGACCATTGCAGTCCTTGCATCATCAATGGTGCAGGTACGTGCTACAGCCACAGTCACAGCATGCTGGCATGCTTGCATGCCAGACTGCTGAGACACAGGCTGTGCACCCCCCACACCTGACTCACCAACAACAGAGGTGGCAGCCAGGCGTGCATGCTGGTGCAGTGCATGCTGGCTGGCGACAGAGGTGGATGGACCCTCCTCCAACTCCAGAAGGTCTTCCTCACTGCCTGGTCCCACCACCACCATCCCCCTGAAGATGAACAGGATCTGTAACAGAAAGTGAGGATATGTGAGTGCATGTGAACAACCTTCCCCCCCAACACCACCACCATGTCATACCGTGCAGTGATGGGCTTCCACCTGTCTGGAATCCACCTCCTGGTACACCCTCAATAGCACTCCACTGCATTGATGCAGCCAGTTGGTCCTCAGCCGGGGTCAGCTCTGCCACCACTGGCTGGCCCCCGCCTGTGCCAGCACGTGCAGCCCTGAGGGCTGCCACCTTCTCCTTCACCCTCCTGCGGTCTGTCCCCATCTTCTTTTTGCATTCCTGCACGGAGAGCTGGTGGCTTCAGTGCAGGTTCACTGCCCAAGCTACCCCCTCCCATGCAGCCGCACAGGCCTGAGGGGTGCCCCCGCCGTCCACTCAGTAGTGGCTCCTCTTCCAGATAGGCCTGGAAGAGGGCCTCTGTCTCCGCCATGGTGAAGTTGGGCCTCCTCCTTCGCCCACCATCCTCACCCTCACCTTGGCTCTGCTCGGTCATGTCGGTCTGTATGGGTGGAAGTGGACACCTGTCACTGTGCAGTCTACAGCGTTATCCCATGACCATTGGCCAGAACATCACACAGCATGCAACTCACCTCTCACCTGCAGTAACCAAATCTGGCCAGCACAGCCCAATGTCATGTATTCATAGCGCAATGCATGCAAATTAGGAGTGGCGCAACTTTAATGACATGCTAATCGCGCCACTGTGCCTTTGAATGGCTGATCAGATCATTTGCATGTGTCGGCTGAATATCGCGCCGTTGCGCTTTGCGCAATACGGTTGAGCTGGCTGAGCCAATGGTGCATTTCTGTGACTGTGTGGTACACTGCATTGCACATGCCCAGGTAGCTTACGCAGGCATCTGCCACACTGATGACGTGCTGTGCATGATCAGCTATTCAGGCCATGGCCACCATTGTGCCAATGGCACTACAGCACTGGTCACCATATGGCGCTGTGGCAGTACTGCGCAATAGTCCACTGTATGCTTTAACGCAGGTGTCGATCGCCCAGGATGTGTGGACGTCCAATGGCACTGTGCGTGGCCTTGCGCCACTGACCCATGACCTTGTGCCCGACCTTTGCCCCCTGGCGCTGTACATCTGCCATGTGTACGGCTCTATCACGCTGTTTGGTGACAGCGCGATGTGGACCGACGGCGCTGTCCAAACAGCACGATAGGCAGTGATGGAGTTGTATTGTGCAACATTTCCACGTGGGGTTGCCACGCTGTGGAGCGCCATATTGAAACTGTACATTTTGAAAATGGCATGCAGGAGAGCACCACAATGGGGGGCTTTGGAATTAGCTAACCTGGTGGCTGTGGTGGAGCCTCACTATGGCTCACTGTTTGAGGGAGTGCCCCTGCAGGTGCCATGCACCCATGTGTGGCAGCAGGTCACCGCTGCCCAGGAGCAGGCCACTGGGCAGAGGAGGACCCTGGAGCAGTGTAGGCACCGCTACAGCGACCTGCAGAGGAGGGAGCGTGCTCTGCTTGCGTGCCTCAGGTCACGTGCCAGGACGGGCATTGTGCCCAGGCCAGGTGGGTGTGCTGTGTATGCACCGGTATTGTTTGCATGGGTGACTGTGTAATGTAATCTGCGCATGGGGGTGGGTTGGGCTGTGGTTTGCTGTGAGGGTGTTTGCAGGTGTGTGCTGTTTGGGTCTGGTTGTGTGGGCAGGCACACTCAATGGGGCAAGGGGCTGTATGCTTTGGGATCTCACTGATGTGTTTCTCTTCCTTTGTCTCCCACAGGCGTGGAGGTGCTGAGGCAGGCACAGCCTGAGGCCTGGGATGGCGGTGCCAGGG
The DNA here is from genome assembly GCA_016271365.2 of Neoceratodus forsteri. Taxonomy (NCBI): domain Eukaryota; kingdom Metazoa; phylum Chordata; order Ceratodontiformes; family Ceratodontidae; genus Neoceratodus; species Neoceratodus forsteri. The sequence continues at coordinate 547,426 of JADMNL010000026.1, forward strand.
TGGCTGGCGGAGGAGGTGTGCAACAGCCACAGCCACAGCAGCAGCAACAGCAGCAGCCGCAGCCACAGCAGCACCTGCTGCAGCGGCTTGATGAGGGTGAGTGTCATTACATCATGGATGCTATTGCATGCTGGGGGGGTCACGGACACCTTCCATGGACAACACTATCATGCATGCAACATGTGACAGTCATCACTGTCCAGTGGCACTGCATGTGTGTGTGTGTGTGTGTGCATCACTGGTGGTCATGCATGTACCAGGCACATGGCTGTGGCACTAGCATCCCACCACGTAGCCATGTCACTGGGCAGCCTTGGTTGTGCTGTGCTGGACATGGGTGGTGTGTGTGTGCAGTGGTACACATGGCCATTGCTGGCTGGTTGGGCTTGTCTTGTGCACGGTCACTGTGGGTGGGTGCAGTCCATCACAGGAGCGGGGCACTTGGCTGTATGCCATGCATGATGGGTGGGATTCAGGGATGTGGACAGTCACAGCCATTGACTCTGTTCCCTTGTCCTAGGTATCTGGATCCTGCACTTGTTGGAGCAGGGCATGCAGAGGCTCACACAAGTGGCGATGGACACCCATGCATTACTCCTCGACCTACAGCAGCATGGCATGCGGCACCGGAGGAGGCCACAGGCACAGCGCCAGGCGGGAGGAGGGCAGGATGCCAGGTGGTAGCCAGTCATCAGCGGACCCCACCTTCCCTCTCCCAGTTGTTCACCCCTGCCCCTTACCCACCCCTACCTCATACCCATATCCCCAACTCTGCCTTGTACATATGTTTGTGTTTGTTGTTCTCGTTATGCTTCTTAATTACATTTATATTTTGATATGAATGCTGTGGTGGTCTCTGATTTGCAGCTGGCTATCGGTGCTCAGTTGCAGTGGTGTGCATGGCGTCAGGTGTGGTATGGTCATGAGTATGTGTGTGCGGGTGTGTGGGCCGGTGTCTCTGGTGTGGGTGAGGCTTCCACTCAGTATTGCTGTCTACTGCCACCCACTACTGGGTGGTCATGGTGGGTTTGGCTTGTGTGGTTCTGTGGTTCACGAGGTTGCAGTGTTCCGGGGGCCCTGGGGATTCCTGCAGTGCTGATCATTGCGCATGGGTGATGTCTTGGGGTCACAGTGCTGGGAGTGCTGTGCACGGGGGGGCCGCTGGGCACTGGGGTGTTCCGCCCCCTTTGTGTGCCAGTCTCGGGTTGACGGTAGGTGTGCTGCAGTAGCACACCGGGATATGCTTTGTTTGCTTGTCCTCATGGCCCAGTGGCTGCTCCATCCCTCCCCCAGTTATGCTGTGCTTGGGGTGAGGGATACATTGTTGGTTCAGCAGTGTGTCCCTGTGCCCATCTGTACCATGGGTGGTGTGCCTCTGCCTACCTCCCTGGTTGTGCAGTTCCATTGCTATGCTGCTGGGGGTGTCTTTGCTTGCCCTATAGCGCCTCTGGACTGCTCAGCTGGGCTGGCCTTGTTGCGCTATGGCGCATAATTTCTGCTCAGCTTCCCCTTCCTGGTTGCGCTATGGCGCAGTTTGTGCGATATTCAGATGTTGGCTGCTTGCGCAATTTGTCTTGCTCCATGTTTGAATATCGCGTGTGTTGTGCATGTGCGCAAGTGACTTGCGCTTGCTCCTGCTGTTGCGCACTTCTTGGGCACAGTTTGAATATCCAGCCCTCAGTGTTTACCTAGGAGGTCCCAAATTTAAATGCCAGGCATTTTTCCTCTCTCGCTAACTAAAAACAAGACGGCCACTGCATGACAGTAAAAGGTCCATTTTTAGTTGTAAAATGTAGTGGCTGCAACTTTTGAGACACATTGGGTGGGATATTCAAAAGGGTTGCGCCATGCGCAATAGGGTTGCGCCTGCGCAAGTCCAAAATTGCACCATTCTGCGATATTCAGCAGGAGGCAGTTGCGCCACTGAAAACATGCTGAGCAACAGTGCAATGCTAATGAATGCATGCTGAACTGGAGGGGGAGGAACCATGCATAAACTGCACAGCCCGATATTCAGCCGGGCTGTGCAGAGTTGTGCAGGCTCAACCCTCAACCTGCGCCTGCACAACTTTGAGCCAAAAAAAAAGGAGTAAGTCGAGGGCCACCCACAGGTGAGCTGTCACATTGCAGGGCACAACACAGCAGCTGCCACCTGTGGCTGGCCCTCAACCTACTCCCTGTGCCCCCCCCTGCAGTCCAATCGTGGGCAAAATTGTAACCCCCACTAGCCCGATCACGGGCATAAGCTTAAATAAACCCCCACCAGCCCGATCGTAGGCATAATTGTAAATACCCCCCAGCCCGATCGCTGGCAGCACAGAGTCCAACCCCCAATGACATATCCCTGGTGGTCCAGTGGACCGCTAAGCTCAATCGCGGGCTGCAAAATGTTTAAACCCCACCCCCAAGAACATATCCCTGGTGATCTAGTGTCCCCCCAACCCACCCACCCACTCCCCGGCAGCGGTAGGGCGGCAGCATCCCACCCGCCTGCCACCCTGCCACCCCACGCTTCTCGACTGATCGTTTAGTAGGCTGCATGCCCATTGGTGCAGAGCAAGAGCCAATAGGCATGCAGCCCATACCATACAAGGCAGTCCAGATGTGAATGGGGTGGGGTTTGGAACCAGAGATATTTCCTTGGGGAAGGTTGACACTTGCTGCCTCGCGTCCAGGCCAATCGGTGGGGAGCCACACACTTTGCCGCGGTGGAGCACGAAGCGAATTGATCCCCGATGGCTGCTGCCTGGCAGGGCGCCAGGGCGCAAGTCCTCGTGGATCGGCACACCTGTGCCGTTATCGGTATGCAAATGGGGCTATAAAAGATGCAAATGGCCCCCCTGTGCCTTGCATGAATTATGGCCTCCACTTGCATGTCACCTTTGAAAATGGAAAATCATGCGATGGCTTAATGGTACTCTGGCGCCATCAAGAATCCTTGAATGCTCTACTCTGACCACTTCATGCGGTGGCACAAGTTCCACTGTGCCATGCACAGCGGTTGCGGCTGGGTGATATTCAAAGGCTGCTCAATAGCGCAACTCCTTTGAATATCGCCTCGGCCACACCCCTGCGCAACTATTTTGTGCAGCGCAAGGGCTTGTGCCACAAAATAGCACAGTTTGTATATCCAGCCCATTATATCCAACCATTAGGACTCAATTAAAATAGAATAATACCAAAATAAGGTGTTTCCTATATTAACTAAACTAAGGAATATCTCTGAATAGAATAAGGAACAATAACTATTAAATTTTAATCAGTGGATACTTCAGATATGCTTCCCAGACATCTAGAAATTTGTCTAAACGTTGCAATTTCACATAGGCAATTCTTTCATAACAAGCTCTTATACTCAAATCTTGTAACCATTCTTTGACCGTAGGGATTTCTTGACTATTCCAGTGTATAAGAATTAAATTTTTTGCTGTAATTAAGGCTGCAATCAGCCATAGTTTATGACAGGCTGTCAAATCATGGAGCTCTGTGCAAATTCCAAGTATTGCAAATTTAGCAGAACATCATTACATATTGTTAAAACATTTACCCAGAAGGGTCTGATGCAAGGGCAGAACCACAGTATATGGGATAAGGAACCTTGTTTCTTTAAACATCTCCAACACATTTCTACATTAGCTAGGCCTAATTTAAACATCTTACATGGTGTGTAATACCATCTATGTATGATTTTGAACTGTGTAAGTCTACCCTTAGCTTCTCTACACGCCTTCATAATCATACTCCACATTTTCTGCCATTCTTCCAGTGAAATTGGTGTATTTAATTCTTGTTGCCATCTGTCTAGTAGTGACAAAATTGTATCAAGAGAAGAATCAAACAACAGAGAATATATTTTCTTATGACCATTGTTAGTTGAGCAGATTTTGTCTCACATCCATCCTCTGATGGTCTGACCTAGAAACACATCCTATGGAGGGTAATAGTTTCATATTCCTTGTTCTGTATATTATGGGCCAGATATTCAAAACTTTGTGCCAGGCAAAAACTGTTTGCACAGGTTTAGCGCGGGATTAGCGCAGGTTTGCTATATTCAAAAGGCCAAATAGTGCAGGCAAACTGCATTAGCGCCGGGCAAAATCATAATGTATGCAAGGGGCAAACTGACATGAATACAGGCTCAATGCTATATTCAGTGATTAGCGCCGCACAAAGTGGTTTTGCTCGACTTAGCATGACACTTAGCACGGTGCACATTACCGGCCAGGAAAAGCTTGTCTTAACCCTGAGCAATCAGCTTTGCATGACACTATGGCTTTGCATGGTGTTTGTGTGGGTTTTTGCGTGGGTTGTGTGCAAACCTAACAAATAAATATGACACATAGACAAAGCCAAACATAGAGGAAGCATGCTGCTAACTGATGGCATCACAATGATGCCATCATCTGCCACCAGTCCCAGCCATGCCAGGCAGTAAGTGGTGACCCTGCTGCCAGTGGACAGTATGGCAGTGTGGCCATACAGCACACACCTACCAACCACTCTTCTGTGGACACCAACAGATGCCAGCACACACATGCAGCACTGTGGGCATGGAGGATGTTGAGGGAGAGTGTATGGGTGGCCAGGGTGTGCCACAGACCAGGTGTGGCCACAAGGATGGGACACATCATGCAGTGCACATGGGCCAGTATTGGGCATACCCCAACAACAGTGTGCCTTTCTGATAATATATGCCCTCCCGGCCACATACCACACAGCTGTACAACTGCCACAGCACACAAAGCCGGACATGTATATGTCACTGTGAGCATCCCATGCCAGAGGTGCAGCATTTGTGGGTCACAAAACGGTCTAACAGTAATGTCCACTGTCAGTAAACACCTGCAGGTTGGGCCTCTCACCGTGTATAGTGCAGTCATCATCACTGCCCCACACAGTACTGGCAGTGCTGTGTCCACACACTACTGGCCCCCTTGCTACTTTTGTGTTTGCTGTGCACTGTAGCATGACATACAGTGTGACAGTTGCATGCAGCACCACCACCATCTGTGCTTATGCTGTGTTGTCCCAGTACAGCTGCAGGCAGCAGTGCATGTGAAAGTACAGTGTTCAAAACTGTATAATATTCCCCAAGCTGTTTGTGCAGTGCTAACACGTTTGCAAGGGTTTAGCGTAGGGCTAAACAGTTAGCATGCAACAGCATGCAAATCAGGGCATAATGAGATACTAATCTGGATGTTTGCCCAGAGACTACATAAGTAGGCTCATTTGCATGTCACTTTTGAATATGGCAAAGTTTAGCACCGGGCAAACGAGTTCACACTGAGCTAAAAGTTTAGCCCTGCGCTAAACCCGTGCAAACATGTTAGTGCTGCACAAACTGTTCAGGGAATATTTTACAGTTTTGAACACTGTACTTTCACATATGCTGCTTCCTGCAGCTGTACTGGGTCCACACATTTGCTGGCACGCACATTGGCCACATAGTTCACCTCTACCTACCTTTGCATTGCTGTGCACTGTTTTGCTGTTGTGGTTTGCACTTCCTGGTTGCCATATTCAGAGCTGTCTTATTCCAGGGCTAAGTTTGCCCTGCACTCCCAGACCAGTTTGCCTGGCCTCATTCCCATGCTATATTCAGAAGCTGTTTGCCCCGGCCTATTCCTTTTGAATATGGCTTGCTTTGTGCTCAGGGCTAGGTTTGCCCGCTGTGCAGTGCTAATTTAGCCCTGGGGCAAAGTTTTGAATATCTGGCTCATTATGTCAAATGTTATTGCTTTTGTTACTGTTATTGTTAGTGTTTGTGTTGGGGAAGGGGAATTAATGTGTTACCTGTACTGGAATTCACCTACATATAGTTCAATCAGAGTAGATGCAAGATGCTAACCTGGATGGCGGGACCTTAAGTTCAATAATAAAATATAAATATGAACATTAGATTTATTTCATGGAACATTAAGGGTGCCTGGGGCAAGAACAAGTGATACCAAATTTTGCAACACCTTAAAAAATGTTGATGCTGATATTGCGCTGCTCCAAGAAACTTATCTGCTGGAAAAAGGAGGTGATGCAGTTCATGGGTAGATCACAAATATGGGCCGGGCAACAGTACCTCCCAAAGAGAGGGGGCCATTTTCTTATAGCTAGGAAAGCAAAATTCCAGCACTGAATCCCTGTAAAAGAAAAGGGATTTCATACAGCAGTCATTGCAGCATCTTCCAAATTAGTTATTTTAAAGCATTGTCTTGATCAAGAGTTCATAAGTTACCAGGAGTGGTACCATAACTTGCTCTTAAACCTTAGACATGAGAAAATGGTTGCTAGTGTGAATAGGCACACAGCTTCTGAAAAACATCTTGGAAAGCTGTTAACACTATAGTCACTTCCAGTGGCTGAGACCTTGCAACCATAACTAGACTGTGTGGATACTTGACTCTTTATGCTCACAGCTACTTGAGAAACACTATCATCACTTTATAAGACAGTCCTGACTCCAGCAGAGTGCAGCCATTTCCTGTCTCATTAAATATAGTTCATAACCCTATGAATCTCATCTAACTATAAAAAGTTTAGAGTTGTGGATTGCTTGTTATATAAGGTTAGAACCTCTCTGTTTTCTGTTGCCATTTGATGCAATGTCTCTTGTTTTGATGAAAAATAACAAAGTACTTTGATTTGAAAGATAAAGACTTGCAACTTGGCACACTTTTGTATGGGCTGGGTAAGGTCATCATACCTAACTTGGTGCAATTTGGACAGAAAGGTGTTAAATTAGACAGAAATAACTGAAATCAATTTTGACAAAATTTTGTGAAATATTCGTGGAAGTTTTGCAAAATTTTGTAAAAGCAAAATTAGAATTTTGCCAGAATTTTGCTGGTGGAAGACAAATTTCACCCAGCCCTAAACAGGGTTAAGTAGAGGCTGAGTTAGATTTACAGGACTGAGCAAGATCTGTGGTGCTGACAGGGTTAAGTAGAGGCTGAGTTAGATTTACAGGACTGAGCAAGATCTGTGGCGCTGACAGGGTTATGTAGAGGCTGAGTTAGGTTTACAGGACTGAGCAAGATCTGTGGTGCTGACAGGGTTATGTAGAGGCTGAGTGAGTCTGCCTGGTGGCAAAGGGGTTAGAGAGAATGCACAGGGATCTTGAGATACTCAAGGAGTGGTCAAGGAGCACAGCAGTTGGGGTTCAATGCCAAGAAATGTAACATCCTGCACCTCGGGCACTGGAAGCCAGGAGCTGAGTATAGGATGGGGGAGGTACTGACAGTCACTAACAGAAAAGAGACTGATGACTTCAAAGTGGCAGAGCAGTGTGACAAAGCAGTGGGTAGGGCTAGTGGGAAGCTGGGGTGCATAGGGGGTGTTATGTCCAGCAGGAGGTGGGGGAGGAGGTGTTGCTACTGTATGGCTCACTGGTGAGACCACTAGAGTACTGTCTCCAGTTTTGGAGGTCACACTTCAAACAGGAAATAGACACGGTGCAGCATTCCAGAGGAAGGCAACTATAATGATGTAGGGGTTGCACGGGAAACTATACAAGGTGAGACTGAGAGATCTCAGCATGCATACCCTGGAAGACAGGAGAGCAAGATGGAACATGATAGAGACATACAAGTACCTCACAGGGTAAACAGTGTGCAGGAGAGAAGTCTATTTCAAATGAGAAAGAGCACCAGGACAAGGGGTGTGCAATGAAGATGGAGGGGATGTTTATGAGGGATGTAAGGATGTACTGTTTCACTGAAAGAGTGGTAGACACCTGTAACAGACAGTTTTACCATAGCGCTTCGACAGTGCTAGCACTGACATCTCCTACAGTGACAGCTACCATGCCGACTGTCAGCATTGTAACCTCAGGGATGTCGGTGCACACAATCGGGGGGCTGTGCCCCCCACACCCCCCGGTCTCTAGGATTCCTACTCCGAGTCAGAGCTGGACTGGGGGTGAAACACCCAGTGAGGTTGTCCCAGTCACTGCACAGACCATCACAGCAATGAACGGGTTTTGCTTGATTCCTGTCACTGTGATGGTCTTCGTGGTGCCGGAGTCACTGTGGTAACGGTATACTGGAACGGACTGCCAGTAGAAGTGGTAGAGGCAAAAACAGTTAGGGGTCTTCAAGCATGCATGGGACAGACATATGAGAATATCAATAAATAGTTGGGGGGGTTGGATTTCTGGAGACCAGTTAGGGTCTGTGGAGACAGATTAGACAGGGAACATCTGGGCAGACTGGGTGGGCCAAGCAGTTCTTCTCTGCCGACAAAGTCTATGTTTCTAAAGGGAAGCAGGTTGTGCTCCAATGCAACTGACTTGGGTTCAGGTACAAATCCAGGCTGGGAGAGTGTCTGTGTCCCAGTGCAGCACCACAGCAACCCCTCTCTGTGGACTGGGGTGCTAGCTCCCTTACAAGGGTCAGTGATCCTGTCATTGATGTGTGAGCCCTCCCAAGGTTGGAAGCATACCTGGGGCTGCTTTCTTGAGGCTGTAGTCAGCCTATCTCTCCCACGTTTAGCCTTCTTGCTACATGGCTGAAGGTGTCAGCTTCTTTATTTCCCCATCCCTCCCAAACTCTTTAACTGAGCTAGAAATCACAGAGATAGTTTCTTGAGCATCCATACACCTGCAACTTTTGCAGCGGAGGAGCTGCCCAAGCTGTCATGCTCTCCTATTCCCACAAACATTTCCAAAGTAATACTGGGAACACAAGAGCACTGGTAGTTCTCTTCTGACACCAGTGTGTCCTGCAGTGTGGCTGGTAGGCTATTTGGTTCAATGCTCCCCCTTACCAGAAACAGCCAGTGGGGGTGAGCACACAGTGAATGGTGCCAATGTCTTATGGTGCTACAGAGTGCCTTAATAATGTGGCCAGTGAGTCCCCTGCAGTTTTGACCTCCCAACCCATGGACACGGCAAACAGGAGCTGGAAGGCAACAAAATAAGTAAATAAACTAAAGCTCACCAACCCACACAAGTCACCAGAGGGTCCCCAACCCACACAAGTCACCAGAGGGTTGCCAACTCACACAAGTCACCAGAGGGTCACCAACCCACACAAGTCACCAGAGGGTCAGGGACAGCATCAGCATAAACAGCATGGATCTGGGGCAGACAAGCTACAGGAGTCTTTGCGGCACTGAAAGAGCTGCCAACAAACACAGCTCCTGTGCTGGGGCAGCACAGAAAATGGAGCTCCCAACAGAACACCTGCTCTCCACAACTACTTCCATGCCCCAGCAGTCACCAGAGGGAACCAGGAACAGTACACCTGCCCTCCACTACTGCTTCCAGGCCCCAGTAATCACCAGAGGGGACCAGAAACAGAACACCTGTCCTCCACAACTGCTTCCAGGCCCCAGTGATCACCAGAGGGGACCAGAAACAGAACACCTGCCCTCCATAACTGTTTCCAGGCCCCAGCGATCACCAGAGGGGACCAGGAACAGAACACTTGTCCTCCACAACTGCTTTCAGGCCCCAGCAATTACCAGAGGGGACCAGAAACAGAACACCTGCCTTCCACAACTGCTTCCAGGGCCCAGCAATCACCAGAGGGGACCAGGAATAGAACACCTGCCCTCCACAACTGCTTCCAGGGCCCAGCAATCACCAGAGTGGACCAGGAACAGAACACCTGCCCTCCACAACTTCTTCACAGGCTGCAGCGATCACCAGAGGGGACCAGGAACAGAACACCTCCCCTCCACAACTCCTTCCAGGCCCCAGCAATCACCAGAGGGGACCAGGAACAGAACACCTGTCCTCCATAACTGCTTCCAGGCCCCAGTGATCACCAGTGGGGACCAGGAAGACCTAATCCTGTAGCCTGAAGCTGAAAGAATTTTCAAAATAAGAAGAAACACCTAAGCTGCACTGATCTGCATGGGAACAGCCATCTTGTGAGAGGTTTTGCTACCAGCATAGCACCCTCACTGCAATAGTCCAATCAGAGGAAGACCTAGTGACTTCTTCTCCTCCAGTAAGGTGTCACATACTTTTGTAAGGGTTCTAAGAAGCTTTGACAGTTTGTTTGAGATGAGTCTGAGAGAAACCTCTGAAGAGAGGAGAACATTTGTGAATAGCCCACTTGCTGTTCCTGTCTGACTATAAGATTTGTCCAGAACAAACTTGAGACCCCTGGAAAAGGGATGCAGATAGAATGCCAAACCTGGGCTCTAGTACTAAATTAGAGCAGGGATTGCCTTGAAAGCTGCATTGCACCTGTGAAGATGTTATCCACTGCTTTCTGCTGCTGTTAGGATGACAGGGGATTGAACCAGATGACATCCTGAGTGAAGGCCCCTCTGTTGGAGTGGGTGAAGGCAAGTCCCCTTGTGAGGTGAATAGGATCATAGTCATCCAGATCATCACGGCCTGCATCCCTTACCATTGGAAGTGTGTTGGGTCCACCGCACCTGTAACCAGCTTACAGAACTGAGCTCCCATCATCCAAAGTCATCACGGCTCACACCCTTTGCCACTGGGAGCACATTGGGTCTGCCTTACCTATATCCAGCTTACAGAACTGAGCTCCCATCATACAAAGTCATCACGGCTTGCACCCTTCATCACTGAGAGCACATTGGGTCTGTCATACCTGTAACCAGCTTACAGAACTGAGCTCCCATCATCCAAAGTCATCACAGCTAGCACACTTTATCACTGGGAGCACATTGGGTCTGCCATACCTGTAACCAGCTTACAGAACTGAGCTCCCATCATCCAAAGTCAACATGGCTCACACCCTTCATCACTGGGAGCACATTGGGTCTGCCATACCTGTAACCAGCTTACAGAACTGAGCTCCCATCATCCAAAGTCATCACGGCTCGCACCCTTTGCCACTGGGAGCACATTGGGTCTGCCATACCTGTATCCAGCTTACAGAACTGAGCTCCCATCATCCAAAGTCAACATGGCTTGCACCCTTTGCCACTGGGAGCACATTGGGTCTGCCATACCTGTATTCAGCTTACAGAACTGAGCTCCCATCATCCAAAGTCATCACGGCTCGCACCCTTTATCACTGGGAGCACATTGGGTCTGCCATACCTGTAACCAGCTTACAGAACTGAGCTCCCATCATCTAAAGTCATCACGGCTCACACCCTTTGCCACTGGGAGCACACTGGGTCTGCCATACCTGTAACCAGCTTACAGAACTGAGCTCCGATCATCTAAAGTCATCACGGCTCGCACCCTTTATCACTGGGAGTACATTGGGTCTGCCATACCTGTATCCAGCCTAAAGAAAAGACCATCCAGCCATCAACTACCTAAGCAGGGAGATGTCCCCATGGAAACAGCACCAGCCAGTCATCTAAAGGTCATGAGTACCAGGTTTTGCCAACAGAACTTATCAATCCTATTATTTAGCTAGCTAGCTAAATACTTTCTACACTTTCCTGTGTAATCTTAGAATCAAGCTCACAGTTACAGCTTATAGTCAGGAGCACCTCTTTTACTATCCGCCCAACTGTGCAATTTGCCAGTCAGCAGCTGCAGCCAACAACTGAATTTACATGGTACCGCACCGAGGTCCAAGCAACACAGGACTGAAACTCCACATCTGTGTGCACTTCCAAACTGTAATTAGGAGCTGGGTATAACTGGTGCACCAGTCGGGCCGGGGGGGAGTGCTGAGAGATGTCTTACGGTGGGGTGAATGCAAACTGCTGCTTTTGTTTGTTTTTACCTTTCCTTCTGTTGTCCCCTGCCTTGTTGTCCAACTGGAAATATACCCATTGGTTATTTAATTGCAACAGCTGACATATTTTGTCGTCACTGCCTTGTCATTTATTAGCATGCGTAGAATAAGTGGAGATGGGATTGTGTTATTGTGTTCCCTGTCACAGAGGGTGGGAGTTGTATGTATTTCCTGTGGGGAAACACCCTATCAGCACTCTGTTACTGTGTCATGGTGTTTGAATTAGCTTCAGGCTTTTCCACGTAACACATTGTCTCTAAAATCTGTTTGCGTATAATCTCACATGCTGTCTCATAGCATCCATCCTTCAGCTGGAATCTGGGGGGGGGATGAGTGAGGTCATTCCTAGAGCATTTGAATTTTCAGCAGACATTGAAACATTTTATATTAAAAAAATTTAGTGCAGCACTCAGAACTGGCTGTCTACGTCACACCCTTCCCCACCTACACTGAATTTGGGGGATCTATCCCCTACATGGGATGAGCTTCCCAAATCAGTTCACTCCTCATAGACCCTAGACAGCCCATCTGAGTTCTTGTTCTTCGCTCCAGCCCTATGTACGATTTTTAGATCATACCTTTGTAAAGCAAGACTCCATCTTAGTAGTCTGCCATTGTTTTTCCCCATCTGTGTCAGCCAAACCAGGGGGTTGTGGTCAATCTGCACCACAAAATGCTGCCCATACAAGTATGGCTCTAATTTCTTCAGGGCCCACACTATGGCAAGACACTCCTTTTCCACCGTGGAGTATCCTTGCTCCCTGGGAATAAGCTTCCTGCTCAGGTACACAACTGGGTGGTCAGTTCCTTGGCTAGGCGCCTGGCTAAGTACTACCCCAATATCCACGTCTGAGGCGTCCATCTGAACTATAAAGGTTTTGCTATAGTCCGGACTTGTCAAAACAGGAGCACTGCACAGTGCCTCCTTCAGTCTGGTAAAGGCTTCCTCACAGGCTGGGCCCTAGGTAATTTTCTTTGGCATCTTTTGTCAAGTCAGATAGGGAGCAGCCAGGGCACTGTAATTGGGTACAAACTTTCTGTAGTACCCTGCTGTCCCTAGAAAACTCCTGACCTGCTTCTGGGTTCCTGGTCTAGGCCACGCCTGAATCACCTCTTTTTTTGGTTAGGATGGAGCTGTCCCCAGCCTACCACATGCCTGAGGTATGCCACTTCCCCCATGGCCACCTGGCACTGCTCGGCTTTGACAGTGAGCCCCGCCCAGCACTTCCCTAAGGTGTGAAAGGTGTTCCTCCCAGCTGGTAATGAAGATGGCAATGTTATCCAGGTCTGCTACAGCGTACTCCACAGCACCTTTCAACACCTGGTTCACCAACCTTTGGAAAGTAACCGGGGCATTCTTCATTCTGAAAGGCATTACTTTAAACTCAAATAAGCCTATCGGAGTGATGAAGGACGACCTCTCCTTAGCTCTGTCTGTCAATTCTACCTGCCAATACCCCTTAGCCAGGTCAATAGTCGTAAGGTAGGTTGCCCCTCCCAATTTGTCCAGGAGTTCGTCGGTCCGTCTGGGGCATCGGGTTGGCGTCAGACTTCGTGACTGCATTCAGTCCACACAGAAACGAGTTGAGCCATCTGGCTTGGGCACAAGGACTGCGGGTGAGGCCCAGGGGCTGTGGGATCTCTGGATTACCCCCTAAATCCAGCATCTCCTCCACTTCTCCATCTAATGTCCTTTTGGACAGCCGCTGACACCAGATATGCTGTTTGCCATATGGGCATCTGTGTCCCTGTCTCCACATCGTGTGTCGCAAAGGGGGTTAGTTCAGGCTTGGCGCTAAACAAGGGAGCAAAGTCTTCTAAAACCTCCCCTACTTTACAGCAGACAGAGGTCTGAACCGAGCTTGAGCTCAACATTCTATGCTCTGGCATAGAGTTAACTCTCTCATCTCCGGAGCAGTTCAAGTGCTGGGGCTAACTGCATAATGTCAGAATACAGCAAGACTTCATGTTGTTTGAAGAGGCGGAGCTGGCCCACCACAGGAGGACCCAGAGCTGTCGTGACGGGAGTAAGGGTAGCGGCCCCCACCCTGTCACTGAGCAGGCTTGGAGGTGGAGGCTCCAGGCTTGGGCTGAGGGCGCCAAGTTTGAGCCTGCTGCTGTCCCCCTTGGAAGGAGGACTGCTGAGCCGCAGGGGAAGAATGCTGAAAGAGCTTCTTCTGGTTTTTGCCCGAACCCTTGGCAGAAGTGGCGTCCAAGGTAGCACTGGACTGCTCTATGTGCAGAAGGTGACCGGCCACTCCTGGGCCGAACAAGTTGGTCCCAGGAAGGGCACATCAGCTAATTTGTGCTGAGTATCCGCTGAAGGAGGACAGCCTCAGCCAAGCCCTGCTGCGAGGGCAACTGCAGCAGCCTTCAGAGGGCACAAGAATCCCCAATGTCCAGGGCCGTCTGGAGCTGCTGTTTGGCAACAGTTCAGCCCTGGTCTCTGATCTGCTTGACCATGGTCTGCATGTCCACGGGGAGATGTGGGAGGACTTCTTCTAATCACCCAAGGAGAGCATAAGAGAAATGTGCCATGACGACAGCCGAACTTGCCTGATGAAGCCCCAAGGAGGAAGCTGCATAGACCTTCCTTGCCGAATGGTCCAAAAGCTTGGACTCTCAGTCAGGAGGTCAGTCAGTATTGGTAGAACTGCCAGTACGCCTGAACACAGAGGTGGCCACCAAGCTCTCTGTGAACCCTGTAAGGGACCCCATGGGCACCGCGTACTTGCAGGCCATGCGGGCAGACGGAGCTGGACAAAGAGGAAGGATGCTGCCAAAGTTCGAGTGCCAGACCAACAATGGCCTCGGCCATCGGAAAGACCTCTGTTGGGGTATCCGCTCTTTTAAGAATGTCCGTAAGCTGGTACTCTGCCTTTTTCTGGATGGGTTCCAGGGGCATCCCTGTGGACTTGGAGATGAGGTGAAGAATCCCTTGAAAGGAGGAAGGACCTTCCTCCATCCCTAGGCCAAAAGACATCTCATCATCCCCAGGGTGAGAATGAAGCCCGGTGACAACAGAGTCCGAGGAGTCGGGATACAGCGGCTTGATGCCCAAATCACCCTTGGCACGCCGAGGGCGGTCAGGGGTGACCGTGACCGATAAACGCCGGGGGAGCCCGGACTGTCTTCCTTAGAAGGAGCCCCTCCCATGGGCTGCTTAGGCAGCAGTTCCACTGCTATGGGTGGAGAAGCCGGTTTAGGCAGAAGAAGTGGATTTGCCAGCCCTGTGGGCAGGGGAATCGAAGATTTTGGCTCCAGAGGGTCAGCTTCGGCCTAGGAGACAAAAGCGAAGTAATGGCCGGGAAGGGAGCCGGTGTCAGCTTGTGCCTGGACAAGATCAACTGTTGTCACACGAGCTCCTTGTAGCGCCGGTGGAGTTTCCGTCGGAGCCTCTCCTCATACGAGGAGGACAAGGACGACAGAAGATGTTGCCTCTTCTTAGAGCACTTAAGTCTCTTCCTCGGCCTGTCTGTCAAGGAGGTTCTAGACCTTGATCGAGATCGGGCTGGCAGACTCAGTCCGGAGACTTCTGGGGGTCCGGAACTGGGTTCTTGATGGGAACGTCAGCAGACTGGGTCTCCTCATCGGGGAAAACAAGGACCAGAGTCCTTTCTAAGGAGTTGTCGGCCGGATCTTTGGTCGTCTGGCTCAACAGAAGATCCGAAAAGTCAGAGGCCAAAGAAGCGATCTTGACTGAGGTCGAGACTGCATGCTCCTGGGACCTCTCTCGGTCCCAAGAGCGTCTTCGCCAAGACGAAGACTTACTCGGTTCCTTCTCCCGCTTATGGGATCGGGAGGAGTGTGAGCTCACGGGTGCCTCTCCCCTGGTGGGGAGAGACTGGCACAACTCCCAGAAGGAGCACTAGAAGGTGGAGCCTAGGTTGAGCAGAACGAAGACGCTCTGAGAGTTGGCTGCACGAGCCGCTTCTTCCTCGAACACCTGCATGTGTTCCAATTCCTCGGCGGAGCCCGCAGCCGCGGAAACCACCCACCTAGCCTCCTTGAACTTCACCAGAGGCTTCCTTTTCTCTGGTCTCCACAATTTCAAACGTGCCAGGTGGTCGTCCAGAACGTTGGGATGGAAGACCAAGCAAAAGCTGCAGGACGAGGTGTCATGGCCGACTGGGATCGATGCGCGACATCTTCTGGCCGCAAGGTTTTTCCTCCATAATCAAAGACGCAATCGCTAACTCGAACGAGTTTTTATTTCAGTAAAACCGAGATATTGAAAGCCAAGGCCTACAAAATATGAGAGCACAAGGGAGGCAACCTGAATCTTCCAGCGGAAAGGAAGATCTGGCGTCATGGGGCTGCCGAGGTATACCACCGGGTGGGTGGGAGGAGCCAGCTTGAAGACTTCTGGTGGATCCTTAAAGGGAAAGGGGACATGCCAATAAGTGTGGATGAACAACATATCCACGATCCTGGAGCTAGCTCTATCGCCGCCTTCGAGAGAAGGGAGATGATTTCCTCTAGGACCAGAGGAAGATGTTGCAGGGAGTAAGATGACTTGGGGGGGTTCTGCAGAAACTCCACTGAGTGTCCTGCCGATATCAACTGCAGCACCCAAGCGTCTGACGTTATCCTCTCTCAACCCGGCAGATGGGAGAAGAATCTCCCCACTAGCGGTTCCTCTGGAACCTCCAGAGGCAGTGGGAGAGGCAGGGAGTCAGGAGGTGTGGGGCAGCGCAGCAGCCGAGGTTCCCGTGGCTTTTCTGCTGGGGGGGTCTTGGTTGCTGGAGGGGCCTGTTTGCTCTGTGGTTTTTGTATTTGTCAGTTTTGTCTACAAAAAGGATGCCACTGCCCTTGAGGGGGCCTGTACATAGAGCTGACAGACTTGAATGCAGTGCCCTACTCCTGTAGTTCGGTAATGATGTCCTTGACATCACCCCCGAACAGCACCGAACCCCTGAAGAGAGCATCCTGGATAACGGATTGCACTTCATTGACCAAACCTGACACATGGCACCAGATGTGAAGCTGTAGGCATACAGCAAAGGCCGAGCTCCTTCCAGCTATGTCCACTGTGTTCTAAGTGGCACGAACCATGTGCCGACTGGCCGAACGAGCAGAACAGACAAGATCCGCCACTTCCTGCTTAGTCTGTGACTCAGGAAGGGAGTCCAATTTAGATTCCACCTAAGGATGGTCTTATGAAAATCCCCCATATGTACCACATAGTTCAGGGCCCTAATACCAAGGGTAGAAGAGGAACAGATCTTCTTCCCGTACTGGTCCAGATGCTGGGATTCCTTATCAGGCGGAGACGAACTGAGGTGTTGTGAAGTGGCCGTGAGTGGCGCTGATGACGACTGAGTCCGCCTTGGGGTCGAGGCTAAGGAAGTCTACACCCTCAGGAGCCTGATATAGCCTGTCCGCCTTCCTTGGAATGAGGGCTAACACAGAAGGTTGTTTCCAAATGGTGGAAACAAGATCCGCGTGAGGCTCCATCTAGGGTGGAATCAGAATAGGAGTGGTCTCAGGCAGATCCAGATGAGCAGCGAGTTTCTTAAGCTGTGGGTCTGGCTCCACTGATGTATCTCCTGGATTTTCCCCAATAACTCCAGAAAGGAGGGGTCCTCCACAGAAGACATCGGAGTCGTCCTCGGCCTAGGGCGTTCTGGAGTATGTAGCTTGTCTTCGGGGTCAGAGCATCCTGTCTCTGAGTCCGACGTATCTGATGAAGAGCAGGAAGACTCCACTCTAAGAGGGGGAGGGACAGCCCCTCTGGGGAGTTCCCTGGGGTACGTATCCTCCCCTTCTTGGATGCCAGAGGGTTCTTTTCTGGTGCAGGAAGGGGGGAGGGAGTCTCCAGTCCCAGACGTAGGGGATCCTGTATATGGTCCAGTGTCGGCAGACGACTCTCGACTTCATGAGTGAGCTGACCTTTGGACTCAGCCCACCAGGAGGTCAAGGTCTCTTTCAGATCCACCAGCAGCTGGGGAGTGGGCAGCGGAGGAGATGGGGGATACAGATATTGAGGATATCCGTAACCAGACGGCGGGTAGCCCAGCGTCGGGTACTGCGATGCTGGATATGGAGTTGGGTATTGTGGCACCGGATATTGTGGTGTTGGGTACCCAGGGCTCTGACGGAGCAGAGGCCCTGCTGGCGGGCCAGGCAGTGGTAATGCTGGCTTTGCGGGCGTCGGGCCCAGTGTGGGTATACCTTCGATAGGGATGGAAGGACAGGCCTATCGCCAGGTAAGAGGACACCAGATGGCGTCGGGACCGGAGTCTGAGGATCAGGTCCAGAAGGAGGGTTCCCTGACTGCAGCATCCCAGTATCCTCAGTGAAGAAACGGGGAAGCAGGATTATAATCCTCAGGGGCCAGCTGAGGAGATGCGGGGACCTCAGAGGGCAACTTGGAACGTTGCGGAGAGCCTGGGGTGTCTGACTGTTCCAGGCTTCTTGGTTGAGCAGGCGTCGATGGAACCGGCGTCCGACTTATTGGCTGAGTCCGGGCGGGTGTCGAAGGAGCCGACGTCTGACTTATCGGACTCCCTGACTGAGGAAGGCCGTGCAGGAGATGTGGCCTTTTCGGGCATAGTTTTGGCTGGGCGCTCCCCCAACGGGGCAAGTGGCTTTGCAGCCTTGTCCGGGCGAGCGTCGGCGAGACAGACATCCGACTTACCAACCTGTTCTGACCTGAAGGCCGTGTGGAAGAAGCGGCCTTTACGGGAGCAGAGGCCTCCTTTGCCCTGGAGGCCCCTGAAGGGCCCGAGTGCGAGCCAGACAGGAGGGGAGACACCTTCTTGGTAACCAAGACGGCCGTCATAAAGTGATTCCCCGGAGGGGCGTTACCTTTAGTGTTGCTACTCTGGCCGGAGTAGCGGCTGCTGTGGAAGCCAGTTCCTGCTCCCGGTGCTTCTCCTTGTCGAATTTTTTCTTGTGACCTTTGGGGGAAGTGGACACCTGCCTGAGTTTCTTTAGCTCTTTTTCCATGGAGGCCATTTTCTTCTTTAGAGTATGGGCTTCAAGGGACTGCTGCCTTCTTTAGCGGGTAGCAGAGTTAAACTTCTGGTAGTTGCTGGCACTTCTCCACGGGGTGGTCTGGGCCCAGACAGAAGAGGCACAAGGAGTGGCCGTCCTTGTGTGGAAGTTGGGAACAACACGAGTCGCACTTATTCTTATGTGATTTGGAGGGCATTGGGGATGACATACACAGATAATCGTAAAAGAAAATTTAAAGACAGGAAAATAGGTTGAAAAGTTCAAAAACTTAGGGACTGACGAAGCGCTGTTCTACCACGAGGAACTTTCACAAGCTGACAGCGGGAAAGAACTGGAAAGCGGGGTGGGGGACCGTCCCTTTATACTGTCGATGTCGGCTGGTCACCTGATATGGGGGTAGTCCCCCACCAGAGCGTAGCTAGAAATGTTTCCGTGGGGTCCGGACACCTGGTGAGTCAGTCTTAAATGTGAATACCTACTGCAAGAGCCTTATCGAAGTAAGTTATGGCAATTACGTACTTACCGTAATTACTGATCTTCTTGGACAGTCTCCATCACTCATTCACACTAGTGGAATAGCGCCGGAGGCGCTAGGACCAAGTGGGAGCCTAAAATTTTCTGAAGGGTCGGCACCAAGACAGGACCACGCATGCGTGGCACCGTGAGACTAGCTCGCGCTTGTGTAGGCTATCTTGGCATCGACCCTCCAACTGCCTCAGCACCTTTTCGACCAAGGAGTTGCAGCGTAACTAATGAAAATAACTCATCCTGAGTTTCTGGGCCTGAGAGGGTCCAGATGGCCTTTGCAAGAAAGGTCAAAGAATAATGTCCTCACAGTCTGAACCATAGGACCATGAAAGAAAATGAGTGAACCCAGGGGATGGTGGGTGGGCATGTGAATGAGTGATGGACTGTCCAAGAAGATCAGTAATTACGGTAAGTACGTAATTTCCATATATTCCTGGACTAAGTCTCCATCACTCATTCACACTAGCGGGAGAGTACCGAGCTAAAACCAACAACCCTGAGTAGGGTGGTAGGAGACAGAGTTCACTCAGAAAGGACAGCCAAGGACTGTCCTGCTAATAAAAAAGAACCGTCTTGCAAAGAGCGACTAGAACATAGTGCCTACAAGATAAGCGCTCGAGTTGTAAATCACCACTTTGCAGACGACTGCAATGGACAAAATGAAAGTCTGCCAGGAAGCTGCAACCACTCTAGGAGAGTGGCAAGAACCTGGCCTCACAATTTGGTCTAGGACCAAAATTAATAGTGTCAAAGAGATGTACTAATGTAACGTAAAGGGACCTCAGGAACTGAAAGAGTTGGAGGTAAAGTCTACTGGTTCAGGGTAGACCGGAAAGTGCAGACAGAAACCCCCACTATCAAGTATGGCACAGAGGCACAGGGAAGGTGTAGGGAGCCACAGCCAGTGCAGAAGGGGGAAGTGCCACACAGCACAGAGGCCACCACAGGAAGGTGTTTCCGGTGCAGGGGAAGTAGCAGCCAGGACAGTGGGGGGAACACAGAAACAGCTGCCAAGGTGGGTGAACACAAGCAAGGGACATGGCCAGTGCCACCATCCAGATGGAGGCAGTAATGAGGGGAGTGAGAAGGCAGGCAACGGGGGGGCACAGCCGTGGAAGGGCCCATCGGCGGGATGCCCCCAACAGGCAGTACTGAGCCTGCACCAGCTTTGAGCTGTACACGATACTGAGATCGTGGGCCGGTACCACCTGAATCAGGAAATTCTGAGGCGGCTCTGTGAGCTGTGCAGTGATGTGATGTAGGTACCCACGCGATGGAGCCATGCTCTGTCAGTGGAGACTAAAGTGACAGCTTGCATGTGCTTGCTCACCACGGGTACCTTCCAGAGACCAACAGGGGACACCACAGGCATAACCCAGTCGGCCGCGTCATGCCATCTCACCCAATTCCTCAGCACACTGCTGCCACATGCTGCAGAGTACATCCATTTCCCAGCACACTGGCAGAGCGCACAGCAAACATACAGGAGTTCCACAGGGTAGCACATATGCCTGGCATGCTAGGGGCAATAGACTGCACCCATGCGGCCATCCGCACACCACCTGGCCCTGAGGGGGCCGCATATATCAATCAGAAGGGCTATGCTAGCATCAACTGCCAGGTGGTGTGCGATGCCAGGGAGCACATAATCAATGTCTGTGCCACGCACCTTGGGGGAGCACATGATGCCTTCATCTGGCACCAGTCAGCACTGTGCCACAGATTCGAGGGTGGGGACATCCCCACTGGCCACTTAGTGGGTGAGTATGCAAACCACATGGACAAACAGAGCTTGGGAGGGGCATGGTCAGAGGTGACAAGGGTAGTGGCCTACATGGCCTGAGGCAGGGTGATGCTGACCACCAAACTAACCTCCACCCTCTACACACAGGTGACAGTGGTTACCCACTCCATCCCTGACTGCTCACACCATACCGGCAGTCCACGACACCATCGCAGCAACGCTACAATGAGGCACATGCCACCACATGCAATGTCATCAAGTGGGTGTTTGGGATGCTGAAGGCATGTTTCCATTGCCTGGACACCTCTGGTGGTGCCCTACAGTACAGTCCCTCAAAGGCCTGCGGGCTATTCCTGGCCTGTTGCATCCTGCACAACATGGCCAACAAATGTGGGATAGCCGTACAGGTCGAAGAGTGGGACAGAGATGGGGACGAAGAGGACGCCGGTGATGATGGTGATGGGCAGCCCCCTTTTGGGTGACAGGAACCTGCCTGCTCTGGCTGGCACAGCTGCACCGGGACACCATCACAGAGGAGCACTTCAGCCAACCCAGGTAAGTCATGGAGCCATGTGCAACCACCAGTGGCAAAGGCATAATCCACAAACATGCATGGACACACACCAGGGGTGCATGCCATCAAGGGAAGTGGCCAGGCATGGAATGGCACACACCGCCAGGGATGGGCGTGGTATAACATGGCATGTGGTCATACACACACACACACACCTCACCAGACATGCACAAAGGGTAGAAGGCACGCCGACCCAGACCGCCACCCCTAGCCACACACATGTCCACAGACCACCACGCCCACTGCCTGTCATTGTGCATGTGTCAGACACTGGGCACCATTGCACAGTGGCGTACAGCACAATGCAGGCATCATCATGCACATGCAACTGCGGACAGCAACCGGGAGGGTAAGCAGATGGACTGTGTGTGTGCGTGCAGGGTCAGGTACCCACCCGTGCATTGCCCGCTGAATGACACAATGCACACAGGGCAGCATCAGACAGTAGCCACGCTGAGAGACTGGTCAGTCACATGCCACAATGCCACAGCCTCCAAGATGCGTGGGTGGCCCTGTCCAGACCCTCGAGCAGTGACAGGCTGACCACTGGCCTCATGGGGTGGCACCGACGGTCCTCCAGGGGTTCCACTGTGTGAAAGCAACCGTGCTCGCGGAGGGGTCTGCAGCACACTGAACATGCCTGCACCAGGCGTGCTTGGGATGCCCACAGCTGAAACCGGTGTCAACAAGGATGGTGTCACATGACACCGGGAATGGTGGTGGACATTGCACTGCGTGGTGTCTGCGATGCATGGGCAAATAACTGTGTGCCCATTGTGGCCATGATAGCTGTGAATGCCTGTGTCTGCCTGTCAATAGCAGCGATCACATCCTCCCACAACTGGTCCATCCCCTGCCAGGAGCAGAGCGGTGTCTCTGCTGCGATGCTTCTCTCAGTACATCCACTGCCGTCACAAGCTGCATCTGCTGATTGACTGATGCTTGCAGTATGCGGGTGTGCTCATCCAAGAGGTCATCTGCCTGATCAGCATGCTGTCCCTCAGGGTGTTCGCGGCCCTGATGCTCATCACCCCCTTGAGGGTGGGCGTTGCACACCAGGGCCAGGCCTGGGCATGTCCACAGGTGGTGCACTGATGCTGCCTCCTGACACTGTACCCCCATGGCCCTTGGCCGACTGCTGATGCTGCCCCTCCAGCTGCCACTCCCCAGGGCTCAATGGTGCCACCACAGTGGCTGCAACAGTCCCACTGTCCTGGACACACACCAGTGCTGCCCCACTGGTGCAGACAGGCACAGGCTGGGACGGTGATGACACGCAGGCCTCCATGGCGGCACCACCCACAGCCATGGCTGCGATGTCACCTGCTGTGTGGCCATCCTGTGGCACACACGTGTCACTGCCCATGACGTTAGCTCCATCATCATCGGTGATGGATCCGGCACCAGCCCGAGTCTCAGCATGCTGGCATCCATGGACGCTGGCATGCTGGGACATGAGCAGGGCCTCCTCCGCACCTGCTCCACCAACATCAGTCCGGATGTCCAGGTGGGCCCACTGTCGCCCTGATCCCCGTATTCCTGCGGAGGTGGATGGGCCCTCCTCCATCTCCATGTGATTGGCCTCAGTGGAGAAGCCCACCTCCGCTGATCCATGCAGACGCTCAGGAGCTGTAAGGGAAAAAAAGTAGCATTACTGCATGTGACCTGCCCTGTCCCCCCACCAATAGACAGATCATGACCTACCATGCAGTGACAGGCTACCACCCATCTGGAATCCACCACCCAGAACACCCTCAGTGGTGCAACGCTGCATGCTGCCAGCAACCCGCTCTTCCTGTGGGGTCAGGCATAGCACCTCTGGCTGTCCCCCACCAGTCGCAGACCATGCTGCCCTGATGGCAGCCACCTTCTCTTTAATCCTCCGCTTTCTGTGCTCATCTTCTTTTTGCACTCCTGCACGGAGCGCTGGTGGCTGCCATGCAGGTTTACAGCACGCGCCACCTCCTCGCATGCAGCAGCATGGGCCTGTGGTGTTTCCTGGCATCTGCTGAGAAGTGGCTCCTGGTCTAGGTAGGCCTCGAACAGGGCATCTGTCTCAGCCTTAGTAAAATTTGGCCTCCTCTTCCTCCCATGACTCTGTTCCTCTTCCTCCACCACACGCTCGGTCATGATTCATCCTGTGAGAATGACAGGTGTCACCTGTGACTGTGCAGTCCCATGTGTGTCCTAAACACCACAGTCCACACTCCCAAACAGCATGCAGCTCACCACAATAGACTGCTGTAACCGACTATGGCCAGTGCAGCCCAATGTTGCACTTTTATAGTGCAACCCATGCAAATGAGGCAAGGCGCATCTTTAAGTGGATGCAAATGCAGTGACTGCGCCATTGAATGGCTGATTAGATGATTTGCATATGCTGGCTGAATATTGCGCTGCTGTGTTTGCGCAATTGTGTTGAACGTGCTGAGCCAAGGGCGCAGTTCTGTGACATGTGAAGTACACACCTAACTGCGCATGCCCGGGTTGATGACGCAGGCGCCTGCCATGCTGCTGATGCACTGTGCGCGGGAGGCAATGCAGGGCATGGCCACCATTGTGCCAGTGGTGCTACAGCGCTGTTCACCTATATGGCGCTGTGGCACTGGGGCATCGTAGGCGCACTGGGGCAACAGCGCTGTAGGCCGCTACAGAAGGTGGCACACAGGCACCCAATCGCACTACATGCATTGGGTTCCAATCGCACTGTGGCTGTCCATGCACCAGAGACCCTTGACCCTGTGCCCAACCTTTTCCCCCTAGGTGCCATGCATCAGGCATGGGTGCACCACTATCATGCTGTTCGGTGACAGCACGATAGAGAATGGCAGCGCTGTACCGCGCAGCATCTGCACATGGCAGGACCGCGCTGCAGAGTGCCATTTTGCTTGAACCAGACAGCAGAGATGGCGCTGAGGCGTACTGTGGTGTGGAGCCAGATTGAGCTGGCAAACCTTGTGGCCATAGTTGAGCCCCATGTTGGGGCTTTGTTTGGGGAGGCACCCCTGGACAGGGCCAGGAGTGTGGTATGACAGGAGGTGGTTGATGGCCTGGAGGAGGCCACCGGTATGGGGTGGATTGCAGAGCAGTGCCGCCACCGTTATGGGGACCTGAGGCACAGGGACCCAGACCTGCTGGCCCACCTGCAGGCACATGCCAGGAGGGGCACGGTGCCATGGCCAGGTAGGTGCAACATCCATACACTTTTATCGTCCATACGGGTATCACAGTTGCATGTGTCCGGCACATGGGGGGGGCATCTGGTGTTGGCCGTGGTGGTGGTATCAGGGTGTGGAGTGGATGGGTCTGGCTGTGTGGGATTGCACACACATGGGGGTGGGGGGACATTGGTACTGGATTGTACTGATGTTCCTCTCTCCATGTTTGCACCTTAGTCCCAGAAGAACGGAGGCACAACAGAGAGGGGAGGCACCGCATGTTGGAGCAGAGGGACAGGAGGGATGAAGGTGGTCCATGGCACGTGGACCAGCCTGCTGATGGTGAGTGCCTTACATCCATGATTACTATTGCATGCTGTATAACTGGGCGGGCAGTGGGGTATTGCCACCATCCATTAACACCACTGCCATGAACGCAACTTGTTACAGTCAGCACTATCCAGTGGCACTGCATGTCTGGGTGTGCATCAATGGTGGTCCATGCGTGCACCGGGCACATGGCTGTGGCACTGCCTTCACACCGCATAGCCAAGTCACTGTACGACCATGGTGGTGCTGTGCAGGACATGGGTGGTGGGTGTGTGCAGTGGTCCACATGGCTGTGGCTGCCTGGGTGGGCAGGTCTTGTGGACATGGTCACTGTGGGTGGTCGCACACCATCACAGGGGCGTGTCACATGGCTGTATGCCATGCACAATGGGTGGGCTGCAGGGGGATGAACAGTCACACCTATTGACTCTGCTCCCTCATCCTAGGTGGCCAGAGACTCCTGCAGATCCAGTGGGACATTCAAGAGCTGCTGCGGGTTCGGAAGGGAGACCTTAGAGCCCCTGCGATGCATCCACTGCCACAGGGTGAGGAGGAGGAGGCGGAGCTCTCATCGGCGCCAGGAGGAAGAGGACCGGGGTGGTCAGTGAAGTCCCCATGCCCCGACTACCACCTTCCCCCCTTTGACCCACCCTCACACCCCTTCTTCCCTCTCCCATATGTTCACCCCTGCCCCTTACCCGCCCCCACCTGTTATGTGACCCTTCCCCCACTCTTGTATATAGTTGTATATAGTTTTACTGTACAGTACATAGTTTCAGTATATACATTTTGTTATAACAACTGTGGTGGTCTCTGATTTGCAGTGGGCTGAAGGTGTTCAGCTGCAGTGGTGTGCATGGCGTTGGGGTGGTGCACGAATGGGCGTGTGTGTGTGTGTGTGTGTGTGCAGAGGTGAACCACCTATGGTGTGGACAGGGGGACCAGTCACTGTCTGTGGTTTGTGTGTTGTACTCTGTGCACTGGATGCCTGTGTGCAGTGGTCCACGGGGCCTGCACTGTTTGCATGGCACCCCTGTCAGACTGTCCATGGCCTGTGCAGCTACACTCTTGCATGTCTGTGATATACACGGTCTGCTGGTGTGTCAGTGGTGGTTGTCCATGCTGGATAACAACTGTACCCGGCACAATGCCAGGTTGACCGCCATCACCAGTATGGTGCACGTCTGCCTCCAGTGGCACCGTGGCCTCCGCTGTTGTTGTCCACCATCCATGCTGTCGCTTGTGTCTGTTGCAGGGGATGTGCTCCAGTGTCTGTCACTTGTGCTCCGGCAGCATGCTGGTGGCATACAGCTTCATGGTGCCTGCGCAGGGTGGCTGGCACACCTGTGCAATGTAGGGGTGCTGGCTGTGTGTACACGTCAGCCATGGCCACACACCAGTGGCTAGGTTGACCCTCTACTGTGTCCCTGTGTTGGTGTGCCCTTGGGTATGGGTGGGTGTTTGTCCATGCACTGTGTTGCATCCTGTGTGGTGCATGCCTCCATGCTACACTGTGCGTGTCTGTGCTGGCTGTTGTGGCCAGTGCTGGGATGGGATGTGTCCTTGGGAGGGTGTGCAGGGTGCTGTACTGCTGGAGGTGGGGTCTGGGGCATGCCCTGTTGCATGTGGGGTACCTCGTGTGTTGACACATGGTCGGTCTCTCAGCTCTACCTCTGGGGGGACATGCAGGGAGGCACTGTGTATGCATCTGTTGCATCGCTGTCTGCTGCCGCCCACTGCAGGATGCCCATGGTGAGGCTGCCTTGCATGGCTTCATGGTGCACAGGGTTGCATTGTCACAGTGGGGGTGCTGGCATGTATGGGGTGTCCTGCACATTTGGGTGTTACTCCTGGGCAGGGTGTATGGGGATCATGGTGCAGGGTGTGCTCTGCATTTGTGGGATGGTGTGGTATGGGGTGGTCGGCCATCCTTGTGTGCCGGTCACAGTTTGCCAGGGGGTGTGCTGGGGCACCATGGCCAGGCTGTGGGTTGGTTGCTGGTATCCATGGGCCAGTGGTTATTCCAACTCTCCCCTGGTTGTGCAGTGCATGGGGTGTGGGGGGATGATGTCTGTTCTGCTGTGTGTTCCTCTGCCCATCTGTGGCATGGGTGGTGGGCCCCTCATCCCTGGCGTGCTGTTGCATTGCTGCCCTGCTGCTGGGGGGTGTCCCTGGTTGTGCTATGGCGCATTTGGACTGCTCAGCTGAACATCCCTTGTTGCGCTATGGTGCATCAGATATGCTCAGCTTCCCTTCCCTAGTTGCGCTATGGTGCAGGTGGTGCGATATTCAGTCGTCGGCCGTAGGCGCATCTTGGCCTGCGCAGTTTTTGAATATCACGCTTCTTGCGCATGGGCGCAGTGCACTTGTACTTGCTCCTGCTGTTACGCACTTTTTGTGCACTTTGAATAGCTGAGCCAGTTAGTACATTAAGAAGCTATATGCACAATAGACAGATGACTTTTTAGAGGTGACCAATCTTTGTTTTATGTTGAAGTAAAGCTTTGACAGCTTTTTGTCATTAGCATTGGGTATAAAGTAACTGACAAGAGAAAATAAGTTGTATAAGTGAAACAAACATCTATGTAACATAAATACTTTGATAAATGTTGTA
This sequence comes from Neoceratodus forsteri, assembly GCA_016271365.2. NCBI lineage: Eukaryota > Metazoa > Chordata > Ceratodontiformes > Ceratodontidae > Neoceratodus > Neoceratodus forsteri. Next base: position 575,009 of record JADMNL010000026.1, read on the forward strand.
TCAGATGGAACACATTATGAGGTATAAAATGAACAGGATTGAATGCTGTGAAATATAATCCTATGCTCATGTAGAGAAGAATATTTTCTCTGACCTAAATAAAAGATAAGTAAAAAAAAAACAGGATAGTAGGATGGGTTGGAGCACAAAGCAAGCTGGATGTGGTAACAAGGAGGGACAGAATTAGATTTAGAGAGCTGAGTGAGATCTGTGGTGCTGAAAGGGTTAAGGAGTGGCTGAGCTAGCTCTATGGGCTGCCTGTGTGGTGCTGAAAGGGTTGAGGAGTGGCTGAGCTAGCTCTATGGGCTGCCTGTGTGGTGCTGAAAGGGTTGAGGAGTGACTGAGCTAGCTCTATGGGCTGCCTGTGTGGTGCTGAAAGGGTTGAGGAGTGACTGAGCTAGCGCTATGGGCTGCCTGTGTGGTGCTGAAAGGGTTGAGGAGTGGCTGAGCTAGCGCTATGGGCTGCCTGTGTGGTGCTGAAAGAGTTAAGGAGTGGCTGAGCTAGCTCTATGGGTTGCCTGTGTGGTGCTGAAAGAGTTAAGGAGTGGCTGAGCTAGCTCTAAGGGCTGCCTGTGTGGTGCTGAAAGGGTTAAGGAGTGGCTGAGCTAGCTTTATGGGCCACCTGTGTGGTGCTGAAAGGGTTAAGGAGTGGCTGAGCTAGCTCTATGGGCCGCCTGTGTGGTGCTGAAAGGGTTAAGGAGTGGCTGAGCTAGCTCTATGGGCTGCCTGTGTGGTGCTGAAAGGGTTAAGGAGTGGCTGAGCTAGCTCTATGGGCCGCCTGTGTGGTGCTGAAAGGGTTAAGGAGTGGCTGAGCTAGCTCTATGGGCCGCCTGTGTGGTGCTGAAAGGGTTAAGGAGTGGCTGAGCTAGCTCTATGGGCTGCCTGTGTGGTGCTAAAAAAAGGATCAGACAGGCTGAGCAGATATATCTAGACAGCAGAGTGCTGGAAATACAGTGATGTGCAGTTCTGAAAGGGTTAATGTTATTATTGAAGCTCCTCATGTGGATCAGCGGTAACCTCGGGAGAGGAATCAGGAATTAGCTGTGAGTCTCTGTCTTTACCTTAGTGACATCTCAGGCTGGAGCTTAATAAAGCATTCATCGCCAGGGAGTGAGATCTGCGGAGGCAGCTACCGGTCTCTAACAATGCAGGTAGAGTGAGTCTCATAACATTCCTCATCTATAATAGCTAATTCCCAGGACAGCAAGAGGAAGAAGAGCATTATTCAGTGGGAGGTGCTAGGCACTAGGTCCACTTATTGATATAAACAGAGCACAGTATGCCGGAAGCTCTGGTACTGGGTCACTTATTGGTGATGTGTGTAAAGATCGGAAAGTATTTCACACAGAAAATCTCTTTCATATAGCTGAGCTTTCATTTGTAGTGTATTTCTAAATATCTAAGTGTAATGCACTTCAGGAATCTATTTTGCTTAAAAATACATTTACTTTTAAAACCTGTTTTTATGACTTAAGCACTGTGAAAATGTTTTTACCTTTCATGTTTCAAAAAGACAAACCATAAATGTCTGGCACTAGTCTGTTAATGGAATGCTCTCTCGACTCACAGTGCAGGCAGCAAAACATGTCAGTTTTCCTCTGTGGGCTAGGGAAAGCACAAAGATTCCATTTCATGAAGTGTGTGTGTGCACGTGTGTGTGTGTGTGTGTGTGTGTGTGTGTGTGTGTCTGCATACATTTGTAAATGCATGTTTGTGTCCATGTTTTTTGTGATTATGCACGTGTGTGTCAGGGTATCTGTGCATTTGTGTGAATGCTTTGCAAGTGTATGTGTGCATGTCTGTCTTAATGTGCATGTGCGTAATTAATCGTGTGTGTGTGTCCATGAATGTGTATGTATACACAGACAATGCACGTAAGTAAAAATCTTTCAACACCTTCTGACTTGATGAGCTGATGTGAATAACATCTGTTGGTGATTAATTTTCCACAAACGATTATATTTCTCTGCACCAGAAGTGTCCTTTAGACAAAAGTCTCTGTAACATTAAGCAGATAAGAAGCTACTGTATATAGAACCATACTTGTGTAATAGTGTAGAGTTCTCACAGTGTGTCATGCTGTTTCATAATTTGATATACTGCAGACTGTCATATAAAACAAGAAATTATTTAATCAAATCGACATAGTTATCTTACAGCATCTTTGGATATGTTACGGTTCTGTGGATCATGTGAAGGTACTGGCTACCAAGCAATTCTGGAGCTAGGGACCCATCCTGGTTCTGTGGCTCACATTACAATACTAAGCTCACACCCATAGCCTGTGTAAATCTACAGCAAAGAGCCACGCTGGCTGTGGGACGGTGGAAATGGGGAACATGCTGGCTGTGGGATGGTGGAAATGGGGAATATTGAGGAGGACCTTACGTAGTTCATTGCCCCAAAAGATTGCCTCTATTCAATTTAAAATAACACACCACACTCCATTCATGGAATAACAGTTCCACAGCTTTATTCTTTTGTTTTTAATTATTTGGTCACCATGCAAGGCCCATTAGGCACAAGTGCCTATTTCAGGGGTGACACGAGAGTACTGGAAAGGTTAAGTGACTTGTTCAGAGTCACATAGTATGCCAGTAGAGGTTGTGGGAATCAACTCCAGGGCTGCTGGATGCACCAAGCTCATTCACAGCTCATTAATCTAACCTCTAGGCTATACTCAGCATCAATTTACATATTAAAGAATACACAATGTACATCTGTTACAGAAATAGGGCCCCTGGGACAGCAAATTTATATTCTCACCTGACTATCAGCCATGCCTATCCGGGGAACTCTGGCCATCAGGTTCAATAAACCCAGCAAGGGTCATGTGTTCCCTTGTGACATTTTATACCGCTGATTCAAGGATTCCAGTATCTTCCAGAGACAAGCATGCCCACCCAGGGCTGCACTCATCTTCCTCCAGTCCCAACCTACCACACACTCCATTGGATGCCTTTTGCAAGACAGCCCACTCCATCCTGAACTACATACCTTCTGCAGAGTCGTACACCAGGCCTGACTGTCCCTCACACCCTGCTATTGCTATTTTACCTGCCAAGAATGATTGCATAACATGGATTTTCCTCCATCAAAGATATAATTTATTACACATCCTCCACCAAATGCCTCAGGGACTCCCTGTCACAAACTCAATATCATCTGGCAGTACACACTGAAGGGTTAGCATAACAAGTTGTGAATGTGCTTGGTACATCCAACATACCTGTGTTTGCTTCCCACAACCTCCACTTGCATACTGTGTGACCCTGAGCAAGTCACTTACCCTCCCAATGTGCTCCCTGGTGACCCCTGAAAACAGGCATTGTACCTAGTGGGCCTTACCAGGTTATCAAATCATAGAATCATACTAGCAGAAAAGGACCATTCAGCTCATTGAGCCTGCCTGAGATAGCCTTCCCACCTCCCTTTTACCTCCCACCCCCTCTGCCCTCTCTCCCTTCCCCTTCCTAGTTCCATGCAGTTAGCCCATGCTCTTTTGAATTTTTCCACTGTATCCACCTCCACCAGTCACTCTGGCAACCTGTTCCATGGTTGTGCAACCCTCTCTGAGAAATAACACCCCCTCACGCCCCCTTTAAATCTGCCCCCTCCAGTTTAAATGCATGCCGTCTGGTGGTTTTGTTTTTGCTCAGTCTGAAGATGCTGTCTCCCTTAACCTTATTTATTCCCTTCATGTATTTGAAGGTTTCCACCATGTCCCCTATCCCGTCTTATTTCCAGCATATAAAGACCAAACTCTTCCAGCATCTCCCTATATGGTCTCCCCTGCATCCCCTGGATCATCTTGGTTGCCCTTCTCTGCACTCTTTCCAGCCTATCCTTGTCACCCTGCAAATGGGGCTCCAGAATTGAACTCCATACTCCAGCTGTGGTCTGACCAATGTTTTGTATAGTGGCATGATCGCCTTCCTCCCCCTACTAGTGAAGCCTCTCCCAATGCATGCCAACATTCTTGTTGCTTTCCCAGATGCCCATTCACATTGACTCCTAGCCTTTAAGATGTCCATGATCCAAATCCCTAGGTCCTTTCCTTGTGCTATGATCTGAAGTGATTCCTCCCCAAGGCAGTAAGAGGCCCTTGGGTTATTCCATCTTATGTGCATAATTTTGCACTTTTTTGCATTGAATTGTAATTGGCACTTTTCTGCCCACTCCTCCAGCCTGGCTAGATCCTGCCTCATCCTCCCCAACCTCCCCCCGGAGTGTCCACCCTGTTATATATCTTCATGTCATCTGTGAACAAACACACCTTTCCATTTAGACCCTCTGCTAAGTCCCTCAAGTACACACTTAAACAGTATGGGCCCTAACACCAACCCCTGTGGTACCCCACTCATCACCCCAGTTCCCTGGAGTGCTTCCCATTGAGCACCACTCTCTGTGTTCTCCCACCAAGCCCATCCTCCACCCACTTTGTAAGCATAGCTCCCACACCCAGACTGCTCAACTTGCTCACCAACCTTCTATATGGGATGGAGCTGAATGCCTTCCTGAAATCCAGACAAGCCACATCCACTGCTCCCCTAGTCATATACCTCTGTAACCCCCTCAAAGAATTCAATCAGGTTAGTCTGACAAGACCTACCACCTGTGAACCCATGCTGGTTGTCATCAATCAGACCTTCCTCTTCTAGGTACCCTACCAGTCTCTCCTTTATGAGAGTTATAAAGTTACAAGAGACTTATAAAGCTATGAGTGTTATAAAATAGAGAAATGCAGAACTGAATGCAGACAAGCTGGTAGTTAATTATTACATACTTATAAAAGGCCAGCTTTTTAGGGACAGCATTGCAAACATCACAGTGGGTAGCCCCCTGGGTTCAAGCAATCATCATACAGAGTGGTTTGGCATACAAATTGGGTAGGAGAAAAAACACACTAGGAAGCATGTCCTAGACTTCAGGAGAGCAAATTTTAAAGAAATGGGAGACTACCATAGGAAGCACCTTGAAGGGAGGATAGCAGGGGATGGAGGTACAATGGAATAGAATAAAGGGGGAATCACTAGGGTGATGATAAGCTGTTTAAAGTTAATAAGCCAGGGTAAGAGGAGAAAGAGGCCACTGTGGTTCTCAAAGCAATGGCTAATTTGGGTAAAGGAGAAAAAAACAGCTTTAAGGAACTACAAGGAGGCCTCAATGGAGGCAGACAGGGAGGTATTTCTAGTGAAACAAAGGGAGGCAGAAAAGCAAAGGCTCAAAATGAGGAAAGGATCACCCAGGAGGTCAAAAATGGGATTAAGACTTTCTTCAGGTATGTGAATGAAAAGAGAAAAGCAAGGGGTGGTATTTCGAACATCAGGAGATCAGGAAGGGGGCAGGACTATGTAGAGGAAGGCCAAGAAAAAACTAACATTTTAGATGAATACTTTGGCTTTGTCTTCACAGTGGAAGGGAGGGCAGGCTGTCATGCATTAACAGGCTCTGGGAGGAGGGTAGAGTGGACATAAGTCCATTTATAGTAGGGAGACCACTGGGGATGGAACCTTTTAAGGAAAACAAGGTGATGGGCTACAGAAGTGCAAGGCCGTCTGGGCCCTGCTCTTCCTCATGGCCACAGGTAAAGGTGCACAGGGCAAAGAGTCCATCTCTCAGCCAATGCACAGGGCCCTCTGCCACTCACAGGTGCAGAGGTGCACGGCTGCGTGCCACAAGAAAAGTTGTCTTCACTGTATGGTGTCTGTGCCTGTATGGGCACCCTTGCACCTTTCATTCCCTGGCTGGGGTGTTGCATAACAGTGCCACCCCCAACCCTCACCCCATCCAACGTGGTCACTGTTCACTCCCATACTCACCTCACCAGTACGGAATAACAAAGCATCACCCACTGGGGTCATGACTGGCACTACACACAAAGTTTCTTAATTGATTATAACTTTTAAGTTTGACCCTGAATTTTCAAGATAGTTGTTTTATGACTCCCCTTATCAACATGATATCTAGCGTTTATAGTATGTTGGCCAAAATGTCATTTTGTACCAGAAGTGTGAAAACACATTTTATCCAGGATTTAAAAAAATTACACCTGTCACATTTATGAGGTGGTGGGAAAAAATGGCTAACTTAAAAGTTTGGAGTGAAAATACTGAAATTAGTGAACTTATGAGTAAACATTGAAATATTGTAATGTTCACTCATAACCTGGTCATTTTACCATATTTGTACACCCATTTTTCAGCATAGCCATCTAATGACCCCATCTCACAAATCCAGTCAATGAAAATGTTCAGATTCCTGCCAAAATATCATTCCAGGCCACAGGTCTGAAAAACACATTTTGGCCAAGATTTGAAAAGTGACAGCTGTCACGTACATAAAGTGGTGGGGTGAGGATGCAGTATGTAAGGACTCATCTATGTGGGTTGCTGACTTAAAGATGAGTGTACCTAGTTTGGTCACAGACAACTGAGGAGTCATCACCCACTACAGCTCCGGCAGGCAATCATCTGTGTAGCCATTACTAGCCTTTAAAAGGCAATTACCATTAATGGCCACTCCACACTGTAGCCCTTTGCACGAAGGACTGAGTGAAAAGGACATCACAGGAGTCTGCCAGGAACTCTGCCCATTGCATCCCAGGTAAAACTGTATACACGCAGTTAACAGCAGTTTGGGGGAATGTCATATGGTGTCCTGGCTGTAATATATTAAAGAGTGTACTATATGTAAGCATTAACACATGACGGGATGTGGTTTATTCTGGATAAATGCATGCCTAGGGGCATAGAGAGGCATGAAGACACAAGCTGAGTGCCTTATTGCTCCTACAAGTGCATTTATCCAGAACAAATCACACTCTAGAGTATGTTACTGAGCTTATAAAATGGGTATATGTTGAGAAAATGTAGCATTTATTAAAAAAATTGTGAGATTTAAAAAATAAAACTGTTATTTTATTTCAAATATTCCCTCCACTGTCCCTTGGGGTGCTGTTCCACTTGCTGGTTTCACTAGGGGCATTTGTAGAATAGTGTTTTGTGCTATAGCTTGTGAATGTTTAATCTGTAGGGTTGTTTTGTGCTGTATCTGCTGCACCCTACCTGGGTAAGCACCACAAGATAGTTTAACTCCAGTTTTCTGTGTTGTAATTAAGCCTACAGCTGCATCCTATCTAGGTGAGCACTACAAGGTAGTTTTAGGGCATACCTCAGCCAACTGGGCTGGTTCCCCCCTTGAAGTCATCCAGGATGTAGACCTAGCCCTGGATTATTTCATAAGTAGATATACGAAAGCCCGCGACATGTTTGCACCTGTCAAAAAATGCAAAGCTAGGGGATGCAGCAAAGGGTGGGTCTCCCAGTCCATCTTAGAAAGAATGAAATCCAGGAACAATCTATGGCTCAGGGCTAAAGCATCCAGTAAATCTGACAGCCTTCAAAGATATAGGGCTGCTAGAAATTGCTGCACACATGAAATTGTGCAAGCCAAAGCTGATTACTATAGGGACCAGCTGGAGAAAAGCTGGGAAGGGAGGGGAGAAAGTTCTGGGCCAATCTAAAGAAACTGACAGGCAAGGACAATAAAACACTCCCTACTATGCTCCTCACAAATGGCACAACAACACTAGATCCAAAGGAGATGGCAGACATATTCAACTCAGCATTTACTGACCTTGGTGGAATCCTCCCACTGGGCTACCTTCACCCCAACCCAATTTATCAGCCAATGTACCGACAAGTAAAACCCATTCAACTCCTGATACACCCCCCCCCTTTTTTACTTCAAACAAGCTATTGCATCAGAAACCAAAAAGTACTTAAAATGCACCCTGGGCAAAACTAGGGTTGGCAGTGATGGATAAGACATGAAGATGATTGCTGTTACACTTGACGAAGTCACTCTGCCCTTAAGATCTATAACGTTGCCCTCAGACAGGCTAAATTTCCCCATTCAATGGAAAGCAGTCCTGGTAACACCAGTCCATAAAACTGAAGATCGTGCCTTCTATTCCAACTACAGACCAATCTCTATCCTGCTCCCCATTGAAGGCCCTCAAATGAATTGTATCGGTTCAACTTGTAGACCATCTTAACAAGTACAATATCCAGTGCCCCGAACAGCACGGATTTGGAAAAGCCCACAGTACAACTACTGCATAGGTAGGGTACACTAACTCGTTGGGTCTGTCTATATAGACCTAACAAAAACATTTGATACAGTTAACCACCAACTATTGATCACAAAACTTCATGCATTTAGGCTATCCTCTGAGAGAGTGAGCTGGTTCAGAAGGGCACAGAGTCATAATGTCGTGGCAAAAAAACATGCATAACAAGAATGCCGTGTACAAAACGGTGTGCGCTAAAACAAGGTCAGGACAAAACACCAACCACAAGAAACACAGCGCACACCATTTGGGATGACAACACTATCCTTGTTTTTGCAGGGAGCTTCAACCCCCTGCACCACCAGACATGGTGGATTTGGCCTCCCTCACCTCCCTGGACTAAAAATAACTACCCAAGAGGGTGTGGACTTAGGAAAGGCAAAAGTCAGAGTTAAAGGTAAACCCTTTTATTAAAAAAGCTACACCAATGGGACGGGGAACATAACCGGGGCCCCAAGTCCCCAACACTGCTGGGTACTGGTGCTCTTGCCACTCCAGCACCGGAGTGGCTTGTCCAGGCACTGCACTGGCAGCCTGTTTGACAACCCCCCCATGTGAGGCAACAGCGACTGGTGAGGGAATGTTCTCTATGTAAAGGAAGGGATAAAAGCAACTGAACAAAAGAGTAAACAGAGAGGAGAGGAGGCATTGTAGGTCACCTTAGAGACTAGAAATGACACCACAGTCCACACAGGGGTTGTACACAGACCCCCATGTCAGGGGGAGGGAATGGACAAGGATATGATAGAAGGCATTCTTAGGATGGCAGAGAAATGGGAGATACTGTTGGTGGGGGACCTGAATATGCCAGATGTTAACTGAAGCACCTTTGTTGCAGCCACATCCAAGTGCAGGACCATTCTCGATGCCCTACAGGTGGCATGCCTCAGACAGATAGTTTCAGAACCCACTCATGAGGAAGCAATCTTAGACCTTGTACTCTCAAATGGGGACAGTGAGAGGATCTCAGATCTAGAAATAGGTTGCCATCTGGGAACAAGTAACCATCAAACAGTGTGATTCACAATAAACTCAGCTACAGAGTCAAGCCATGCAAAAGTGAGGGTACTGAACTTCAGGAGTGCTGACTTTGGCAAGATGGGAGAGTGCCTTAGAAAAGCACTAGCAAACAGGCTAGAAGGAGGGGTGGAGCAACAATGGGGAAACATCAAAACTGCCATCATAGAGGCAACAAGCCTTTGTGTAAAGCAAATAAACAAATCAAAATGAAAGAAAAGCCACTATGGTTCTCAAAAGAGATGGCGGGAAAGTCAGGGAGAAAAGATAGTATTCAGGAAGTATAAGGAAACAAAGAAGGAGCAGGACAGAGAACTGTATCAGTTAAGGCAGAAGAAAGCAGGGAGGAAAGTCAGAATAGCAAAGGCCCAAACTGAGGAAAAGATAGCCAACTTGGTTAAGAAGGGGGATCAAAACTTTTATAGGTACATCAGGGAACGTAGAAAGACAAAGGGAGGGATAGTGAGGCTAAATAGAATGGACGGTGGATTGGCAGAGAGGGACAGTGAAAAAGCAGGGATACTGAATGAATATTTCTGCTCATTATTCACAAAAGAGGAAGAGGGGGAAGTGCCTAATCCAATTAACAGAAGCACTCTTGATAGGGGGTCAATCCCAGTCCTTTCACAGTAGAAAAGGTTCTGAAAGAACTCTTAAAACTGAAGGTGGACAAAGCAATGGGGCCTGATGGAATTCACCCCAGAATTCTAACTGACTACCCTTTTTAACAAATCATGGGAGGATGGTGTGATACCTGAGGGCTGGAGGAAGGCAGATGTGATTCCCCTTCACAAAAGTGGGACCAAGACAGAGGCAGGAAACTACAAACCTGTCAGTTTGACCTCTGTGGTAGGGAAAGTGATGGAACCACTTCTGAAGGAAAGAATTGTTGAGTACCTAGAGGCCAGTGGGGCACAGCACCCAAGGCAGCATGGGTTCACAGTGGGAAGATCATGTCAGATGAATCTAATTGATTTCTTTGACTGGGTGACCAAAGTAGTAGACCAGGGAAGGGCTGTGGACATGGTCTACCTAGACTTTAGCAAGGCATTTGATACAGTCCCACACAAAAGATTAATTGTCAAATTAACCAGCCTGGAAGTGGGTCCCAGGGTGGTAGCCTGTGTAAAACATTGGCTGGACAATGGGACAAAGAAGGTAATTGTAAATGGAGTCCACTCTGAAGAAAAAGGGGTTACTAGTGGGGTACTGCAGGGTTCAGTACTGGGTCCAGTCCTTTTTAATGTCTTAATAAGTGACATTGCAGAGGGACTGGAAGGAAAAGTATGTCTCTTTGCAGATGACACAAAGATCTGCAACAGGGTTGATACACAAGGAGGCATGGAAAGGATGAGAAGGGATTTGGCAAGGTTGGAGGAATGGTCAAAGTATGACAGCTTGATTCAATGCAAAGAAGTACAAAATAATGCACCTGGGAAACAAAAACCCAGGGGAAGATTACACAATGGGAGGGGAGGTAGTAACAACAACAAAAATAGAAAGGGACCTGGGTGTAATCATATCAGATGACCTTAAGGTTGGCAAGCAATGTGAGAAGGCAGTAGGGAGGGCTGGGGGGATACTGGGATATGTAGGGAGAGGCATCACCAGCAGAAAAGAGGAAGTTGTTATTACAGACAGTGGTGAGACCCCATCTGGAGTACTGCATCCAGTTCTGGAGACCCCATCTCTGCAAGGACATAGTCAGGATTGAGACAGTCCAGAGGAGAGCAACTAAAATGGCGCAGGGTCTGCAAGAGAAGCCATATGAGGAGAGACTAAAGGAGCTTAATATGTATACCCTTGAGGAAAGGAGGGAGAAGGGGGACATGATAGAAACTTTTGAGTACCTCAGTGGAATCAGCAAAGTCCAAGATGGTAGCATCTTTCAGAAAAAGAGATGTGCAAGAACAAGGGGACACAATTTAAAGATGGGGGGGTGGTTCAAGGGCAATGTGAGGAAGCATTTTTTCACAGAGAGGCTGGTGGACACATGGAACAGCCTTCCTGAGGAGGTTGTGGGGTCTAAAACTGTGGGAGAATTCAAGAATACATGGGACAGACATAAGGCAATTCTTGTGGGAGGGGTAAGAAGAAGAAATAGGCTGTTGTTTAACTAGGATCTGCAGCTTATCCTGCAGGTAGGGAAATGGGAAGACTAGGTGGGCCAAGCGGTCCTTATCTGCCGTCAAAGTCTATGTTTCTATATTCCATGGGCTGGATATTCAAAAGGGTTGCGCAATGCTCAATAGGGTTGTGCCAGCGCAAGTCAGAAAATGTGCCATTCTGCGATATTCAACAGGAGGCAGTTGCGCCACTGAAAACATGCTGAGCAACAGCAGTACTAATGAAGGCATCACGCAACGAAGAGGTGGAACCATGCATAAAGTGCAAAGTGTAATGTTCGAACTTGCATAATGCGCAACAGTGATCAGGCGGTTGGCGCCCACAGCGGAAATGAGCCAAAATAAAAAGGAGCAAGGAAGAGGTGCAAGAACGCTACAGGGAAGCCACATGAGGCAGGGAGAGAGAGACAGAGTAAGAGGGACAAAGAGGGTAGGCGAGGGAAACCACAACACAGAATGGGGCAAGGGAAGGTGTGTGGGGCCACAGAGTGCAGAGGCCAGTAGGTGTACCTGGTGCAGGGGAGGTAGCAGTCAGGACAGCGGGGGGAACAAAGCAACAACAGCTGGGGGGGAACACAAGCCAGGGACATGGACAGTGCCACCTTCCACATGGAAGCCATAATGAGGGGGGTGAGAAGGCATGCTGCAGGGAGACGTGGCCATGGAAGGGCCCGAAGGTGGTACGCCCCCAACAGGCAGTACCGAGCCTGCACCAGCTTTGAGCTGTACTCAGATGTCGAGATAGTGGGCCGGTACCACCTGAACAGGGCAATACTGTGGCAGCTCTGTGAGCTGTGCAGTGATGTGATGCAGGCACCCACACGACGGAGTCATGCTCTGTCAGTGGAGACAAAGGTAACAGCCTGCATGTGCTTGCTCACCACGGGTACCTTCCAGAGACCAACAGGGGACACCACAGGCATAACACAGTTGGCCACATCACACATCCTCACCCAATTCCTCAGCGCACTGCTGCCACATGCTGCAAAGTACATCCATTTCCACAGCACCGCGGCGGAGCGCACAGCAAACATACAGGAGTTCCACTGGGTAGCACATATGCCTGGCATGCTAGGGGTGATAGACTGCACCCATGTGGCTGTTCGCACGCCATCTGGCCCTGATGGGGCCACCTATATGAATCGGAAGGGATTTGCCAGTGTCAACTACTAGGTGGTGTGTGATGCCAGTGGGTGCATCATCAATGTCTGTGCCACGCACCCTGGAGGAGCACATGATTCTTTCATATGGTACCAGTCGGCACTGTGCCATTGATTCGAGAGTGGGAACATCCCCACAGGACATCTAGTGGGTGAGTATGCATGTAGAACTGACAAATCGTGGGCAAGGGGGGTAAGCCACAGATGCCATGGGTGTGGCACACAGGGTTAGGGGCAGTCTGAGCCTGAACAAGACACTAACCTCCACTATCTCCACACAGGTGACAGTGGATACCCACTCCGTCCCTGGCTGCTCACACTCTACCGCCGGCCCATGACCCCATCGCAGCAACGCTCAATGAGGCACATGCCACACGCAACATCATTGAGTGGGTGTTTGGGATGCTGAAGGCGAGCCTGCTGCTGGACACCTCCAGTGGTGCCCTACAGTATAGCCCCTCAAAGGCCTGTGCGATATTCCTGGCCTGTTGTATCCTGCACAACATGGCCAAAGACTGTGAGGATAGCCGTACAGGTTGAAGAGGGAACAGCGATGGGGACAACGGTGACGCCGGTGAAGATGGGGATGGGCAGCCCCCCCTTGGATGACGGGACCCCCGACTGATCCGGCTGGCCCAGCTGCACCGGGACACCATCACAGAGGAGCACTTCAGCCAACACAGGTAAGTCATGGGACCATGTGCAACCACCAGTGGCTAGGGTACAACCCATGTACACACATGGAAACACACCAGGGGTGCATGATGGCAGGGGAAGTGGCAGAGCACAGAAGCACACACATACAACCAGGAAGGGGTGAACAGTAACACGCCACATTGACGGACACACATGCACACACAATAGGCACACAATGCACAAGGGTCAGGTGCAAAACAGAGCCAGAACACAGACACTAGCAACACACATGTCCACAGGCCACCACATCCACTGCCTGTCTATGTGCGTGTGTCAGATGCTGGGCACCATCGCACTTTGATGTACAGTGCAATGCAGGCATCATTATGTACATGCACCTGTGGACAGCAGTCGGGAGGGTGTGCAGGTGGACTGTGTGTCTGTGTGGAGGGCTCGGCACCCACCGGTGCACTGCCCACCAAAACACACAATGCACACAGGGCAGCACCAGACAGGGCCTGCACTGGGAGACAGCTCAGTCTTGCAGCACAGTGCCATGTCTGCCTCGGATGCGTGGGTAGCCCCGCCGAGACCCAGCGGCACTGGCAGGCTGAGCACAGGCCTCATGGGGTGGCACCGATGGTCCACCAGGGGTTCCACTGCGCGAACGTGACCTTGCCCGCACAGGGGTCTGCAGCACACTGAACAGACCTACACCAGGAGTGCTCGGGATGCTCACAGCTGAACCTGGTGTCGACAGGGTGGGTGTCGCATGACGCTGGGAATGGGGAGTGGATAGCAAACTGTGCAGTGTGAGCGACACATGGGCACCTGACTGTGTGCCCATTGTGGCCACGACAGCGACCAACGCCTGTGGTAGCCTGTCAATGGCAGTGGTCACATCTTCCCGCAAATGGTCAATCTGTGACAGGATCCTATTGGTGTTCCTGCTGCATTGCTCCATGACCCACTCCAGGGCCACACACAGTGCCTCCACGGATGTTGCTAGCCGCATCTGCTGCTGTACTGATGCCTGCAGCAGGTGGGTGTGCTCATCAAAGAGGTCGTCTGCCACCTCAGCAACCTGTCCCTCAGGGTATGGAAGGGCCTGATGTTCAGCACCCCTTGAGGGTGGGCGCTGCTCACCAGGGTCAGATATGGGCAAGTCCACAGGTGGTGCACAGATGCCACCGCTAAGCCCTGTACCCCCAGTCCCGGTGGGTGACTGCTGCCCCTCTGCCTCCTGTGCCCAAGGGATCAGCTGTTCTGCCGCTGTGGCTGCAACAGTGCCACTGACCTGACCAGCCACCGGTGCTGCCCCACTGGTGCTGACAGGCACAGCCTGGGACTGTGCTGACATGCTGGCACACATGTTGTAACCAGCCAGGTCCATGGGTGTGTGCTGTCCTGCTGTGTGTTCATTCTGTGACACACACATGTCACTGCCCATAATGGTCGTTGCATCATCAGTGGTGCAGATCTGTGCCACAGCCACAGCCACAGCATGCTGGCATGCTTGGATGCCAGACCGCTGGGACACAGGAAGGGCCTCCCCCACACCTGTCTCAACAACATCAGTGTTGACAGCCAGGCGGACCCACTGTTGCAATGCACGCCGGCTACCAGCGGAGGTGGATGGTCCCTCCTCCAACTCCAGACAGCTGTCCGCAGTGGACAGGCTCTCCACCGCTGACCCCTGCAGACGTGCAGGATCTGCAAAAGAAAGTAAGGACATGTTAGCACATGTGATCTACCTTCCCCCCCAGACCATGACGTACCATGCAGTGATGGGCTATCACCTGTCTGGAAGCCACCTCCTGGAATGCCCTCATTGGCACTGCACTGCATGCTTGCAGCAAGCTTGTCCTCTGCCGGAGTCAGCTGCATCACCTCCGGCTGGCCCCTGCCTGTTGCAGCACATGCCACCGTGATGGCAGCCACCTTCTCCTTCACCCTCCTCCTGTCGGTACCCATCTTCTTCTTACACTCCTGCACAGAGCACTGGTGGCTGCCGTGCAGGTTGACAACACATGCCACCCCCTCCCATGCAGCAGCACGGGCCTGAGGAGGTGCCCCGCTGTCCACTGAGCAGTGGCTCCTGGTCGATGTAGGCCTCAAGAGTGCATCCGCCTTGGCCTTGGCAAATTGGGCCTCCTCCGCTCACCATCGTCCTCCTCACCCAGTCCCGCCGGGTCATTTTCAGCCTGTATGGGTGACAGCGTGACCTGTGACTGTGCAGTACAAAGCAAGTCCCTGTGACCACAGTCCAGAACACCACACAGCATGCAACTCACCTATAAACTGCAGTAACCAAATATGGCCACTGCAGAACAGTGTCGCAGTTTTATGGTGCAATCCATGCAAATTAGGTGTTGAGCAACTTTAATGAGATGCAAATCGCGCTTCTGCACCCCTGAATGGCTGATCAGATGATTTGCATATGATGGCTGAATATCACGCTGTTGCGCTTTGGTTGAATGTACTGAGCCAATGGCACAGTTATGTGGCTGCATAGTACACCGCACTGCACATGCCCAGGTAGCTTACGCAGGCATCTGCCACGCTGATGATGTGCTGTGCACGGTAGGCAATTCAGAGCATGGCCACCATTGTGCCAGTAGTGCCACGGCGAGGGTCACTACATGGCGCTGTGGCACAACTGCTCAATAGTTCGCTGTGGCAATGTCACACTGGCGACCAATCGCCCTAGACACATAGACGTCCAATGGCGCTGTGCGTGGCCTTACGCCAGAGACCCATGACCCTGTGCCTGACCTTTGCCCCCTTGGCGCTATACGTCTGGCATGTCTGCAGCTCTATCGTGCTGTTTGGTGACAGCACCATAGGGAATGGTGGCGCTGTACCGACAGTGCGATAGGGAATGGCGGCGATGTATTGTGCAGCAATTCCACGTGGGGTTGCCGCGCTGTGGAGTGCCATATTGCCTACTATAGCACTGGAGATGGCATGCAGGAGAGCCCCCCAATAGAGTGCCCTCGAGCTGGCCAACCTTGTGGCCATTGTGGAGCCACACTATGGCCCACTCTTTGCAGAGGTGCCTCCGGACAGGGCCAGGACCCAGGTCTGGCAAGAGGTGGCCAATGACCTGGAGGTGGCCACTGGCCACAGGAGGTCAGCTGAGCAGTGCAGGCACTAGTATGGTGACCTGCGACGGAGGGAGCCGGAGCGACTGGCATGTCTGCGGTCGTGCACCAGGAGGGGTGTGGTGCCTCATCCAGGTGGGTGATACGTGTACACACCTGTATGGTCCATATGGGTAAAATTGTATTATGTGTCCAGCACATAGGGGAGGGATGGTCTAGGGTTGGTTGTGGTGGTGTTTACAGGGTATGGGATGGATGGGTCTGGCTGGGTGGGTGGGCACACACATTGGGGCAAGGGGGAATATGCTTTGGGTTTGTACTGATGTGTTTCTCACCTTTTGTTTCCCACAGGCATGGCAGAGTGGATGAGGGCCATGGAGCAGCATCGGAGGGTGGTGGAAGATGACCGTGAGCATGTCGGGGAACAACCTCAATGCCAGCGTCAACCTGATGAGGGTGAGTGCCATGACACCATGATTGCTATTGCATGCTGTGTGACAGGGTGGGGAGCAGGGCATGGCCACCATCCATGGACACCACTGCCATGTACGTGACATGTGACAGTCAGCATTGTCCAGTGGCACTGCATGTCTGGGTGTGCGTCAATGATGGTCCATGTGTGCACTGGGCACATGGCTGTGGTACTGCCTGCCCACCGCATAGCCATGTTACTGTACAGCCTTGGTTGTGCTGTGCTGGACATGGGCGGTGTGTGTGTGCAGTGGTACACATGGCTGTTGCTGCCTGGTTGGGCATGTCTTGTGCACACGGTCACTGTGGGTGGGTGCACACCATCACAGGAGTGGGGCACATGGCTGTATGCCATGCATAATGGGTGGGCTGCAGGGGGGATGGACAGTCACACCCATTGACTCTGATCCCTTGTCCTAGGTGTGTGGATACTCATCAGGATAGAGCAGTCCATCCAGGAGCTTGTTCGTGTGGCTGAAGAATCCCTTGCAATACTATGGGACATCCATCGGCATGGGGTGAGGAGGAGAAGGCGTCCCCGTGAATGGCCCCAGGCAGCAGTGGAGCAGGCTGGACACCACTGATGGAGCTGAACCTCCCCTCTTTGACTGACCCTCAAACCCCCGCCTTCCCTCTCCCAATTGTTCACCCCTGCCCCTTACCCAGCCCCACCTTGTTCCTGTCCCTCCGCCCCATTTCTGTATATACATATATATAGTTGTTGTTGTTTTTGTTGTTGTTGTTGATGTTGTTGTTGTTGTTATATTTTTTGAATACAGATATTTTGATATGAATACTGTGGTGGTCTCTGATTTGCAGCTGGCTATAGGTGCTCAGTTGCAGTGGTGTGCATGCCATCTGGGGTGGTTCAGTCATGGGTATGTGTGTGTGTGCGTGGGGAAGTGTCTCTGGTGTGGGAGTGGCAATCAGTCAGTATCTGTGGTGTGTGTTGTTCTGGGTGTGCTGGGACAACATGGCCCAGCTGTGCTTTGTTTGGTTGTCCCCATGGGCCAGTGGATATTCCGTCCCTCCCCCAGTTGTGCTGTGCTTGGGGTGTGGGGGTGCATTGTCAGTTCTGCAGTGTGTTCCTGTGCCCATCTGTGGCATGACTGGTGGGCTCCTACCTCCCTGGTTGTGCAGTTCCATTGCTCTGCTGCTGGGAGGCTCCCTGCTTGCACTGTGGTGCCTCTGGGCTGCTCAGCTGGGCTGCCCTTGTTGCGCTATAGCGCATCGTATCTGCTCAGCTTCCCCTTCCTAGTTGTGCTATGGCACAAGTTGTGCGATATTCAGACGTTGGCTGTTTGCGCAATTTGGCTTGCTCCATTTTTGAATATTGCGTCTATTGCGCATGGGCACAATGGACTCGTGCTTGCTTCTGCTATTGCGCACATTTTGGGCGCAGTTTGAATATCCAGCCCTATGTTTCATTGAGACCTTCAAGTCTGCGTTGAAAACATATTTATTTGAATTGGCATTTGAAATATATTTAGTCCTGCTGTTTATATGTTTTATCTGGGTGATTTGTTGAAATTGAAGTGTTTTTATCTGTAATTGTTGTAAAACACCATGGGCTGGATATTCAAACTGCGCCCAAAATGTGCGCAATAGCAGGAGCAAGCATAAGTCCATTGTGCACATGTGCAATAGATGTGATATTCAAACATGGAGCAAGCCAAATTGCGCAACCAGCCAACGTCTGAATATCGCACAACCTGCACCATAGCGCAACCAGGAAGGGGAAGCTGAGCAGATACGATGCGCTATAGCGCAACAAGGGCAGCCCAGCTGAGCAGCCCAGAAGCGCCATAGTGCAAGCTGGGAGCCCCCCCAGCAGCAGAGCAATGGAACTGCACAACCAGGGAGGTAGGCAGGGGCCCACCACCCATGCCACAGATGGGCACAGGAACACACTGCAGAACTGACAATGCACCCCCACACCCCAAGCACAGCACAACTGGGGGAGGGACGGAATATCCACCGGCTCATGGGGACAAGCAAACAAAGCACAGCTGGGCCATGTTGCCTCAGCACACACACTGGCAAGCTGAGACTGCCACACAAGGGGGCGGCCCCCATGGCACAGCAGCCCCCTGTGCACAGCACACCCTGCACCGATGACCCCAAGACACTCCCCATGAGCAGTGACCAGCACTGCAGGAATCCCCATGCATACCCCCCCACTGTCACACTGCAACTTCGTGTACCACGGAACCATACAAGCCAGAGCCACCATGAGCACCCAGCAGTGGGTGGCAGCACACGGCAATGCAACAATGGCAGACACAGTCCCAACACACACAATCCCCCTGAGGCACAGCTGAGAGACCGAACATGTGTCACCACAAGAGGTACCCCACACTGGAAAGGGAGTGCTCCTGACAGCACTGCCATTGATACAGCACCCTGCACAGTAGACAAGTGTCACAGCGCGACCCACCATGAGCCACAGCAGCCAGCACAGACACCCACAGTGCTGTGTGGAAGCATGCAGCACACTGAATGCAACACAGTGCAAGGGCAAACACACACCCATACCCTCGGGGACACCAACACAGGGACGCAGTAGTGTGGCAACCAAGCCCCCAGTGTGGGCCCATGTAAACTGTGCACACACAGTCTGCAGTCCACCATGGCACAGGGGTGACACCCACCCTGTGCATGAACTGTGGCCCTGTACGCCACCAGCATATGCCTGGATTATAAGTCACAGACATTGGTGCACAGCCCCTGTAACACACACAAGCCACAGCATGGAGGTGGGACAGCAACTGTGGAGGCCACAGTGTCAACCAAGGCAAACATGCACCTCACCGGTGACAGGAGGCAACCCAGCATTGTGACGGTCACAGTGGATGACCTGCAAGGACAGCCCCCACTGACAAGGCAGCAGACCTCACAGGCCACAGACATGCAAGGGTGTCAGCTGCACAGGCCAAGGACAGTTTGACAGGGGCACAATGGACACAGAGCAGGCACCATGGACCACTGCACACAGTAATGCAATGCACAGAGAACAACACACACCACAGATACCAACTGATTGCCACTCCCACACCAGAGACACTTCCCCACGCACACACACACATACCCATGACTGAACCACCCCAGATGGCATGCACACCACTGCAACTGAGCACCTATAGCCAGCTGCAAATCAGAGACCACCACAGTATTCATATCAAAATAACTGTATTATAAAACCAACAACAACTAGAACAACACTTCTATTTTCATATATACATATAAGGAGGGTGAGGTACAGGTACAAGGTGGAGATGGGTAAGGGGCAGGGGTAAACAACTGGGAGAGGGAGGGCAGGGTGTGAGGGTCAATCAAAGGGGGGGTAAAGTCCAACTACTGGTCTCCAGCCTGCACCCCTGCTGCCTGGTGCCAGTCCCGGGGAATCGCCATCTCCTCCTCACCCCATGCCGCTGGAGGTCCTGCAGAATTGCCAGGGATTCTGTGGCCACCCATAACAGCTGCTGCATGGAACGCTTTATGCATAGGAGTATTCAGACACCTAGGACAAGAGATCAGAGTCAATGGGTGTGACTGTCCATCCCCCTGCAACCCACCCATCATGAGTGGCATACAGCCATGTGTCCCACTCCTGTGATGGTGTGCACCCACCCACAGTGACTGTGTGCACAAGACATGCCCAACCAGGCAGCAACAGCCATGTGTACCACTGCACACATCCACCGCCCATGTCCAGTACAGCACAACCGAGGCCGTACAGTAATGTGGCTATGCAGTGGGCAGGCAGTGCCACAGCCATGTGTCCAGTGCATGCATGGACCACCATTAACGCACTCCCAGACATGCAGTGCCACTGGACAGTGCTGACTGTTACATGTTGCATGCATGGCAGTGGTGTCCGTGGATGGTGGCCATGCCCTGCTCCCCACCCTGTCACACAGCATGCAATAGCAATCATGTTGTCATGGCACTCACCCTCATTGGGCTGTTGTTGGTGTTGTGGTAATTCACCGCCATGAACTGGTTCTGCAGCCACCACCCTCCACTGCTGGTCCATGGCCCTCCTCCGCTCTGCCACGCCTGTGGGAAACAAAAGGTGAGAAACACATCAGTACAATCCCAAAGCATATGTGCCCTGCCCCAATGTGTGTGCCCACCCACCCAGCCATACCCATCCATCACATACCCTGTAAACACCGCCACAGCCAACCCTAGACCATCCCTCCCCCATGTGCTGGACACAAAAGACAGTGTTACCCATATGGACCATACAGGTGCGTAGACGGATCACCCACCTGGACGAGGCACCACGCCCCTCCTGGCATGTGACTGCAGACATGCCAGTAGCTCCGGCTCCCTCCTCCTCAGATCCCCATAGAAATGCCTGCACTGCTCAGAGGTCCTCCTACAGCCAGTGGCCACCTCCAGGTCAGTGGCCACCTGTTGCCACACCTGAGTCCTGGCCCTGTCCAGAGGAACCTCACCATACAGTGGGCCATAGCGTGGCTCCACAATGGCCACAAGGTTGGCCAGCTAGAGGGCACTCCATTGGGGGGCTCTCCTGCGTGCCATCTCCAGATCTATAGTATGCAATATGGCACTCCACAGCCCGGCAACCCCACGTGAAATTGCTGAGCAATACACCGCCGCCATTCCCTATTGTGCTGTCGGGCACAATGCCGCTTATTCCCTATAGCGCTGTCACTGAACAGCGCAATAGAGCTGCAACTATGCCATGCGCAGAGCGCCAAGGGGGCAAAGGTCAGGCACAGGGTCATGGGTCTCTGGCGCAAGGCCACACACAGCGCCATCGGACGTCTATGTGTGTAGCGTGATTGGTCACCAGTGTGCCATTGCCACAGCGAACTATTGCGCAGTTGTGCCACAGTGCCATGTAGTGACCGTCGCCGTAGCGCCACTGGCACAATGGTGGCCGTGCCCTGAATTGCCTACCGCACAAAGCACGTCATCAGCGTGGCAGATGTCTGCATCAGCTACCTGGGCATGTGCAGTGTGGTGTACTACGCAGTCACGGAACTGCACCATTGGCTCAGCACGTTCAACCGTATTGCACAAAGCGCAACAGCGTGATATTCAGCCATCATATGCAAATCATCTGATCAGCCATTCAATGATGCAGCAGTGCAATTTGCATCTCATTAAAGTTGCTCCACACCTAATCTGCATGGATTGCGCTATAAAACAGCAACACTGTTCTGCAGTGGCCATAATTGGTTACTGCAGTTGATAGGTGAGTTGCATGCTGTGTGCTGTACTGGACTGTGGTCTCAGGGAATTGCTGTGTACTGCACAGTCACAGGTGATCACTCTCACCCATACAGGCCGAGACATGACTGAGCAAGGATTGGATGAGGATGATGATGGTGGGCGGAAGAGGAGGCCTAACTTTACTAAGGCTGAGACGGAGGCACTCTTCAAGGCCTACTTGGATGAGGAGCCACTGCTCAATGGATGGCGGGGCACCCCTCAGGCCCATACTGCTGCATGGGAGGGGGTGGCACATGCCGTCAACCTGCATGGCAGCCACCAGCGCTCTGTGCAGGAGTGTAGAAAGAAGATGGGTACCGACAGGAGGAGGGTGTAGGAGAAGGTGGCTGCCATCAGGGTAGCATGTGCTGCAACGGGTGGGGGCCAGCCGGAGGTGGTGCAGCTGACTCCAGCAGAGGAAAGGCTCGCTGCAAGCATGCAGTGCAGTGCCATTGAGGGTGTTCCTGGAGGTCGCTTCCAGACAGGTGGTAGCCCATCACTGCATGGTACGTCATGGTCTGTGTTGGGGGGGGAAGGTGGATCCCATGCACTAACGTGTCTTTACTTTCTGTTACAGATCCTGTGCATCTGCAGGGGTCAGCGGTGGAGGGTCTGTCCACTGCGGACAGCCATCTGGAGTTGGGGGAGGGACCATCCACCTCCGCTGGTAGCCGGCATGCATTGCAACAGTGTGCACGCCTGGCTGCCAACACTGAGGTCGTTGAGACAGGTGTGGGGGGTGCCCTTCCTGTGTTCCAGCGGTCTGGCGTCCAAGCATGCCAGCACGCTGTGGCTGTGGCAGAGACCTGCACCATTGATGATGCAACGACCATTATGGGCGTTGACATGTGTGTGTCACAGAATGGACACACAGCAGGACAGCACACACCCATGGATCTGGCTGGTTCCGATGTGTGTGCCAGCACGTCAGCACAGTCCCAGGCTGCACCTGTCAGCACTGGTGGGGCAGCACCGGTAGCTGTTCAGGTCAGTGGCACTGTTGCGGCCACATCGGCGGAACAACTTATCCCTTGGGCACAGCAGGCGGAGGTGCAGCAGCAGCAGCCACCTACCGGGACTGAGGGTACAGGGTTCAGCAATGGCATATGTGCACCACGTGCAGACTTGCCCATAACTGGTCCTGGTGAGCAGCACCCACCCTCAAGGGGTGCTGAACATCAGGCCCTTCCATACCCTGAGGGACAGGTTGCTGATGTGGCAGATGACCTCTTTGACGAGCACACCCGACTGCTGCAGGCATCAGTACAGCAGCAGATGTGGGTTGCAACATCCATGGAGGCAATGTGTGTGTGGCTCTGGAGTGGGTTGAGGAGCGACACAGCAGGGACACCAAGAGGATCCTGTCTTGGATTGACCATTTGCGGATGGATGTGACCGCAGCCATTGACAGGCTGACACAGGCGGTGGTCGCTGTCGTGGCCACACTGGGCACACAGTCAGGTGCCCCTGTGCCACTCACACCGCACAGTACACTATCCACTCCCCATTCCCAACATTGTGCGACACCCACCCTGTCAATGCCGGGTTCAGCTGTGGGCATCCCGAGCACTCCTGGTGCAGGTATGTTCGGTGTGCTGCAGACACCTGTGCGGGCATGGTCATGTTCACGCAGTGGAACCCCTGGTGGACCATCGGTGCCACCCCATGAGGCCTGTGCTCAGCCTTCCAGTGCTGCTGGGTCTCGGCGGGGCCACCCACACTTCCGAGGCAGCCGTGGCACTGTGCTGCAAGACTGAGCTATCTCCCAGTGCAGGCCCTGTCTGGTGCTGCCCTGTGTGCAATGTGTGTTTTGGTGGGCAGTGCACCGGTGGGTGCCCAGCCCTACACGCAGACACACGGATCACCTGCACACCCTCCCAACTGCTGTCCACAGGTGCATGTGCATGATGATGTCTGCATTGCACTGTACACCAAAATGCGATGGTGCCCAGCATCTGACACACGCACATGGACCGTCAGTGGACATGGTGGCCTGTGGACATGTGTGTCTTTAGCATCTGTGTTCCGGATCTGTTTTGCACCTGACCCTTGTGCAGCTTGTGCCTATCGTGTGCGTGTGTGTGTCCGTCCATGTGGCGTGTTACTGTTCACCCTTCCCTGGTTGTCTGTGTGTGCCTCTGTGCCCTGCCACTTCCCTTGCCATCATGCACCCCTGGTGTGTTTCCATGTGTGTAATGGGTTGTGCCCTAGACACTGGTGGTTGCACATGGTCCCATGACTTACCTGTGTTGGCTGAAGTGCTCCTCTGTGATGGTGTCCCGGTGCAGCTGGGCCAGCCGGATCAGTTGGGGGTCCCATCGTCCAAGGGGGGGCTGCCCATCCCCATCTTCACTGGCATCACCGTTGTCCCCATTGCTGTCCCCCTCTTTGACCTGTACAGCTATCCCACAGTCTTTGGCCATGTTGTGCAGGATACAACAGGCCATGAATATTGCACAGGCCTTTGAGGGGCTATACTGTAGGGCACTGCTGGAGGTGTCTAGGCAATGGAAGCGCACCTTCAGCATCCCAAACACCCGCTCAATGATGTTGCGTGTGGTGGCATGTGCCTCATTGAAGCGTTGCTGCAATGGGGTCTTGGGCCGCCAGTAGGGTGTGAGCAGCCAGGGACGGAGTGGGTATCCACTGTCACCTGTGTGGAGATAGTGGAGGTTAGTGTCTTGTTCAGGTTCAAATTGCCCCTAACCCTGTGTGCTACACCCATGACACCTGTGGCTTACCCACCCTTGCCCACGATTTGTCAGTTCTACATGCATACTCACCCACTAGATGTCCTGTGGGGATGTCCCCACTCTTGAATCGATGGCACAGTGCCGACTGGTACCATATGAATGAATCATGTGCTCCCCCCAGGGTGCGTGGCACAGACATTGATGATGCACCCACTGGCATCACACACCACCTGGCAGTTGACACTGGCATAACCCTTCCAATTCATATAGGCAGCCCCATCGGGGCCAGGTGGCGTGTGAATGGCCACATGGGTGCAGTATATCACCCCTAGCACGCCAGGCATACGTGCTATCCTGTGGAACTCCTGTATGTTTGCTGTGCACTCTGCCGTGGTGCTGGGGAAATGGATGTACTCCACAGCATGTGGCAGCAGTGCGCTGAGGAATTGGGTGAGGATGCGTGACGTGGCTGACTGTGTTATGCCTGTGGTGTCCCCTGTTGTTCTCTGGAAGGTACCCGTGGCGAGCAAGCACATGCAGGCTGTTACCTTTGTTTCCACTAACAGAGCGTTACTCCGTCGTGTGGGTGCCTGCATCACATCACTGCACAGCTCACAGAGCCTCCTCAGTATTGCCCTGTTCAGGTGGTACCGGCCCACAATCTCGACATCTGAGTACAGCTCAAAGCTGGTGCAGGCTCGGTACTGCCTGTTTTTGGCATACTGCCGACGGGCCCTTCCACGGCCACGTCCCCCTGCAGCATGCCTTCTCACCCCCCACATTATGGCTTCCATGTGGAAGGTGGCACTGTCCATGTCCCTGGCTTGTGTTCCCTCCCAGCTGTTGTTGCTCTGTTCCCCCCGCTGTCCTGACTGCTACCTCCCCTGCACCAGGTACACCTACTGGCCTCTGCACTCTGTGGCCCCACACACCTTCCCTTGCCCCTATTTTGTCCTCTGGTCTCCCTGATCTGCTCTCTTTGTCCCTCTTGCCTTGTCTCTCTCTCTCCCTGCCTCATGTGGCTTCCTTGTAGCATTCTTGTGCCTCTTCCTTGCTCCTTTTTATTTTGGCTCATTTCCGCTATGGTGCAACTTCTGCCTGATCCACTGTTGCGCATTGCGCAAGTCTTTGAACATCGCACTGCACACTTTATGCATGGTTCCACCCCCTTCAGTTGCACATGCCTTCATTAGCATTGCACTGTTGCTCAGCATGTTTTCAGTGGCGCAACTGCCTCCTGCTGAATATCGCAGAATGACGCATTTTCTGACTTGCATTGCACAACCCTTTTGAATATCCAGCCCTATGATCTTTGGAATAGCATTTCATAAATAAAATTTGCTTTGCTTTGCTTGCTATTACTACACGTTGAGAAACACCTGTTGCTGTAGAAACTTTTGCACTTTCTGCAGAGCGATTATTCATACCCTGTTTCGGCAGCACTATATTGACCTGGTACCGTTCAGAGGCTACCTTACGCAGAGAACTCGAGTAAAGATAAATGGTGTACTATCAGATAGCAAACAGGTTGCACTCAGTGTCCCTCAAGGGTCCATGCTTGGATCACTGCTCTTCAGCCTTTTCGTAAACACCTCCCCAAATGCATGCCCATCTAATAGTCTACTCTCGTAGCCCTTGGATAAGTTCACTGAACCAGAAGCTCCAGCTTAGCTTCCAACAACTGGAAGAGTGGTTGAGGAAGAATAAACTAGTTGTTTAGGAAGAAAAAATTACTCCTAAACTACAAAAAATAAAGACTGTGGTATTCTTCAACCTCCAGAAAAAGGGCAAAGTGAGCCATCTGGTTATTTTGAACAGCAGTGGTAAACTGCGTGACCAAGTGTGCACCTTCAAAAATCTTGGAGTCACACTATATAACTCCCTTTCCTTCACCTCACACATTGACCAAGTGGTTTTTAATAAACGCCAGACTAGGCGCTCCATATAGGCATAGGTACTGACACAAGAGGCCATAAGACTCACTGTTAACAGTTCAATACTGTCCATTATAGACTATGGACTAACAGTGTACACTGCAGCCTCCAAAACAGCTTTAAAAAGAGTTAAGGTGTGTGGCAGGGTCTGGGTTACTGCCTTCTTGAGACCTACCCCCCCTTTCACTAGTCAATTCTGTTGCAACATCATTTATTTATTTTTCCTCTATCGTAGCTTTCTTTGTCCTCTTTTCTGTTTCCATTCCCTGTGTTCCCCATTAGGTAGGAAGGCCACCTGCCTAGTGTTCTTACTATCTCTGTCCCTATTAAAAAGAAATGGGTCTCTAGAGACAGTCCCAATTCCGACCCATACTTCACGATCGTTCGCACACTCGCCTACGCGAACGTGCGCATGATGTCTACTCGAATGTGAGCACATCGCGGTAACGAGTTGGTGTCTTAAAATACATTTTGACCCCTTCATTGAGCTTGCATTGGAAAGGGGATGTTTTTTGAAGGAAAGAATCATGGAAAATACCAGTTTCCACCTGGAAACCCCCCCCCAGAGAAGGCACAAGCTGCCCAGTGCAAACAAAAGCCTGAACTCAGCGATAGAGACTTTAGAAAGGCAAAATTAGCTTGGGAAAGCTTGTAGTACAATTTTCTCACTATTTGGGGGCTAAAACTCCTCATTTAAACACTAGCCTGGGACTCAGCCTTCCTGCTGAGTGGATGTTAAAGCAGAGCAAAAGCCCAAGTGGTAGCTCAATGAGGTAGTTGGTTGTTTGGGGTTTTAAACAGAAAGCACACAGCTTCAGTCTGTATTTCTGAAGGAAACTAACAATGTCGGTTCTGTGATACCAACCTACATTTTGATGCATTAAGATTGTCTGAACTGAAATGTTGAAAAGATAATGTCTGTCTGAACTGAACTGTTAAATAGATTTGAATTATTACCTGTAGAGCTGATGTTTTGAAGATGTTTTTGGAGAATTTAGTGCTGTGACCTTATGATATCAGGACTCCACTCCCTCCAGCTTATTCTCTGTCCATCTAAGCGCCGGCCAGCAAATCTCTTCATATATTTATACAGAGAATCTGTGGGAGGAGCCTGGAGATCGTAGGTATAGCCCAATTTGTTTTAAAATAAGTTAGAAACACATATTTCAAACACTCCAACCCTTTCTTTAGGTTAGATATCTTATCTATTAACCTCTGGATATATCCAAAATGATATTAAAATATATTATAAAGTTTTTGGTTATTGTTATGTAAGAAGGGGAGGGGCTTTCTGGACCACATGTCAACTTTGTATTATATAAGCAGCAAAGAGCTGTTCATAGTCAGTCTAGTCCAGGGCTCAGCAAGGTGCTGACCCCTCCTTAGTATATTCTAGCGGAAGTTGTTTGCTTGTTTATCTCCTGGATTCTGGAACTTTTGTTTCATTCCTTGGAAGAAGTATTCCTTATTTGTTTTTGTTATTCGAACAGTTTGATTTATTTTTGTTTTTGTTACCTGTTTTGAATAAAACCTCTTCAGTACGTTTCATCTACGCTGGTGTCTGAGTTTGAATCCCACAACACTTTCACAAGGTGGCACTAAATAAAGCATGCAGACTGGTTCTGGGTGCTGGGAAACTAACAGACACCTGCAACCTTTATGTCCAATCCACTTAGCTCACACTCCAGGGGAGGATCACATGCCAAGTATCGCATACGGCCATTAGGTCCCTGGACAAAACGCTGCGGTGTTGTTATTGCAGACAAATAGTCACCAGGACATTTTGTTGTTACAATAATCATCATGTGGACAAACTGTAGTGGTAATACTTGTTGCCGAAGGGCTGAAATTCACAAAAGCTGCTGATTTGCCTAAATTAAGGGTAATGGCTGAAATGAAGGGGGATCAAGGAAAGCAGCCGATTTTCCTAAATAGTGAAGCTCTTGGTGCAGCTTTCTAGCAAGCTTTGCTCTAGTTGGGTGACTAATAATAATAGTCTGTGCAAAGACATGGTGCCACGCCTCAATGGCATTATTACTATGTGGCAAATCATGCAGTACCCTGCTGTGCTGATTCCAAAACTGTAGTGCGAATCTGGGCTGTCTGTGCTTCTTTCAATTTCTTGCCAGCTTTCCGATATAAACATCTTTAAAGTAATCGAATAAGCACTCCAATTCTTCGAAGTCTGAATCATCTTGCAGCACCTCAAAGTAACGATCGATGTCCTCAGTAGGGACATAAGCCAACCCCAACAGACAGTGGACCTTTTGAGCAAACTCAGGGTCCTGCACATATCTCTGCTGCATCCCTTCTTGCTGTACATGTCACCATAGCACTTGCCCCAGGTGGAAGTTGCACCCCGACAGCTCAGAAGAAGGAAAGATCTCAGACAACACCTTTATGCCAGCAATTTCAAAATCAGTCATTATACTGACTGGGCTTATGTGGCTACCAAGCAATGTTTTCAGGGGCACAAACAACCTGCTATACACCTCCTCACTACATCTGGCAGTAAGGCATACAAGCAAGGTCAGTTGACCCCCTGGACAAGTGCATGTATGATGTACAACTGGTCATCTTGCTGCAGCGCTACATTAAAGGTCCCATCGCAGAACCAGTGTTGATGGTCCCGTAGCACCTGCAAGTCAGACTCGCTCACAAAGATGATAAGGTTTCTTCTTGAACCTGAATGAACAGTTCCCCATTCACTGTCTTGGAGAATTCTGAGATGTCAGAATCAGTGGGGGAAGATAGCTGCCTGTGACTACGCACATCTCGCCGCATAGTCTCTTGACTCGACAATAAGTGTGCATTTCTAATGTCCACCTCTTGAAGTGCCTACAGAATGACATTTCTTGTGCACTCCTCCAGTTCAGCAGCTTTACGCTTCATGCCACTGTGCACCTTAATCACTTGGGTACGACCGTGTATGGGAGCATGGTTATGATCGGGGGGTTTTGACAATGCTGTCCCCCAGGATGTGCATGCGAGCCCAGCATGTCCGTTGCTCGCATCACCAAATTATTTTTCCATCAGACCCATCCTTTTCTTTAGTATATAAGAAGTTGTCTAAGCAGAGCTTCTTCTTGCCTTTCTGCATAGTAATGAAATCCATGGCAACAATATCAGCAATCGATGCTATCTGCTTGGAAACCCTGACCTCAAGTAAAGTTTGATCACCTGCTTTACCTGCAATTAGTAGCTGCTTATGTCATCAACAGTGTGACATGACAGATGCAGAATACGGACTTGACAGCACTCTGTAAAATCTAGCACCTGCTTGCTATTGACAACTGGTCATCCCCAGTGCGACACGACAGGTAAGAAAAAACCTGTACCTTGCTCTGTAAAACTTGACAACATCTTAATTTACACATTCATGGCATGCTTTAGGCTTGATTGTTTCAGCTTGATTTATTTATTTATTTATTATTTGATGACTGGGTAGGTGCACTAGACTCAAAACTGACTATTTTCAGGCATGACCCGGGAGATCAATAACACAGAGAGATACAGGTACATAGAATACAGTGTCAAGAAATATGCAATACATCACAATCAGAAGTGAAACAAAATTAATACAATAGTGGTACTAAGGCACATAAAGGTGTATTATACAAATATAAGGTAAATGCCCGTGTGTAAACAGTAATAGTAATATCACATTTAAAGTGCAGAAAAATGCCACAGGGTATTAATACATCCGGCTGAAACTGAAAACAAAACAGCTAATGGAAAGGGGCAGGGAGAGAGGTAATGCTGAGATATAGCCTAGTGAAAGAGAGAGGAAGAGAGGGGGAAAGGGATAGGAAAGGGAGGGATAGAATTTATGGGAGGCTGAAGGAGCAGGGTGCCAGCTCATACCACAGAAGGTAGGGAGGAAACTGTGGGCAGCTGAGGCAAAGGGAGCCAAGATCAACTGTGGGTTGAAGCAGGTGCATAGAGCACATGCGGTAAAGAGGGAGTGGTGCCTCTTCTTAAAAGTAGCATGATTAGGGGCCCGGTGTACATCGTGGGGCAGTGAATTCCAGTAATAGGGACCTACGTGTGAGAAACCTGATTTCCCATTGGTAGTTCTACATCTGGGAATGCTAAGCAAGGAAAGGTCAGAAGACCGGAGGCCATAGGAGATGGGCTGAGGGGTCAGCAAGGAGGTGAGATAGGTAGGCATACTGGACCGCAGTATACTATCCAGAAGGTTCCTGAGAAAGGAGCTGGTGTACAATGGTGGCAGGCCAATTTAGGTCTGAATACAGTAGGCAGTGATGTCTTAGTCTGGGGGATGCAGAGGCGTAACGGCATATACTGTTATAAGTTGTGTCCCACCTATGAAGAGTAGCCTTAGATGCGTTAGTATAGATTACGGATCCATATGAGAGTGACAGAAGTAGGATTCCTCTAGCAATGGCTGACCTAGCAGAGGGGGTTAGAATATGACTTGTTTTGTAGGCTAAGCCCAGTTTGGCATTGACAGCCTTACATGTGGAGGTTATACGGGAGTCATAAGTGAGGGATTCATCAAGCAAGACACCCAGGTATTTAAAGGAAGTTGCCATCTCCAGTGGGGAACCATCAGCCCAGGAGACATGGAAAAATTCACAGTACTGCTTTAGTTTAATAGAGGATCCAAACAGTGTATAGTGTATAGTGGTATTGCTCCTTCTGTGTCTATGTGGCCAGCCTGCAGTGAAACCTCTTGGAGAGGAGGAATTACTTTTTTTTCTACATTACCTGCTTTGGGTCATCCCTTGTGTGAATTTAATTCTGTTCACTATCGTTGTGGTTACTACATGACTGCAACTACTATGCTGGCAACTAAAGTGCCCCGCTACATTTTCACCACTCCCACTAGATCGCACCGAAAATTACCATGACGATTACATAGAAACATAGAGGTTGACAGCAGATAAGGACCGCAAGGCTCATCCAGTATGCCCATTTCTTTTTCTACCTTATGAATGTGCCATTGGCCTTTGCTCTGTCAGTGGCCTAGCTATTCATACTCATCTGTATTGCTCCCTTATGCCTATCCCATGTCTGTTTGAAGCCCTGCACTGTATTCATAGCCACTGCATCCTGAGGTAGGCCGTTCCATGCATCCACCACTCTTTCTGTGAAAAAGAATTTCCTCACATTCTCCCTTAATCGGCCTCCCTCTAATCTTATGCTGTGTCCTCTTGTCCTGATATTTTTCTTATATTTAAACATGTTATACTCTTTCACCTTGTTAATGCCCTTAAGGTGTTTGAAAGTTTCAATCATATCACCTCTCTCCCTCCTTTGCTCAAGGGTATACATATTGAGCTCAGTTAATCTGTCCTCATATGTTTTCTGATGCAGTCCCTGCACCATTTTGGTTGCCCTTCTCTGGACTGCCTCAATTTGGTTAATGTACTTGTGAAGGTGTGGCCTCCAGTACTACACGCAGTACTCCAGATGGGGCCTAACAAGTGTCTTGTAAAGAGGGATTATTACCTCCCTCTTATGACTTGTGATACTCCTACAAATGCACCCTCAGATCCCCCTAGCCTTATTTACTGCTTTAGAGGTCTGCTTGGATGATTTCAGGTCATTGGTGATGATAATGACCAAGTCTCTTTCTTCCTTTGTGACTGCCAGTGTTATGTATTTGAAATGGAAATGCATTGCGTTACTTCTGCCACATGAGGGCAGCATTCCGATATGTGTAAGCTAGAAAGAGAGCAGACATAGAGTGTTGTTGTTGAGACTAGAGAGGCTCCTGAATAAAAATGAAAGCTGCTCTATTCCTGTTGCAGTGTGAGTTTGTTGAACAAGACCCGAATAAATGTTGGAACATAACATAATTGGCAATGCGGTGTTTAGTTACTGTCCTGTACCTTACCAGAACGAATTACTGCTGTGAGGGTTTTCCTGAGATGTAACTTTTGGACCCACGAGTGAACCCGTGAGAGACACAAAAAGATGGCTGCGACTATAGGACATATTGATGCCTTTGATGAAAATGTGGAACAATGGACAACTTATATTGAGAGATTTGGACATTTTGTCACAGCAAATGATATAAGTGATGAAAAAACAAGTGGCTGTATTACTGAGTGTTATGGGCAGCACAACGTACAGTTTGCTGAGAAGTCTTATAGCACCAGAAAAGCCCGGGGAGAAAACTTTTGCCAGTATTGTGGAGGTCTTACAGAAACATTTCTCTCCTAAGCCTCTGGTGATTGCTGAAAGATTTCATTTTCACAAACGAAATCAAGCAGAGGGTGAGTCTGTTGCACAATATGTGGCTGTTCTAAAGAAATTAGCTGAGCATTGCGAGTTTGGCACCCATTTAGATGATGCCCTCCGAGACAGATTTGTGTGCAGTTTTAAAAGTGAAGCGACACAGAAGCATCTCTTAACGGAGGCGGGACTGACATACAAGACAGCGATTGAGATCGCTGTATTGATGGAAACAGCTGCACGGGAGGCTCAGCACCTAAGTGATTCCCTGAAAGTAAATGCTTTATCCTTCTCTTCTCCCAGAAAGCCTAATAAATGTGGTCACTGTGGGAAGGCTAATCACAGTGATAAGGATTGCTGGTTTAAAGAACAGACATGTCATAACTGTGGGAAGAAGGGCCACATTGGGCGAGTGTGCAGAGGGAAAAAGAAAGGAGGGGAAACCAATGGAAGCAAAGGGAAGCAATTTGCGAAATGTAGAAAGAGAGAAGTACATTGTGTGGAAACACAGGGAACGTGCAGTGATGACACTGATACTGAATTAGCATTGCACGTGCTGACTCTTAAAGGGGAAACAGCAACCATCTGTGTAACACCTGAAATTGAAGGGGAAACCACTGAAAATGGAATTGGACACTGGGGCTGCAGTTTCATTGATTTCTACAGACAAGTATGAAGCTATGTTGAGACATCTACCCCTGCAAACGACGGACGTTGTACTGAGGACATACACTGGCGAGGCAATTTCACCTGAAGGTGTCATCAAGGTGCAGGTGAAAATAAATGGGCAGATGGCACTACTGCCTTTGTACATGGTTAAAGGTAACTATCCTTCACTCTTAGGCCGAGAATGGCTGAAGAAAATACGCCTCAACTGGCAAGAGATAAGGACTGTTAATACGAGTGGCTACAACACTCTAGAAGCAGTGCTGCAAAAACATGCTCCTTTATTCAAAGGGGAGCTAGGCACAATGAAGGGCATTGAGGCAAAAGTGTCTCTGAAGTCACAGTACAAACCAAAGTTTTGTCAACCTCGCCCAGTACCTTATGCACTCAGACCGAAAGTGGAGGCCGAATTAACTCACCTAACCGAAGCTGGAGTCTTGTCACCTGTACAGTGTAGTGACTGGGCAACGCCAGTAGTGCCAGTGGTAAAGAAAGACGGGTCTGTGTGAATATGTGGAGACTTTAAAGTAACCATAAATCCAGTTCTGTGTGTGGAACAGTATCCGATTCCACACATTGAAGACTTGTTTGCATCGCTGGCACAGGGCTAACGCTTCAGTAAGCTGGATTTGTCACATGCTTATCTGCAAATGAGAGTAGATGAAAACTCAAGGAAATATTTCACAATAACCACCCAAAAGGGTCTTTTCTGCTATAATTGCCTACCTTTTGGCATTGCATCAGCTCCAGCCATATTTCAGCAAGCTATGGACCAGGTTTTACGAGGTCTTCCAAATGTTCACTGTTACCTGGACGATATACTGGTGACCGGAAGAAATGATGCAAAGCACCTGAAGAACCTGGATGCAGTTCTGCAGTGATTGGAAGATTTTGGCTTGCATGTCCAGAAGGAGAAGTGTGAATTTTTCAAGACTTCATTGGAGTACTTGGGCCATACCATAGATGCAGCGGGCTTACACAAATCACCTGAGAAAGAAAAAGTGATTGTGGACGCCCCAGCACCGGAAAATGTGAGCCAGTTACGGTCATTCTTGGGCCTGTTAAATTATTATGGCAGATTTATTCCTAATCTGGCTATGATTCTCAACCCACTAAATGGCTTGCTGTGCAAGGGGAAGTCCTGGTGTTGGACAAAGGACTGTGAGAGTGCATTTAAGAAGGCTAAAAAGCAGCTTGTTTCTCAAGATGTGCTCATTCACTATAATCCACAGCTGAGCATCAGACTGGTGTGTGATGCCTCACCTTATGGGTGGGAGCAGTTCTTTCTCATGTTCTACCAAATGGGGACGAAAAGCCAATTGCCTTTGCATCCAGAACTCTCAGCAAAGCTGAACAAAACTATGCCCAAATAGAGAGAGAAGCATAGCAATAGTGTTCGAGTTCGAAATTCCACCAATACCTTTATGGTCGGAATTCACTCCTCACTGATCACCATCCCTCACGACCATATTCAGCCCCACAAAGGTATTCCTTCCATGGCAGCAGCCAGAATGCAATGTTGGGCTCTCTTGTTATCAGCTCACAACTACCGCATTGAATACAAGAAGGCGGCTCTTCATGGCAATGCTGATGGGCTTTCAAGATTGCCTCTGCAGGTAGCCCACAGTGACAAGGTGGACACTGTCGATGTCTTCTACATCAGTCCGCTTGAGAAATTACCTATCACAAGTTCTGAAATTAAAAAGGAGACAAAAGTTGATCCTGTGCTGTCTCAAGTCTTGGACTTAGTAACAAAAGGGACTTTTACTGTGAACCAGGACATTCACGGTGAGTTATCACCATTCTACGTCAGACGTAATGAGCTTTCAGTACAGCAAGGTTGCTTGATGTGGGGTGTCTGGGTGATTGTTCCTTCAAAGCTACGTACTCGTGTTTTGGAAGAGCTACATGTGGGACACCCGGGCGTAGTGAGAATGAAGGCTTTAGCTAGAAGCTATATTTGGTGGCCAGGGATTGATTTGCAAATTGAGCAACAAGCAAAAACACGCACTACTTGTCAGTGTGTTTAGAAAATGCCATGTCCCTCACCTCTACATCCCTGGATGTGGCCAGGTGCACCGTGGCAGCGCATTCATGTAGATTTTGTGGGGCCGTGGGAGGGACACATGTACCTAATTGTTGTAGATGACCACTCAAAATGGCCCAAAATTCAAGTCCTGGACACTACTACTACCAATAAGACCATTCAAGTGCTGTGAGGACTATTTAGCTGTTACGGGATTCCTGAACAGCTGGTCAGTGATAATGGACCACAATTTATTTCTAGTGACTTTGCAGCATTTTTGAAGTCCAATGGTGTGAGGCATATTTGTAGTGCCCCATATCACCCCTCGACTAATGGCCTAGCGGAGCGTTTTGTGCAAACTATGAAGAATGCTCTGAAATCGGCGGGGGGGTCTTTGACCTTACAACACAAGTTGGATAACTTCCTGCTGGCATACCGAAATACACCCCATGCTACAACAAAGGAATCTCCAGCAATGTTGTTTTTTCGATGTAAGCTTCGCTGCCGTCTTGATTTGCTTAAGCCAGATGTAGCATCAGAGGTTTTGAAGAACCAAGAATCTCAAATACTACACCGGCAAGCTCGTTCAAAGGACAGGCAGTTCATTGTTGGTCAAGAAGTGCTTGTTCGAGATTACCGGAAGGGGAAAAAGTGGACCTCTGGTGTGGTGACATCTCAGACGGGTCCAGTGTCGTATACAGTTGATGTTGAATCTGAAGTGAAATGGAAACGTCATGCTGAACAGCTCCTAGATCTTCAGCAGCACACAGATGGGGACACCTCCAGGGAAGAAAACCCACGGGAAATGTGGATTCCATCTGCCGTAGCTTACAGAAGGCCCACTACAGAAGTCCCAACACCTTCTGAAGATGTAGAGCAGGAGGTGGAGAGGAGCAATGGTGAGGCTGTACAACCACCAACCGAGGATCGGAGGGAGGTACCAGACAGGGCAGCCATGCCAAGGGTTGCTCACGAGAGACGTTATCCTTCCCGAATTTCAAAACCTCCAGATCATTTGAACCTGTGAGACATTTAAAAGAAATAAATGTTTTGTGTAGTTAGAGAGCCAGATCAGATTATTGGGGCAGAATAATCCCCTTGACTGGTTTGAGGCCTGGGGCAGTCTACCCCCTACCTCTAGCATAGTATAAACCATCTTAATAATAGCGAATAATGCTAATGCTTGTTCATTTGGTAACAATATAATTTAGTGGGGAGGAAATGTTATGTATTTGAAATGGAAATGCATTGCGTTACTTCTGCCACTTGAGGGCAGCATTCCGATATGTGTAAGCTAGAAAGGGAGCAGGCAGAGAGTGTTGTTGTTGAGACTAGAGAGGCTCCTGAATAAAAATGAAAGCTGCTCTATTCCTGTTGCAGTGTGAGTTTGTTGAACAAGACCAGAATAAATGTTAGAACATAACAGCCAGCAACTCCCCTCCCAGCCTATAGGTGGCTTCAGGGTTTCTCTTCCCTATGTGCATGATCTTGCACTTCTTTGCATTAAATCCCAGTTGTCACTCTTCCGACCATTTTGCTAGTTTATCCAGATCTCTTCTCATTCTGCCCACCCCATCTGGATCATCTACTCTGTTGCAGATCTTGGTGTCATCTGCAAACAGACAAGCCTTACCCTCTAGTCCATGAACCACCAAGTATACCTCCTTGGTAAAATAAAAGCATGCCTAGAACTTACCTCACCCCAATATACAAAACTGCTCCAGCATTCACACTGCCTGCACCTCACTAGAAGCACCACCAGACATGCCCTCCAGGTGCCTTTCAGAAATACCTCATTAGCCCAGCACTCCTTCACCTACAGGGCCCATCTGTGGCTCAATGGACTCCCTACTACTCTAACAACTGTCCAGGACTTTGGGCAGTTCAAAAAGGAGCTCTGTTCACATCTGATTCTGATGGGTAAATGTGAGTGCACCAATAAGCCTGCTTTACTTCTGCCTACAACAAAGCTCACTCCTGTGTGTCCTCCTCTGCCCCATAATACTTACACCCTTTACTCTCTCATCCTCGCACCCCACCAAAAAAATATTCCCTAATTTTCTATCTATGCTTAGTGCACCAGAACCAAACCTAACTGGTAAGGCCAGTTTCGCCCCTACGCCCTATAACCCTGCTGCTCCCCATTTGACAAGGCTATATTTGACTGCCATTTCATCCCCTTCCTACTGACAGAGCCAACCAGGCTGCCACTTGTATTGATTTTGCATTGGCCTACATTGTACTGTACCTCACACTGTGTAACTGGAAGATTGTGCATAATTTAAATACCTTTGTATATCTCATTGTTTGTACTGGATGTGGAACCTTTGTAAATGAGCTACTAGCTCAGAGGTTGTTGTAATCTGAGACATTAACTAAATAAATAAAATTCCAGTTATTTTGTACTATAACCAAGTCTGCAGCTATACCCTATCTGGGTGAGCACTACAAGGTAGTTTTGTTTTATCCCTGTTTTTATGTGCTATAGGTGAGTCTCACAGTTAGACCCCATCTGGGTGAGCTCTGACTTAAATTAGACTTCTGATTAGTATAGGTCCTTATGGGGATGGGGTTTAGACTGAGGCAGTCAGTTGTGGTGGTTGTGGGGAGCTCTTCTCCAAGGATATGCTCTAGAGGTGGGGGCACTGCCTCATCTGCAGGACCTTGGCAGAGCTCCAGGTTCAGCTTGTAGCAGCAAGGGTAGAAATATCTCAGCTGCATCATCATCAGCTCAGCAGGAGACCACCCTCACTCCCACAGAGACCCACTGGTCAAGAGGGGTGGTAGTGGTGGGGAGGGGGACAGGAAGGGGAAGCAGGGTTAGCCACCATGACGTTGTCCTGCCCCTCACTATCCAGATGGTGAATAGCTTCACACCTTTAGAGATGGTTCAAACATCTGACTGTGCTGGGGGGGTCTTTGAGACAGTGAATGGGAAAGGGCAAGGCAATGTGTTGACACCCAAAGGGAGCAAGTCTGCCAGGAGAGACTTAGTGGTGGGGGACTCAATGGATAGGAGGCTAGAGAGGGTGGTGGGGGAAATGGATGGAAGGGGGATGGGTCGGTACCTTCCTGGGGCATCTGCCATCCAGGATTTAGACAGGATATGGTGGTTGGTGAAGAAAGAGCAAGGGGAGCTGGAGTGCTGGCATACTTGGGTACAAATGATCTAGTGAATCAGTTGAATTGGTGAAGTGGAACTTTCTTAGACAGGGGGACAGATTGGCAGCACACTCAGCCTCCCTGGTCTTTTCTGAAGTCCTCCTTGTGTGGGGCAAGTGGAGGAAGAGGATAAGATAAGGAGGGAGGTAATAGAGGAGTTTAGCGGATGGCTTACGGGATGGTGTAAGGATAAGTAGTACCACTTTGTGGAAGACTGGGGGACATCTAGGACATTAGACTCTTCAAGGGTGATAGATTTCACCTGACAAGAAGGGGGGCCTTCATGCTAGGGCAGAAGTCTGACATCTATAGCAGACATTTAAACAGGTTGCAGGGGAGACTGGGTCTGGGGGAATCTCAATGGCAGCGAAGAGGAAGGGGATGCTAGCTAGTACTCCCCCACATCTGGTGCCTTGTAGCAGCATAGCAGGTACAAAAAAAGCTGTGGCCCTCACTGGACTAGGTGGTAGCCATAGACATGGTCATCAGGTATTTCCTGTCATTTCTTGATATCTCTGGAGAAGTTTTCTGCCTGCCAGCAGTACTACTATTGACCACCACTGAGAATCTCTTTAGTGATATTGCTAAATATGTGGGACTATCTGAACAATATCTATGGCTGCAACTGTAAATAAAGGAACTTTGGAGAGGGGGTATGCAAGTGGTGCAAGCACCAAGAAAAACATGGGGGATGAGAGGACATGCGAAGCGCAAGGGTAGCAGCACAGCATGATCAGGGATCAAACGGAAGAGTGTAGGCCTTAATGCCAGGAGCTTAGGCAATAGAAACATAGAAACATAGAATTTGACAGCAGATAAGGACTACTTGGCCCACCCAGTCTGCCCATTTCCCTCCCTATTGGATAAGCTGCAGATTCTAGTTAACCAACAGCCTACTTCCTCCTACCTCCCACTATAATTGCCTTATGTCTGTCCCATGCATGTTTGAATTCACCCACTGTTTTAGACCCCACAACCTCCCCAGAAAGGCAGTGCCATGTGTCCATCACTCTCTCCGTGAAAAAAAAATTCCTCACATTGCCCTGAGCCATCCCCCCCTCTATCTTTAAATTGTGCCCCCTTGTTCTTGCACATCTCTTTTTCTGAAAGATGCTACCCTCCTGGACTTTGTTGATTCCCTTGAGGTACTTGAAAGTTTCTATCATGTCCCCTCTGTCCCTCCTTTCATCAAGGGTATACATATTACGCTCTCTCAGTTGCTCTTCATATGGTTTCTGATGCAGACCCTACACCATTTTAGTTGCCCTCCTCTGGACTGCCTCCATCCTGTCTATGTTCTTGCAGAGATGGGGCTTCCAAAATCACATGCAGTACTCCAGATGGGGTCTCACTAACTGTCTATACAGAGGGATAACCACTTCCCTTTTTCTGCTTGTGATGCCTCTCCCTATGCATACCAGTATCCCCCCAGCTCACCTTATTGACCTCTCACATTGCTTTCCCACCTTTAGGTCATTTATTTATTTTGATTTATTTATTTATTCAATCTAGGATTACAAGTACCCTCATCTGATATGACTACCCCCCGGTCCCTTTCCATTACTATTGTTGTTAGTATCTCCCCTGCCACTGTGTACTCTTCTCCTGGGTTTTTGTTTCCCAGGTGCATTATTTTGCACTTCTTTGCATTGACTCTAAGTTGCCATATGTCTGACCATTCCTCCAACCTTGCCAAGTCCCTTCTCATCCTTTCCACCCCCCTTGTGTGTCAACAATGTTACACATCTTTGTGTCATCTGCAAAGAGGCACACTTTTCCTTCCAGACCCTCTGCAATGTCATCTATAAAGACATTAAAGAAGACTGGACCCAGTACTGAACCTTGAGGTACTCCACTAGTAACCCCCCTTTCTTCGGAGTGAGTTCCATTTACTATTATCTTCTGTGTTCTGTTGTGCATCCAGTTTGCTACCCAGGCTACCACCCTGGGACCCACTCCCAGGCTGGCTAACTTGATTATTAATCTTTTGTGTGGGACTGTGTCAAATGCCTTGCTAAAGTATAGGTAGGCCATATCCACAGCCACTCCCTGGTCTATTACTTTGGTCACCCAGTCAAAGAAATCAATTAGATTCATCTGATATGACCTTTGTGCTGTGAATCCATGCTGCCTTTTGTCCTTTGCCCTACTGGCCTCTAGGTACTCAACAATTCTTTCTTTCAGAAGTGATTCAATAATTTTCCCTACCACTGAGGTCAAACTAACAGGTCTGTAGTTTCCTGTTTCTGCCTTGCTCCTACTTTTGTGAAGGGGAATCAAATCTGCCCTCCTCCAGTCCTCAGGAACCACCCCATCCTCCCATGATTTGTTAAAAAGGGTGGTCAGTGGTGTCACTAGGGCCCCTATTAATTCTTTTAGGAATCTGGGGTGAATTCCACCAGTCCCCATTGCTTTGTCCACCTTGAGTTTTAGGAGTTCTTTCAGGATCCTTTCTTCTGTAAATGGACTGGTGTTAATGGGATGCTGAAGCAACATCCCATTGTGTTAGTGAGAAAAGAAAATGCAAAAGAAGAAGGAAACCACTTTGGTTCTCAAACACAATAGCAGAAAACGTCAGAGCCAAAAGGCTGGCCTTCAGGAAATATAAGGGAATGCAGCAGGATGAAGATAGGGAGGCATACCAAATTTCCCTAAGGGAAGCAGGGAAGGCAGTAAAGCAGGCAAAGGTCTAAACTGAGGAAACACTAGCACTAACAGTAAAAGGTGACAATACTTTCTATAGATACATTAGTGAAAAAAGAAAATTCAGAGGGGGTATTGCTAAGATCAAAGGGGATAAGGGTGTGTGTGAGGAGGAGGATCATGTACAGTAAAAGCATCTATCCTAAATAGATACTTCTGCTTAGTATTTACTGAAGAGAAGGTAGGGCATGGCCCACAGCTCAGCACCATGGACACAGGGGAGAGGGAGGTGTGCACTAGTCCCTTCACAAAAGAAAGGGTCCTACAACAGCTCGATAAGCTCAGTGTGGACAAGGCAATGGGACCTGATGGCATACATCCCAGGGTACTAAAGGAGCTAAGGGAGGAACTAGCAGAGTCATTACCAGGACTGTTTAGTGAGTCTTTGAGCACAGGAGAGGTCCCAGAAGACTGGAGAAGAGCTCATGTGATCCCACTCCACAAGAGTGGTAGCCGAGAGGAGGCAGAGAACTACAAATCAGTCAGTCTTACCTCAGTAGTGGGCAAGATTATGGAGATACTCCTTAAGGAAAGGATAGTGCAACACCTGGAATCCATAGGAGCACAGGATCCAAGACAGCATGGGTTTACAAAAGAAAAGTCCTGTTAAACTAATCTCATAGATTTCTTTGACTGGGTAACCAGAGTGGTGGACCACGGGGAAGCAGTTGATGTCACCTACCTTGATTTCAGCAAAGCTTCCGATACTGTTCCACATGGAAGATTTATTAATAAGCTGGGTAGATTTGGGGTGGGTCAGACGTTGGTCAACTGGGTGGCAAACTGGTTGATGGTCAGAAAACAGAGAGTGGTGGTAAACGGTATACAGTCAGAAGAGATGCAAGTCACAAGTGGAGTACCTTAGGGATCAGTCCTGTGGCCAGTCCTCTTCAATATCTTCATCAGCGACATTGCAGATGGACTGGAGGTTAAGGTGTGTCTGTTTGCAGATGACACCAAGATCTGCAACAGATTAGATGATCCAGATGGGGTGGGCAGAATGAGAAGAGATATGGATTAACTAGCAAAATGGTCGGAAAAGTGGCAACTGAGGTTTAACACAAAGAAGTGCAAGATCATGCACATAGGAAAGAGAAACCCTGAAGCCACCTATAGGCTGGGAGGGGAGTTGCTGGCAGTCACAAGGGAAGAAAAAGACTTGGGTGTCATCATCACCGATGATCTGAAATCATCCAAGCAGACCACTAAAGCAGTAGGTAAGGCTAGAGGGATGCTGGGGTGTATTAGCAGGGGTATCACAAGTCGGAAGAGGGAGGTAATAATTCCTCTTTACAAGACACTGGTTAGGCCCCATCTGGAGTACTCTGTGCTGTACTTTAGGCCACACCTTCACAAGGACATTAACCAAATTGAGGCAGTTCAGAGAAGGGCAACCAAAATGGTGCAGAGACTGCATCAGAAAACATATGAGGACAGATTAACTGAGCTCAATATGTATACCCTTGAGCAAAGGAGGGAGAGAGGTGATATGACTAAAACATTCAAACACCGTAAGGGCATTAACAAGGTGAAAGAGTCTAACATGTTTCAATATGAGAAAAATAGTAGGACAAGAGGACACAGCATGAGATTAGAGGGAGGCCAATTAAGGGGTAATGTGAGGAAATTCTTTTTCACAGAAAGGGTGGTGGATGCATGGAATGGTCTACCTCAGGAAGTGGTGGATATGAATACAGTGCAGGGCTTCAAACAGGCATGGATAGGCCTATGGGAGCAATACAGATGAGTATGAATAGATATGACATTGATAAGAGCAAAGGCCAATGGCACATTCATAAGGTAGAAAAAGAAATGGGCAGACTGGATGGGCCTTGCTGTC
The DNA here is from genome assembly GCA_016271365.2 of Neoceratodus forsteri. Lineage (NCBI taxonomy): Eukaryota > Metazoa > Chordata > Ceratodontiformes > Ceratodontidae > Neoceratodus > Neoceratodus forsteri. The sequence goes on from JADMNL010000026.1 coordinate 618,132, forward strand.
CTTATCTGCCGTCAGCGTCTATGTTTCTATGTTTTTATGTCAACCCCCTGCCCAGAGTGCTTTTATTGTTTGGTTAAGGTAACTTTTCTTCTTCTTCTTTTGTGAATAATGAGCAAAAGTATTTGTTCAGTATCTCTGCCTTTTCACTGTCTCTCTCTGCCCACCTCCCCTCTCCTTTATTAATCTTCACTATCCCTCCCTTAACTTTTCTGTGCTCCCTAATGTAGCTATAAAAGGTTTTATCCCCCTTAACTGAGTTGGCTATCTTTTCCTCGGTTTGGGCCTTTGCTATTCTGACTGCCTTCCCCACTTCTTTCTGCTTCAACTGCCAATAAAATCAGTGAGCCCTGCATGCTGATGGCAGACACTGAGGTGGACATTATGGTCATAACAGAAACATGGGCTTCAGAAAATAATGACTGGGAACTGACAGTCCCGGGTCTAGGTCATAATAGTGCAGATGGAATAGCAGGGCAGGAAACCACACTGACAGTAAATAATGCTGACAATGGGTGCTGAAGAAAGTAATTTTCTGTGGGAGATCTTCACCACCCACACACCCCGACTATTATATAGTCAGCTGCAAAGGGGTATGCATGTGAGGGAGTGGGCATGATTTGGGTGGGTGGGCAGAATCTGTGGAGGAAGCTTGTAGAGGATGCAATTGGGGTGGGGGCAGAAAGAGCAGATGGGGTAAGTTGGGAAGCATAACAGGTTGGGAAAGGGGGAATTAGAGTACATGCAGGAGGGAAGGCAAAGGGGGTGGCCACACAGCAACTCAGCCTAAAAAAATAAGAAAAAGAATGCAGGATGGTGAGACCCAAACCCCGGCAGCTATAGGAACTGCCACCATCCACAGCCTGGAGTTCTAACCACTGAGCCATGGTGATGGCATACTGACAACCAACATTTACAAACTGAAAACAGCCCCAGGGATAGTGCTGTTATGTCTGCACGATATGTTCCCTGTCAATGTTTTCAGATACGCTATTTTCACTGTGTGGTTTTTGTGCCATGCCATTCCATTCCATCCATGCTATCTGAACTGGATACTGCCAGTCCCTGGGTACTTGATCTTCAGGATGGATAAAGGAACAGGTCAAGGGAGAGCAGTAGCACGTTATGTTAAGGAGGACATAGAGGTGCCAGAATAGGGTGCATCAGTGTACTAACAGGGAGACTGAGTTGCTGTGGGTGCAACTCACAGCAGCCTCAGGCAAGAAACTGCACTTGGGGGTGATCTATAGACCATCAGGGCAAGGGGAGGAGAGTGACAGCTCAGGGAAGAACTAGAAAGAGGGATAGCTAAGGGGTCAGTAGTGGTGGTGGGTGATCTGAACTTGCTGGACATTGATTGGGATGTTCCAGTGGTCAGAAGCACCAAAACTCAGGTCTTGCTGGATACATTCCAGGACTGTCTGCTGGTACACAAGGAGACCACCAGGTAGGCCACAGTTCTCGATGTGGTGCTCACCATCACAGAGATGGCAGGAGCTGTGGGAGTTGGGGAACCATAAGGGAACAGTGACCATAACTCCTTTTGCTTCACAGTGGCCCTCAGGTTTGCTAAACTGCAATCAAGAGCTGATGTCCTTGAGTTTACAAGATCAGACTTCAATAAGCTGAAGGAACTGGTCAGGGATAAGTTAGTAGGGGTGGACAACATACAATAGATGGGTTGGAAGAAGGGGGCAATTAAGGGGCAGTTCTTGAGGTATTTAAGGTATGCATGAGAATGACAACCAAAAACAACAGGTTCAAGCGATGACTATGATTCTTGGAAAGGGTCAGGGAAGCAGTGAGGGCCAAGAAAAAGGCCTTGTACAAATTTAAAGAAAAGCAGGGGGAGTAAGAATTGAAGAATATTGGATAAAAATAGAGCAGTAAAGAGGGCAGTCAGGGAGGCAAAAGCAGACACAGAGTTGCATATTGCAAAGGGGGTCAAGAGTGGAGAAAAACAGTTCTTCAGTTATATTAGTGAGAAAAAGGAAGAAAGAAAGTGGAATTGTGAGGCTAACAGATGGGGATAGGGTGACTAAGGTGGACAGGAAAAAGACTGCCATCCTTAACAATTGCTTTTGCTCAATTTTCATTAAGGAGGATGGTGGGCTCTTGCCAGAGAGTGGCATCAAAGAAGTCATTAAGAGGGCCCTGGGGATGAAGCAGCCAGCATTTACTAGTGAAGGGGTCCTGAAAGGACTGACAGCCCTAAAGACTGATAAGGCACCAGAATCAGATGGATTGCATCCACAGATATTCAGGAAATTGGCAGGGGAACTGGCTGATCACCTGGTAGAGTCAACAGAGAAGGACAGGAGTGGTTCTAATAGATTAGAGGGTGGCAGATGTGGTTTCGCTCCATGGGGGAGGGAACAAGCAGGGAAGTACAGACCTGTCACTTTTGCCTCTATTGTAGGAAAACTGATGGAGTCACTGGTCAAAGAGAATCTCATGGACTACTTGGTGAGCAACAGCCTCCAGGATAGTAAACAGCACAGCACAGATTCATGGCAGAGAGGTGTTGTCAGAATAACCTGATAGTTTTCTATTAATGGGTGATGAGGGAATTAGATAGAGGCCATGCTGTGAATTTGCTCTACTTCGACTTCAGCAAGTCTTTTGACTCGGTACCCCACAGACGTTTGCTGAAGAAGATGGAGGATCTGGGTGTGGCTAAGATCATACTAAAGGTGGCTAGGTAACTAGCTAAAGGGGAAGCAGCAGAGGGTAGTGGTCAACAGGGTTAAATCAGAACAGAGGAATGTAACAAGTGAGGTTCCAAAAGGATCTGTCCTGTGTCCAGTCCTCTCCAACATGTTCATCACCAACATTGGTGAGGGGATCCAGGGCAGGCTGTGCCTCTTTGTAGATGACACTTAGCTCTGTAGGAGAGTTGATGGCAATGAGAGAATAAAGGACATAGAGAGTGAGAGACTTACAACAGCTGGAGGGGTGTTCAAGGGTTTGGCAGTTGAATTTCAATGCCAAAAAATGTAAGGTGATGCACCTAGAGAACTGGAACCCCAGGAAGGAGTACTGCATGGAAGGGGTGAGAGTCAGTACCACAGCTAAGGAATGATATTCTGAAGTTATCATCAGTGACTCCCTAAAGTAATCAAGTTAGTGCAACAAGGGTTATAGCAAGGCAACTAGGATGCTTGGATGTATTGGGGGGGATATTGATAGCAGAAAAAGGGAGGTAATACTTCCCCTATATAGATCATTGGTGGGCCACACCTGGAGTACTGCACCTACTTCTGGGCTCCTCACCTCAGGAAGGATAAGGATAGGGATAGGGATAGGGATATCCTCGAGATAGTGCAGCACAAGGTAACTAAAATGATTCAGGACCAGCAGGGTATGTCTTATATAAGAAGCACCTCAAGGTACTGAACATGTACTCGCTGGAGACCAGAAGGGAAAGGGCAGATAAGATGCAGACCTTCAGATTCCTAACAGGAATTAACAGGATGAACTGCAGAAAATATTTAACTTGAATACCATCTCACGGTCACATGGTCATGAATGGAAGCTAACGGGAGGGAAGTTCAGGAAGGACATGAAGAAATACTATTTTACAGAATGGGTGGTGGAGCCATAGACAGGCTGCCAGCCAAAGTGGTGTGCGCAAAAATGATTAGTGGTTTTAAGCATGGCTGGGGCAGAATGAAGGGTATAGTGGTTGTTCAGGGCATCAGAACTGGAGAGGAGAATGGAGGGGGGTGAGGAGGGCTTGGACCCTGGAGGAACAGTAGGCTCCAGGGCTAAATAAGGAATTTGGGTAGACTACATGGACCTTCAGACTTTTTCTGCTGCCATTGTCTATGTTTCTATGGTATGAAAAAATGCCTATGTTTAAAATTTGGGGTCTAAATACTGAACATTACCAAAGTTATAAGCAAGCAATAAAAATTTCAATGCACAGTCATAACTTTGTTGTTTTTTAATATTTTTGATACCAAATTTTTGATGTAGCCTTCTTATGGCCCATCTCATGAACAAGGTTGGTGAAGATTTTCAAATCCCACATGAAAGGTGATTTCACAAAGTGACCACAAAATCATCTTTTGGGCCAGATTTGAATAATTTGACTACCCTTGGTCATGAGGTGGGGTCCCCAAAAAGGTCATGTTGAAAATGTGGTAGAAAACATACAAAAAAGACAAATTTATGAATAAAACTTTAAAGCCGATTGAAATTCATTAAACCAGATTTACCTTATTTTCTCACATCTCAGTCACCAGTTCCAGCAGCTAGACATGTCTATTGACTGAAGAGCAGTTGTATGTTGTGGGACATGTTCAGGAGAGTGAGGCTGTGTGGGATGGTGGGTGCTGAGTGGAAGATCAGGGGTGGGATGGGGTGGGGTGGGTGGGGTGTGCAGGGGAGCAGATCAGCAAGAGACCATTTTCTTTTTACAAATTTTAAAAAGTCAGTGAGGTGTGGTTTTCTTTATTTCAGGGACTTTCCAACACTGGATCGGACACCCTATTGTTGGGCTACTGGTTGGTGGCACCAGGGGGTGGGCACCTCGGTACGACCAAGTATTTAATGGGAAGGGGTGGGCAACCTGGGGGAGAACAGGTAAAGAAAAGTGGTACTAGGGGTGGGCACCCTGGTCTGCTTATTAAAGTTATGTTGCTTCCTTTTGCTGCTTTGGGGGTGGGGAATTAGGATTAGAAATCCTAATGCCACATTTCCCTGCTTTTGTGACATTAACTTCAACGCTAACTGATGCATTAACACAGTTTTTTTGCAAAGAGTATCTCTCTCTCTCTCTTTCTCTCTAATATATGAAACTAGGAGCACTCTCATTGGCTGAGAGCCACAGCAGGGGGGTACCTTAAGTTCTGACAGATGTCTGGTGAAAAACAAGAGCCACTTCACGGTGCCCCATTACCAGCTGGTATCACTGTGTCACATTAAAATTCAATTAAATCAACCACTATTTTTTCATCTCTTAGCGAGTGAGCAGGAGCACCCCTGCCCAACTGAAACTTTTACCTGGCATAAGGCAAGTCATCACAAATTACAAGACAAACAGACGTACAAACATTTTTGTCTGCCTCCTTTCCAAAGAAAACCATTTCTCTGTGCAGATCAAGATCACTTATTGTGCTTACCTTACAGTGGACCGTGACCACTTTAACTGAGAGGTTCTTTAAGGTCTCCTAACGTGATCATTATCAGTTTCTCTGACTCCAAGAAACAGACGTTATGAGTGAATGACTCCCCCACCCACCCCAGTCACGTAACAGGAGACACAAAAAGAGCAAAGCCATTTAGCAGATCAACTAAATAAATCAACCAGTAATCAATTTATTTTAACCACTGCAACCATAGTCACTGGTGTACCAGACAAGTGCTAGGCTTATGCAACTCCAGTGTTTGCCCTCTCTCATTTCCCCACTCATTCTCCTCCTGACAAAGAATGAAAAATGTTTTTAAAAATAGCATCAGTGTTTAAAAAGAAAAGGATACTTCTTCTCTACTAGAGTAGGCTGACCGAATGCTTTACTGCCCTTCATAATCCTTTGAGGCATCACAATCCCATACAATCAATGTTGGGGGGGAGGGGTTTAACAGAGCCATGTCACTAAACTAAAAAAAGGAACAAGGTCACGCTCTGGGCGCCTGAGTGGATGGACGCGTAGGTACAACACGGAGTGAATCATGGCTTTAAAATCCATTTTAAAATAATTAAAAACCTCTGACAACAAAGTAATTTAGTGTGTGGGTCAATCCTGTAAGTACAGAGAACAGCTAGTATTAAGCGGAATGCAATCAGACGAAACTGTAAGTTTCTACATACTTTTATAAGTCCCACAAAGTAGCACTATGTCACTGGGGCTGGTCACTGCAGCGCAAGGGGAGCCTTCAACCAACGGATGCCCACAAAATATGGACATAACAGTCATTTGCTCTCTACTTCAAAACATCTCAGTGGGACAATCAGAATTGAGGCAGGATATTGCTGGCTTGAAACAGGTAGTTGACTCTATCAAAAAGGATTCAGAGAGGACTATTAATAGAATTGTGGAGGCTGAGACTAGAGTGGTGGCTTTAGAGGAGTCAGCTTCTCATTTAGAAGAAGATTCCCTATTTATGCATATACGTTCCAATTAATATGGCAGAAAATAGACGACCTAGAGAACAGAGGTCGAAGAAACAATTTACGTATAGATGGCCACTAGAAATAGAAAGGGCACACAGATCTTTATCTCCCAAATCCAAACCTGGCTCCCCTCCTAGACCCATAGTAGCTTACTTTCTTCATTTTTCTATCAAAGAAGAGATCCTAAGGCTATCTAGGGAGAGAAAATCTTTACACTGGGAGGGTCATAGGATTTCTATATTTCAAGATTATTCGGCAGAAGTGGTATCTCAAAGAAAGGCATACTCTGAGATCAGAGGGATTCTGAGACATCATAATATCCTGTACAGAATGAATTACCTGGCTGTGTTAGTTCTAACTTTTAATGGGATTTCACACTCATTTAAAACTCCTTCAGACGCTTGGAAATTTATTGAAAACAAAGTAAGGCCTAATCACAACAGTCCTAACAGATTTGAATCAGCTCAGGATTCTAAACATCGAACGCCACAAGAAAACACCCGCGAGGCACCCCTGGATCGCAGAGTAGCTCACTATTCTGTTCCTATGGAGAGCCCCAGGTCCAGAGCAAACCTTTTGGAGTTAACACAGAGGCAAGAATGGAAAATGATCAATAGGAAATGCAAAGGAGTTATGTGAGGCAGACAGAAATCCACAACCTTTTCACTGAAAGGTGCTGTTGAGAAAAAATCCATGGGGCTCTTGCTGTCAAACAAATTTGCTGGGTTAAACAACATGGAACTATCTCTTGAAGAAAATAACGAAGATCAACCAATCAGGGCTAACCACTTTCCTAACCAGTCGGAGCCTTCCTTCTTAACTGACGTGGCTAGTTTCCCAGAACCTCCTGGTACTTCCTTATACTCTCTGGCTGAAGGTTCTGAAGGCTGTAACTCTTCCCAGAATGACCCTACTTAAGATTATTTACCTTTTTTTATGTAAATGGTGCAGTGATAATGGGGAAGGGGGTTAAATGGTAGTTGGAGTATTTACCATTTCTTTTTCTGGCTCCCCAGATGATCCCTAGATGTTGTAAGTTTGGGTAAGTTACTTTGTCTCTTATTCAGGCTAAATTGTCATGGTAACTCAATATTTTGAAATGAAAAAAAAAGGAAAAACATCATTAGTACTGGTAATGCTGGTAATGTTATCTCTTTCATTTCATGGGTCACATGTCTAGTTAATACAAGTTTTTCACGCTTATATTTACCTTTAATGAGAAAGTATTGAACAGCGATCTGGGACCTACAGCTGGTTTTGGCCTTGTGATTGATACAAAAGAGGGAGGGAGTTCATATTTTCTCTTTTTTTTTTCTTACTATATATATATGCACATATGAGTCTTACCTTTAGACAAAATCGCTATTGCCAGCATGGAAAGTGTGACAAGATACATGCAGTTGAATATAACCACTGATCCTATGAGGTGCTTAGTTGCTATCCATTTTCAAGTATACCCACTATATTTAAAGAAAGATAAGATGATTACATTATTGTTGCATTTCTGCCTTAACTATTAGGAGTTTTGAATATACCCTGCTGTTATGTATTATGTTATGTCTGATATATATATTTCTAGGAAAGGTTGTGGAAAAGATTGTGGCACAACAGCTGGGAGAACACCTTGTGGCATTTATGAGCTGCTCCAATCGGGTTTTCGTGCAAGACATTCTACAGAAACCGCTTTAGTTCAGGTGCAGAATGATCTCCTCAGGGCAAGGGACCGATGAGAGGGGACAATTCTTGTTCTCCTCGATCTCTCCTCAGCATTTGACACGGTGGACTATCGTGTGTTACTTGACCACCTGGGGGACTTTTGTGGACTCACCAGCACTGTCATCAGCTGGTTTGAGTCCTTTTTGACAAACAGAAGGCAAAGGATGGTGATGGGGAATTTCTCCTCCTCTAGCTTTCTGTCTTGTGGAGTACCCCAGAGTTTGGTCGTGTCACTGATGTTGTTTGCTGTGTATATGCTACCCCCGGGTGAGATCATTAGGAAGTACAGATTGGGGTTTCATTGTTATGCCAATGATACTCAGCTGTACTTATCCTTTGCCCCTGGGACATCAAATGTGGTGGAAGTATTAAACAACTGTCTTACCGAGATCAATGACTAGATGACCTCTAGCTAGTTGTGACTGAACCCCGATAAGACAGAAGTACTGGTGGTGAAGTCGAACGGGAGGTGTGATAGAATGGTCTCTGGTGCAGATATTGGATTAGTTCTATGCTCTGTTTCATTGATGGCCTCCTCTAGGGTGTGTGATCTTGGTGTGGTTCTCGACAGCGGTCTGACAATGGAACATCAAGTGTCGTCGTCCATTGTCACGGTGAGTTTTTTCCATCTAAGAAACATTGCCAGGATCAAACACCTGGTTCTGCCCCTGGAGCTCCCCACTTTGGTGCATGCTTTTGTAACATCTAGGCTTGACTACTGTAATGCACTTTACCACAGGGGTTTCTGGAGGCACCCTCCATCGACTGCAACTGGTGCAGAACACAGCTGCGAGGCTGTTGACTGGACAGTCAAAATACTGTCACGTCACCATGGTGCTGCGTGAACTGCACTGGCCTGGTGGACCTTCTTATACCTGCTGCCCCAGTCCACTCCCTTTGATCCTCCACGAGGGGCCTCCTGGTGATTCCCAGGACAAGGTTGAAAACTGCTGGTGACACAGCCTTTAGTGTTGCCGGCCCCATCCTGTGGAATTCACTTCCATTATTGGTAAGGGAGGCCTCCTCTGTGAAAGTATTCAAAGTCCACCTAAAATATCAACTGTTTAGCCAGGCATTCCCTGATACTGGATGAGAACTCAAATTATCAGGTGTCAGCATAGCTCAGTTGGTAGCACATCCGCCTCTGGACCAGAAGATCGTGGGTTCTCGTCCCACACCGGGATTGGACTTGCACCTAAAAATCGCTGGCATCCCAGTGATTGGGGGGTGCTGTACTGCTAGGATGTGCCATCCTTCGGATGAGATGTTAAACTGAGGTCCCTTCTGCCCATTCTGGTGTTGTCCTGGTGGGTGTCCAGGTGGAAGTAAAAGAACCCAGGGCACTCTTCACAAAGAGCAGGGAACATTCCCGGTGTCCTGGCCAACATTCCCCTTCCCATAAACTGGTTCATGCAATTATCCAGGCTGTGTGTGGGTGATGATGTGTGTTATGGCCGCCACCACACATTCAGTCACTTCACTACCAGTCTAGCATTGCTTGTAAAGCACTTTGGATGTATGAAAAGCTCTATATAAATACTGATTCTTCTTCTTTTTCTTTCAGCCCTTTTTTAGTAAATAGGGTTATTATGTATTTGCTGATTTAGCTTATATGATTTATGTAATTATTTATTATATTATTAAGTGATGTTTTTAAATATTTGTATTGTTTGTACGGTGCCCAGAGCCTCTGCTGTTCTCCCCACCCTCCAAGAGGCCATTGGCACAACATTCAGTAACTTCCACATATTGTGGTAGGAATGTCAGCCCTGGACAAACCAGTCTGGTCCCAGTGAAGCAATCCTGGGAGGAGTTGGTCTAAATGCCCTGCCAGCACCTTTGTTAAAATGTTAGCATCAAAATTTAATAGCGCTATCGGCCTGTAGGAAAAACATTCCTGGAGGTCTTTCCCTGGCTTAGGTACCAAACATGTAACTGCATCATTAAAAGAGGCAGGAAGATCCCCCCTCCCCCTGAACTTCTGTAAACACCCTCCACAGGGTGTTCACCACCTGGTCCCACATTACTTTATAATACTCTGGCAGAAACCCATCCAGTCCACTTGCTTTCCTCTTTTTTAGGCTTTGTATCGTCTGCTTAATCTCAGCCCTAGATATTTCCTTTCCTAACTATTCTCTCTCTGCTGCTCCGAGATACAGGGCAGGTCAATGCTATCCAAGAAAGATCTAGCCCCCGTCCAGAATGCCTTTATATTCAGCTTGGTATAATTGCTGGTAAAACTGCTTAAACTGCATTTTGATACATTTCTTGTCCCTCGTCACCACCCCCTGAATATTTTTAATTTCAGAAATGTGTGAGTAAGTCCTTCTATCCTTAACCATCCAGACTAACAGTGGCTTAGGTCTGTTTTCCATTCAAAGTACCTGTTTCTGGCAAAAAAGCATGCCATGAGGGCCTCACTCAAGAGGAAAGTGTTTAATGCCTCCCTAGCAGCTGTTAACTCTCTCAGCATGCCCTCTGTGATGTTACTGGCTAGGGTTTCCTTTACTCTTTTCACCCGTTGTCCCAGTTCCTCCCTCTTAGCACCCCCTTTTTTGTTTTGTATTTAGTAACAAAGCTAATGATGGCTCCTCTGTTATAGGCTTTTCCAGCATCCCAATATATTCCAGCAGATTGTACTGTCCTCTCATTCACCTCACAACACATTTTCCACTGCTTCTTAATATACTCTAGGAACTCCTTGTTCCCTAATAAATATCTTGGGAATTTCCATGGCAGAAGGTCTTCTCTGGTCTCCCCCATTTGACACATTATTACTACCATGGCATGAGCTGAAATTATAATGAGACTATGCTGTGCATTCTGTATCCTTTCAATCTAAGCCCTGGGCATATATATATATATATATATATATATATATATATATATATATATATAAAATCCAACCTAGACCAAGTTCTGTGGTGATTAGAAAAACATGTGAATTCCTTTACCCCTGGATTTACCGACCTCGATCCATCCACCATGTCTAATTCAGCTGTCCCTGCTAGCCAAGGTTTTAATCCCTCAATATTTCTCCCTTTGGCTTCTTAATGATCCAGCTTTGGCTTCATTGTGGCATTAAAGTCCCCGGCCCATTATAAGCCCTCTGAATTACTCCTTGACCAATATATCCAGTACCTTCTGGTAGAAAGTGGGGTCAAATACAGCCAGTGCATAAATACTGGCCCACGTAACCACTTCCCCATACAGTGTACCTTCTACAAAAAATAATCTTCCTTCTGCAAGGTCCTGAACTACATGGGTGACAGTGAATGTCAGATACTTATTAACCAGCACCATAACTCCCCTCTTATTTGAGCTATAGGATGAGGCAAAACAAGTACCCACCAACCCCCCGTACCAGCTTCTGATGATCCTTAGGGTTCAAATGTGTCTCTTGTAACAGTGCCACCTGTGTACCTTGTCTGCGAAGGGCAGTGAGCAGATTATTTCTTTTAATTGGGGATGATACCCCTCGGACATTTCACAAAATAACAATTATACTCTTATTAGTGGCCATTATGACATAGCATTGATCCCCAACCCCCACCAATTTCAACCTGGATTGAAACAGCATTAATGTGTGGGTATAACTTTGATAGCTTGTTGTAGTTGAACTGGCTCAATAAAGTTTCTGAAATTTCAACATGAAAACAATTAAACAGTACAGAAAATTAGTACAAACATGAGAACTAGAATAAGAGTATAAGAACTTCCCCAATTTATATCTCATTACCTCCAATAACTCCATATGAAGTCCGAATGATCCATTGTTTACCTGACAGAAAATGGCCGCCCAAGAGTTAATGAGCCAGCCTTTTATTCCCCTTCCCCCCTCCTACCCTTATCCTGTTGAAATTCAATGTAGTGTCTCACTACCGCCATTCGACTGGAATGGCTAATCCTTCTATATAGTAAATGTCACTCCTTTCCCCCACCTCCACTTATTCCAATATATTTTATATAACATCCCTTTTGTTTCAATGAGTAGCAAATGGAACATAAATAATTTTCTCCTTTTCTCCCCTCCCCTTATTTCACTCTACACCCCCCAGGTGCCTCTGGCCTTTTTCTTTGAGGACCTTATTACAGCCCCCTACTGCTCCTCGCTAGTACAAATATATAGCTGAAGGATTCCCCAACATACACCCAGGTTGCTCGCTATAGTCCACTATGTCCTCTCACACTGCCTTTTTCCTTCCCACTATCTATTATATATCACTCTCCAAGGGTTGTAGAGGTGACACCGGGGAGGCCAGTGTCAATCAAATGGCACGCACCTACCCATCCCCAACCCCATCCCCAAGCTTACCTTACTGGCCATCCTTCTGCTCCATCACTCTCTGTTCTTCAGATCGATAGGCAGAACAAAGTCCCCAGCAAGCACCACACAACTTATTTTCCATGAGAGAGAGCAAGAGGAAAGCATGTTATTATTCTTTAGGCCTCTTCTAGCAGCACCGGGAGGGCAGGGAGCGATCTAAACCCCTCCACAGTTCCACCTGCTCCATTGAATGTCTCAGTCTTAGGTAGCCCCATATAAACAGCAAAATAGGGCTCTTAACACCAACACAACTGAAGCAAGAGGGGTCCCCAAGTCCTTTTACCACCTAAAACCTTCACAACACTTCCAGCAAAGTAACAACTTGTAATTGAGTCGTTCTCACAGTCGCCAAGTCGTGTTTTTCTCCTTTTCTCAGCTGACATTCTTTTTCAAATCATTCACAAAGCTGCTGGCCCTCTGTACTTCCCAAAAGGTATATGTGGCTCTTTCGTACTTTATTTTCAATACTGCAGGATATAGCATGAAGTCCTCCACTTTTATCGCTCGAATTTGGGCCAGTACCGGGTTGAATTCTCTTCTTCTTTTAAGCAGTCGGGTAGAGTAATTTTGAAATAAAAAGTCTGGACCCTTCTTATATCAGTTCCTTCATGCCCCATTAGGCCCTCAGAACTGCCTCTAGATCTTGAAAGTTATGAAAGCAGAGAATGGTTTGCCTAGGTGGCTGCCCCATTGGTGGTTTTGGGGCAACCGCCCTGTGAGCCCACTCCAACTTCATGTGGCCACCTTTCAGATTCAGCCCAAGCAGGGCCATGAGTGTCTCCAAGTGGAAATTAAGGATGTTCAGCCCCCTTTACCCTCCAGCAGCCCTCTTATCCAGAAAGGTAGTCTATAGTGATAATTCTCCTGGTAATTGAATAAGACCTTGAAATCAGCCAATTCTTTTTCCAACGCTGCAATGTGGCCTGGGACCGGGTCCACCAAATCTTCCAGATTAGAAATCTGCTCCTCGACCTCAGTGATTCTTGTTGCCTGAGTAGCCAATTGGTCCATCAGAGCTTGTAAACAGGCATCAAGTTTTTACTCCAGTTTCCCTAGCCTGGGCTCCAACACTTTCATAACTTGGGAGGTGACCTCTCTCCCCAGCGAAGCCATCTCAGTGGCTGATTGAAAAATTGGGCCCAGTGCCTTGGGCTGTTTTGTGGTTGTCTGTTTCTTCATGCTTTTAGCCACCACCCGCTGTCCTTTTCCAGGATTCTGATGGAGATATTCATCCATACTAGCAAGATCACTCCAACCTTTCACTTATTTGGAGGTTTTTATAAAGGATGCTGTAGATTTTAATTAGATTTAATATGTAGAGGTGGGAGCTGCAGAAAACCACGTCCTCACTCCTTGCTGCTCATTAGCACCCCTATTCAATGTATTTCAAGGGCTTATCAACTTCGGCACATAACCTTCCCATTTTTGCATATTTTCACACCAAATTTTCAACGTGCTCTTTTTGAGATCATGAACAATATTGGTGGAATTTCACAAATCCTGCCCGAAAGGTGATTCTGCAGTTGCATGTTCATCATCATCATCATCTTTATTGTTTATAGCTAAATAGCTGCTACAAATACAGGTTCCATCAGAAAGAGACAAATTTCATATATAAAAACTTACTGGGTACATCATAAATACAGCATATTAATTCCAATACAGACATTAAAGTAGATTAAAATAGACACATAATATCTGAAATCCCATTGCATTTCTTAGATTTTATAGGATCTTAATTTTCTTCTTAATATTATTAACTGCCCAAAAATAGTTTGCCAACCTATTCACAGATGATGCATCTTCTGTGCTGATCAAAATAAAAGTTAGCAGACTCTTCTCAGTCTGATAAATATGTTTATAAATGGTGCAAGCCAATAAGCTCTGGAGATACTGTACCATGTGCAGTGCCACATTACATGATCAAGATCTTCAATACCTCCATGGCTACAATCACATGCACCAGATAGTATTCTTTCTTTTTTATATCTATATAAAAGCACATTACTCATGAATTGCTCAAATTAAAAATGTGAGTATAAAGATCTCAATTTGGGGTCCTGTAAAATCTCCAAATAAGATTTAAATCCAGAGAAGGTATTACGCTGTGCAAACCACTTGGAATATTTTGATCCCGCTATTTGTTGTAAATCCTTATTATTCCAATAATTATTAATTTTCTTTTAAATATCTTTTTTATACTTAGTACTCAATGCAGTCCTTAGGTCAGCAGCCTTTTTTAAATTCATTCAATTATACTTCTCCCAGTATGAACATATAATTGTGTACCATAAGCCATCTTTAAGCTCAAGTTGAAACTGTTGCTTTTTTTCTTTCAAGCATTGTTTTGCCAAGGTATCATCTGTTATATTAGTTAATCTTAACCAATACTTTAGTTTACTGGCCTTCATATTTGCTTTAATATTGGTAAATCCTAATTCCACTCTAATATAGGATTCAAGACAAGAATGGCCCACTGTAAGTATATTCTGAAATAATCTAAAGACCAGTGACATAAGTTCATTTACTCATTTCAATTCCCATATCTCTACTCCATATAATATTTTCACCTCAGATTTAGCTCTAATAGCTTCAACAAGTGGTTTGATTGTCATTTCTCCAAATTTCAGATTAAATCTTTTTAAATCCGCCAATGTACTTTTTAATTTGTTTACCAAAAACCTTTTTGTGCATTCTACTTTATATCATTCTGAAACATTACACCCAAAAAAGATACCTATCTACGATCTCCAATCTGTCTTTTCCCAAATACCACCTACCATTTATATTTTTTTACTAGTACTAAAAATCATTGCTTTCATTTTAAGTTAATTTTTAACTTTAATTGGTCTGATCTCTGATCAATCTAATCCAATTGTATTTGTAGTCCTTTTTTTGTTAATGACAGTAGAATCAGATCATCTGCATAGGCAAGTATTGAACAAGGTGTAGTTTTGATTTTAGGGGAATCTGAATCTAAAATATCTTTTTCTTCCAACATTTTTTTCCAAATAAAGGGAGAACAGAACTGGTGCTAATACATGCCCCTGTCTCACACCCCTATTTATATTAAATTGAGTGAATAATTGTCCTTCAGTACCTAATCTTATCCTAGCCAAAGTTCCAGAATATAATTCTGCTATAATTGTTACTAATGTATAGTTAATGCACCATTTTATCATTAGATCCCACAGGATTCCTCTAGATATGTAATCAAATACTGAAGAATAATCAATGAAAACAGCATAGACCTTTTGTTTCCTTATTTTTTAGATAATGTTCCCGAATATGACCAAGTACATAAATATTGTCACACGTTGAATAATTTGACCTAAAGCCAGCCTGGTATTTTGATATTCCCCCAGGTCTCTGAATCTCCAAATTTAACTTAATCAATGACATTCTACTAAATATTTTTAAATTAAAATCCAGTAAACTGATCAGTCGGTACATTTCTGGATCATATAGATCACCTTTTTTATGTATGGGAATTAAATTAGCCCCTTTCAAAGAACTTGGAAATACTCCGGGTTGTTATACAGTTATTATAGAAAATAGCCAGAAACTTCCCCAAAATTGTTGGTGCAGAAAGGAAGACTTCAGTTGGTATATTATCAGGCACTGGGGCTTTATGTTTTTTAATAAATGAATGGCCAAATAGACTTCATCTAGGGTTAACCTTATAGGTGTACTATTAACTTTTTGTGGCAAACTAGTTTCTCGTCCTTCTGATTTATTGAAAAAAATGTTAGAGAAATGTTCAAGCCATATCTCTTCAGAGATGTACGTATCAATCTCTGATTTAAATTTACCTGATCCTTTAGCTACAAGAGTCCAAAAAAGTTTAGAATCGTTACATAATTTGCCATTGAGTATTAAAAAAAAACTTTTTTCTTTGTTTCCAGGAGACTTTTATATTGCCTTTTTCAGAGTTGATTTGTTTCAATAACTGTCTACTCCTATCCCTTCTATAGTAACTGTGTAATTTCCTAATGTTATTTTTTTCCTGACATTCCTTATCAAACCATGTATCATTAGATAAATTACTTTTATTTTAATTGTCTTTTCTATACAACTTTTAATGTTGTTAAAGACAGTATCAAGTTCCATCATCAATGAGTCTTGCTCCGTTCCTCAGAGATCTCTCATTTCCATGACTAATATGGAATTCTTTAAAATAGGGAGTATCTATATATTAGTGTTCTGATTCCAAATAATTGTTTTGTGGGCTCTTATTTCAGTAAATAGTACACAGTCTCTAATATTATCCATTCCATTCCATTCCAATTTGACCTTATTGCAGTAAGAATGAGTGGAAAATGATTACTAACTTCTGTTATTACTACACTCAAATTCCTCCATATAGAGGTACAACCATACCACAAAATATAATCTACTATGGATGATCCACTGTTTGTAACACAAGCGAATTCACCTTCTAGGTCATTCAAATATCTACCATTTAATGGGTAGAGATTAAAATCACTAAGAAAATTAATAAGATGTTTCCCATTATTGTTCACATGTACATATTTTGATTTTATTTGCAGAAGAGTTTCCCTCACACATGTATGATAATAAAGTGGATTCTCTGTTAGACCATCAAATTCCCCTGTTCTGTAGTTAAAATCTTTCAAACTCAAAATATCTATGTTGCTATGTTCCAATGTTATTTCCAGCAGAAGTATAAAAATTAGAGAACTCTGGAGGAACATAGCAATTAAGAATTGCCATCTCTTGTTGTTCATTCTTTACATATACAACAACATAGTTGTCTGTAATTTGACCTGGTACTGCTTGTTGAAAAATCCCAATCTTAATGAAGGTTAGCAACGCACCCGAACATCTACCATATGCATTTTCTCTAACTCCTACACTATGAAACACTACATATCCAGTAAGATCTATTACATCATTAGGGGTATGCTAAGTCTCTTGCAAACATACTATATTGTGTTCTAACAGAGATTATCTAAATTCCACATCTATTGTTTTATTTGACCATCAGCTATATTCCAAGAAAGGTATGAGATATTTTCTCTATTTTCTGTTAATTGTCTAGGGATATTTTCTTGACTAAGCCTGAGTCAGTCATCCTATCCCACCATTAATTTGAGTCTATCTGATAGGGCAGACTCCTTTCCACCAGTACCACTATTTGTATGCATCATCTGAGTCACCTCATGTGGCAGCACTACATACAGAACAAGACCATCTAAATTATTTATCTTATTCATAATACAGTCCGCTATCTTGATATTTGTCACTTCTAAATCTATTTGACTGTTAAATTCAGGGTTATCATAGATTCACTTTGCCATGATTTCTCCCATTTCATCTACGGGTATACAAGAAGTTTGTCAACAGATTCTTAATTGCTTGTGTTAATGAATAATCATCTTCATTCTTAATTAAACTCATTCCAAACAGGCTCAGTGTTCTTGACTTAATTTCAACCTCATTATTTACTCTTTCTTTGTTAAATAGAGCTCTGTTTGGGAAGGTTATCATTAAGTCTTCCTCTTGAATCAGCCAACTGTCCACTCAGAAAGAATTAGCAACCCTTGGTGAAACAAATAGTATGACAATCATACTTGCAGCAGAAACTGGAATTTTTTTAATTTCTATTATATCATCCTCACTAAGTTGTATGCCTATTGCTTCACTTAAATAATGTAGTAATTGAATCTCAAAATTACCAGTATCAAATTTACCCCAATTTGCTGGCCCATGAATTCTAACAAGGGGATATAGTTCTAACAGATCTACCTTAGGATCTGTATATGTTGCAACAAGCTTGTTAGAGGGAGCACCAAGGCCAGACTTTACTACATCACTGTATAAAGGTCTAATATTATATAAACACTGATTCTATCTGGCTTCTTTATAATTACTCTCTGATATACCATTGTTAGTTGCCAGTGGGACTTCTGCAACTTGTTTATTCAATTCTGCCACTTCTTTTTCCAAATTGCCTAGTTGGGTTATAGAAGACTTTTCTAATATGCTCTCATAGGAAGGATTCTGCTCCTTCTTCCTCTGCACTATTAAATTTTCTGTTTTTTTTTTTTACCTTTTTCTTTATCTACTAAAACATTGTCTTTATTCAATAAGTGTTTATTATTTCCTGGCTTCCTAACTTAATCTTAGTTTTATTATTTCCAGTATCACTTGTTCTTCTCCCTTTCCTTTTCACCTTTAATTTTTCTTTTTATTTCCTGGTGAGTTTGGAAATTCAATGCTACTAAAATCTGGTCTTAATTTAGTCATGTCCCATTGAAACTTTCATTCTTGAGTAGGCTCATTTATGATCGGACATTCCTATCACTTATCTGATCCAACCTCACCCTATTGTAGGCAATCTCTTCTCTCATCGCTTCCATTAAGTTCTTATTTATTACTAATTGTTCCATGATTGCTAGGTGAGATTGATGAGGATTGCTCAGTAATTCTATCAAATTGCCATTCAAGCAGAGGGGTCTATATTTAAGTTTATCCTGTCTGACTTCCACCAATTCATTTTTAATTTTACCCCACAATTCTCACAAAGCCTGATATTAAAGTTTGCTTCTAATGATTTTAAGCCCTGTATACAGTAGTTGTCTGAAGATCCCAGACCACGCTCTCCAAATCAAGACTGGGGCATGTCCCAGGGCCCACAGAATCATCAGCATTAAAAATAAAACATGAGCTTAAATGCTCCTCCTCCTCTGACAAATCATTCTCCCTAGAATCATTATCATCCCACATTTTAGGAGTGGTTTCCAAATCCACTACAGATGGAGTTCCCACATTATGTGAGTTATCAGAAATCTTGGACTCAATCCTGCAACTAGAGTCACTAAAGTCAGCCTCATATATATCTCTAATCATATTGATATAATTCATGGCATTTATACTTAGTTTATTGGATTGAGAATAATCTGTTGAATAGAATGATATACAATGTATCCCAGTGAGAATCTCATTATTTTCGGACACATAGTCCTCTAGTTGTATACACATCATATTTTAGATCTTACCCTTAGCTGTCTTATTAACAGTCTGTGATTAGAAACCTTTAACTGGTGTTACAGACTATGACTCTGGCTGTGACTCTACCTGTATAGGACTATTGGCTAAAGTAATTGCTGAGGGTGTTGATATTTTATTTTTAAGGAATTTTAGTTTGTCTACTACTCATATTTTTATATTTAGTACCCATTTTTTTAACCACTGGTAATTCCTGTAAAGAGGAATTGTTATCCAGCATTTGTATAACTGTCTGGTATAAACCATGATATACTTAAACTTAAATTCAAATTACATTTGAATGTCTAATACTAACCCCAAACAAAAATTTAAATGTAAGTAAAATCCAAATAAAAATATAAATAAAAATAAATCAAAATCAGAGCAATTTATAAGAATCAAATATATAACATATGTCCAAGAAAGCCTTGTATCTTGTTTATTTCCACCAGTGTCTTCAGTATTCGGTGTCAGATACTCCAGAACTTGGCAAATTACTGACTTAACCAGTTCATCAGCACTGTCAGCATCATCAACGAGACAAAACAGATCCCAACATCTCGAAATCCCAAATATTTTTTCCAGGTTCAGCAATTCAGCAGTTCAGCAGTTCAGCTTTTAAATGCTCCTCTTTCACAAGGGCCTCTTAATTTCATGGAACTGGAACAGTCCACAATCAATCCAGGGCCACCTGCTAAACACCAGCTGATGTTCAAAAGGACCCTTTCTGTTTTTTCCAACTCCGAGAAGATGTTTTTTTGAGACCCCCGATAGGAACAGACTCTGTAATGGGACTAAGAAAAAAATGGAATGATAAATATCTAAAAGAAAATCAGGGAAACAAGGTGCTACTCTATTTTGTCTATGTGCAACTTAATATAATCAAATCAGCTCCCAGCCAAAAGGCTAGAAACAGAGTAAACATTAATAAAAATACAGGGAGCAACTATCAAAGATACACTTATCAGATGGTGACCACACTAGCCAGACTAAAATCCTTAAATCTGTAAATCCAGCTACAAGATTTAAAAGACCAAGGACAGTACCAAAAGTAGTACAGCAAACAAAAATACTACTTAAAGTATCTCAAATGTAGCATAGGTGTGTAAGTGCTTAAGTGCATAGGTACTTACAGATTCATAATAGCAGTAGAAGTGCAAAAGATAAAGGCCCAGATATTCAAACTGCACCAGGCTGTGGCGCAAGCCTGGGTGCAGCTCAACTTTGTTGCACAGGGGTGTGGCCTGGGGCGATATTCAACGGAGCTGCGCTATGGCACAGCAGCTTTGAATATCACACCCTGGCTGCCCCCACTGTGCATGGCACAGTGGCACTGCACCAGTGCAAGTGGCCAGAGTGGAGCATGGAGATGTGCTTGTGCAAGTGCCATTGTGCCATGCACAGCACCTGTGATATTCAAAAGGGGACATGCAAATGGGGCCATAATTTATGCAAGGTGCACATGGGGCCATTTGCATGTCATTATGGCCCCCATTTTCATCCCACTAGCATGCAGGTGCACTGATCCCTGATGACTTACGCCTGGCGCCCTGCCAGGCAGCAGCCATCAGGGACTGACGCACCCTGCAGCCCAATCGCGGGCATTTGTCAAAAAAAATCCTCATCTAATATCCCCGGTGGTCCAGTGGACCGCTATATGCCTGATCACGGGCATCGGTATAATAAACCCCCCCATCCAATATCCCTGGTGGTCCAGTGGACCGATCGCTGCCCGATCATGGGCATCTGTGTAAACCACACACACACCCATCCAATATCCCTGGTGGTCCAGTGGACTGCACTCTGACCAATCAAAGGAATCTGTAAAACATAAAATAGTCCTATTACCCTGGTGGTCTAGTGTCCCCCCTCCCACCCACCCACTAAGCCCCACCACCTCGCTCCCCAAGTCAGCCAGTGGGTGCAGCACCCCATCCACCTGCCACCCTGCCGCCACCGACTGACAGCTCGGTAGGGCTGCACCTTATTGATTCACGAGCATGAGCAATTGGCGCAGCGACGATTTCAGATATGTGAATGAATCATTCACATATCTGGACTGTGTAGTATGGTATGGGCTGCACGCCCATTGGCTCATGGCTGACTGGGTGGAGTGGGGCAGTGGGGCTCAGTGGGCGGATGGGGAGGGGTACACTAGACCACCAGGGTAATAGGGCTATTTTATGTTTTACAGATGCCTGCGATCGGGCAGAGTGTGGTCCACTGGACCACCAGGGATATTGGATGGGATGGTTTATTATACCGATGCCCACAATCGGGCACATAGCGGTCCACTGGACCACCAGGGATATTAGATGAGGATTCTTTATTGAGACAAATGCCCACGATCAGGCACATAGTGGTCTACTGGACCACCAGCGATATTGGAGGGGGGGTTTAATTACACGGATGCCCACAATGGGGCATGGGGGCGCCGCCAGGTGCGGCAGGAACTCGGGTGACCACCCATAGGTGGCAGCTGCCGTGTTGTGCCCTGCAATGTGGCAGCTCACCCTGTGGTGGCCATCATTTGTTCCTTGGCTTAACTTTGCAGGCGCTAGTAGGGGTTGCGCATGCATGGCTCTGCATGCCCAGGCTGAATATCGGGCTGTGCAGGCAGCATGGGCATGCCCCCCACCTGTGCCTGCATACATTACCGGATGCACCGATGCATCGACGCAGCGCACACTTTTCCCTTGGAATATCGCACCAGAGTGCATCAGTGGGTTGTGCATGGCGTAACACTGTTGCACCATGCGCAACCCTTTTGAATATCTGGGCCAAAATGTGCACTCATCAGGTCTTCAGGTCTTCAACCACAAAATATAAATACAAAATAAAATTGTGCCAGGAATATAAGTGCAATAACACACTTGCAACAACACTTGTGGAGAAGGCCTCTGTGTCTCAGTACACATTATAACTTTTAAGTCAGATAGATGTCTTCAATTTCAATTACAGAACAGTATACAGTATTAAAATGTATACACCAGTATAAAACCACCACTTGTAGAATTAGGCGTCGGGCTCCAGCAAACTTCAACCAAAACACAGGGAACCAATGTTCACTAGCACAGAACGCTAAACAGAAAAACTTGGAGTTGGAGAAGCTGAGTATGCCCTTTAAGCCTGAAGTCACATGCACCAAAACAACCAGTGTTTTGAACAAAATTTTAAATCTCCTGTATTAAACTATACTTTCAACTAAAAATGTGTGTTTTTACAAAAACATCCACATAAATTAATCAAAACAAGTGCACAATTCCACAAAACATGGAGTTTCCACAAGACATTACAAAAAGCAGACATGGAGAGGAAACCCCCCAGGGAAAAACCCCGGAGACAGTGGGAGATATGAAAAAAAGAAAGAAGAAATGGAGAGCAAAAATATAACAAAAATCAAGTTCTTAACTCCCCTTGAAATAGTCTTTTTATAGTTCTTCAGTTTTCGTTCTCGTTCTGCCTTGTTCTTCACTTCACCAGCAGATGAACGTATCTCCTACAGAAACTCTTTGGCCTTCAACCCTTCAAACCCCACCATGGGATTTCCTGCTCCTCTCCCACATGGGGGACCTCTCCACCACAGACTGTCCAACCTGTGAGGGGGAAATACAGAACAGGGCAAAGATTGGAGAAAAATCTGAAGTACAAGCTAGTCTGGAAAGGGCCCGATCATGCTTAAGTAACGTGAATAAATACACACTAATACTAGTAAGATAGGATAGGATAGAGAGAATAAAAATTAAAAAAAAATAAAACCAGATTTAACTATCTTAACAATTCAGGCAACGGTGGTTTACCATTTGTAAAAAGCAAGCATGCCTGTCGGGTCCTCTGCTGAATACTCCTCTGAGCTCCCACTTGCTTGTTGGAATTACCTGTTGGGGAGGGATTTGAACAATTTCACCACCCTTATTCATAAGGTGGGGTCATAACAAGGGTATGTTGAAAATTTGGGGTCAAAACATGTTAACGTGGCACATTTATGTGCACCCATTGAAATTTACCTACGCTTCCTCGTAACTTTTATAACTAAATATTTCTACCCCAAACTGTCAACATAGCCATTTATTTATAACAACTCATGAATGTGGCAGCTATTTTTTAAATCTGGCCCAAAATGTCTTTTCATGCTACTGGTATGGAATTACATTGTGGTGGTGTGGAATTAAGTTTTGGTGTGGATTTCACAGTTTTTAGTACCAAGTTCATGACGTGGGGTAATAAGAAGCCAAGCTGACAATTTCTTTGCTGTTGTCCTACAAATGGAAGCACAATGCCCAGAGGGCTCTGCGCTACCACATCAACATACATATATGTATGCATGGAGGGCTGGAAAAGCAAGGCCAGAAGGGCCCCGAACTCCATCACACAAATAAGGATATGATTACACTATCTGAAAACATACTGATGTACAGGAGCACAGGGCCCAGAGTGCTTTGACAGGCAAATAAGGATACGATTATACTATTTCAAAAAGTAAGAAAATTCTTTGCAAAAAAAAAAACTCCATTATTGCAACATTTAGGGCTGAGGCTAAAGCAACAAAAGTAGGGAAATGTGGTTTCAGGGTTTCCAACCCTAATATACCACCCCCACCCATAAAAATATCAGGGGTGCAGTCTTCCTTGGTGTTCTCAGTCCTAAAGCTCAGCCCATTCTGTACACTCCAGAAACATATACACCTAGGGCCAGATTCACAAAACATTTCCCAGGTACAAAGCCAGTTTGACTGGGGCAAACTGGGTTTCTCCTGGATTTGGCATTCACAAAACTGAGTTTGCCCAGGCAAACTGGGTTTGTGCCCAGCCAAAGTTGGTAGAGGGCTGCAGTGCAAATGAGGGGGAAGGGACCTGCATATCCCCACAGTGCAATTCACAAAGGTTGTGCTCCATGCAAGAGCCTTTTGTGAAGGCCTTTGTGTGTAGAAATTATCGCTGACCAAAACCTGGTGGTAATCCAAGTAACTCTAGTGGTTGGCAGAGGTACTGTAGCCCTCCTCCCCATTTGCCAACCTCATAATAAAAAAAAACACCTTTCTGTAGTGTAGTGTCCCACCCCCTCCCAATCACCGATTCCCAAATAAAAAACTATTTTTCATAGTGTAGTGTTCCATCTTTTCCTCAATCCCTGATCTCCAAATAAAAAACACTTTTCCATAAAATAGTGTCCCACCCCTTCCCCGATGACCCATCCCCAAATAAAAACCACTTTTCCATACTGTAGTGTCCCATCACTCTCCTTGATCACCGATCCCTGAATAAAAAACACTTTTCCATAGTGTAGTGTCCCTTCCCCTTCTCAATTACTGATCCCCAAATAAAAAACACTTTTCCATACTGTAGTGGTCCCTCCTCCCTTCCTGGTCACCGGTCATCATCCCCAAATTCTGAAAACTCCATTCCCTGGTAGTGTAATTTCCCTCCCCCCACCCCTTCCAGTGTGACCAACCACCCTGCTTCCTCCATCTCAGTCATTGATCAGTGACTAGTACAGCCCTCCTCACACCACCATGGCTGTCCACTGACTCAGCCCTCCTGGAGCATGTACTGAGCCGTACTGTATTCAGTACATACTTCAGAAGCATGTACTGAGCCGTACTGTATTCAGTACGTTCTCCAGGAGCATGTACTGAGCCGTACTGTATTCAGTACATACTTCAGAAGCATGTACTGAGCCATACTGTATTCAGTACATTCTCCAGGAACATGTACTGAGCCGTACTGTATTCAGTACATACTTCAGAAGCATGTACTGAGCCATACTGTATTCAGTACATTCTCCAGGAACATGTACTGAGCCGTACTGTATTCAGTATTTACTGTACTCCTGGAGCTTGTACTGAGATGTACTGTATTCAGTACTTACTCCAGGAGTGTGTACTAAGCCGTACTGTATTCAATATGTACTCCAGGAGTGTGTACTAAGCCGTACTGTATTCAGTATGTACTCCAGGAGTGTGTACTAAGCCGTACTGTATTCAGTATGTACTCCAGGAACATGTACTGAGCCATACTGTATTCAGTACATTCTCCAGGAACATGTACTGAGCCATACTGTATTCAGTATGTACTGTACTCCTGGAGCATGTACTGAGATGTACTGTATTCAGTACGTACTCCAGGAGTGTGTACTAAGCCATACTGTATTCAGTATGTACTCCAGGAGTGTGTACTAAGCCGTACTGTATTCAGTATGTACTGTACTCCTGGAGCATGTACTGAGATGTACTGTATTCAGTACGTACTCCAATAGTGTGTACTAAGCCGTACTGTATTCAGTATGTACTCCAGATCTGGTACTGAGCCGTACTGTATTCAGTACATACTCCAGGAGGGCTCAGTTGGCAGCCAGCCATGGTGGTGTAAGGAGGGCTGTGCTGGTCACTGATCAACGCTTGGGAAGGGCGGGGTGGTGGGTCACACTGGTTGAGGTGGGGTTGGGAGGAGGGATCCTAGACTACCAGGGAATGCAGTTTTCAGGACTTAGGGATGATGATCGTGGACTGGGGAGATGGGAGAAACCACTATACTATGGAAGAGTGTTTTTTATTTAGAGATCAGTAATCAAGGAGGGGTGGGACACTACATTATGGAAAAGTGTTTTTTATTCGGGGATCAGGGATCAGAGGGGAGACACTACACTATGGAAATGTATTTTTTATTCAGAGATCAGTGATCAGGGAGGGGTGGGACACTACACTGTGGAAAAGTGTTTTTTATTCAGGGATTGGTGATTACAGAGGGGGGTGGGACACCACACTATGATAATTTTAATTTTACCTATCAGGCCAGCGATCAAGTGGGGGAGGGCACTTCTACAATATGGAAATATTGATTTTACTACTTTGGTTTGTGATCGATGACCAGGGAGGATGGAGGGAACCACTAGACTGCTAGGGATTTTTGTACTGCAATCGATGATGGGGAGAGGCATCCTACACTCAGCACAGCCCTGCAAATGGGCCCATAATGGGCCTGCAACTGGACCACTAGTGCCTTGCATGCCCAATGGGCTCATTTGCAGGGCTGGCTTAGTGAATTCCAAGTTAGTGCACCGGCGCTATGCTTGCGGGTGTATTCACTCGGCTAGGGGTTGGGGCTGCACTGGTGGGGTTAGAGGTAGGAGGCAGTATAGTGCACTGGTCTAAGGCTCTGAGCTGCAAATCTGGTGACATCCAGCAGACCAGACCTGGGTTTGAATCCCACAACTTCCACTTGCATACTGTGTGACCCTGAGCAAGTCACTTAACCTCCTTGTGCTCCCAGGTCGCTCCTGTAAAAAAGCTTTCAGCTTAGTGTGCTATACCTGGTTAAACAACTAAATAAATAAATAGAGGTAGTGGTATCGGTGTTCCCACTGCCTCTATCCAGTCCTATTCACAGTCAGATAGGGCCATTCATTATCTGTCTGTGAATAGCGAGTTTTGCAACCTGAGCAATTACAAAGTACCGTGCAAACTTCTGCGTGGCACTTTGCATTTTTTGTGAATCCTGACCCTAATGGAGTGACTTTTAGGGTTGAGAACACTATGGAAGACTGCACCCCTGATTTGTTTTAAAGGTGGAGGTGGGGATTCAGGGTTGAAAACTCTAAAGTCAAATTTCCCTCCTTTTTCTTTGCTTTAGCCTGAACCCTAAATGTTTCATTAACAGAGTTTTTTGCAAAATAGATAGATAGATAGATAGATAGATAGATAGATAGATAGATAGATAGATAGATGGATAGATAGAAAGATAGGTAGATAGAGAGTCAGAGAGATATACAGTACAAATATTAACTTTACATGTGGTCATGCAAGGCAGTTGGCAAAGGAAAACCGCTCCCATCTGTTTCTGTTAATCTCCTGAAAATGACCTTTGGTCAGCAGTACCCTGCAGACAGAGAGCCACATGGCTACACCGTGAGGGCATGGGGGTTGTGGCTGGGCAAGTAGTACACAGAAACATAGACATCAACAGCAGATAAGGACTGCAAGGCCCATCCATTCTGCCCATTTTTTCTACCTTATGAATGTGCCATAGGCCTTTACTATGTCAATGGCCTATCTATTCATACTCATCTGTATTGCTTCCCTGCACTGTATTCAAATCCACCAGTTCCTGAGGTAGGACGTTCCATGCATCCACCACGTTTTCTGTGAAAAAGAACTTCCTCACATTACCCCTTAATCAGCGGCCCTTTAATCTCATGCTGTGTCCTCTTGTCATGCTAATTTTCTTATATTGAAACATGTTAGACTCTTTCACCTTGTTAATGCCCTTAAGGTGTTTGAATGTTTCGATCATATCACCTCTCTCCCTCCTTTGCTCTAGGGTATACATATTGAGCTCCATTAATCTGTCCTCATGTTTTCTAATGCAGTCCCTGCACCATTTTGGTTGACCTTCTCTGGACTGCCTCTATTTTGTTAATGTCCTTGTGCAGGTGTGGCCTCCAGTACTGCATGCAGTACTCCAGATGGGGCCTAACCAGTGTCTTGTAAAGAAGGATTATTACCTCCCTCTTACGACTTGTCATACCCCTACTAATACACTCCAATATCCCTCTAGCCTTACCTACTGCTTTAGTGGTCTGCTTGGATGATTTCAGGTCATCTGTGATGATGATGCCTAAGCCTCTTTCTTCCCTTGTGATTGCCAGTAACTCCCTTCCCAAACTATAAGTGGCTTCAGGGTTTCTCTTCCCTATGTGTATGATCTTGCACTTCTTTTTGTTAAACCCCAGTTGCCACTCTTCCGATCATTTTGTCAGTTTATCCAGATCTCTTCTCATTCTGCCCACACCATCTGGATCATCTACCCTGCTGAAGATCTTGGTGTCATCTGCAAACAGACAAACCTTACCCTCTAGTCCATCTGCAATGCCACTGATGAAGATATTGAAGAGGACTGTCTCCAGAATTGATCCCTGAGGTACCCTACTTGTGATTTGCATCTCTGCTGACTGTATACTGTTTATCACCACTCTCTGTTTTCTGCCCACCAACTAGTTTACTACCCAGTTGACCAACCTCTGACCCACCCTGAGCCTACCCAGCTTGATAATCAATCTTTCATGTGGAACAGTATCGAACGTTTTGCTGAAGTCAAGGTAGGCAACATCAGTTGCACCCTCTTGGCCCACCACTCTGGTTACCCAGTTAAAGAAATCTATGAGATTAGTTTGACAGGACCTTCCTGTTGTAAACCAATGCTGTCTTGGATCCTGTGCTCCTATGGATTTCAGGTGTTGCACTATCCTTTTCTTAAGGAGTGCCTCCATAATCTTGCCCACTACTGAGGTAAGACTGACTGATGTGTAGTTCCCTGCCTCCTCCCTGCTGCCACCCTTGAGGAGTGGGATCATATGAGCCCCTTTTCAGTCTTCTGGGATCTCTCCTGTGCACAGAGACTCACTGAACAGTTCTGCTAATGGCTCTGCTAGTTCCACCCTTAGCTCCTTTAGTACCCTGGGATGTATTCCATCAGTTCCTATTGCCTTGTCCACCCTGAGCTTATTGTGCTCTTGTAGGACCCTTTCTTTTGTGAACGGACTTGTGCACACCTCCCTCCCTTCTTTGTCCATGGTGCTGAGCTGTGGACCCTGCCCTACCTTCTCCTCAGTAAGTACTGAGCAGAAATATCTATTTAGTATAGATGTTTTTCCTTGATCCCCCTTATCCCCTCTGATCTTAGCAATACCCACTCTGGGCTTTCTCATTTCACTAATGTATCTATAGAAATTCTTGTCCCCTTCTATACTGTTCGTGCTAGTGTTTCCTAGGTTTGGGCCTTTGCCTGCCTTACTGCCTTCCCTGTTTCCTTTAGGCAAGTTTGGTATGCCTCCCTATCTTCATCCCGTTGCATTTCCTTATATTTCTTGAAGGCCAACCTTTTTGCTCTGGGCATGGGGTGATAATGTTGCATGGCATTATGCCACAGCGCGATTTCTGCCATGCAGCATAACTCTCTTTTGTGTGTGGGGGCTCAGCACCCCACACCCCACGTTAAGTGGGCTGTGCCCCCGAACCCCCCAATAAAGATTCTCAACTTGATGGGGTCAACTCGGGAAGGGCACAAAGTAAAAAAAAAAAATAAATGTTTCTGGGACCAGGAACCAAATGCGGTCCCAGAAGCACTGCCTGGGTTCTCTGCTGCTGTGGCTCAGTACATTGAGCCACGGCAGCTGCTTGGTAGAACCCAGTCCTGGCAGAGGTCGTATCCTCTGCCTGGGATATGCGAATGGTGCAATATTGTGTACAGCAGTACACGCGGTAGTGCACCATTCGCTTACCTCTGCAGCGCTATTCTGGGTTTGCTGGAATGTTGTACACTATTAAGCGTACAACATTCTGACCTGGTAGGTTGGCTCTGATCTTTTCTGCTACTGTTATAGTAGTAGTAGTACATTTTTTTCAGTCAAGCATGAACATGGACAATACCATTGAGTCAAAGTGCTCATTTTCAGTGGGTCCCATTAGCATACAGAAACCTGATTCCATAAGCAAGGATGCCAGAATAAAACATATACAAACAGTATAAAATGTTACAAGATTAAAATCCCTTCAAACAGATAAACTCCACTCATAGCAAGAAAAGGAAAGCAAGGAAGGTGGGAAACTGGACCTCCTCAAAGTCAAGTTATAAACAGTCATACCACTCAATATGGGATGCATTTCGCAAAATTTTGTGTCCTACTCAGCAAAACTGACACAGGATGGGCTGTTAAAAGCGGGAGGTGCACCACAATCATACAGCACGATTTAGCTACTGTCCACACAAAAGGGACAATACCTAGAAAACACCATCCCTTTACCGAGGGGTATGTGGAGACAGGCAGACAGGGACAGGGATGTCTGCCACACAACCGCTGGCTCAGACAGTGGCACTGAGAGTGGCAGAGTGAGTGTCAGTGTGGTAAGCCAAAAAACAGAAGTGCTCCCCTGGTTCCCAGATGAGAAAGGTAGGAAATTGGTCCATGGGTCATGAAGGCAGCCATTGCAAGGCACAACCATAAGTGGAACAGCACAGTGACCCACCAGCTACAGCACTGGGGTGGCAAAGAGGACAAGGTGGAGTACAAGTCAGTGGACTGGAAAAATGCTGACCCAGCTGCCATCCACCCACTAATGGTGGGCCTTGGGACTGCCAGCAAGGCTGAACCAGTCTGGGAGGTTAAGGAACCATCATAACTTGGGTGACAGTGGTATCCAGCCTCAAACATGAATCCATGCCCAGGTGGGTAGCCCCAGGAGAACAAAAGTGTCCACAGGAGAAAAAAACATTGCCCTCTCAGGGGGCCAGGGAGACCCACCTAAGAAGAAAAGCTGCAAAAGAGGGAGCTGCAGAGCCAGGTCAGTGACACAGGCTGGTAGAGCAGTGTTCCACTAAGTGAAAGACATGGAATCAGTCCTCAGCTCCCACTTCTTTGTCTGGTCCAGTGCAGTCTGGAACATTACATGGAGCCATCATGCACTGACACCAGAAGGAGTGTGTTGAGTATCTTTCTCCCTGAGCACCACCCGCAGGGGGGAAGAGGCACCACCCGCAGGGGGGGAAGAGGCACCACCTGCAGGGGGGAAGAGGGACCACCCGCAGGGGGGGAAGAGGCACCACCTGCAGGGGGGGGAAGAGGGACCACCTGTAGGGGGGAAGGGACCACCCGCAGGGGGAAGAGGCATCACCTGCAGGGGGGAAGAGGCACCACCCGCAGGGGGGAAGAGAGACTTCGTTGTTATGGGTGCCTAGGCAGCATTGCCAGCTTCCTGCCTTCAGGTTAGCTTCATGTTCTCATTGGCTGTATGCTAGGAAGGTGGGAGGGCCTAAGACAGAATATCATCAAGAGGAAACAACCTGTAGCCACTGAGAAAATACACTGATGCCTCATGCTCTCACATCCCACCCAAGAAAACTTATTAAATCAACTTAAATAACATTTGAAATGCTGATCCAAGCAGATATTTAGATAATACAAACTTACAAGTGGGCATGGCTAGCAGCTGACGAGAGTGGTCATACTTTCGGCATTCTTGCTTCCTCTGATTCTGTGAACCTCCTCAGCCTGTTTAATATCTGATTTACCTGGTTTAATTACTTTGTAGCATATCTACAGGACAGCCTGCTTTCTCATCTAGTTAGAGATAATTTTGGTTAAAAAATTCATTTTTACTGTTTTTGTATTAACTATGGGACAGTATTGCATTTTAACAGTTTAAAGTTAATTCATCTGATCCTAGGCCCCATGTGTGTGTGTGTGGGGGGGGTCTCTCTCTCTCTCTCTCACTCACTATCTCCTAGCCTGTTATCTGATTTCTGTACTTTTCTGATCTTCCACCAACCCTCTTCTACCAGTATTTTAACTCCAAGCTCCCTTTCTACGGCCAGCATTGGAACCACACCCTGTGCTGCTTGAAACTCCTCTAATCTTCTCCACTCACAAAAGAAGGTACACTGAATCCGAATCGCTCAGACTGTGCTACACCCTACAGCCCTCTTTTTCTTTCAGCCCACTCAGAACTCGTTGACTTTTCACTTGGGTTCTTCCTCTGATTCTGTGAACCTCCTCAGCCTGTTTAATATCTGATTTACTTGTGTAACCCTCTGTATATTTTTGTGTCCATTTTCCCATTAGCAAGTTATACTGTACTGCCACTAGAGGGACATAATCTTTATCGAAGTGATCCCTGGCTGTTGTTCATATAGATTTCTTTCTAAATTACACCTCCCACCTCCATCTGACTAGCCCCCTCCTCTGCGCCTCCTGCTTATAAATTCTTCACCTTCCTAGATCAATTATTCACTAATTTCTCTGCCTTATGAATAATGCACCCCCTACTGTCCTCTCTCCCCCTTGTTCTGCTCAAATCCCTCTCTTTACCACCTCCACTTACTCTCTATTCACCTTTTCCTAATAACTCTCCTAACCTCATCAATTACTATCTCCAATCCCCTACCCGCATCCATGCTATCACTCCTCCCCCCAACATTTGAAATATGGTCTCACTCTACCACTCTTCCTCGTGCAGCTTTGATAATGGTGTCCACTTTTTCTGCAGCTTTCCACCTTCTTGTTACTCACTCATCCACTTCCTTCTATGCAAAACTCCCAACTTCCTCACCAACCCCTTCAAAATCACCTAAGCTCCACTTTCTCATACTTTCCCTCCTCTTGCTCTCTGCTGGGGATATCCACCCCAACCCAGGCCCTATTGCCCCTTACTCCTCGGGTGCCTCCTCATCTACTACATCCACCCACTCTCTTCTCCTAGCCTCCCCAAAGGGCTTAAAGATCCTGCATCTAAACACCCACAGCTTATTGCAAAAAACAGACCAGATTCAGACCATGGTGTGCACTCTAAAACCAGACATTCTAATCTTCTCAGAAACTTGGCTAAAGAGCAGTACCCCTGATCATTTGATCTCCATTCCTGGCTACTCACTGCTAAGGCAAGACGATGCTGGCAGGGGTGTTGGTGTGGCCATTTATGTCCTAGCCTCCATCCAATATTCCATCATCTACTCATCCTTCAAATTCTAAGACCCATGATGCCCTAGCTATCCATGTGACCTTCCCCTTCACTCTCCCAATCTTCATAGCTGGCATATACTTCCACCCAAATGTCCCTCCTTCAGTCGTGCTAGACCTCCTAACCCCCATCACTTCCCTTGCTTACTCTGGGAAATTATTCATCCTAGGCAACTTCAATACAGTATATATACCACCAACAGTTTCATCTGGTTCAAGGTCAGTTGGCATTCATCTGTATCCCCCTCCCCCTGATCGTGCCTGAAAATAGGCAGGATTTGTCTAGTGCACTTACTTGGTCAACAAAAACTAAATAAAGAAATAAAAATATATTGGTTGTCACCTAAAACTGCCAAAACTAAAAATAAAATTGGAGCTCTAAACCTCTCCCAACTGATCTCCGAACCCACCCACCCCAAACCACAAGACACAATAACACTGCCTACTTGACTGAGCCCTTACCTCCCACCCCCACTGCATCATCACCTCTGGCATCCTCCCTGATGTTCTCAGTGACCATAACCCAGTATTCATAGCTAGGAAAGTCCGCAGAGCTAAATCACCACACAAAACCATACAACTATGCTCTTTCAAGTCTCTTGACTTTGAGTCTCTCCTGAGTAACCTTGCCACTTCTGACTGGTCCCCCTAACCTAACATACTAAAAGTCAGTAGAATAGGCCTAATGGTCTTTTGTGTCTGCTCGGTAGCCAGCCCCTATTGGGCACTCGCTCCTCCACCCCCAGCCCCCAAGAGGAACGTCTTCGGCTTCAGTATACCCATGCACCTATCCCACCTCCTCTTAAAGCCCTCCACTGTGCTCTCCTCCACTAGACTCCCGGGCAGTGCATTCCATGGCCCCACCGCCCTCTCAGTAAAGTAATGTCTTCTACATTCTCCCCTGTACTTCCCCCCTCCAGCTTCCAATCATGTCCCCTGGTTGTGCCCCCTTTCTTTAGCCTGAATATTTCTTTGGCTCTGCCCCTGTTAATCCCTTTTAGATATTTGAAGACCTCTATCATGTCCTCCCTGTCCCTCCTCTTCTCCAGTGACTACAGCCCAAGGACTTCCAGCCTTTCCTCATAGGTCCTTTCACTCATGCCCCAAATCATCCTGGTTGCCCTCCTCTGAACCCTCTCCAGCAATGCTATGTACTTCCTAAGATGAGGTCTCCAGAACTGCAGGCAGTACTCAAGATGCGGCCTGATGAAGGCATTATACAGAGGGAGGTTTATGTCCCTCCTCCTGGACGTAATTCCCCGGGCTATGCAGCCCAGAATCCTGTTTGCCTTTGCCACAGATCTTCTGAAGTTTTCAGTATTATTCGTTTTGGTGTCTACCACCACCCCCAGGTCCCTTTCACTCATTGTGGCTTGCAGTGAGACCCCTCTCAGGGTGTATACATGACCTGGGTTTCTGACCTCCAGATGCAGCACCCTACATGTCCCTGGATTAAACCTCAGTTCCCACCTTCTTGACCAACCCTCCAGGGTATCCAGATCCCTCTGGACTGTCTCTCTTGCTTCCTCCCCATTTGCCAGTGCTCCCAGTTTTGAGTCATCCGCAAAGAGGCTCATCCTACTCCTAACCCCCCTCCCTATATCGGAGACATAGGCATTGAACTGGAGTGGCCCCAGTACCAAACCTTGGGGAACCCTCTGAAGACCTTCCTAGGGGAGGAGACTATTCTACCAACCACTACCCTCTGAGTTCTTTCCATTAGCCAATTTTGCACCCATCTAAGCAACTGTCCTCCCGCCCCATCCCCCCCAACTTTGTCAACAACCCAATGTGGGGTACCGAGTCAAATGCCTTACTCAAGTCCATATATAGGACATCCACCGGTCTTTGTAGGTCCAGGGTCCCCATCACCCAGTCATAAAAATCTATGAGGTTGGTCTGACATGATCTCCCTGGGACAAAACAATACTGTTTGTCATCCATGTGTCCCAACCTTTCCAGTTGCCTCCCAAGCTTCTCCTTGATGAAGCCCTCCATTAGTTCGCCTACCACAGATGTTAGGCTGACAGGCCTGTAGCTTCCCATCTCCTTCCTAGACCCCTCCTTCTCCTCAGATGATAAGACCTATGTCTACTTCAAAGAAACCTTTCTTATAAACTGGAATGCCTTTGCCCCACTCAAACAAATCAGAGTCAGAGGTAACCTCTTACCCTGGATAACCCCTGAACTTCAGCCTGTCTCAGGGCTAGAGATTGAGCCAGGAAGCATCATAAAGCTATCCAGCATCCTAGTGACCATGCAAACATCTGCATGCTCAGAAACTCTTGCACTAGGGCTACAAGGTTAGCCAAGTCTGAATATTTCAAATCTGCCTTCATCACCAACATAAATTCCACTTCCAAGTTCTGGAAGGTGGTGCACACCTTATTCACCCCCTCATCTCCTCAACTGCCCCCAGTACTTAAAGTAAGTAGCTCACTAGTGTCCAACCCATGAGCTGTAGCTACAGAATTTAACTCCCACTATACCTCCTGTGCCACTGAGCTACTGAACTCCCTCCCCTCCACCACTGTCCCACCTTCCCTTCTCTTTCACTACTGTTACCCCAAATGATGCCCTAAGTGCCCTCCTCACCATCAACTCCTCTAAAGGTACCTCCCCTGATGGCCTTGACCCAAAACTCCTCTCCCTCTCCACTATGGCCATTGCCTACCCCCTCTCAATAATCCTAAATCTCTCATTCTCTACTGCCTCAGTCCCCTCTTCATGGAAACATGCAGTGGTCCTCCCTCTACCCAAAGGGGGTGACCCCTCATCCCCTGGCAACTGTTGCCCCATTTCTCTCCTCCCTACCCTTGCCAAGCTTCAAGAATACATTGTCCTCTCCCAGCTCATCTCTTTTCTATCTGACACCTCCTTTTTCGCCCCTTTCCAGTCTGGTTTCAGGAAAAAACACTCAACCACCACCTCTCTCTCCTACAGCTCACAGACTCCATACTTACCAAGATGGTCAATGGGCAAATTAACTCTGCCATTTATGTCGACCGGGCCAAGGTCTTCAACATGTCTCTCACTCCCTTCTCCTCAACACACTCCCAGCAGCTGACCTATCTACCTCTACCACAAACTGGTTCAATGCCTACCTTATTGGTAGAACCCAGTCAGTTAAGATTTTACACTTCACTTCCCCACCCCTCATGATTAGCACTGGAGTCCCCCAGGGCTTGGTATTAGGGCACCTCCTATTCTTCATCTTCTTAAATAACCTTCCCTCTGTTTGCTCCCCATCCTCCGCTATACATATGTATGCAGATGAGTCAGTCCTGCATGCATCTGGCTCCTGTCCTGTTGAGATTACAACCAGCTTACAGCAAGACTTTGACAAGGTTCAGCTCTGGTTTGCTAACCACAAATCTTTCGTCAGTTTCAAGAAGACTGTCTCCATGACCTTTGGCAGAAGACAGAGACTCTCTAGGCTTCCCTCCTTACCCACTTTTCGCAGCTTGAGGGGACTTTACTTGAGGACACATCCTCCTTCAGGTACTTAGGTGTTTGGTTGGACCAACACCTAAACTTCTCTGGGCAAATTGACGTCATCCAGAAAAAACTGCGCCCCAAGCTTGGTGCCCTGTTCAGGAACCATTGTTGCACCCGTCCTACGGCTAAGTGTGAACTTTTTCAGAAAATGATACTGCCCATTTTTGATTACTGTGACATGGTCTATGGTGCTGCCACTAAGTCCTCCCTGGCCAGACTGGACACCTTCTTTAATTCCTTCTGCCACTTTGCCCTGTATGCCCCCCACATTCATCACTGCAATCTTTATTGTGCCTTATCCTTCCCCTCTCTTACAAATAGGCAACTCTCCCACTGTGTTAAATTCACTTCCAAGCACTGCTTGGGTAAGCTCCCTTCCTACCTCATCCCCTCTTTTGTAATACCCCCCAGCCCTCCCATTCCCTTCAATCAACTGACTCCCATACTCTGGTTGTCCCCACAGATCCACCCAAATCGGCCAATCCAGTTACTCTCACCACCTCCCAAAAATGTGGAATCTCCCCAAATCTGGCACTCATCCTCCACCTACTCCATCAACTCAGCCCTCAATAATTACATTGCACCTAGCTGCTCCTGCCATGTCCCTTCTTAATTCCCTCCTCTAAGCCCTAGACAAACCCTACCCTCCTACAGTCACCTTCTTTTTACCCTGTGCACAACCACCCCTTCTACCCTTCTCCCAAATTGCTCCCCTTACTGGTCTCTCTTGGTCTCTCACAGAATGTGAAGGACCTTGAATGCTCTTCATGGGTTCCTGTCTTGCACCCCCAAGGGGCATGTATCTCTCATCAACTTTTTCCCCCACCATCTTAAAGGTGTCTGTCTGGGACACTGTTTTTTTCCTTTTTCTCTGGTCTCCCCAGTCCTCTTGCAGGGTTCATTGCATCCTGAAGGGATCTTCAGGGGCATGACTCTTGCCCTTCCTATCTCACTCCTCCTTCCCCTTTCCTCCTTTTCTTTCATGTAAGCACTTGTTTACTTATTAACCCGGCACTTATTGTCCACTCTTTCATCGTGTTATGCACAACACTGTTATAACACTGCTTGTAACACCTGCCTTACAATTGTATATTAATGTTGATACTGTAACTTGAATGTATAATGTCTCATGCCAGTTGTACCTCTTCCTCCCAGACCACACCAGGAGATGAGTGACTTGTTGCTTAGTGTGCCTTCCTGGTGAAACATTTCAATACATAAAGTGCATTTGCTCTGAAATAGGTTTTAACCTTCAAAATTTACTTTTTTATCCATTTTCTTTATCTAAGTTGTGCTTAACACTGATCTTGTATCTCCAGTGGAGTGATGGAGGCCATTGCAATGATGGGCAGCCCAAAGAAAGGCATTGAATGTGGTGGTTGATGGGGTCCACAGTCCAGATATAATGGAATTAGTGCAGCCATGGCAGCATCAGCTGCGGGTGCATCCAACCCACAATGCTGGACTTACTGCATGCAGTCCAAGCATTCAACAAAAGAGTGGCAGCACTGGATCAAAATGTTCTGAATTTTCATGCTAGATTACTGGTCTGCAAAACTTCTGTGACATCTACTATGGCTGAAGTGAATGAGGCCAGGTTCAGCACGGAATGCTGCTACCACCAGCACTGGCCTGTTAAAAGAAAATGAGGTGCTCAAAAATAGATTGGAAGCCTTCCAGAATCAGACAAGGACTTCAAACTTAAGACTCCTGGGATTACTAGAAGCAATGGAGGGGAGCAAGCACACACATTTTGTGGGGTCTTGGTTGGGTGGTAGACTGCACGTAGAGCTGGCCCCCATTTCAGATTACTTCTTGTAAATAGAGAGAGAATGGGAACACTCCTCAAATACTGTTGGTGCACCTGGTAGGCCCACATGAGAGGAACCGGGTGTTAGAAATAACAAGAAGGACCATCCCTCTGACAGCATATGAAGAGGGAAAAAAAATCACTTTATCCAGACCTGAGCTTTTCTATGAGAGATTGTATTGGGCCTCCCTCAGATCATTTGGTGTCATGCACTCATTACAATATCCTGCAAAGTGAAAAACTGTATACTGCAGCAAACAGTATTTGTACAGTGAGCCGAAGGCTGCGAGGCTACTTTTACAATGCATTAAACTAGACTTTGGTGCTCAGATCCAGGAGGAAAATAGAGCCTGATGAATTGTGTTCATTAGGACATAGATAAATACTTGGAATGTGGGCAGAACAAGCTGGGGAGCAGGCTGCGGGTATGGCATTGCCAAATCTTTCAGAAGCACTAAAGCTATGAGAACTATTTATTCACCATTAACAGAGTCTGAACTTCACTTTTCTGAACAGGGCTTGACATGTTGGCAATACGGCACCTTCCTAGTGCAACTGGTGCAATAGAAGGGCCCCCCCATCTGTGTAGGTGGCAATAATGTTGCTTACCTTATATATGGATTTTGATGTTTCTACTGTTTTTATCTTTATATGCAGTTCACTGAATACTGGATGTTTCCATTGATATTTGTTAGTTTTCTTTTGAAGTTACTCAGAGAGCTCTTTTTTTGGCTCACATGGGCATAGCTGCATTTGCATTCCATTCATCCACTGATGCTCTGCTTTTATAAGTGCTTCCCATGTCCGGGTTCTGCTTGGGGAGAGGGGGATATATAGTGAGAATTATGGTATATGAAATATATACAGACTTAAGGGTCTGAAGCCTAGTACAAATATATATATGTATATTAGAGGCAAAAAACTCCATTTAAGGCATTAGTTAGGGTTGTTCCACAGTGACAAAAGTGAGGAAATTTGGTGTTAGGGTTGAAAGCTCCCCTTGGACCCCACCAGCCAACCCCCCCAACCGGCATCAGGGTGCACATTGGGGTCGTCGGTCCCCAACGGCTGCTGCCTGGCAAAGAATGTATGTATAATAATGGGCCTCAGAGCAGAAAATGAGCTGTTGTAATACTAAATTGCTTATATCTCAGTAACTGTATGACGTAAAAAAAAAAAATTCACGATTCATTATTTTCCTGGCTACGCTTTCGCTTTACACTACTTTGTGACACTACTTTTTCCAGAAATTTTAAAAACGTATTTCTGGGGTGTTTAACCCCAAAATAAAGACATGCCTAGTATCCTCAGGGCTCGACTAGGTAAACACAAAAATAATTGTGTCCCTAGATGGTCCCAATTTTAAATGCCAAGCTTTTTTCTGATTGCCAACTGAAAACAAAATGTGGATTTGCGACACTATTAGTGCCATTTGCGACACTAAAAAGTGCATTTGCGACACTTTCAAACTTTTTGTTAACTTTTCCCATTGACTTCTAATGGGAACTTGTTTTTTGAATAACTTTTGAACCGTTTAATATTTTTTCACAAAATCTTCAAAAATCACATCGGGAACCCTGGCCACACATTTCCTGAAGTTTTCAGACTGGTCGCACAAACCGTGCGACCTGTAGGTGAGAGCAAAGAATTAGCAAAAAGACATAATTGAACATTCGGTTGTCGCTTAATAACTCCACAGCCGTATATCTGATGGGTTCAAAAGTTGGCAGGTCCAAAGATCTACCATGCCCAACCATGCCTGCCACATTTCAGGCAAATCCATTGAATGGCAGCAAAGTTATTAAGGTGCAAAATTTCACCCTTTAACCTTAAAAGTGTTACTCTACCATAATATATATATATATATATATGCCGGGAGATCAGAGGGCTGTGGGTTCAGTTCCCACATCTGGCACTTGGGTTAATATCCCAATACTAACACTAGTGCAGCATGAGGGGGGTGCTGCACTTCTGTGGTGCCATCTTTCAGATGAGACGTTAAACTGAGGTCCCATCTGCCTGGATTGGTGGTAGTTCAGGTGGATGCTAAAGATCCCATGGCACTTATCGAAAAAGAGTAGGGGAATTTTATTAGAGAAAATATACAGTACATCATGAAATGAAAAGAATAACAAGAACAGTGCAAAGAAAAAAAATCACAATACATAACCGAAATGCAGTTCAAAATGACAATCAAACTGGGTCACAATTAAACTAATCAGTTCCTAAGTACTGTATTGTAAAAAAATAGGTCAAATCATGCTATCCATGTAATATGTTTCCAATAATGTAAAAGTTGTTTCTCAAGGTTGTCGTAGTCCCAGAGTTTTTGTCTCACAATGGTTTGTTCAATCTGTTTAATTACAACAATATTAGGAACAATCGAATGCTGTATAGAAAATTGACATCTAGTTTGCCACATATAATATTTGATGCATGCAAAAATCAGAGTTAATGTACTTGAGTGATATTTCCCCAAGAACCCAGAGTAATCCCCTAAAACTAAGCTTTGACAGGAAATATAGCAAGCAATATTCCATTTCCAATGAAAAGCTAAATCTGCTCAAAATCTCACAGCGAATGAACACTGTAAATAAAAATGTTCTTGTGTTTCTATCAAACCAGTGCACTCAGGTCTAATACATTGATGCTCAGCAGCTGGTTTATGCTTCAGATTTCCTTTAACCCCAAGCTTGCCATGACAGCTAAGCCATTGTACATCCCACATTCGCAATGGAAGTCTACTATCAGTAAGGGTTCGCAAAGCCTGTGGAATTTTAGAAGGCACACACAGCAGAAAATCAAGCTGTACATAAAAAATATTTCCCATAATCTCAGAATAAAAATATTTTCTAGAAATGCCCTGTAATTGAGCTTTCCCCAACTTCCAATCTCATAGTTTTTACGGCAGAAATTGTGAAACTTGGAACATCAAAAGTAGATGTCAGTTTTGGTATAGAAACATAGACTTTGACAGCAGATAAGGACCGCTTGGCTCATCTAGTCTGCCCATTTCCCTACCTACAGGATAAGCTGCAGATCCTATTTAACCAACAGCCTATTTCTTGCCTCCCCATTCCCATTTACTCATAAATGAATGAAATAAATGTTGAGTCCAAAATGTCTATTGGTGACACACAGTGGAGTCAGATATTCGAAAGGAAGACAACATAAAAAAGGAATGGTAAAACACCAAAGGGTTAATCATCCCTATTCTCTCCTGTGAAATCTGGGTTGTCAAACTCCTAGTGTTCTGTCGGTTGGTGTTTTGATGTAACAAGGCAGTAACACCGGGGGGGGGGTGAGGCCAAGGTTGATTTTTCCCGCCATAGCACATGTGAGATACTTTATATGGTTGGAGAGTTGGAGCCATCCGGATTGTTCATAATGGGCACAGGTGTGGGTGAGGCGGTGGGCACCAGTTGTGAGTCGGCATGCTTTGTTAAGAGCAGTTGTTATATTTCAGAGAGTGGACGTCGTGGCAGAGCTATAGATAATGAGGCCATAATCAATAATTGACACCACAGAGCTCTGGACGGCAATCTTCAGGGCCTCTGGGATGAGGTGCTGCCTTTGCTTGTAGAGTAATTCAAGGCCTGTGCTGGCAGCTTTAGCCATGCTGTCAATGTAAGCCGTATAGGAGAGATTGAGGTCAAGCAGAATCCTTGGGTATTTGAAAGAATAAACTTGTTTGAGGACAGTCCCCTGCTTGGTGGACATGGCAAGGGGGTGTTGCTTGTAATGATTATGTGAACTGCAGAATAGCAATGACTTGGTTTTCTTGTGATTGTGGACTAGTTTATGATTGGAGAACCATGTTTCAATGGCACTGAATCCGAGTTGGAGGCTGAGTTGTAGTGGTGAAAGGTCCTTGTGCATAGAAAAGACAACAGCATCATCCACATACAGGATGATTTGTTCTGAGCAGGATTGTGCTAGGGAGTTTAAAAGGAGGTTGAAAAGGAGAGGGCCCAGTATGGACCCCTGAGGTACTCTGGAGCGGACAGGCAAGGTGTCCAAGATAGCATTGGCAATTTTTACTCTTTGAGAGCTGTTGTCAAGGTAGCTTCTGAACCAGCGGGCTGAGTCCAGTGCGAGGCCAGCAAGGAGTATTTGGTCATACAGCAGCCGATGATGGACCGTGTCAAATGCCTTCAAGAGATCAATGAAGACAGCCCCTGTAAGAAGACCTTAATCAAGGGAACTATGCACTGCACCAGTAAAGTCAAGCAGGGCAGTGGTGGTACTATGCCCTTTTCTAAAACCATGCTGTTGTGTGCACAGAATATTATATTTGTCAAATAATCAGTGAGCTGATCCGCAACAATACACTCTAGGGCCTTGGATAGTGGTGGCAATATGGAGATCGGGTGATAGTTAGAGTGGCAGGTCTTATCCCCGGTTTTGTGGACTGGGGTCACAGTGGCAGTTTTCCATATTTCAGGGAATGTACTGGTGTGTAGAGAGAAGTTAAGAATTTTAGTTAGGGAACTGAGGACCTCATCAAGTGTAAGTAATAGCAGCTT
This sequence comes from Neoceratodus forsteri, assembly GCA_016271365.2. Taxonomy (NCBI): domain Eukaryota; kingdom Metazoa; phylum Chordata; order Ceratodontiformes; family Ceratodontidae; genus Neoceratodus; species Neoceratodus forsteri. The sequence goes on from JADMNL010000026.1 coordinate 660,641, forward strand.
AAGGTCCAGGGTGTCACTGCTGATTCTGGAAGAGGAGATGGCTGAGGCGATGTGGAGGTGAGCTTCATTCATCTTAATCTCCCTGAAGTAGAAATGAGGGTGGTTTGACAGAGTGCAGGGTGTGTTAGAGGAGGTGTGACTGACTGTGAAGAAATCAGGTGGTAGAACAGTACTGAGGTCAGTAAAAGCCATGTTAAAGGTATTTGCAATGACCATGGGATCAAGGGTAGTGGACCATTCAACAACTAACATGGCCGGAGGGGACTTTGATTGTTTCCCAGTAATGTCCTTGATATTGTCCCAGAAAGCACGACCATTTCCCCAGGTGTTGGTGAGGTTGTCCTTATAATATAAGCTTTTCATGAGACGAATGGGTTTTGTGCAGGAATTACGGGCATGTTTGTATTTTTGGATGTCAGAGTGTTTGTCTGTGGCTTTAGCCACTGCCCACAGGTGGTCCACAGATTTCAGCTGGGAAAGGAGCTCCGCAGTTATCCAAGGGTTAAAGAGGGCTTTTGTTTTCCATTTTTTTGAAGAAGCAAAGAGATCACAGGCCTTATTGAAGGCGGTGATGAAGTAGCAGAGGGCAAAGTTAACATCCATCACCTTGTAGATGGGCAGCCAGTCTTGCAAGGATAGGTACTGTTTGAGATGGGTAAGCTGACCACGGTGGAGGACTCTGCTGGTAATGATTATAGGGGGTGGCTTTAGAAATGTATTAGACCAGTTACATATAGCTGGGGAATGATCACTGAGAAAGTCTGGGAGAATGGCGGTATGAGAGATCCTGGTAGGGTGATTGGTGAGAATCCAGTTAAGCAGGGTACTGGTGCCAGTTTTGTAATTTATCTGAGTTGGTGTGGTGACCAATTGTGAGAGTTTGGCAGCTGCAAGGGCATCCTTATGAGTGTAGACATCAGATGAGAGCCAGTTTATATTGAAATCACCAAGCAGAATGTGTTCCAAGCCAGGAGGTTGGGAGCTGACGAAGTTAAGAACTTCTTTAATGTCAAGATCTTGATCTCGAGGTGGAATATATACAGAGACGATGGTGAGGGCTTTTTGATTGGGACCTAGAAGAATTTTAATGTGTAGAAGCTGGGCCAAGGAGGCAGGGACGGGGGTTGGAATGAGGTGCCCCGGGAGGTTATCCTTAATGTAGATGGCACAGCCCCTTCCCCTTTTAGAGACACGGTCCAGTCTGAAAACACCGTAGCCCTGTAAAGTAATTGCCAGATCAGGAACTTTTGGTGTCAGCCATGTTTCAACTACAGCAAGGATGTCAGGATTATGTTGGCTGATAAAGGCTTGGAGTGCATCACGCTTTGGTAACAGGCTGCAGATGTTAATGGTTGTGATGGTGAGGGCTCCTGCCTTTTTCAGAAGCCTTGAACAGCCCAGGCCAGGGTTCAGATGGATGTTGCCCAAGATCAGTAGAAGTAGGAGGAGCTTCATTGAATAGAGGCGCAGGTCCAATAGTGATAATTTGTGTTTCCTTTTAGTGTACGGGCAGTAGATAGAGTCCATATGACAGTCTCAATGATATGCAATGTGGTACAGTAGGGATAGGCTGGCTTTAAGACCAATCTTAGTAGTGTTAAGAAGCAGCCAGGTATTTCCAAGTGGAGGCCCATGGGTAGGACTGGTCGAGAGGTAGAGTGTTCCCAAGGTACTGCTGGTATTGAATAAGTAGATAGTGGGTACAGGGTGGGGGTGGCAGGGGCCTTGGAGAGAGAGAGAACAAGGGAGGAAGGACAAGGAGGGAGAGAAAGGGAAGGAGTAGGTGGGGTAGGGAACTCATAGCTGGTGTAGGGCAAAAGAAAAGAAAAAAAGAAACAGGCAGGGAGAGGTAGTGAAAAGAGAAAATTTCAGCAGTAGGATAACACATTTATCTCCACACATGAGTGGTAAGACCTTTATAATTAACTCGTGGCTTTGCCACTCATCAGTTATGGGTCTTACCACTCACTAGTGGAGATAAATGTGTTATTCCATTGCAACCCATTATGTATTCCATATATAAATATATATATATATACATACATATATATAAGAGGCAAAAAACTCCATTTAATGCATCAGTTAGGGTTGTTCTACAGTGAAAAAAATGGTTAGGGTTGAAAGCCCCCCTTGGATCCCCTCAGCCCACCCCTACCAACCGGTATTGGGGTGCACACTGGGGTCGTCTGCCCTAACTCTCACCCCATCACATGTGTAAAGAAATAGAGGCATAGGAGAATGGGATGAGAGTTAGGACCGATGACCCCAATGCGCACCCCGATGCCAGTTGGTAGGGGTGGCTGGGGGGTCCAAGGAGGGCTTTCAACCCTAACCCCGAATTTCCTCGCTTTTTTCGCTGTAGAACAACCCTAACTGATGCATTAAACAAAGTTTTTTTGCCTCTAATTTCCCTTCTTTTTGAGAATGAGGATGATAAATAGTGAATAGAATGCAGTGGCAGGAATGCAGGGCCCTTGGGGCCCCACGCTCCCGTCACGTGATGTCTTGTTACATAGTAACAGGAACTGCAAGACAAACGCAAGCGGCAATGGTAGTCAAATTGTTACGATAACAGCAACAATAAAACCAGCAGAAACAGAAACACAAGCATATACGGAAACACAAACTGTTACACGCAAGCTCATGGTACCGCAATTGTAAATGTAAATGCTAACAGTAACAGCAACAATAAAACCAACAGAAACAGAAATGCAAGCGCATACGAAAACACAAACCATAATGTGCATGGGCACGGTACCGCAATTGCAAATGCAAATGGTAATGGTAACAGCAATAATAATGTGAAACAAAACAGAAATGCAAGTGCATACGAAAACACAAACTGTTACTCACATGGTGGTGTAGACAGGAACGGTGATTCGAATGGTAACAGAAGAGAAACTGGAAACGCTAACTGACACAGTAACAAAAGGGCACACCCTTCTTTTCCCCAAAAACTGCATTGAAAAAACAAATTGAAAAAAAGAATGTATGCATTATAATTGACTTCAGAGCAGAAAAGAACAACTTGGAATACTAAATTGCTTATATATCAGGAACCGTATGACGTAGGAAAAAAATTAAAATTTTGTATGAATTATTACTTTCCTGGCTAGTTTTGTGCTTAGCCTATGTTTGGGGGAGGCTAAGCATTTTTTTGACAAAAAGTCCATATCTTTCACTGTTTCCAAGATACGGGCCCTGAAAGACGCAAAGGACGCCATAATGCTATCCTATGGCAAAAAGCGTCAACTTCGGAGTGCTGTCACTTTGCCGCCCTGTAATATTATTTCACCAAACCACCAAAAGGCACATCTGTGGTATGTTAGCTTTCTTCCCTCCAAATTTCAGCCCAAACAAACTACAGCGTTATTTTGCAGCACTGCGGCAAAGAATTCCTCTAATGCGTCAAATGCCGTAATGTTATCCTATGGGAAAAAATGGCAAATTCATAGTGCTGTAACTTTGGTGCCCTGTACTATTTCTTGACCAAACTGCCAAAAGACATATCTGTGAGATATTGCCTTTCTTCCCTCCAAATTTCAATTCAAAAGACCAAACCGTTCCCAAGATATTCAATATCAAAGTTTACTAAAATTTCCCTATCTATTCCATTATAAAAAATCTGGCCATCTTGTCCCTCTCTAGCAATCAAAGATGACGATCAAAGAATCTCACAATCAAAGAATCTGCAGGCTCACAATCAAAGAATTAGCAGGCTCATGAACAAAGAATTAAAAATATTATAAATCAAAAAATTGAAGGAATTGCGGTAAACCACCACCATAGTTTGACAGAATGAAGCCCCTGAGTAAAACCCACCATCATTTGACTTCCTAGGACACCCCTGGGCTGAGAAAATTGATTTTTAAATTGGGTCATCTCATCCCTCTCTCACAATGCATGATCGCGATCAAAGAATCTCACGATCAAAGAATTTGCAGGCTCGTGATCAAAGAATTTGCAGGTTCATGAACAAAGAATTAAAAATGGTGAAACGTGAATGTTTCACTGATTTTAACTGAACCAATGGCATGCCTTGATAGAACGGACCCTCCTGAGCAAAACCCACCCTCATTTGTGTCCCTAGCCCAGCCATGAGCTGAGATATTAGTGTTTTTAGGTCACAATGCAAGATAGCGATCAAAGAATCTCACAACCAAAGAATTTGTAGGCTCGCGATCAAAGATCGTTAGCGAGCTATGAATTAAGATTTTAAAAGCGTATAACTCTATTCTTTGACAGATTTGGATGGAACCAAAGCCATGGCTCAATAGATCAGGGTCCGCTGAGTAAAACCCACCGAAGTTTTACTTCAGAAGTGACTCCTGAGCCGAGATATTTGCGTTTGTGCAATTGGAAAACTGAAAACAAGATGGCGGACCTCGCAGTCAAAGAATTTTTGAAATTCCTCGGGAACAAAGATTCTTGATCCACGAGGCTGCAAATTCTTTGACCATCAGGTGGGACGAGGTGGCCAGAACCCCCATTCTTTGATTGCAAAATACACATATAAATTTTCCCATTGACTTATAATGGGAACTTAAAACTGCCATAACTTTTGAATGCCTTAATATTTTTTCACCAAACAAAAAGTGGCATGTTCGGCCACCAAAGCTCTTTCAAATGAGTGATCTCATAGAGTGGCACACCACATGACAGCCGTGCAGGACCACATTTAGAATGCCAAAAGGTGCCTCCAAAAATGGATAATTTTGTATTTTTCAGCTCTTTCGTACATGAAGACTGGCACTCCGACAGAAACACAATTTGGCAAATCAAGAGATGCATGTACCAAATGTCAGGGAAATCTATTGAATGGGTCAAGTTATTAATGTCCAAACTTTTGACCTTAGTATGTAACTGGCTGCTCAACCCTAACTATAGTGGTGCGACCATGCCACTATAATATATATATATATATATATATATAATATATATGATAGTACTATAAGTTAAGATTGAGCCATTTACATATTAAACCCAAAATTTTGCACCTTAATAACTTTGCAACCATTTGATGGATTTGCCTGAAATTTAGAATACACGATCAAGACCCATACACCTTGGGATCTGCCAAGTTTTGTACCAGTTGGATATAAGGCTGTGGAGTTATTAAGCGTGATCTGCGTGTGCGTTTACGCTTTTTCTGGAATTCTACGGTCGTGCCTACAGGTCGCACGGTTTCTGCAACTGGCTCAAAATCTTCAGGGAACATGCGGCCGGGGTCCCCGATGTGCCTTTCAAAGATTTTGTGAAAAAATATTAAACTGTTCAAAAGTTATGGCAGTCCAAACTTAAGTTTTTTTCCCATAGGATAACATTACGGTGTTCACCGCGCCTTTGAGGGCCTGTATTTCGAAAATGGTGCGAGATACGGAGTTTTTGTCAAAAAATTATAGCCCCCTCATGGGGGCTATGTGTAAAACTAGCCAGGAAAGTGATAATACATATGACTTTTAAATTTTTTTTCTGTCGTACAGTTACTGAGATATAAGCTATTTACTATTACAACTACTGATTTTTGTGCTCCGAGAGTCATTATTTTGCATACATTCTTTCTACTCACTGTCTTTCTCTATACAGCTTTTGGGGAAAACAGCCTGTGCGCTTACATTACTCTTACCATTACTGTTTCTGCTTGCGGTTCAGTACCACGTTCACTTACGTTCACGTTCGCCACCATATGCGTTACCCTTTGCGTTTTCATTTGCGGTTGCGTTTCCATTTGTTTTTTTGTTTTTTTATGGCAGAACCCTGTCTTCCTCTTCAGCCCTGGTCATGGTCCCGGAGACCTCCACCACCGTCTATGGCTGCGAGGTCCCTCAGTCACACCCGGCTTACCCCCCAAGGGCGGGGCTGCGGCCACCTTCTTGGTGGCCACAGGACTAGTGTCTGGTCGGGGACCCACAGTGACGGTGGTATGGTGAGGTCCTCCGGGGAGGGCTTCATATGCATGGTGGTCCTTGCCCACCTCACTTTTTCCTCCATTTTTCTGTTACAGAGGCGGGGACGTGCAATGACGCCAGCGTCCGCCCCGCCTCCCAGAACTGTACGCGTTGGACGCTTGAGCTCCCCCTGCCTCCACCAGGAGTCCTCAGTGTGCTGATCGCTGCCCCCACCCTCCCCCCAGAGAAGGAGCGCAGTCCGTGGGATGCTCTATCCTTCCCCCCCCAGCCAGCCCTCCGACGATCTGGGTCCGTTCCCGAACCCAGGTCACTGGCGTCGCAGTGGAAATCCCGCTGCACCAGTGGGCCGTTTCTGTTGTTTTTAACATTTCTGTCTACAGTACTGTTCCTCTTTCTGTTTCGCTTTGCGTCACCATGCGCATTACAATTTGCGTTTGAGGGCACAATGTTACAATGCGACAAGATATCACCCCCGTGCTCCCGCTGCTGCATTACATTCACTATTTCTCATTATCATTCTCAAAAAGAAGGGAAATTAGAGGCAAAAAACTTTGTTTAATGCATCAGTTAGGTTTGTTCCACAGCGACAAAAGCGAGGAAATTCGATGTTAGGGTTGAAACCCCCTTTGCACCCTCAGCCCACCCCCCAACTGGAATCGGGGTGTGCATTGGGGTCATCGGTCCTAACTTTCACCCCATTCTCCTATTCCTCAGCTTCTTTCCACATGTGATGGGGTGACACTTAGGGCCGATGACCCCAATGCGCATCCCGATTCCAGTTGGGGGTGGGCTGGAGGGGTGCAAAGGGGGTTTCAACCCTAACATTGAATTTCCTCGCTTTTCTCGCTGTGGAACAACCCTAACTGATGCATGAAATGGATTTTTTTGCCTCTAATATATCTATATATCTATATATATATATATATATATATAAAATGGGTAAGAGAATTCAGTACAAATCCAGTGTTATGACTGTATAAAACACATCACATGACCATGCGTATATCAGAGCACAACCGCACACCTGTACTTTCACCCCCCTCCAAAACAATTTTGCCATTTTATAAGATAAATAACCCACTCTAGATTATGCGGTCACACTCCGATATACACATGCCTTAGGTGGTTGGCGCACGAGGCCACAGGCCTTGTGCATAACAACGCACACCAAGGCATGCATATATCAGAATGCAACCGCATACCTTAGAGTGGGTTATCTATTACTTGCCATTAGGCTGATACATAATCAAATTACTTGACTCTGCAAACGTATCCTATTGTAAGTCTGCAACTTGTAACATGATAATTTATTGTATGATGTCATGGATTATGATTTGTAAGTTTTACTTAGAAAGCAATAAAAATAAAGTTATAAAAAATTAAACTTGTAAGAGCAGAAATATGAACTTTGAAGCTCTTCTGGGCACAAACTGAGGCATGGTTTGACAAAACGTAGCAGCTGTGGAAGACACAGAAAAGAAAAAAGGAGGCCTTGGGGTACAGAATCCTGTCCCTCCCAGGGTACAATACTGTATGATCTCACAAGGTACAGTACTGGGTTTTCTACATGGTCAACCTGACTCTCACAAGATACAGTACTGGGTGTTCTACATGGGCAACCTGACTCTCACAAGGTACAATACTGGTTGTTCTACATGGACAACCTAACTCTCACAAGGTACCATACTGGGTGTTCTACATGGACAACTTGACTCTCACAAGATGCAGTACTGGGTGTTCTACATGGGCAATCTGACTCTCACAAGGTGCAATACCGGATGTGGTTCGATGTGAACAATCTGACTATCACAGGGTGCAATACTAGGTGTTCTACATGGGCAACCTGACTCTCACAGGGTGCAATACTGGGTGCTCTACATGGGCAACCTAACTCTTACAGGGTGCAAAACTGGGTGTTTTATACGAACAACCTCATGCTAACAAGGTACAATACTGGGTACTCTGTACTGGCAGCCTGGCTTTCAGATGATACAGTACAGTATATTCTACGTGGGCAGACTGGCTTTCATCAGGCACAATACAGTATGCTATTTATGGGAAAACTGGCTTTTATCTAGCACAATACAGTATGCTATTCATGGGAAGATCAGCTGTCACATGGTTTACAGTTGTGTTTTCCTTTCTTCCACAGAATTACTGACACCAGATCATAAGAATTTAATGCTCTTCAAACTGACTCTGCAACAGTTGCTGCTGTCTACATTATAGTACTGCAAATCATTACCTTTTGTACCTTAGTCAACTTTATTCTTGCAAAACAAAATACTGAAAATGGATCAGGGTGATTCCTCAGGGCCATATATGAACAGTCTGAGGTAGCCAGCTGTCCTAGGAATCTATTTATCTTGTACCACTAGCGTCCCAAGATATGTGAGTTTGCAGCTCTCATGTCTTCAGCTGCAGGTAGCATGGAGCTCCCCATTAAGTGATAGACATGGTTATATGACCCTTAATGTCTTAGCAAAAGACTTGAGAGAAAAACAGTCTCTAAATGGCAGGGAAGTGATTGTCATGGCAACAGAGAACCATAAACCACAAGGAATGTAAGCCCTCCAGATCTGTACTGGTGGGCTTTGTTGCAGTAATATTGGGAAGTCTGCTCTGGGACATGACCATCTAAAGCTGGGACATTTGCCTTCATGCAGTGATAGCAACCACTTAATTGTCATGAGTGCTAAAAGAAGATGTATGTAGCATTGAAATAAGAACGTGCTAAAGAGATTGCGCTTGAATGATTTACAGGACGGTAACAAAGACATTGATGGAAGTTTGTTGGGAGATTGCAGTATGATCAATTCAGGGAAACCAAGGAAAAAGCAAAATGGAAAATGGCAGAAGCCACGTCTAACACGGAAAGCACTAATGAAGTGTTGTCTGGTCAAATGGATTCTTGCCAGTGCAGCTCCGCAAGGGCCAGGTAAGGCACTTTTAATGTTATTTAGTCATCTTCAAAGTGTATATTTCCTACATGTCCAGTAACATAGCAGGCAAGTCCAGGAGATGCAATGTAGCTGATATTAGGTAAATTAATTGTAATTAACTGTGCAGCCACCAGGTTGTGCATTTGGAGAAAGAGTAATGTGCTTGGGGACAGCCCAGTTTCCAGTTGCCACAGTGGCATGGCTGGTAGCACAATTAGAACAGTATTCTGGGTGGCCTGGGTTCAAGTCCTAGCTGAGGCACATACTTCTTTCTCTCCATTGTTTGTATGTGTTCCACAATATAAACACACCACACCCATGCAATTGTGTAAATGTAATTATTTATGCAGCCACTGGGTTGTGCACCTGGAGAAAGAGTAATGTGTTCTGGGACAGCCCAGTTTCCAGTTGCCACAGTGGCACAGCTGGTAGCGTAATCGGAATGGTATTCCAGGTAGCCTGGATTCAAGTTCCTGTTGAGGCACTTACTTCTTTCTCACCATTATTCATAGGAGAATAGTAACTGTTACATCACCTCCCCAGATCTTAGAGGACAGTAATCTCTCACCAGCTCATGGGGGGATGGTAATTCTAATAACCTCTCCCCAGCTCATGGGGGATAGTAACTTTTAATCTCCTCTCTTAGCTTTTGGGGGATAGTAACTGTAATATCACCTCCCCAGCTCCTAGAGAACAGTAACCATAATAACCTCTCCCCAGCTAGTATGAGGACAGTAATTCTAATAACCTTTCCCCAGCTAGTGGGGTGATAGGAACTGTAATAACCTCTCCCCAGCTAGTGGAAGGACAGTAATTCTAATAACCTCTCTCCAACTAGTGGGAGGACAGTAATTCTAATAACCTCTCCCCAGTTTGTGGGAGGACAGTAATTCTAATGACCTCTCCCCAGCTAGTGGGAGGACAGTAATTCTAATAACCTCTGCCCAGCTAGTGGGAGGACAGTAATTCTAATAACCTCTTCCCAGCTAGTGGAAGGACAGTAATTCTAATAACCTCTCCCTAGCTCATGGGGGACAGTAACTGTAATTCCTCTCCTAGCTTTTGGGGGATAGTAACTGTAATATCACCTCCCTAGCTCCTAGAAAACAGTAACCATAATGACCTCTCCCCAGCTTGTGGGAGGACAGTAATTCTAATAACCTCTCCCTAGCTAGTGGGAGGACAATAATTCTAATAACCTCTCCCCAGCTAGTGGGAGGACAGTACTTCTAATAACCTCTCCCCAGCTTGTGGGAAGACAGTAATTCTAATAACCTCTCCCCAGCTAGTGGGAGGACAGTAATTCTTGTTTTTTTTTTATTTTCATCTTTATCCTCCTCCTTCCTACCTCCAGTGCCCCCTCCTTCCGTCCGCTCATGTCCCCCGGTACCTACCTTAGGGATCTGCCCCTAGAGTGCCCATCCTCCTCTCTTCGCACAGTGGGGTCTGTCCTGTAGGTGGTCCGGGTGGACTTAGGGCGGCCTACATCTAGGGCTGCCGGAGGGGATTTTCGGTTTTCTCCCCTCGTCCCCACTCCCCCTAGGACGCCTTGCCTTAGGATGTACATCCAGTGGTAAGCGTGCTTATGCACGCCAGACCCTCATACCACACGGCATTCCCCCCTCGGCTCCAACAAGCGAAGCCTCCATCCCTTCCCTCTGCCGGTGCTTCCACCAGCTACGGAAGGAATGCAGAGCGCAATGCGCTCTTGGTAACCCACCCCTGAGGGAGGAGAGCATCCGTTGGGACGCTTGATCCTCCCTCTCCCTGCCGACCCCCGGCCACCCGAGTCCGTCCCCAAACCCAGGTCGCCGGTGCAGTGCGAGGTGTGGCGTCCAGCGCCTCAACCCTCAGCGCCACCGGGCCAGCGGGAGGACAGTAATTCTAATAACCTCTCCCCAGCTTGTGGGAGGACAGTAATTCTAATAACCTCTCCCCAGCTTGTGGGAGGACAGTAATTCCAATAACCTCTCCCCAGCTTGTGGGAGGACAGTAATTCTAATAACCTCTCCCCAGTTAGTGGGGTGATAGGAACTATAATATCCTTTCCCTATCTCATATGAGAATAATAACTTTAAGATCCTCCCCCTAGCTCATGTGGGGTTAGTGACTGCAATGTCCTCTTCTCAACTCATGGAAGGGTAATAACTGTAATATCACCTCCCCAGCTCTTAGGGATAATAGTTGTAATATCCTCTTCTCTTCCCAGCTTGTGGGGATTGTGACTGTAATGTCCTCTTCCCACCTTGTGTGTGGATAGTAGCTGTAATATACTCTCCCCACAGTGTGTGTAATGTCCTCTTCCCTGGTCATGGGGGGGATGGTAAAATTGTAATATACTCTTCCCCAGATCCTGGGGGATAGTGGCTATAATGTGCTCTCCCCAACTTGTAGACAGATAAAAACTCTAATAACCTGTCCCCAGTTTGTGAGGTGATAGTAACTGCAATGTTCTCTCTCCAAGTCACAGGGAATAATGATGCTAATGTCCTCTCCCCAACCTGTGTGGAGATAGTGACTGTAATGTCCTCTCCCCAGCTCTTGGGGGAGTAGGTCATGTAATACCCTCCCCCAGATTATGGGGGATAGTAACTGTAATATGATTTCCCCAGCTCATAGGAGAAATCAGCAACTTTAATAACCTCTAACAGCTTGCGAGGGGGGATAGTAACTGTGGTATACTGTTCCCAGCTTGTTTAGGGGGGATTGGTCCTGTAATACCATCTCCACAGCTTGTGTAGAGATATTGACTATTATACACTCCCCCAGCATTTGGGGGGATTGTAACTGTCATATACTCTGCCCAACTCGTGGGGGGATAGTGACTCTAATATACTATGCCCAACTCGTGAAGGGATAGTAACTGTAATACACTCTGCAAGCTCTTGGGGGATAGTAACTCTAATATACTCTCCTCAGCTCATGAGGGGCAGTAACTGTAATATCCTCTCCCCAGCAAATGGGTGGGTAATAACTAATATACTCTCTCCAGCTTATTTGGGGTTAATAGCAGTAATATCTTCTCTCCAACTCATATAAGCCTAGTAACTAATATACTCTCCCCAGCTCGTGTGGGGGTAATAACTATAATATACTCTCCCCAACCTGTGTGGGTCTAGTAACTGTAATATCCTCTCCCCAATGTGTACAGACCTAGTAACTGCAATATACTCTCCCCAGCTCATGTGGGGTAATAACTATAATGTACTCTCCCCGGCTCCTGTGGGGGGGTAATAACTATAATAAACTCCCCCCATCTCGTGTGGGGGTAATAAGTGTAACATCATCTCCCCAATCTGTACAGACCTAGTAACTGTGATATCCTCTCCCCAACTCGTATGGGCTTAGTAACTGTAATATACTCTCCCCAGCTCATGTGGGCCTAGTAACTGTAATATACTCTCCCCAGCTCAAATGGGACTAGTAACTATAATATACTCCCCCAGCTCGTATGGGCCTAGTACCTGTAATAGTCTCTCCCCAATGTGTATAGACCTAGTAACTGTAATATACTCTTCCCAAAGTGTATAGATCTAGTAACTGTAATATACTCCCCCCAGCTCGTGTGGGGGTAATAACACTAATATCCTCTCCCTAATGTGAACAGACCTAGTAACTGTAATATACTCTTCCCAGGTCGTATGGGCCTAGTAACTGTAATATAGTCTCCCCAGCTCGTATGGGGTTAATAACAGTAATATCCTCTCCTCAATATGTATAGACCTAGTAACTGTAATATCCTCTCCCCAGCTCGAATGGGTGTAATAACAGTAATATACTCTCCCCAATGTGTATAGACCTAGTAACTGTAATATACTCTCCCCAGCTCGAATGGGGGTAATAACAGTAATATACTCTCCCCAATGTGTATAGACCTAGTAACTGTAATATCCTCTCCCCAGCTCATATGGGCCTAGTAACTGTAATATCTTCTCCCCAATGTGTGCAGACCTAGTAACTGTAATATCCTCTCCCCAGCTCGTATGGGCCTAGTAACTGTAATATCCTCTCCCCAATGTGTGCAGACCTAGTAACTGTAATATTCTCTCCCCAATGTGTACAGACCTAGTAACTGTAATATTCTCTCCCCAATGTGTACAGACCTAGTAACTGTAATATACACTCCCAAATGTGTACAGACCTAGTAACTGTTATATTCTCTCCCCAATGTGTATAGACCTAGTAAGTGTAATATTCTCTCCCCAATGTGTACAGACCTAGTAACTGTAATATTCTCTCCCCAATGTGTACAGACCTAGTAACTGTAATATTCTCTCCCCAATGTGTACAGACCTAGTAACTGTAATATTCTCTCCCCAATGTGTACAGACCTAGTAACTGTAATATTCTCTCCCCAATGTGTATAGACCTAGTAACTGTAATATACACTCCCAAATATGTACAGACCTAGTAACTGTAATATCCTCTCCCCTATGTGTATAGGCCTAGTAACTGTAATATACCTTCCGCAGCTCGTATGGGGATATAACAGTAATATCCTCACCCTAATGTGTATAGATCTAGTACTATAATATACTCTCCAAAATGTGAATAGACCTAGTAACTGTAATATACTCTCCCCAGCTCATATGGGGTTAATAACAGTAATATCCTCTCCCCAATGTGTACAGACCTAGTAACTGTAATATCCTCTCCCCAATGTGTATAGACCTTGTAAATGTAATATCCTCTCCCCAATGTGTATAGACCTAGTAACTGTAATATCCTCTCCCCAATGTGTATAGACCTAGTAACTGTAATATACTCTCCCCAGCTCGTATGGGGGTAATAACAGTAATATCCTCTCCCCAATGTGTATAGACCTAGTAACTGTAACATCCTCTCCCCAATGTGTATAGACCTAGTAACTGTAATATACTCTCCCCAGTTCATATGAGGGTAATAACAGTAATAGTCTCTCCCCAATGTGTATAGGCCTAGTAAATGTAATATCCTCTCCCCAATGTGTACAGACCTAGTAACTGTAATATACTCTCCCCAATGTGTATAGACCTAGTTACTGTAATATCCTCTCCCCAATGTGTATAGACCTAGTAAATGTAATATCCTATCCCCAGCTTGTATGGGCCTAGTAACTGTAATATACTCTCCCCAGCTCGTATGGGGGTAATAACAGTAATATCCTCTCCCCAATGTGTATAGACCTAGTAAGTGTAATATACTCTCCCCAGCTCATATAGGAGTAATAACAGTAATATCCTCTCCTCAATATGTATAGACCTAGTAAATGTAATATCCTCTCCCCAATGTGTATAGACCAAGTAACCGTAATATCCTCTCCCCAATGTGTATAGACCTAGTAACTGTAATATACTCTCCCCAGCTCGTATGGGGATATAACAGTAATATCCTCTCCCCAATGTGTATAGACCTAGTACTGTAACATCCTCTCCCCAATGTGTATAGGCCTAGTAAGTGTAATATACCCACCCCAGCTCGTATGTGGGTTATAACAGTAATAACCTCTCCCCAATGTGTATAGACCTAGTACTGTAATATACTGTACTCTCCCCAATGTGAATAGGCCTCGTAACTGTAATATACTCTCCCCAGTTCGTATGAGGGTAATAACAGTAGTATCCTCTCCCCGATGTGTACAGACCTAGTAACTGTAATATCCTCTCCCCAACTCGTATGGGCCTAGTAACTGTAATATCCTCTCCCCAATGTGTACAGACCTAGTAACTGTAATATTCTCTCCCCAATGTGTACAGACCTAGTAACTGTAATATACACTCCCCAATGTGTACAGACCTAGTAACTGTAATATTCTTTCCCCAATGTGTACAGACCTAGTAACTGTAATATTCTCCCCAATGTGTACAGACCTAGTAACTGTAATATTCTCTCCCCAGTGTGTACAGACCTAGTAACTGTAATATACACTCCCCAATGTGTACAGACCTAGTAACTGTAATATTCTCTCCCCAATGTGTACAGACTTAGTAACTGTAATATTCTCTCCCCAATGTGTACAGACCTGGTAACTATAATATCCTCTCCCCAATGTGTACAGACCTAGTAACTGTAATATTCTCTCCCCAATGTGTACAGACCTAGTAACTGTAATATACACTCCCCAGCTCGTATGGGGGTAATAACAGTAATATCCTCTGCCCAATGTGTACAGACCTAGTAACTGTAATATACACTCCTCAATGTGTACAGACCTAGTAACTGTAATATACACTCCCCAGCTCGTATGGGGGTAATAACAGTAATATCCTCTGCCCAATGTGTACAGACCTAGTAACTGTAATATTCTCTCCCCAATGTGTACAGACCTAGTAACTGTAACATACACTCCCCAGCTTGTATGGGGGTAATAACAGTAATATCCTCTGCCCAATGTGTACAGACCTAGTAACTGTAATATACTCTCCCCAGCCTGTACAGGCCTAGTAACTGTAATATCCTCGCTCCAATGTGTACAGACCTAGTAAGTGTAATATCCTCTCCCCGACTCGTATGGGCCTAGTAACTGTAATATCCTCTCCCCAATGTGTACAGACCTAGTAACTGTAATATACTGTCCCAGGCTTGCTTATGGTTAATAACAGCAATATCTTCTCCCCAACTCCTGGGGGATTAGTAACTGTAATATACTCTCACCAGCTTGTGGGGTTGGTGACTATAATAGCCTCTCCCTAACTTACAGGGAGACAGTAACTGTAATACACTCTTGCCAGCTTGTGGGGCATAGTAACTGTAACATACTCTCACCAGCTTGTGGGGGGCTAGTAACTGTAACATACTCTCTCCAGCTTGTGGGGGGATAGTAACTGTAATACACTCTCACCAGCTTGTGGGGGGGAAGTAACTGTAATACACTCTCACCAGCTTGTGGCAGGAATAGTAACTGTAATATACTCTCAACAGCTTGTGCGGGGGAATAGTAATTATAATAGCCTCTCCCTAACTTATAGGGGGATAGTAACTGTAATACACTCTTGCCAGCTTGTAGGGCATTGTAACTGTAACATACTCTCACCAGCTTGTGGGGGGGATAGTAACTGTAACATACTCTCACCAGCTTGTGGGGGGGGGATAGTAACTGTAATACACTCACCAGCTTGTGGGGAATAGTAACTATAATACACTCTCACCAGCTTGTGGGGGGGATAGTAACTATAATAGCCTCTCCCTAACTTATAGGGGGATAGTAACTGTAATACACTCTTGCCAGCTTGTGGGACATAGTAACTGTAACATATTCTCACCATCATTGTTTGGGGGGATAGTAACTGTAACATATTCTCAACAGCTTGTGGGGAGCATAGTAACTGTAATACACTCTCACCAGCTTGTGGGGGGAATAGTAACTATAATACACTCTCACCAGCTTGTGGGGGATAGTAACTATGATACACTCTCACCAGCTTGTGGGGAGATAGTAACTATAATAGCCTGTCCCTAACTTATAGGGGAATAGTAACTGTAATAAACTCTTGCCAGCTTGTGGGACATAGTAACTGTAACATACTCTCACCAGCTTGTGGGGGGATATTAACTGTAACATACTCTCACCAGCTTGTGGGGGGAGAAAGTAACTGTAATACACTCTCACCAGCTTGTGGGGGGGATAGTAACTGTAATAGCCTGTCCCTAACTTATAGGGAGATAGTAACTGTAATACACTCTTGCCAGCTTGTGGGGAAGGGGATAGCAACTGTAATACACTCTCACCAGCTTGTGTGGTATAGTAACTGTAATACTCTCTCACCAGCTTGTGGGGGGGATCATAACTGTAATAGCCTCTCCCTAACTTATAGGGAGATAGTAACTGTAATACACTCTTGCCAGCTTGTGGGGGGGTAGTAACTGTACTACACTCTCACCAGCTTGTGGGGTGGGGTAGTAACTGTAATACACTCTCACCAGCTTGTGGGGGGTAGTAACTATAATACACTCTCACCAGCTTGTGGGGGGATAGTAACTGTAATACACTCCAGCTTGTGGGCACAGTAACTGTAATACACTTTTGCCAGCTTGTGGGGGTAGTAACTGTAACATACCTCAGCAGCTTGTGGGGATAGTAACTGTAATACACTCTTTCCAGCTTGTGGGGCACAGTAACTGTAATACACTTTTGCCAGCTTGTGTTGGGGTAGTAACTGTAATTGCCTCTCCCTGACTTATAGGGATATAGTAACTGTAATTGCCTCTTGCCAGCTTGTGTGATACAGTAACTGTAATACACCTCACCAGCTTGTGGGGGATAGTAACTGTAATATACTCTCGCCAGCTTGTGTGGGGGGGATAGTAATTGTAATACACTCTCACCAGCTTGTGGGGGGGTAGTAACTGTAACATACTCTCAGCAGCTTGTGGGGGATAGTAACTGTAATACACTCTTTCCAGCTTGTGGGGCACAGTAACTGTAATACACTTTTGCCAGCTTGTGTTGGGGTAGTAACTGTAATTGCCTCTCCCTGACTTATAGGGATATAGTAACTGTAATTGCCTCTTGCCAGCTTGTGTGATACAGTAACTGTAATACACTCTCACCAGCTTGTGGGGGGGATAGTAACTGTAATATACTCTCGCCAGCTTGTGTGGGGGGGATAGTAACTGTAATATACTCTCACCAGCATGTGGGGGATAGAAACTATAATATACTCGCCAGCTTGTGGGGGATAGTAACTGTAATATACTCGCCAGCTTGTGTGGGGATAGTAACTGTAATATACTCTCACCAGCTTGTGTGTGGGGGATAGTAACTGGAATATACTCTCGCCAGCTTGTAGGGGGGATAGAAACTATAATATACTCTCGCCAGCTTGTGGGGGGGATAGAAACTATAATATAATCTCACCAACTCATGGGGGGAAAATAACTGTAATAGCCTCACCCTTGCTCGGGGGCGGGGATAGTAACTGTAATGTACTCGTCCCAGCTCGTGGGGCATAGTAACTGTAATATACTGTTGCCAGTTTCGGAAGGGGGGATAGTAACTGTAATATACTCTTCCCAGCTCATGGGGGGATAGTAACTGTAATGTACTCTCCCCAGCTCATGGGGCATAGTAACTGTAATGTGTTTGTCCCAGCTTGTGGAGTATAGTAACTGTAATATACGCTCACCAGCATGTGGGGGGGTAGCAACTGTAATAGCCTCTCCCTAGCTCGGGGGGATAGTAATCATAATGTACTCGTCCCAGCACATGGGGCACAGTAACTGTAATATACTCTCGCCAGCTTATGGAGGGGGTAGATTGTAACTGTAATGTACTCATCCCAGCTTGTGGGGCATAGTAACTGTAATATACTCTCACCAGCTTGTGGATGGGGGGATAGTAACTGTAATGTACTCGCCCCAGCTCATGGGGGATAGTAACTGTAATATACTCTCCCTAGCTCATAGGGGGATAGTAACTGTAATGTACTCGTCCCAGCTCATGGGGCATAGGAACTGTAATATACTGTTTCCAGCTTGTGGGAGGGTAGTAACTGTAATGTACTCGTCCCAGCTCATGGGGCATAGTAACTGTAATATATTCGTGCCAGCTTGTGGGGGGGGAGATAGTAACTGTAATCTACTCATCCCAGCTCGTGCGGCATAATAACTGTAATATACTCTCACCAGCTTGTGGGGGGTAGTAACTGTAATGTACTCGTCCCAGCTTGTGGGGCATAGTAACTGTAATATACTCTAACCAGCTTCTGGGGATAGTAACTGTAATGTACTCATCCCAGTTCGTGGGGCATAGTAACTGTAATATACTCTCACCAGCTTCTGGGGGGGATAGTAACTGTAATGTACTCATCCCAGCTCGTGGGGCATAGTAACTGTAATATACTCTCACCAGCTTGTGGGGGGGGATAGTAACTATAATAGCCTCTCCCTAACTTATAGGGGGATAGTAACTGTAATACACTCTTGCCAGCTTGTGGGTCATAGTAACTGTAACACACTCTCACCAGCTTGTGGGGTTGGGATAGTAACGTAACATACTCTCACCAGCTTATGGGGGGGATGGTAACTGTAATACACTCTCACCAGCTTGAGGGGGGAATAGAAACTATAATACACACTCACCAGCTTGTGCTGGGAATAGTAACTATAATACACTCTCACCAGCTTGTGAGGGGGATAGTAACTGTAATATACTCTCACCAGCTTGTGGGGGAGGATAGTAACTATAATAGCCTCTCCCTAACTTATAGGGAGATAGTAACTGTAATACACTCTCACCAGCTTGTGGGGGATAGTAACTGTAACATACCTCACCAGCATTTTGGGGGATAGTAACTGTAACATACCTCACCAGCTTGTGGGGGATAGTAACTGTACACTCTCACCAGCTTGTGAGGGGGATAGTAACTATAATACACTCTCACCAGCTTGTGGGGGAGGATAGTAACTATAATAGCCTCTCCCTAACTTATAGGGGGATAGTAACTGTAATACACTCTTGCCAGCTTGTGGGGGGATAGTAACTGTAATAGCGTCTCCCTAACTTATAGGGGGATAGTAAATGTAATACACTCTCACCAGCTTGTGAGGGGGGATAGTAACTGTACTACACTCTTGCCGGCTTGTGGGGGATAGTAACTGTAATAGCCTCTCCCTAACTTATAGGGGATAGTAACTGTAATACACTCTTGCCAGCTTGTGGGGGGCAGTCACTGTAATAGCCTCTCCCTAACTTATGGGGAGATAGTAACTGTAATAGCTTCTTGCCAGCTTGTGCAGCACAGTAACTGTAATACACTCTTACCAGCTTGTGGGGGGGTAGTAACTGTAATACACCCTTGCCAGCTTGTGGGGCACATTAACTGTAACATACTCGCACCAGCTCATGGGGGGATAGTAACTGTAATAGCCTCTCCCTGACTTATAGAGAGATAGTGACTGTAAGAGCCTCTTACCAGCTTGTGTGGTATAGTAACTGTAATACACTCTCACCAGCTTGTGGGGGGGATAGTAACTGTAATACACTCTCGCCAGCTTGTGGGGGGGATAGTAACTGTAATAGCCTCCCTAACTTATAGTGGGATAGTAACTGCTACACACTCTGCCAGCTTGTGGGGGTAGTAACTGTAATACACTCTCACCAGCTTGTGTAGTAACTGTAATACACTCTCACCAGCTTGTGGGGGGATAGTAACTGTAATACACTCTTACCAGCTTGTGGGGGGGTAGTAACTGTAATACACTCTTGCCAGCTTGTGGGGCACAGCAACTGTAACATACTCTCAGCAGCTTGTGGGGGGGATAGTAACTGTAATACACTCTTGCCAGCTTGTGGGGCACAGTAACTGTAATACACTCTTGCCAGCTTGTGGGGCACAGTAACTGTAATACACTCTTGCCAGCTTGTGGGGGGGTAGTAACTGTAATAGCCTCTTGCCAGCTTGTGTGGCACAGTAACTGTAATACACTCTCACCAGCTTGTGGTGGGGATAGCAACTGTAATATACTCTCGCCAGCTTGTGTGTGGGGGATAGTAACTGTAATATACTCTCACCAGCATGTGGGGGGGATATAAACTGTAATATACTCTCACCAGCTTGTGTGGGGGGGATAGTAACTGTAATATACTCTTGCCAGCTTGTGTGGGGGATAGTAACTGTAATATACCTCACCAACATGTGGGGGGATAGAAACTATAATATACTCTCGCCAGCTTGTGGGGAGGATAGTAACTGTAATATACTCTCGCCAGCTTGTGTGTGGGGGATAGTAACTGTAATATACTCTCACCAGCTTGTGTGTGGGGGATAGTAACTGTAATATACTCTCGCTAGCTTGTGGGGGGGATAGAAACTATAATATACTCTCGCCAACTCATGCGGGGATAATAACTGTAATAGCCTCACCCTTGCTCGGGGGCAGAGATAGTAACTGTAATGTACTCGTCCCAGCTCGTGGGGCATAGTAACTGTAATATACTGTTGCCAGTTTCGGAAGGGGGGATAGTAACTGTAATATACTCTCCCCAGCTCATGGGGGGATAGTAACTGTAATGTACTCTCCCCAGCTCATGGGGCATAGTAACTGTAATGTGTTTGTCCCAGCTCGTGGAGCACAGTAACTTTAATATACTCTCACCAGCTTGTGGGGGGGATTAGTAACTGTAATAGTCTCTCCCTAGCTCGGGGGTGGGATAGTAACCATAATGTACTCATCCCAGCTCGTGGGGCATAGTAACTGTAATATACGCTCACCAGCTTGTGGGGGGGTAGCAACTGTAATAGCCTCTCCCTAGCTCGGGGGGATAGTAACCATAATGTACTCATCCCAGCGCGTGGGGCATAGTAACTGTAATATACTCTCGCCAGCTTATGGAGGGGTAGATTGTAACTGTAATGTACTCGTCCCAGCTTGTGGGGCATAGTAACTGTAATATACTCTCACCAACTTGTGGATGGGGGGATAGTAACTGTAATGTACTCACCCCAGCTCATGGGGGATAGTAACTGTAATATACTCTCCCTAGCTCATAGGGGGATAGTAACTGTAATGTACTCATCCCAGCTCATGGGGCATAGTAACTGTAATATACTCTCGCCAGGTTGTGGGGGGGATAGTAACTGTAATCTACTCATCCCAGCTCGTGCGGCATAATAACTGTAATATACTCTCGCCAGCTTGTGTGGGGGTAGTAACTGTAATGTACTCGCCCCAGCTCATGGGGCATAGTAACTGTAATATACTCTCACCAGCTTGTGGGAGGATAGTAACTGTAATGTACTCGTCCCAGCTTGTGGGGCATAGTAACTAATATGCTCTAACCAGCTTCTGGGGGGGATAGTAACTGTAATGTACTCGTCCCAGCTCGTGGGGCATAGTAACTTTAATATACTCTCACCAGCTTGTGGAGGGGGGATAGTAACTGTAATAACCTCTCCCTAGCTCAGGGAGAGATAGTAACCGTAATGTACTCATCCTAGTGCGTGGGACTTAATAACGGTAATATACTCTCACTAGCTTGTGGGGGGGTAGTAACTGTAATGTACTCATCCCAGTTCATGGGGCATAGTAACTGTAATATACTCTCACCAGCTTGTGGGGAGGATAGTAACTGTAATATACTCATCCCAGCTCATGGGGCATAGTAATTGTAATATACTCTTGCCAGCTTTTGGGGGGGATAGTAACTGTAATGTACTCGCCCCAGCTTGTGGGGCATAGTAATTGTAATATACTCTCACCAGCTTGTGGAGGGAGGGATAGTAACTGTAGTGTACTCATCCCAGCTCATGGGTCATAGTAACTGTAATATACTCTTGCCAGGTTGTGGAGAGGGGGATAGTAACTGTAATAGCCTCTCCCTAGCTCAGGGGGAGATAGTAACCGTAATGTACTCGTCCCAGTGTGTGGGGCATAGTAACTGTAATATACTCTCGCTAGCTTGTGGGGGGGATAGTAACTGTAATGTGCTCTTCCCACCGTGTGGGGCATAGTAACTGTAATATACTCTCCCCAGCTCATTGGGGGGATAGTAACTGTAATGTACTCGTCCCAGGTAGGCATAGTAACTGTATATACTACTCACCAGCTTGTGGAGGAGATAGTAACTGTAATGTCTCTCCTAGCTCAGGGGATAGTAACTATAATGTACTCATCGCAGCGCGTGGAGCATAGTAACAGTAATATACTCTCGCCAGCTTGTTGGGGGGGATAGTAACTGTAATGTACTCATCCCAGCTCATGGGGCATAGTAACTGTAATTTACTCTCGCCAGCTTGTGGGGGGAATAGTAACTGTAATAGCCACTCCCTCTCTCGGGGTGGATAATAACTGTAACATACTCTCGCCAGCTTGGGGGGGTGGTAAATGTAATATACTCTCGCCAACTCGTGGGGCATTGTCATAGGTTCTTGCCAGCTCGTGGTGGGTTAGTAACTGTAATATGCTCACCTTAGCTCGTGGGGGGTAGTAACTAATATACTTTCCCTGTCTCATGGGGGGATAATATCTGTAATGCCCTCTCCCCTGCTCATGGTGTGGTAGTAACTGTAATACGCTCACCTCAGCTTGTGGGGGGAAGTAACTGTAATATGCTCGTCACAGCTTGTGGAGGGGTAGTAACTGTAATATCCTCTCCCTAGCTCATGGGAGTAGTAATTGTACTACAGAAACTATAATACGCTCACCTCAGCTCTTGGGGGGTAGTAACTGTAATACAGTAACTGTTATATCCTCTCCCCAACTCATAGGGGGGTAGTAACTGTAATACAGTAACTGTAATATCCTCTCCCCAGCTCATGGGGGGCAGTAACTTTAATACACTCACCTCAGCTCATGAGGGGTAGTAACTGTAATAAGTTCATCTCAACTCGTGGAGGGGTAGTAACTGTAATGTGGGGGCAGTAGTAACCATAATATGTTAGGCCCCATCTGGAGCACTGCATGCAGTATTGGAGGCCGCACTGCATAAGGACATTAACAAAATGGAGGCAGTCCAGAGAACAGCAACCAAAATGGTGCAGGGACTGCATCAGAAAACATATGAGGACAGATTAATGGAGCTCAATACATATACCCTAGAGCAAAGGAGGAAGAGAGGAGATATGATCGAAACATTCAAACATCCTAAGGGCATTAACAAGGTGAAAGAGTCTGACATGTTTTAATACAAGAAAAATAGCAGGAAATGAGGACACAGCATGAGATTAGAGGGAGGCTGATTAAGGGGTAATGTGAGGAAGTTCTTTTTCACAGAAAGGGTGGTGGATGCATGGAATGGCATACCTCAGGAAGTGGTGGCTATGAATACAGTGCAGGGCTTCAAACAGGCATGGGATAGGCATAAGGGAGCAATACAGATGAGTATGAATAGATAGGCCATTGACAGAGCAAAGGCCTATGGCACATTCATAAGGTAGAAAAATAAATGGGCAGACTGGATGGGCCTTGCAGTCCTTATCTGCCGTCAATTTCTATGTTTCTATGTAATGTCCATTCCCCAGCTCATGGGGGGGGTAGTAACTGTAATACCCTCTCTCCAGCTCATGATGGGGTAGTAACTGTAATATGCTCACCTCAGCTTGTTGGGGGGTAGTAACTGTAATATGCTCATGTCAGCTCCTGGAGGGTAGTAAATGTAATATGCTTGCCTCAGCTTGTGGGGGGTAGTAACTGTAATACCCTCTCTCTAGCTCATGGTGGGGTAGTAACTGTAATATGCTCATCTCAGCTCATGGGGGGTAGTAACTGTAATACGCTTGCCTCAACTTGTGGGGGGTAGTAACTGTAATGCACTTGCCTCAGCTAGTTGAGGGGGTAGTAACTGTAATATGCTCATCTCAGCTCAAGGGGGGGTAGTAACTGTAATACGCTTGCCTTTGCTTGTGGGGGGTAGTAACTGTAATACACTTGCCTCAGCTGGTTGAGGGGGTAGTAACTGTAATATGCTCATCTCAGCTCATGGGGGGTAGTAACAGTAATATGCTTGCCTCAGCTTGTGGGGGGGTAGTAACTGTAATACCCTCTCTCCAGCTCATGGTGGGGTAGTAACTGTAATATGCTCACCTCAGCTTGTTGGGGGGTAGTAACTGTAATATGCTCATGTCAGCTCCTGGGGGGTAGTAAATGTAATACGCTTGCCTCAGCTTGTGGGGGGTAGTAACTGTACTACCCTCTCTCTAGCTCATGGTGGGGTAGTAACTGTAATTTGCTCATCTCAGCTCATGGGGGTATTAACTGTAATACGCTTGCCTCAACTTGTGGGGGGGTAGTAACTGTAATGCACTTGCCTCGGCTAGTTGAGGGGGTAGTAACTGTAATATGCTCATCTCAGCTCAAGGGGGTAGTAACTGTAATACAATTGCCTCTGCTTGTGGGGGGTAGTAACTGTAATACACTTGCCTCAGCTGGTTGAGGAGGTAGTAACTGTAATATGCTCATCTCAGCTCATGGGGGGGTAGTAACAGTAATATGCTTGCCTCAGCTTGTGGGGGGGTAGTAACTGTAATACCCTCTCTCCAGCTCATGGAGGTGTAGTAACTGTAATATCCTCTCCCCAGCTCCTGGGGGGTAGTAACTGCAATGTACTCATCTCAGCTCATTTAGGGGTAGTAACTGTAATATCCTTTCCCCAGCTCCTGGGGGGTAGTAACTGTAATACGCTTGCCTCAGCTTGTGGGGGGTAGTAACTGTAATATGTTCACCTCAGCTCATGGAGGGGTAGTAACTGTAATATCCTTTCCCCAGCTCCTGGGGGGTAGTAACTGTAATACGCTTGCCTCAGCTTGTGGGGGGTAGTAACTGTAATATGCTCACCTCAGGTCATGGAGGGGTAGTAACTGTAATATCCTCTTCCCAGCTCATGGGGGATAGTAACTGTAATATGCTCACCTCAGCTCATGGAGGGGTAGTAACTGTACTGTCCTTTCCCCAGCTCATGGAGGGGTAGTAATTGTAATACGCTTGCCTCAGCTTGTGGGGGGTAGTAACTGTAATATGCTCATCTCAGCCCATGGTGGGGTAGTAACTTTAATGTCCTTTCCAAGGCTCATGGGGGGGGACAATATCTGTCATACCCTCTCGCCAGCTCATAGTAGGGTAGTAACTGTAATATGCTTACCTCAGCTAGTTGGGGGGTAGTAACTGTAATACGCTCACCTCAGCTCATGGGGGGTAGTAACTGTAATAAGTACATAATTTTCTGTACTCTCCCAGGTCATACCTGAAAATAGGCAAATTGCTTGTCTAGTGTACTTACCTGGTTGACAAAAGCTAAATAAATAAATAAAATCCTCTCCCCAGCTCATTGTGGGGTAGTAATTGTAATACACTCACCTCAGCTCATGGGGGGTAGTAACTAATATACTTTCCCTGGGTCATGGGGGGATAATATCTGTAATACCCTCTCCCCAGCTCATGGTGGGGTAGTAATTGTAATACACTCACCTCAGCTCATGGGGGGTAGTAACTAATATACTTTCCCTGGGTCATGGGGGGATAATATCTGTAATACCCTCTCCCCAGCTCATGGTGGGGTAGTAACTGTAATATGCTCACCTCAGCTCATGGGGGGACAATAACTGTAACATCTGCTCCCCAACTCATGGGGGGATAGCAATTGTAATGCCCTCTCCCCAGCTTGTGGGAGGATAGTAAATGTAATATCCTCTCGCCAACTCATGGGGGGATAGTAACTGTAATATACTCTGCCCAACTTGTGGAGGATAGTACTGTAACTGTAGTAACCTCTCCCCCACTCATGGGGGAATAGTAACAGAAATATACTCTCTCAGCTTGTGGGTTGATAACTGTAATACCCTCTCCCCAGCTTGTGGGAGGATAGTGATTGTAATAAACTCTCCCCAGCTTGTAGGGGATAGTAACTGTAATACCTCCCCCCCCCAGCTTGTGGGGTCATAGTGACTCTATATATTCTCCCCATCATGTGGGAGCATAGTAAATCTAATATCCTTCCTCCAGATTGTGGGAGGATAGTGACTGTAATACCTCCCCCCATGTTGTGGGAAAATAGTAACTCTAACATCCTTTCCTCAGATTGTGGGAGGATAGTAATGCTAACATCCTTTCCCCAGATTGTGGGAGGATAACAACTCTAACATCCTTTCCTCAGATTGTGGGAGGATTAAGCAATATACCCCGACAGGGCGTGGGTATACTGGAGGAGTTACCACGGCTGGTGTGGTTCGGTCATGAGGCACAGCCGAGGGACTTAACCACAACAGAAGTGGTAAATCTGCTAGTATACCCACTCCTTGGAGGGGTATATTGCTATTATACAAAGGCCCTGTTTGTTTTTGTACAGAAAAATAAATTAAAACGTCCGTTCGTTTTGAAAGTTGCTGCTGGTTTGTTTTTTTACTGCGGGACGCACTGTTCAGATTTTTTTGCGAGTTCTGTGCATGTACCGGAGGATTGCTGATTGCCACCGCTACTGTTACGAATTACTTCAGCTTCTTTGCTGTTGAGAGAATGAACTGCATTTTCTTTTCTTTTCATTTCGGGTACGTCGCTTTTCCTGAATGGTGCAGCATTTATTTTGAAGTTTTGAGGCTAGTGATGAAGTATCGGATGTCGGCTTAATGACTAGATAATCTCGCCGTCCATCTGTGTGCTTGGCAGTGGTGTGTTTGCAATGAATGGAGGGATTTGCCAGGGAGTTCCTGATGCGGCTGAGTGGTGGCTGGCACCTTTTCCAGTGGGTACACTGGAGGATTTACAATAGTGAAAAGGTACCAGCCAGTCAATCAGAATGCAGAATTATGTCCATTTATTTGTGCCCATTGTACAATAGTAAATCCAACATCCTTTCCCCAGATTGTGGGAGGATACCATTTGTAAAAGGAAGGCCAGGGGTCCAATATTCAAAAATGGGCAAAGTGGAACACAAAGCTTTGTGCTGCTTCTTGCCATCATCCAGGATCCCGAGGATGATATATTCAGTCAGATAATGCACCTGCACTAGTAGTGCTGCCCTAACATGGATTTCTGCTGTGCAGAAAACAGCGCCACCAGACCTGACAAGTGCAGGTAACCCTAGGCGTGATATTCAGACAGATCCATGTAAATGAGTCCATTGGGTATGCAAGGTGCTAAGGGGCCATTTTCATGACTATTATGGGCACATTTGTATGGGATGTGGTGGCAGGTTTGCATGGCCCCCCACATAGATTGCCCAGTCCCATTAAACACAACCAGTCCATGGTGGCTAGTGATCTCCTTCCTTCTGATCACCAGCCTCAGTATCTATATGGAAGTCTTGTGGTCCCCCCTCCCTCCGATTGCCAGCCCTGGTAATTATATAAAAGTCCCCTGGTGCCTAGTGACCCCCACCCTCCAACTGGCAGCCCCTGCATTGATGTAGTAGTCCCTGGTGGCTAACAGCCCCCCCCACTCCCTGACTGCCATCCCACAGTGGTACACAAATTGCCCTGATGGCCTGGGGTCCCTCCCCACACTCCTATCTCTGTTCCTTGGTGGAACTACATGATCACTAGTGGTCCATGGTCCCCCCCCCAGTTTCTACTCTCTGTCCCATGGTGGAACTACATGATCACTGCTGGTCCGTGGTCCCTCCCCACCCTCCGATCTCTGTTCCATGGTGGAACTACTTGATCACTGGTGGTCCGTGGTCCCTCCCCACCCTACGATCTCTGTTCCATAGTGGAACTACATGATCACTGGTAGTCCGTGGTCCCTCCCCACCCTCTGATCTCTGTTCCATGGTGGAACTACATGTTCACTGGTGGTCCATGGTCCCCCAGTCTCTGATCTCTGTTCCATAGTGGAACTAGATGATCACTGGTGGTCCATGGTCCCTCCCCACCCTCCGATCTCTGTTCCATAGTGGAACCACATGATCATTGGTGGTCCATGGTCCCTCCCCACCCTCCGATCTCTGTTCCATGGTGGAACTACTTGATCATTGGTGGTCTGTGGTCCCTTCCCACCCTCTGATCTCTGTTCCATAGTGGAACTACATGATCACTGGTAGTCCGTGGTCCCTCCCCACCCTCTGATCTCTGTTCCATGGTGGAACTACATGATCACTGGTGGTCCATGGTCCCCCAAGTCTCTGATCTCTGTTCCATAGTGGAACTACATGATCACTGGTGGTCCATGATCCCTCCCCACCCTCCAATCTCTGTTCCATAGTGGAATTACATGATCACTGGTTGTCCGTGGTCCCTCCCCACCCTCTGATCTCTGTTCCATAGTGGAACTACATGATCACTGGTGGTCTGTGGTCCCTCCCCACCCTCCAATCTATCTTCCATAGTGGAACTACATGATCACTGGTGGTCTGTGGTCCCCCCAGTCTCTAATCTCTGTTCCATAGTGGAACTACATGATCACTGGTGGTCCGTGGCCCCCTAGTCTCTGATCCCTAGCCATGTACACACATGAATAATGCTTGTTGCCCAGTGGTCCCCCTCTGGTCTCCGATCACCAGCTCCTTACATCTAGGTAGAGTCATTGGTGCCTAGTGTCCCTCCACCTGCCGATTACCAGCCCTGTGCCATTCCAGGACATAACTGAAGTAAAAAGTGTGCAGGATATAAAGGAAAATTAAATTAAATAAATCCCAGCCCCTGGCAACTAGTGGCACCCCATACTCACTGGTCCCCATCCTCGTACCTCAGAAAACACTCCCTGGTATCTAGCTGCCCTTCCACTGTGGGCACCAACCACTCATCCTGCCAACCCCTCACCACCACCACCTCCACCCCCCACTTTCCAACTCCATCTTGCATTTTCTGTAGGATGTTTGTCTGGAATAATGAAAACCTTCAGTTTGTAGGCCCTACCTGTTACTTTGTTTCCCTGCCCTTCAATTATTTTGTTTCATCCTTTCCTTTGTGTGGGATCGTATGGCAGGCATGTGAGGGTCAGGAACAATCCTTAAATGTAGGGAGAGACAGAAATCAGTTCTAGTTATTTTATATTTTTCTTGGATCTTTTTAAAGAAACTAGGAAAGTAGAGAGGAAATTGAAAATGTCTTTCAAAATGCGTATTCCCTTTCTTCTGCCAGGAACATTCAGAGAGACATTTCTGTTGGTATTTAAGAGAAGGATTGTTCCATAAAGGTGCAGTTTCACTAGGTACTGCAGCTGATTCCAACCCAATAGCTCATTAGTGTTCTTAAGAGTTGTTATTGAGTGTTGAATCGTAGGCGGAGTAAATAATTCTTTAGGCGGTGGTAGAAAAAGGAAATCTGTGAGTCGATTAGGGGCTGACATGTGCTTTCGTATTTTGTCCATAAGGGAACATAAATGTTTGTTACATTCTGCAAAAGGCTACTAAGTTGTGTAAACCAAAAGGCATAATGGTATAGTTCAAAACTGGGAAGTCCACCATTGTTTTTAGGTCATCAAAACTTCTTTAAGGAGACACGGTGCTTCACCTCATTCCGTATGAAATTTTGGATTACATTGTTTAGGTTGTTAAAGCAAATGTTTCCTATGTGTATCAGTAGGGCATTAAGGATGTAAAACAGTTTGGGGGCCATGATTATTTTACTGAGTTCACTCATCCACAGATTAATAGTTTCAATGGTTTCCAGCTTGTGAAGTAATTTTCTGTGTTTTGTAAAGGAGACTTTTGGTTTGATTTAATCAAGTTTTTAAGATTGGGCGTCAGAGTGATACCCAGACAAGTAACTTTTTCTTGACTGATTGTCAACAGAATGTTTTCTTCAAGTTGGGACAATAAGATGTTCAAACAGGCATTACTAAGAGACTTCATATTGCATTTTCTCAGCTAATGGTTAAGCCTGATAGAAGCTTAAACTTGTCTATAACTTCCATGACTTTAGGCAAGGAAGTCAGGGAATTTTTAATAGTCATTCATCCCTAAATTCTGAGTCACATAGAAGGGCTTACTGCAGGGTCCCATTTACCAAACATAAAGGATGAACCAGATACAAGACTCTGATAGAATGAAGTACACTGGCCAGTCTGCCTTTTCCAGCCAACTTTCTGCTTTGTGGAATAACCACTCCTGTCATGATTCAGTTCTCAACCTCACTTCACTCTCTCAAAACGTTTTTGCATCTGGAGTCAGTGCAGGCAGTTTGAGATATGAGCAACCCCCTATCCAGGGGTATGCAAATCAATTGTTTTAGTACTTGCCCCAGTTTTTATTATAGATGCATTGAGATGGTAGTCCTGTTTATTGTTATTTTTCCCAATATGTAGAATCAAGCACTTATCAGTATTAAATAACATGCCATTATCTTCAGCCCATCTTTCAACTTTGCCTTCATCTCCTATTAGCTTTGTAATATTATTTGACGTATCCACTCGCCCACCCAATGTAACATTATCAGTAAATTTCACACACACCCAGATGCTGGTGTCCTGAAGCAAATCACTGATGAACAATGTAAACAGTACAGGGCCCAAGACAGAGCCAAGGGGCACTCTGCTGGTCACAGCCCCATCATCCAAGTAGGAACATCTCACCCTAACTCTTTGCTTTCTTTTGTCCAACCAGTTCTTATTCCAGGTAATTAACCTTAAATCTATTTGCAATTTTATTCATTTATCAATCAATGAACTGTGTGACACCTTGTCAAAAGCCTTTTGGAATTCTAAATATAGCACATCAATAGCTCTGTTGTTATTAATGCTTTTAT
This sequence comes from Neoceratodus forsteri, assembly GCA_016271365.2. Classification (NCBI taxonomy): domain Eukaryota; kingdom Metazoa; phylum Chordata; order Ceratodontiformes; family Ceratodontidae; genus Neoceratodus; species Neoceratodus forsteri. Next base: position 691,583 of record JADMNL010000026.1, read on the forward strand.
TAACTTTTTTGTAAAAGCATAACTGACTAGTAATACATGCCCTGTTTTATTGGAACCCATATTGCTTAATGTCCTTATAATTTATGAGTTTGAGGTTTTCTTCTTCTAATTTAAATTTCAAAAGGCTTTCATCAATCTTACGTGCAACAGGTGTTAAGCTGACGGGTCTATAACTGGACAGTGCTGATTTGTCAGTCTTTTTGAATAATGGTATAACTGTTGCAGTTGTCCAGTCTAATGGGACCAGTTCCGAGCTGAAATATACAGTATACAGGAATGCCAGTGGTGCTGCTATTTGATATCTGACTTCCTTCAGAAGTCTTGGGTGGAGCAAATCAGGCCCTGATGATTTATTTTCTTTAAGCTTGGCTAATAGGTTTAACACTTCCATGAGGCTAACAGTGACGGGTAACTCAAAATATTCTTTATGTAAAGTATCTTTACCCCTAATTTTGCCTTGACTGATAACTGAGCAAAAATAGTTATTAAAATAACTTGCTGGGGGCGCCGTGGAGCACATCTACCAACTAGACGTGCAAAGGGAGAGCTCCTTATAACTATAACTAAGAAGCCAAAAACTTCATCTTTATCCTCTAAGGTTGGAATTTGCTACCCAGAACTCAATTCTTTACACCAAACAGAATCGATTGATACCAAACTTGGAATATGGGTTGTACCAACAAGATGGCGGGAGCCGGAACAAAAAATCCACCGCCAACAGAACTAGCAGCACCAGCAGACTCTCAACTACATTTGGGGTCTGAGCCTCTGTGGAAGGCCTCCAGAAGTCTGTGCAGGCCACAGACAACAAAAAAGACCTTGCACAGACCCGCATAGTCAAACAAGATGTTAAGACTGAATCCGCCATGAAAACAACTGGGGTCACAGAGTTAATGGCGACTAAAGCACGGCTTCCACTGTAAAAATAGCCCAAGAAAATTCTCAATTGTGATACCGATTGGAGTCGCTGGAAAATATTCAAAGGGCCCAAAACGTTTGGATTGTGGGGCTACTGGAGAACTCTGAGGGAGATAATCTTTTAGACTTTCTGAGAGATTGGTTACCATCTACCTTACCCCTTGCAGCAGATCTCCCCCCGACTAGCTTCTTGAGGGCTTACAGGATATCTCCAAGGGTCACTAGGAGTCAAGGAGAAGCACTGAGAATCATTCTGTTGGTCATGACCGAAGCAACCACAAGGGAACTTATCCTACAGGCCACCAGGGAATCAGGATCATTGACCTATTGAGGCCAGACAGTCCATCTCTTCCCAGATCTCTTCTTTGCCACTTGAGCACAACGAAAATGCTTCAGTGGTGTTCGGGCAAAGCTCTGGAGCCTGGGCAGCGTGCATTCCCTATTGATGCCAGCCCACCACCGTATCTTCTATGGCAGGCAGAGGTACCAGTTCACTTATCCGGAGGAGGCAGGAAAGAAGGTCAAGCATTTCAGCAAGTAATTTGCCCAAGCTGCTACCAATGATTCTGATTCAGACCAGGGCACTTGAAAAATTATTTTGTGGACTGTTTCTGCAAGTATTATCTGGCACTGTTTTTTCCATTCCGAAATGGTAATGGTTTTTCCACATAAAAGGCATACCTGCTGCCTTGGCTCAATAGTTAAAAGTTAAAAGTTAAATTTTATACAGCATTCAAAGTTATGGTTTTGTATACTTAAGGGTGCACAGTTTAATGGCTGCTAAAACTGTGGTTTAGATTGACTTTAGTGTCTACATCTATACGATTGAGGGGTTGTTTTGGTACTATATTAAAGCAGCTGCAGGGGAGGGATTACTGCTGCGTAGTACATGCTGGCAGTTGTTCATAGGCCCTGTAGGCTGCGGTCTTTCGCATTGAGGGTCAGGTTCTCAAACTAGTATAAAAACTTCTCAATCTACAAAGTCAAGCTAAAATGTATTTGTTTTTCTCTCTCCCATTGCACTAAAAGGAATTGTTATAACATTTTCTGTTAAAAGGGGGTCATATCAATACAGGAAGTTGAGTGTACATGCTTGTTAAACATTTTGATTGTATCAACCACCCATAGTTAAGTAGGGTGTAGCATATCCTGTATTTCTTTTTTGAACTTTAAAACTAAATGGAATATCCCCACATTCGTAAAGCTGATTGTATAGACTTAATGTCCCTCTATAATAAACGCCCAATATAAAGCTTCCTAATTAAGTGAGAATCCATAGCAAACCAAAGTGACTCAGTACTGGTGCTATTATTTACAGGATCATAACCGAAACTGTTGATGGTGGTTTTTATATGAATTGCCACTCCACCACCTTTTCTTAATATTGTATCCCTGCTATACAATGTATATAAGTAGGCCGAGTAGTCCTTTTCTGACGACAGATTTCTATGATTCTATGTATGTTTGTTCCAACTAATCTGAATGTCCCACCATGTTTCAGTTATTGTGCATATATCATTTTCTAACAGCAAGGCTTTTCAAATGGCTAGCTTCTTTTAACTACTGTATTTCCTACAGACAGGCAACAATTTCCATCTACCAATCACCCGGATACATGAAACTAAGAAACAAAATCTGAAGTGCTATAACGATCACTCATTTTTTCCCTGGAACTTTTTCTACGTCGCTAACTTGGTGATGGTGAGAGGGACTCTGAGGCATGTAAATGCACTTCTCAACCTCACCTGCTCTGCATCCTCATGTTCAGCTAATGCCTGGTTTTCAGATTACCTTAGAATGGCTCGTATTGTTATTCACATTAGAAGTACTGAGTGTGCTGTCGCAATGCACTTTGTTCATTAGGACACTGTTCATCATTACAAACATTTGAACATCAACAGACAAACAAGACATCACAACAAAATAGACCAATCACTTGAGGAAACACAACATCACTACCATGGGGGGAAACTGTGCAACAGAACCACACAGGGGACAAACAAGGCAGTACAGCAGCATGTTTAGGCTTGTGAAAAGCCAAATTGTGGGGTAAGATCCTTGTGACATGCTCATAATGTTAACTTCTGATGACAGTATGTCGAGGACAGCTTCTTCAGTCTGACTCCATGCTTTCTCACTTCTCTGCAATGTGGTGCCCAGTTAATGGTCCTTCCCACAAATCCTGCCTCGTGACATCCTTCTGATCCTGTCTGTAAACCAAATCAGCACTACAGGACATTCACGATGGACAGCTGTGCAGATGAAAAAATGAGAGGAAGGGACATGTGCCAAAAAAAAAAAAAAAAAAAGAAAAACACTGCCAGCCAGGGGATGGGCAGAATATCCCCAAATACAGAGCAGGCAAAGAAAAAAAATCACTTGTCCTTGGGTTGAAGTCAGCAGATCGAAAGATCTACCTGACAGAGATTTTAGGTCAGCCTCGGATGTCAGACAATAGGATTTGCACACTTCTGCCCCTACTTCGATCTTGAAGCTGACATAGAACAGTAGTTTCCCAAAATTTTATGCACAGACATAATGGTCCTAGGAACCTGTTTACAGATGCGTGGGTGGAGTGCCATAGATGCATTGCTATCATCCTTTTTAGAAGCACTGTGGAAGCATGTGACCAGATCACTCTCCTGCATGCTTCCACAGCACTGTGTCACAGTCCCAGTACACTGTGTTTTAGTGGCCCTACCACTCCGCTGGCTGCATAAACACCCCCCCTCCTCAAGTGGCACTCCTGGGGCACTACTTTTTCTTCCACAACTGCAGAAGTGATAGCTGCCGTGCCCAAGATGGGTGCTGAATCAAACTGCACATGCGTGAGTATCACGCATCCACAGTTCTGTCATGACCACCATCTTGGGTATGGCAGACTCTGGCATGGCCAGAGTTCTGAGTATTCTTTTACTCAGTCTCGTCACTCTGAGCAGCCATTCTGGCTCTGACCAGAGTTTGTTCTGCTTGCAGATTCTGTGCTTCTGTGTTTGGGGGCATTCTATGTTTGGGTGATAGTAACATTAAAGGTGTTCTCCAGCTACTCTTCTTACAAAGAGAACTGTAACAGCCTCTTGATTTATTGCTGGGAGTTGAAGTTACTTTAAAATGGATGAACTAGGTCTCTAGAGGAGCTTGGCTTCTCACTATGTAGTTGCCAAAGAGCCAGTCTAAACTGATGTGTTCCAAACAGGTTAGAAAGAATGCAAATTCGGTGATGCCAGTGATGGAAATTTGTTGTGGGGTGGGCCCAAGAGAACTCAGTTCTGGGAGTGAAATGAAAAGCCTGACTCAGTTCTAGGAACAAAAGGGGAAATAACTGCTCTTGTGTAACATGTACCCTCATAAAGGCACAAAACAGACTAACTAAGGTGTAGAAATGAAACTTACAATAAGAAAACATGTCCCTAGACCCCTCTCAAGATTGTTCAATTCTACAGCAAAAGTGGTGGCTTTCCTCGATGAACTGTTTCCAGTTCCAGCACTGAGCAGTTCTATTGGTTTTTCTCACTTCTTACTTGGAAATGGGCTTCAGCTCAGTGTGCCTAACACAATTAACACATTTTAAATAAGGAAATAACATGCATAAGTGGGCCAGGCATCTACAGTTACAGTGAACACATGATTTCTGTGGAACTTTGATGCCCTCTGCTGGGGTGTCCAGAAATTACTTATTTACTGTAAAATAGGAATCAGAGTTAAAAAGTGGCTCAGCTCTAACAAGCAATTGGAGTGGTCAAAACTGGTCATGTGATTTTAAAATATGCAGAGGCTGTGCAGACGGCTGAGGTGCTTAGTGCCTATCCTCTCCTATGCTGGCAGTCTGAGTTCAGGAATTAACTCTAGCTGCAGGGGGTTGGCTGGGGGGGAGAAGGATTGAACATCCCAAAGGATGTTCTTCTTCTCCAGGGAGGGAGGGCAGCCAGCTCTGCTACTCTACTGCCAGCTAGGTGCCACAACTGGCAGTACAGCTTGAGCAGCTAGTGGGAGGGGGAATGTCAGCAGGCACCGTACGCTTGTGTGGGGGCACATTTGGCACATTCATGACACTGACATCCCAGGGGGCACAGGGAAGAACACTGACGAATACTCCCTCCCTATCAGAAGGCTGATGCTGCCTGGTCTGCAGGCCTTGCACCTGGCTATTTGGTCAGGTCCTTCCCCAACTGGATCCAGATTGTGATGAAGGTAATGGGGCCTCTATAGCCCCCCACCAGAGGAGGAGGAAACTTCTGGGAGAAACAAGGGAGGGACCCATAAAAGTCCTGGAGGATGCCAGGGTGACAGGGCTGGGACTGGGAGACAGGCGGAAGGGGGCTGGTGAGAAAGCTAGAGGAAAAAAAACTATATGCCGAGGCTCAGAGCATGGTCTTTTTCAGCAGAGCAAGTAGAGACACAGCCAGCAGAAAAAGGGCACAGTTTAGCCGGCTGTTAGTCCTGTTTTATTTTAAACGTAGGTGCATGTTAAAATGGCATGATCAATATATGACTAAAAGAAATTCAGAATATAGTGGTTTAAGAGGGCTGGAAGTTTTGGTGATTGTACACACAAAGTCACTAGGTTGAGAAGGGTTTTATGAAATGCCATAATAAACAGTTGTGACGTCACAACCATCACAGCATTTGTAGAGTTCTGTTTTTAAGTTGATATAGGGGAACCCATTAACTAAAAGCACAATAAAACACTCCAAAGTGTGTGGTTATGCTATAAATGATCACACTTTCCAGGTGGTTCCTGCACTGTACTGCTTCTCGTGCCTCACAGCCTCCCTGGGACGTCCAGTAAACTAGTATTATGACACAATCTGTCGTACATTAGTGCTTATGTATTGCACTGACTAGGCTAGCCTAAATGTTGGGTGGTTTGTAGGGCTTCTCACGTGAATTAGCTACTGGCTGTATAGCAATTGTATGCAGACAAACATCTCTGCCAGTAAAAATGCAATATTATCTATACCTAGCTACTGACAATTACAGAGCCTGTCATTCTGCAAGGGGGAATGATGGACATAACACTGAGGAAATCCCATATGTAACAACTGGTGCTTATTGAAATAAAAATATTTTACCTTTAAATTACATTTAACATTTCCCTTTTCTCCTATCTTGTAATATATCCCTTTGCCCCATGGTGAGGCTGCCTTAGATTGCTTAGATTTAAAATAAAGGAGTGCTTCTTTCAATATGGCTGTTCATGTATTTTTTTGATTCACCCTTTATTACATCCCCTGGCATTACCTCTGGACATGGCCTGGTCCTCTAACAGACCGACCTGTCACAGACCCCTCAGTTACTCTCCCAAATTGGTGTCCAAGAAGGCAGGACTCTTGTCTGCTGGTCTAGAGCTTACATCAAGAAAGAAATCTGGTATGGTGGTGCCATTTTGGGGTTAACGGATGGCACATTCCTACATCCATTGGATGTGGGTGGTCCTCAGCTCAGACCGCCTTCTAGCAGATAAGAAGGGGCTTCCAATTCAGGTCCCTCCCACCTGCCTGTGTTCATGGGCATGCACATTGTGGCCCTTCTCACATCGCTGTGTTCATGGGTGTGCCCCATCGTGGCACCCCTCATCTCCCTGCATTCGTGGATGTGTCCCATAGTGACCCCTCTCACCTTCCCTGTGTTCATGGGTGTGCCCCATTGTGGCCCCTCTCAGCTTCCTGTGTTCATGGGAGTGCCCCGTAGTGGCCCCTCTCAACTCCCTGTGTTCATGGGCATGCCCCATTGCGATCCTCCCACCTCCCTGTTTTGATGGTCACACCTCACGTAGTCCCTCAGATCTTCCTGTGTTGATGGGCATGTGGCATTGAGGTCTCTCCCAACTCCCTGTTTGATGGTCATGACCCATTGTACTCCCTCCACCTTCATGTGTTGATGGACACACCCTGCTGTGGTACTAGTAGTACTACAGTTTATTTTCAGCACTCAGACCTCAGATTACCTATTTTCAGGTGTATCCTTGCACATTTAATTATCTTAAAGTAATAATTACAATCTGTTAAAAACAGCTGTGGTCCCTCCCATCTCCTTATGTTGATGGGCCTGCACCATTGTGGCCCCTCCCCCCCATCTGTGTTGATGGACACATGTCATTGTGGTCCCTCCCACCAACCTGTGTCAATGAGGGTGCCCTGTTGTGGTCCCTTCAACCTCCCTGTGTTGATAGGCACACCCTCTTGTGGTCCCTCCTAACTCCCTGTGTTAATTTGTACACCTTGTTGTGGTTGCTTCCACCTCCCTGTGTTGATTTGTGCACCTCATTGTGGTTTCTCCCTCTTCCCTATGTTGATGGGCGAACCTGGTTGTGGTCCCTCCCATCTCCTGTAGTGATGGTTGCACCTGGTTGTGGTCCCTTTCACCTCCCTATGTTGATGGATGGACCTGGTTGTGGTCCCTCCCACCTCCCTGTATTGATGGGTGCACCTGGTTATGGTCCCTCCCACCTCCCTGTGTTGATAGACACACAGTGTTGTGATCCCTTCCACTTCCCTGTGTTGATTTGTACACCTCATTGTGGTCCCGCCCACCTCCCTGTGTTGATAGACACACAGTGTTGAGAGCCCTTCCACCTCCCTGTTTTGATGAACACACTCTGTTGTGTCCCTCCCACCTCCCTGTGTTGATTTGTATGCCTCGTTGCGGTCCCTCCCACCTCCCTGTGTTGATCTGTACACCTCATTGTTGTCCCTCCCACCTCCCTGTGTTGATTTGTACACCTCGTTGTGGTCCCTCCCACCTCTCTGTGTTGATCTGTACACCTCGTTGTGGTCCCTCCTGCCTCCCTGTGTTGATTTTTACGCTTTGTTGTGGTCCCTCCCACCTTGCTGTGTTGATTTGTACATCTCTTTGTGGTCCCCCTCACCTCCTTGTGTAGATTTGTACACCTAGTTGTGGTCCCTCCCACTTCCCTGTGTTGATTTGTACACCTCGTAATGGTCCTTCCCACCTCCTTGTGTTGATTTGTATGCCTCATTGTGGTCCCTCCCACCTCCCTGTGTTGATTAGTACACCTCGCTGTGGTCCTTCCCACCTCCCTGTGTTGATTTGTACCCCTTGTTATGGTCACTCCCACCATGTTGTGTTGTTTTGTACATCTCTTTGTGGTCCCTCCCACTCTCTGTGTTGATTTCTATGCCTCATTGTGGTCCTCCACCTCCCTGTATTGATTTGTATGCCTTGTTGTGGTCCCTCCCACCTCTTTGTGTTGATTTGTACACCTGTTGTGGTCCCACCCACCTCTCTGTGTTGATTTGTTTGGCTTGTTGTTGTCCTTCCCACCTCATTGTGTTGATCTGTATGCCTCATTGTGGTCCTTTCCACTTCATTTTCTTGATTTGTACACCTCATTGTGGTCCCTCTTGTCTCATTATTTTGGCCTGTACACCTTGTTGTGGTCCTCCCACCTCATTGTGTTGATTTATATACCTCATTGTGGTCCCTCCCACCTCATTGTTTTGACCTGTACACCTTGTTGTGGTCCCTCCCACCTCATTGTGTTGATTTCTACACCTCATTGTGGTCCCTCTCACCTCATTGTGTTGATTTCTACACCTCATTGTGGTCCTTCCAACCTCCCTGTGTTGATTTGTACACCTCGTAATGGTCCTTCCCACCTCCTTGTGTTGATTTGTATGCCTCATTGTGGTCCATCCCACCTCCCTGTGTTGATTAGTACACCTCGCTGTGGTCCTTCCCACCTCATTGTGCTGATTTGTACACCTCGTTGTGATTCCTCCCACCTCCCTGTGTTGATTTGTACACCTCATTGTGGTCCCTCCCACCTCATTGTGTTGATTTGTACACCTCGTTGTGATTCCTCCCACCTCCCTGTGTTGATTTGTACACCTCATTGTGGTTCTCCTACTGCCCTGTGTTGATTTGTACACCTCACTGTGCTCCCTTCCACCTCCCTGAGTTGATAGACACACAGTGTCGTGATCCCTTCCACCTCCCTGTGTTGATCTGTACACCTCATTGTTGTCCCTCCCACCTCCCTGTGTTGATTTGTACACCTGGTTGTGGTCCCTCCCACCTCTCTGTGTTGATCTGTACACCTCGTTGTGGTCCCTCCTGCCTCCCTGTGTTGATTTTTACGCTTTGTTGTGGTCCCTCCCACCTTGCTGTGTTGATTTGTGTGCCTCGTTGTTGTCCCTCCCACCTCCCTGTGTTGATTTGTATGTCTTGTTGTGGTTCCTCCCACCTTGTTGTGTTGATTTGTACATCTCTTTGTGTTCCCCCTCACCTCCTTGTGTAGATTTGTACACCTAGTTGTGGTCCCTCCCACTTCCCTGTGTTGATTTGTACACCTCGTAATGGTCCTTCCCACCTCCTTGTGTTGATTTGTATGCCTCATTGTGGTCCCTCCCACCTCCCTGTGTTGATTAGTACACCTCGCTGTGGTCCTTCCCACCTCCCTGTGTTGATTTGTACACCTTGTTATGGTCACTCCCACCATGTTGTGTTGTTTTGTACATCTCTTTGTGGTCCCTCCCACCTCTCTGTGTTGATTTCTATGCCTCATTGTGGTCCCTTCCACCTCCCTGTATTGATTTGTATGCCTTGTTGTGGTCCCTCCCACCTCTTTGTGTTGATTTGTACACCTCGTTGTGGTCCCACCCACCTCTCTGTGTTGATTTGTTTGGCTTGTTGTTGTCCTTCCCACCTCATTGTGTTGATCTGTATGCCTCATTGTGGTCCTTTCCACTTCATTTTCTTGATTTGTACACCTCATTGTGGTCCCTCTTGTCTCATTATTTTGACCTGTACACCTTGTTGTGGTCCCTCCCACCTCATTGTGTTGATTTATATACCTCATTGTGGTCCCTCCCACCTCATTGTTTTGACCTGTACACCTTGTTGTGGTCCCTCCCACCTCATTGTGTTGATTTCTACACCTCATTGTGGTCCCTCTCACCTCATTGTGTTGATTTCTACACCTCATTGTGGTCCCTCCAACCTCCCTGTGTTGATTTGTACACCTCGTAATGGTCCTTCCCACCTCCTTGTGTTGATTTGTATGCCTCATTGTGGTCCATCCCACCTCCCTGTGTTGATTAGTACACCTCGCTGTGGTCCTTCCCACCTCATTGTGTTGATTTGTACACCCTGCTGTGATTCCTCCCACCTCCTGTGTTGATTTGTACACCTCATTGTGGTCCCTCCCACCTCATTGTGTTGATTTGTACACCTCGTTGTGATTCCTCCCACCTCCCTGTGTTGATTTGTACACCTCATTGTGGTTCTCCTACTGCCCTGTGTTGATTTGTACACCTCACTGTGCTCCCTTCCACCTCCCTGAGTTGATAGACACACAGTGTCGTGATCCCTTCCACCTCCCTGTGTTGATTTGTACACCTTGTTGTGGTCCCTCCCACCTCCCTGTGTTGATTTGTACACCTCATTGTGATCCTTCCCGCCTCATTATGTTGATTTGTACACCTTGTTGTGGTCTCTCCCACCTCCCTGTGTTGATTTGTACACCTCATTGTGGTCCCTCCCGCCTCATTATGTTGATTTGTACACCTCGTTGTGGTCTCTCCCACCACCCTGTGTTGATTTGTACACCTCATTGTGATCCCTCCCACCTCATTTTCTTGATTTGTACACCTTGTTGTGGTCCCTCCTACCTCATTGTGTTGATTTATACACCTCATTGTGGTCCCTCCCACCTCATTGTGTTAATTTGTACACCCCATTGTTGTCCTTCCCAACTAATTGTGTTGATCTGTACACCTCATTGTTGTCCCTCCCACCTCATTGTGTTGATTTGTACATCTCATTGTGGTCCCTCTCACCTCCTTGTGTTGATTTGTATACCTCGTTGTGGTCCCTCCCACCTCCCTGTGTTGATTTGTTTGACTTGTTGTGGTCCTTCTCACCTCATTGTGTTGATCTGTATGCCTCATTGTGGTCCCTCCCACCTCATTGTGTTGATTTGTACACCTCGACGTGGTCCTTCCTACCTCCCTGTGCTGATTTGTATGTCTCACTGTGGTCACTCCCACCTTCCTGTGTTGATTAGTACACCTTATAGTGGTCCCTCCCACCTCATTGTGTTGATTTGTACACCTCGTTGTGATCCCTCCCACCTCCCTGTGTTGATTTGTACACCTCGTTGTGGTCCCTCCTGCCTCATTGTGTTGATTTGTACACCTCACTGTGGTCCCTCCCACCTCCCTATGTTGATTTTAAACCTCATTGCGATCCCTCCCACCTCATTGTCTTGATCTGTACACCTCGTTGTGGTCCCTCCCACCTCCCTGCGTTGATTTGTATACCTCGTTGTGGTCCCTGCCACCGCCCTGTGTTGATCTGTACTCCTCATTGTGATCCCTCCCACCTCATTGTCTTGATTTGTACACCTCATTGTGGTCCCTCCTGCCTCATTGTTTTGACCTGTACACCTCATTGTGGTCCCTCCCACCTCATTGTGTTGATTTATACACCTCATTCTGGTCCCTCCCACCTCATTGTGTTGATTTGTACACCTCATTGTGGTCCCTCCCACCTCATTGCGTTGCTTTGTACACCTCATTGTTGTTCCTCCCAACTCATTCTGTTGATTTGTACACCTCATTGTGGTCCCTCTCACCTCCTTGTGTTGATTTGTACACCTCGTTGTGGTCCCTCCCACTTCCCTGTGTTAATTTATATACCTCGTTATGGTCCCTCCCACTTCCCTGTGTTGATTTGTACACCTCACTGTGCTCCCTCCCACCTCCCTGAGTTGATAGACACACAGTGTTGTGATCCCTTCCACTTCCCTGTGTTGATTTGTACACCTCATTGTGGTCCCTCCCACCTCCCTGTGTTGATAGACACACAGTGTTGAGAGCCCTTCCACTTCCCTGTTTTGATGGACACACTCTGTTGTGTCCCTCCCACCTCCCTGTGTTGATTTGTATGCCTCATTGTGGTCCCTTCCACCTCCTTGTTTTGATTTGTACACCTCATTGTGATCCTTCCCACCTTCCTGTGTTGATTTTTACACCTCGTTGTGGTCCCTCCCACCTCCCTGTGTTGATTCGAACACCTTGTTGTGTTGATTTGTGTGCCTTGTTGTTGTCCCTCTCACCTCCTTGTGTTGATTTGTACACCTCGTTGTGGTCCTTTCCACCTCCCTGTGTTGAACTGTACACCTTGTTGTGGTCCTTCCCGCCTCCCTGTGTTGATTTGTACACCTCGTTGTGGTTCTCCTACCTCCCTGTGTTGATTTGTATGCCTCCTTGTGGTCCTTCCCAACTCCCTGTGTTGATTTGTACACCTCACTGTGCTCCCTCCCACCTCCCTGAGTTGATTTGTAAACCTCATTGTGGTCCCTCCCACCTCCCTGTGTTGACGGTTGCACACTCATGACTACTCTGGGGAGCTGCTTGACACTGCAGGATCCCCTGCAGCACAAACAGTACCATCACCAGGCATTCCCCAAGTGTTGCTTAGTAAATGATGTTGGACATATTCTCTACTCTAGAAGGAAAACATCCTCACGGATGCTCTGTGACCTCTTTGCTGGCCTCCACGCTTGCCATCCTGTGGTTGGGTGGCCAGCGTGTCAAGTGGTTTGCTTTCCACACTGGGTAACTGAGGACTAACACAGATAATGAGGACTAACCTGCACCAGGAGTCACACAGATAACCTGGAACTAACCTGCACCAGGAGTCACACAGATAACCTGGAACCAACCTGCACAGGGAGTCACACAGATAACCTGGAACCAACCTGCACCAGCAGTCCAACACGTATAACCTGGATCCAACCTGCACCAGGAGTCCAACACACATAATGAGGACCAACCTGCACCAGGAGTCCAACACATATAACCTGGATCCAACCTGCACCAGGTTTCAACACAGATAATGAGGACCTACCTGCACCAGGAGTCACACAGATAACCTGGAACCAACCTGCACAAGGAGTCACACAGATAACTTGGAACCAACCTGCACCAGTAATCACATGAATAACCTGGAACCAACCTGCACCAGTAATCACACAGATAACCTGGAACCAACCTGCACCAGGAGTCCAACAAAGATAATGAGGACCAACCTGCACCAGGAGTCACACATATAACCTGGAACTAACCTGCACCAGAGTCACACAGATAACCTGAAACCTACCTGCACCAGGAATCACACAGTTAACCTGGAACAAACCTGCACCAGGAGTCACACAGATCACCTTGAACCAACCTGCACCAGGAGTCACACAGATAACCTGGAACCTACCTGCACCAGGAATCACACAGTTAACCTGGAACCGACCTGCACCAGTAATCACACAGATAACCTGGAACCAACTTGCACCAGTAATCACACAGATAACCTGGAACCAACTTGCACCAGGAGTCCAACACAGATAATGAGGACCAACCTGCACCAGAAGTCCAACACATATAACCTGGATCCAACCTGCACCAGGAGTCCAACACAGATAATGAGGACCAACCTGCACCAGGAGTCCAACACAGATAACCTGGAACCAACTTGCACCAGGAGTTACACAGATAACCTGGAACAAACCTGCACCAGGAGTCACACAGATAAGCTGGAACCAACTTGCACAAGGAGTCACACAGATAACCTGGAACCAACCTGCACAAGGAGTCACACAGATAACCTGGAACCAGCCTGCACCAGTAATCACACAGATAACCTGGAACCAACTTGCACCAGTAATCACACAGATAACCTGGAACCAACTTGCACCAGGAGTCCAACACAGATAATGAGGACCAACCTGCACCAGAAGTCCAACACATATAACCTGGATCCAACCTACACCAGGAGTCCAACACAGATAATGAGGACCAACCTGCACCAGGAGTCCAACACAGATAACCTGGAACCAACTTGCACCAGGAGTTACACAGATAACCTGGAACAAACCTGCACCAGGAGTCACACAGATAAGCTGGAACCAACTTGCACAAGGAGTCACACAGATAACCTGGAACCAACCTGCACAAGGAGTCACACAGATAACCTGGAACCAGCCTGCACCAGTAATCACACAGATAACCTGGAACCAACTTGCACCAGTAATCACACAGATAACCTGGAACCAACTTGCACCAGAAGTCCAACACAGATAATGAGGACCAACCTGCACCAGAAGTCCAACATATAACCTGGATCCAACCTACACCAGGAGTCCAACACAGATAATGAGGACCAACCTGCACCAGGAGTCCAACACAGATAACCTGGAACCAACTTGCACCAGGAGTTACACATAACCTGGAACAAACCTGCACCAGGAGTCACACAGATAAGCTGGAACCAACTTGCACAAGGAGTCACACAGATAACCTGGAACCAACCTGCACAAGGAGTCACACAGATAACCTGGAACCAGCCTGCACCAGTAATCACACAGATAACCTGGAACCAACTTGCACCAGTAATCACACAGATAACCTGGAACCAACTTGCACCAGGAGTCCAACACAGATAATGATGACCAACCTGCACCAGAAGTCCAACACATATAACCTGGATCCAACCTGCACCAGGAGTCCAACACAGATAATGAGGACCAACCTGCACCAGGAGTCCAACACAGATAACCTGGAACTAACCTGCACCAGGAGTCACACAGATAACCTGGAACCAACCTGCACAAGGAGTCACACAGATAACCTGGAACCAGCCTGCACCAGTAATCACACAGATAACCTGGAACCAACCTGCACCAGTAATCACACAGATAACCTGGAACCAACTTGCACCAGGAGTCCAACACATATAACCTGGATCCAACCTGCACCGGGAGTCACACAGATAACCTGGAACCAACCTGCACTAGGAATCACACAGATAACCTGGAACCAACCTGCACCAGGAGTCCAACACAGATAACCTGGAACCAACCTGCAGTAGCAGTCACACAGATAACCTGGAACCGACCTACACCAAGAGTCCAACACAGATAATGAGGACCAACCTGCACCAGGAGTCACACAGATAACCTGGAACAAACCTGCACCAGGAGTCACACAGATAAGCTGGAACCAACTTGCACAAGGAGTCACACAGATAACCTGGAACCAACCTGCACAAGGAGTCACACAGATAACCTGGAGCCAGCCTGCACCAGTAATCACACAGATAACCTGGAACCAACTTGCACCAGTTATCACACAGATAACCTGGAACCAACTTGCACCAGGAGTCCAACACAGATAATGAGGACCAACCTGCACCAGAAGTCCAACACATATAACCTGGATCCAACCTGCACCAGGAGTCCAACACAGATAATGAGGACCAACCTGCACCAGGAGTCCAACACAGATAACCTGGAACTAACCTGCACAAGGAGTCACACAGATAACCTGGAACCAACCTGCACAAGGAGTCACACAGATAACCTGGAACCAACCTGCACCAGTAATCACACAGATAACCTGGAACCAACTTGCACCAGGAGTCCAACACATATAACCTGGATCCAACCTGCACCAGGAGTCACACAGATAACCTGGAACCTACCTGCACTAGGAATCACACAGATAACCTGGAACCAACCTGCACCAGGAGTCCAACACAGATAACCTGGAACCAACCTGCAGTAGGAGTCACACAGATAACCTGGAACCGACCTGCACCAGGAGTCCAACACAGATAATGAGGACCAACCTGCACCAGGAGTCACACAGATAACCTGGAACAAACCTGCACCAGGAGTCACACAGATAAGCTGGAACCAACTTGCACAAGGAGTCACACAGATAACCTGGATCCAACCTGCACCAGGAGTCACACAGATAACCTGGATCCAACCTGCACCAGGAGTCACACAGATAACCTGGAACCAGCCTGCACCAGTAATCACACAGATAACCTGGAACCAACTTGCACCAGGAGTCCAACACATATAACCTGGATCCAACCTGCACCAGGAGTCACACAGATAACCTGGAACCTACCTGCACTAGGAATCACACAGATAACCTGGAACCAACCTGCACCAGGAGTCCAACACAGATAACCTGGAACCAACCTGCACTAGGAGTCACACAGATAACCTGGAATCGACCTGCACCAGGAGTCCAACTCAGATAATGAGGATCAACCTGCACCAGGAGTCACACAGATAACCTGGAACAAACCTGCACCAGGAGTCACACAGATAAGCTGGAACCAACTTACACAAGGAGTCACACAGATAACCTGGAACCAACCTGCACCAAGAGGCCAACACAGATAACCTGGAACTAACCTGCACCAGGAGTCACACAGATAATCTGGAACCAATCTGCACCAGGAATCACACAGATAACCTGGAACCAACCTGCACCAGGAGGCCAACACAGATATGCTCCAAACAAGGTGGCACCATGAATTCAGCAGTGCTGGGCTGGAACACAGGTCACAAAGGGAAGCCAGTCCTACAAATGAGAACAAATCCATACAGGAGTTCCTGGTGTACTGGTGAAAGAGCTGAAATTTAAATATAAACACCAAGGGTGGGATATTCAAAGGGGTTGCGCATTGCGCCATGCACAACCCACTGATGCATCCCTGGGCAATATTCAAAAGGGCAACATGCGCTTCGCAAATCCCGATGCGCCATTATGCACCTGTAATGGGCGCGGTGCAAGTGCGGGCGTGCCGCATATGCTGCACATCCCCATATCTGGCCCAGGATGTGCGGTGCATATGCAAGCACACCCCTGTCTTGTGCCGCACAGGGGGGTGCAAAGATCCACCCAATAAAAACTAGAGCAAGGACTGGCCAGCCACAGGTGAGCTGCCATATTGCAGGGTGCAACATGGCAGCCGCCGGCTGTGAGTGGCCAACTGACCCCCAGGCCAGGCATCGCCCCCCCGCCCGATCGTGGGCTTATAATAAATAAAGAACTCCCTGGTGGTCCAGTGGACCGAATCCTGCCTGATCGCAGGCTTATAATAAATAAATAACTCCCTGGTGGTCCAGTGGACCAGTCTTCGCTCGATCGCAGGCTTATAATAAATAAATAATTCCCTGGTGGTCCAGTGGACCGAATCCTGCCCGATCGCGGGCCCATAATAATTAAATATATCCCTGGTGGTCCAGTGGACCCACTTCCAAGCCCAGTCTTGGGCTTAGTAAATGAAAACACCCTGTGGTCCAGTGGCACCCCTCCCTACCCACCCACTGAGACCACCACCCAGCTCCCTCACGGTCACGGTGGTGGGCAGCTCCACTCGTAATCCACTCAAGTCGCGCCAACAACTGATAGCATATAGTATAGTTGTATATTTACTGTCCACAGCACAGGCCAATGGGCTGCAGACCATATTGTACTACATAAAGTCCTGATATGTGAATGGATCCATTCACATATCGGGACTGTGTAGTACAATACAGTCTGCACGCCCATTGGCCCACACTGTGGACCAATGGGCATACAGGCTGTACTGTACTCTGTCAGTTGGTGAGCAACCGGGCGGATTGTGGGTGGGGAGCTCCCGCCTGCCACTGACTGGGGGGGAGCTGGGTGGTGGATCTCAGTGGGCAGGTGGGGAGGGGGTACCGCTGGACCACCAGGGTGTTTTCATTTACTAAGCCCACGATTGGGCTTAGGAGCGGGTCCACTTGGCCACCATGGATATATTTAATTATTATAAGCCTGCGATCGGTCAGGATTTGGTCCACTGGACCACCAGGGAGTTATTTAATTATTATAAGCCCACGATCAGGCAGGATTCAGTCCACTGGACCACCAGGGATCATGCTTTTATTACAAAGCCCGTGATCGGGCTGGAGACGGTCCACTGGACCACCAGGGATGACAGTATATTTACAGTGCCCACGGACAGGCGTTGGGGCGCATTGCCGCCGGGGGGCGGGGGCATCAGTCCCCCATGGCTGCAGCCTGGCAGGGCACCAGGTGCAAGTCACCGGGAATCGGTGCACCTGCATGCAAATGGGGCCATAATGACATGCAAATGGCCCCATTTGTGCATTGCATGCATAATGGCCCTATTTGCATACCCACTGCTGAATATCACAGTTTCTGCACCTAGTGCAACCGTCTCGCACTGGCGCATCCCCCTGCTCCTCACTTACCACTTGCACTGGCGCAGTGTCACTGCGCCATGCACAATGCAGGTGGCCACTGTGCCATTTTCAACGATGCTGAGCCATGGCGCAGCACCGTTGAATATCGCCCAGGTCACGCACTGGCGCATCACAGTTGCGCTGCGCCCAGGCTTGCGCCACAGCCTGGCGCAGTCTGAATATCCCAGCCCAAGTATCCATTGCAAAATGAAATGACATTTTATTAACAAGCAAAGGCAAACATTGGCACAGGCTGAGCTGTATACCACTGTTACTCCAGCAGTCCGAGTACCCACCGACTCTGATGAAGAGTTGGTGGGCTTGAAGCACCAGGGCAAGTGTGGTCTGCAGCTCAGCCTGTGCGAACATTGTGTTTACATTTACTTGTTAATAAAATAGCATTTCATTTTGGTGTTGGAATTAAATTTTCCATCTCTTTCAGGAGGGCACCAGGAACTCCTGTGCTGATTTGTCCAACACAGATAACCTGGAACCAACCTGCACTAGGAGACCAGCACAGATAACCTGGCATGAATCTGAATCACTGAGGGTATTCCGGAAACCCAGCTCACTCCAATGTGATTGCACTCATACCTCTGATCCCTCAATATAACTAGGCATTGCTACACAAATGAACTGTGTCCTGTGCACTTCCATGCATACAATGTTCAAGCTAAGTAATGTTTTTATTCACTATACTGTATTTTTCTACACTCACTATTGTATCTACTGTACTGTATTCTCCTAGACACTCGTACTTGTTCCAATGGCATTACTGTCTGCATTATGTACCTGCATCTTATCTACTGTACTGCACTCTCAGACTGTCGTACTTGTTTCTAATGATATTACTGCCTGTACTATGTTACCTGCACCTTATCTGCTATACTGCACTCTCAGACTGTCGTACTTGTTTCTAATGATATTACTGTCTGTATTATGTACCTGCACCTTATCTACTGTACTGCACTCTCAGACTATCATACTTGTTTCTAATGATATTACTGTCTGTATTATGTACCTGCACCTTATCTACTGTACTGCACTCTCAGACTTTCGTAGATGTTTCTAATGATATTACTGTTATATAATATATGGTAGAACATTGTTGTAGGTAGAAATCTACCATTTTATAACAATGTTTTACCATTGTTGCGATGTCACAATGTTGCTAACCCATCGATGGTACATCACATCGATGGGTTAATAACCAGGAACAGTCTGGACATGCGTGTAACTGGATTGGACGGCTTAGAAATGGCCACAGCGGTGAGAGCAGAGGGCAGTGATATTAAAAAACTGCAGTAAGGAACTACTTTCTTTTTAACAAAACATAAATGGTACCATACACTATAAAATATAATGTATGTTACATTGATGGTTAACCTTTTTTTAACCCATCTCAAGATCTCCATAGCGACGTAAACCTCTCAAGGTTTACATGGTTGTCCTGGCAACCTCTCAATGGTTAACAAACCAGTTAACCATTGATGACCATACACTATCCTCTATGTATTATGTGTCATACTTGGACAGCTGGTTCTGATCCATGTATCATTTTTTGTAAATATAAAAAAAAGTGTGATGGACTGTCGGCCAGGAGGAAATGCTGGCTTACTGAAATTGACACATCAAACCCCCTACAGGGATAAGTTCAAAGGACAGGAGGTAGTTTAAACTGCAGATGTCTAAAATGCAATTCTCTTGTCAATTTGCTTTGAAGCCAGGAACCAATATATCCATTTTATAATGCCCTCATGGAAATCCTTTGATTTGCACTAGGTGTCATAAGAAAAAGGGGCCTAGGCATGTGTTTAGGGTATCTTCCCAGGAAGCCAGCGAATTACATCAAAGAGGCTTTGATGTCTGGGTAAAGCAGGTCCCAAACTAAATTAGGAAAGTCCAATAAGCTTTTGCTTGGAATATACAGTGAATTACATCAGAGACTTTTGATGTCTGGGTGAAGCAGCTCACAGACCGGTTTTGACCAGTCACATAAAGAGAGACGATTCATTATGTCACCTATTATTTTTTTAAATATCTTAGTAGGACATCCTGTGTTATAAAATATACATTTTAATACACCAAGTCGGAGTTAGGTGACCTCAGAGAGAAGGCCGGCTCAAGACTGCTTTTAAAAATACTGAGCAGACCTTACAGAGAGGACATTCATTTATTATCTGACTGAGAAAAGAGGAACAACAAAACACTGAAAAATTAAGAAGTAAGGAGACCTTAGATAAAACCAGTCTGACAGTATGTATTGTAGGAATTTGCACTTTTAAACCTGTTTTGTTTTTAAAACTGTATGTGTTGGGATATCTTCTTCTGTATTTTACTGTTTTCCTATTTTACCTATTTTAAAGTAAAGATATATATTTTAAAAGCAGAAACTGCCTGGTGTGCCTTGAAACTTCTGTTTTTTATAAGTGAAGCTTAGATGGTTATAGTTGACACTGTGCATGCACTTATTGTGATACCAAACTGGGAAACAGAAAAGAGTTCTCTAGGTCCTACATAGAGTTCTAAGGGTTCATTTTGCAATACCTGGTTAGGTGCCCATAGGCAAAGATATCTGGCCCCCCAAAGACAGAATTATCTGAGCCTGATAATTGGGCATGCTAACAAGAGGTTATCAGTTTGAATCCCTCCAGAACTTGGCACTAAGGTGACTCGAACCCACAAAACAGACAAGAGGGTTACCTTGTTCTGTTCACCGTTCACAATTCTATGCTCAGACGTTGACACTTTGGGAGTAGAGGGCTGACCTGCTGAGTGAATTTGTGACATTATGTATCTGAAACTTATCATTGTACCATCTTCATGGCCCGGATCATGCCTGAAAACATTTCATTGGACCAGTGCACCTACCCGGTAAATGAATAAATAAATCTGCACCAGGAGGCCAACACAGATAACCTATAACCTAGAAACAACTTGCACCAGGAGGCCAACACAGATAACCTGGAACCGACTTCCACCAGTGGGGCAAAACAAATAACCTGTAAGGAACATGTGCCAGGAGATCAATGCAGATTGTTTATTTATTTAAAAATGTATAACCAGGAAAGGCACACTGAGCCAAGGTTAATTTCCAGGAATGAGCGGGGGGAAGGAAAGGGAGAGTACAAGAATATTAAAATTACAGCTAACAACAGAATGCAATTATGGCGAACTTACAAGTGCAAACACAAAATGAAGAACAAACAGGTAACAATGCCATGGTGCATCACATGGACTGATAGTCACGTGTACAACAACCAATCTAAAGTGCACTGTGCCTGTTGGAGAAGGAGACGATGCTTAGGGTTATGGCATCAGTCCACTGGCACAGCCTAAATCATAAGGGGAAGTGTAAATTGCAGGAGGGGAGGACAGGAGAAAGAGGTATGAGTGTGAGGAGGGGGGGTTGACACTGGCACGAGGGGGTGGGTAGGCAACTTGGCTTTTATCTAAGGCCAGGTGGGAGAGGTAGAGATAGATAGATCAGGGGAGCAGGTTCCAGAGGGAGGGAGGGAAGACAGTAGGAAAAGACAGCCTGTTCAGCAGAAGAGTAAGGGTGGGAATGGAGTAAGTACAGCCTGCTCAGCAGCAGAGTAAGGGGGGAATCAAGTAAGTACTGCCTGCTCACCAGCAGAGTAAGGGTGGGAATGGAGTAGGCACAGCCTGCTCCGCAGTGGAGTAAGGGTGAGGAATGGAATAGGCACTGCCTCCTCAGCAGCAGAGTAAGGGTGGGGAATGGAGTAGGTACTGCCTGCTCAGCAGCAGAGTAAGGGTGGGGAATGGAGTAGGTACTGCCTGCTCAGCCAAGAGTAAGGGTGAGAATAGAGTAGGTACAGCCTGCTTAGCAGTGGAGTAAGGGTGGGGAATGGAGTAGGTACTGCCTGTCCAGCAACAGAGTAAGAGTGGGAATGGAGTAGGTACTGCCTGCTCAGCAGCAGATTAAGGGTAGGAATGGAGTAGGTACAGCCTGCTCAGCAGCAGAGTAAGGGTAGGAATGGAGTAGGTACAGGCTGCTCGGCAGCAGAGTAATGGTAGGAATGGAGTAGGTACAGGCTGCTCAGCAGCAGAGTAAGGGTGAGGAATGGAGTTGGTAATGCCTGCTCAGTAGCAGAGTAAGAGTGGGAATGGAGCAGGTACTGCCTGATCAGCAGCAGAATAAGGGTGGGAATTGAGTCAGGACAGCCTGCTCAGCAGCAGAGTAAGGATTGGGAATGGAGTAGGCACAGCCTGCTTAACAGTGGAGTAAGGATGGGGAATGGAGTAGGTACTGCCAGCTCAGCAGTGGAGTAAGGGTGGGGAATGGAGTAGGTACAGCCAGCTCAGCAGCAGAGTATGTGTGGGGATTGGAGTAGGTACTGCCTGCTCAGCAGCAGAATAAGGGTGGGAATGGAGTAGGTACAGCCTACTGAGCAGCGGAGTAAGGGTGAGGAATGGAGTAGGTACTGTCTGCTCAGCAGCAGAGTAAGGGTGGGAATGGAGTAGGTACTGCCTGCTCAGCAGCAGAGTAAGGGTGGGAATGGAGTAGGTACTGCCAGCTCAGCAGTGGAGTAAGGGTGGGGAATGGAGTAGATATAGCCAGCTCAGCAGCAGAGTAAGGGTGGGAATGGAGTAAGTACAGCCTGCTCAGCATCCGAGTAAGGGTGGGGAATGGAGAAGGTACTGCCTGCTCAGCAGCGGAGTAAGGGTGGGGAATAGAGTAGGTACTGCCAGCTCAGCAGCGGAGTAAGTGTGGGAATGGAGTAGGTACTGCCTGCTCAGCAGCGGAGTAAGGGTGGGGAATAGAGTAGGTACTGCCTGCTCAGCAGCGGAGTAAGGGTGGGGAATAGAGTAGGTACTGCCTGCTCAGCAGCGGAGTAAGTGTGGGAATGGAGTAGGTACTGGAATCCCTGGAGCAGAGGGAGTAGGAGGAGGCAGGGAGATGAGTGAAGAGTGGTTGGAGGTAAGAAACCCAAACCAGTATTTAGAGATGAAGGAGGCCTACTGGGACTGGTGGCATGGAGGGAGTGGGAGGATGGAAAGGGAAGAGTATAGGGACCAGTGATGAGTGTGAGGGAGTGAGTTAGTAGCAAAGCGGCAAAAGGTATTGCAGATGATATGCTGTCCGGCAAGGGAACAGGGAGGGGAAGTGCCATAAATCACAACTGCATAGTCAAAGACCAGGAGCAGTATTTTGGTGACCAGCTCCCTGTCGAGCCTGGGGAAAGGCAATCCTTGGTGTGGTATAGGTTACTGAGTTTGGGGTGGAGCTTGGCAGTGATGGCATTAATGTGGGCAGAGAAGTCTAGCTTACTATTGAGCCATACACCGAGGTGCTTGAAAGTGGAGACTACTTCAAGGGGGTGGTGCCATCCAGCATGGAGAAGACAGGTGAGACCAACAGCTTGGCCAGTTTCTGGCTAGTGCTGAAGGTCATGGACACTGATTTCTTGGTGTTTATCCAGAGCTGGTTGGCATGGAATCAGTGCAGTACATTGTGTATGTTTTTCTGAAGCAGACATTCCACCACCGTGGCTGAGGGGGCCAGAGGTATAAATCACCATGTCATCCACATACACGTGGATATGTGAGGTGACGTAGGCTGAGGTCAGGTCATTGAGGAAAACTGAGTAAAGGATAGGACCCAGGATGGAGCCCTGCGGCATCAGCTAAGATAGAGAGGGAAGGGGAGGGAAGGGGAGAGGAGGGGAGAGGACAGAATGCCACTCACTGGTACCGACTATTTGTAGCCCATGAGATAGCAATGGAATCTACCAACAATGGAAGCTGAAAGATCAGCAGAGCTTAGCTTGTCCAGGAGTGGCTGTGACACAGAGTTGATCTTTTTGAGCAGATCAATGAATATAGCCATGGTGATGTGTCCTTAACAAATTCTAGTGAGGACTATCCGTTACATGCGTTAGGAAGGAGACAGTGGAGTAGGGCTTCCTTAAACTGTACTGAAAGGGGGAGAGAAAGTTAGAGAGATGAAGGAAATCAGCAAGCCTGGAGTAGATGATTCTCTCCTGCAGCTTTGCAAGAGAGGGGAGGAGTGAGATAGGCTGGAAGTTTCCAGAGGAGGAGGGGGTCACCCCCTTTGTGCAGAGGCAGAATTTTTGCAATCTTCCAGGCTTGAGGGACAGCACTGAGGGAGAAGGAGAGGTTCAGAAGGTAAGAAAGTGGAGTGACAATGTCAGGAGCTAAGATACGGAGAAGTTTAGGGTCCAGCCCATCAGGACTCGACTCAACAGGATTAAGTGAGACAAGGGTGAGCAAGGTTTTGTGAAGAGAGACGGGAGGGCAATGGAAGTCCTCAGGTGACTGGGACAGGAGAGAGACAGCAGTGGATAGTGGTGGGGAGAGACCAGGAGGGGAATGCATTGGGAGAGGACAGGAGGTATAAAATATTCATTAAAGTAAGCAGCAACAGAGAGAGACTAGGAGATTGGTAAGCCATCCACCAGGAGGACAAAGGAGTGGACTGGGCAGGAGGGTCAAAGAGGGAATGTATAAGTACAGAATTTTTGCAGGGGAACTAAGGTTAAACTGGAGGTTGGATTTGAAGTAGAGGGCCTTAGCAGTATGGACAGCCTTTGTGCAGGAGTTCTTGAGTGACCTGTAAAACAAGAGATCAGGCAGGGATCGAGAAAATTTGAAATGAGCTTAATCTTGGTCCCAGGACTTGTATAAGTTAATGAGGTCATGTGTAATCAAGGGTTGGTGGAAGCTTTTCACACTAGACTTTCTAAGGGGAGGGGGGCGTGCCTGTCCCAGATGTGAATAAATCTGATGTGAAAAGGGAGAGGGTCATGTCACTGTCAGAAAGATAGATGGGGGACAAATTCACAGCAGAGAAGTTGTTTTGAAAGGTACTAGTGTCAAGCAACCAGCAAGACCTTGACCAAATGTATTTTAGGGTGGATGGTATAGGTCTCATTTTCCTGATACTGTGGTCACTGAAGATGTCTGGCAGAGTGCCTGCTTCGGCTATAAGGTGAGAGGAGAGCAGCCAGTCCAGAAGAGGATTGTTAGAGGAGTGAGCCAGGCAGGTTTGGAGATTAATTGACTAAGGTTTAGGGACTCAATCCTGTGGGAGGTGGGCCTGGATACAGCAAAATCTCAATGGAGTAGGAGCTCACCAGAGGAGGCGCAGTAAGTGAGCCAGGTTGGTTTATTGATTAATTGACTAAGGTTTATGGAATCCATCCTGTGGGAGGTGGGCCTGGATACAGGGAAATCTCAATGGAGGAGGAGCTCACCGGAGGAGGAGGAAGCGCAGGAAGTGAGCCAGGTGGGTTTGGAGATTAATTGACTAAGGTTTAGGGACTCCATCCTGTGGGAGGTGGGCCTGGATACAGGGGTATCTCAATGGAGGAGACGCTCACCAGAGGAGGCACAGGAAGTGAGCCAGGTGGGTTTGGAGATTAATTGACTAAGGTTTAGGGACTCAGTCCTGTTGAAGGTGGGTCTGGATATAGGGGAATCTCAATGGAGGAGAAGCTCACCAGAGGAGGCACAGGAAGTGAGCCAGGTGGGTTTGGAGATCAATTGACTAAGGTTTAGGGACTCAATCCTGTGGGAGGTGGGTCTGGATACAGGGGAGAGCAAATTGATGTTGAAATCTCAATGGAGGAGGAGCTCACTGGAGGAGGCGCAGGAAGTGAGAGATGTGAGGAAGCCAACCAAGGAGGAGGAAGAGATTTTAGGAGAGAAGACACCAACAAAGATGGGGAGTGTAAATGAGAGGGATAGCTAAGTTATGAGGAGCTCATGAGAGGACACAGACTCTCGGAAGGTCTGAATAGGATAGGTTTTGACAGACATACAGGGCTAGACCACCAGCTCTCTTACTACCATCCTGTCCGGACAAGGTGGTAGTTGGGGACAGTCAAGCTAGAGTCTGGTATCCTGAAGGAAAGCCAAAATTCAGAAATACACAAGAGGCCAGGGGAATGATGAGAAATCCAGACCTTGAGGGGGTCGAGTTTATGGAGGAGGCTGCTAGCATTAAGGTGGAAACTACTGATGCCTTTAGGGAAGGAAGAGAGAGAGAGGGAGGGAGGAGAGACAGGGCCAGGGCTGGATTTGATGTTGCCTGCTAGGAGGAGGAGAAAGAAGAGGAGCAGGAGGATGGAGTGAGACTTTCACCTCCTGGAACAAGGGGAAAAGGGAGGGAGGGAGGTAGGGGGAGTGAAGAGGGGAAAGGAAGACATGGTAGAAAAGTTCAAGGTTAGGAGAGGGGGAAGAGTGCAGCCCAGGGTGAATGGTAGGAGGAAGGTGGGGGAAGCTACAGAGCTAAACACTGGCTCAATAATTGCTGCAGCACATGTGAGGCTGTGTACAGTACAAGCTACAGAGCTACAAACACTGGCTTGATAATTGCTGCAGCACACATGAGGCTGTGTACAGTACAAGCTACAGAGCTACAAACACTGGCCTGATAATTGCTGCAGCACATGTGAGGCTGTGTACAGTGCAATCTACAGAGCTGAACACTGGCTCGATAATTGCTGCAGCACACATGAGTCTGTGTACAGTACAAGCTACAGAGCTACAAACACTGGCTCGATAATTGCCGCAGCACACGTGAGGCTGTGTACAGTGCAAGCTACAGAGCTACAAACACTGGCTCGATAATTGCTGCAGCACACGTGAGGCTGTGTACAGTGCAAGCTACAGAGCTGAACACTGGCTCAATAATTGCTGCAGCTCACATGAGACTGTGTACAGTGCAAGCTACAGAGCTAAACACTGGCTCGATAATTGCTGCCGCACACATGAGGCTGTGTACAGTGCAAGCTACAGAGTTAAACACTGGCTCGATAATTGCTGCAGCACACATGAGGCTATGTAGAGTGCAAGCTACAAAGTTAAACACTGGCTCGATAATTGCTACAGCACACATGAGGCTATGTACAGTACAAGCTACAGAGCTAAACACTGGCTCGATAATTGCTGCAGCACACGTGAGGTTATGTACAGTGCAAACTACAGAGCTGAACACTGGCTCGATAATTGCTGCTGCACACATGAGGCTGTGTACAGTGCAAGCTACAGAGCTACAAACACTTGCTCGATAATTGCTGCAGCACACGTCAGGCTGTGTACAGTGCAAGCTAACGGAATGGAGGGAAAATGTTGGCTATGTTACGCAGCCATTAGAAGGCAACAAAAACAACACAGGCTAGGTATAACTAGCTAGAAAAACAGTGTGCAGTAGTAACTGAGGTAACAAGGCAATAGCAGGCTAGGAACCCTATAACAATGTAAATGTAGGTTGTACAGAGTGCAGCAGCTAAAGCACGGCTGTAGACAAAGAGCAGCAAAACTGAGGTTGAGTATATACAGTCATGATGGTCAGTACAAAATACAAAGTCCAGGGTGATCCAGACAGGATGCAGTCTGAAATTAGCGTTTATTTGTAAAAGAAGCAGGTCATACACTTACACTCTCAGAGGTGCTCCAGTGGAGTGGAGAGGCAGTCGGTGTGCCCTGGAGTCTCAGAGGTGCTCCAGTGGAGTGGAGAGGCAGTCAGTGTGCCCTGGAGTCTCAGAGGTGCTCCAGTGGGGTAGAGAGGCAGTCAGTGTGCTCTGGAGTCTCAGAGGTGCTCCAGTGGGGTAGAGAGGCAGTCAGTGTGCTCTGGAGTCTCAGAGGTGCTCCAGTGGAGCGGAGAGGCAGTCAGTATGCCCTGGAGTCTCAGAGGTGCTCCAGTGAGTGGAGAGGCAGTCAGTATGCTCTGGAGTCTCAGAGGTGCTCCAGTGAAGCGGAGAGGCAGTGAGTTTGCTCTGGAGTCTCAGAGGTGCTCCAGTGGAGCGGAGAGGCAGTCAGTATGCTCTGGAGTCTCAGAGGTGCTCCAGTGGGCGGAGAGGCAGTCAGTGTGCTCTGGAGTCTCAGAGGTGCTCCAGTAGAGTGGAGAGGCAGTCAGTGTGCTCTGGAGTCTCAGAGGTGCTCCAGTGGAGTGGAGAGGCAGTGAGTTTGCTCTGGAGTCTCAGAGGTGCTCCAGTGGAGTGGAGAGGCAGTGAGTTTGCTCTGGAGTCTCAGAGGTGCTCCAGTGGAGCAGAGAGGCAGTGAGTATGCTCTGGAGTCTCAGAGGTGCCCCAGTAGAGTGGAGAGGCAGTCAGTATGCTCTGGAGTCTCAGAGGTGCTCCAGTAGAGTGGAGAGGCAGTCAGTGTGCTCTGGAGTCTCAGAGGTGCTCCAGTGGAGCGGAGAGGCAGTCAGTATGCTCTGGAGTCTCAGAGGTGCTCCAGTGGAGTGGAGAGGCAGTCAGTGTGCTCTGGAGTCTCAGAGGTGCTCCAGTGGAGTGGAGAGGCAGTCAGTATGCTCTGGAGTCTCAGAGGTGCTCCAGTGAAGCGGAGAGGCAGTGAGTTTGCTCTGGAGTCTCAGAGGTGCTCCAGTGGAGCGGAGAGGCAGTCAGTATGCTCTGGAGTCTCAGAGGTGCTCCAGTGGAGCGGAGAGGCAGTCAGTGTGCTCTGGAGTCTCAGAGGTGCTCCAGCAGAGTGGAGAGGCAGTCAGTGTGCTCTGGAGTCTCAGAGGTGCTCCAGTGGAGTGGAGAGGCAGTGAGTTTGCTCTGGAGTCTCAGAGGTGCTCCAGTGGAGTGGAGAGGCAGTGAGTTTGCTCTGGAGTCTCAGAGGTGCTCCAGTGGAGCGGAGAGGCAGTCAGTATGCTCTGGAGTCTCAGAGGTGCCCCAGTAGAGTGGAGAGGCAGTCAGTATGCTCTGGAGTCTCAGAGGTGCCCCAGTAGAGTGGAGAGGCAGTCAGTATGCTCTGGAGTCTCAGAGGTGCTCCAGTGGGGCAGAGAGGCAGTCAGTGTGCTCTGGAGTCTCAGAGGTGCTCCAGTGGAGCGGAGAGGCAGTCAGTGTGCTCTGGAGTCTCAGAGGTGCTCCAGCAGAGCGGAGAGGCAGTCAGTGTGCTCTGGAGTCTCAGAGGTGCTCCAGCAGAGCGGAGAGGCAGTCAGTGTGCTCTGGAGTCTCAGAGGTGCTCCAGCGGAGTGGAGAGGCAGTCAGTGTGCTCTGGAGTCTCAGAGGTGCTCCAGCGGAGTGGAGAGGCAGTCAGTGTGCTCTGGAGTCTCAGAGGTGCTCCAGTGGAGTGGAGAGGCAGTCAGTGTGCTCTGGAGTCTCAGAGGTGCTCCAGTGGAGCAGAGAGACAGTCAGTATGCTCTGGAGCCTCAGAGGTGCTCCAGTGGAGCGGAGAGGCAGTCAGTGTGCTCTGGAGTCTCAGAGGTGCTCCAGCGGAGCGGAGAGGCAGTCAGTGTGCTCTGGAGTCTCAGAGGTGCTCCAGCGGAGCGGAGAGGCAGTCAGTGTGCTCTGGAGTCTCAGAGGTGCTCCAGTGGGGCAGAGAGCAGTGCAGTCAGTGCTCTGGAGTCTCAGAGGTGCTCCAGTGGAGCAGAGAGGCAGTCAGTGTGCTCTGGAGTCTCAGAGGTGCTCCAGCAGAGCGGAGAGGCAGTCAGTGTGCTCTGGAGTCTCAGAGGTGCTCCAGCAGAGCGGAGAGGCAGTCAGTGTGCTCTGGAGTCTCAGAGGTGCTCCAGCAGAGTGGAGAGGCAGTCAGTGTGCTCTGGAGTCTCAGAGGTGCTCCAGTGGAGCAGAGAGGCAGTGCGTATGCTCTGGAGTCTCAGAGGTGCCCCAGTAGAGTGGAGAGGCAGTCAGTGTGCTCTGGCATCTCAGAGGTGTGCCAGTGGAGCGGAGAGGCAGTCAGTATGCTCTGGAGTCTCAGAGGTGCTCCAGTGGAGCGGAGAGACAGTCAGTATGCTCTGGAGTCTCAGAGGTGCTCAGTGGAGGCAGAGAGGCAGTCAGTGTGCTCTGAGTCTCAGAGGTGCTCCAGTGGAGCGGAGGCAGTCAGTGTGCTCTGAGTCTCAGAGGTGCTCCAGCGGAGCGGAGAGGCAGTCGGTGTGCTCTGAGTCTCAGAGGTGCTCCAGCGGAGCGGAGAGGCAGTCAGTGTGCTTTGGAGTCTCAGAGGTGCTCCAGCGGAGTGGAGAGGCAGTCAGTGTGCTCTGGAGTCTCAGAGGTGCTCCAGTGGAGTGGAGAGACAGTCAGTATGCTCTGGAGTGTCAGAGGTGCTCCAGTGGAGCGGAGAGACAGTCAGTATGCTCTTGAGTCTCAGAGGTGCTCCAGTGGAGCGGAGAGGCAGTCAGTGTGCTCTGGAGTCTCAGAGGTGCTCCAGCGGAGCGGAGAGGCAGTCAGTGTGCTCTGGAGTCTCAGAGGTGCTCCAGCGGAGCGGAGATGCAGTCAGTGTGCTCTGGAGTCTCAGAGGTGCTCCAGCGGAGCGGAGAGGCAGTCGGTATGCTCTGGAGTCTCAGAGGTGCCCCAGTGGAATGGAAAGGACTTCAGACTATGTTCTGGACTAGAGCAGCATGTCTGTCCAATGGCTGACACCAGGCAGACTTCTCAGGATGATGTCCTTTGTACTATTGTATTTTGTATAGAGGGACCGCTTGAGAAGGATTTAGGAAATAAGATAGTGACTGATGGCCAGGATATGCAGACAGCCACAGGATAGGACCATTACAGAAAAGGAGGTGTGGCTTGTGGCAACAGCTGGCAACTAGTCATAAGTTTGCATCCAGCTGGAGAGTGCAAGTTTCAAGGTCCAGAGTGCTCAGGAGAGTGAAATGCAGGTGGCAGCTTCAGAGACTCAGTGGCAGTAGCAGGTTGCCAGGGGAGATAATCTCCAGCGAATTACAGCAGTAAAGGTTGCCGGGGGAGAGAATCTCCAGTGAATTAAAGCAGCAAGTTGTGATTTTCTCAAACCCTTCCCTCTGAGGGGCTCAGCTCAGCGATCAGTGTCTTGTGGGACCTAGTAGCAGACAGCAGGGCTATTTATGCCCCAGTAGATGATGGCTGATGGCCAACATGTGCAGGTAGCCACTGGATAGGGCTATTACTGCAGAGGAGGCAAACACAGATAACCTGGAACTAGCCTGCACTAGGAGGCCAGAACAGGTTACCTGGAACAAACCTGCACCCAGAGGCCAAAACAGATAACTTGGAACAAACCTGCACCCAGAGACCAAAACAGATAACCTGGAACAAACCTGTGCCAATAGACCAACAAGGCAAGGCAAGGCAAATTTTGTATAAAAGATGCCCAACCCCATTGGTTCTGGGCGCCATACATAAAACCAACATAAAACAATATCAATAAATAACATTAATTATAAAAGCTATAATACTAATTAAATAAACTTCAGTAGAAAAATAAAGAAATAAAAATACAAATCAGGGACAAGCAGTATAACAAGTCAGAACTGGGCGATATTTACAAAACTGGGTCAGGAGAAGCCTGCACAAACAAGAAGGCCTTGAGGCGTGCCTTGAATACCTCCACCAAGGAGGATCCCCCTTATAGATGGAGAAAGTGAATTCCACAGGATGGGGCCAGTGACACTAAAAGCTCTGTCACCGGTGGTCTTTAACATCATCCTGGGAATCGCAAAGCGGTCCCTCAAGGAGGAATGGAGGGAGTGGACTGAGGTAGCAGGTGTAAGAAGGTCCACCAGGTAACCAGGGCACAGGCCATGTAGTGCCTAAAAGTGAGGAACCCCACCTTAAAGAGGATCCTCCACCTGACTGGCAGCCAGTGCAGTTCATGCAGCACCGGGGTGACGTTGCAATACTTGGACTTCCCCATTAACAACCTGGCAGCTGCATTCTGCACCAGCTGAAGACAGCAGATGGCACCTTACGAGACTGTGTGGTAGAGCACATTACAGTAATCAAGCCTCAATGTCATGAAGGCATGTACTAAGGTAGGGAGGTCCAGGGGTGGAATCAGGAGCCTAATCCTGGTGACATTCCTCAGATGGTACAAACTGGTATGGACCATGGCCAACACCTGAACCTCAAGTGTCAAGCTGCTGTCCAGAATAATGCCAAGGTCATGCACCCTGGAGGAGGCCTTCAAAGGCACAAAACCCAGAACAAGTCCTGTCTCTGTGCCCGAGGCCATCCTATCACACCCTCTGTTTGACTCCACTACCAGTATCTCCATCTTATTAGGGTTCAGTTGCAACTAGCTGGAGGGAATCCAGTCATTGCTTTCAGCAAGGCAGCTGTTAAGCACATCCACTGTGCTGGATGTCCCAGGTGCAAAGGAAAGATGCAGCTCAGTATCATCGGCATAGCAATGAAAATCCAAGCAGTATTTTCTAACAAACCCTCCCAGGGGCAACATGTACATGGCAAACAACGCTGGTGACAAGACCTAACCATGAGGTACTCCACAAGACAGGAGACTAGGAGAGGAGAACAAATTCCCCATCACTACCCCTTGCCTTCTATTTGTGAGAAAGGACTCAAACCAGCAGATGACTGGCGAGTCCACAGAGTTCCCTCAGGTGGTTAAATAACACAAAATAGTCTACTGTGTCAAAAGCTGAGGAGAGATCAAGGATAATGAGAATTGTTCCTTCCCCTCGATCTCACACCCTGAGAAGGTCGTTGTGCACCCAAACTAATGCAACACAGATAACCTGGAATGACCCTACAACAGGAAGCCCACATAGATAACCAGGAACCAGCTTGCACCAGGAGACCAGCACAGATAATGTAGAAGGAACATGTACCAGGAGATCAACACAGATAACCTGGAAGGAACTTTGTGCCAGGAGATCAGCACAGATAACCTGAAATGAACCTGCACCCAGAGGCCAAAACAAATAACCTGGAACCAACCTGCACCAGGAGGCCAACACAAATAACCTGGAAAAAACCTGCACCTGGAGGCCAACACAGATAACCTGGAACAAACCAGCACCTGAAGGCCAACACAGATAACCTGGAATAAACCTGCACGTGAAGGCCAACACAGATAACCTGGAACAAACTTGCACCCAGAGGCCAAAACAGATAACCTGGAACAAACCTGCACCCAGAGGCCAACACAGATAACCTGGAACAAAACCTGCACCCAGAGGCAAACACCTTGAACAAACCTGCACCAGAGGTCAACTCAGATAACCTGGAACAAACCAGCGCCCAGAGGCCAAAACAGATAACCTGGAACAAACCTGTACCCAGAGGCCAATACCAGTGGTGCCGGAATGGTTTGAAAAGTGGTAGTGCCAAGAACATAAGGGGTAGATTTTCCCCTATTAAATATATTACAATGGTAGCAAAAAGTGATAGGGCCACTTATGAAAGTGGTAGGGCCTTGGCCCTAGTGGCCCTCCCTGTTCCGGCAGCTATGGCCAACACAGATAACCTGGAACAAACCTGTACCCAGAGGCCAACGCAGATAACCTGGAACAAACCTGCACCTAGAGGCCAAAATAGATAACTTGGAACAAATCTGCACCCAGAGGCTAACACAGATAACCTGGAACAAACCTCTACCCAGAGGCCAATGCAAATAACCTGGAACAAACCTGCACCCAGAGGCCAAAACAGATGACCTGGAACAAACCTGCACCCAGAGGCCAATACCCGGGACACACCTGCACCCAGGGACCAAAACAGATAACCTGGAACAAATCTGCACCAATAGACCAATACAGATTGCTTGGAATGAACCTGTAACAGGAGGCCAACACAGATAACCTGGAACCAGCTTGCACCATGAGACCAGCACAGATAATGTGGAAGGAACATGTACCAGGAGACCAACACAGATAACCTGGAAGGAACTTTGTGCCAGGAGATCAGCACAGATAGCCTGAAATGAACCTGCACCCAGATGCCAAAACAAATAATCTGGAACCAACCTGCACCAGGAGTCCAGTACAGATAACCGGGAATGAGTCTGCACCAGGAGGGCCACACAAATAACCTGAAAAGAACTTACAGCAGGAGCTAAACACAGATAACCTGGAATGAATCTGCACCAGGTTCCAACACAGATAGTGTGGAACAGATCTGCACCAGGAGGCCAACACAGATAACTTGGAAAGAACCTGCACCAGGAGACCAACAAGATGACCTGGAAACAACCTACATGAGGAGGCCAACACAGATGACATTGAAAGAACCTACACCAGGTGGCCAACACCGATAACTTGGACCCAACCTGCACCAGGAGGCCAACACAGATAACTTGGAAAGAATCTGCACCAGAAGGCCAACACAGAGAACCTGGAAAGAACCTTCACCAGGAGGCCAACACCGATAACCTGAAACAAACCTGCACCAGGAGGCCTGCACAGACAGAAAAAGCAAAGGCGGAAGCACTTTAAACAGTAAAATTGCAGTTATTTCCACATTACTGACTCTTAAAGTGAATGCAAAACAACAAACTAGTGGTCCACTAGGCTGTGATGTGAGACTGGGGACCGGCTCGTGTGTTATTTGTAACTCACTTCACCAACCAATATACTGGAATTAGCTGTAACTGCTTTTTGGAGTACTGCCTTCTTTTATTTTTTAAATAAACTTTCTTGCTTTAACATATCTTAACATATCTTCAGCACCATAAACATCATGGACTCCATTTTCCAAAGCATCAGGAATGACACAAGGTGCTTGCAACAAAGACAGATGATGCAAAGGGCTCACTGTGCCACACCTTGCATCATTCCTAATTTTCAAAAGGTGCTTGTGGCATCATCAGGAACTGTTATGACAGGCAGTCTTGTGACCGGTTTGCCACATGCCACAGGCAGTGCCACGGGGCTGAGGAAAGTTGCACCACTTTATGGCTGCTGTATCACCAACTGTGGGATTTTCAAGCCTTCCCAGTGACTGCGAACAGCGACCATCATTTGACCAAATAGAGCTGGTCAAACGCTCATGTTCCATCACCATCACTATCTGATGGATGGCTGAAGATCATAAGGTACAGCCTGATAGTCAGGGTTGTGGTTGCCAGTGTGCTGAGGCATAGGTGGCAGGGTGTGGAGTACAAAAGCTGTGGTGAGCGTGGCATCAGGGCATGCATAGGGATAGCCCTCCATCAAGGGGATGAACACTGGTGGGCAGTACTAGCGGCACCATGCCACAGTCAGCAGGTGGCATGCTTGTGTGGGTGAGGGCTGCAGTGACATCTATGGGAGGTGTTTTTTACTGTTATGCCATCCTAGTGTGCCATGCACCAGTGGGTATTAACCACTTGCAGGATCAGCGCATAGCTGTCATGGGAACTGAGCTGTAATACTGGAGGTGTGCAGTGCTGCTGGCAGTCCCATGGTACCTGACAGTGGACTGCAGAGGCCAGTGTGTCTCCTATCACCGCTTGCCCATCCCTTTGCCAGGTAGATCCTCATCAGGTATGTCACATCATTGCACTGCCAGGGCCCATGACATCAATAGGTGTGTGCTATCTGTCAATTTGCCAATCATTTCTACTTTCACCTATCACTTTGAACACAGATCTGGTACATCTGGTACCAGTGCTTAGACACATCAGTAAACCATTTTCTGCCCCGTGGTGTCATTCTACCCCCACCCCCTTTCCAGCACATGTCTGTCCTACACTACGGTACCTGCCAGGGGGGGTCAGCCATGGGTTCAGGGTTCTTCTGGGCACTACTGATGGGGTGTGCTGCAGCCTCCATCAAACCTCTCTCGTGCTCCTTTTCTTTGACCCAATGAAGCATCTGTAGCAATCTGCAGAAGTTCAGTGCCGGAACCCCACCTCTATGAAAACCAGGTGCAGGGTCCCTGGTGCACTGGGATACAGTACAATCGGCTGTTTGCCGCAGCTTGCATCAATGTAAAGATTGTTTTGAAAATTGAGCTCAATATGATTATACAAAAAAACAAAAAGTATTACAGTACTTTTGGGAACTTTTCTTTTGTACTGCGTTTACCTTACTAGTTATTAGTAGTTATAACAATCCTTGGGTTATGTTCTGCACAATTACACATTCTTATTATATTATTCATAAATATAAAGCTATATACATGTGGTGTGATTATCTTCATACTCTTTTTTTAACATCCAAATACTGTTGAATTAATGTTAATTCTCTCTTACAGTTTCAATATGGGGACAGGATAGCTTAAAATGTCTACACTGTGAATATCTAAATCAGATTCTAATATGTTCCACCTTAATTTTTCTTAACACATTTCCCTTAGTATATTCCACCATTTGAATTTATCAAACATGGGAACTTAAGGGAGAATTATGTCTTTCTAGTGTTGCATGGCTTTCAAATCATAAGTTTTCCTAAATGAGACCAAAACCCAAACAATGTTATTTGGGACAAACTCAAAACTTAAACTATGTCAGACCAGTTTTAGAGTCTCCAGATCAGATGGCTCTCCTATTGATGTAGTGAACTCCTTTAGGTACCTTGGGGTAATGCTAGACCAATCCCTTAACTTCGATCTCCACAGAGCATGTGTAAATCTGTACATTTTAGACTTGGCATGACCTATCGAACTAATCATGTACTTACCCCCACGGCAAGGTTGGCCATTGCCCATGGTAAACTCCTGCCTATCCCGACCTACAGAGACGCAACATTTGCTGCCATACCTAAGTCTACCCTCCACTGCAGGGACATCACCTACAACAATATATGTCGCTTCACCTCCTCCTTCAGCCGACAAACACACCATTGCCTCCTTTATCCTGATCTGAACTGGCTATCACCCTACTCTACCAGACTATACCCTCTCGGCTCCCTTGTTGATAGCATCTTAAGGTCTCAAAATCCCAAAGCCTTATGAGACTTACTGATTCCACTTAACCCCACCTACACCCTGCACTCAGCCGATAAATCCCTTGTAAGTGTCCCTAAGTGCAACACATCCAAAAATGGCACTGCCTTTGCCCACCAAGCTCCCCAGCTTTGGAACACACTCCCTCTTGCTATACACCAAGCTTCCTCTCATACAGCCTTTAAAAAAGTACTGCACAGCTATCTTATCTCCTCGAGTCAGAGATCATGCTTTAAACCCCCGTAGTCCAATCACATCCACCACGTGTCATTTCATCCTGCTACCTTCCTGACTGCCTCATCTCCCTTATCTTGTTTGTCACCTCTCTTCCTCACCTACCTGTACCTGGCTACTACCCCCTGCCCTCTCCCCTATTCCCACCTGCCCCTACTTCACTCTATGCTGCCTTTTTCTGCCCTGCCCCACCCCTCTGTACCTTATATTTTACTCCGTCTCCTTATGATATAACTCCTCTTTCTTCTCTTTCAAATGGATGTGTGACAATCCCCCGTTATAATCCATGTCCCTCATGTGCTTTGCCTGAAACGTTTCTATCTAGGTCTACCCCCACCATTGTTTGTGCTCCCTTGTTAATCCACCCCCAGCCTAATAGTTATTCCCCACCTCTCTACACTGTTCTTTGATAACTGTACTAGCACTTACTGCACTTGCCTGTTATTGTCCATTTTATAGTTAGCGCTGATCCATGTTTTAATTGTACTTGCAATTGTTGCATTTGCCTGTTATCTTACTGCTGTTGTACCTAGCTGACTATTTCACTGTCTTGAATCCTTGCTGTAAAACACTGATGTATTGTTTCACTAACTTTTAACCTCCTGTGTCATGCCTGAAAATAGCCATTTCTATGGCTAGCGAACCCTACTCGGTAAACAAAAACTAAGTAAATAGTTTTTTGGTAGCTATTGTCTCCAAAGTAAGATTCTCCTGTATGTTTTTTCCATATTAGTTCTTTGATATTTGCAAAATTATTGAACAAAAAACATTGCTTTGTAAGCATTTTTTATTCTCTAAAATATCTTCTAATACTTCCCAGGCCAGATATTCAGAAATGTGCCAAAGGCCGGCGCAAGTCCGGCGCAGCGTAAATCCGATGTGCCATGGTGCAACAGGAGCCATATTCAGAAGTTGCACTGGCAGCACTGAGCCAGTGCAACCTGGCTGAATATGGCACAGTTACGTCAATGGCGCAACTGTGGATGCACCATGGCGCAACCGTGGATGTGCACTAGCGCAACCACAGGTGTGCCATGGGCACACACAAAAGCCCCAGGGCAACCATGGGAGCAAAGCAACAAAGCAACAGAGGGGGGCATGACACAGAGAGGAGACCCAGGGACAGAGCCAGGAATGCAGAGTGACAGGCCACAGGAGGTCACCACCAGCTGAGCACAGCAGGGCGCACACAGGCACCCAGACCCCCACCCCAGAACACAACACTGGCACAGACAGTAGGCAACAGGGGGTGCCAATGGGGATGGAGGGCCACCAAGGGAGCCCCCCACAGGCAGCAGACCGTTCTCCCCCTCTGCACATCCAGACCAAGGCAGACCACACCCAGGACCACGCAGCCAAGCAGACACACAAGCCACACAACCCTAACAGCCACCACAAGGGCACCCCAAGGCACAGCCATCTACCGAGGGAAGGGACATCACCACCATGGGACACTCTGCAGCACATAGCAGTGATCCACAGAAGCACAACATGCATCCCAACACATGCACACCACATGGACAGGCACTGGGCCACTGCAGCATGGCTCATCATGCCGCCTGCAAAGCAGACACAGACACAAGCAGGTAAGTCAGAAAAATATATTTTGTCACAAACTATGTACAATAACCAGGGGCTGGGAAACTATAGGTATAGCGAGGGAAGGGGACAGGGAACAGGGACTGTACAGTGTGATGAGGGACTGGAGGGGGAGGTATGGTTGGGGAAAGAGGGGAACACAAGGTCTGACTGGCGGTGGCCACAGCCTGCCACCCCTGCTGAGGTTGCCACCTCCTGTCTTCCAGGAGCAGTCTTCGGACCTGGAATACCGCCTCCATCGTAGTAGACATTATTAGAATCAGCTGCCTCAGGAGCCAGCAGTAGAGGGGCCTCCTGCTCCATCGGCAGACACCTAGGACAAGGGATAGGACAGGTGATCAGTGCAATGTCCCAAGGAACCAGGCCCAACCACAGCATGTACCGGGCAGGGGGAACACCCCCCCAGAGGACCCATACAGGCCACCCAGAGGAGTGTGGGCCAATGCCTGCTGGCAACGCGGCACACCACTTCAGTGCACAGTGGTGGTCCCCGCCGCACAGTAGCCATCTGACTGTACTATGGCAGTCACATGGCACAGTGCCCCGGCAGCACCACAGCAACATCAGTGGCGACCGTGCGCACACTTACCCCGTCAGCAGCTGGCACATGTGTCCAATGGATGCGCCACAGTGGCAGGCACCATGCACAGTGCTACACAGACAGCTGCTGTGGCACATGGCACAGGTGGCCATGCCCGTACCCATGCCCCTGCCACCTCCCAGTGATGGTGTGCAGAACAATGTCAGTGCCTACCTGACCTCTGTGGCCACACTGGCGCCGTAGCCGCTCCTCCACCCTGGGCTGCTGTGGCCTGGCATCCCGCCAGCGCTGCCCATCATCTGTCTTCAGGCCCTGGGAATGGAACAGAAACAGGTACACATCAGTAACCAACCACAGCAGCTGCCCACCACCCCCACCCCTGTGCACAGGGTGAGCCCCTGCCTGACACGTCTCACAGAGTGGCAGCACAATGCAAGTGGCAGAGTGCGATGCCACCCCACAATGTGCACGATGGTAGTACTCCACCCTGCAGGACATACCAGGCAGCCTAGCCAACACCACAGTACAGCACCAGGGCATACATGCATGATGGGCCTACTCACCTGGCTGTGGCACAGCCCCATGCCTGACGTGCGCCTCCAGTCTCCTGAGGTGCTCTGGATCTCTCCGTACCAGGTCCTCCTATCTGTGGCAACACTGCTTGCCGGTCCTGGCTACCCCGTCCACTGGCCCAGTGAAGTAGCAATTGCCTGCCGCACAGCCACCCAGGGCTGCTGCAGTGAGACCTGCCCGCAGAGCTGGGGTGCATAGGGCTGGACACAGGCCACAAGTTTGGCAAGCTCAACCTGTGTTCAGTTTGCCACCTGTCCCATTCACTGCTGTGCCATGTCTCTGGTGTGAGCCGCAGAGCAAAATGGTGGCAGGAGGCATACGTGGCCACTGCATGCAACAGATGTGAGGGCCAAGGGGACAGGCCCTGTGTCTGCCCATTGCGCAGTCCCAGAGGTGCACAGCATGGGTGTGGCTGGGGGGGTCACGGGTGCGGGGGTCACCCAGGGGCAGAGGTCACAGCAGGTGTCAGGGGTCGGCAGCCACACAGTGCGCATGTGAGCAATAGCAGGCATGGCGCATTGTGCACCACGCTTCCTATTGCACAGTGGGCACACAGTGTGCAATAGGTGACTGCACACCATCTGGTGCATGCGCACTGTGGTCCTGTGCACCACGCAGCATGTGCATTGCACCGCGACTTGCTCGGGAGCAATCCCATCATGCATGGAGCAAATGCACGATATTCAGCTGCCACATGCAAATGAGCTCATCAGCCAATGCGTGGTGCACTGGGGGAATTAGCATGTCATTACCATTCTGCCAAAGCTCATTTACATGCGATGCACTATAAAAGCGCCGTGGTTAGGCACAGGCCATGGACCGGTATTGCATCCTTTTCAGGTAAGTTGCGCATGCTGCTGGAGCACACTGAGCGCAGCCAGCACAGCAGGGGGGTGGAATAGGGTGCTGCTGCCACCACTGACACACCGTGCTTTCCACGTCCACAGGAAGCGGCATGTCAGAAAGGGAGGAGGGAGCGGAGCGTAGGCCTGCTTGCAAGCGCACGCCCAAGTTCATGAAGGCAGAATCAGAGGCCCTGTTTGAGGCCTACCTTGACAGGGAGCCACTGTTGAGTGGTGCCATGGGCACACTACAGGCCAGGGCTGGGGCCTGGGAGGAGGTGGCGTCATGTGTGAACCAGCAGGGAAGCCACCAGTGGTTGGTGCAGGAGTGCCGCAAGCTGATGGGCATGGACAAGCGGCACATTAAGAAGAAGGTGGCGGCCATCCATGAGGCCTGGAATGCCACTGGAGGGGGCCTGCTGATGCACCACAGCTCACAGCGCAGGAGGAGCTGGTGGCAGCCACCATGTGCCGTAGCACCGTGGAGGGTGTGCCTGGTGGAGGATTCCAGACAGGTGGCAGCCTATCACTGCATGGTACATATGTCGGCCATGCACAGCATGCTGTGGCTGTGTTTGGGGGGGCACTTGTGGGCGTTGCATCACTGACACACCTGTTTTCTCTTTCAGCACCGGCACACCTGCATGCAGAGGATGGGGAACCAGCAGCAGCCGTGGAGGCAGGACCAGCCCTGGATGACCAGCCATCCATTTCCATGGGCATCCAGGGCCCAATCGGCTGCAGCATACCAACACTGTCCAGCCAGATGTCCTGGGTATGGGGTCGGACAAGGCCCTGGATGTGTTTCTCTAGGATGCCAGTCTCAGTGTCCTGTGCATGGAGACACAGATCGGGGCGGGGACTGACACTGATGATGACATCACCTTAATCCTGGACAGCATGGGTGGTGTAGTGGGGGAGATGCCCATGCCAGACTCCAACACAGGTGGGGCGCCAAGCGACCTGGCAGCAGAGGAACATCTGCCAGCCACCACTGCAGATGCAGCAGTGTGCACTGCCACAGCTGTGCCATGTGGTGGTGGTGGTGCACCTGCACTAGCACTGGGCAGAGGTCAGCGGCAGGATGGGCAATGGCATCAGGCTGCAGGTGCCACTGGGCAGCTGGATGCAGGGTCTGCCACCGGGGTGCCAGCTAGGAACATGCCCCATGAGGACCCCACTGTGCAGCATCCACCTGAGAGGGGGGCTGTGCAATGTGGCCTGTCACCACAGGAGGGTCGGCATCCCACCCGGGAACCACAGGATGCTGACATGCTGGCAGAGCACACCCTTTTGCTGAGGGCCTCCGTGGAGCAACAGGTGCTGCTTGCAGCTGGGATGTGTGCACTGCACATGGAGGTGTGCCAGGCAGCTGAGCATCGAGAGAGGGGCACTGCGCAGCTCCTGGCAGCAATACAATGATTCAATCTTTATTGGGCTCAGGCCCAAACAGTCCCAGGGGAATCCAGAAACTGAGAGTCAGCATGGGATGCAGTCATAGCCTCAGCACATGCAGAAGGCTACGACTGCATCCCAGGATCGCATTGCTAATGTGATCACTGATGGCCTTGCACTGCTAGCTGCCCCAGGGCATGGCCAGCCACCACAGACTCCATGCAGTGCACTGTCCACCTCACAATCCCGGGGTTGGGCTGCACCCTCACTGTTGATGCCGGGCTCTGCTGCTGGCATCCCAGGTGCGTCTGGGGCAGGCCTGTTTGGGCACCTACGCACCCCTGCGCGGAACTGGTCATGGTCCCACAGTTCAACCCCTGGGGGGCTGTTGCTGACACTCCCTGTGGCCGATGAGCAGCCTGTGGCTGCCGAGCAGCCCTGGCACAGCTGCCCCCATGGTCGCGGTGGCCATGGTTCCATGTGGTGACCCTGATGTGTGTGCTGCCCTGACCGCTGCCTGCAGCTTCTGCCCTGTGTGAGCATGGGCGGCATGTGTGTGTGTGTCTGCCACTGGTGGGGCGCCTGTGTGTCACGCCACACACTGCCTGTGTGCGTGCCTGCCCAGCTGCTGGCCATGTGGCATGGGCATGATGAGGGCAGTCCAGCACCGGTTCTGCCTGTGCACCAGTGCAATGCATCTGAGCCCTGCCACATGCCAATGCCTGGGTGTGTGGGTGTATGGGTGTGTGGGTACGTGTGTGTTGCTGTGTGCAGTTTTGTGTGGTTGTGTGCCACTGACTCCCCTACCCCTGCACCACGCCACTGTGTGTGCATGCACAGTGCCATGCATGCCCCTGCCTGTGTGCTCTACCTGCGTGTGTGACCTGTGCATGGGTTCCACGCCACCTACCTGCATGCACCATTGTGCTCCTGTGCGATGGTGTCACGATGCTGCCGTGCCATCCATTGCAGCCGGGGATCCTCTAACTGGGTGGGGCTGTCCACCACCCTCCGGCCCATTGCCCCATCATCCCCACTACTGTCGCCATCATCAGCCTCAACAGCTATCCCACGGTCAACGGGCATGTTGTGCAGTATGCAGCAGACCAGGAATAGGCCACAGGCTTTTGAGGGGCTGTACTGTAGGGCACTTCCAGAACTGTCTAGGCAATGTAAACATGCCTTCAGCATGCCGAATACACATTCAATGATGTTGCACGTGCTGGCATGTGCCTCACTGTAGCATTCCTCTGCTGGGGATGATGGGTGTCAATAGGGGATGAGTAGCCAGGGCCTCAGTGAATAGGAGCTGTCTCCTGTTTGCATAATGACATGGTTAGCCCTCTGTCATCCTTTGCTGTGCCCCTTACCTGTCCCTGGTGCCCTCACCAGCACGTCCGCCCTGCCTTCCCCATCCCATGGCCTGCTCTGCCCGTCACCCCATACCCATCCCATACTCACCCACTAGCTGGCCCGTGAGGATGTCCCCATGCTCAAACCTGTGGCACAGCACAGAGCTGTGCCAGATGAATGCATCATGTGCACTCCCAGGATGCGTGGCACTGACATTGGTGATGTGTCCCTTGGCATCGCACACCACCTGGCAGTTGACACTCGGGTACCCCTTCCTTTTGATATAGACCACACACCCTCAGGGCCAGGTGGCGTGCGGATGCCCAAGTGGGTGCAGTTAATGGCCACCAGCATGCCAGGTATACGTGCTACCCTGTG
Organism: Neoceratodus forsteri; assembly: GCA_016271365.2. Classification (NCBI taxonomy): domain Eukaryota; kingdom Metazoa; phylum Chordata; order Ceratodontiformes; family Ceratodontidae; genus Neoceratodus; species Neoceratodus forsteri. The sequence goes on from JADMNL010000026.1 coordinate 735,041, forward strand.
GAAGTCCTGTACAGTTGCTGTACACTCCACCTGTGTGCTGGGGAAATGGATGTATTCCAAAGCAAGTGGTAGCAGAGGGCTGAGGAACTGTATGAGGAGGTGTGACATGGCCAACTGGGTTATGCCTGTGGTGTCCCCTGTTGGTCTCTGGAAGGTGCCCGTGGTGAACAGGCACATGACAGCTGTCACCTTGGTCTCCACAGACATTGCATGGCTCCATCTTGTGGGTGCCTGCATCTCTTCACAGCACAGCTTGCAGAGCTGCTTCAGAATGGCCCTGTTCAGGTGGTACGGTCCCACAATCTCCGTGTCAGAGTAGTTCTCAAAGGTGGTGCAGGGACGGTACCACCTGTTCAGGCATACCGCTGATGGGCCCTTCCTTGGTCACGTCACTGTTCCTCCTGCCCCCTCACACCCCTCATTACGACCTCCATCAGGAAGGGCACATTATCCATGGCTCCCGATGTTCTCTCTCCCCCTGGGTGGTCAGCTGCTGTGGGCTGTGTGCCACCCTGGTGCACTGCCTGGCACTGTGCCTGCCTGTTCCTCTCACTCTGCCTGCCCCTGACCTCCTCTCCACTGCCACCTCTGTCCCTCTCCCTTTCTGGCTGCCTGTGTAAGTCTCTCTGTCTCTCACTTGCTCTGTCTCTCTTGGTCTGTCTTTCTGTCTGTCTGTCTGTCTGTCCTTCCTTCTTGCTATGTTTTGCCACTCTCCCTCTCCCTCTCACCTTGCACAAGTGCTGTCTATGTGCTTGCACCCTGTATTTATAGGCTCAAGTCTGCTCGGCGCATCACGGTTTTGCTCTGCACTTGCGCCATTGTTCCACTGTTGAATATCGCACTGCGCCAGATATTCATGGGCACGCTCCCTGCTCTTGCACCTGCATTCGTTATGGTTGCGCATTGGTGCAATGGGATTTGCGCTGCGCAATGACTCCCACTGACTATCACTCCTTGGTGCATGTCTGCACTTACGCCGGCACAACTCAGTTGCGCCATGCGCAGCTGCTTTGAATATCCCGGCACCTCTGTTTGTACCAACCATGGATACATTTTTGGATAGTTTCACAGACAATGGATTAGATCCCACTTAGTACCACATCCAGGCCAGCATTCATTACTGATATTTTCTCTAAATTTAGCTAAGTTTGCAGGTGTAAAATATTCTGCCTCAATTATTTTTCTTTGTATAGTTTTATTTTTTGCTGACATATAACCTTTATTTTCCAGTAGTCTTTAAATTTGCTATTGCTGATTAGTTAAATCTATTTTTACTCCAGTTTCCATTTTCAATTAATTTTTACATTATATTCTTTACTTAGCTTAATCACCATATAATAATTCCTTGCAATAATCTTTTCCAAACCCATTTTTATCTCCACAGTCTGTTTACTTAAATGTCTGAGTATAATCTACTAAACTCTTTCCATTAAAATGCAAACACATTTTTTTAAATTTATTCTTCAATGCATAATAATGGAATATGTTGATTCTAGATGATTCATCCAAAAAAGTGTTTAAGCTGTTCATACTCCACAAACTTTCCATCCATTAATAAATCTTTCCATGTTCTGATTCCTGTCTGAGCAGAATTACTTAGCTTTATAGTGACCCCTTTTGGCCAAATCTTGTGATTTTTCCAGATTCCCATGAATAACCATGGCATTTCTTCCCTAAGAAATTTTCTATTAATTATTTTTAAAAAGGGTACAAAAAATTAAAATGTTTGTATTACTAACTCTTGTGTTCTTCTGTACTGTTGCTGGCAAGTACCAGAACCTGCCAGTAGCACATCCAGTTCCTGTGGCTAACCAATGCAGACAGCCTATACTGAGACAGCACCATCTCACCAACACAACCACTACCAGAGAGGACACCTGGGTACCTGGACTGGTCCAACAACCACTACCAGAGAAGACACCTGGGTACCTGGACTGATCCAACAACCACTACCAGAGAGGACACCTGGGTACCTGGACTGGTCCACCAACCACTACCAGAGAAGACACCTGGGTACCTGGAGTGGTCCAACAACCACTACTAGAGAAGACACCTGGGTACCTGGACTGGTCCAACAACCATTACCAGAGAGGACACCTGGGTACCTGGACTGGTCCAACAACCACTACCAGAGAGGACACCTGGGTACCTGGACTGGTCCAACAACCACTACCAGAGAGGACACCTGGGTACCTGGACTGGTCCAACAACCACTACTAGAGAAGACACCTGGGTACCTGGACTGGTCCAACAACCACTACCAGAGAGGACACCTGGGTACCTGGACTGATCCAACAACCACTACCAGAGAGGACACCTGGTACCTGGACTGGTCCAACAACCACTACTACAGAGGACACCTGGGTACCTGGACTGGTCCAACAACCACTACCAGAGAGGACACCTGGTACCTGGATTGGTCCAACAACCACTACCAGAGAGGACACCTGGTACCTGGATTGGTCCAACAACCACTACCAGAGAGGACACCTGGTACCTGGACTGGTCCAACAACCACTACTACAGAGGACACCTGGTACCTGGACTGGTCCAACAACCACTACTAGAGAGGACACCTGGGTACCTGGATTGGTCCAGACCCCAGAACATTAACTTTGGATTGTCTGCTCACTACTAAGATGTAGGACCCAACAGGAAGCAGGTTTTGCATCTTAATTGCTCTATTATGGTTAATTGAATAGAAGGACAAAACCATTCTGTCTTGGGCTAACCTTCATAGTCCTGGGTTGTGCTAAACTATCCTGAGCTATCCTGCCATGTCCTGTAATCTACTGGACTATCCTGAGCTATCCTGCCTAATCCTGGGCTACACTGCCTAGTCCTGGCATGTGCCAGACTATCCTGGACTATCCTTCCTAGTCCTTGGTTGTGCTGCTATCCTGCCTAGTCCTGTGATGTGCTGGACTATCCTGAGCTATTCTGCCTAATTCTGGGTAGTTCTGGACTATCCTGGGCTACTCTGCCTAGTCCTGGGATGTACTGGACTATCCTACCTAGTCCTTGGTTGTGCTGCTATCTTGCCTAGTCCTGTGATGTACTAGATTATCCTGAGCTATCCTGCCTAATTGTGGGTTGTTTTGGACTATCCTGGGCTACCCTGCCTAGTCTTGGGATGCACCAGACTATCTTGGGCTATCCTGCCTAGTGCTGGGATATGCTGGGCTATCCTTTGCCAGCCTTCCTAATACTGGGTTGTGCTGAACTATCCTGGGTTATCCTGCCTAGTCATGAATTGTGCTGGACTATCCTGGGCTAGCCTGCATAATCCTGGGTTACGCTGGACTTTTCTAGGCTATCCTGCCTAATCCTGGGTTGTGGTGGACTATTCTGGGCTATCTTGCCCAGTCATGCAATGTGCTGGACTATCCTACCTAGTGCTGGGAAATGCTAGACTATCTAGGGCTATCCCACCTAATTCTGGGTTGTGCTGGACTATGCTGGGCTATCTTGCATAGTCCTGGGTTGTGCTGGACTATTCTGGGCTGTCTTGCCTAGTCCTGAGTTGTGCTGAACTACTCTGGGCTGTCCTGTAAAGTCCTACATTGTGGTAGGCTATCCTGGGATATCCTGTATAATTCTGGGTTGTACTGGGCTGTTCTGGGCATTTCTGTCTATCTCTGGGTTGTGCTGAACTATCCTGCCTTGTCCTGGGTTGTACTAGACTATCCTGGGCTATTCTGCCCAGTCCTGGATTGTACTGGACTGTCCTGGACTATCCTGCGTAGTCCTGGGTTGTGCTGTCTACCATACCTAGTTCTGGGTTGTACTGGACCATTCTGGGCATTTCTGCCTCATCTTGGGTTGCACCCGACTATCCTTGCCTACCCTGCCTAGTCCAGAGACGTGCTGGGCTGTCCTGCTTAGTCCTAGTGATGTGATGGACTATCCTGGGTTATCCTGCCTAGTTCTGGATTGTGCCAAACTATCCTGGGCTATACTATCTAGTCCTGGGTTGTGCTGAACTATCCAGGGATATCCTGTCTAGTCATAGGTTCTGCTGGGCAATCCTGGGCACTCCTGTCTAGTCCTAGGTTCTGCTGGATAATCCTGGGCTATCTTGCCTAATCCTGAATTGTGTTGTGCCAGATTGAGTCATCCTGCCATGTCCTGGGTTGTGCTTCAATATTCTGGACTATCCTGACTAATTCTGGATAGTGTCGGACTATTGTGTGCCATGTCATGGATTGTGCTGTGCTATCCTGGTCTGTCCTGCCAAATTCTGGGAAGTGTTGGACTATTGTGGGTTATCCTGTCAAGTTCTGGGTTGTGCTGGACTATCCTGGGCTAGCCAGACAGGTCTTGGGATGTGTAGGACTACCATGGGCTATCCTGCCTTGTCCTGGGTTGCACTGGACTATCCTACATAGAAACATAGAAGTTGACGGCAGATAAGGACTGCAAGGCCCATCCAGTCTGCCCATTTTTTCTACCTTATGAATGTGCCATAGGCCTTTACTCTGTCAATGGCCTATCTATTCATACTCATCTGTATTGCTCCCTTATGCCTATCCCATGCCTGTTTGAAGCCCTGCACTGTATTCATACCCACCACTTCCTGAGGTAGGCCATTCCATTCATCCACCACCCTTTCTGTGAAAAATAACTTCCTCACATTAGCCCTTAATCAGCCTCCCTCTAATCTCATGTTGTGTCCTCTTGTCCTGCTGTTTTTCTTATAGTGAAACATGTTAGACTCTTTCACCTTGTTAATGCCCTTAAGATGTTGGAATGTTTCATTCATATCACCTCTCTCCCTCCTTTCCTCTAGGGTATACATATTGAGCTCTGTTAATCTGCCCTCATAATGTTTTCTGATACAGTCCCTACACCATTTTGGTTGCCCTTCTCTGGACTGTCACCATTTTGTTAATGTCCTTGTGCAGGTGTGGCCTCCAGTACTGCATGTAGTACTCCAGATGGGGCCTAACCAGTGTCTTGTAAAGAGTGATTATTACCTCCTTCTTACGACTTGTGATACCCCTACTAATACATCCCAACATCTCCTTAGCCTTACCTACTGCTTTAGTGGTCTGCTTGGATGAGTTTAGGTAATCTGTGATGATGATGCCCAAGGCTGTTTCTTCCATTGTGACTGCCAGCAACTCCCCTCCCAACCTATAGGTGGTTTCAGGGTTTCTCTTCCATATGTGCATGATCTTGCACTTCTTTGCAATAAACCCCAGTTGCCACTATTCTGACCATTTTGCCAGTTTATCCATATCTCTTCTCATTCTGCCCACCCCATCAGGTTCATCTACTCTGTTACAGATCTTGGTGTCATCTGGAAACAGACAAACCTTACCCTCCAGTCCATCTGCAGTGTCACTAATGAAGACATTGAAGAGGACTGGCCCCAGGATTGATCCCTGAGGTACTCCACTTGTGACTTGCATCTCTTCTGACTGTATACCATTTACCACCACTCTCTGTGTTCTGCCCACCAACCAGTTTGCCACCCAGTTGACCAACTTCTGACCCATCCTGAGCCTACCCAGCTTATTAATCAATCTTCTATGTGGAACAGTATTGAAAGCTTTGCTGAAGTCAAGGTAGGCAACATCAACTGCACCCACTTGGTCCACCAATCTGGTTACCCAGTCTAAGAAATCTATGAGATTAGTTTGACAGGACTTTCCTGTTGTAAACCCATGCTGCCTTGGATCCTGTGCTCCTATGGATTCCTGGTGTTGCACTATCCTTTCCTTAAGGAATGCCCCCATAATCTTGCCCACTACTAAGGTAACACTGACTGGTCTGTAGTTCCTTTCCTCCTCCCTGCTACCACTCTTGTGGAACGGGATCACGTGAGCCTTTCTCCGGTCTTCTAGGACATCTCCGGTGCTCAGAGGCTCACTAAACAGTTCTGATAATGGCTCTGCTAGTTCCGCCCCTAGCTCCTTTAGTACCCTGGGATGTATGCCATCAGGTCCTATTGCCTTGTCCACCCTGAGCTTAGCAAGCTCTTATAGGATCCTTTATTTTGTAAAGAGACTTGTGCGCACCTCCCTCCCCCTGTGTCCATGGTGCTGAGCTGTGGGCCTGCCCTACCTTCTCCTCAGTAAAGACTGAGCAGAAGTATCTATTTAGGATAGATACATTTCCTTGGTCCTCCTCCACCAAATTGAACTAGACCATGTGATGGTCACTGGCCCCCAGTTGACCTTCCACCTGGAGATCTGTGATCCTTTCCCCATTAGTCAGTACTAGATCTAGGATAGCTCTGTCTCTTGTGGGTTGTTGTACCAGTTGTTTGAGGCCCTCCCCCTGCATGGAATCCACTATGTGTCTAGTTCTGGTGGATGTTCCTGCTGGTATTGATCAATCTGTATCTGGCATGGGCATTTTTGCCTAGTCCAGGATTGCACTAGACTATCCTTGCCTACATTGTCTAGTTCTGAGATGTACTCGACTATCCTGCCCTATCTTGTCTAGTCCTAGAGATGTTCTGGACTATCCTGGCCTATCCTGCCTAGTCCTAGGGATGTGCTGAACTATCCTGGGCTAGCCTGCCTGATCCTGGATTCTGCTGGACTATCCTTGGCTAACCCACCTAGGCCTGGGTTGTGCTGTCATGTCCTGCCAAGTCCTGGGTTATGCAGGGCTCTTCTGGGCATTCCTGTTTAGTCCATGGTTATGCTGGACTATCCTGGAATAGCCTGCATAGTCATGATCGGTGCTGGGCTATCCTGTGCATTCCTGGCTGGCCCTGTGTTGTGCTTAACTATCCTTGGCTATCCTGCTTTTTCCTGGAATGTACTGGACTATCCTGAGCTATACTGCATAGTCCTTGGTTGTGCTGGCCTATCTTAGCTAGTTTTGGGTTGCACTGGCCTGTCCTACTTGGTCCAGGCTGGCCTTTTCTACATAGTTCTGGGTTGTAATGGCCTATTCTACCTTGTTCTGGGATGTGCTGGACTATCCTGGGCTATCCTGCCTGTTCCTGGGTTGTGCTGGCATATCCTACCTAGTCCTGGTTTGCATTGAACTATCTTTGGCTATCCTGCCCAGTCCTGGGTTGTATTGAACTATCCTGGGCTAGCCTTCCAAATCCTAGGTTGTGTTAAACAATTCTGGGTTATTCTGCCAAGTCCAGGCTTGTGTTGGATGGTTCCACCATGTCAGTTCGACATTAATATTGTCTACTGACATCACAGTGACAACATAATGCCAATTGCGACCACCTTACTCAGCAATTGTGCTGCCCGACTGCCATCATGGCAAAGCAAGGGGGCACATCCCAGTTGTTTGTGGGGGGCTTCGCCCACCACCCCCCCAAAAAAAAATTATATAATCATCTCCAGGTCAGGGATGTAGGGAGGAAACAGCGCAACACCCCTGGAGTGGCAAGATGGCGGGCGCTGCAAAATCCCAATTGATGGAATGACTGTCGATCAAGTGCCCACATTGCCATCAATGTAGGGGTTTCGCTGCACTCATGGCACACCATGTTGAACTATCCTGGGTTATACTGTCTAGTCCTGGGTTGTACTGGACTATCCTGGGTTATCCTGCCAAGTCTTGAGTTGTACTGGTCTATCCTGTGCTACTCTGCCAAGTCCTGCATTGTGCTGGTCTATTCTACCTAGTCCTATGTTGTGCTGTCCTATCCTACCTAGTCCTGGGTTGTGCTGGGCTATCCTACCTAGTCCTGGGCTGTGCTGGGCTATCCTACCTAGTCCTGGGTTGTGCTGGGCTATCCTACCTAGTCCTGGGTTGTGCTGGGCTATCCTACCTAGTCCTGGGTTGTCCTGCCAAGTCTTGAGTTGTATTGGTCTATCCTGTGCTACTCTGCCTAGTCCTGCATTGTGCTGGCCTATTCTACCTAGTCCTATGTTGTGCTGGCCTATCCTACCTAGTCCTATGTGGTGCTGGCCTATCCTACCTAGTCCTGGGTTGTGCTGGGCCATCCTACCTAGTTCTGGGATGTGCTGGACTATCCTGCGCTCTCGTGCCTATTGCTGGAGTGTGCTGGTCTATCTTCAGCTATCTTGGCTAGTCCTGGGTTGTGCAGGACTGTCTACTGGAATATTCTACCCAGTCCTGGGTTGTGCTTGACTATCCTACCTAGTGTTGGTTTGCACTGGACTATCCTGGGCTACCCTGCGTAGTCCTGGGTTGTGCTGGCCTATGCTACCTAGTCCTACATTGTGTTGGCCTATCCTACCTAGTTCTGGTTGTATTGGACTATTCTGGGTTACCCTGCTTAGTCCTAGGTTGTGCTGGCCTATCATCCCTTTTTCTGAATTGTATTGGCTTATTATACCTAGTCCTGGGTTTGTTGGCCTATCCTTGGGTTGTGCTGGCCTGTCCTACCTAGTCCTATGTTGTGCTGGCCTGTCCTACCTAGTCCTGGATTGTGATGGCCTATCCTACCTAGCTCTGGGTTTGCTGGACTATACTGGGCTATCCTGCCCATTCCTGGGATGTGCAAAACTATCATGGGTTAGCCTGCCTAGTTTTTGGTTGTGTTGGACTATCCTGGTTTATCCTGCCCAGTCCTGGGATGTGCTGGACTGTCCTGGGCTAACCTGCCTAGTCCTGGTTTGTGTTGGACTGTTTTAATCCATATTGCCTTGTCCTGGATTGTGCTAGATTATCCTGGGCTAGCCTACCTAGTCCTGAGTTGTGTTGAACTGTCCTGGGCTATTCCGCCTAATCCTGGGTTGTGTTTGACTATCCTGGGTTATCCTGTCTGTTACTGAATTGTGCTGAACTATCCTGGGCTAGACTACCTAATCTTGGGTTGGGTTAGACTATCTTTTCTTATCCTATCTAGTCCTGAGATGTGCTGGGATAGGGTTGTGCTGGACTGTCTTGGGATATCCTCCTTTGTGCTAAAATGTGCTGTACCATCCTAGATATCCTGCCTAGTTCTGGGTTGTGCTGAAGTAGCCTTGCCTACCCTGCCTATTCTGAGATGTGTTGGGTTATCCTTCCTAGTAACAGGATGTGCTGGGCTATCCTAGGCAAACCTTCCTAGTCCTGGGTTGTGCTGAAATATCCTGGGATAGCCTGCCTTGTTCTGGGTTGCACTGGACTATCTTGAGGTATCCAGGGTAAATAACCTTAGAGCAAACCTTTTCTGAGTCAGGTGGTTCTAACGGCCCTGATACTAGAGCAGTTCAGATGTGAGCTATTACATACCATCAGACAACTGTACAGTAATTCAGCTAATGCTAATATTACCAGAACTAGGGATATGGGCAGGGATCCTAGTTCCTTACTACAAGTCAGCTCTGATTTCTGCCACAGAGCTCTTAGGCTTCTGTGGCAACATTTGCTCATTACAGCGGCATAAAATATTCATTTCTGTGGCAAAGTGCTGTCCTGCCATTGGCTAAAATATAATGTAATATCATGAATGACAGCACATAGAGCAGCTTCAGGGTAAACTAGAAGGGGAAGGAAGTCAGGCACTATGGAAAAAATGTATAGTTGGATAAAAATCACCAAGAGTAATGAATTGCATTGCACTATATATACTCTGTGGCACTATATATATATATTAGAGGCAAAAAACTCTGTTTAATGCATCAGTTAGGGTTGTTCCACAGCGACAAAAAGTGAGGGAAATTCAGTGTTGAGGTTGAAAACCCCTTGGGCCTAGCCCACCCCAACTGGCATCGGTGCGCATTGGTCATCAGCCTCAACTCTCACCCCATCACATGTGAAAGAAGCAGAGGTATAGCAGAATGGGGTGAGAGTTAGGACTGATGACCCCAACGCAACCCGGCTGCCGGTTGGGGGTGGGCTGGGGGTCCAAGGGGGTTTTCAACCCTAACATCCGTGATTTCTCACTTTGTCACTGTGGGAACAACCCTAACTGATGCATTAAATGGAGTTTTTTGTTCTAAAATATATATATATATATATATATATATATATATATATATATATACATACTTAGATGTAAGTATCATGGTTGTATAATCACATAGACAAGTTATAGTTGTCCATTTTTAATAGACAGTCAAAGGCCTCTCACAGCTCTGCAAAGGGTACTGTGAGAGGCCTTCGGCACCATGCAATTCTGCTTAAAGTTAGACCAGCATAACATTCTGTGGTGATTTGTATATAAACCCATGATGCTTTGCATTCTGGGGGCATGTGTGATTTTGTATTTTCTTGAAACTTGGCTTCCCAGCCAAATGCCCTTTGGGGTAACCCTTGCCTCAGTGTTTGCGCACAGAGGTTCTTTGTCTTTTATATATATATATATATATATATATATATTCTGTGGCACGATGCAAGCTGTGATTTCAGTTCTTCGGTTACAGAAACACATAATTGGGCCTTGGATACTGGTGCTGGTGAGCAGTTCTATTGCCATTTATTCTGGGAATTTCTGCCCCAGTGTGCACTCAGTGGCACAGCTGGCTAGCACAATCAGAACAATATTCCAGGCGACCTCGGTTCAAGTCCCAGCTGAGGCACTTACTTCTTTCTCACCTCTGTTTGTTTTCTACTATTTTTATTAACTGTAGCTGAAACTAGCCTTTTGGAATAAAACAGTTTTCATTGCACTGCTGCTTTAAGCAGCTCCAACAAATGACATGCACATGTACAGCAGAAGCAGGAACGCATTTGGTTAATAACCATTAACTGATGTTTAGTCATTCTGACCTAATTGCTTTTCCTGTGTCTTGAGCTCAGAGGGCCACAGTAACAGCTGCAGCAATTCATTCTGTAGGAGCTGTGCAGCCCTGCACATGGACATGTTATAATATTATAACCGTGACGAATCGTAGCTAAGACCCCAGTGGGCTACTGACTTTGCCATTGTCTCCTCTTGTAATATGAGCAGAGGGTTCACCTCTCAGCTTTATCTGCATTAAACATTGTCATAGAGGAGGGGAGAAAAAATTATGCTCTTCATATTTCACTGACAAAAGCAGTCTTGTTTCACAAATAAGCAGATTTTAACAATATCTGCATTCTCAGGTACTTTGAATTGCAAACACAGCACAGTCCTTTCATAGCTGAGTTTGAGTGGGTACCTCACATGGAGTGAAGGTCAATGGGATACTTTCTGATAAGTAGAGACCCAAAGGGACAAAGATGGACTCCTACAGGGAAACAGTGGTGCTCTGTACCACAAGACTTAGTTACTCTTCCTGGAAAAAATGGACTGGGTGTCCTGTGATAGAGTTTTCCCTGTCTGGAAATAGTAGTTGGAGCTACTCTGGGAGAAACTGCATTGTTTGGGTGACAAAAGATCCAAGACCTGACCCCTCAAAAGCCAGAGATAAGCTACAGACTTTTTTGAATCCTCTGCTTTAGAAGGACTATTTTCAATGGTGGCATTCAGCAAAGTTTACAGGGGCTTATATCAAAACATATGGGGCTCAATTCCCTTAGGCCCCACTGACCAAATGTTGCACCTTTTTTCTAAGGGAGTGCAACTGTGACTCCCTTTTAACAGAACCAAGCTGTTTCCTATCAGGGGAAAGCATCCCATGGTGTGGCTCTCCATTCCTATCAGGGGAAGGACCCCTATTTTGGGCATCCCATGGTGAGGCTCTCCATTCATATAGGGAAAGGATCCCCAGTTTGGGGCATCCCATGAGATGTGGCTCCCCATTCCTATTAGGGAAAGAATCCCCATTTTGGGCATCCCATAAGAAGTGACTTCCCATTCTTGTTAGGGAAAGGATCCTCATTTTGGACTGCCCATGAGATGTGACTCCCCATTATAGACTACATACACATTTATTTGGTTTTGCTATTTTATTTAGTTAGTTTTTGTTAACCGGGTAAGTGCACTAGACATGCAATGCCTATTTTAAGTTACCCACGCTAGCTAAAATACTTGACAGGGTGCACAGTATTGGGCTGTTCCAGACCACCCAGGGCATAATGAGGCCTGGCAAGAAAGGTGAAGGGCCTTATTGTCCCTGGAAGGTCTGGTTTAGCCCATGCCACACACCCTGGAGGGTATTATTGTGATTAGAAAATGGGATTTGGGCAGCATTTTAAAAATAAAAAAAATAATGTAAATAGTTAAAATTAATAAAGAACATTTTCTGTAATGTAGTCCCTCTGCTGCTCCCATTGGCAGTAGAGGGCACTGTTGCATTTTGTGTTGTGCCACTGTTTTTAGTGTCCTGTCTTCTTCCCCCCGCCCATGCAGTTTGTCTCCCACTTGATTCCTTCTTTTCATAGCCTCCTGTTTGTTTATTATGCATTCACATTGAGAGTGGCTGAAGCTGAGCGTGAATGAGATGAACGTTACTTACTAGTCTGTGGATGAGATGAGCGACAGTTTTGCCATTGCAGCTCCCACAGATGGAGACATGCTTGTGGCACTACGGAAAGCAGGCAGGTGGCCAGAGGTGTGGGATGCGAGTAGCACTCAGAGAAAAGCACACTTCATGCTAGCACTAAAAGATATAAACATGCTTTTTGTGTGTCGAGGAGGCAGTAATAGAAAGTGTCAGTTTGTGACACTTTATGCAGCACGTGTATGTGGTTAGGTCTGTCACTTGCTAAGCAAGGAAACAAGATAGAGTCTATTTTACTTTAAAAATGTTTTGGGGGCAGTAATTTTATTTAGCACACAGGCAGATTGGCATGGGACATGTTTTTACCTGGTCTCTGTTGACACATAAATGCACCCCTAGATGGGGTGCTCAGCCAATCAGAGTCTGGGATTTTTCTTCCCCATTTTCTAATTGATATTAAGACACCCCTTGTGGTGTGTTGGCATCCTGAAGGAGGGGAGCACCAGTAAGTTGTAAAAATAAACCCAGACTCCATGCAAAATGAGGGCAACATTAAAGCTAAATCAACTGTCCACTACGGCGTGTGTGCAGCATGTTTGCAAATTGGTTTATATGAATTCTTCCCAGTGACAGTGTTTTGTATGCAATAAGACACGCCAGGGTGTGTAAATATGCGTTCATAATTGCACGGCTTGAGGGTGTTGTTCGGCACGAGGCGCTTGTGCCGAGTGCCGTTAAACACCCGAGAGCTAAGTGCAATTATGAACGCATATTTACACATCCCTGAAGTGTCTTATGGCACTTATAACACAGTAAGAAAAAAACGAGTCATTCTGGTCAACAAACAAGTTGAAAACAACAAATTTAGAGCTGAAAAGAAGCAGAACGGAGCCACTGCAATTAGGTAGGGACTTATTGAAGAGTACAACTGAGCCCTTGCACTGTGCAACAGAGGCAATAAAAGTGGAAGATAACATCACTAGTGAAGGTACAGTTCTGCGCAGTTGTGCTGCTCTTCGGATGCTGGATTTCATTGTCAGGCGTGATCTCTGCTATTTCTGCAGTGGCGCTCACAGCGGGAGGGTTTGCTAAGTTGCCGACTAGAGCTGCTAACTGTGAATAGACAAAGTATTCAGTCATTTCCTACATTTTCTTTCCAGCGTTAACAGCTACTGACAGGTTCGGAAGTAGAGTGCAGTGTATGGATTTTCTGCTGTTGCTTTTGCTTAGGCTTTTGGCTATGAAAGAAGCACCGGAGTGTAATTATGCTTTCATAATTATACTCTTGTACTTCTCTCACAGCCAATCAAATTGCTCAGTTTTTTTTCACTGTGTTATAAAGAAATGTATCTCTCTACTCTCAGTACCTAAACATGTTCATCTTTGGAATTTATATCTGTGTCTCAAAACCTCCCTAAGGAAAACCGTAGAGTGGAACCCAAATACACCAGTGAACTTTGCTGAGCAGTCTTATGGTGAGTCATTACATGGTGGGGTAACATAGAAATACAGAAAGTGACGGCAGAAGGGGACCATGCGGCCATCTAGTCTGCCCACAAGCCAACCACTTCCCTTAACTGCTTTACAGGGTAAGAAAGAGAGACAGCCCATTTAGAATGGTGCTCCCTGCTAGGGTCCATCTTAATCTTCCAGATTCCCTGACTATTAAAGCAGTTCCTTATAGTTCAGCACCTCTTGGGCAGCAGGAACATTATCTCGCTTTATTGTGCTGATCTATTACAGCAACAGCATTTCTGGAGGCAGCAGGGACTGAGCACTCAGAATTAATATTTACTGCCACCATTCACAACTTCAGAGCAATAAACAAGTGTGTCCCAGGTACCAGACTTAGGAAAGACCATGTCCTCATCTTCACATACTCTCACTTGGCAAATCATTGCTTCAGAGTGTAACCCCCCTTGTTACCCGGGGTTACTAGAATCCCAGTAAGACCTAGTGGTAGGCAGGGAAGGCAGCTTGTGAAACTCCAGTTAAATGGGTTTCACACTGTCTCACTCTGTTCTCAGTCACAGCTGAGACTGAGAGATGACATCACCATAGAACTGTCGCAGCTGCATAAGCCACATTGGAATCTGCAGCACAGGGAGTGAGTTAGAACTTTGGGAGTTTTCAAAGTCAGTCTTCTGTTTACTTCCTAGTGAGAAGGAAGTGTTTTCTGTTTACCTCCTTGGGAGAAAGTTAGAGTCCAGTTTTAAGTGGTGGAGACCGCTGTCCAGGTCTCAGTGCCCCCCTCCCTCCGGGCCGGGGGGGAGCAAAGTCCCCTGTGGATTCCAGGGACAATCCCCTAATTTCCACTACAGAAGAAAGCTGCCTTTTTACCATTTCTGTTCTGGTTGGATAACAGTGAAAGAAGTGGTACTTCGCCTGTGGGGCACCTGCAATGAAAGGGTGAGTGTTTTGCTCTATTTGAGAGGGCAAACAATATGTTTCTTCAGTTTGGAAAATATGAAGAAAGCTGGGATGTGAACTACTATTTGGGAGGCCTATTGTACTAGGACAAACAAATGGAGTAGTTTAAAGTTTAAAGTCTGACAGGATTTCAAGTACTGTTGTAGAGGGGGTGCTTCAGGTCATCCACCTTTAATCTACATTTCAAAGTTTAAGTTTCTGTTTGTCCAGAGAAATAGCCTGGTATGGGCTGTGGGAGCTGGAGGTAGGAACACCCCCCATCTTTAGTAACCAGGTCCACCTCTACGGATTTCTACTGTGATTGCTACTTGCCTCATGCGCCTGGCCAGTGATGAGGTAGGTACCCAGACGTGGGTCTCAAATTGGAAAATCTCTCTAAGAGTCGCAGACTCTAAGTGGTGTGGGGAGCCACAGTTTGGGAAAATATACTCCTTGTTTGATGGGAGTCCAAAGGAAGTAAGAAAACAAATCTCTCTAAGAGTCGCAGACTCTATGTGGTGTGGGCAGCCACAGTTTGGGAAATCATACTCCTTGTTTGATGGGAGTCTCAACAAGTAAATTGGGTCCATCCTTTAAATGGACCGTTAGTCAAGTGGCCGGCAGGGGAGCCGGGCCAGTCGGGCTGTGTATCCAAAGCGCATGCAAGTCCGGGCTGAGTGCCTGGTGGGTCCAGAGCCAGACAACAGTAGAAATGGGTTCATTCTTCAAGTGGACCGCCTTGTAGTCTCTGATCTGCATATACAGTGAACGTAGCCCTTTGGGGGTCCATCTATGCTTTGTTATGTTCAGCTAGTTTATGAATAAAAGCCACACTGAAAAATCCCAATCCTGATTCTGGACATTACAGTTATTGCTTCCTGTAGTTGGAATTACTTGGGTGCCCCTGTGCAGAGTAGCCAAACCTAGGTCCCTTGTGCCAGGTAACCTCATCCTCCCTGAACCCAGGTCCCCACCAGGTATTGCTGCCAACGCCAACAGCATGCCACCTGCCGTTTTAGTAAAAAGGCAGGGGTGAAGGGTTACAAGAGCAACAGACAAGCATGTCTAAGGTAGTGGCCTTGGAAAGGCCATGTCCTCACCCTCACATACAGTACTCTCAACTGGCAATTATTTACTTTACAGTAGGAGATAAGTGTGTTCCATATTCCAGGTACTAAAGGCAGTAGTGAGACGTGAGAGGTGATGAAACAAGATTTGAGAGATGATAGGAGAACAGTAATCTAGAAGAGGTAGGAGCTTGCCCTGCCCAATAGCTAACTGCTTGTCAGGGGTCATGAGATGCTTCAAGTGGTAGCAGACACCCAGCTGCTAGTTGATACATTTCACAACTAGCCCAATATGATTTTTGAAGGTAAGGGAGGCATCATGGGTGACCCCCAGATATGTGAAGGTGGTGACATGTTCAAGGGAAGATCAGTCTGGGGGCAGGATGCAGATGCAGTTGGTTTGCCCAGTGAAGCATTTAGTGAGCCTGGGCTTGGACCCCAACAGCATGGTCTTGTTTTTTTAGCATTGACAAGTTGTCTGTTTGATGTGAATAAAAGGTTTTATGACCTGATGTTATGATTAAGACAGACTGATTTTTTAAATTCTATCCAAAAGGTGATTTTGCAGAGCCACTGTAGAATCAAGTTTTGTTGGAGATTTTAAAAATAACACCTATCATGTTCAGGAGGTGGGGTAACACAAGTGATATGTTGAAAACTGGCCACCAAAATCTACAACACTAAAGTTATGAGTCAGTTCTGGAATGCTTCAACATTTCCTTATAACGTAGCTGTTTTTTCACATTTTTACCCCAAATTTTCAAAATAATTTTTTAGGGCCACTCCTGAGCATGACAGGAGTTATTAATAAAACAATGGCCAAAACGTTGTGTTGTGCCACAAGCGTGAAAACACATTTTGGGTAGAGTTTGAGAAATGACAACTGTCACATTCATGAGGTGGTGTGAAAAAAACAGCTATGTTGAAAAGTTGGGGTCAAAATATTGAAAATTACCAAAGTTACAAGCGTGCATTGATAAATTGCAATGTAGGCTCATAACTTTGTTGTTTTCTCGTATATTTACCCCACATGTTCAACACAGCCTTCTTATGACCCCACATAGCCTTCTTATGAGCCCACCTCATGAACAAGGGTAGAGAAAATGTACAAATCCTACCAAAAGATGAATTCATATTGCAAGTATGAAAAATTTTGGCCAGGGTTTGAAAAATGAGAGCTGTCACATTCATGAGATGCTGTGACAAAAATGATTATATTGAAAACTTGGGGTCAAAATATTGAAAATTACTGAACTTATGAGCTTACATTCATAAATTTCAACATAGGCTCATAACTGTGTTGATTTTTAATATTTGTACCCCACATTTTCAACATAGCTTTCTTATGACCCCACCTCATGAACAAGGGTGGAGAAAATATTCAACTCTGTGACCATGATTTGCTTAATTTCACCAGCATTGTTTATGAGGTGGGGTCCCAAAAAGGCATGTTTAAAATTTGGGGCAAAAATATTCCAAAATGTCCAAGTTATGATGGCAAGTTCAAAACCTATTGGAATGCATTGACCCACACACCTGATTTCCTCAGTTTGTGGTCCGACATTGAAGAGTGAAGATGTGTCTGTGGTCCAGAGATGATTACAACATTGGACCCCTGGTAGGGCTTGGGGATTGGGTGGTGGGTGCTGAGTGGGAGGGTCAGGTGGGTGGGCTGTAATGGCAGCAGCAACAGACATCGCTGGATGTTTTTCTTTTTTACAAGGTGTATTTAAAAAATATGAGGGACAGTTTTCTTTTATTTCAGGTGCTGACCCTGGGGATGGGGCACCCCCAGTGTCAGTGTTATCTTTGGCATCAGTGGGGGGTGGGATCCCTGGTGTTGCAGAATCAAAAAGGTAGGTTGGGGGTAGCATCCAGCATGGGGGGGGATTGGGCACTCCTATGTCGAAATGTTAACATGCATGGGTTTATTTCATGTTTGACAGCACCGGGGTTGGCTTCCCAGTGTTGTACAATGAAAATAGATGGGGTGGGAGGGTTGTAGCTGGCACAGGGTATTATGTGGGGTAAAGGGGATCACAGCAGCAGACTGATCATGACAGGTCAGCTGTGCTTGCTGGGAGGCATTATGTAGGTTAAAGGAAAGAGCTGCCTATGACTGAGTCAGTTCTCTTCTTTGAAGAACACAAGGTTTCTACCCAGCGAGCCAGAACAGTGTCATGATCAGCCTGGCTGATGATTGGTGTGACACAGATGAGTCCCTTGCAGACTGCGATGCATTGGATTGACAATGTCACGCCTCTCAAAAACCACTCTCATAATAAAATGTTCACTGTGTGCATGGTGAACAAAAAAAAGAAAACAGCCTTGTATATCAAAAACAACAATATGTGTGGGCAGTTAAGTCTGAAACTGCTGTGGCCGACTGCGCACAGTGTAAGGATCATTCTTCCATCCTTTTGTTTTTATATTTTTATTAAATGATTACTGAGTTGTGAGTCACGAAATCAGTGACTAATTTCAATACACAACTCAAGTTTTGTCATTCTCATGCCTGGTTACATGACTCTTAATCAGTCACGTAAACAGAAATAATGCTTGTTAAGATTACTGTCCCACCAAATTGACAAAAGAATGACCAGCAGAGGTTACACAATCCTGCCACTGACAAAATTATCACTGGCAGATGTCCAGTCCTACCACCAATAACCCCCAACCCTGCTCTTTTACACATTACCTGTGGCAGATTACTCATCCCACCATTAATAACTCCAGTTCTGCTGTTTTAAAATTACCAGGGGTGGGTGTCCAATCCTGTCACCGATAACCTCCAACCCTGCATTTTATAAATTACCAGTGGAAGGTGCTCAGTCCCACCACTGATAACCCTCAATGCACCATTTTATAAATTACCAGTCATGGGGGCCCAGTCTCACCACTGATAACCTCCAGCCCTGCATTTTATAAATTTCCAGTGGTGGGGGCCAAATCCCACCACCAATAACACCCAACCCTGCTGTTATATAAACTACCAGTGATAGAGGTACCCAATACAGCCACAGACAACCCCCACCCTTTATTTTATAAATTACCAGTGGTGGGGCCAACTCATGCCACCAATAACCCCAACCCTGCATTTTATAAATTACCAGTGGTGGGGCCAACTCCTGCCACCAATAACCCCAACCCTTCTGTTTTATAAATTACCAGCAGTAGGTGTCCAATCCCTCCACCAATAACCCCAACCCTGCATATTATAAATTACCAGAAGTGGGGGCCCAATCCAGCCACCAATAACCCCCAACTATGCATTTTATACATTACCAGTGGTGGGTGCCCAATTTCACAACCCATAACCTCCAACCCTACATTTTATAAATTAGCAGTGGCAGGGGCCACATTCCACCACTGATAACACCCAACCCTGCATATAAATTACCAATGGAGGGCACCCAGTCCAGCCTCAGATAATTCCCAGCTCTACATTTTATGAATCACCAGAGGCAGAGGCAGCAGCCAAATCCTGAAATCAATAACCACTAACCCTGCATTTTATAAATTACCAGTGCCAGGGGCCAAATCCCACCACCAAAAATCCCCAACCAGGCTGTTTTATAAATTACCAGCAGTGGGTGTCAAATTCCACCATGTAAATAACCCCCAGCTCTGCTGTTCCATACATTATCAGCAGCTTGAGCCCAATCCAGCCACTGATAACCCCCAACCCTGAATTTTATAAATTACCACAGATGGGTTCCAAATACCACCACCAATAAACTCCAACCCTGCATTTTATAAATTACCAGTGGTAGATGCCCAGTCCCACTATTGATAACCCCCAACCCTGCATTTTATAAATTACTAGTGGTGGGGGCCAAATCCTGCCACCAATAACCCCTAAGCCTGCATTTTATAAAGTACCAGTGGCAGGGCCATATCCCACCACTGATAACCTCCAACCCTGAATTTTATCAATTACCAGTGGCTGGTGCTTAGTCCCACCAATGATAAAACCCAACCCTGCATTTTATAATTACCAGACTTTAGCAAGGCATTTGACACAGTCCCACACAAAAGATTATTAGTCAAATTAACCAGCCTGGGAGTGGGTCCCAGGGTGGTAGCCTGGGTAAAACATTGGCTGGACAACAGGACACAGAAGGTAATTGTAAATGGAGTCCACTCTGAAGAAAGGGTGGTTACTAGTGGGCTACCGCAGGGTTCAGTATTGGGTCCAGTCCTTTTTAATGTCTTCATCAGTGGCATTGCAGAGGGACTGGAAGGAAAAGTATGCCTTTTGCAGATGACACAAAGATCTGCAACAGGGTTGATACACAAGGAGGCGTGGAAAGGATGAAAAGGGACTTGCAAGGTTGGAGGAATGGTCTGACGATGGCAGCTAGGATTCAATGCAAAAAGTGAAAATAATGCACCTGGGAAACAAGAACCCAGGGAAGAATACACAATGGGTGGGAGGTAGTAACAACAACAAAACAGGAAAGGGACCTGGGGTAATCATATCAGATGACCTTAAGGTTAGCAAGCAATGTGAGAAGGCAGTAGGGAGGGCCGGGGGTATACTGGGATGTATAGGGAGAGGCATCAGCAGCAGAAAACAGGAAGTTGTTATCCCTCTGTACAGACAGTTGGTGAGACCCCATCTGGAATACTGTGTCCAGTTCTGGAGACCCCATCTCCGCAAGGACATAGACAGGATAGAGGCAGTCCAGAGGAGGGCAACTAAAATGGTGCAGGGTCTGCAAGAGAAGCCGTATGAGGAGAGACTAAAGGAGCTTAATAATAAACCCTGAGGACAGAAGGAGAGGAGGGACATGATAGAAACTTTCAAGTACCTCAAGGGAATCAACAAAGTCCAAGAGGGTAGCATCTTTCAGAAAAGAGACTTGCAAGAACAAGGGACACAATTTAAAGATAGAAGGAGGGCGGTTCTAGGGGCAATGTGAGGAAGTATTATTTCACAGAGAGGTGGTGGATGCATGGAACAGCCTTCCTGAGGAAGTTGTGGAGTCTAAAACTGTGGGAGAATTCAAGAATGCATGGGACAGACATAAGGCAATTCTTGTGGGGGGCAGGAAGATATAGGCTGTTGGTTAAATAGGATCTGCGGCCTATCCTGTAGGTAGGGAAATGGGCAGACTAGATGGGCCTAGCGGTCCCTATCTGCCGTCAAAGTCTATGTTTCTATGTTGGGGCCAAATCCCACCACCAATAACTCCCAACCCTGCATTTCACACACTACCAGTGGCAGGCTAAATACCACCACCAATAACTCCCAACCTTGTTGTTTTATACATTATCAGTGGTGGGGGCCCAGTCCCACCACTGACAGCTACACACTCTGTATTTTATAAATTACCAGTGGCGGGTACCCAGTGCCATTACTGATAATCCCCAACTTTGCTGTTTTATAAATTGCTAGTGGTGGGTGCTCAGTCTGACCATGGATAACCCCATACCCTGCATTTTATAAATTACCAGAGGCAGGAACCCAATCCTGTTAATGATAACCTCCTACCATACATTTTATAAATGACCACTGGCAGGGGCCAGATCCCACCACTGATAACCCCCAAACCTGCCTTTTATAAATCACCAGTGGCAGGAAGCAGATCCCACCACCAATAACCCCCCACCCTGCTGTTTTACAAATTACCAGTGGTGGGAGCCCAGTCTAACCACTGATAACCTCCAACCCTGCATTTTATAAATTACAAGTTGTGGGAGCCAAATCCCACCACCAAAATTCCCCAACTCTGCATTTTATAAATTATCAGAGGTAGGAGCCAAATCCCACCACCGATAACCCACACACACCTGCATTTTATAAACTACCACTGACTGTCCAAATCCTGCCACTGATAACCTTCAACCATGCATTTTATAAATAAAGCATGGCAGGGGCTGAATCCCACCACTGATAACCCCAACCCATCTGTTTTATACATTACCAGTGATGGGTGTCCAATCCAGCCACTGATAACCCACAAACCCTGCATTTTATGAATTACCAGTGGTGGGTGTCCAATCCCACCACCACTAACCCCAAACCCTGCAGTTTAAAAAGTATCAGTGGCGGGTGCCCAACCTCACCAATAATAACTGTCAGCCCTGCATTTGACAAGTTACCAGTGATGGGGCCAACTCCCACCACTTATAACCTTCAACCCTGCTGTTTTATAAATCCAATCCCTGCACCAATAACCCCTAACCCTGCATTTTATAAATTATGAGTTGTGGGTGCCCAATCCTGCCACAGATAACTCCCCAAATCTGCATTTCATAAATTGCCAGTTCAGGGCCAAATCCCACCATCAATAAACCCCAAACCCTGCATTTCATAAATTACCAGTGGCAGGTGTCCAATTCCATTACAAACAGTGGGGGCCAAATCCCACCATTGATAACCCACTTAACCCTGTATTTCACAAATTATGAGTGGCAAGTGCCAAATTTCACCAATGATAACCGCCAACCCTGCATTTTATGAATTATCAGTGGCTAGTGCCCAATCCCTTCACCAATAACTCCCAACCCTGCACTTTATAAATTATCAGTGGCAAAGTGCCCAATCCCTTCACTAATAACACTAAACCCTGCATTTTATAAATTATCAGTGACAGGTGCCCAATCCCATCACCAATAACCCCCAACCCTGCATTTTATGAATTATCAGTGATGGGTGTCCAGTCGCTTTGCCAATAGCTCCCAACACTACATTTTATGAATTATCAATAACGGGTGCCCAATCCCATCACCAATAACCCTCAACCCTGCATTTTAAAAATTATCAGTGACAGGTCTCCAATCCCATCACCAATAACCCTCAACTCTGCATTTTAAAAATTATCAGTGTTGAGTGTCCAGTCTCGCCACTGATAATCCCTACCCTGCATTTTACAAATTAGCAGTGGTGGGGCCAAATCCCTCCACTGATAACCCTCAGCCGTACTGTTCTACAAATTACCAGCAGTAGGTATCCAATCCCTTCACCAATAAGTCCCAACCCTGCATTTTATACATTACCAATGTTAAAAGAAATGATAAAGCTCCTTGCACTTTTCTGTTGAAAAAGAGCTAACTAAAAGTTTGCGAGTACGAGAAATCTAATGCTAGTGTGACAGGCCATTTTGTTGGTACAACAAGTGTAATGCTGCTGTAACAGACCACTGTGCTGGTACAAGAAGTGTAGTGCTAGTGTGACAGGCCAAAACGCTGGTACAAGAACTGTCAATGACAGTGTGATAGGCTGGTGTGTTGGTACAAAGAGTGTAATGCTAGCGTGACATGCCAATGTGTTGGTACAAGAAGAGTAATGTTACTGTAACAGGCCAGTGTGTTGGTACAAAGAGAGTAATGCTAGTGTGACAGGCCAATGTGTTGGTACAAAAAGAGTAATGTTACTGTAACAGGCCAGTGTGTTGGTACAAAGAGAGTAATGCTAGTGTGACAGACCAATGTGCTGGTACAAGAAGTGTTAATGATAGTGTGACAGGCCTGTGTCTTGGTACAGAGTGTAATGCAAGTGTGACAAGACACTTTGCTGGTACAAGAAGTGTAATGTTACTGTGACTGGCTGGTGTGTTGGTACAAAGAGAGTAATGCTAGCGTGACAGGAAAATGTGTTGGTACAAGAAGTGTAATGCTGCTGTAACAGACCATTGTGCTGGTGCAAGAAGTGTAGTGCTAGTGTAAGAGACCATTGTGCTGGTACAAGAAGTGTATTGCTAGTGTGACAGGCCAGTGTGTTGGTACAAGAAGTATAATGATAGTGTGACAGGCCAGTATGCTGGTATAAGCAGTGTAATGCTAGTGTGACAGGCCGGTGTACTGGTACAAGAAGTATAATGCTAGTGTGACAGGCCAGTGTGCTGGTACAAGAAGTGTAATGCTAGTGTGACAGGCTGGTGTACTGGTACAGGAAGTGCAGTGCTAGTGTGACAGGCTGGTGTGCTGGTACAAGAAGTGTAGTCTAGTGTGACAGGCTGGTGTGCTGGCACAAGAAGTGTAGTGCTAGTGTGACAGGTCAATGTGCTGGTTCAAGAAGTGTAATGCTAGTGTGACAGGCCAATGTGCTGGTTCAAAAAGTGTAATGCTAGTGTGACAGGCCAATGTGCTGGTTCAAAAAGTGTAATGTTAGTGTGACAGGCCAATGTGCTGGTTCAAGAAGTATAATGCTAGTGTGACAGGCCGGTGTGCTGGTACAAGAAGTGTAATGCTAGTGTGACAGGCCAATGTGCTGGTTCAAGAAGTATAATGCTAGTGTGACAGGCCGGTGTGCTGGTACAAGAAGTATAATGCTAGTGTGACAAGCCAATGTGCCAGTTCAAGAAGTGTAATGCCAGTGTGACAGGCCAATGTACCGGTACAAGAAGTATAATGCTAGTGTGACAGGCCGGTGTGCTGGTACAAGAAGTGTAGTGCTAATATGACAGGCCAATGTACTGGTACAAGAAGTATAATGCTAGTGTGACAGGCTGGTGTGCTGGTACAAGAAGTATAATGCTAGTGTGACAGGCCAATGTACTACTGCAAGAAGTATAATGGTAGTGTGACAGGCCGGTCTGCTGATAGAAGAAGTATAATGCTAGTGTGACAGGCCAATGTACTGGTGCAAGAAGTATAATGGTAGTGTGACAGGCCGGTCTGCTGGTAGAAGAAGTATAATGCTAGTGTGACAGGCCAATGTACTGGTGCAAGAAGTATAATGGTAGTGTGACAGGCCGGTCTGCTGGTAGAAGAAGTATAATGCTAGTGTGACAGGCCGGTGTAGTGCTTGTGTGACAGGCCAATGTGCTGGTACAAGAAGTGTAGTGCTAGTGTGACAGGCTGGTGTGCTGATACAAGAAGTGTAATGTTAGTGTGACAGGCTGGTGTGCTGGTAGAAGAAGTATGATGTTAGTGTGACAGACCAATGTACTGGTGCAAGAAGTATAATGCTAGTGTGACAGGCTGGTCTGCTGGTAGAAGAAGTATAATGCTAGTGTGACAGGCCGGTGTGCTGGTACAAGAAGTGTAGTGCTAGTGTGACAGACCGGTGTGCTGGTACAAGAAGTGTAGTGCTAGCGTGACAGGCCGGTGTGCTGGTACAAGAAGTGTAGTGCTAGTGTGACAGACTGGTGTGCAGGTACAAGAAGTGTGGTGCTAGTGTGACAGGTCAATGCGCTGGTACAAGAAGTGTAGTGCTAGTGTGACAGGCCCGTGTGCAGGTACAAGAAGTGTAGTGCTAGTGTGACAGGCTGGTGTGCTGGTTCAACATGTGTAGTGCTTGTGTGACAGGCCAATGTGCTGGTACAAGAAGTGTAGTGCTAGTGTAACAGGCCGGTGTGCTGTTACAAGAAGTGTAGTGCTAGTGTGACAGACTGGTGTGCTGGTACAAGAATTGTAGTGCTTGTGGTGACAGGCCAGTGTGCTGGTACAAGATGTGTAGTGCTAGTGTGGCAGGCCAGTGTGCTGGTACAAGAAGTGTAGTGCTAGTGTGACAGGCCAATGTGCTGGTACAAGAAGTGTAATGCTAGTGTGACAGACTGGTGTGCTGGTACAAGAATTGTAGTGCTTGTGGTGACAGGCCAGTGTGCTGGTACAAGATGTGTAGTGCTAGTGTGGCAGGCCAGTGTGCTGGTACAAGAAATGTAGTGCTAGTGTGACAGGCCGGTGTGCTGGTTCAAGAGGTGTATTAGTTCTCAGAGCTAAGATGCTAAGGTGGCAAGCCATGCTGCTGTTATGAAAAGCTGCAATTGTTGTGCAACAAGCCTCAATACTAGTGACTCAAGCAGTGATGCTGTGCAGGAAGATTAAGAAAAGGTTTCAGGAACTGGAGTTCTGATCAGGCCTTATCCCCAGTCGGTTCTACTGTGCTGATGAAATCTTCCCCAAACTGCCACAACTGCTTAAAACCCAGTTGTCCTAACAGGACAATGATGGATTTTTTGTTCTATTTCTCTCGTCTTTGATTCTTCACCTCTGTAAAAGTTTAGAAAGTTGAGAGCACACCAGATAATAAGTGAATTCATTCATTCAATCCAGAGTAACAAATGTGCCCTGCCAGAACAATGCATCATATAATAAACTATGTCTGGATACAAAGTGTCAGATTTTTATCATCTGTTTCTGGCTTTTAACTAATGTATTAGACATCCGTAGTTTTCCTGTGGTGAGATAAGCTATTATTTTCCCATTTGACTTCTTATCCACTTGTCTTTATTATGGTAGACACTGGTCCAAGAAGTGGTGGTTGCTGTAGCAACCTATGCGATTATGCCCCTCACTTTAGCAGAAGAGACGGAGACGGAGTTTGATAGAATAACTCAAAGTACACAGGGCTGGGCAGGAGAATTCTCTTAAGAAGAGAGACTGAAGGCAGGGAATGTGAAACCAGAGACACAGCATTGCAAGGACTGCTTTGGAACTGGCAACAGTGCTGAACTAAGGAGAAGGGGCTGTGAGCAAGGACAAATACATCTGAAACGCTCACATTTACTCAGAAATATGAGTGGCATGATTGGAACTAAACAGAGGTAAGGGTCTCAGGCTCCAGCTAAGTCAGTAATTTACCAGCAGTGAGAGCCACAGACGTGAGAGGTCCTGGGCATAACGTATGGAGCATAGAGGCTGAGGAACAAAGTGAGGGGGGACTAGGAGACAGCAAGAAAATACGTATCGAAAGTTGGGATAAGAAGGAAATGATACAGCAAGGAAGGAGCTGAATTGAGAAACTGATGTGAGTATAAGCTGTGTGACAAGACAAAGTAAGAGATATACAAGACATACTGCTACCCAACAGCGAACCTTGGACTCGGTAGCAAGGAGAAATAAGAACTCCCTGCAGGCAGTCAGCAGTTTAGTTCCAATGTGAAGTGGTCCTCTGAGAAAGTCACATATGAACAGGGAAGGACAAACAATCTGCACCTTGAAATAAATCATATGTGAGAGTGAGAACAAAAGCACTTCAGCACCAGCCAGAGGAGGAGGCAGGACCATGAGTAACTACAAAACAGACTGCAGAAACCAACTGGTGAAAGCTCTCCAGTGTTTCTTTGGCTTTATCTCAGGGACCCTGGTACAAGGTAGGAAAAATGCAGACAAGAGGGCTGATATATGGAGCTGATGATGGGACTGGGGGAGTAGTGACTGGGGTTCGATACTGGGAGTTTGGGGAGGAATAGTAACTGAAAGTGAATGCACAAATGGGGGTTGTGAATGGATATGGAGACTGGGGAGGGTGGTGACTGGGGTTCGATACTGGGAGTTGGGGAGGAATAGTAACTGAAAGTGAATGCACAAATGGGGGTTGTGAATGGAAATGGATATGGTGACTGGGGTTCGATACTGGGAGTGGATACTGGAACTGTGGAGTTGGTCGTGATGAGGAGTGGGCAGCAGAACTGCGAGGGGTAGTGAAGTCGAGTGGATACTGGATCTGTGGAGTTGGTCGTGATGAGAAGTGGGCAGCAGAACTGTGAGGGGTAGTGAATTTGGGTGGATACTGGGACTGTGGTGGTGGTTTGAAATGGAGTGGATACTGGGGCTGTTGTGGTAGGACTGAGATAGGATACTAGGAGTTTGGGGGAGGGATAGTAACTGGGAGTGGATACTGGGACTGTAGGGGTAGTGACTGGATGTGGATACTGGAACAGTGGGGGTAGTGAGTGGGAGTGGATACTGGTACTGTGGGGATGGTGAGTGGGAGTAGATACTGATACTGTGGGGATAGTGAATGGGAGTGGATACTGGGACTGTGGGAATGGTTAGTGGGAGTAGATACTGGAACTGTGGGAAGAGTGAGTGAGAGCAGATACTGGGACTGTGGGATACTGAATGGGAGTGGATACTGGGACTGTGGGGATGGGGAATGGGAGTAGATACTGGGACTGTGGGGATGGTGACTAGGAGTGGATACTGGGACGGTGGGGATGGGGAATGGGAGTAGATACTGGGACTGTGGGGATGGTGACTAGGAGTGGATACTGGGACGGTGGGGATACAGAATGGGAGTAGATACCGGGATTGTGGGGACAGTTAGTGGAAGTGGATAGTGGGACTGTGGGGATACTGAATTGGAGTAGATACAGGGACTGTGGGGATGGTGAGCGGGAATGGATAGTGGGACTGTGGGAAGAGTGAGTGAGAGCAGATACTGGGACTGTGGGGATACAGAATGGGAGTAGATACCGGGATTGTGGGGACAGTTAGTGGAAGTGGATAGTGGGACTGTGGGGATACTGAATTGGAGTAGATACAGGGACTGTGGGGATGGTGAGCGGGAATGGATAGTGGGACTGTGGGAAGAGTGAGTGAGAGCAGATACTGGGACTGTGGGGATACTGAATGGGAGTGGATACTGGGACTGTGGGGATGGGGAATGGGAGTGGATACTGGGACTGTGGGATACTGAATGGGAGTGGATACTGGGACGGTGGGGATACAGAATGGGAGTAGATACCGGGATTGTGGGGACAGTTAGTGGAAGTGGATAGTGGGACTGTGGGGATACTGAATTGGAGTAGATACAGGGACTGTGGGGATGGTGAGCGGGAATGGATAGTGGGACTGTGGGGATGGTGAATGGGAGTGGATACTGGGACTGTGGGAACTGTGAATGGGAGTGGATACTGGGAATGTGGGGATGGTCAGTGGCAGCAGATTCTGGGAATGTGGGGATACTGAATGGGAGTAGACACTAGGACTGTGGGGACAGTGAATGGGAATGGACAAGGGATTGTGGGTATAGTGAGTGGGAGTGGATACTGGGATGGTGGGGATGGTGAGTGGGAGTGGATACTGGGACTGTGGGAACAGTTAGTGGGAGTGGATTCTGGGACTGTGGGGACAGTTAGTGGGAGTGGATACTGGAACTGTGGGGATACTGAATGGGAGTGGATACTGGAACTGTGGGGGTAGTGAATGGGAGTGGATACTGTGACTGTGGGGATGGTGAATGGGAGTGGATACTGTGACTGTGGGGATGGTGAATGGGAGTGGATACTGGGACTGTGGGGATGGTGAATGGGAGTGGATACTGGGACTGTGGGGACAGTTAGTGGGAGTGGATACTGGGACTGTGGGGACAGTTAGTGGGAGTGGATACTGGGACTGTGGGGATATTGAATGGGAGTGGATACTGGGACTGAGGGGGTAGTGAATGGGAGTGGATACTGAGACTTTGGGGATGGTGAATGGGAGTGGATACTGGGACTGGGGGGCTAATGAATGGGAGTGAATACTGGGACTGTGGGGACAGTTAGTGGGAGGTAATGCTGGGACTGTGGGAGAAGTTAGTGGGAGGTAATACTGGGACTGTGGGGACAATTAGTGGGAGTGGATACTGGGACTGTGGGGATACTGAATGGGAGTGGATACTGGAACTGTGGGGGTAGTGAATGGGAGTGGATACTGTGACTGTGGGGATGGTGAATGGGAGTGGATACTGGGACTGTGGGGATGGTGAATGGGAGTGGATACTGGGACTGTGGGGACAGTTAGTGGGAGTGGATACTGGGACTGTGGGGACAGTTAGTGGGAGTGGATACTGGGACTGTGGGGATATTGAATGGGAGTGGATACTGGGACTGAGGGGGTAGTGAATGGGAGTGGATACTGAGACTTTGGGGATGGTGAATGGGAGTGGATACTGGGACTGGGGGGCTAATGAATGGGAGTGAATACTGGGACTGTGGGGACAGTTAGTGGGAGGTAATGCTGGGACTGTGGGAGAAGTTAGTGGGAGGTAATACTGGGACTGTGGGGACAATTAGTGGGAGTGGATACTGGGACTGTGGGGATACTGAATGGGAGTGGATACTGGGACTGAGGGGTAGTGAATGGGAGTGGATACTGGACTGTGGCAGTAGTGAATGGGAGTGGTTACTGGGACTGTGGGGATACAGAATGGGAGTAGATACTGGGACTGTGGGGAAAGTTAGTGGAAGTCAATAGTTGGATTGTGGAGATACTGGATGGGAGCAGATACTAGGACTGTAGGGATGGTGAGCGAGAATGGATACTGGGACTGTGGGGATGGTCAATGGCAGTAGATTCTGGGACTGTGGGGATACTGAATGGGAGTTGACACTGGGACTGTGGGGACAGTGAATGGGAATGCATAATGGGACTGTGGGGATAGCAAATGGGAGTGGATACTGGGACTGTGGGGACAGTGAGTGGGAGTGGATACTGGGACTGTGAGGATAATAAATGGGAGTATATGCTGGGACTGTGGGGATGGTCAGTGGCAGTAGATTCTGGGATTGTGTGGACAGTGAATGTGAGTGAATAGTGGAACTGTGAGGATACTGAATGGGAGCAGATACTGAGACTGTGGGAAGAGTTTGTGGGAGTGAATACTGGGACTGTGGGGTAGTGAACTGGAGTGGATATTGGTACTATGGAGGTAGATACAGAGATACTGGCGGCAGATAAGGACCTTTGGTCCACCTAGCCTTCCCAACTGCACATTTAATTTTGGGCGGCGCCTGCAAATGAGCAACTCTCTTTTGAGTGACTCATTTACAGTGCCTCATAAGTGGGCTACCAGTGGAGAATGGCGAGGGTGGGTTACAGCAATGGGGGAGGAAAATATATCAAGGGAGTAGGAGAGCGACCGTAAGAGGAAGGGACAGGAAGTGGTTATAGGGGTCAGAGCTTGCTGACCAGTTTTGGAGCTGGTCATCTGGTATAGTGGTGAGGGTGGCTACCTGCAGTCGGGAAGGTACAGGGTTCATTTCTGATCAGGTATGTAACATTTTTATTTTTCTTGGGACTGAGGACTTAGGATATTTTTTTGTTGTTGTTCCCTGGTCTCCCGGATCCATGTCCCCATCCACCTGTAGAGTTTCTTCACTCCCCTAGTGCGAGATCCACCCTGCAGTTGGTTATAAAAATATCAGGGGGATGTGAGGGGCAGATCCCCCCACATAGGGGGTGTGGGGGGGCATTGACCCCTGCATAAAATATTAAGTGTGGTAGTGTTCCCCGGTACTGTGGACCCTCGCTAATTGAGGGTCTGCTGTTGTGGACATTCGCCTATGATGTTTTCTGCGATGTGCACTCACTGATTAGGAAATTACCTTCACTTTTTTGCGGTTAAGACATGAAACCGAAATGTTGCCTCTTCAAGCTTCTCTTGAATTGTGTTGTCCCCGTCCCCCAATTGCTAGGATCCTGCAATGCCATAGTGAATGGGAGTGGATGCTGGGACTGTGGGGACAGTGAATGGGAGTGGATACTGGGACTGTGGGGACAGTGAATGGGAGTGGATGCTGGGACTGTGGGGACAGTGAATGGGAGTGGATACTGAGACTGTAGGGGTAGTGAATGGGAGTGGATAGTGGGACTGTGGGGGCAGAGAATGGGAGTGGATACTGGGAGGGGTAGTGAATGGGAGTGGATAGTAGGACTAGAAAGGAAGGTTATAGGTAGCAATAGAATAGGAGCTGCATTGCAATATACTCAAAATCACAACTTGTGTCAGATACAAATGCCAAAAAAGCGCAGTGAGGAAAATTATTCATTATTTCTATAGTACAAGAAGTTTAATAAAGCAATGTATTTGTACAACAGTGCAACATCATAAGCCAGCCCAGTCATGTAGAAGGCTGAGGCACCTGGCACCGTACCTCTTACCACGCCAGTGACCCGGGGTCAGGAGTGAGCTCAGGTTGCCAGTGGTTGGCCAGAGGGGAGATGATTGAGCGTCCATGGACAGCTCTCCTCTCCCGGGTGGGGTAGATTGTAATCCCCGGCTTTCAGCAACTCCCAGCGGAGGCTGGGGGTACAACAGCCAAGGCCACATCAGGGACAGGGATGGAGGCGGCAATTGACGTCGGTGGGTCAGGGGTGGGAGTGCGCTATCACAAGCTAGATGTCATTGGACGTCCACGTTTCTGGGGAATCATGATCACGGTCGTGCTTGAACAAGGGAAAATCCTGACTTCAGGTGGAAATGATGCACCACCAGCCCCACGCACACCGTCAGATCCCACCCTTCCTGGGTGAAAATGATGCACCACCAGCCCAATGCCCACCGTCAGATCCCACCCTTCCTGGGTGGAAATAATGCACCACCAGCCCCATGCCCACTGTCAGATCCCACCCTTCCTGGGTGGAAATGATGCACCACCAGCCCCACGCCCACCATCAGATCCCACCCTTCCTGGGTGGAAATGATGCCCCTCCAGCCCCACGCCTACCATCAGATCCCACCCTTCCTGGGTCCTGATATCCTCCGGCCTGCACCCTGCCCACAAGGAAATTTGATTCAAGGAGTGCCAAGGTAAGTGGATGGCATCCCAGCCATGGGTGTTACAAGCCAAGGGGTCTCCTGCGGGACTCAGATGACAGATCGGAGTTCTGGGAGGAGGACCCAGGACTGAGGAAACGTCTCAGGCCAGGCAGGAGCAGCTGAATGGGGATGTCCGGGGGATATCCCTGAGGCCAGCGACTGGAGGGGAAAAAACAATGCAACATCATAGCCTTTTAAAGGAAAGTTACTGACTTGTAAACACAGTTGTGGTTCCTGCCTGTTTTTCTTGGTTTCCAAGTCAATTCAAACATCAAAGCCTCTGTCAATGTTGTCTCTTTTTAGCCATTGGTAAAATACACCCACATTCTCACTTAGAGCACAAAGATAACCCAGAGTGAATGAATATAAATCCCAACACTGGTTCTGGGGACACTTCCCAGATAACAAGGAATGCACACAGATTCTGGGGTGATTCCCAGGTGATAAGATGTGGAACTCCATACAGGTTCTGGGTATAATTCCCAGGTAACTAGGCATGGACCCCCACATAGGTTCAGGGGACAATTCATAGGTGGTTAGGTATGAATCCACACACTGGTTCTGGGGTGAATCCCAGGTGATAAGGTATGGAACTCCACATAGGTTCTGGGTATAATTCCCAGGTAACTGGGTATGGACCACCACACATGTTCAGGGGACAATTCATAGGTGGTTAGGTATGAATCCACACACTGGTTCTGGGGTGAATCCCAGGTGATAAGGTGTGGAACTCCACATAGGTTCTGGGTATAATTCCCAGGTAACTGGGTATGGACCCCCACATAGGTTCAGGGGACAATTCATAGGTGGTTAGGTATGAATCCACACAGTGGTTCTGGGGACAATTCTCAGATAACAAGGAATGCACACAGATTCTGGGGGTGATTCCCAGGTGATAAGATGTGGAACTCCATACAGGTTCTAGGTATGATTTCCAGGTAACTAGGTATAGACCCCCACATAGGTTCAGGGGACAATTCCCAGATGACAAGGAATGCACACATGTTCTGGGGTGATTCCCAGGTGATAAGGTGTAGAACTCTACATAGGTTCTGGGTATAATTCCCAGGTAACTAGGTATGGACCCCCACTTAGGTTCAGGGGACAATTCATAGGTGGTTAGGTATGAATCCGCACACTGGTTCTGAAGATTATTCCCATTCCTAAGGGTTAGATATGGACCCCCAACATAGGTTCCGGAGAGTATTCCCTCGTGGTTAGGTATGGACTCCCACAATGTTTTAGGGATGATTGACAGGTGATTTAATGTGCACCCTTACACTGGTTTAGGAATGATTCCAAAGTGATTAAGCAATGACTCCCCCCCATATATATTTGGTGATAATTCCCAGATAATTTAGTATGGACTCCCACACATGTTTAGAGATGATTATCAGCATAGGTGTAGAGTTTGGGGGGGGGGCTTCCAGGCTCAAGAAACCCCCAGCAAAGTTGAACCCCCTCCCAGGATAGAGTAGTGTAAAAATAGGTTCACTGTTTAGGCCAATAGTTTTGAGCCAGAGACCCCCCCCCGGAAAGTGAAACTCTACACCCATGATTATCAGGTGATTAGGTACAGACTCCCTACACATACACACACACACACATTCTGGAGATTATTCCCAGGTAATTTGGTATGAACCCCCACACTGGTTTAGGGATTATTCCCAGGTGATTATGTATTGACCTTCATACAGCTTTGGAGATGATTCCCAGGTGATTAGGCATGGACCCCCACATAAGTTCTGTGACTGATTTCCAGTAGCACAAGAGACAGCAGTCATTAGATGTTATTGCTAGGTGTCCTTTGAGATCTAATATGAAACAGTATCTTGTGTTTCTAACTGCTCAGCCACCGGAGTGTTTGGATGTTGTTAGAGTTTGCTTGTAAGTGGTACTTCTGCCCCTTTTTATGTTTGCTTACACGCATGTGCAAGAAACATAGTGCCATCATCCGAGTTTTCGGAGGTGTAGCAGCCCTCTTCCAATTCAGGCAGTGTGTTTGCAGGCGTGGCCACAGTTCTCCAATGCCTGCTCGAGCTGTCTATGACAGCAGTCCAAAATGCAGTGGTGTACAGTTGAAAGGGGGAGCTACGCTTCAGTGAGCAGCGATAAGATGTCGCCTGCTCATGCGCTCTCCCTACTCACACACACGCCTGCGTGCTCGCTCCCCACCACACACTGTGTAGCTGATGGGGGGTGCCAATCCCCGACGGCTGTGCTGCGCCCCAAAAACAGAGTTCTATATGCCATGCTGGGTGCCCACCCCAGCGTGGCTACACATCAGTATAGCCGACGGGATGCCCAACCCCGTCAGCTCCACTGGTTCCCCCAGAGTACAGGGTGCCAAGCTGGGAAGCCCACCCAGCATGGCAACACATGCTGTCACCGACGGGGTGCCCCAATCCCCCATAGGCTCCACACTCCCCCCACCAGCCCGTCCTTGTGCGCACGCGAGGCCCACCCCAACATAGCAAACATCCCCTTGTCGTCATCATTTAAAAAAAACACCTGAAACTCAAAACAGTTCCTCGGTGTCTCTGCCCCACCCCGCCCACCCACTGCGCACCCTGCCTCCCCATACACCCCTCACCCCATACTTACCTCCAGACTCCGGCATGACGATCTTCGGTGGACTGGGAGCACGTTTGCACTCTTCAAAGCCAACCGCGAACTGAGGAAATGTCGGTAAGCTGTATAATGGGATAGATAGGGGGTTTTCAACTTTGCTGCATATCTCAGGCATTTTTTGGAATTTTTGCACCAAGTTTTCAACATGGGGTTTTTGGGACCCTTCTCATGAATGATCTCACTGTCATGGCGTTAATCGGCCCTGAAGGGTGATTTCACAGTCACTGTGTGAAATCACCTTTTGGGACTGAGTAATGAAACAACTCTGCCACTGTTCATAAGGTGGGCTCTCAAAAAGCCTATGTTGAAAATTTGGTGGAAAAATTTCTAAAAATGACTGTTTTTCGAGCATGCGTTGCGCAGTTCCTATGCACGCTCATAAGTTCATGAATTTTCAATATTTTCACTCCAGATTTTCAACATTGCCATTTTATTACACTTCCTTATGAGCAGTGCAGCTGTCATTTTTCACATCTTGCCCAAAACGCAGGTCATTTCATGTAGTTAACAATGGCCAGTCTGTGTGCGAAATCAAATGTATGGGACACATTAAGAAAACCACAGTTACACTGTTCATGAGCAGAGGTCTTAAAATGGCTATGTTGAAAATTTGGTGACAAAAGTCCATAAAATGACTGTGTTACGAATGAGCATTGCGCAGGTTCCACGCACCATCGTAAGTTCATGACTTTGTAATAGTTTCAGTCCAGATTTTCACCAGTGGCATTTTTCCACACTTCCTTATGAACAGTACAGCTGTCATTTTTCACAACATGGCCGAAATGTGTTTTCACACTTTCAGCGCAGAGATGCATGGTTGCTGTAGAAAATCATTCTCGGGACAGATAAAGAAAATCACAGTGACACTGTTCATGATCGGAGGTCCCAAAATGCCTGTGTTGACAATACATAGATACATAGACAGTGTCGGCAGATAAGGGCCTATGGCCCACCCAGCCTGCCCATTTGAGCTTGTAAGTTCAGTTTGTTTTCCTAGAAGTCTGTTGCCCCTTACCCCTGACCTCCAGAATTCCTTTATGTCTATCCCATGCATTCTTAAATCCCGTGATTGTTTCAGCCCCACCACTTCCTCTGGCAGGGTGTTCCACTTGTCCACCACCCGTTCTGTGAAGAAATTCTTTCTCATGTTTCCTCTGAATCATCCTCCTCCAACTTCATCCCATGCCCTCTAGTCCTGGAACATCTTTTTTCGCTTAAAAATAGTGTTTTCCTGCACCCTGTTCCTCCCTGTAAGATACTTGTATGCCTCTATCATATCCCTCTCCCTCCTCTCTCCAGGGAGTACATGTTCAGTTCCTTCAACCTGTCTTCATAGGACTTGTGATGCAATCCATGCACCATCTTTGTTGCCCTCCTCTGAACCTTCTCTACCCTGTCTATGTCCTTACGTAGGTATGGTCTCCAGAACTGTACACTGTACTCCAGGTGGGGCCTCACTAGTGTCTTGTAGCTGGAATTATGACCTCCCTTTTCCTGCTGGTGATGCCCCTGCCTATACATCCCAGCATCCTGTTTGCTTTACCTGCTGCCTTGTCACACTGTTTCCTACCTTGAGGTCATCAGAGATGACAACCCCAAGATCCCTTTCCTGCTTGGTGCATGCTATATCCTCACCCCAACTGATATATTGTGCCAGGGTTTTTGTGCCCCATATGCATTATCTTGCACTTCTTTGCATTGAATTTCAACTGCCAAACCCCTGACCATTCTTCAAGTTTCTGCAGGTCGCTTCTCATTCTGTCTACACCCTCTGGTGTGTCTACTCTGTTACAGAGCTTTGTGTCATCAGCGAACAGTGAAATTCTGCCTTCTAGGTCCTGCGCAATGTCACTGATGAAGATCTTGAATAGGACCGGTCCCAGCACTGATCCCTGTGGTACCCCACT
This sequence comes from Neoceratodus forsteri, assembly GCA_016271365.2. NCBI lineage: Eukaryota > Metazoa > Chordata > Ceratodontiformes > Ceratodontidae > Neoceratodus > Neoceratodus forsteri. The sequence goes on from JADMNL010000026.1 coordinate 771,555, forward strand.
GGTCACTCTTCCCTCTGTGGAGTGACAGCCATTTACCACCACCCTCTGTGTCCTGCCACCCAGCCAGTTACCTACCCACCACACTACTGTCCTGCCCACCTGCATATTCCCCAGTTTGTGTAATAGTCTTCTATGTGGCATAGTGTCAAAGGCCTTGCTGAAGTCCAGATAGGCCATGTCCACTGCCCTCCCCGATCCACCTTCCTAGTCACCCAGTCAAAACATTCAACGAGGTTGGTCTGACATGACCTCCCCCTGGTGAAACCATGCTGCCTTGGGTCCTGTAGTCCATTGACAACCAGATGTTCCACCAATCTCTCCTTCAGTAGTGCTTCCATGATCTTCCCCACTACTGAGGTGAGGCTGACTGGTCTGTAGTTCCCTGCTTCCTCTTTGTTCCCACTTTTGTATAAGGGGACTACATCTGCTGTCCTCCAGTCTTTGGGTACCTCCCCTGTTTCCAGTGATCAGCTAAACAGGATAGCCAGAGGTTCAGCCACCACCTCTCTTAGTTCTTTAAGGACCCTGGGGTGCACCCCATCTGGCCCCATTGCTCTATCAACTCTTATTACTTCCAGTTCCTTCAGGACCCTTTCTCGTGTAAAGGGACTTGTGTCCATTTCTGCAGCATTCTCACCCCTTGTACTCCCTTCAGACCCATTACCCTCCTCCTCTTCAGTAAAGACTGAGCAGAAATACCTGTTCAATATGTCAGCTTTACTGTTGTCATCCTCCACGTAGCCCCCATCCTCCCCCTTCAGTCTCACTATCCCTCCCTTTGTCTTTCTTTTTTCACTTATGTACCTGTAAAAGGTTTTGTCCCCTCTACCCACTGATTTTGCAATGTGTTCTTCTGTCTGAGCTTTGGCTTCCCTTACTGACCTCCCTGCTTCCCTTTGCTTCTCCTGGTACTTCTCCCTATCCCCTTCTGCCTGTGTCTTTTTGTATTGCCTGAATGCAATCTTTTTGGCTTTCACTTTCGTTGCTACCTCTTTGGAAAACCATAATGGTTTCCTCTTCCTTTTCCTCTTGCTAACCTGCTTAATGCATAATTCTGTTGTTCTTGTAATCCCCATTTTAAACACTGCCCACTGTTCCTCAACCCCTGATTCCTGTCCCATTCCCCTTAATGCCTCTTTCAAGTATCTTCCCATTTTCCCAAAATCTGCCCCCCTAAAATCCAGGATACGTGTTTTTGTGTGGTTTAGTTCTGCTCTTTCTGTGATTTCAAACCACAATGACTGGTGGTCACTGTTTCCCAGGTGCTCCCCACTGTTACCCCATCACTGTCCCTGTTTGTGAGCACAAGGTCCAATATTGCCTTCTGCCGAGTTGGTTCCATGACCAGTTGCTTGAGGAAGGCACCTGAAGGAGTCCAGGATAAATCTGCTCCTAGTTGATGCTGCTGGGATGCTCCAGTCCACGTCTGGAATATTGAAGTCTCCAACCAGTACTACCTCACCCTTGTCTGCCATCCTTTGGATGGCTAGCATCAGCTCCATATCTGTTTCTTCCTCCTGGGCTGGTGGTCTATAGACCACACCTGTGCGGATGGCTGTCCCCATTTTCCTTTCCAGCTTAACCCACAGTATCTCTCCCCCATTTTGTTCCTCCTGGATCTCTGTGGCCCTTATGTCATTTTTCACATACAGTGCCACTCCTCCTCCCTTCCTGCCTGCTCTGTCTCTTCTGAATATGTTGTAGCCAGGTATAACAGAAATGGCAGTGAAGTATTGAACTGAAGCCAACCCCACCAGCACCCTGCAGAGAGTGCTGCTGTAAAAAATCTCTAAACTAATTACATTACGGGTATGCGCTGCACAGTTTCTATGCACGCTCGTGACTTCACCAGTTTTTTTAATATTTTTACTGCAGATTTGCAACATTGCCATTTTTTACACCTCCCCATGAACAGTATAGCTGTCATTTTTCACATCCTGTTCAGAATGTGTTTTTGACCTGTGGTACTAAATGCCATAGTCACTGTGCATAAGCAGCTTTTGGCTAACAAACTGATATTGCCACTGTTCATGAGGTGGGGGTCACAAAAAAACATGTTGAACATTTGGAGTGAAAATACCAACGAATGCCTGAGGTGTTAGGGTTTCCAACCATAACGCCCCACCCTGTAGAGAATGACAGGCATCAGGGGTGTGACTTGGGATTCTTGCCTGTGATGCTCATACCATTCCACATCCTGCAGCCAATGAGAGGCATCGTGGAATGTCTTGGACTCTTCGGCCCCAAAGTTCTCCCCATTCTCCTATACCGCACCCATCTCACTGTATTTCCTGATGGAATGGGGTGCTCATAAGGGCCAAAGACCCCAAGGCACACCGTGACACTTGTCAGTGTCTGCAGGGTAGGGTGTGGTGAAATGACGTGGCCGTTATGCCTGACGACCCAAAGGCACACCCCAATGCCTGTCACTCTCTGCAGGGTGCTGGTGGGGTTGGCTTCAGTTCAATACTTCACTGCCATTTCTGTTATGCAACTTCTACACTACCAATGCCAATGACAGCAAGCAAACATTCGGCATTGACAAACGCTTGTTTTCTAATGTGCTGATACACTGAAAACTTGGGAGGAAAGGATTTAACTGTCCAGTGTTCGCAGTTGGATTACAAGAAGCATTGTGTATCAAATACGGTAAAACTGGAAATTGGATCCCCTGGACTTCCAGGTATTGATAAATTTGTGGCATTTAAAGTGACAGTCCCAGCTATCACCTTTCCTGTAAACAGCAGCAGCGAGTGGCATTACTGTGGGGTGCAGAAGAGATGTGACTGGCTGGAGGTGATGTTCTGGGGCTAACCTCAATATGATGGCATTCATTCCAATAACTAATGACAATGTAACTTAACTTTTTTATCATGTACATTTTTACTACATTTTATCATAATGCATTGCAAATTGTGGAAATGCACCTTATTTTAAGTATTAAGCCATGATAGGGTGTGCATTAAAGGATCTTAATGCATGCACCAAGGGCATGCCAAGGCACAAGACCATAGGTCGAGTGTCCTTACACCTCTGGGAAGTGTATTAAAATCCTTTTATACACATCCTGGAGTGGCTTATCACACTTATAAAATGGCTCATTGCTGATTTGGGTTTGTAAAAAAAAGCAGTATAAAATAAATAAAGCTGTTTAAAAACACAAAATGGAAAACCTTCATTTTTAATAAAAAGGTCCCTGTTTTGTACTGTACTTTTGAACTGAGTATAGTAGTTAGCCAGTGTTTAAACCAGCATGTGATGCTGTGACTATGCCTTTTTTGCACATTTGCTCTTGTTTTTTTTTTGCCCTTTTGAACGTTGTTTAAAAAGCACTGTACAATATATGACAAGAGAGAAAGTTGTTTTAAATGTTTTGTGTCTCGTCATCCCCCAACCCCCCACACCCTACTATGCAGAAATGCTATCAGGGATTGCAGAAGACCTGTGAAAATGTCCCCCGCTCCCTCACTGTAGAGAGGCAGATCTCAGCATAACAGTAAAGATGTCCCATCCCCCTCAGTATAGTAAAAAGGCTGCAGTCTGGGATTTGGTATGAGCAAGAAATTAGGTGGTAGCATGGTGGCTGTGGTGCAGTACTGCACTGAAAGTATCATGGAGCAAGGCAATAATCTCATGGGATGAGGCATGGGGTGAGGCAATAATCTCATGGGATGAGGCATGGGGTGAGGCAATAATCTCATGGGATGAGGTATGGAGCAAATCTATAATCTCATGGGGTGAGGCATGGGGCAAGGCAATAATCTCATGGTGTGAGGCATGGGGTGAGGCAAGGTATGGGGTGAGGCAATAGTCTCATGGGATGAGGCATGTAGCAAGGCAATAATCTCATGGGGTGAGGCATGGGGTGAGGCCATAATCTCATGGGGTGAGGCAATAATCTCATGGGATGAGGCATGGGGTGAGGCAAGGCATGGGACGAGGCAATAATCTCATGGGAAGGAAGCAGTATAGTGCAGTGGGTTAAGGCTCTGAGCTGCAGATCTAGAGACCTGGGTTTGAATCCCACAGCTGCCTAGGTGCATACTGTGTGATCCTGAGCAAGTCACTTAACTTCCTTGTGCTCCCAGGTTGCACCTGTAAACAAGCTTTCAGTTTGGTGTGTCTCTCCTGGTTAAACAATAAAAAATAAAATGGGGCGAGGCAATAATCGCATGGGGTGAGGCATGGGGCAAGGCAATAATCTCATGGAGTGAAGCATGGAGCGAGACAATAATCTCATCGGGTGAGGCAATAATCTCATGGGTTGGGGCATGGAGCGAGACAATAATCTCATCGGGTGAGGCATGGGGTGAGGCAATAGTCTCATGGGGCGAGGCATGGGGCAAGGCAATAATCTCATGGGGTGAGGCATGGGGCAAGGCAATAATCTCATGGGGCGAGGCAATAATCTCATTGGGCGAGGCATGGGGTGAGGCAATAGTCTCATGGGGCGAGGCATGGGGCAAGGCAATAATCTCATGGGGCGAGGCAATAATCTCATGGGGCGAGGCATGGGGCAAGGCAGTAATCTCATAGGGTGAGGCAATTAACTCATGGGGCAAGGCAATAATCTTCAAAGGTGTACTTTTGCCTACTTTATATTATAACTCATTCTTAATTACAGTGTTGTCAGGTAGTGATTTAAATCTAATAACCAGGACATTTAATGCTATCCGTTGATGTGCTACACTTAAAGGGAAACGTCCATCTAGGATTAAATTAATGAATGTTATTACCAATGGAAATCTGCTTCACATAAACTATTGACCGAACCTGTAACACTTTTAGGGCCAAAATTATACCCATTCAGTTTCCCCTCCCTTTATAGCTGCAGACATCCATTTTCTAAATCACATGCACAGGAAATAATGTCACATCAGGAGAAACATTTTTAGTCAATAAATATTTTAACCAGTAGAGGCACACTAAGCTGAAGCCTGAGTCCAGGTGTGACCTGAGAGCACAAGAAAGTTAAGTGACTAGCTCAGGATCATACAGTAATTCAAGTGGGGATTGTTGGATTCAACCCCAGGTCTCATGGTTTACAATTTACAGCCTTAAACCGCTGCGTTATACTGCCTCCTTGAAGGGCAGAGGAAATGAAACAAAAAATGCTTTTACCCAGTCCATAGGTATGTGAACTTGTCTCTAATCTGGAAGGGGTTGCTATAAATTGTGTACTGCCAGTGCCAAAAGTTTCTGAGCACCTTTGGGGTTTATAGTGCTTTGTACAATGTTTTGTGACATTTCAGTTTAGTAAAATGTTTAGTGCCAGTGTGATTTGCAGCATATTCTGCTACTGTGGTAACACTGTAAATCATTTTTATTCCTGTACTTATTTAGTTCCAGTATTTGTTAGCACTGAAGTAGCTATGTTTAAATTTTTTTTTGTTAGCATCATGTTCTGTCTAGAGATGCAGCGGAATAAAATTTTGCCGTCGAAACTGCCACGAAATTGGAAATTTCGCTTGGTGAAATGTTTTGTGAAATTTTTGCAATTTTACACGCAATTTCACCTATCACCACCAGCCACAAGTCCATAAATTGAACCCCTTCACACACATGCAAGTTGCCCTGCACCCCCCCCCATTTGTTTTATTGAATAAAAAAAATTCTCCCCGTCCGTCACTGGCCTTAAACATTAAATAAGCACTTCCCTCTCCCCCAAAAGTTACCTTGGCTGCTGCCTCTGTTTGTTTTAAAAAAAAAAAATTCACCCTTCACTTCCTGATGTCCAGTGGACCCTCCACCCCACACCCCATCAGTAGATAGCAGCACCCACCCAGCTGCCCCCAGTACACCGATTGGGCCATCGGCACAGCCTTTCCCTCACCTCCATGGCTGGCAGCCTGGCTGAGCACCACTGAGCGCTCGAATGAATGAGCACATACCGCACTCATTCATTCATTCACTCATTCATTCATTCATTCATTCACTCACTCACTCGCTCATTCATTCATCCATCCATCCATCCATTCACTCATTCATTCACTCATTCACTCATTCATTCATCCACTCACTCACTCACTCGCTCATTCATTCATCCATCCATCCATCCATCCATTCACTCATTCATTCACTCATTCATTCATTCATTCACTCACTCATTCATTCACTCACTCACTCATTCATTCACCCATCCATCCATCCATTCACTCATTCATTCATTCACTCATTCATTCATTCACTCACTCACTCATTCATTCACCCATCCATCCATCCATCCATTCACTCATTCATTCACTCACTCACTCACTCATTCATTCGCCCACCATCCATCCATCCATCCATTCACTCATTCATTCATTCACTCACTCATTCATTCACTCACTCACTCACTCACTCATTCATTCACCCATCCATCCATTCACTCATTCATTCATTCACTCACTCACTCACTCACTCATTCATTCATCCATCCATCCATCCATCCATCCATTCATTCATTCATTCATTCATTCACTCACTCATTCATTCACTCACTCACTCATGTATTCACCCATCCATCCATCCATTCACTCATTCATTCATTCATTCATTCACTCACTCATTCATTCATTCACTCACTCACTCATTCATTCATCCATCCATCCATCCATCCATCCATCCATCCATTCACTCATTCATTCATTCATTCATTTATTCACTCACTCATTCATTCATTTACTCACTCACTCACTCACTCACTCACTCATTCATTCACCCATGCATCCATCCATCCATCCATCCATTCACTCATTCATTCATTCATTCATTCATTCACTCACTCACTTATTCATTCATTCATTCATTCATTCATTCATTCACTCACTCCACTCACCCATTCATCCATCCATCCATTCACTCACTCACTCATTCATTCATTCATTCATTCATTCATTCATTCATTCAAATGCTTAGTGGCGCTCAGTCAGGCTGCCAGCCATGGAGGTGAGCAGAGGGCTGGGCCAGTGGCCCAATCAGAATACTGGGGTGGGGGACTGGGTGGGTGCTGCTATCTACTGATGGGTGGGGGTCCACTTAGACACCAAGGAGTGAAGGTACTTTTTTAGGCAAATGGAGGCAGCAGGGTAACTCTGGTGGGGGGAGCGCTTAGTTAATGTTTACAGACAGTGATGGTGGGGGGGGGACAACTAGAAACCAGGGAGAACTTTACACACATTTAGCCATGGGAGGGGAACTTACTCCCACAGGTGGTGCAAAAAAATGTTGTAGGTGCCGTATTGGTCCTTTTAAAAACAGAGCCAGAAGTAAATGATTTGATACCTTTTATTGGACCAACATGGATGTTACAGAAAAGAACAAAGTGCTTTAGCTTTCGAATCAACCAGGTCCTTCTTCAGAAGCTTTGTGGCAGTTTTTTCAAATATCCCATACTATTAACACCAGGTTATATAGAAAAAGCAGAAATAATTCTCATTGGTTTAACATATACATTTAAAACTTAATAGAAGATTACGTCAGAGAAGCTAATTAACACCAGTATGCCTTTATCCGAGGAGCCTCAGAAGGGCAAAGGTTATCAAGAATTCTCTACAGCCAAAGAGTTCTTGTCACATAAATTTTAAAATGTCTCAGTATGCCAAGAAAGCATTCTAGTGATAAAAAAAAACCTTGGAGTGGCATTCTCTCTAATACATGTAAGATGAGCTTGCAACTTACATTCCAATTGTCCTGGTATATTAAAGGACAGATAATGAGAGACAAAATCCTGAAATTAGGTATAACTGCAAGTTGAAATCAAGCCTCAAATTAACCTACACATATAAACATGATGCATGTAAGTATCACTTGTAAGTGTAAGTGTAAAAAAAACAAAAAAAAAAACTTGTCAATGACCCCCAAGAAAACGAGACCATGAGCCTGATAAATGCAGATTTCAACACAGAGTCTGTGTATAACAAAAATGCACAGAATCAGTCTAAGCAATCTAAATGAAAACCCAAAGGAATTACACCTTTAATGAACCCCCAAGTAAATGAGATATGCATCTTAATATGAGCAGTTAAAGATGTGACAGTGTGAAATCCACCCACTGACAACTAATAGAAGGAAATAAATGCACACTATATGTGAAAATTAAGTGTTCTAGCCACATAACAACTGCCCCATGCCACGCTCCACCCACACATATGTGTGTACATACACCACACCACCCCCCACACACACACACCTGCACACCCCACACAACAAATATAGCAAACACATTCCACACACACCACACCACACCACGCACAACAAACAACACACATACACACCATACCCACAACACACAAAAAACACACACCAAACACACACAAAACACACACATACATACATACATACATACATCAGTATACACACACACACACTCAAACGCACTTACCACAGTGTTAAGGTGAAAAGTCAACAATGTAGATAACCATAAACTTACAAAATCAAAGGCCTGTTGAAGAACTAAACTGTTCATGTCCATCTTTTAAAGTAAAGGTCTGTGTAAGTTTAAGCGGAATAATGTGTCATGTACCCAACATCAATGTTCAATCCATCTGCCACCATATTGAGAAGTAAAATAAGTCTAATTTCAGAAGCCCGTCTCTGTTGTGTACTGTTGAAATGTCCTCTTTAAGACCATCACAGACATATCTGAGATTGAGTGGTCATCCTGGGAGAAGTGCTGGGCTACTGGTTTCTCAATCATCTTGTGATTAATAGAATGTCTGTGTGAATTCATTCTAGTGCAGAGTTGTTGGCTTGTCTCCCCACATAACCTGTGCGAGGACATTTCTTGCATTGATAAAGTAGACCACATTACTTGATGTACATGTATAATTCCCCGTATCCTGAATAGTCTGTTTGTGATGTAACCACACAGTCTGAAGTGGAAATGAGGTTACATGTCTTACATGTGCGTTGATGACAGGGTCGTGTACCATATGATGTCATGGTATTCTGTTCCGGTTCAAGTTGACTCCTAATAATCAGGTTGGCTAAATTAGGTGGTTGTTTAAAAGATAGTAGTGGTAGTTCTTGAAAAATACAGTTAAGGGTTTCATCCCACAGGTGGTGAAATTTCACCATTGGGTGAGAAATTTCACTGGTGTGTGAAATTTCATCTGCTTGGGGGTGAAATTTCATGCCCAACCACGGGCAAAATTTCACATTTCGCCCAGTGAAATATTTCATGAAATGTGCTAATTATGCAAAATATTTTGCTGGGTGAAATTTTCCAGTTTTGCACATCTCTAGTTCTGTCATTTGTAGGAGTGTGATCTAGTGGCTAAAGCACACACTTGGGGCCCAGGAGATGAGAGTTTTGCACCTCAGTAAAGTCAAATACTAACTGTGACCTTGAGTAAGTCACATAATCCCCCAGTTTTCCTGTCCACCTAGCAGCAGAAATGTATAGCAACAGGACCCCACTGGAAATGACGTGACACATCTCAGCTTGGACTATCCTGGGTAAATAAGTTGTAACAAAATAATTGTTTTGTGTTCTATGTGATAGGCTAGTTGACTGTCAATACAGAACCCTTCTGAACATAAGTGCCAGAACCTACAGGTGCATGTGGGGGGTGGACACCCCATATTTTCTCATGAGCATTCAAAGTGCCCCTAAATGCATACAATGTCAGAAGAGAAGCAATCATGGTCTCTTATTACTACACTGCCCCCCTCCACACACACACACTTTTCCCCATGTTCCAGCACTACTCCTTCTGAAGATTGCAACATAAAAACATTTTTTATTTGAACGCCATCCAGAAATAGATTTCGTTTCACCAAAGTAAAAGAAAAATACACAGCAGATTTGTTTTTTCATTTCATGATTCCAACTGTTTCACTCTGTCTTTCAAGCAGGAAATCTGCAGTAGCCCCTTCATTTTGAGATAAAACCTTTTCACTTCCCTGATGCTCCCAGGTGCAATCACTAAGCTATTAAGTGGCTGGTTGTGACAGCTCATCAAGAAGCATACCTCTTCTTTTCCTCATACCTTGACAGAGGTAGTATAGTGAAGTGGTTTAAGGCTCTAGGCTACAAACCAGGCAACCTAGGTTTCAATCCCACAGTCCCTACTTGCATTATTGTATGATCCTGAGCAAGTCACTTAACCTTCTCATGCTCTCGGGTTGTACTTAGATTCAAGCTTCAGCTTAGTGTGCCTCTCCTGGTTAAAATATTTATCGACTATTGGTGTTTCCCCTGATGTGATGTCATTTCCTGTGCCTGTGATTAGAAAATGAATGCCTGCAGCTATAAAGGGAGGGGTGACTGAAACAGTTATCATTCTGGCCCTAAAAGTGTTACAGGTTCGGTCAATAGCTTATGTTAAGCAGATTTCCACTGGTAAAATTTTTATTAATTTAATCCTAGATGGATGTTTCCCTTTAAGCCATACAATACTCATCATTGTTTATTATGCAATGAAACTGGTTGGCTACCACCAAAGCTGAACTTCTTGTACAATCTTGGCTGTTCAGTTGACAACTTATTAAGAACAAAACATCTGTCTCCACTGTCCAGTCGAATTGAGTTTAGGAAAGAAAGTAGAGTTTTAAGATCTTCCTCCAGCTCACATTTACAAATTCAAAAGATCTCAACTTCTATGGGTAAGAGTGCTTTTCCTGTGCAGGCATCTAAACTTTCAAATGCCATACTTCCATCTTACCTTAATGCAAGCAGCCATTTAAATTTTAAAATTCAGTTAAAATCCTATTTATTGCAACGAACTAAATGCAAATGTTTTAAGTGATGTATGTTATACATGTATGGTATGTTGTATATGTTGTACTGTTGTTCCATTTTAGCCACATTCATAGTCATCACTGTAAAGGGGCTTTAATAACATTTCTGCGGTGCAAGTTGAGGGAGTGAAAAGTGGCATGATGGGAGCATGATGCTTGTCCTAGCAGTGGACTCCATTAGAGAAAATTTAAAAAATGTTAATAGGAGATGGAGATTGTATTCACTGTGTGCGCATGTCTAAGCAATCCCAATAGTGCTACTGTGACAAAAGTTTGGGGTGGTGGCTCTGTAGGTTGTTGGCTTTCATGCTGGTGTTTAGTGTGAGCTGGTTTAAGGCATGGTAGTAGTGGTATGCAAGCAATAATACCCAACAGGGTAGGTGGCATTGGGCTATACCAGACCTCCCAGGGGTGTAATGAGGTCCAACACCACAGACAGAGGGTCTTTTAGCCCCTGGAAGGTCCGGTATAGCCGATACCATCCACACTGGAAGGTATTATTGCACTTAGAAAATGGGCCACTGTATTATATATATTTGAAAATAAAATAATTGTTATGTTTAAATGTTAAAACATGTAGGTGTTTCATTTATTTTGTAATAAAATAGTTCCTCCACCTACTGTAGCTTCTGTAGTTGGGACATTGGAGCTGGTTGTCATGGTCCATGGTCCCCCCAACAAACACATGGACATACTCGGCGAGGAAACAGTATTACAGTTACTGTGCTGAACATTACTGAATGTTGTTTATGTACTTTTGATTACAGTGATCCATATTCAGCTTGGGAGTCATCTTATAGAAACTGTAGTCCATATCTAACCTTGACCCATCCTATAGTGACTGTGGGTTATATCTAGCTAAGATCTCTTGAATAGAGACTGCGGTCCATATCAAACCTAGATCTATCATATAGAGACTGTGGTCAATATATTTAGCCTTGAGCTATCCTACTGTATAGAGACTGTGATCCATATCTATCCTGGATCCATTATTTAGAGACTGTAGTTCATACATGGCCTAGATGCATCCTATGCAGATTGTGGTCCATATCTAACCAGCATCCATCCTATAGAGACTGTGGTCCATATCTAACCAGGATCCATCCTATAGAGACCATGGTCAATATCCCTCCTTGATCCATCCTATACAGACTGTGGTCCATATCCAACCAGGATCCATCCTATAGAGACTGTGGTCCATATCTAGCCTAAATCAATCCTACAGAGACCATGGTCAATATCCCTCCTTAATCCATCATATATAGACTGTGGTCCATATCTAGTCTGGAGCAATCCTAATGAGACTGTGGTCCATATCTAGTCTGGAGCCATCCTATCGAGACTGTGATCCATATTGAGTCATGATCCATCTTACAGAGACTGTGGTCCATATCTAGTCTGAAGTCATCCAAAAGAGACTGTGGTCCGTATTGAGCCTTAATAAAACTTATAGAGACTGTGGTCCACATATAGTCTAGATCCATCCTTTTGTAGTGTATCTGTTTATTAAAAATGGTTCCAACAATAAATGGCGTAGATAAGGTAAAATGCGGTAAACATCAAACATGCAATATGTGACAGACCTCTGTGAAGTTAATAACCTTTAATGCACCTATAGTCAGTCTCATTCTTCCTCTCTAAAATATAGAATGATATAGTTATCTCTGAATCTTATTTATACATACAGCTGAGCTGGACAGCATGCAACCCAATGTCTTGCAGGATCAATGCAGAATGCTGCAGTATGCTGTAGGGAACAATGCAGAGTTCTGCAGTATGCTGCAGGGAACAATGCAGAGTGCTGCAGTATGCTGCAGGGAACAATGCAGAGTGCTACAGTATGCTGCAGGGAACAATGCAGAGTGCTGCAGTATGCTGCAGAGAACAATGCAAAGTGTTGCAGTATGCTGTAGGGAACAATGCAAAGTGCTGCAGTGTGCTGCAGGAAACAATGCAGAGTGCTACAGTATGCTGCAGGGAACAATACAGAGTGCTGCAGTATGCTGCAGGGAACAATGCAGAGTGCTACAGTATGCTGCAGGGAACAATGCAAAGTGTTGCAGTATGCTGCGGGGAACAATGCAAAGTGTTGCAGTATGCTGCGGGGAACAATGCAGAGTGCTGCAGTGTGCTGCAGGAAACAATGCAGAGTGCTGCAGTATGCTGTGGGGAACAATACAGAGTGCTGCAGTATGCTGCAGGGAACAATGCAAAGTGTTGCAGTATGCTGCAGGGAACAATGCAGAGTGCTGCAGTGTGCTGCAGGGAACAATGCAGAGTGCTACAGTATGCTGCAGGGAACAATGCAAAGTGTTGCAGTATGCTGCAGGGAAAAATGCAGAGTGCTATAGTATGCTGCAGGAAACAATGCAAAGTGTTGCAGTATGCTGCAGGGAAAAATGCAGAGTGCTATAGTATGCTGCAGGGAACAATGCAGCATGCTGCAGTATGCTGCAGGGAACAATGCAAAGTGTTGCAGTATGCTGCGGGGAACAATGCAGAGTGCTGCAGTGTGCTGCAGGAAACAATGCAGAGTGCTGCAGTATGCTGCAGGGAACAATACAGAGTGCTGCAGTATGCTGCAGGGAACAATGCAGTGTGCTACAGTATGCTGCAGGGAACAATGCAGAGTGCTACAGTATGCTGCGGGGAACAATGCAGAGTGCTGCAGTATGCTGCAGGAAACAATGCAAAGTGTTGCAGTATGCTGCAGGGAACAATGCAGAGTGATGCAGTATGCTGCAGGAAACAATGCAGAGTGCTACAGTATGCTGAAGGGAACAATGCAGAGTGCTGCAGTATGCTGCAGGAAACAATACAGAGTGCTACAGTTTGCTGCAGGGAACAATACAGAGTGCTGCAGTATGCTGCAGGGAACAATGCAAAGTGTTGCAGTATGCTGCAGGGAACAATGCAGAGTGCTGCAGTATGCTGCAGGAAACAATGCAGAGTGCTACAGTATGCTGCAGGGAACAGTGCAAAGTGCTGCAGTATGCTGCAGGGAACAATGCAAGTTAATGGCAATTAAGCCCTTTTGTCATGCAGTATTTTGGAACTGTGTTGCATCTTGGCTGGTTCCACTGCTGCAGTTCAAAATCATTCACTTTATTCTCTGCCCTTCCCCATTTCTTGGCCCCATTTATGTGTTGAATATTTGCTAGTTATGCATTTTGTCCTGGACAGACATAAACACGGAAGTAACAACCGGCATTTCATCTCTTCAATGCACCAAATCCAAAGAGAGGCTCGGGTTCACCTTTCTGAACGCCACCAGCTCGGTGCTTGCAGACAGAGCTCTGAGGAAGGTTTAGCCAAAATGTTAACTGTTCAGTGCATCACCACGCATGTGGGCTGTCTTTCTTACGGCTGGTCATAGTTCGCTTCAGTTCAAGCACCACTATGGTGTCTATGGGATTTTTATTTCACATTTACTGAATTTACCTGCAGCCACTGCAATCTTTGTCTATGGTCTTAATTTGTTTAGTTTGAATGCTACATGTAATAAGGAGAAGAACCGGTAAGGTCTTGCCTATTTTTATTTACTTTTGAAGCTCCAAACTAGCTTGTGGGTCAAGGGCTGCAGTTTGTTTCTCAGTTTTACTGAGTGTTCTGTTTGCAATCCACCTCTTCAACCATTTGTCCTCTGCCTGTACAGCACCCACTTTGGGAGGAGGGTGGCAAGACCATTAAAAGTGAATATCAGTGATGGTGGTGGAAGAAGGCATGCTAGTTACTGCTGGAGTACTGGGTCTCAGATAGCGATGTGCGATGTTGGAAAACTTTGTTTTGCAAATTAATGCTCAAATTCACCTCATTTCGAGAAGTTAATTTGCCTTGCAAAGTTCCAATTCATAGTGGGTGATAACTTTGTGAAAAGCGAAGTTGGAACTGTACTGGCAAAGTCTGGTACAGATGCGTAGTTTGCAACGTACTATGGGATAGGAGGTCACATGTTGCTGAAACAAGCTGTGTATGCCATGTGAAGGCAGTCTGCAGTGCAGTCTGCTGAAGACAGAGTAGGAGAGTAGTCTTGTGTGCTTGTCTGTGAGAAAAAAGTTTGAAAGCCATTTAAACCTAATTTTTTTGAGTGCAAATTGCTCATAGATTTTTAGAGGGCCTTGTGCTGCTAGATTCCTGTTTTTTGTTAATTTTTTGCTGATTGTTTAAAGTAGTGGTTTCTGTTTTGTCTGCCTGTGCAGCAGTGTGGGAGAGGGTAGGTGTAAAACAAGGCAGGCAGTCCAGAAAAATTGAGATCCTTTTTGAATAAGCAGGAGATGTGTGTTTTATTTTGGTTTTCTTACTCTTTCTTGTTCATTATTGTTGGTCTGTAGTCAGTAATTTCTCCTTTTTTCTGTGGTTCACTCTGGTATGTTTCAGTGGAGTATTTTGGTGTTGTGTCACTTTGAGAGGAAGCTCTGGGGCCAGTTTCTCAGGTGCCCCATGCAGGTCCCACTCCCAGTCCCCTCCATCTCCCCTTCCTGGACTGGGGCACCTGACCCACCACATTGCTTTTTCTTGCCCATCCCACCCGGTGCCACAGAAGAACCAATATAAGTGGTACCACCTCCACCCCCTCAGCAATTTGTGTCTACCTACATGATCCTTCCACTCCTAGTGGTGCTTTGCTCTAAGGTGGGTGTGCTGCCCACTTGTCCCCAAATGGGTCCCCTGTTTCCCATGCTGAACAACAGTTTTACATAATTTGCATGTGACCACACTGTTGTCAGTGGGGTCACTATCAAAGAATTCCTGCACTAGGCACTTCTGCTGCTGACAAGGAGAGGAGCAAGATGGTCCCAGGTGCATCTCCTCCTCCTCCTCATGCTGTGCAGGTGGTGGCAATACAATGACTGGTGTTTCCTTTAGTGCTGGTGGTGGTGCCATTGCATGCTGCTGCTGGTACTCCGCTGTGTGTGTGTGGGGGGGTGCTGTCTCATGGTATCATGGACCTCTTAATATGGAAGGGATGGCATCTCCCATCTGTTGACTGCATCCCCCTCTCCTCCTGACCAGTCCCACTCATTTTATTTATTTATTTTTATTTTAGTCTTTGGTAACCGGGTAAGGCCCACTAGGCACAAGTGCCTGTTTTCAGGGGTGACCTGGGACCACTAGTTGGTTAAGTGACTTACTCAGAATCATACAGTATGCAAGTGCATGTTGTGAGAATCAAACTCAGGTCTGGTCTGCTGGATGTATCAAGCTTGTTCACACCTCGTTCCTCTAACCTCTAGGCTATACTGCCAGCCAACAAACCAAAATAAAAGAGTAAAACAATAGACTGACAGCAATGAAAAAAAGCACAAATAAAAGTGGTGAATAGAAAGAAAATTACAACTAAACAACAATTAAACAAAGACCCACAAACTGTACAGTAAAAATAAGAAGATGAATAACAAGCAAAAGAAAGCTGAAAAACTTTTTTTGTACCTTTTAGACCTCTCAAAAGAGCATATCTGTTCTCTTCCACTAATTAACTCAGACTGCAAAGTGAAACTAAGGATGGGTCACTACATAGAGCAGTAGCATGTGACCTGCAGGAGTTTTTTCCATGTGACCTGGCTAGCATCAATAGCCTCGCTTTGAACAGACTTTACCTATCTTAATGGCAAAGTTACCAGCGAAGTTACCAATGAAGTCACTAGGCAAATTTCGAAGCTCACAGAAAAAAAACTGTGACTTGCTCTACGAAGGCGAAGTTAGTAACTGCGCTGGAACTTTGCCGGTGCATTAAAACTTTGCAAGATCTCTAGTCTCAGGCCTATCTTATGTCCTATGAGGCCTGTTTGTTACTGTCTTCAGTGCCTATGAAGCATGAAACAGGAGGGGGGATCTGGAGCTGATAGGAAGGTTAGATTGGGGCACAAAGCGGGATCTGTAGTGTGGTCTGTACCACATAGGCTGGGGTGCAGATATTCTATTCACATTCAAAGGTAGGTGCCCATAGTTTGGTTATGAGAAATGAGAAAATGTTTCATACATAGCAGTTTCCCATACTGGGTTCTGTCATTCTACTAGGGTAGGTACATCCATAGTCCTCCACTGTTTCAGAATCAGACATTTGGCTTCTACCAGTGTTTCCCAGAGCCCAAAGAGTGATGAGGAAGAGCTTAAAGATAGAAAGAGCTGTAATTCACAGAACACAGAATGGTGTGCTCCTTAGTAACATAGGTACAATATTTGTTTGTAATTATCTAATAACTCTTTTAATTAGATTTTTTTCTTAACTTCTTGTAATTTATTTTCCTTTTTTCTTAAGGAAACAAAATGATTTTACTACTCGTAAAAGAGCTGTATGCATTCCATAAGATTTGCTGTACCTGCAATAAAAAGCAGTACTGTGTCCTTGTATAATGCTTATAAAAATACCTTGTTTGAATTGTATTGCTCCCTTCTCCCTATCCCCAGGTCGCACCTGGAAACAAGACTTGGCTCAGTGTGCCTCTGCTGGTCACCAGCTTTAAATAAAAAAAATATATATATATTTTTTTAAAAAAACATCTTTCCTCTTTAATCCACTCACAAAATGCTTGCTCTTTTAAAAGCAGACTTAAACTTTCTCCTGGGTGAACCAGTTCTCAAAGGCTTAGTTGCAGTTGCTGATGTCATAGAAAGGTCTGAAAGCACATTTTCAACTATCTGAGCATTTAGAATATCATCAGTGACAGAACAGGATGTAACTATGTAGCCAATTTGTGTAAATAGCATCAGTAACAGAACATGATGTAACTATGTAGCCAATTTGTGTAAATAGCATCAGCAACAGAACATGACCTAACTATGTAACCAATATCTGTGTAAATAGCATCAGTAACAGAACATGATGTAACTATGGAACCAACCTCTGTGTAAATAGCATCAGTAACAGAACATGATGTAACTATGGAACCAACCTCTGTGTAAATAGCATCAGTAACAGAACATGATGTAACTATGTAACCAATATCTGTGTAAATAGCATCAGTAACAGAACATGATGTAATTATGTAACCAGTTTGTGTAAATAGCATCAGTAACAGAACATGATGTAACTATGGAACCAACCTCTGTGTAAATAGCATCAGTAACAGAACATGATGTAACTATGTAACCAACCTCTGTGTAAATAGCATCAGTAACAGAACATGATGTAACTATGTAACCAACCTCTGTGTAAATAGCATCAGTAACAGAACATGATGTAACTATGTAACCAATCTCTGTGTAAATAGCATCAATAACAGAACGTGATGTAACTATGTAACCAATCTCTGTGTAAATATCATCAGTAACAGAACATGATGTAATAATATAACCAATATCTGTGTAAATATCATGCATTGGGGAACAGAAAGTATAAATTCTACTGGTAAGTTTGACCACACATCAGGTGCCACACAAACTGTAGCCTTAAATTAAAGTGGATAAGGTGGCTCTTGTATTATGTTTATAATCTAAATTAGTAGTTCTATTCGTATTTAACAAGGGGTCAATAGCAAGGTTGAAGTCCCCACCTAGAATAATTTCATTATTTTTAATAGACCCCATCTCTACATAGAAACATAACATTTGATGGCAGATAAGGACTGCTTGAGCCACCTAGTCTGCCCATTTTCCCTACCTATTGTAACACCGCAGACTCTACTTGATCTCCAGCTTCCCCCTTTCCTTACCACTAAGGTTCCCCTATGCCTATCCCATGCCTTCTTGAATCCCATTACAGTTTTTTCCCCCACCATCTCTGCTGGGAGGCTGTTCCAGGCATCCACCACACTTTCTGTGAAGTACTTCCTTACATCCTCTCCCCTGAGTCTACCCCCCAGTTTCATAGCATGACCCTGTTCTCAAGCATCTTTTTTTCTTAAAAAGGCTTCCCTCTTGAACCTTATTTATACCTGTGAGGTATTTAAAAGTCTCAGTCATTTCCCCCTCCTCTCCTTTCCTCCAGGGTGTACATACTGAGGTCCTTCAGTCTCTTCAGACCCTACACCATTTTAGTTACCCTCCTCTGGACTGTCTCTACTCTGTCTATGTCCTTCTGGGGACGTGGTCTCCAGAACTGGACACAGTACTCCAACTGATGTCTCACCAGTGATTCATGTAAGCAAAAAGACATGATGGGGAGTGCACTGAGCAAATATTACCGCACACCCAGGGACACAGTGATCAGACCCTGGAAGTGCAGTAATATCTGTTCAATGCACACCCTGGAGTGTTTTTATTGCATGTATAAAATGGACTACTTTTTTTAAATACTTTTTAATGTTAGCAAAACAGTTTATATGATTTATTTATGTTTTATTTTATTTATACATCGGTTTACAACCTTTGAGCCAGAGGCTCATTTCCAAAGGTACCTCGTCACAAAGAGGACAAATACAGAACAACACTTAGTCACAATATTGTGGTTACAGCATACATCTCCGTGGTTACAGTTTGGTAGTTACAGGCAGTTATAACTTAGTTACAATTTACATGCTACAGGAATGGTAATCACAGGTAGTTACAGGTAGATTGAGCCAGGACTGCTAGGGATGAAGAGTTCAGGGGCAAAGGGCGCGGTTTGTGAAAAGTTTGGGTGAAGCGCCACTCAGAGAGTTTTGTCAGCCAGTAAAGGAGAGGAGATTGAATTAAGGTTATTATTATTATAAGAATTTATGGTAAAATAGTCCTTCCGCCAGGTAAAAAATTACATCATTTTAGTTTTTCATTTACTTTACATACAGATTGTTGCCAGGCAGGATCCCCCCCCCCCCCCCACCACCACCACCGCAGTGTGCATTGGGGCTGGAGGAGACACCAGCATTTTGTGTTAGCCTGGTATGGGAAATTGAGAGATTGAGCAGCTATTGAGGGTCATGAAAAGTTAAACTTTTGTTTTTCTTTCTAAGCACCATAGCAGGGTGGCTAGGAAAGGAACAGAACCAAGCTGTTCCTCCCCTTTCCATAACAGAGTGAGTCGGCATACCCAGAGAGCAGAAGTACTTGTGTTCCCGCCCTGCTTTATCCTGCTTAATAGAAGTGAGCCTGCCACAACAAAAGAAAACAGAAAAAAAATAGTGACAGAGATGGCTGTGGTCATTACAGTTGGAAATTACTTGAGTGGGAACGTGATTCTCAGCAGAGATATCAGGAGCAGGCAGGTGCGGGAGCAGCAGCACTACAGATTGGGATTAGTTAATAAATAATTTTATTTTCAAATTTCAGTGTGACATATTTGTTGGGCTAGCATTTACTTTTACCAAAAAATACTTAATACAGTGGTGCTAGACAGCTGATGAACTGACAGGATGTGCTTCACACTATGTCCTGCTATTTTGTACTTATTTCAACTTATAGTTCTGGAAAAGGTTAAAGTTGGTACTTTTAAACTTGAATAATGCAATTCTTGACAGTGTGCAGATCAGTTTGAGCCAAAACTACTATGAGGAGACTAAAAGGAATGATCAGAGGAAGCTCGACACAACAACAGCCAGCAACCGAGCCCTCCATGAGCGCGAATGCAGGAAAACCTGAGGCTCTGGAAATGCCTCAAAGGCATACAGTGTTGGAGGCTGTGTGAGCAATGGACCTAAAGATCGAATGCACTCTACAGAAATTGGAAAGCCACAATGCACAGCTGAAAACCCCAACAGCCACAGTGGCAGACCTCGATTCCCGCTTGACTGTGACCTTGACTGCCATAAACAAACTCACCACAGAAAATACACACTACAGTCCTGCATGGAGACCCTGGAGAATGCAGCACAGGCCTCTCACCTTCACCTGGTGGACGTTCCTGAGGGGATCAAGGGGGATAATTTCCTGGACTTCCTTAAGACACCTGGCTAAATTCAGTCATTAATGCCTATAGGATCAACATGAGGGGAGCACAAACAAATCATAATAATATCTTACTAAAAACCGCAAGTGCAGAAGAGAAGGAGAGAATCTTAATGACTGCCAAAACACCATACCTGATCACCACTGATGGGAAGGATATTCAAATTTATCCTGACCTGTCTTATGCCACCAGAAACCAATGTAAACAATTTGATGCTGTCCATGCATGACTGCACTCATTGGGAATAGTAAACTCCCTGTTATTTCCTGCCAGACTCCAGATAGTGTATGGAGGCAAGCAGTTCCAGTTCTCTGATGTTAAGGATGCCGGCCGTTGGACGGAAAAGATGGCTTCAGAATTTTGTTCTAGACAGGTAACTAATGAATCCATGGAAGTG
Organism: Neoceratodus forsteri; assembly: GCA_016271365.2. Taxonomy (NCBI): domain Eukaryota; kingdom Metazoa; phylum Chordata; order Ceratodontiformes; family Ceratodontidae; genus Neoceratodus; species Neoceratodus forsteri. The sequence continues at coordinate 792,479 of JADMNL010000026.1, forward strand.
AATGAAGAAGACTGAAGAACAAGGACTTTAACTTCTACTCTCTGAACAGTTCAAGTGCCTCATGCACATAAGTGCTTCCAGCACTCCTAAAAAGGGACTTAACATTATATGTTTAACTGTTTTTTTCAAGGTTGCAATAATAGGTCCTAGTGTAAAAGGGGGAAGGGGTTAGTGTCTAAATACCTAATGTCTGTTTTTAGTTATGCTGTGGATCAAGGTAAGATGGTGTCTACCTTGTGGCAAACATTTAGGTTGAGTGAAAGGGCTCATTGGTCGTTGAGGTTTGGGGCTCATGCCGTTCATTATCCTGATGAATGAAAAGTGCATTTATGATTTACTCTGACCCCTGTCTTTTACAATCCTGTTAATGAAGTGGCTTTGTGACTATCATACGTGGGATTCTTCTTTTCCTTTCTTACGGGTTCTGAGAGGACAGAGTCAGGAAGCTGAATTACAGAAGCATTTCAAGTTGAAATAGTTTAACTTAATGTATATGTCAAGTTTTAGTTACACAATTGACTTAATGAGTTCTGAATAAACTCAGCAGAGCTACTGTGTTTGCACCCATAATGTGTATAATAAGTATTATTAATTGGTTTTATAGCAACTATATAAAGTTGTGGTACATACTACCTGTGTAACCATTTTTCTTAGCCACCAAAGTCATTGCCATGGCTGGCATTATGGTATACCACTGCTTACAATTTTAGAGGTATACCCCCATCACAAATGCACTCCTCAGGTCAGGCCCTCTGCTCCCACAGTGCCAACATCAGAGTGCAATAGTGTGAACAGGTGACAGACAGGGTAACCCTCCTGTCTGTTTTGGGTCTGAATCACCTTTTAGCCTCGAGTTCTGGAGGGACTTAAAATGTGAACCTTATGCTAGCATACCCAATTAACAGGCTCAGAAAATACTCTCTTCAGAGGGATACAATATAATCGTTCACCCAAGAGGATCCAGCCAGGTATCTAAAGTGAACCCTTACAACTCTATAAGAGACCTGGGTATTTCTTACCTTTTTAAGCAAGCTCAGTAACACCATCAAGCCTTTTTACAGCTGTCACCCTAAACACAGATTCAGCACATCACATGTAAAATAACTGAGAGAAAACACAGGCAGCATAATAAAGAAAATGTTGTTTACTAGAAAAATGGTAAAAACCAGGTGAAATTAAACAAAGCACAATTATATCACAAATCTTACGGTCATATAAAACAAAAGGGAAGTTACAGAACAAACACTCCTACCACAAAATAGTTAATTTCTTTCCTATCTGTTACCTTTAAGTGTTTTTTTTAAAGTCAGAGAACTGTCTCTCTCAGAGTCCCAGAATTATATGACACATATTTCTCAGACACAGGATCATTTCAGGAGGCATCTCCCCTCCCCTACTGTGAGGTCAGTTAGATCCGCCCTTAGTTAATTCTTCATAAAATTACCTACGAGGATGTATTTTAAATAATGTGAACATCAGAAAAAAAATGTCCTACATATGACAGTCTTTAATTAAACAGTTCTCTTTGAATTTAGCAATCCCATACTCCATCACTACTTCTTGGCTATGTGCTAAAAATTAGAGGAACCAGCCAAATTACTCTTCATCCTGCTACATCACAAAATTCATATTTAGTTTCCAACATCAAAGGCAGCAGCAGGTGATGAGGGCCATAAACTTTCCCTCTGGAAGGAAGGCAGTTAATTAGATTTCCCTGGTTTGTTTAATGACATCCTCACTGGCACCTTGAAAGTTAAAGGCCAAACAGCTAACTGGTGTGAGACTATTACATACACAGACCATTGATTTATAATACAAATATTATACAATAACCATAAGCACAAAACAAGCGTCCTCCCCCCCACTCCTTGGTTTTAAAGAATGTGAGACAATATTTACTGTGGTAATGTATGTATGTATGTAACACTTTTCTGTCCTCATATGATTCTGTATATGTGTTTCTGCTGGTTCAGTTGGAAAACAATAAACTAATTTAACAAATAAAATGCTAAATATTTTTACTAGATGGGTTTAGTGATTCATAGTTTCCTCTCTAACGTAAGAGAAAAAAATGGCAGTTTTTAAACGCTAGTGTTCTAATGGCACAGTGATTTTTTTTCCAGTAGTGGGGTTCTGCTTTCTGTATTTGTTTTTACCTGTGCTTTGGATGTGATGTAGAGATAAAAAAATCAAAACACAGGATTTTCTCTCCCCATTTTATAAATATTAGTATCACCACCTCCCTCTTTCTGCTGGTGATACCCCTCCCTATGCACTCTAGCATCCCACCAGCTCTCGCCACTGCCTTGTCACACTGTTTAACCACCTTTAGGTAATCAGGTACAATTACCCTATGTTTCTTTCCTTCCTGTTTGATGGTATCTAAAGCTAGTCCTTGAAAGAAATCTGGGCAATAATTGTTTGGTGCATAAATGTTTCCAAAAGTAATATTATTTCCAGGAAGAGTTCCAGAAACCAACTGCCAACTTCCATCAAAGTCACCCCTAGAGTTAGATATATGGAAATTTATATTTTTATTAATTTAAATAGCTACACCTCTTCCTAGAAAAACAGCTTTCAATAACATGTCGAACCCAGGGGTTCTCTAATTTTAGTGCTTCCTGTTTGTTTTTTTAAATGGGTTTCTTAAAGCATTACTAAATCTGTTTTCTGAGCTGTACTTTAAGAATCCTTTTTCTTTTAATAGGAGACCCTAACCCTTTGATGTTTCAACTTGCTATTTTAATGGAGTCTGCACCGTGATAGTTATTCATAGTAAACACAAATGGATACATACCTAGACTATCCTTCACAATTAAAGCTGCAGTGCAATGGAGAAGAGTGTTCATTCTTAAAACTAAATCTAGTGCAAAATTAACAATGATATGAAATGTGCATATTTTGAATACATAAATTTATTTCCATGTGTTAGGCATGACCTTTTTAACCTGTACTCTATGAACAAAGCATAATAATTTATATGCAAAAGGTTTTAACTATGTACAAAATAAGTGGTGTCTTTCTTGGCAGTGCTGCATTTCGTAAGATAAATCAAAATGTATTGTGTGAGTACATCTGCAATGTACAAAGTGTGTAAGCAGAAGAGCACAAATTTGTCTCTGTTTAGTTTAACTATTCACATAACGGGGAAAACAAAGAAAACTGAGATATAAACTGGGGTACAGCATTCATAGCTACCCAAGGATAAATAGAAATTGAGTCTGCTCTTGTGCTCATTTTAAGCACCCAGTGTTAAAGCACTGTTGCTTGAGTTTATGGCCAGTCCTTTTTATAAGCTTTCACTGGGGCTCTTTTACTTAGATTCAAATTAGCCTTCACAGAAAGGGGATTCAATAAAAATTGTTTGCATAGCAATTATTTCCCAAGGCTCTTTCTATACTCGTGTCCTCACCGGATGAAACTGAATTATGAAGCCATGTGATGGCACATCTCATAAAATAAGCACATGATACAACATAATCTACTGTAAGTTCCATTCCCTTTTGCCAAGGGGATTATAATTTAATATTACTTTACCTAGGAGGATGACCATCTGTTATGTAGTCAGTCTGACCTTTGCCCTTCCCAACACTTTTTTGGACATGGGGGGTTTGTCAGGGGCTATGAGGGAGCCAAGCCCAGTGAACTAGGGTTCTGCCAGAGAGACACCCTGTTTTTGTAACTCTTTATTTATTCCATTTTTTTCTGGCACAATAACAACAATAATAACCATTTCAAACAAAGCAGAAATGAAATTAATAAGCACAGGGCCAATATATATTTTATCTTCAATACTGTAATTCTCAGTCTGTGGAATTATAAATCAACATTTTCTTCTTCCTCCTGACATGGTGTGTACGATCATTTCTTTATTTGGAAAAGAAAAGGGGATGTTGTCATCCAATATGTTTACTTAAGCAGCAGTTTATCTCTTTAAAAAATCATCATATATTCTCTTCCCCAGCACCTTCTCCACTTTATAATAGCTCATTAGTATCAAGTTCCCCTCTTCCATGCCCACACTAGCCTTCCCCTCATATACATGATCTCATCATGGAACAAATTCTGGTCTATATTTCATGATGTAAAGGATCCATCTCCTTTAGCCCCGCTGGTGGTCGTGAGGGCACGTGAAGCCGCCCTCCCATGAGCCAAAATCTGTAGCTCCCCACTGCTTAGCCCCACTGGTGGTCACAAGGGCACATGGAGCCGCCTTCCCCCGAGCCGAAATCTGTAGCTCCCCACTGCTTAGCCCCGCTGGTGGTCATGAGGGCACATGGAGCTGCCCTCCCCTGAGCTGAAATCTGCAGCTCCCCACTGCTTAGCCCCGCTGGTGGTCATGAGGGCATGTGGAGCCGCCCTCCCCATAGCCGAAATCTGTAGCTTCCTGCTGCTTAGCCCTACTGGTGGTCATGAAGGCACATGGAGCCGCCTTCCCCCTGAGCTGAAATCTGCAGCTCCCCACTGCTTAGCCCCACTGGTGGTCACGAGGGCATGTGGAGCCACCCTCCCCTGAGCCAAAATCTGCAGGTATGCCCATCGACACAGTCAAAATCCATGTGTCTCTAAGGACTGTGTTAGTGTTTTGGGCGCCAAGTTTAAATTTTCTATCTGGCCTGCGCTACTAGGACTCCAGCCCGAAGGCAAACCTAAAAAGGATTTTCTGCCATTTACTTAGATAAATGCAATTTGTACTACAGTTGAAAGAAAAAAAAAGGAGTAAAAATTATAGAAAGTATGGTATGCCTAAATAATTTGTACTAGTGCACCCAAATGAATGAAAAGCAACTGTTTAAGCTCCACATAAAGTATTTTTTTTTTAGGCAAGCAGAGTTGTAATGAATTACTGCATCGGAGCTGTTTTTTGAGATTAGGAGGTTGCTCAAAATAGAAATACATCTGCCTATGCCCTGTTTTACTCCAAGAAGTCTGAGTTAGGATTTGGTTGCCACAGGGACAGTGCATTGGAATTTGGAGTCTATTTCAATGTAATAAGAATTCGGAGCTACACATGTGTCCTGTTTCAGCTCCAGAGTCTAATTTAGTAGCTTGTTTGCATGCGGCTTCCCCCCCAGCCAAGCCATTTAGATATAAATACCTCCTCTTTGCTTTCTCTCCTCAGCTCCCCACTGCTTAGCCCCACTGGTGGTCATGAGGGCACATGGAGCCGCCCTCCCCCCGAGTCGAAATCTGCAGGTACACCCATCGAGACAGCTGAAATCCATGTGTCTCTAAGGACCGTGTTAGTGTTTTGGGCGCCAAGTTTAAATTTTCTGTCTGGCCAGAGCTACTAGGACTCCAGCCCAAAGACAAACCTAAAAAGGATTTTCTGCCATTTATCTCCCCTCTGACACTTTGTGTCAGCTGCCCCACCACCCCCACCACCACTCTTGGTGAGCCACTTGCTATATAGTGAGGGTCATGTGTGCAAAATAAACAGTCACCCTACTTTTCCCTTTGCAGCTTATCACATATCACCACTAGGGGCCAGCACAGATATTTTGCACTCACTCTCCCTTTCCAGCATAGAATGCTGCACTTAGCTTATAAAACTATCTTAGGACCAGCCTTACTTGCCACCATAGCATCCCTCCCATCCTCGTATCTGCCCAATATGCAAGCTAGTCCTCTGTATATCACCGCCCAAATCACACATCCAAGTACCTGTTCCTCCCCCAACTTTGGACAGCACCCCCTCACTGCACACCATGGCTGGCTCCCAGGTCCTTCCATTCTCCCCCCATCCTTTCACGTTGGGCTGTCAGTTATAAAATTCCCTGCCGCAGGACTTTCCGCAATTTCCCCCAAGACTCCCTCTGCCCACTGTAGACCAAAATGTTTTTTACCTAATACAAAATGGGTGCTAACTTTACTACTCCTCCTCACAGGGGATATTGAGCCAAACCCGGGACCTGCCACCTACACCAGTCACAACATCTGTCCCACTATCCAACTACCCAGAGGCCTAAAAGTAGCCCACTTAAATATATGCACTCTACTACAAAATTTGCCCTTGCTCCAACCAATCATCCTATCACTACATCCTGACATCTTGATAATAACTGTGACCTGGCTGAAACCACACAACCTGGATGCAGATGTAGCTATCCCTGGTTACTCTGTCACTTGTTATGACCGCCTGAGCACCAAGAGAGGTTTCGGCATAGCCATTTACATATCATCCCGGATAAAGTTCTCTCCAGTCTCACTATCCGATCTCCCACCATCCATTAACGCCCTACTGATAAAAGTCTCCTTACCTCATGCAATCCCCATATTTATAGCAGGCTCCTATAGTTCCCCAGACTCTCAAATGACCTTGGTCATAGCACACCTGGACACCCTAAAACCATTGCTTCAGGGGGTGAACTTCATATCCTTGGTGACTTTAACCTGAACTAGCTCTCTAGCGTTAGCACCAAGCTCCACAACCATGTGGCTGCACTAAATCTGGCTCAACAGATCACTGAGCCCACACGTCTAAATCACAAAACTCAGAACCACTCCCTACTGGACTGGGCCCTCACCTCGCACCCACACAGGATAATTGCCTCTGGCCTCTTACCAGACTCTCTGAGTGATCACCGTATGATTTATGTAGTAAGAAAAATATTTAAAGCCAAGGCACCTCCCCAAGAACTCTCCTCATCAGGTCTTACAAATCCCTTGACTTTGAAGGGCTCCTAAATGACTTAGCAAACTCGGACTGGTCCTTCATCCCCAAGGCCAACTCTATTGACTACACCCTAAACTTCTTTAAGTCCATATTTCTTGCCATCTGAGACCACTATGCTCCACTCAAAAAGGCCAGAGTAAGGGGAGCTCATCTGCCCTGGATCACAGCTGACCTTATGAACCACCTCCAATCTAGGGACCAGGTGTGGAAAGCCTTCAAATCATCAGGTACCCTCATTGACCACCAACACTACCGCATGCTTAGAAATATCTGCACCAGGCTTATACAGCAGGCCAAAGCCTTCTATTTCTCATCATCCTTCTGAACAAATCTAAATCACCGGCTAAATTTTGGAAGTCAATCAAATCCTCTTCTCCTCCCACCCAGCCCCCACCCTGTCTTAGTCATAGGTGACTCCCAATAATAGAATCAAATGCAGTGGCCACTGTATTCAACTCCTTTTTCACCAGTAGTGTGACCTCTCTCCACTCAAATCCACCACATGCACCTCACCCTCCTACATCCGCATCCCCTCCCACACAAACCCCCTACCCGGCATTCTCATTCTCCCTGGTTACTCCAACCAAAGTACTCAATGTCCTGCATGCCCTCAGTCCCTCTAAGGGAAAATGCCCCTCGGGGTTGGATGCCAAAATGCTCTACCTGTCGGCCCCAGCCATTGCCAGCCCCCTAGCTTCCCTCTACAACCTCTCCTTCACTACCTCCACTATCCCCTCTGATTGGAAGCATGCCACAGTCATCCCCATCCCTAAAGGCAGTGACCCATCCTCCCCTGGTAACTACTGCCCAATCTACCTCCTCCCCATTGTTGCTAAAATCCAAGAACATCTAGTCCTCTTGCAACTTTCCTCCTTCCTTGATTTCTCCTCCTTCTTTACTCCTTACCAATCAGGCTTTAGGAAATATTTTGGGGTCTGGCTGGACCAGCACCTCAATTTTTCGGCACACATCAATGCTACCCATAAAAAACTGCACCCTAGACTGGGCACCTTATTCCAAAACTGTGGCTGTATTCCTCTGCCAGCCCACAGGGCAATTGTGCAGAAAATGATCCTCCCTATTTTTGATTACGGGGACGTAGTCTACAGTGCCGCACCTAAGTCCACCCTGGCTAGACTGGATCCTCTTTTCCACTCCTTCTGTCACTTCACCCTGGACTGTACACCTTCCTCCCACCGTTGTGACCTCTACTGGTCCCTTAACCTCCCCTCGCTCTATGATAGGCGACAATCCCACTGCAATAGCCTCACAGCCAGATTCTGGACCCAGTCACTACCCTCCTACCTCGTGGCTACCCTAACTGCTCAAACACCCCCTGCATACTCACCCAGGAATTTTGACTCCTGGCTCCTGCATGTCCCTAACATGTCGACCTCTGCCGGCCAGTTGGCCTTCAGAGCTCACATGCCCAAACTATGGAACTCTCTGCCTGTGGACATTCGGCACGCTCCCACCTCTCGGCAAATCAACTCACTTCTCAAAGGGCACTTCTCCACCAACTGCTCATGCAGACTAAACTCACACTAGTGCAGGTACTAGCTCTCCAACTGGCTCCAACTGTGGGTACTCCTAATATTTATCTCTGACTCTGTGAATGTTGACATTTGTACTGTATATCAATTTAGCTGCCGTGTCTACCCAGATTTTCTGGTTGCTTGTTGTGATGCATTCTGTATTTATTCTGTACATATCATTATATGTAACTAATTTTTGTACATATTTGTGAAATGTCTGAACTTTGAATTTGCATGTATCCTCCCATCCCCTACACCCCCCCCAGGATGCACCTGGTATTGAGTGGTAGTCTGCTCAGTATGCCTTTCCTGGTAAAACTTTTAAATAAATGTATAAAATATTTCAAAATTATCTTTTGCATGTCTGACTAGTGCTGTCAGCTTCTCCATATGATAAATGTCTATCATTATGTCCTGCCAATCTGCAATAGTGGGGATTATCCCGGAAAGCCATCGACGTCAGAGAGACCCCTTTACATATAGATCTGGTATATCTTGCATTAAAGTCAGTCTTGAGCTGGCAATTGGGCCTATAACCAGTCTGCTCCATATTAGATACTTTAGGCTACCTGGGGTAAAGCATCAGGGTATGAGGAACCTACAACCTGAGAACAGAACTAACATGAGCTCTAAAAAGAGGGCACTAGCAGAAACCCAGCAAGGAAGAGAGAGAAAGGGAGGACTATAGTCTGATACTGAGAGAAAAAGAGTCAATAAACATGTGTCAATGCTGAATGTTTGCTTGCACGTATGCACTGTGTAGGTGTTTGATACTGATAGTGCATGGATTCAGATACCCTCCACCAAGGGAAGACTCCATCCAAAGGCCCTGCACTTCAGTGCAGTGATGGATGTGAAGAATTCATGAGGCTGTCTGGTGGGCTGTGGAAGCACAGGGTCCTGTGATCCCGGCACTTCTACATGGCTGCAGATACAGATGCACAGGGCAAAGAGTGCATCTGTCAGCCAGTGCACAAGGCATTCTGTCATCCACAGGGGGAAAGGTGCACGGCCCTATGCCAAGAGGACAGTTGTCTTCATTATATGGTACTCAAGCCCATGAGGACAACCCTGCATCTTTTATTCCCTGGCTTGGGAGTGTAGCATAACGGTGGCCTTCCCCAACCCTTCCTTCATCCTGCTGAATCACTGAGCTCACCCCCGAACTCAGCTCAGAGGGACGGGATCACAAAGCATGGCTGCTAGGGTGAAGACTGGCACTGTACACAAAGGTTGTTAAACAGCTATCATTTTTTTTTATTTTGACCCCAACTTTTCAAGTTACTTGTTTTACGATTTTCCTTCATAGAGTTATAAACTCATAGAAGCTTGATGGCAGAAAAGAACCATACTGGCCCCATTTATCCCCCTACATCTCCCCATCCCCCTCCCTGCCATCCCCCATGCTCCCACCAGTACTCAACCCCATATGCTAGTCCCATGCCCTCTTGAATTCTTCCACCAATTTAGATGACATGTACCATTTACAATATATTGGCCAAAATGTCATTTCACACCAGAGGTGCAAAAACATATCTTGTTTGGTATTTAAAAAATGACACATCACTTATGAGGTGGTGTGGAAAAATGGCTATGTTGAAAGTTTGGAGTCAAAATATTGAAAATCAGCGAAGTTATGAGTGAACATTGAAACAGAGTAACGTTCAGTCATAACTTTGGCATTTTACTGTATTTGTACACCAGATTTTCAACATAGCCTTCTTATTACCCTACCTCATGAACCCTATAGGTGAACATTTTCAAATCCCCACCAAAACATCATTCCACAGCACCAAAACGTCATTCAGCACCACAGGTACAAAAACACATTTTGGCCAGGATTTTAAAAATGACAGCTGTCACATTTGTGTGGTGGTATAAAAATGACTATGTTGAAAAATTGGGTTCAAAATATTTAAAATTACTAAAGTTACGAGCAAACATAGAAAAAATGTCAATGTATGCACATAACTTTGTCATTTTTGATATTCTGACCCCAAATTTTCAGTATTGCCTTCTTATGACCCCGCCTCATGAAAAAGGGTGGTAGAAATGTCCAAGCCCTGCCTAAAAGGTGATTTTGCAACATGACCACAAAAATCACCTTTAGTGCCTGATTTGCATAATTCCACCACCATGGGTCAAGAGGTGGAGTCCCAAATAGGCACTGTTGAAAATTTGGGGCCAAAATATGCAAAAATGACAAAGTTATGCGTCAAAGTTCAAAACCCATCGACATACATTGAACCACACTTACCTTAGTTTCTCATATTGCAGTTGGCGGTTCCAACAGCAAGACGTGTCTTCAACCTGGGAGATGTTCAGGAGAGCGAGAGTCTGTGGGGTGTGTGTGGAGGTGTGGAGTGATGACTGCTGAGTGCGAGTTTGGGGTGGGGTGGGGTGTGCATGGAGGTGTGGAGTGATGACTGCTGAGTGTGATTTTGGGGTGGGGTGGGGTGTGCGTGGAGGTGTGGAGTGATGACTGCTGAGTGCGAGTTTGGGGTGGGGTGGGGTGTGCGTGGAGGTGTGGGTGATGACTGCTGAGTGCGAGTTTGGGGTGGGGTGGGGTGTGCGTGGAGGTGTGAGTGAGTGACTGCTGAGTGCGAGTTTGGGGTGGGGTGGGGTGTCGTGGAGGTGTGGAGTGATGACTGCTGAGTGCGAGTTTGGGGTGGGGTGGGGTGTGCGTGGTGGAGTGATGACTGCTGAGTGCGAGTTTGGGTGGGTGGGTGTGCGTGGAGGTGTGGAGTGATGACTGCTGAGTGCGAGTTTGGGGTGGGGTGGGGTGTGTGTGGAGGTGTGGAGTGATGACTGCTGAGTGCGAGTTTGGGGTGGGGTGGGGTGTGCGTGGAGGTGTGGAGTGATGACTGCTGAGTGCGAGGTTGGGGTCGGGTGGGTGGTGTGTGTTTGGGGGGCAGATCAGCAAGGGACAGTTTTCTGTTTTACAGGGTATAAAAATAGAGTGATGGTTTTGTTTATTTTAGGGATATTCCAACACTGGGCATGGGCACTCAAGTGTTAGGCTCATTGGGAATGGGGGCAGGTGACCTGGAGGGGAGAGAGGTCGAGAGAAGCAGTACCGGAGGTGGGCAACCCAGGTCCACTTATATTTTTAGTATATTTACAAAGATTGGTAAGGGTGGGCAGTCAAGTGACTTGGGGGGGATGGGCAGAAAGAAGCAATACTGGAGGTGGGCAATCCAGTCTGCTTATAGACAGACAGACAGACAGATACTGTAGAGAGACAGACAGACAGACAGACAGACAGACAGACAGACAGACAGACAGACAGACAGACAGACAGATAGATAGATAGATAGATAGATAGAAAAAAAATATCACACAATCATTTAGGCTCCTGATGCCGGAAGCTGATCAGTTGCTGGCTGACCAGCTTTATGCAAATGAAAGGACCAATGCTCCCCCTGATAGTAGCGGCTCCGTTCTTTTCAACTACCTGAAGTTTCCACCCAGCAAGCAGCGAGTGGCGTCACAACCACGGTGCATGGTCATTGGTCTAGACTTCTGAGCCCCTTCCAGTTTGAACTGTAATGGACTCAGCAGTGACACACCTCTGAAATGCAGATAAATGTAACAAAGCATTTCTTGCACATGTGCAAGCAAACGGTAGAAGGGCTACTGTCTAAAGCTAAAAACAAGCCTTCTTTAAAACTGAGCAATTAAAGAGAAAGGCAGAATTAAGAGGGCTGCTGTCTAGGGTCTGATGAAAAAGCTCTCTGAAAAAAGAATGTTTGATGTAAAGCAGAAGAAAAGCTGTGAATATATTCTAAATTGTGAGTTGAATAAAAGCCACTGAAGAGTTGAACTCTTCATCTTTGAATATTTTAGTCTCATGAGTCACTGGTTCATGCTACCCAGTTCACATATGCTAGCATGCCATTGGATAGAAGCCCTCCCAGTGTTTAGGTGTTAGATGGAGTCAGAGTGCAGCACCAGTGATGTTCTGCAATGCCTACTGAGATACCTGTGGGGAACACTGGGCTCTGAGGATTGAAAGAATCAGATGCAAGCCCTTTCTGACCTTATCACAGAGACAGACAAAAGGTCTGTGAATCCTTGTGGCAGCTAACCAGAGGGATTTACTGCACAACAGAGGATGGGTTGGATGATGCCAATACAGAGAAAACAGGGACAGCCAAAGGAAGACACACCAAAGAAGAGTCTTGGGTGTTGTCACAGGGGGAAGAACCCCAGAAAACAGGGATAATGGGACTACTGGGGTTAACCAACCAGTTGTATGTGGTCTTGATCAAAATGTTTTCCCTGGCATTAAAAAGTGGTGACCAGAAATCAGAAATGTGAGGGATATACCTTGTGATCTTTGTGGTAAAACTGACCTTAATGAATGCACTGTCGCTTGCTGCATCATGCACACTGGCTGCATGCACTGTTCCTGCCTGCCCTATGCACACTGGTAGCATACATTGTTCCCACCTGTCCCACGCACACTGGCTACATGCACTGTTCCCACCTGTCCCACACACACTGGCTGCATGCACTGTTCCCACCTGTCCCACGCACACTGGCTGCATGCATTGTTCCCACCTGTCCCACGCACACTGGTAGCATACACTGTTCCCACCTGTCCCACACACACTGGCTGCATGCACTGTTCCTGCCTGCCACATACATACTGGCTACATGCACTGTTCCCACCTGTCCCACGCACACTGGCTGCATGCACTGTTCCCATCTGTCCCACACACACTGGCTGCATGCATTGTTCCCACCTGTCCCACACACACTGGTAGCATACACTGTTCCCACCTGTCCCACGCACACTGGCTGCATGCACTGTTCCTGCCTGCCACATACATACTGGCTACATGCACTGTTCCCACCTGTCCCATGCACACTGGCTGCATGCACTGTTCCCACCTGTCCCACACACACTGGCTGCATGCATTGTTCCCACCTGTCCCACGCATACTGGTAGCATACACTGTTCCCACCTGTCCCACGCACACTGGCTGCATGTACTGTTCCTGCCTGCCCTATGCACACTGGTAGCATACACTGTTCCCACCTGTCCCATGCACACTGGCTGCATGCACTGTCCCTTGCTGCATCATGCACACTGGCTGCATACACTGTTCCTACCTGTCCCATGCACACTGGCTGCATGCACTGTTCCTGCCTGCCCTATGCACACTGGTAGCAGACATTGTTCCCACCTGTCCCACGCACACTGGCTGCATGCACTGTTCCTGGCTGCCACATACATATTGGCTACATGCACTGTTCACACCTGTCCCACGCACACTGCTGCATGCACTGTTCCCACCTGTCCCACGCACACTGGCTGCATGCATTGTTCCCACCTGTCCCACGCACACTGGTAGCATACACTGTTCCCACCTGTCCCACGCACACTGGTAACATACATTGTTCCCACCTGTCCCACGCACACTGGCTGCATGCATTGTTCCCACCTGTCCCACGCACACTGGTAGCATACACTGTTCCCACCTGTCCCACGCACACTGGTAGCATACACTGTTCCCACCTGTCCCACCCACACTGGCTGAATGCACTGTTCCTGCCTGCCCTATGCACACTGGCTGCATACATTGTTCCCACCTGTCCCACGTACACTGGCTACATGCACTGTTCCCACCTGTCCCATGCACACTGGCTGCATGCATTGTTCCCATCTGTCCCACGCACACTGGTAGCATACACTGTTCCCACCTGTCCCACGCACATTGGATGCATGCACTGTTCCTGCCTGCCCCATAAACACTGGTAGCATACACTGTTCCTGTCTGCCCCATGCATGCTGGCAGCATGCACTGTACCTGTCTGCCCCATGCATGCTGGAAGCATGCACTGTACCTGACTGCCCCATGCACACTGACAGCATACACTGTTCCTGTCTGCCCCATGCACGCTAGCAACATGCACTGTACCTGACTGGCCCATGAACACCGGGGGCATACACTGTTCCTGCCTGCCCCATGCACACTGTTAGCATACACTGTTGCTGTCTGCCCCATGCATGCTGGGAGCATGCATTGTTCCTGTCTGCCCCGTGCATGCTAGCAGCATGCATTGTACCTGACTGTCCCATGCACACTGGCGGCATACATTATTCCTGCCAGCTCCATGCACAGTGGCTGCGTGCACTGTTCCCATCTGCCCTATGTACACTGGCTACATGCACTGTCCCTGGCTGCCCTATGCACATTGGCTGCATGCACTGTCCCTGGCTGCCACATACATACTGGCAGAATGCACTGTCCGTTGCTGCCCTATGCACACTGGCAGCATACGCTGTTCCTGCAGCTCCATGCACAGTAGCTGTGTGCACTGTTCCCATCTGCCCTATGTACATTGGCTGCACGCACTATCCCTGGCTGCCCCGTGCACACTGGTAGCATGCACTGTCTCTGGCTGCCCTATGCACATTGGCAGCATACACTGTTCCTACCTGCCTGATGCACATTGGTTGCATGCACTGTCCCTAGCTGCCCCATGCACACTGGTAGCATGCACTGTCCCTGGCTGCCCTATGCACACTGGCAGCATACACTGTTCCCACCTGCCCTATGCACATTGGCTGCATGCACTGTCCCTGGCTGCCATGTGCAGACTGCCTGCATGCACTGTCCTTGGCTGCCCCATGCACACTGGCTGCATGCACTGTCCCTGGCTGCCACGTGCAGACTGCCTGCATGCACTGTCCTTGGCTGCCCCATGCACACTGGCTGCATGCACTGTCCCTGGCTGCCACGTGCAGACTGCCTGCATGCACTGTCCTTGGCTGCCCCATGCACACTGGCTGCATGCACTGTCCCTGGCTGCCACATGCAGACTGCCTGCATGCACTGTCCTTGGCTGCCCTATACACACTGGTTGCATGCACTGTCCCTGGCTGCCACATGCAGATTGCCTGCATGCACTGCCCTTGGCTGCCCCATGCACACTGGCTGCATGCACTGTCGCTGGCTGCCACATGCAGATTGCCTGCATGCACTGTCCTTGGCTGCCCCATGCACACTGGCTGCATGTACCATCGCTTGCTGTCCAACATGTGCATATAGAGCTCCATGATGGTGGTGGGGTAGCATGGAAATGGAGCTTTCCTTGGCACTGGTATTTTTATAGAAAGATCTTTCTGGCCAGGGAGAGCATCCTTGGACAGTACTGCCATAGGACTGGGACATTTCATTAAAGTTAAATTCTAGCATCTACTGACCCAGTGCCCCCAGCCTGCTGAGGAAAGGAGAAGGGCTGGGGATAATATGAAACACTCAATATGAAAAAAGGTTTGGACTCAATGAGGGTTATCTGTACCCACCTGATTCATCAGTTTGAGCAGTTTACATTAATCTCTGGGTATCATACATCTATTTTTCTCAATTATAGTTGAAAAGCACAAAGCAGGCAAAGTAAGGAAATACAAAGTAGGATTTCAAGTGTCAGGAGTCTTTGCAAATTGGTGGTGTGGTGTTCCTTGGGATTTTCAATCCTAATGCCTACCACCCCTGCCCCAAGCCTTGTGACCCAAGATCAAACCCCAGGTCCAGGTCCATGCCCCATGGGTCTGCTGTTTCAAGCTACAGGTCTAGAGCTGTTCCCTACAACTCTGCTGCTCCAAGTAGGGATGACAGAAGCATTCATTCACATGGCCTCTGCAAAGCAGGACACCAACCACAATTTTCTTCATACAGGCCCTGTGCCAGGCAGGAGAGCAGCCATACTGTTCTTCACATTGGGGCATGTGTCAAGCAGGAGACCAACTATAGCTTTCTTCTCACATGACCTTGTGTGAAACAGACCAACCATAATAATTTTCTTCAGTCTCTGCACAAGTAGGAGATCAGTCAGTGGCCCCAGCCTTGTTGCTTGGTCATGAACTACAAGGCTAGGGGCTGGGTGAGGGGGTGGACTTTAGGGTTAAAAACACTGAGGAGCACCACACCACAGATTTGCCTACCCACTCCCCAGCCCCTATCATCATGACCCTCCTGTAGCTGCTTCTACAGTATGTGTTCACTTGCAGTCTGTCAGTCAGATAGCGGCCAGTCATGGCGGTGGTGTGTAGGGGTCTGTTACTGTCACTGTATCGGACTTGACAGTGATTATGGATAGGTAAGCCAGGGACTTATGGGGAAGAGGTGTGGATGCTGAACTAGTGGGTCAGGGTGCAGGCATACAGATGTTTCATTATTCAGGTGGGGATGGTGAAGGACCGCTGGACATCCAGGAAAATGTTTAAATGTGATCAGGACTGTGAATTGGTGGATCACTAAACTACCAGGGATATATTGAACTGTGATCAGAAGGGTGGGGATCACAAGTATACCAAAATATAGATAAACGTGATCAGGACTGTGATGGGGGGGTGGAGACCACAAGACTACCAGGGAAATATTTAATTGTGATCAGGACTGTGATCAGGGGGTGGAGACCACAAGACTGCCAGGGAGATAGTTAAGTGATTGGGACCATGTTGACGGGAGAGCACAAGACTGCCAGGGAGATAGTTAAGTGATTGGGACCATATTGAAGGGAGACCACAAGACTGCCAGGGAGATAGTTAAGTGATTGGGACCGTGTTGAGAGGAGACCACAAGACTGCCAGGGAGATAGTTAAGTGTATGGGGCTGTGTTGAGGGGAGACCACAAAACTGCCAGGGAGATAGTTAACTGATTGGAACTGTATTGAGAGGAGACCACAAAACTGCTAGGGAGATAGTTAAGTGATTGGAACCGTATTGAGGGGAGACCACAAGACTGCCAGGGAGATAGTTAAGTGAGTGGGACTGTGTTGACGGGTGACCACAAGACTGCCAGGGAGATAGTTAAGTGATTGGGACTGTGTTGAGGGGAGACCACAAGACTACCAAGGATATAGTTAAAAGTGTTCAGAACTATGACTGGGGATGGAGAGAACTAAACTACCAATGAAATATTTAACCGTGATGTGATGTGGTGGAGACCATAAGACTACCAGAGATACAGTTAGAAATGATCGTGACTTGCTCAGGGAGGGGGTGGGTAGGTAATATACATGGAGTGGCTGTTTGCTACTCGGCCTGTAATGAGGCCATAATGAGATGCAAATTACCCCTGTTTTGCCTGTGCTATGGGGACATTCACATGTGGCAGCCCAATATGGCAGACTGTTCCACGGGAGCATTTACCTTTTGTGAGCACTAACTACTTTTTCGCTCCTGCCTTTCCAATGGCTCCTGACCAGCCATATACCTCATGTGGCCACAAGGTGACTGTGGCTCGTGAGAAGCAAAAGAGTTAGTGGTTGCATGTCTGTAATATACCTGTAGTTAGTGGTTGCATGTTTCTAATATACCTGTAGTTTGCCCCAGGTACTAATTTGCACATCTCTAATATATCTGTAGTTTGTCCCAGGTACTGATTTGTACATCTCTAAAATACCTGTAGTTTGTTCCAGGTATTAATTTGCATGTCTCTAATATACCTGTAGTTTGCCCCAGGCACTAATTTGCATGTCTCTAATATACCTGCAGCTTGCTTCAGATGCTAATTTGCACATCTCTAATACACCTGCAGTTTGCCCCAGGTACTAATTTGCACATCTCTAATATACCTGTAATTTGCCCCAGGTACTAATTTGCATGTCTCTAATATACCTGTAGTTTGCCCCGGTACTAATTTGCACGTCTCTTATATACCTGTGGTTTGCCCCAGATACTAATTTGCACATCTCTAATATACCTCAAGGGAATCAACAAAGTCCAGGCGGGTAGCATCTTTCAGAAAAAGAGATGTGTAAGAACAAGGGGGCACAATTTAAAGTTAGAGGGGGGGATGGCACAGGGGTAATGTGAGGAAATTCTTTTCACAGAGAGAGTGGTGGACATGGAACGGCCTTCCTGGAGAGGTTGTGGGGTCTAAAACAGTGGGGAATTCAAACATGCATGAGACAGACATAAGGCAATTATAGTGGGGGGTTGCAGGAAGTAGGCTGTTGGTTAGCTAGAATCTGCAGCTTATCCAATAGGTAGGGAAATGAGCAGACTGGGTGGGCCAAGTGGTCCTTATCTGCCATCAAAGTCTATGTTTCTATGTTTCTATACCTGTGGTTTGCCCCAGATACTGATTTGTACGTCTCTACTATACCTGTGGTTTGCCCCAGGTACTGATTTGCACATCTCTTATATACCTGTGGTTTGCTCCAGATACTGATTTGCACATCTCTTATATACCTGTGGTTTGCCCCAGATACTGATTTGTATGTCTCTAATATTCCTGTGGTTTGCTCCAGGTACTAATTTGCACGTCTCTAATATACCTGTGGTTTGCCCCAGATACTGATTTGTCCATCTCTAATATACCTGTGGTTTGCCCCAGGTACTAATTTGCACGTCTCTAATATACCTGTGGTTTGCTCCAGGTACTGATTTGCATGTCTCTAATATACCTGGGGCAGGATTCACAAAGCTTTCTGAAGGTTCAAAACCTTCCCTAAGTCTCCAAAATGTCTGTGGCTATGGAAAAAAAGGTGAAACTGCTCTGAGTGCTATTCACAAAACCACCGCAGATGTGGAAAAAATACACTATGGACTGGAAAAAAAGTGCAGCTGTGGAAGTTTCTGAGGAAGAAAAGGTGGTTGATAATAATGGCACATCCCCTCAAAGGCTATTCTCAGCCAGGGTTTTTCTGCAGTTGCATAAAAAATGTTACACACATTACAGTGCAGTGCAACTCTCCTTCAGCAAACTGCAGTAGTGCCCCAACAATTATAGTGGCGGGCAGGCACAGGCAATAGCATCCCAGTGGCTATGCCAGTGGCTGATGTTACAGCAACATTAGCACACAGTGCCATTGAATGGCAACAAACAACCACCACCAGACCCAGTGCAGCCTATGGAGGAGCCCCACAGGCAGTAGAGTCTGAACAGTCTGCAGTGCGTGCTACTCCTGCAGGCAACAGGAACACTCCAGGGAGGGAAGGCCAGCAGTGACAGACAGCCACTGTGGTGCCATGGTGTTGCTGGTACCTGTGGTGCTGCAGTGGTCACAGTTGAGGGGCTGGTTGCTGGTCCCCCCTGTGGGTGCTGTCAGCTACATGCTATGACAAAACTATGGAAGTCTGCTGCTCCAGCTAATTAGGTTCATTGTTGTACCTCCTATGCCATTTCCATGGCTGTGGATCTGCAGTTGCGAGTTGTTAGCACTTGCGCAATTTCTGTAGCTGGTGAATTTCCACACCTGAGGAACTTTGGGCAGAATTCTGCACCTGCGCAAGTTTTCTATGAGAATACTGTGCAACAGGCCTTTTTCCCACAACTGCGGATTTTTTGGCTTCCTTTGTGAATCCTGCTCCTGTGGTTTGCTCCAGGTACTGATTTGCACGTCTCTAATATACCTATAGTTTGCTCCAGGTGCTAATTTGCTTCTGGAGCAAACTGTTAGTGAGTGCTATTAAAGAGCTACAAATAACCTGGCCTAGGTGTCCTCACAGAACTACTTTAAAGCAGCAGTACACTGAAAATTGTTTTTCCAAAATGCTAATTTTGGTTGCAATTAATACAAATATTAGCATTCTTGTCAGATCTGCTTTACTAGGTACCTCCCATGCTGTGATCATTGAGGTTTTGTTTTTTTTCTCTGTCCTAGAATCTTGCCAACTCTACAATGATTTTCTAGGCCAAATGTGGTGGCTGTCTTTTTTTCATGAGAAAAAACTAAATTAAAACATTTACAAAATATTCAAATTTGGGTAGAATTAGAACATTTTATCACCCCAAAAATTGGAAGATGCATGAAATCTTTCATAGTGAAAAAACATAAGGTCAAATTTATTGCTTAATTTCATTGTACTGCTGCTTTAAGGCCACCCCAGATTAATTTAGTTTAGAGTCTACTTCTGCATTTAGGTCTAAATAAGTGTTTTATGGCCTCCTGTGTTTTAGAAATAATGATTTTATTATTAAACAGCCCCATGTTTAGCCTCCACAATGTTTTCCTATTTGTCAGACACAAGTCTAGAGTTAAGATGACTGGTGCATGACCCCAGAGGGCAATTGATCTGGTGCCAGATTTAAAAAAATGGTCAGAACGGAGCACAAAGGTTTGTGCTGCACTTGCCCATTGCCCTCAGCCCCAAGGATGCTATAGTCAATCGGATAGCATACTGGCACTATCTGACTGAGTATAAGGGCATATCAGCATAGCACTGGGTTGAGTAGCGCTGCCCCAACAAGGATCCTGGCAGAGCAGGGAATGATGCCCCCAGGCCCAATAGCACTGGGCACCCCCAGTGTGAAATTCATCCAGAACCATACAAATGAGCTCATGGGGCATGTAAGGTACTAAGGGGCCATATCAATGGCCATTATGGGTTCTTTTACATGGGAAGAAGTGGCAGGTTTGCACCCCTCCTGTGGACAGCCCCACCCACTCCAATCCCCATCCTCATTAGAACAAATACATCTCTGGTGCCTAGTGGTCCCCCTCCACTCTCCAAGCCCTGGCTCCATTAAAATAAACAATATGCCCTAGAGTCTAGTGGTCCAACCACCCTCTGATCACTGATCCTGGTAGACTAGAATAAGTTCCTTGTGTCCAGTGGTCACCCCACCCTCTGATCATCGGCCCTTGCAGAATAAAATAATTCTCTGGTGTCCAGTGGTCCCCTCGCCCTCCAAGCATTGGCCCTGCATTCTAGCAAATATTTTCTGGCACAGACAGTATGCGTGCTCCCTTTACAGTACAGGAGGGCATGAGCTACCTGTCATTGCATACAGTGGCCAGCTGAGTTGGTGAGAGTAGGGCTCTGCTGGTTGCCATATGTGCTCCTATGGTGCTGGCACTTAAGGTAAGGAGTATGGCAGAGTGGGTTGATTGGTGCCCATGGTGCGGGGAGCACTAGATGACAGGGAAGGATTATGCCGGTAGTGGGATGGGGATCAGAGGGTGGGGGTGCCAGTAGATTCCAGGGAATATGTAGTAGAATGTAGGGCTGGTGATTGAAGGGTAGGGGGACCAATGGATACCAGGGAATTCTTTTATTCTGCTGATTCTGGTGATCAGAGGGTGAGGGGGACCACTAGACACCTGGACATACTGTTTATTTTTCCAGGCCAGAGATCGGAGGGTAGGGGGGCACCACTAGATGTCGGAGCATACTGTTTATTTTAATGGGACCAGGGTTTGGAGGGGGAACCACTAGCCACCAGGGAGCAGGTGTGCTCCCCCCCACCGCCAACGTGATTGTTGGCTGCAATGACTCTGCTGGCAACTAGGGCTGCCCTGAGTAAGTCAAGCTTCTTGTTGGTGGTTACTGTGCAGCGCAAGGTGGCCCGTGCTATTCCATTTGTGCAGTGCTACTGCATTGAACATTGTGCTATGCCAGGATTCGTGTCCCTGCCCCTCCTTTTGCCCACTGTATACATAATTTTTGTGCACATGCGCTAACCCTTTTAGCACAGGCCACAGACTCGTTTGAATATTGTGCTTGGGCACAAACCCCAGGCAAACAGGACAAAATCACTTTGCTCACCAGGCAAAGTTTTGAATATATGGGGACAGATATTAAAAAATGTGGAAAAAGCTGAGCACGAATTTCTGCACTGTGCGCGCCATTTGCCCAGGATCCTGAGGATGCTATGTTCAGTTGGATAGCAGACCAGTGCTGCTATCCAACTGAACATAGGGGCATATCAGTGCAGTGCTAAGCTGAGTAGCGCTGCCCCAACATGGAAACTGGCAATGCAAGGAACAGCACTACCTAATCGCACTGGGAGTCCCCGTGTAATATTCATCTGGCACCATGCAAATGAGCCTATTGGACATACAAGGCACTAACGGGCCATATGCATGCCCATTAATTGGCTCATTTGCATGGGAAGCAGCGGCAGGTTTGTACCCTTCCTGTGGACAGCCCCACCAACTCTGATCCCCATCCCCATTAGAATAAATACATCCTAGTGCCTTATGGTACCCCCCCCCCACATGCTCTGATCCCTGGCCCCATAACAATAAACAATATGCCTTGGTGACTAGTTGTTCCCCTGCTTCCTAATTGCTGGTCCTGGTAGAATAGACTAAGACCCTTATATGCAGTGGTCCCCCTACCCTCTGATCACTGGCCTTGGCAGAATAAACTAAATCCCTGGTGTCCCATGGTCCTCCCACCCTCCGATTATTGGCCCTGCATTCTAGCACATATTCCCTGGTGTAGGCAGTATGCATGCTCCCCTTATAGTAGAGGGGATGTGCGCTCCCTGTCATCACACACGGCATCCAGTCAAGGTGGTGAGAAGAGGGCTGTGTGGTCATCATATGGGCTGCTGCAGTACCAGTGCTTAAGGTAAGGGGGTGGCAGGGTGAGTTGGTTAGTGCCCATGATGCAGGGGCCACTAGATGCCAGGGGAGGATTACAATGGTATGGGGATGGGGATCAGTGTGTGTGTGTGTGTGGGGGTGCCACTAGACACCAGGGAGTGTGTGATAGAATGCAGGGCCAGTGGTCAGAAGGTGGGGGGGCATTGGACACCAGGGACTTTTTCTGTTCTACTGGGGTTGGTGATTGGAAGGCAGTGGGACCACTGGACACCTGGCAATTGTTTTATTCTGCCAGGGCCGGCAATCAGAGGGTGGGGGACCACTAGATACCAGGGAGCAGGTGTGCTCCCCCAACCACCAACGTGATTGTTGGTTGTAGTGGCTCCACCAGCCTCTAGGGTTGCCTGGAGTAAGTCAAGCTTCTTCTCAGTTGTAACTGCACAGATCAAGATAGCCTGCACTATTCTCTTTGTGCAGTGCTACTGCACTACATCAGGATTCGCGTCCCCACCCCTCCCTGTGTGCGTGTGCTATCTCTTTTAGTACCTGCCATAACCCCCTTTGAATTTTGTGCCTGGGCACAAACCCTAGGCAAACAGGGCACAATCATTTTGCTGATCAGGCAAAGTTTTGAGTATCTGGGGCCCTATATTCAAAAAGGGGCAAAGCGGCGTGCAAAATTTCGCTTTGCTCTTGCTCATAACCTAGGACTCTGAGGATGCTATATTCAGTCGGAGAGTGCACCAGCACTGTCCAACTGAATATAGGGGCATGCTGGTGCAGCACTAAACTGAGTACTGCTGCCCCAACATGGAACATGGCAGTGCAGGGAACAGCGCCACCAGACCTCATAGCACTGGTGGCTCCCAGCACAATATTCAGATGACCCAATGCAAATAAGCCCACTGGGCATGCAAGGCACTAAGGACCATTTGCATGCTTATTATTAGCACAATTGCATGGGAAGCAGTGGTAGGCATGCATTCCTGCAACTAGCTCCACCACCACCCTGATTGTCTGGTTACGTGCAATGGAGAGACTCCTTGGTACCCAGTGGTCCCCCCACCCTCTGATTGCCATCCTGGGTAAATTAAAAACCTTTCCCTAGTATCTATTGGTTCCCCCACCCTTCAGTCACCATCCCTGATGAATTAGAAACCTTTCCCTGGTGTCTAGTGGTCCCCCCCTGCCCTCCAATCACCATCACCAGTATAAATGTGATCATCCCTGATGCCTAGTGGTACCCCATCCTCCAGTTACCATCCCCCATGTAACTGAAATCATCCCTTGTGCCTAGTGGTCCCCCCACCCTCCAGTAGCTACCTCCAGTGTAATTTAAATCATCCCTGGTGTTCAGTGGTCCCCTCACCGGTCGTTAGCCCCGTAGTCAATCACAGATTCCCTGGAGTCTAGTGGCACCCCCCATCTACCGATCCCCGTTCCTGTATAAACATACCCTTCCTTATTATTTACCAGCCCCCCCTCACTGTGGGCACTGACAAACCCATCCTGCCAACCCCCCCCACCTAGTACACCAGTGCCATGGGTCCCATACAGTGACTGGCAACAGTCCTCCTCGGCCAGCCACCATATGAAAGACAGGAAGTACACATCCAGTGTACTGTATAAGGTATGCTTTCTCTGTGCTGTACAGGGAGTGCACCCTGTGTACTGTACAGGTAGTGCAAGGCCTGTGTACTGTACAGGTAGTGCATGGCCTGTGTACTGTACAGGGAGTGCACCCTGTGTACTGTACAGGGAGTGTACCCTGTCTACTGTACAGTGAGTGCATGGCCTGTGTACTGTACAGGGAGTGCATGGCCTGTGTACTGTACAGGGAGTGCACCCTGTATACTGTACAGGTGGTGCACCCTGTGTACTGTACAGGTAGCGCATGGCCTGTGTACTGTAAAGGGAGTGCATGGCCTGTGTACTGTACAGGGAGTGCACTCTGTGTACTGTACAGAGAGCGCACCCTGTGTACTGTACAGGTAGTGCATGATATGTGTACTGTACAGGCAGTGCATGGCCTGTGTACTGTACAGGGAGTGCATGGCTTGTGTACTGCACAGAGAATGTGTGGCCGGTTGTGCTCCCTGTACAATACAGAGGTCATTCTCCCTGTACAGTATGGAGGTCATTCTCCCTGTACAATATGGAGGCCTTCTCCCTGTACAGTACACAAGGTGCACTCCCTGTACAGTACAGAGGTCATGCTCCCTGTACAGTACAGAGGCCATTCTCCCTGTACAGTATGGAGGTCATTCTCCCTGTACAGTACAGAGGCCTTCTCCCTGTACAGTACACAAGGTGCACTCCCTGTACAGTACAGAGGTCATGCTCCCTGTACAGTACAGAGGCCATTCTCCCTGTACAGTATGGAGGTCATTCTCCCTGTACAGTACAGAGGCCTTCTCCCTATACAGTACACAGGGTGCACTCCCTGTACAGTACAGAGGTCATGCTCCCTGTACAGTACAGAGGCCATTCTCCCTGTACAGTACAGAGGCCTTCTCCCTGTACAGTACAGAGACCACTCTCCCTGTACAGTACAGAGGCCTTCTCCCTGTACAGTACACAGGGTGCACTCCCTGTACAGTACAGAGGCCTTCTCCCTGTACAGTACACAGGGTGCACTCCCTGTACAGTACAGAGGTCTTCTCCCTGTACAGTAGACAGGGTTCACTCCCTGTACAGTACATAGGTCATGCTCCCTGTATAGTACAGAGGCCATTCTTCCTGTACAGTACAGAGGCCTTCTCCCTGTACAGTACACAGGGTGCACTCCCTGTACAGTATACAGGCCATGCTCCCTGTCTTTCAATATGGCAACTGGATGAAGAGGTGAAAGGAGGGCTGTGCCAGTCACCGTATGGGATGTGCGTCACTGGCACTGAAGGTATAGGGGTTGGCAGGGTGGGTTTGTCAGTGACCACAGTGGGTGGACCACTATGGAAGGGTAGATTGGTATGGGACAAGGACTGGTGGTTGGCGGGTACCCCTAAATGCAAAGGAATCGGTGATTGACTACTGGGCTGGTGATTGATGGGTGAGGAAGAACCACTAGACACCAAGAATGATCACAGTCACACTGAGGATGGTGATCAGAGGGCGCGGGGGACCACTAGGCACCAGGGATGATCTCATTTACATGGGGGGTGATCGGAGGGTGGGGGCCACTGGACATCAGGGAGTTATTTCATTATAACAGGGCTGGCGATCGGTGGCAAGGGGGTTCCACTGGACACCAGGGAGTTATTCCATTATAACAGGGTTGGCGATCGGTGGGCAGGGGGGACAACTGGACATCAGGCAGTTATTTCATTATAACAGGGCTGGTGATCAGGGGGCAGGGGGATCACTGGACATCAGGGAGTTATTTTATTATAACAGGGCTGGTGATCGGTGGGGAGGGGGGACCACTGGACATCAGGGAGTTATTTTATTATAATGGGGCTGGCGATTAAAGGTT
This sequence comes from Neoceratodus forsteri, assembly GCA_016271365.2. Classification (NCBI taxonomy): domain Eukaryota; kingdom Metazoa; phylum Chordata; order Ceratodontiformes; family Ceratodontidae; genus Neoceratodus; species Neoceratodus forsteri. The sequence goes on from JADMNL010000026.1 coordinate 818,458, forward strand.
GGGGGGAACACTGGACACAAGGGAGTTATTCCATTATAACAGAGCTGGCGATCAGTGGGCAGGGGACCACTGAACACCAGGGAGTTATTTTATTATAACAGGGTTGGTGATTGATGGGGAGGGGGGACCACTGGACACCAGGAAGTTATTTCATTATAACAGGACTGACGATCAGTGGACAGGGGGGACCACTGGACATCAGGGAGTTATTTCATTTTAACAGGGCTGGCGATCAGTGGGCAGGAGGAACCACTGGACATCAGGGAGTTATTTTATTTTAATGGGGCTGGCGATTAAAGGGTGGGGGGAACACTGGACACCAGGGAGTTATTCCATTATAACAGAGCTGGCGATCAGTGGGCAGGGGACCACTGAACACCAGGGAGTTATTTTATTATAACAGGGTTGGTGATTGATGGGGAGGGGGGACCACTGGACACCAGGAAGTTATTTCATTATAACAGGACTGACGATCAGTGGACAGGGGGGACCACTGGACATCAGGGAGTTATTTCATTTTAACAGGGCTGGCGATCAGTGGGCAGGAGGAACCACTGGACATCAGGGAGTTATTTTATTATAACGGGGCTGGTGATCAGTGGATGGGGGGACCACTGGACATCAGGGAGTTATTTTATTACAACAGGGCTGGCGATTGGTGGGGAAAGGGGACAACTGGACATCAGGGAGATATTTTATTATAACAGGGCTGGCGATCAGTGGGGAAGGGGGACCACTGGACATCAGGGAGTTATTTCATTATAACAGGGCTGGCGATCGGAAGGTGGGGGGACCACAGGACATCAGGGAGTTATTCCATTATAACAGGGCAGGCAATCGGTGGGGTAGGGGGACCACTGGACATCAGGGAGTGATTTTATTATAACACAGCTGGTGATCGGTGGGGAGGGGGGACCACTGGACATTGGGGAGTTATTTTATTATAATGGGGCTGGCAATCAGAGGGGAAGGGGGCCACTGGGCATTCAGGGAGTTTTTTTATTATAACTGGGCTGGCAATCAGTGGGAGGGGGGACTGCTGGACATCAGGGAGTAATTTCATTGTAACAGGGCTGGTGATCGGTGGGGAGAGGGGAACCACTGGACACCAGGGAGTTATTCCATTATAACAGGGCTGGTGATCGGTGGGGAGGGGGGACACTGGACATCAGGGAGTTATTTTATTATAACAGGGCTGACGATCGGTGGGAAGGGAGGACCACTGGACATCAGAGAGTTATTTTATTATAACAGGGCTGGCAATCAGTGGGAAGGGGGGACCACTGGACACCAGGCAGTTATTTTATAATAACAGGGCGGGTGATTGGTGGGGAGGGGGGACCACTGGAAACTAGGGAGTTATTTCATTATAACAGGGCTGGCAATCGGAGGGTGGGGGAACCACTGGACATCAGGAAGTTAGTTTATTATAACAGGGCTGGCGATCAGTGGGGAAGGGGGACCACTGGACATCAATGAGTTATTTCATTATAACAGGACTGGCGATTGAAGGGGAGAGGGGCCACTGGACATCGGGGAGTTACTGTATTTTATTATAATACAGGTGGCGATCGGTGGGGAGGGAGACCACTGGACATCAGGGAGTTATTTCATTATAACAGGGCTGGTGATTGGTGGGGAGGGGAGACCACTGGACATCAGGGAGTTATTACCTTATAACAGGGCTGGTGATCGGTGGGGAGGGGGGACCACTGGACAGCAGGCAGTTATTTTGTTATAACAGGGCTGGCCATCAGTGGGCAGGGGTACCACTGGACATCAGGGAGTTATTTCATTATAACAGGGCTGGTGATCGGTTGGGAGGGGGGAACCACTGGACAGCAGGCAGTTATTTGGTTGTAACAGGGCTGGCGATCAGTGGGCAGGGGGACCACTGGACATCAGGGAGTTATTTTATTATAATGAGGCTGGTGATCAGTGGGCAGGGGGAACCACTGGACATCAGTGAGTTATTTTCTTATAACAGGGCTGGTGATCAGGGGGCAGGGGGATCACTGGACATCAAGGAGTTATTTTATTATAACAGGGCTGGCGATCGGTGGGAAGGGGGGACCACTGGACATCAGGAAGTTAATTTATTATAATGGGGATGGTGATTGAAAGGTGGGGGAACACTGGACACCAGGGAGTTATTTTATTATAACAGGGCTGGCAATTGGTGGGCAGGGGACCACTGAACACCAGGGAGTTATTTTATTAAAACAGGGCCGGTGATCGGTGGAGAGGGGGGACCACTGGACACCAGGGAGTTATTTCATTATAACAGAGCTGGAGATCAGTGGACAGGGGGGACCACTGGACATCAGTGAGTTATTTCACTATAACAAGACTTTCGATTGGAGGGGAGGGGTGCCACTGGATATCGAGGAGTTATTTTATTATAACAGGGCTGGTGATCAGTGGGGAGGGGGGGAACCACTGGACATCAGGGAGTTATTTCTTTCTTATAGGGCTGGCGATCGGTTGGGAGGGGGGGACCACTGGACAGCAGGAAGTTATTTCATTATTACAGGGCTGGCGATCGGAGCGAAGGGGGACCACTGGACATCAGGGAGTTATTTCATTATAACAGGGCTGGTGATCGTTGGGGAGGGGGGACCACTGGACATCAGGGACTCATTTCATTATAACAAGGCTGGTGATTAGAGGGTGGGATGATCACTGGACACCAGGGAGTTATTTCATTATAACAGGGCTGGTGATTGGTGGGCAGGGGGATCACTGGACATTAGGGAGTTATTTCATTATAACAGGGCTGGTGATTAGAGGGTGGGATGATCACTGGACACCAGGGAGTTATTTCATTATAACAGGCTGGCGATCGGTGGGAGGGGGACTACTGGACATGGGGAGTTATTTCATTATAACAGGGCTGGCGATTGATGGGGAGGGGACCACTGGACATCAGGGTTATTTCATTATAACAGGCTGGCGATTGTTGGGGAGGGGGGACCACTGGACATGGGGGAGTTATTTTCTTATAACTGGGCTGGCGATCGGTGGATGGGGGGACCACTGGAAATCAGGGAGTTATTTCATTATGACATGGCTGGCCATCAGAGGGAGGGGGGACCACTGGACATCAGGGAGTTATTTTATTATAACAGGGCTGGCGATCGGTGGGAAGAGGGGACCACTGGACATAAGGGAGTTATTCCATTATAACAGGGCTGGCAATCGATGGGAAGGGGGGGACCACTGGTCATCAGGGAGTCATTTCATTATAACAAGGCTGGTGATTAGAGGGTGGGATGATCACTGGACATCAGGGAGTTATTTCATTATAACAGGGCTGGTGATCGGTGGGAAGGGGGACACTGGACATCAGAGTGTTATTTTATTATAACAGGGCTGGCGATTGATGGGGAGGGGGGACCTCTGGACATCAGGGAGTTATTTTATTATAACAGTGGTGGCAATCGGTGGGGAGGGGGGACCACTGGACACCAGGGAGTTATTTTATTATAACAGGGCTGGTGATTGGTGGGGGGGAGGACCACTGGAAACCAGGGAGTTATTTCATTATAACAGGGCTGGCAATTGGAGGTTGGGGGAGCCACTGGACATCAGGGAGTTATTTCATTATAACAGGGCTGGTGATCAGTGGGCAGGGGGAACCACTGGACATCAGGGAGTAATTTTATTATAACAGGGCTGGTGATCGGTGGGGAGGGGAGGACCACTGGACATCAGGGCATTCTTTCATTATAACAGGGCTGGCGATTGGTGGGAAGGGGGGACCACTGGACATTGGGGAGTTATTTTATTATAACATGGCTGGCGATCGGTCGGGGGTGGGACCACTGGACACCAGGGAGTTATTTTATTATAATGGGGCTGGCAATCGGTGGGCAGCAGAGGATCAGTGGACATCAGGGAGTTCTTTTATTATAATGGGGCTGGCGATTGAAGGGTTGGGGGAACACTGGACAGCAGGGAGTTATTCCATTATAACAGGGCTGGTGATCGGGACACTGGACATCAGAGTGTTATTTCAGTATAACAGGGCTGGCGATTGATGGGGAGGGGGGACCTCTAGACATCAGGGAGTTATTTTATTATAACAGTGGTGGCAATCGGTGGGGAGGGGGGACCACTGGACACCAGGGAGTTATTTTATTATAACAGGGCTGGTGATTGGTGGGGAGGGAGGACCACTGGACATCGGGGAGTTATTTTATTATAACAGGGCTGGCGATCGGTCGGGGGTGGGACCACTGGACACCAGGGAGTTATTTTATTATAACAGGGCTGGTGATCGGTCGGGGGTGGGACCACTGGACACCAGGGAGTTATTTTATTATAATGGGGCTGGTGATCAGTGGGCAGGGGGAACCACTGGACATCAGGGAGTTATTTTCTTATAACAGGGCTGGCGATCGGTGGGGAGGGGGGATCACTGGAGATCAGTGAGTTATTTTATTATAACAGGGCTGACAATCGGTGGGCAGCAGAGGATCAGTGGACATCAGGGAGTTCTTTTATTATAATGGGGCTGGCGATTGAAGGGTTGGGGGAACACTGGACAGCAGGGAGTTATTCCATTATAACAGGGCTGGTGATTGGTGGGCAGGGGACCACTGAACACCAGGGAGTTATTTCATTATAACAGGGCTGGTGATCGGTGGACAGGGGGGACCACTGGACATCAGGGAGCTATTTCATTTTAACAGGGCTGGCGATCAGTGGGTAGGGGGAACCACTGGACATCAGGGAGTTATTTCATTATAACAGGGCTGACGATCGGTGGATGGGGGACCACTGGACATTAGGGAGTTATTTCATTATAACAGGGCTGGTGATCGGAAGGTGGGTGGACCACAGGATATCAGGAATTATTTCATTATAACAGGGCTGGTAATCAGTGGGGGGTGACCACTGGACATCGGGGAGTTATTTTATTATAATGGGGCTGGCAATCAGAGGGGAAAGGGGCCACTGGACATCAGGGAGTTATTTTATTGTAACAGAGCTGGCAATCAGTGGGAGCGGGGACCACAGGACATCAGGAGTTATTTTATTATAACAGGGTTGGCGATCGGTGGGGAGGGGGGAACTTCTGGACATGGGGGAGTTATCCCATTATAACAGGGCTGGCAATCGATGGGGAGGGGGGGACCACTGGTCATCAGGAAGTCATTTCATTATAACAAGGCTGGTGATTAGAGGGTGGGGAGATCACTGAACACCAGGGAATTATTTCATTATAACAGGGCTGGCAATCGGTGGGAGGGGGGAACTACTGGACATCAGGGAGTTATTTCATTATAACAGGGCTGGCTATCAGTGGGGAGTGGGGATCACTGTACATCAGGGAGTTATTTCATTATAACAGGGCTGGCGAATGGTAGGAAGGGGGAACCACTGGACATCAGGGAGTTATTTCATTATAACAGGACTGGTGAATGTTGGGAAGGGGAGACCACTGAACATCAGGGAGTTATTTTATTATAACATGGCTGGCGATCGGTGGACGGGGGACCACTAGACACCAGGGGATGGGTGTTCTCCCCTATCTGCCAACTTGGTTGTTAAATGCATTGGCTCTGTTGGCCACTAGGGTTGCTTGCCTACTGCATTCATTATTATTTTTTTCATGTGTTAACCATGTTAGTGCACACAAAAGACCCTTTTAATGTTGTACATGGCTGCAAACCCAGAGAAAACAGGGTGCACTTTCTTTGCCCACCAGGCAAGGTTTTGAATATGTGGCCCCTGGCCCTTGATGTCACAATTTTTTAAAAGACCATTTATTTGGAGTATAGAACCATCCAGCCTTGAGTAGCTATTGCTGAGAAGTGCAAAGAAAAATTAAATCTTTGGTCTAAGGATTCATAAGGTGCCATATATGTACACGATCCACTTCATCCCTTAATTATGTCAGGCACATGCCCCAGTTATCGGTAAGTTTTAAGGTCTTGAGGACTTATCAACACTGGATTTTCCATGCAATAAAAACAGTCCCCCCAATAACAATCCGACCTTCCAGTAAATGCAAGACTTTACCAAATACCGCTCTGGAGAAAATGGAGGTGGCTGACAGCAATTGGATAACATACTACTTTTGGGGGGATACAGCTTCCATACCACCATGGAGTTATACAGAACATTGTGCACAGAAAACAACTACCAGAATGATAAAAAAGTATTCCTGTGCGCACATGAATAACAAATGGCATCCACAATGACATCCAGTCTAGTATTCATTCATGAAATCTGTTTCTGATGACAGAGGTGCAACAAAGGCCGTTCAGCAGAGGTTTAGGAAAAGTGAGACACAACTCACCAAACATAGTTCCTTAACTACAAGGCAAAGATACCAGTACTGTTATAATACATATTTTATTTTGTGGGCTAAATAGCCTCCTCCTCTGGATGTACCATTATTACGGGATTAGTAAAGTTATAAGAATTTAACATCATACTAAACTCAAAATACACATCTAAGGGAAGATGCAGCCTCTTTCCAATTTCGCTTTATAAAGTAAGGAATGACCTTTAGTCAAGGTGCTGGCAGTGAGACAACTTTGTTTTTCCTAAATCTTACTCTTTTTGAAACAGAGGTGACCCTCTCCCAGCTCTTCTCCTGATGAATAATTCCCCACAGATACACACCTTCAGGATTTGACACTAAATTTAGTTTTTTATTGTACCAAAATGTTATCTACTGTACAAAGGAAGTGCTAAATTCTATCACAAATCAGTAAAGAAGTGAAGTCCAGTGCACGTCCCCCATGAAACTGCCCTAACAGGCCTGTGAAAGGGGATTGTGCCTTCTTATTCCTACTGCTTATGTTTTAAACAGAGGTCCTTAGTTATCAAATTTTGGCAGAGACTTGAATAAACCAAACCACCACTTCATGGTGATGTCTATCAGTTCAATCCTATACTATAAATCATTTTTGAAATTTACCTCACTGATCTGAGTTGAAGTCCTACTGTTTCATTCTCTCTGCAAAGACCTCCCTCTAGCTTCCTTGTCTCACAGTTAAAAAGTGCAGATTTATGAGGTACACTGGATGTGGCTAGAAGCCAATCACTAGGAAAGAGCCACTACTTTCCTCAATCATAAACCAGTCACAAGACTTCTCCTTTTACAGAATGAAATTCATAATCCCTATTTTCACAAGTATCTGTCATAGTCTGCACCTGTAAAATGCTCATTTAAACATAGTCTAACACTGCAATGTACTCTTCAATTTCTATATCACACTGCAGATTAATGTATGTTCTTCACACAGTAGAGTAATCCACAATGTCTACCTCACACCACACCATAATCCTCAATGTGTACCTCATACTGCAGTGTAATCCACAATGAGTACCTTGCAACAAAAGTGTAATCCACAAGGTGTACCTCAGGCCTCAGTGTAATCCTCAACGTGTTCCTCACACTGCAGTGTAATACACAATGTGTATCTCAAACTGCAGTGTAATCCCAAAATGTGTACTTTACACTGCAGTGTAATCCACAATGTATATTTTACACCACAGTGTAATCCACAATGTGTTCTTCACACTGCAGTGTAATACATGATGCGTACCTCAAACTGCAGTGTAATTCAAAATGTGTACCTTATGCTGCAGTGTTATGCACAATGTACACCTCACGACTCACACTACAGTGTAATCTACAATGCGTCCCTCACACTACAGTGTATTCCACAATATGTACCTCACACTGCAGTGTAATCAGCAATGTGTACCTCACACTGCAGTGTAATCCACATTGCATACCTCTCATGGCAGAGTAATCCACAATGAGTAACTCATAACAAAGAGTAATCCACAATGTGTACCTCACACTACAGCATAATCCACAATGCTTATCTCACACTGTAATGTAATCCACAATGTGTACCTCACATGGCAGAGTAATCCACAATATGTACCTTACACTGCAATGTAATCCACACTGTGTACCTCACATTGCAGTGTAATCCTCAATGTCTACCTTACACCACAATGCAATCCGTAATGTGTACTTCACACTGCTGTGTAAGACACAATGTGTACCTCACACCACAGTGTAATCCACAATGTGAACCTCACACTGCAGTGTTACCCACAGTGTGTACCTTACATGGTGGTGTAATCTACAAATTGTACCTCCCACTGCAGTGTCATCCACAATGTGTACCTCACATGGCAGAGTAACCCACAGTATATACCTTTCACTGCAGTGTAATCCACACTGTGTACCTCACAATATAAAGTAATCTACAGTGTGTACCTTACATGGCACAGTAATCCACAATATGTACCTTACAACACAGTGTAATCCACAATGTGTACCTTACACGGCAGTGTAGTCCATAATGTGAACCTCACACCATGCTGTAATCCACAATGTGTTCCTCACACAGCAGTATAATCCACAATGAGTACCTCATAATGCAGTGTAATCCACAATATGTACCTCACACTGCAGTGTGCTCTACAGTGTGTACCTCACAATGCAGAATAATCCACAATGTGTACTTCACACTGAAATGTAATCCACAATGCATACCTCACATGGCAATGTAATCTACAATGTGTACTTCACAACACAGTGTAATCCACAATTATACCTCACACTATAGAGTAATCCACATACTGTGTACAGTTCTGGAGGCCACATCTTCGTAAGGACATAGGCAGGGTGGAGGCAGTTCAGAGAAGGGTGACAAAAATGGTACAGGGTTTGCAACTGAAGACATATGAGGAGAGAGTGAAAGATCTCAATATATATATTCTGAAGAGAGGAGGGAATGGGGTGACATGACTGAAACCTTCAAGTATCTTCAGGGCATACACAAGGTACAAGTGGGTAACATCTTTCAGTATAGGAGAAGTGCTAGAATGAGAGGGTATGACATGAGATCAGAAGGGGGCAGGATAAGGGGAAATGTGAGGACGTTTTTCTTCACTGAAAGGGTGGTGGACGGATGGAATAGCCTGCACCAGGAGGTGGTGGGCCGAAGCATGGTGGGAGGATTTAAGCATGCATGGGACAGGCACAAGGGAACCCTAGAGGTGGGAAGGAGAGGCTAAAGCCAATGACTAAGTAGGGTCAGTGTCCACTAATAAAGGTAGGATATGGGCAGACTGGATGGGCCTAGCAGTCCTTATCTGCTATCAATTACTATGCTACTGTGCTACTATGTAATGAGTACCTTACAGTGCAATGTGTTCCTCACACCACAGTGTAATCCATGATGTGTACCTTACAAGGCAATGTAATCCTTAGTGTGTACCTAACATGGTAGTGTAATTCATAATATGTGCGTTTCACTGCAGTGTGTAAACCACAATGTGTAACTCACATGGCAGAATGATCCACAATATGTACCTTACACCATAGAGTATGTACTTTACACTGCAGTGTAATCCACAATGTGTACTTCACACTGCAGTGTATTCCACAATGTGAATCTCACACCGCAGTGTAATCCACAATATACACCTTACATCACAGTGTAATCCACAATATGCACCTCACACCTAAGTGTAATCTACAGTGTGTACCTCACAGTGCGTTGTAATCAACACTGTGTACCTCATACTGCAGTGTAATCCGCATGTACTTTACATTTCAGAGTAATCCACAGTGTGCACTTTACACCGCAGTTTAATCCACAATACGTACCTCACACCCCAGTGTAATCCACAATGTGTACCTCAAACTGCAGTGTAATTCACAATGTATACCTCACACTGCAGTGTAATCCACAATGTGTACTTTACACTGCAATGTAATTCACAGTGTGTACCTCACAATGCAGTGTAATCCACAATCTGTACCTCACACTGCAGTGTACTCCACAATGTGTACCTCCCACCACAGTGTAATACACAATCTGTACCTCATTCTTCCATGTAATCCACAATGTGTACATCGTAGTGTATTGCAATCCACAGTATGTACCTCACACAGCAATGTAATCCACAATGTGTACCTAACACAGCAGTGTACCCTACAATGTGTACCTCACACTTCAGAGTAATCCACAATGTGTACCTCACAGCATAGTGTAATATGCAAGTGTTATACACAATGGCCCAGATATTCAAACTGCGCCAGTTTGTGTCGCAAGCCCGTGCGCTGCTCAAAATAGTTGTGCAGGGGTGTGGCCGAAGCTGATATTCAGCGGAGTCGCCATGGCGCAACTTTGAATATCGCCCCCACACACCCACTGTGGCGATGCAGTGGAACTGCACCAGCGCAAGTGGTCAGAGTGGAGCATTGCGATGCGGTGGCACAAGTTCCATTGCGCCATGCACAGCACCTGCGATATTCAAAGGGTGACATGCAAATGGGGCCATAATTTATGCAAGGCGCACAGGGGGCCATTTGCATTGGATTACGGCCCATTTGCATGCCATTAGCATGCTGGTGCACCGATCCCCGATGACTTGCACCTGGCCCCTGTCATGCAGCAGCCGTTGGGGACCGACGCCCCCTGCAGCCCGATCACAGGCATAACATTGTTCCCCCCCCAGTAGCCCGATCACAGGCATAACCTAACCCGCCCCCCCATTAACCCGATCGTGGGCATAACCTAACCCGCCCCCATTAACCCGATCGCGGGCATAATGTAACCTGCCCCCATTAACCCGATCGTGGGCATAATGTAACCCGCCCCCCATTATCCGATTACGGGCATAACAACCACCCTCCCCATTAGCTAATCTCGGGCATCAGATTCCCCCCCAAAGCCCAATATCCCTGGTGGTCCAGTGGACCAGCGGAGCCCGATCAAGGGCGGCATTCCTCACCCCAAGTGAAATCCTGGTGATCTAGTTAACTCCACCGCCCACGGAGCCCCACCACCCGCTCCCCCCCATCAGCGGTGGGCAGCAGCACCACCCGCCTGCCCCCCCCGGCTGACAGCTCGCGGTATGGCTGCACGTCCATTGGTTCAAACATGAGCCAATGGGTGTGCAGCCTATCGTCGTCAGTCCAGATATGTCAATTTAATTTCACATTTCATTCACATATCTGGACCGACTAGTACGGTATGTTATGCCCGCAATCGGGCTAATGGGGGCGGGTTACATTATGCCCGCAATCAGGCTAATGGGGGCGGTTGTTATGCCGCGATCGGGCTACTTGGGGAGGGGGTTGGATGAAGGTATGCCCAGCGATTGGGCTACTCACAGTCCACAGGACCACCAGGATATTGGACTTTGGGAGGTCTGATGCCATGATCGGGCTACTTGGGAGGTTACTGTCATGCCATGATCGGGCATGAGGCGCCGCAAGTGTGGCAGGAACAGGTCGAGGGCCACCCACAGGTGGCAGCTGCTGTGTTGCACCCTGCAATGTGGCAGCTCACCTGTGGGTGGCCCTCAACTTGTTCCTTTTTTTTTCAGCTCAACTTTGTGCAGGTGCAGGTAGGGGTTGCACCTGCATAACTCTGCACAGCCCGGGCTGAATATCGGGCTGTGCAGTTTATGCATGGGCACACCCCCCCCACCTGTGCCTGCATACATTACTGATGCACCCTAGTGCATCGGGATTTGTGCAGGTGCACTTTTCCCTTTTAAATATCGCACCGGGGTGCACCAGTGGGTTGTGCATGGTGCAACACTGTTGCGCCATGCGCAACCCTTTTGAATATCTGGGCCCAGGTGTACCTCACACTGTAATATAATCCACAGTATATACCCCACACCACAGTGTAATCTACAATTGTAACTCATACTGCTGTGTAATCTGCAAAATGTACCTCACACTGTTGTGTTATCCACAATGTATAACTTGCTTTTTACTCTCACTCTCCCCACTCAACCTTCATCCCATTGCACCACACACACACACTCACTCTCTTTCTTTCTCTCTCTCTCTCTCTCTCTCTCTCTCTCCCTCTCTCCTCACTGAACCTTCATTCTGTTACACCACACACACACACACACACACACACACACACACACAGTATTACCCAGTCCTGGTGTGCTCACCCCATGGCTCATTTCTCCCACAAACTCATCATGTGGCCCAGCACAACTTCACTTTCTACCAGTTACCCACTTTCACTACACTATTGCCCACTTCTTCTGCCCATCATGCTGCTCGAATCTATTCCCTTTATGGTTTCTGCTCCTCATCATAGTCATTTGTCTTCTATCAGTTCTAACATCCTATCTTTTTACACAATATGAGTAGCTCAGTACGTAGCACGCTCACTTCAGGGGCTGGAAGATCAAAAAGTCATGGGTTCTAGCCCTTATGCCAGGTACTTGGGGCAATGCCCATAACTGACACTGTACTGCAGTACAGGTACTTGGGGTAATGGCCATAACTGACACTGTACTGCAGTACGGGTACTTGGGGTAATGGCCATAACTGACACTGTACTGCAGTACAGGTACTTGGGGTAATGGCCATAACTGACACTGTACTGCAGTACAGGTACTTGGGTTAATGGCCATAACTGACACTGTACTGCAGTACGGGTACTTGGGTTAATGGCCATAACTGACACTGTACTGCAGTACGGGTACTTGGGTTAATGGCCATAACTGACACTGTACTGCAGTACGGGTACTTGGGTTAATGGCCATAACTGACACTGTACTGCAGTACGGTACTTGGGTTAATGGCCATAACTGACACTGTACTGCAGTACGGGTACTTGATTAATGGCATGGCACAACTGACACTGTACTGCAGTACGGGTACTTGGGTTAATGGCCATAACTGACACTATTACGGTACGGGTGCGGGTTAATGGCCATAACTGACACTGTACTGCAGTACGGGTACTTGAAGTTAATGGCCATAACTGACACTGTACTGCAGTACGGGTACTTGGGTTAATGGCCATAACTGACACTGTACTGCAGTATGGGTACTTGGGTTAATGGCCATAACTGACACTGTACTGCAGTACGGGTACTGGGTTAATGGCCATAACTCGACACTGTACTGCAGTACGGGTACTTGGGTTAATGGCCATAACTGACACTGTACTGCAGTACGGGTATCAGGTTAATGGCCATAACTGACACTGTACTGCAGTGCACGGGTACTTGGGTTAATGGCCATAACTGACACTGTACTGCAGTATCGGGTACTTTTGCTAATGGCCATAACTGACACTGTACTGCAGTACGGGTACTTGGGTTAATCAGCCATAACTGACACTGTACTGCAGCACGGGTACTTGGGTTAATGGCCATAACTGACACTGTACTGCGAGTACGGGTACTTGGGTTAATGGCCATAACTGACACTGTACTGCAGTACAGGTACTTGGGTTAATGGCCATAACTGACACTGTACTGCAGTACAGGTACTTGGGTTAATGGCCATAACTGACACTGTACTGCAGTACAGGTACTTGGGGTAATGCCCATAACTGACACTGTATTGCAGTACGGGGGGGGGTGCAGCACTGCTGAGGTGAAGCCCTTCAAATGAGACATTAAACCGAGTTCCCATCTATCAATTACTGTTCATTGTGCAGGCCGAAGTTAAAGATCCGGTGGCACTTATTTAGTAAGAGTAGAGGAGTTTTCCCCAGTGTGATGGCTAGCATTCTTCCTGTCAGTATAACAGGTTCATGTAACCCACCCCCCAAGACGCACCTGGAAAAAAGCTGTCACAGCTCAGTGTACATTTCCTGCTCAGAAATGGAAATAAATAAAAGTAAATAAACAGTTCTGGCTACTCTCTTCAGATTCCTAATAATCACCTCATGTAAAACTTTGAAGTCCATATGTTCTTGGAAAGTGTAATATTTCACTGAACATGGCTGTACTTGTTTATTCCATAATTGTGTGTATTTTTGATCATTATTTTTCAAAATGTTATGCAGAGTACACAGGGACTACTGTTGCTCTTTCCAACACACAGTACTGTCGATGATGACTGAGAATGTACACAGCTCTAAGCGAACAAATAATACTACCAAAGCAGTGCTTCAGATTTTGTGTTTTATAAAACATGAAAAGTAATTTAACAAAGTTTTAAAATCAGTAAAGAACTACAGAGGAGGGAAGGGGAAGTAACTGGCACCAAATAAAAGGAAGATAAGAAGTGTTCCCTTATCAGTCGTCCAGCATATGGGTATCTGAGTTCTTCTGCCTATCTCTATCTCTCTCTCTCTCTCTCTCTCTCTCTCTCTCTCTCTCTCTCTTTATTTATTTATTTATTGAAATGTTTCACTAGGAAGGCACTCTGAGCGACAAATCATTCATCTCCCATTGTGACCCGGGGGGGGGAAGGGGTACAATAGGAATGAGATATTAAACATTCAAGTTACAAGATCAACATTAACATGCAGTTGTAAGGCAGGAGTTACAAGCAGTGTTACAACAGTGTTGCGCATAATAGGTAGAAAGAGTGGACAATAACAACTGCTGGGTTAATAAGTAAACAAGCGCTTATTTGAAAGAAAGGGGGGGAAGGAGAGGGAGGGGTGAGGTGGGGAAGGGGGAAGAGTCATGTCCATGAAGACCCCTTCAGGAGGCAAGGAACCCTGCAAGGGGACTGGGAGGACCAGAAAGAAGGGGATAGGCAGTGTCCCAGAGAGACCCCTTCAGGATGTGGAGAACACTGCAAGGGGGCTATGGGGCTACACAGAAAGGAGGATAAGGCTGTAGAGATTAAAAAGCAAGGAGAAAGAGAAGGAGGAGGTGTGACTTAAATGCTAGGAGGGGGAATAGGACCTAACCCAAGAAAGGATTCTTCAGGATGTGGGATACCCTGTGAGAGGGTTAGGGAAGGTCAGTAGATAGGGATTGAAAGAGTGATTGGAGAGTGAGAGAGTGAGAACTGAACCCATGAGGGGGAGAGAATTCGCACCTTTGGAGGGGATGGGGCCTAATCAATAGTCCTTCAGGATGCATGGATCCATGGGGAGCATTCGGGATCCCCTTACATTCTGTGAGAGATCAAGGGAGGCCAGTAGAGGGGAGCTATTTGGGGGAAGGGGAGGAGAGCTATAAATTTGGGGGGGTGCAAAGGGTAAAATGAAGGTTATGGTAGAGGGGTAAGGTTTGTCCAGGGCTCAGAGGAGGGAATTAGGGAGGGACATGGCAGGAGCAGCTAGGTGCAAGGTAATTACTGAGGGCAGAGCTGATGGAGTAGGTGGAAGATGAGTATCAGATTTAAGGGGGGAGGAAATTCCAAATTTTTGGGAGACAGCGAGAGTAATCAGGTTGGCCAATTAGGATGGATCTGCAGGGGACTGCTAGGGTGTGGGAGTCAGTTGATCTAAGGGAATAGGAGGATGGGGGGGTTGTTATGCTGGAGGAGGTGAGGTAGGAAGGGAGCTCACCCAACCAGTGCCCGGAGGTGAATTCAGCACAGTGGGAGAGCCACCTGTTTGTAAGAGAGGGGAAGGATAAGGCACGATAAAGACTGCAGTGGTGGGTGTGAGGGGGGCATCCAGGGCAAAGTGGCAGAAGGACTTGAAGAGGGTGTCCACTCTGGCCAGGTAGGACTTGGGGGTAGCACCATAGACTATGTCACAGTAATCTCTCCCTCTATCCATCTACCTTTGTCCTTCTCATGCTCTCTTTCTGCTCCTTCTTACATTTCCCTATTTCAACCTTGCTCTCTCTCCCTCCAAGGGGTTGAATTGAGCTGCAACTCAGTTTCATCTCCTGTTACAAAACTGTATATGAGTTGTTGAACTTTCAACATCAGCCAGGAGTAGTAGGATGCCAACGGTGAAGCCTGACAGCCATGAGCACAAGGCATGTATATGTATGGATGAAATACCAGTAAGGCACAGCTGATTGAGACATCGAATGACAACTAGGATGTTGAATGAGACTGAATGATACAAGCATGGAGTGAACAACGTATGCATGCCAACCAGTTCCATAAGGGAAGTTAGACATAATTGCTGATACAATGTACGTTGGGCTGAGGCAGTAGAAAAAACAAATGATACTGCTAAGGGAAGCAGGAGCATATGGGAACCAAAAACTAGGAAGCAGTAGCTGCTGAAGTGAACAACAGCAGAACCCGAAAGGGAGTGGCTGTCTGGTTGGGAGTCAGGTGTAAACATTTAAGGACTGCAGTTAAACTGAGAGATTGTGAAAGGTATGGAAAAACAGTAAATTGGGAGCCTAAAATAGCACAAGTCAGAAGAAAATGATGAAGGCAGAACACTGGGAAAACTAGAAAGCCCAAAAAGAACCAAACAGAAAGAAACATAATGTACATGAGATGAGGAGTGAAACATAACATACATGAGATGAGGAGTGAAACATAACGTACATGAGATGAGGAGTGCAGCATAACATACATGAGATGAGGCGTGAAATATAACGTACATGAGATGAGGAGTGAAACATAACATACATGAGATGAGGAGTGAAACATAACGTACATGAGATGAGGAGTGCAGCATAACATACATGAGATGAGACGTGAAATATAACATACATGAGATGAGGAGTGAAACATAACGTACATGAGATGAGGAGAGAAACATGACGTACATGAGATGAGGAGTAAAACATAACATACATGAGATGAGGAGTGAAACATAACGTACATGAGATGAGGAGTGCAGCATAACATACATGAGATGAAGTGTGAAATATAACGTATGTGAGATGAGGAGTGAAACATAACATACATGAGATGAGGAGTGAAATATAACGTACATGAGATGAGGAGTGCAACATAACGTACATGAGATGAGGACAGAAACATAACGTACATGAGATGAGGAGTGAAACATAATGTACATGAGATGAGGACAGAAACATAACGTACATGAGATGAGGAGTGCAGCATAACATACATGAGATGAGTAGTGAAACATAACGTACATGAGATGAGGAGAGAAACATGACGTACATGAGATGAGGAGTAAAACATAATACATGAGATGAGGAGTGAAACATAACGTACATAAGATGAGGAGTGCAGCATAACATACATGAGATGAAGTGTGAAATATAACGTATGTGAGATGAGGAGTGAAACATAACATACATGAGATGAGGAGTGAAATATAACATACATGAGATGAGGAGTGCAACATAATGTACATGAGATGAGGACAGAAACATAACGTACATGAGATGAGGAGTGAAACATAACGTACGTGAGATGAGGAGTGAAACATAACATACAAGAGATGAATGAAACATAACGTACGTGAGATGAGGAGAGAAACATAACGTACATGAGATGAGGAGTGAAACATAATGTACATGAGAAGAGGAGTGAAACATAATGTACATGAGATGAAGAGAGAAAAATAACGTACATGAGATGAGGAGTGAAACATAACATACATGGGATGAGGAGTGCAGCAGAAATAGGTGACTGAGAGTTGCACAAACTGCAGCCAGGAAGGTAGAAAGCAAAATACTGACCTAGAAAGCAGAAGAGGCACAACCCAAGCAGAAAGTCCAAAATCACAAAGGGAAAGTGGGAGATAAACACTGGCAGAAAAGGGGGGGGGCAGAGCCCCTGCAAAGCCCTCTGGCTGCAGCAAAGAAACAGTGTTTCTTTTTTTTAAATTTGTTCTTTATTGCTGCTTTCTGCCACGGTGCATCTCTTGTCGTCATGGACCCCACACTTCCACTTCCATATTGGCCTCCGCTTTCTCCTGCACCACTATGCTAGTGCCACAATCCTTGTGACTAATCTGGGGGAGCTGGACTAGAAGCTAATCGAAGCCGGGGAGCAAGCTTCATTAATGGTGGCCAGTTGTGTGTTTTTTCTTGTTTGACCCCCAGGGGCGGGGACGTGCAATGATGTCCTACATCCACCCCACCCCTTTAAGTCTAGGCGCTGATCCCCTGAGGTTCTCCTGGCCTCTGCCAGGAGTCTCTCTCACGCTAAGCACTCGCCCCACCCTCCCCCCAGAGAAGGAGAGAAGTCCATAGGACACTCAGTCCTTCTCCCCCGGCCAGCCCTCTGGCTCCCCGAGTCCATTCCCGAACCTGGGTGGCTGGTGTCCAACTGCTGCACCAGCGGGCTGGCCAAGAAGAAACAGTGCTTCTCAGTGAGGCTGGGGGGAGCTGACTTAAATAGCTCAGGCAGGGGGCATGGCTGGTTGCTCCTACCCATTTAATTGTATGCATAGTCTTTGAATAGAATAATGCAATGTATTGGCACCCATACACAAAAAGGCTGTTTCCATTAAGGGGTGAGATGGCATCATATGGACCTTGAGAGTGAAGCTCCAGGGGTCCATGTTGTCATCTGAACCCTAAGATGCAAACTAACACTGAGCTGTGCATTGTTGCCCATATATAGTTTTGTACAGTTTATGAGTTTGAAGATAAAGTGTGAAAAACACTGGTTATTTTGCAGGTGAAGCCAGTCAGTAAGGGGTCTTCTTCATGTACTGGTATTAACCCACACTGTTTTGATCTTCACCTTCTTCACATATCTTCAATGCTGTATTGAAAAAGCACCTTTAGTAAATTGAGTATTTGCAACTGTTTTGTTTAGAATTGCCATTTGTAATTTGCACATATTTATTTCCTGATTATAATAGTGTTATATGTATTTATAATAACTGGCTTAGCCTTTTTCCTACAAGGAAACTGTGGTGTAATTTGTCGTCATAATGGAGTGTTTATAACGGCAAACACACACGGTTTCCCTTGCTTTGCACATGCCCCACTGCAGCTTTTCCCTTCAGAATGCTTGCAGGACGCTTTCCCCCAGAAGACTGAACTGCTGCTCAGAATCGGACTTGGCGGTAAGTTTAATTTTTAAACAGAATCTGCAATGGGAAATAGAACCTGTTTTTACTGCTCCCCCCCCCAAAAAAAAGTTTTAAATCAATTGAAAATGGTACCATGAGTCACAGACCGGATGCTCAAATCGAACAGGGTGGGCCACACAGCAACCTGCAAGCATTTTATATAATTGATGAGGCTAAAAAGGCAAACCCAGCAATTATATAAAATAAAACATGGGTTGGTGTGTGTAAATTCGAAGTTTACACATACCCTCGAGGTTAGATGCTTTTAATAACCCCCTTGAGCTTTGCTCTCGGGGTTTATGTAACATCTAACCCCTCGGGTGTGTGTAAACTTCTCGTTACACACACCAACCCATACTTTATTCTCTGTGTATTTCATGTTTACAGTTGGAGGTGATTTGTTTGTATTTAATTTTTTTGTACTATAGTACCAGGTTGTGCCTGAAAAAAAAGTGTCTTGGCACCAGTGCACTTACCTGGATAACAAAATGAAGCTAAATGCAATAAAGACATGCTAACAGTAAACTGCAATTATTAACATTACAATCAATTTATCAATCAAGTGGTCATACAAATGTGTATAAACAATTATTATACTATGGGCATCACAAATCATGCAATCTGACTGGTCATGCCACAACCCACTCATAAAGTACCAGATAACCCCTTTACAAAAATTACCCAACATCAGTACACGCTCTACCATTTTCCAGATCATTGCAGCCACCATTTCCTCCCCAATCACTGAAGCCAGAAATCTACTGGCACACAATGAATATTTAAAACAACACTTTGGCCGGGATATTCAAAGGGGTTGAGCCCCGGCAGGATATTGAGAAGGCTGTATGCAGCGCAGATGCAGGGGGCGTGCCGGTATTCAGCCCGGGGTGTGCGGCGCATGTGCCAGCACACCCCTGCATTGCACTGCATAGGGGGCTTAAAGTTGAGCCCGTGAAACAGTGGAACTCCTGGCCACCCACAAGTGGCCTGCTGTATTGTGAGGCGCAACACAGAAGCCCCCCAGCTGTGGGTGGCCACCCGCCCACCCAGAACACCATCATGAAGCACCCACATAATCCTGATAGTCTAGTGGTACCCCCCTCACTCCCATGTCCCTGATCAGTGGTGCAAGTTGAGTTATTTAAGCCCTGGTAGTCTAGTGGTACCCGCCCACCCGTTGCCACGATCGCTCCGTAAAACACTTCCCTAGTGATCCAGTGGCACCCCCACCCACACAGAACCCCATGCCCACCCCACCCCCCATTATTGGTGGTCGGCTGCAACCTACCCGCATACCACCCAGCTGCTCACCGAATGACAGGTACAGTATGGACTGTAAGCCCATTGGTCCGTGTGGACCAATGGGCTTACAGAAACACAATGTACTAGACAGACCAAATATGTGAATGACATAATTACATATATGGGACTAACTGTACAACCCTGCAACCCCATTGGTCCACACATGTGGAGGCTAATGGGCTTACAACCCATACTGTACCACCGTCATTCGGAAATGTTCAGAGTGGTATTATGCGAATGAGTACAACCGCCTGCTGATGATGTGGGAGAGTGGGGTGGCTATGGGGTTCTGAGTGGTAGGAGAGGTGGGGGTGCCACTGGATCACCAGGGAAGTGTTTTACGGAGTGATCATGGCAACGGGTGGGGGGCTACCACTAGACTACCAGGGCTTAATTAAATCAATGTTTACCACCGATCAGGGACATGGAAAGGAGGGGAGTCCACTAGACTACCAGGGAATTGTTCTATTGCAGTTTTACTGAGATCATGGCTATGGGGGCGGGGGATGCCCTGAGATCCCCACTGTGCACAGGTCATCCTGTGCAGGGTGTCAGGTGCACTTCGCCGGGCTGCCTGGTACAAGGCATGCAAATGGGGCCATGATGACATGCAAATGGACCCAGTTGTGCCTTGCATATGTTATAGCCTCATTTGCATGCCCTCTGCTGAATATCACGGGTGATGCACCTAGCGCAACTGCTTTTTGCGCTGGCACATCCCTGTGCTCCCTATCTGGTCATTTGCACTGGCATTATGCCACCGCGCCATGCATACAGTATGTGTGCCAACCCTGCCATATTCAATGGTGCTGTGCCATGGCGATTCACTGTTGAATATTGCCTGGTCCTGGCCCCAGTTGCGCTGTGCCCAGGCTTGCACCACTGCCCAGCGCAGCCTGAATAGCTAGGCCTTTAAGTCCATTCCCAGCACCAAAGCAATGGAAATTATGACCACCAAGCATATAAAAAAACAAAACTAAGTCAAATTCTAGACATCCAGTGGCTAAAATCGCTGCTCATGAAAACACCAAAAATGCAGCCGCCACTTCTAAAACCTCTTCTGATCCTATTACTCTCTCCCGCTGCCTCTACATGCCAATCCCATCTCCATTCTTTTGTCTCTCCCTCAATTGTATAACTCTCTCTTCTCCCTCCTTTTTTTAACAAAAAGGCTATTTTTTTAAATTAACAGAACACCATTCAACGGAGACAGCAACACACAGATCCAGTCTCCTCTTCCCCATTCCTCCCTCCTGCTTTCAGCACTCTTCTCTATTTCAATCTAGCATTTTGGGACAGAGAACAACACATCAATTCATTAAATTTGCAAACACAAACTGATTTCCTAATGGGAAAAAAAACAAGCATGTGGACAGCATTTAGGTGCAGACACCAACACATGCTGCCCAGTGAATTTCTATACTTCCCTCATTGCTGATCCGATCACTGCTCCAGTCTTGCTCTCCACTTAAAACTCTTTTTTTCTCAAATTAAAAAATATATACCAATTAAAGGACTGGTAAAAGAGATCAAGGGGAAAACCTACCTACTGGAGGGGAGGAGGACTATTTTGCAGACAGAGGAAGGATATTTCCAGAAAATCATTAAAAACCATAAATGTATCATTTATTATAACTAATTTCCTCCATTATTTTCCTGCATACAAATACAGCCACAGTATAATTGCAATAATGCACTCCAGTGTGTGGGTAGTTGTGGGATTTATCCACTCCTGATCTGGTCAAGTTACTTGTCCTGCTGCCTTGTGACCAAACCACACCATTAATGGGCAAATCCTTCAACAACCCACACCTTACCATGCATTATTACCTGAATAAAAGTGATACATAAAAACTGCAATCATTAAAGACTGTCATAGGATTTTTAATCAGCTGTTAATGAGAGTTGATTTTCCTTATTTCTTTAAACAGCATGATATTTCATATGTGTTTGTCATTCTGTAATTTCTTCTCCACAGTCTTGTTCACACATATATGTGTTCAGATTTCTACAAATAAGCAACCACAACATTAAATAATGAGTACCAAACCTTTTTTCTATTGCTAATGTGATTGCCATTGAATACTGCCTTTGATATCCAGATTTAAAAAATAGGTTATTTTCACATGTAGAAAAATCAGCCAATAGTACTTCTAGGAAATGTATATACAAGAACATTATGAGACAAGCTGTTGTGCTGGTATGAACTTTGCTACAGCTAGGCACAAGGTGCAAGCCCACATACTAATTGTTATTTTTCATTTTTGTTTTACAAAATTCAGTTTATATACCATCTCACTATGAAATAGTACAGTATTACTCACAACTGAGAGTGCTCCTAGCAGTTCAGACTACATCTGACAGTTCAGAGTGCTACTAACAATTCAGAGTGCTCCGGAAAATTCAGAGTACTCTGGAGAATATAGGAACCCCCGGGTCAGGCACAAGGGCAAGCACAACGCACACCTCTGTGCTTCACTTTTGCCCATATTTGAATATCTAGCCCCAGGATGCTTAGATTTTGGAAAAGATTTAGAAGGAACCCACCCTAGAGTGCCTTTACTTTCAGACCTTCCCAAAACATTAAAATCACATCCTGTTTCACCACTAAAGCATGGACAAAAAAGTATCTAGTCTGTTGGAATGGGATCCAGCATCCTCTCCACATTGTCCTGTATGGGTAACCATTTATATAAATTTCAGGGCAAATGTCTAGATAGAAGGTCTAGACTGGAAGTCCAGATTGGAAGTCATGAAAAGATAAGGGCATCCACTTTCTTAACGATGTGCAGAATCTAGCTAATGCATCTCTGCAGTCATTCCCACTACTCTCCCAAAATATTCACCTAGCCAAAATAAGAGTTTCACAGATACCTGCAATTGAGGGAAGTATCAAGCAAAGCCATAAATGGCAGTATTATACTACCACCACTACATACCCTGATAAGTAAAGGTTACAAAACTGTTTATAAAATGATTATTGAATCCAAACTACTTATTCTTCAATAGGAAAATAATTAAATATAAAGGTAACTCAGAAAGAATGGGACAAGTGCTAGAATAATATACTATGGTATGCCCCTCCCGACAGCGACACCAACACAGCAACCTAACAACCCGTCGACAAAATTGACAGGTTGCCTACAGGTCACTGTGCTGGTGTGCCTGACAACAGGGGTTCACTGTGCCCCCTCCCTGAATCAGCTCTGACTGGAGTTGATAATCCTAGGTACGGGGTGCAGGGGACAGAGCCCCTCCACATGGGGGATTCAGGGGGGCAAAGCCCCCCAATGAAAAAATTGGACCGGGAGGCAAAAGGGATTTATGTTGATGCAACTTACAGTCAATATAAATCTTGTCGATGTGATACCGGTCGACAAAAGTGCTGTCGAACCAGCATCTTAGAGCTATATGCTAAGATCCTGTAAGGAATCAAAAGGGGGAGGCTTACTCACTTTAAAATAATTCATAGATGGTATTACGCTCCTTGCAGACTGGGTCTCCTACATAATGACTCTTGTTGGAGATGACTATTTGACAAAGATTTTCTCACATATACTTTGGTTCTATTGCAAAATGAAGTTCTTGTGGGATGAAGTTTTGGGAGCTTGTGAGACAATCATAAAGGAAAAATGAAATGCACCACCAAACTAATAACTTTAGGCATTACTTCTGAATCGATTGGCATCTTATTCTTCCAAAAAAGCCTGGTTATTGGCAGCCATTACCAACACAAAAGAAAAAACATATTTTTGAAGCATCAGAAACAGAAATGGGTGAAATCGATAAGATTCACTCCATAAATTAATTTGCAGATTTAGTGCAATTTGCGAAGTGAGAATCGATCTGCAAAGTGCGGAATTTTGCTACAAAGTACAGAATTTTGCCCACAAATCGCAGAATTCCACCCACAAACTGCAGAATTTCGCCATTCATGGGCAAAATTCTGCTGTTCACAGGTGAAATTCCGTCGTTCACCGGTGAAATTCTGCAATTCCCGGTTTGTCAAATTTTTAAGCTAATAGCACAAATTTGCAAATAGTACAAATTTGTGACTACACTGGAATGTCACTGGTGAATTAAAACTTTGTAACTTCTTTAATTAGAAACAACCATACCTTTGAATGGTTGCAAGATATATCCACAGCATCTAGTTACACAGTATTGGCATTTGTTAGTAATGGATAGCTAGACCAATCTGTAGATGTTTGGATCCCTTATTTAAAATCTAAATGCTGTAAACTACCAAGAGAACCTTGTTTTTTTTTTATTATTTTTTCTTTTGTTTCTCTCCTTATTTGAATATATATGCATTGTGATGTTAGTAACTCAACACAAAACAGATATTGTTCTGTATTTGTCTGAATGTAATTAATACCTGTAAACCTTAGATATTTGATGCACATTATTGGTATGTAATATGAAAATGTAATACAATATTAAGTACAAAAAAAAGAGTGCTTCTAACAATTCAGTCTTGCTAACATTTCAGAGTGCTCCTAACAGTTGAGAGTGCTCCTAACAGTTCAGAGTGCTTCTAACAACTCAGAGTGCACCTAACAGTTGAGAGTGTTCCTAACAATTGAGAGTGCTCCTAACAACTCAAAGTGCTCCTAACAGTTCAGAGTGCTCCTAACTACTCAGAGTGCTTCTAACAGTTGAGAGTGCTACTGACAACTGAGAGTGCCCTTGACTGTTGAAACTACTTCTGATAGGTCAGAGTGTTCCTGACAGTTCAGAATGCTTCTGATAGTTGAGAGCACTCTAGAATGCTCTTGACAGTCAAAGGTTTTCCTGACAGCTGACAGTGCTCATGTCAGTTGAACGTGCTCCTAACATCTGAGAGTGCTCCTGATAGTTAAGAGTGCTCTAGCATTCTTCAGACAGTTAAGGGTGTTCCAGGAAGTTGAGAGTGCTCCTGTCAGTTTGGAGTACTCCTGACGATTCAGAGTGCTTCCAATGGTTTGAGCATTCTTAACAGTTTAGAGCACCCCTGGCAGTTTGAAGCACTTCTGACATTTCAGAATTCTCCTGACAGTTTTGAATGCTTCCAACACTTTGGACCACTCCCAACAATTCAGAGCGCTCCTTTCACCTGCACATGAGACTCTCTAATTCTGTAAAGAGTAACTGCCGAACAGGTGCCCTGGAAAAGAATTTATTTAAAATGTTCAAAATATTATTGTTCAGCCTTGATAAATAACATTTTTATATTGTTACTAAATCCACTCTTATAGTTGTAAGAGTATTCCCACTTTCAATCTTAGGGTAACAGAACTGCTGTCCTTGGCTTTGCGATCCTCCTACCCTGTGACCGTGTATGAGACCACTTCTTCAACTGTAAGATTAGCCACTGCAGCCATATTAACATAGAACAAACAGTACTAAAACGTATAAAAAAGAAATCAAAAGGGTGTCTCTGTTAATTCCAATGAGAATGCTCCCAGCATTCTCCATATTGTAGCATCACAAAATGTTGATATCCAGGGGTGGACCTTACTCTTCAGAAGTACTAAGAAACAGAAGGGATTTGACTGTTCTACTTTACAAAGCTAGAAATACTACCCCTTCTCTTTCTAAAAGTTATCAAGGAATGTAGTGAAAGGAGTCCGCCTACTGCCTTATATGGAGCTAAATCAAGCTATGCCATTCTTAATTTTTATTTAAATTGGTGCTGTTTTGAAAGTTAATACAGCTGCAGAGACCACTTTTATTATTGTAAGAGTGATGTTGCATGTATTCTTAGGTTGTAAGAACCTCAATCCAAAGGTGAACATTTCTGATACCCAGCGAACGAAAGTGAGACCACTCTTACAATCATAAGAGAAGGCCCCATGGCAGTATTAATATATTATTGATTGAGACTGATCAAATAAAACATTTAGGACACTGCCCCTGTACTAGCCTGTTTCCAGAGCACCTGTGCTTAGAAGACTCTTCTCAAAATAAGAGTGTCTCACTCAGAGCAGAGGAGCACTCCAGTTGGTATAAAGTAGTTATAATGCTTACAAGATGATCCAGATGGGGTGGGCAGAATGAGAAGAAATCTGGATAAACTAGCAAAATGGTCAGAAGAGTGGCAACTAGGATTTAATGCAAAGAAGTGCAAGATCATGCACATAGGGAAGAGAAACCCTGGAGCCACCTATAGGCTGGGAGGGGAGTTGCTGGTAGTCACAAGGAAGAAAGAGACTTGGGCATCATCATCACCGATGACCTGAAATCATCCAGGCAGACCTCTAAAGCAGTAAGTGTAGCTAGGGGATGTTAGGTGCATTAGTAGAGGTATCACAGGTCATAGAGGGAGAGTAACCCTCTTTACAAGACACTGGTTAGGCCCCATCTGGAGTACTGCATGCAGTACTGCAGGCCACACCTTCACAAGGACATTAACCAAACTGAGGCAGTCCAGAGAAGGCACAAAATGGTGCAGGGACTGTATCAGAAGACATATGAGGACAGATTAATGGAGCTCAATAAGTATACCCTTGAGCAAAGGAGGGAGAAAGGTGATATGATCGAAACATTCAAACACCTTAAGGGCATTAACAAGGTGAAAGAGTCTAACATGTTTAAATATAAGAAGAATAGCAGGACAAGAGGACACAGCATGAGATTAGAGGGAGGCCGATTAAGGGGGAATGTGAGGAAATTCTTTTTCACAGAAAGAGTGGTGGATGTGTGGAATGGCCTACCTCAGGAAGTGGTGGCTATGAATACAGTGCAGGGCTTCAAACAGGTATGGGGTAGGCATAAGGGAGCAATACAGATGAGTATGAATAGATAGGCCACTGACAGAGCAAAGGCCAATGGCACTTTTATAAGGTAGAAAAAGAAATGTGCAGACTGGATGGGCCTTGTGGTCCTTATCTGCCATCAGCCTCTATGTTTCCATGTTTATAGATGTACAGGATGGGGAAGGGTTACTGACAATTCAGATCTGTACTGCGGAGATTTCATTACTCATGAGGCCCTTTCCAGTTATAACGGCTGAGAATGTACGGCTAGTCACTTGAGATAGAACATTGCATTATACTAGGAATCTCTTTTAAAACCATAATGTTTAATGAAAATTACAGTACATTTTCATGTCCTGTAATTTCTCCTGTCTGGTGCTATTATAATATTTATTTAATGAGTTTAGCAATGGATCATCTGTACTGGACACTAATAGGATCTTCAGTCATTTACAGGTCAGACAGAGAATCATTTAAGTCCAGCAGCCAGCACAAGATCTGTGCTCTTCTGCAGATTCTTACATCCTCCACCACTGAACGTGGGACTGGAATAATTCAACAATTCTTTTTAGATAGGTTTCCTTTTTAAAAGAAGAAAATGGTCTTCCTCCAGATATTATCATTATTTAACTTATACTAATTAATAGGGGAATCAGGAGGTGTACCTTATGTTAAAAGAACATCATGTCACACAATTTTGGTAAATCAGAAGTGTTTTTCACCAACATGAATGAGACCCTTATACAGTAAGAGGCCCATCTCTGTGCCCATACTCACTTTCATTTAAAAAGTATTATCTACATTTTATCTATTTTTTCAGCTAAGTGGGAAGGAATCATGAGGAAGGCATGCTAGCAATTAAACATGTTTTACTATACCATGCTTTAGCTACAATCCTTGCATGTTTACATTGTTCATTTCAGAGTGACAGTAATTTAAGGTTGAATGGGACTCTAGGAACATCAATTATCCCTCCCACTTCATAAGCAAGGTTGAAAAAGTGTGTACCCATTTACTAGTTTACAGGGCATATGTGCTCTCTCTGCTAACCAGGGTACCCTGTGATTTAAGAAACTGAAATAACAGCACAGCAGCACATATTGTATATATCCTGCCCTGGAAACAGTTAAATAGCAGCGCAGCAGTGAGTAAATTGTCCTGCCCAGGATACAGTTAAATAACAGCATGGCAGTGAGTGATTGTCCTGTGCAGGATACAGTTAAATAATAGCACAGCAGTGAGTAACTGTCCTGTGCATGATACAGTTTTTTAACAAAAAAGCAGTGAGTAACTGTCCAGACAGGATACAGTTAAATAATAGCATGGCAGTGAGTAACTGTCCTACCCAGGATACAGTTAAATAACAGCATGGCAGTGAGTAACTGTCCAGCCCAGGATACAGTTAAAAAATAGCACAGCAGTGAGTAACTGTCCAGACAGGATACAGTTAAATAATAGCATAGCAGTGAGTAACTGTCCAGACAGGATACAGTTAAATAACAGCATGGCAGTGAGTAACTGTCCACACAGGATACAGTTAAATAATAGCACAGCAGTGAGTAACTGTCCAGACAGGATACAGTTAAATAACAGCATGGCAGTGAGTAACTGTCCAGACAGGATACAGTTAAATAATAGCACAGCAGTGAGTAACTGTCCAGACAGGATACAGTTAAATAATAGCATGGCAGTGAGTAACTGTCCAGACAGGATACAGTTAAATAACAGCATGGCAGTGAGTAACTGTCCAGACAGGATACAGTTAAATAATAGCACAGCAGTGAGTAACTGTCCAGACAGGATACAGTTAAATAATAGCATGGCAGTGAGTAACTGCCCTACCCAGGATACAGTTAAATAATAGCATGGCAGTGAGTAACTGCCCTACCCAGGATACAGTTAAATAACAGCATGGCAGTGAGTAACTGTCCTGCCCAGGATACAGTTAAACAACAGCATGGCAGAGAGTAACTGCACTACCCAGGATACAGTTAAATAACGGCATGGCAGTGAGTAACTGTCTAGACAGGATACAGTTAAATAATAGCACAGCAGTGAGTAACTGTCCAGACAGGATACAGTTAAATAATAGCATGGCAGTGAGTAACTGCCTACCCAGGATACAGTTAAATAACAGCATGGCAGTGAGTAACTGTCCTGCTCAGGATACAGTTAAATAATAGCATGGTAGTGAATAACTGTCCTGCTCAGGATACAGTTAAATAACAGCACAGAAGTGAGTAACTGTCCTGACCAGGTACTGTTAAATAACAGCACAGCAGTGAGTAACTGTCCAGACAGGATACAGTTTAACAACATAATAGTGAATAACTGTCTTACCGAGGATACAGTTAAATAACAACATGGCAGTGAGTAACTGTTCTGCTGAGGATGCAGTTAAATAACAACATGGCAGTGAGTAACTGTCCTGCTGAGGATGCAGTTAAATTACAACATGGCAGTGAGTAACTGTCCTGCTGAGGATGCAGTTAAATAACAGCATGGCAGTGAGTAACTGTCCTGCCGAGGATGCAGTTAAATAACAGCATAGCAGCAAATAACTGTCCTGCTCAGAATACAGTTAAATAACAGCATGGCAGGGAGTAACTGTCATGCCAAGGACACAGTTATATAACAGCGTGGCAGTGAGTAATCGCCCTGTCCATGATACAGTTAAATAACAGCATGACAGTGAGCAACTGGCCTGTGCAGGATACAGTTAAATAACAACACAGCAGTGAGTAACTGTCCTGCCCAAGACAGAGTTAAATAGCAGCATGGCAGTGAGTAACTGTCCTGCCCAAGATAGAGTTAAATAACAATGTGGCAGTAAATAACTGTCTTACCCAGGATGCAGTTAAATAACAATGTAATAGTGAATAAATGTCCTGCACAGGATACAGTTAAATAACAACATAGCAAAGAATAACTGTCCTGCCCAGGATACAGTTAAATAACAGCACAGCACTGAGTACCTGTCCTGCCCAGGATACAGTTAAATAACAACATAGCAAGGAATAACTGTCCTGCCCAGGATACAGTTAAATAACAGCACAGCACTGAGTACCTGTCCTGCCCAGGATACAGTTAAATAACAGCATGGCAGTAACTGTCCTGTCCAGGATACAGTTAAATAACAGCATGGCAGTGAGTAATTGTCCTGCCCAGGATACAGTTAAATAACAGCATGGCAGTAACTGTCCTGTCCAGGATACAGTTATATAACAGCATGACAGTGAGTAACTGTCCTCCCCAGGATACAGTTAAATAACAGCATGGCAGTGAGTAACTGTACTGCCCGGTACACAGTTAAATAACAGCATGGCAGTGAGTAACTGTCCTCCCCAGGATACAGTTAAATAACAGCATGGCAGTGAGTAACTGTCCTCCCCAGTATACAGTTAAATAACAGCATGGCAGTGAGTAACTGTCCTGCCCGGTACACAGTTAAATAACAGCATGGCAGTGCATAATTATCCTGCCCAGTATACAGTTAAATAACAGCACAGCAGTGAGTAACTGTCCAGCCCAGGATACAGTTAAATAATAGCATGGCAGTGAGTAACTGTCCTGCTCAGGATACAGTTAAATAACAGCACAGAAGTGAATAACTGTCCTGACCAGGTACTGTTAAATAACAGCACAGCAGTGAGTAACTGTCCAGACAGGATACAGTTAAATAACAACATAATAGTGAATAACTGTCTTACCCAGGATACAGTAAAATAACAACATGGCAGTGAGTAACTGTCCTGCTGAGGATGCAGTTAAATAACAGCATGGCAGTGAGTAACTGTCCTGCCGAGGATGCAGTTAAATAACAGCATAGCAGCAAATAACTGTCCTGCTCAGAATACAGTAAAATAACAGCATGGCAGTGAGTAACTGTCCTGCCAAGGATACAGTTATATAACAGCGTGGCAGTGAGTAATCGCCCTGTCCAGGATACAGTTAAATAACAGCATAACAGTGAGCAACTGGCCTGTGCAGGATACAGTTAAATAACAACACGGCAGTGAGTAACTGTCCTGCCCAGGATAGAGTTAAATAGCAGCATGGTAGTGAATAACTGTCCTGCCGAAGATGCAGTTAAATAACAACATGGCAGTGAATAACTGTCTTACCCAGGATGCAGTTAAATAACAATGTGATAGTGAATAAATGTCCTGCGCAGGATACAGTTAAATAACAACATGGCAAGGAATAACTGTCCTGCCCAGGATACAGTTAAATAACAGCACAGCACTGAGTACCTGTCCTGCCCAGGATACAGTTAAATAACAGCATAGCAGTGAGTAACTGTCCTGCGCAGGATACAGTTAAATAACAGCATGGCAGTAAGTAACTGTCCTGCCTAGTATACAGTTAAATAACAGCATGGCGATGAGTAACTGTCCTGCCCAGTATACAGTTAAATAACAGCATGGCAGTGAGTAACTGTCCTGCCCGGTACACAGTTAAATAATAGCATGGCAGTGCATAACTATCCTGCCCAGGTTACAGTTAAATAACAGCATGGCAGTTAGTAAATGTGCTTCCCAGGACAAAAATGACATTAGTAGGTGATAATAGCGACAGCAGAATAGCGCAAAGCACAATACTGCAGGCAACAGAGCAACAGGAATGGCAGTGAGAGTAACTAACAGCCTATGGTAAAAACAGTGACAAAGGCAATGAAAAAAATAAAACACAATGAAAACCTCAAGCAAAAACACACTCATACAAACATTGCAAGCCACACATAATGTAGAATGAGGTAACAGTTTATTATAGCACTGTCAAAAATGTAAGTGAAGACACCAGCCCGGGGGTGATGAGGGTTGAGGCGCTGGATGCCACATTTCACGCTATGCTGGAGACCCGCATTCGGGAATGAGGCCGGGCCATCAGGAGTCAGTAGGAGAGGGAAGGGATTGAGCATCCGGAGGGCAGTTCTCCCTCCCTGGGGAGGGGTGTTTTCCTGCTCCAGCAGTCTAGTGACCTCTGGTGATCCTGGAGGCTCACAACAGTTGGGAGCCAGAGAATTGGGGATTGGCTCAGAGGCACTTCTGTGGGCATGCTCGGGTGTGAGCACGTAGTGTGCTGGAGTGCATTGCACTTCCAAGCCAATAGGGAGAAAGTAAAAAGTGAAAAAAAACTTTCCTGGAGGATAGGTGAAGCAGCCGCCTCCCATTCCACACTCTCAATGCTGGGCGCTTCTCCCTCTCCATCCTCCACCACTCCAGCCTGGCAATCTATACTCTAGATAGAGCATCCTGGGAGGATAGGGCGGTCCTTCCCAGTGAGAGCTCAAATCTGGGGGTTCATTGGGTCAGGGTGAGGAGAGCGGACACAGCGCCACAGCGGGAGGTAGAGAATGGGCAGGTAGGATGAAGAAACAAAGTCTACAAAAACTAAATAAATAAGTGAAGCAAGTTAACACAGCATGAAAAACAAAGCATCTACTAACACATCTACCAGTCAAAAAGCATAGAGTCCCAATGATACAGATCACGCTGCGCAGACTAGCACATCGAAGCTTGCAGCTGAAAATTACATGAAATCCCCCACAAGTAATCACGCTGAGCGACCGATGCAGATCACGCTGAGCGAGCGATACTGATCATGCTGCACAGAATGCCACATCAAAGCTTGCAGCTGAAAATTACATGAAATCCCCCACAAGTAATCATAATGTGAGCGAGTGATGCAGATCACGCTGAGCGAGCGATACAGATCACGCTGAGCGAGCGATACTGATCACGCTGCGCAGACTAGCACATCGAAGCTTGCAGCTGAAAATGATATGAAATCCCCCACAAGTAATCATAATGTGAGCGAGCGATGCAGATCACGCTGAGTCAGCGATGCAGATCACGCTGAGTGAGCGATGCAGATCACGCTGAGCGAGCGATACAGATCA
The DNA here is from genome assembly GCA_016271365.2 of Neoceratodus forsteri. Lineage (NCBI taxonomy): Eukaryota > Metazoa > Chordata > Ceratodontiformes > Ceratodontidae > Neoceratodus > Neoceratodus forsteri. Next base: position 851,097 of record JADMNL010000026.1, read on the forward strand.
TGCTGCACAGAATGCCACATCTAAGCTTGCAGCTGAAAATTACATGAAATCCCCCACAAGTAATCATAATGTGAGCGAGCGATGCAGATCACACTGAGCGAGCGATGCAGATCACGCTGCGCAGACTAGCACATCGAAGCTTGCAGCTGAAAATTACATGAAATCCCCCACAAGTAATCATAATGTGAGTGAGCGATGCAGATCACGCTGAGCGAGCGATACTGATCACGCTGCGCAGACTAGCACATCGAAGCTTGCGGCTGAAAATGATATGAAATCCCACAAGTAATCATAATGTGAGCGAGTGATGCAGATCATGCTGTGAGTGAGCGATGCAGATCACGCTTTATGTTGCCGATACTGATCACGCTGAGCGAGCGATACAGATCACGCTGCGCAGACTAGCACATCGAAGCTTGCAGCTGAAAATGACATGAAATCCCCCACAAGTAATCATGATGAGAGCGAGTCCCATATTCACCCACAGTAGCACACAGTGTCATGTTTAAGTCTTTGCATGTTTTCTTAGAGGAGGCAATGACTTGACCGGACACACCTTGCTCAAGCTTCAGTTCAGACAAACGTTGCTCTAACTTTAGACAGTCTATGAACTTCCAGATGGTAGAGTGACAAGCTCCAAGCTGACGATTAAAACTGTGGTGTCAGCCTTCCATGGCATTATAAGTCGACGGCAACTCCAATCTAGCAGCCTCAAAACAGTTCAAAAAAACTCAATGGAAACACAGCCTTTCATCTACCTGACAGACTAACAGGGTACCCTATCCATGCGTCCTTGTAGTAATCAACTAGTGGCTGTAGCAACTCATTATTCTGCAGAAAGAAATCCCACTGCCACGTCTCCTCAAAGACACTCACAACATCTTCCACAGGTACAAATGCCAAAGAGAGCAGCAGTCTAACGTGGATTGCAAAACTCTCATCGGACACATACCTCTGATAAATATCTGAGCAGTGCTGAATTGTCCTCCAGAAACATTGACAAAAATGAAAAAAAAATTAAAATAACCGTGAGCCTTGCAGTCCCCAAACACAGACGTAAAGGCTCTCCACGTAGCTAGCTCAAAATCCATAAGAACACTTGTGGGGCACAAATGAGCACTGCACTGCTCTCGCTGAGAAAACACTGGCAAGTAGGACTGGACAGTCTGTCTAGTCACAAGGAAAAACAAACCAGGAATTACAGTACCATACCTTACACCATGCAATGTGTACAGCTGGCAAAACAAGGAGGAACAACTTTCAAAGGTGCCATCTAAATACCACTCAGAACATTCCTCCAGGAAGTGCACATTTCTGTACATGCCAAATATTAAGAAACGTTTCTTGTCACCCCCACCTTCCCATAAGAAAAATGGCACACCTGACAGAATCCGGTATACTCATCTGGCAGCTGCAAATTATCCACCGATGTCGATAATTTGGGGGGCTTACACACTGCCTGCCAGGTTCTGTTCACAGTCCTCTTCAAATACTGCAATCTTGGAAGATGTCCCACCACAACATCAGGAACAGACAAGGTACATGCCAAGATGCCCCAGCACAACATCAGGAACAGACGAGGTACATGCCAAGATGTCCCACCACAACATCAGGAACAGGCAAGGTACATGCCAAGATGTCCCAGTACATCAGGAACAGATGAGGTACATGCCAAGATGTCCCACCACAACATCAGGAACAGACAAGGTACATGCCAAGATTCCCACCACAACATCAGGAAGAGGTGAGGTACATGCCAAGATGTCCCACCACAACATCAGGAACAGACAAAGTACATGCCAAGATGTCCCACCACAACATCAGGAACAGGCAAGGTACATGCCAAGATGTCCCACCACAACATCAGGAACAGGCAAGGTACATGCCAAGATGTCCCACCACAACATCAGGAACAGACAAGGTACATGCCAAGATTCCCACCACAACATCAGGAAGAGGTGAGGTACATGCCAAGATGTCCCACCACAACATCAGGAACAGACAAGGTACATGCCAAGATTCCCACCACAACATCAGGAAGAGGTGAGGTACATGCCAAGATGTCCCACCACAACATCAGGAACAGACAAGGTACATGCCAAGATGTCTCACCACAACATCAGGAACAGATGAGATACATGCCAAGATGTCCCAATACAACATCAGGAACAGACAAGGTACATGCCAAGATGTCCCACCACAATACCAGGAACAGACAAGGTGCATGCCAAAATGTTCCTCCACAACATTAGGAACAGATGAGGTACATGCCAAGATGTCCCACCACAACATCAGGAACAAACAAGGCCATGTCAAGATGTCCCAGCACATCAGGAACAGGTGAGTGAGGTACATGCCAAGATGTCCCACCACAACATCTGGAACAAACAAGGTACATGCCAAGATGTCCCAGCACAACATCAGGAACAGACGAGGTACATGCCAAGATGTCCCACCACAACATCAGGAACAAACGAGGTACATGCCAAGATGTCCCAGCACATCAGGAACATACGAGGTACATGCCAAGATGTCCCAGCACAAAATCAGGAACATACGAGGTACATGCCAAGATGTCCCAGCACAACATCAGGGACATACGAGGTACATGCCAAGATGTCCCAGCACAACATCAGGAACATACGAGGTACATGCCAAGATGTCCCACCACAACATCAGGAACAAACAAGGTACATGCCAAGATGTCCCAGCACAACATCAGGAACAGATGAGGTACATGCCAAGATGTCCCAACACAACATCAGAAACAGATGAGGTACATGCCAAGATGTCCCAGCACAACATCAGGAACATGTGAGGTACATGCCAAGATGTCCCACCACAACATCAGGAACAGACGAGGTACATGCCAAGATGTCCCAGCACAACATCAGGAACAGACGAGGTACATGTCAAGATGTCCCAGCACAACATCAGGAACAGACTAGGTACATGCAGTTCATCAGAAGAACACACCTAAACAAACCAGCAAAAATGCCCCGTCATCTCAAGGCACAGCACAGCACAGAAGAAATGCCTGAGAGATGGCACTAGCACTGAGACACAACATGAGAAAAACAAACCCACAACCCACAGGCACCCAACCGATCCTCCAGAACAGAATCACATACACTGTCTAATATAATGTTGGGGGGGGCTTGTGCCCCCCCGCACCCCTCCCCCACGCAATATAAACATACTCCACGTCACAGTATTCACAGGGAGAATCATACAGCTAGGGACAGCAGAATAAGGAACAGCAGAAAAACTCACACAAGATACTTAATTCCCACTGCTGTCCTGTCACATACGTTTGCTTTCCCTGGTGCTGTAGTTCCCTCGCTGTTCTACCCACGCTGTTATTCCAGCATTATTTTCACCTGACACCAAAATGACAGCATGGCAGCACATATTGTATATGTTCTACTGAGGAAACAATTAAATAACAGCACAGCAAAGTATTTTATTTTTATCTTATTTAAACATTTGGTGACCCTGAAAGGCACACTGAGCCAAGGCTCATTTCCAGGTGTGACCCAGGGAAGGGGGAACAAAGGATAAAAAAGAAACAAATACAATAATACACAGCATTCAATATGTTACATGAATACATAATCTTATAACTGCAGTATACAAGGGTAGTATTGCAGGAGGCATACAATTAAATAGAACAGTCTAGCAATAGACTAGACTTCGCACAAGGAACGGTGGTGCAACAGACTAACCAGTAAATACACTTAAAAAACATTCTGCACACACCAGCCTCAATAAATAGCAAAGGCACAGGTCTCAGAAATAAATATTTTAATTTAAGGCATAAAAAAACACTTATAACCTGACGCTTTTTGGATGAAATAGCATCCTTTGAGAAAGAATGCTGTTTCATGTGAAACACGTCAGGCTATAAGTGTTTTTTTATACCTTAAATTAAAATATTTGTTTGTTTATTGTTTATTTGAGTCTAGGATTACAAGTACCTTTTTCCCGGGGCTCTTTTACAAAGGTTCCATGTCAGTGAGTACAGGCATATAGTTTCAATTACAGTATAGCACTATCAGTAACACTGATGGTATAACATGTTATTACAAGGTTACTACATGAAACACAAGGAAGTGTACACAAACAAGGGAAAAGAGAAATGAGAGGTGGGAGGAGGGCAGGGGTGGGTGAGACCAGGCGGGGTATGGCAGCCTAGGGGGCTTTGTCAAGGATGGACAGGGGTAAGTGCATCAGATGGGCAGTGGTGTAGGCAAAGTGCTAGGTGGAGAGGCAACAACAGGCAGCAGAAACAACGAGCAGCAAGCTGGGAGTACTGATTAGTCATGGCAGTCACAGGAGCTAGAGGCAAGAAAAGCGAGGCGGAGCTTGGACTTGAAGGCACCCAGCATGGGTGAGGCAGAGATGTCACTACTGAGACTATTTAGCCAGCTAGGTGCCCTACAGTATATGCAAAGGACCTTTGGCCTTGGGATGTGCGACAGCAGGGGATTTGCAGGAGTTGAGGTTTAGACCTCCTGGTGTTGATGTTATTGTTTCTGGGTTTAAGGAGAGAATAGACTCCAGGAGGGGCACTGCCCATCATTATTTTCTTAGCTGTGACGCAGGTTTGATATTTTATTCGGCTGTTGAGTTGCAATCACCCAGTTAGAGATTAGAGGTCGCAAGTATGGGTGAGACGGTGGGATCCAGTGATGAGTCGACAGGCTTTATTGAGGGAGGTAGAAACTCGTTTGAGAGAGGAGGCGGTGGTGGAGCCATAAATGATGAGTCCATAGTCAATAATGCTAACAACGGAGCTCTGGACGGTGACTGACAATGCTTCAGGGCAGGGGTCAACCTTAACTTTTTTTTGCACTAGCCAACCGGACAAGTTGATTAAAAATTGCACTAGCCCGCAGATGGTTGCACTAGCCCACAATAATGATAGTAAATTTTGATCGGTTATACAGAAAAAATGCAAGCCAAGAAATACTCTGATTATTGCATATTCATCCAGCTCCCATATTGCTTCCTGACCTGCAAAAATAAGACCACAATCCAATCATATGCAGTGTGTACCCCCACTGTTTTTTTACCATGTGCCCCATGCTTCCTCTTTCTTCACCCTCTCATAGAAACATAGAAACATAGAATTTGACGGCAGATAAGGACCGCTTGACCCACCCAGTCTGCCCATTTCCCTACCTAATGGATAAGCTGCAGATCCTAGTTAACCAGCAGCCTACTTCTTCCTACCCCCACCCCCTAGAATTGCCTTATGACTGTCCCATGCATGCTTGAATTCCACCACTGTTTTTGACTCCACAACCTCCTCCAGAAGGCCGTTCCATGCATCCACAACCCTCTCTGTGAAAAAATACTCTTAAATTACCTCTGAACCTCCCTCTATCTTCAAATTGTGCCCCTTGTTCTTGCATACCTTTTTGAAAGATGCTACCTCTTGGACTTTGTTGATTCCCTGAGGTACTCGAAAGTTTCTATCATGTCCCCCTCTCCCTCCTTTCCTTGAGGCATATACTTAAGCTCCTTAAGTCTCTCTTCATATGTCTTCCGGTGCAGACCCTGCACCAGTTTAGTTGCCTCCTCTGGACAGCTTCCATCCTGTCTATGTCTTTTGAGATTGGGTCTCCAGAACTGCACGCAGTACTCCAGATGGGGTCTCACCAGCTGTCTGTACAGAGGATAATAACTTCCTGTTTTCTACTGGTGATGCCTCTCCCTATGCATCCCAGTATCCCCCAGCCCTCCTTGCTGCCCTCTCACATTGCTTGCCCACCTTTAGGTCATCTGATATGACTACCCCCAGGTCCCTTTCCATTTTTGTTGTTGTTAGTATCTCGCTCCCCATTGTGTACTCTTCCCCTAGGTTTTTGTTTCCCAGGTGCATTACCTTGCACTTCTTAGCATTGAATCTAAGCTGCCATACATTTGACCATTCCTCTAACCTTGCCAAGTCCCTTCTCATCCTTTCCACCCCACCTTGTGCATCAGCTATGTTGCAGATCTTTGTGTCATCTGCAAAGAGACATACTTTTCCTTCCAGTCCCTCTGCAAGGTCGCTTATAAAGACATTGAAGATGACCGGTCCTAATACTGAACCCTGCGGTACCCCACTAGTAACCCCCCTTTCTTCAGAGTGGACTCCATTTACTATTACTCTCTGTGTCCTATTCTCCAGCCAATTCTTTACCCAGGCTGTCATCTTGGGACCCACTCCCAGGCTGGCTAACTTGTATATTAATCTTTTGTGTGGGACTGTGTCAAATGCCTTGCTAAAGTCTAGGTAGGCCATGTCCACAGCCCCTCCCTGATCTACTACTTTGGTCACCCAGTCAAAGAAATCTATCAGATTTGTCTGGCATGACCTTCCCACTGTGAATCCATGCTGCTTGGGTCCTGTGCCCCTCTGGCCTCTAGATACTCGACAATTCTTTCCTTCAGAAGTGATTCCATCATTTTCCCTACCACTGAGGTTAAACTAACAGGTCTGTAGTTTCCTGCTTCTGCCTTGCTCCCACTTTTGTGAAGGGAATCACATCTGCCCTCCTCCAGTCCTCGGGTACCATCCTCCCATGATTTGTTAAAGAGTTTAGTCAGTGGTGTCACTAGTTCTACCCTTAGTTCTTTTAGAATTCTGGGATGAATCCCATCAGGCCCCATTGCTTTGTCCACCTTCAGTTTTAAGAGTTCTTTCAGAACCTTTTTCTGTAAATGGGCTGGTATCAACTTCTGTATCCAGAGTGTTTCTACTGTTTGTTTTAGGTACCTCCTCTTCCTTTGTAAATACTGAGCAAAATATTTGTTTAGTATCTCTGCCTTTTCACAGTCACCCTCTGCCCACCCTCCCTCCCTTTATTAAGACTCACTATCTCTCCCTTGGTCTTCCTTGCTCCCTGATGTACCTATAAAAGGTTTTATCCCCCTTCTTAACTGAGTTGGCTATCTTTTCCTCAGTTTGGGCCTTTGCTGTTCTGACTGCCTTCCCATCCTCCTTTTGCTTTAACTGATACAGTTCTCTGTCCTGCTCCTTCTGTGATTCCTTGTACTTCCTGAATGCTTTCTTTTTCTCTTGAACCTTCACTGCCACTTCCTTTGAGAACCATAGTGGTTTCTTATATCATTTTGTTTTGTTTATTTCGCACAAAGGCTTGTTACCTCTGTGATGGCAGTTTTTATTATTCCCCATTGTTCTTCCACCCCTCCTTCCTGCCCATTTGCTAGTGCATTCCTTAAGCACTCACTCATTTTGGCAAAGTCAGCCCTCCTAAAGTCCAGTACTTTTGCCTTTGTATGGCTTGACTCTATTGCTGTGTTTATTGTGAACCATACTGTTCGATGGTCGCTAGTTCCCAGATGGCTCCTCACTTCTACATCTGTGATCTCTCTCATCTCCATTTGAGAGAACCAGGTCTAAGATTGCTCCCTCTCGAGTGGGCTCCACTACTAGTTGTCTAGGCAGCCCCTGTAGGGCATCTAGAATAACCCCACTGGCTGCTGCAACTGCACTCCAGTTAACATCTGGCATATTCAGATCACCCATCAGCAATATCTCCCCTTTTTCTACCATTCTAAGTATACTTTCTATCATTTCCTTGTCCATTTCCTCCCCTGAAGAAGGGGGTCTGTATACAACCCCTGTGCGGATTGTGGTGCCATTGCCAGTCTCCAAATTTACCCACAGTGCTTCTTCTCCTCCTTGTTTACCCTTTTGTTCTGTTGCTTTCTGTCCCCACCAAACCAGAGAATACCATAATAGCAAATGTCCAATCAAGCAGTTCTAGCTCTGCTCACACAACTGCCAACATTATCATGCACCTCACCACAGTCCCACCCTGACCTGCAGGGCAATGCACAGAGTCAGGCAGAGAATGACACTCATCCCCCACCATGTGATTAACCAGACCTGAACTTCTGAGAGTTTTCTTACACTGTGAAGTGAGCCAGGGGCAGTTCTAGGATTTCTTTGGAGAGAGTTAAACACAGGGGGCTTGGGATGTAAGAAACTTTGACATATCTGTTTATATATACCAGGCACAAAAGTATTGATTTAACATTCTCTGCCCTAACAACAGATTTTTTTTATAACTGTGCCATTTTATCAGTCAAAGGGGGTGCAGTATACAGGCATGATGCTGTACTACCTCTCATTCTATATACCAGGAATACCTATTTTAACCTTTCAAATGATATGTTGTACTAAGGTTTTGCTTTGTACCCTACATGCTCCAAAGCATTGTTTTTAGGATGAAATGACATGCTGGTGGTATAAGGGTGGTACTGCATGGAGGGCATTGATTTGTGTGAGCCATTAAAAGGAGCTGTGGACCCCTACACCAGTCAGTAATGGCAACTATGGGTCTTTGGGTGGCCACTTCAGAGTCTAGTCTGCAGTGGTGTCCAGGGAAAGTATAGAGTTGACAGACCACCTGGCTGGGCAGATGGTGTATATATCATAGCATTCTGTCATTACAATTTTATTTATTTATTTATTTAGTTTTTGTTGACCGGGTAAGTGTACTAGACAAATCCTGCCTATTTTCAGGCATGATCTGGGGAAGGGGGATACAGATGAATGGCAACTGACTTTGATCCAGATTAAGCTGTTGCATACAGACACTCAAAGGTTGGGAAATGAGGCACACTGGTCTTGTGGGACACATCAAAGGCAAGTTCAGCAAACTGGAAGCTAGTGACTTAACCACTCTACCCTTGATCACAGCATGCACAGTAGCTGAATGTCCTAACAACTGAGTGATAATGACTCACAACAAGTCTTTTGTTGGATCCCCCTCTTGAACTGCCAGATAACTGCAGCTGTTAATGAGCTGCTAATCACACCAGGCCACCTGGAACACTGAGTGAGAATAGCAAAAGAACTACAGCCTGCTAAAGCAGGGACTTTTTCAACTTCATTAACAGCCATGAAAAATCTGTACTAGTCAAGAGGGACAAGTAGAGGGTTATCTGCATTAGCCCTGGCCAATTTGTACTAGGTTCAGGGCTAGTATAGCAACGTTAAGATTGAACCCTGCTTCAGGGGTTAGATGTTTCCTATGACGGAACAGTAGGCCCAGCCTGATATTTGCAGCTTTCACCTCAGTATTAATGTGGGCAACTTAGGAGAGGTGGGAGTCAAGGGTGATGCCAAGGTAGTTGAAGGTTTGGACTTGTTCAAGAGTGACTCCTTGCTTGGTTTTGATGGAGAGGTGATACTGCTTATTTTTGTTGTGAGAGCTGCTGAAAAACATGGTCTTTGTTTTTTTCTGGTTCAGGATCAGTTTGTGCTTTAAAAAACAGTTTTCGACTGATGTGAAGCCACGCTGGAGGTTTTCTTGCAGTTGTTTTGGATCATGGTGGGAGGCTAGGATTACAGCATCATCTGTGTAAAGTATGATTTGCTCTGGACAGGAATCTGGTAGCAACTTCAGGAACAAGCTAAAGAGGAGGGGGCCCAAAATAGAGCCCTGGGGGTCACCAGAGTGGACTGGTCTGGCATCTGTCAGCGTGTCACCAATTTTCACGCATTGAGACCGGTTGTCTAGGTAGCTTTTGAACCAGTTTACAGAGTTGGGTGAGAGCCCCACTTTCTGGAGCTGGACAAGCAGGAGGCCATGGTGGACGGCATCAAAGGCCTTTGTTAAATCAGTGAAGGTAGAACCAGTTTACTGCCCGTTATCCAATGAGTGGTGGATGGCGCTGGTGAATTCAAGTAGTATTTGTTTCAAACAACATGAAGTCTTGCTGTATTCTGACTATCTGCAGTTAGCCCCAGCACTTGAACTGCTTCGGACAGTAAAGGGTTAACTCTTTGCTCGGCATAGAACATTGAGCTCAAGCTCGGTTTTCAAACCTCTGTCCCTGGTACTCCTCAGTGTAACCCTCAGATTCTTTACTCCGCCTAATTATGAAGTCGCTCCGGAGATTCTCTCCTTCGCTGCGGTTCAGTTTATGTAAAAATCGTTCAGTTTTCAACAGCTTTTCTTATTTTATTCAGTATTCAGATCTCTGTCTACGGTACAATAAGTGTAGCTAGTAGGTAATTAGAGTTTTGTTAATAGAAATAGTTTTTTGTTCGGGTTTCTCCTGGTCAGTCCAGCTGGGAACCGAAATAAATCCTGTGTTGATTTTTTCTTGTGTTCTGGTCTATAATTTGTGGTTTCCAGTACCATTCGGATCCTAAACAAAACAATAGTTTTCTTCGTTTTTTTTTAACCGACCCATGACACATTGGAACTGATAGGTCTTGTAGTTGCCTGGCTTAAATGCTGTTAAGGGTAACTTACTATTCTGGCATGTCTGAGAAACCCGAAAAGAAAACTGGTCCCACTGGGTTTCAGCACTGCACTGAGTGTGGGAGGCCTTTGCTAAGGCTGATCCCCACCTCATCTGTGTTTATTGCCTGGGGTTTGACCACCTCAAAGAAGTCTGCCAAACATGCAAAAACTTTCCCAAAGCCACTTTGGATAAACGTTTAAGTAGGCTGAAGGAAAGGGAGGCTGAGAAGTCCACTGATCCAGATGGCCAGCCCAGTTCAGTTCCGACCAAACCTGAGGGGATGCCCACTGACCTGGGCAATACCTCCTCAGGCAAAAGGAGAGCAAACTCTGTGGAGTCTGTTCCGTCTAAGACACAAAAAATTCTGCAGTTTCCAACATCTATACCTCCTTTGGATAAAAGGATGGACAGGGGGTATACCTTGTCAGGTCCTGGGATGGAATTCCTCACAAATTATTGCAGCCATGTGGGGGTAGTGCAAGCTGCAGCCTGTGACAAGGCTAACATTCCCCTGGCATCTCACCCTCAGATAAGGATTCCAGGAAAGTGGATGCCATGGCCAAGAAACAGTACTTGACATCATCTATGGGACTCAGGCAAGCTAATAACATGGCATATGCAGCCAGATACCAGAAATCTATGTGGGATATGGTTCTGGAGCTGGCTAAGAATGCCCCTCCCCAGCTGGTCAAGGAGCTGGAGCAGGTGGCTGTGGATGGTATTGAGGCATCCAAAGTCCAATTCCATGCTGCTGTGGACTTGAATGATGTGCATTCCAGGGTTATGGCTACATCTGTCTCCATGAGGAGATTTGCTTGGCTCAGATGTACCAATCTGTCACAGGATACCCAGACTAAGGCCATGGATTTTCCTGTTACTGGTAACTCTCTGTTTGGGGATCAAACAGACTTACATGAAAAAGAAGGATGAGTACATGACCACCTACAGGAGTGCTGCAGCCAAAGAGAAGCAGGCCACTCCTCAGAAGCAGCAATCTAGGGCTGGCAGGGGCAGGCCTTTTCATGGGCCTTTTTACCAGGTTCAGGCCTCCTTTTCTTTCCAGCAGAGGGGGTTCTTTAGGGGAAGGGGATGACCTGGATTCCATCCTCCACTCAGTCCAAGCCCCCTGCCAAACAGACACCCTGAGGTGTCAGTCAGGGTCACCTCCTCTGTTCCATTAGGGGGCAGGCTGGCTCACTATTTCCAGGCTTGGAAGTCCATCACTTCAGACAAATGGGTCCTGGAAGTAGTGAGCCAGGGACTTGCTCTCAGTTTCAAAAAGTTCCCAAAAATGAGAGCAAAGTCCTTCAGTCCTTCTTCTCCCTTGGAGACAAAGTTCTTAGAGGCAGAAGAGAAGGTACCTCATTGTCACAGAGGGAAAGGACTGTATTCCAGATACTTCCTTACCTCAAAAAAGACAGGAGAGTGGCAACCCATCCTAGATCTAAAATATCTAAACAAACATATACTAAAGCCAAAGTTCAAGCATGATGACTCTGGGAATAATTCTTCCCTCTCTGAGACCAGGATACTTGCTAGCCTCCCTGGATCTCAAGGATGCCTATTTCCGCATACCTATCAGACATTCCCACAGAAAGTACCTCAGCGTCAAGTTGCCCTTGGGTCATTACCAGTTCAGAGCAATGCCTTTCGGCCTAACATCTGCTCCAACGGTGTTCACCAAGTGCTTGGCAGTAGTGGTGGCCTTTCTCAGGAGACAAGGCATCTTGCTGCTCATAGTGGGTCAGTCTTCAGATCAAGTCAAGTCAGCTCTAGAGACCACTCAAAAGCTTCTGGACTCCTTAGGATTCATTCTGAACCTAGAAAAGTCTGTTCTGGAACCAGCCCAGCTTCTCACATTTATAGGGGTGGAACTGGACACGGTCCAGGCAAAGGCATTTTCTTCCTCTTTCAAGGGTACAATCCCTCATCACCCTGGCTTCCTCTTTTCATCCACTAGTGTCTTGACCAGCCAGGTACTTCTTACAGTTGCTAGGCCACATGGCAGCTTCCACTGCAGTAGTGCAAGGGGCAAGATTTCAAATGAAAGATATTCAGTTTCATCTAAGATCTTTCTGGTCTCAGAAAAAAACCCCTCTCTTCAAGTTAGTTCCAGTGTCTCAAACTCCGGTTCAGGCTCTCCAGTGGTGGCTGGAGGAGGACAATCTAAGGCAAGGTGTCCCTTTCCTCAGTCAGGCTCCTACAGTGATTCTCACCATGGATGCCTCCCTACTGGGATGGGGAGCCCATTTGGACCAGCTCACTGCTCAGGGGAACATTGTCTCATCAGGAGACTCTTCTGCACATAAATCTTCTCGAACTCAGGGCTGTCTTTCTAGCACTTCAGACATTCTCAAACACAATTCAGGGGAAGGTGGTGCAGATTAGAACAGACGACACCACAACCATGTGGTACATCAACAAGCAGGAGGGCACTCAGTCCTTGGCCTTGTGCACAGAAGCCATGAAAATATAGTCACTAGCTTATTCCCTTCAGGCTTCCCTGATAGCTGTGCATCTCCCAGGGAAGGACAACATACTGGCAGATGCTCTCAGCAGGATTTCTCAAGGTCACCATGAATGGGCCCTGAATCCTCTGGTTCTTCAGGTCATTTTCAAAAGGTGGGGCACTCCAGAGATAGACCTCTTTGCAGCCCTGGACAATCACCAACTTCTTCTATTCTGCTGCTGACCCCCTCTCTGGGGTCTGTTCCTCAAGATGCTCTCCTGTTGAATTGGACAAGCAAGTTTCTGTATGCTTTTCCTCCTTTTCCTCTGATGTTCAGAGTACTGATCAAGATCAGATCTCAGCCTTGCACAGTGATTCTAGTGGCTTCAGACTGGTCCAGACAGCAATAGCACCCCCAACTATTGTCAATGTCAGTGACAATACCACTTTGTCTTCCCACACAGTACAATCTCCTCACCTCTTCACAGGGGAGGATACTGTATCCCAACCTTCAAACTCTCAGACTCAAAGCTTGGCCCTTGAGGAGCTAGAATATGCAAGCCTACACCTTTCCCAATTAGTCTTGGACATTCTTAAGGCTAGTAGAAAACCTTCTACTAGAAATACTTACAATTCCAAATCGAAGAGATTTGGCTTCTGGTGTTCTCAGAGGCATATTCAACCAGATTTAGTTGACATTGCCACTGCTTTGGACTATTTGGTGCATCTTAACAGTTTAGGTCTCAGGCCTACCACTCTCAAAGTACATTTGACAGCCATCTCTGCCTTTCTTTCTGCTGGGAAGGGCTCTTCCCTAGCCTCTCATAAGTTTTCAAGAATTTTTTCAAAGGTCTGGTTCATATCAATCCTCCTTTTAGGGAGCCTACCCCTTCTTGGGGTCTGAATATCTGTATTGCACAGCTTATGCAGCCCCTCTTTGAACCATTATCTTCAGCTGAGCTAAAATACTTGACTTGGAAAACTGTGTTCCTGGTAGCCATTGCCTCTGCCAGGAGAATCAGTGAATTACAGGCTTTATCAGTGGAATCTGACTTCACTTCATTTCACAGGGATTAGGTGGTCCTTCGAACCAATGGAAAGTTCCTTCCCAGGGTGGTATCAGACTTTTATTTAAATCAGTCTATGTCATTGCCTGTTTTTTCACTGACCATTCTTCCTCTGGGGAGAGAAGGCTACACAGTCTTGATGTAAAGAAGGCCCTTAGTTATTATATAGAACACACTAAGGCCCATAGAAATGACTGTTCACAGCTGTTTCTCACTTATGGAGAAGTGAGAAAAGGTAACCTGCTACTAAGAGAACTATTGCCAGGTGGATTGTCTCCTGTATCCAGTTCTACTATTCAAAGTTGGGGAAAGAGCCACCCTCAGGCCTGAGGGCTCTTTCCACCAGAGGTACAGCTGCTTCAGTCACAGCAACTAGAGATATACCCTTAGTGGAAATCTGTAAAGCAGCCACCTGGAAAACTGTTCACACATTTATCAAGCATTACTCTCTCAACATCCAGTCAAGAAGTGATGCTAGGTTTGGCATAGCAGTGCTGCAGAGCTTGTTCCCAAAATAGGTTCTGTAACTCACTCCTCCAAGGGGGTACAGCTTGGTAGTCTGCATATAGTCAGAATACAGCAAGACTTCATGTTGTTTGAAGAAAACATTACTCACCATAGTAATGTTATTTCTTCTAATGGAGTCTTGCTGTATTCTTGCCTCCATCCCTGCCTCCCCTCCTGGGACCTAGTTGTTTTGGGTTGTGGTCTGGCAGGTGCACTGCTGCACCCCAGAGGTGTACCTTGGTTACCTCTTCTTTAGTTTGAGGTCTTTATGGTGATTATTTAAGAAGATATTGTTTTTGTTTCACTACCTACTTGGATTATTTTTGGGGTTCTCAACTGGAGTCTTTTTGACCTTAAAAATATGTTTATTGCCCTTTGGCAAAAAAATTTAAAAAACAATTTCTAAATTGTTAGTTAGTTAGCATAGTGCTCATAAGAATCTGACAGTTACACTGAGGAGTACCAGGGACAGAGGTTTGAAAACCAAGCTCAAGCTCAATGTTCTATGCCTTGGCATAGAGTTAACCTTTACTCTCAGGAGCAGTTTAAGTGCTGGGGCTAACTGTATATAGTCAGAATACAGCAAGACTCCATTAGAAGAAACAACATTACTATGGTGAGTATTTATTTTCTTTTGAGACCTGTGCCCTTGTTATTTATTGAAGTTGGTATGTGCAGAACTTTTTTGAAGTGAATTAAATAGAACAGTATCATACAGTTACAACAGTCCCAACAGGAGGAATACTGTTCATGACTAATAAACACAGACAGTGCAGTAGCATACAATTACAATGGAGCCTTGGCAGAGGATACTTTTTGTGAGCTAATACATCACAAATAGGCTACATTGGTGTACAGCACAATAGGCTGCTTAGGTGTTCGGGAATACATCGTAGGTATGGGTGAATGGAGAAGTAACAGAGAGCAGAGTAAGAGCAATTTGGACCTACAGTGTGAGCTAATTGAGGTAATGGGGTCAGGTTGGGAGGGGTAGAAGGTGTAGCTGAGATTTGACAGTAGAGGGAGAAGGAGAGTTGTGTAAGAGAAGAGGTTGGGAGTTCCATAGAGAGGGGAGGTGATAGTTAAAGGCAGCTTTGTCAAAGTTGGAAGATGGGATGGGATGGAGAGGGAGAAGGTGCGTGAGTCCCTGGAACATAGGGAATAGGTAGAGGCAGAGGCAAGTGAGAGGAGGAAAGAGATGTAGGAGGGGAGCAGGTTGAACCAGAATTTAGAGATGAAGGATACAGAGTGGGTGAGTAATCTGTGCGACAGCGGAGGGAGATCCAGGCAGGAGGGAAGGGAATAGTGGTGAGTCCTGTATGGAGAGTTAGAGGCAAAGCAACAGAAGGCATAATAAAGAGAGTCAAGTTGACAGAGAGAGAGGTGGAGGGTGCAGTGCCGTAAACAATGTCCACATAGTCGAAGACTAGCATAATCATCTTTGTCAAAATTTCACCGTGTACTGGAAGGGGAAGAGAATATTTGTTCCAGTAGAGGACTCCAAGCTTGGGGCCTAGTTTGGATGTAATGCAATCAATATGAAGGGAGAAGTTTAGTTGTGGATCAAGTCAGATGCCAAGGTATTTATAGGAGGGGACCACTTTTAGCGGGGTGCCGTTAATGGAGGTGATAGGTGGGGCGTTGATTGTTTTGGATAATCTTTGCATAGTTCAAAAAGTAATTGAAACTGTTTTTGTAGTATTTAGTTTTAGTTGTTTTGAGATGAACCAAGTTTGAACTGAGTTGAAGTCTTGTTGTAGAGAAGAAAGGATTGCGGTTAGGTTTGGGCCGGATGTGAACAATATGGTGTCATCTGCATACACATGGATGAGGGAGGAGGAGCAAGCAGATGGGAGGTTATTTATGAAAACTAAAAACAGGATAGGGCTGAGTATGGAACCTTGGGTGACACCTGCCAGGAAGGGAGGGGGGAGGAGTTTACGATTTTAATCGACTGATGTCTGTCTTTTAGATAGGAATCTAACCACCGAATAGCTGGAGGAGCGAGCTCTGCATCCTTGAGTGAGTTCAGGAGGAGGGGGTGGGACACTGAATCAAAGGATAGATTGATGAAGACTGCAGCAGTGAGGTGGCCTTTATCAGCAGTAGACTGAATGTGGCCAGTGACACGGATGAGGGAGGAGATAGTGGAGTGTTTTTTTTCTAAAACCAGACTGATAGGGGGATAAGAAGTTAGTGGTGGTAAGGAAATTGGACAGTCTGGATTGGACGAGGCATTCCTGTAGTTTTGCTAAGGCAGGTAGAAGGGAGATGGGGCAGTAGTTGCCAGGTGTGGTGGGGTCACCACCTTTGTGGAGTGGGATGACACACACTGATTTCCAGACTATCAGAACTATACTGGAGGAAAAGGATAGATTTATGATGTAGGTGAGGTGGGGGGTGATGGCGGGGGCAGAAAGACTCAGGAGGCTAGGATGGAGACCATCGGGGCTTGATTCGGATATGGTAAGGGATAAAAGGGTGAGCAGAACTTCAGATGTGGAAGCAGGAGCTAGTAGAAGTTTTTTATTAGTCATAGGTGTTGGAGAGGGATTAGAGGCAGGCAGCGAGGATGTGGTTGGTCTAAGAGAAGCACAGGTGATGAAGAAGGTATTAAGGGTATCAGCAGCTTGAACAGGGTCCTTTATTTCAGCACCATTTTGCTTGAGAGTGGCGGTGTTGGATTGAGGAGGAGGGTTTACTATGGAGTGTACTATGTCCCAGAAGGAGGAGGCCTCTGCAGTGCTGAGGCGATTCTTTAAATAGTCAGCCTTAGCATGACGGATGGACTTAGTGCAAGCATTTCTCGTGGTGTTGTACAATTGTCTAGAAATTGGAGATAAAGAGGCTTTGAAGGTGGCCAAGGCTTGGTCGCAGGCCTTGCAAAGTACAACTATAGGGGCAGTAATCCAAGGGTGGTGGCGCTTTCGAACACTGGCTTTACGTAGTGGGGCATGAAGATCCCAGATGCTGTTGAAAATCCTGGTGACGTGAGCTAGGGCAGTATCAACTGTGGCTGCAGAGTAAACTGGGGACCAATTTGCATGGTGGAGGTGTGCGAGGAGGGAAATTGTGTAAAGTGAGCTTAGAGGGCATGTTTCCATGTATTTTGGTGTAGATTTGGGTAGATGAGTTTTCCTAACTTAGTAGGTGATGCAGTGGTCATTTAGGGCTGGGTCGAGAACCCCAGATACTGATATCCGGTGAGAAGTATAACTTCCATGCCTAGAATATGTAAGCAATAAGACATGACAGGGTGTGCATTATGGTGAAATAATCACATGCCTTATGTGCATTGTTAGGCTAACCCCGAATACAAAAAATAGTCCATATTCTGGTAACTGGGGAGTTAGCTAAAAGCATACAACATAATGATAACTGTGTGAGGTACACATTTTTGAAAGAAAAAAAATGTTATCTTGCATTTCAAATCAATACAAGTACTATTTCTCTAACGGAAATGTGTTCAAAACTTTAAACCTGCCAGGTTGCCCTCTTTTTGGTGGGAGGAGGACAAATTTCACCTGAAAACACCCATATATAATTCAAGTGTATGTGTTTTTATAAACTTCAGAAATGTAATTGAGCAGTTTAGGTCTACCTTTGCCTATGCAACTGTTTTCCCACCTTTTATCTTTGCTTATGAAGCAATATTGCCTACTTTCTTCATCCTGTTTTTTTCCTCTGTCTTTCCCCACATTCAAGATAAGGAATGCTTACCATGGAATACAGGGATTCAAAATTCTGCTCAGTTCCACTACCAGAATGTTCCTCTCCTAACATACTGTATACACACACACACACAAAACAAAGGCCTCTTCTAGAGTCAGATATTCAATTATAATGTATGGTAGAGGGTGATTAAGGATGGAATTCAATAAATTATGGTATTGTTGTGATGCCAAGAGGTTGTTATACCCTCTTGATTATGTCACAATGATACCATAACAACATCAGTGCATTTGTGCATGCGTGTCTCTTGGAGCTTGCGGCTGCTTCTTTTGTGGATTAATGCCAATGCAGAATGAAGGCAGGTGGATTAAAAAGGTAAACATATTTACTGGCAGCTCAGAAGGCAATCTAAATAGTGCTGTGAACTGATCGGGGCTTGAACATGGCGGTGGGGAGATTGAAAACAGTCAGTCGTTAAATTTGAGGATTACAGGCAGAGCAAGATAGACAGTATGGGAGGGTAAACTCAGTGTTGTTGTGTAAATGCTGCCCATACACTATAAATGACAATGAATGGGGAACATTTAACAACGACGCTGTGTTCCCTTCTTGAGGTTGTTATGCCAATGGTAAACCTCTCGAAGGGAACACAGTGTTGTTATAAACTGTTCCCCATTCATTACCCTCTATATCTCACTGACAGGGCAAGCAGAAGAGATTTCCCTAATGAGCAGGTAAAGACAGAAGGAGGATTTTGCTTTGTCACCAAAGAAACAGTTGTAATGAAAACTATGAACAATACTTAAAGCAGCAGTACTAGATAATCAGAAAGTGATTATCAAACTTCTGCTTTTTGGCTGGAAGCATACAGCCATAGTTCCAATTTCCATATCTGTAAATATTTTTATAGCAATCTTTAGTCTTTTAGATATTTAAAATTTATTTCCATTTTTGTGGAGCCACAGTAAATATGACTGCTGCCTAATTTTTATCCGCGCTCCCCCTCACGTCGCATTATGTCTTTTGTTTACTTCTGTGGGAACCTGTGCTGTGCATTTTCGTTGTCCCTGTGTAGTACTGTGAGTTATGCGCATGTGCAGATGACAGCAGAGGGTTCCAGTTCAACATAGTGGGTTGAAGAAATGTAAATAAACACAAAGAAAAATAGAGCAAATTATGGGGTGATAGTACAGTGAAAACAAGAAAGATTATCAGGTTAGTGCCCAACAGAGCACAGGGAATAAACTGTTGCAAAAGATCCTATTTTTGTTATCTAGTACTGCTGCTTTAATGTTTCTAAATTGTTTATCTGGGTAAGGATAGTGTGATGATCAGGGAAACAACATTTAATTAATTTGTTTTACTTTTTATTTAAGGTAGTTTTATTTTTAGGGCCAGTTGAAGGTTTTTATAGTGAAAAGGTAGCAGCCATGTTTGTGATGGAAGATCAATTCTGCATGTAGGGGGACAGATGGAAGATAGTTCTGATTATAGGAGGACTGATTTCCTCATTGTATGATGTGGTTTAGGACCAGGATGACTGTGCATTATCCTGTATTATACAATGGCAAGAAAGAATCTTGGACTGTGATTGGTCAGTTTGGGACTGGACCCATGGCGTTATCCCAGCACGTCACCACAAGTCTAGTCTCAGCACTGTGAACCCATGTAGATGAGCATCAGCTTGATAGTTTTACTGAGCTTCAGCACATTGATTGTTTCATCTTCTCTTAGAAACAAAAAATATGTTTCTACACAAAAACATCTTTAAAATTATTTTTTTTATTCTGTATAACAATGAGCCATTGTATAATAGGAATAATGCACTCCAGGGTGTGTGTCATTTGGGATAACGCCATGCCTGGGGCATTGGATGCACTCGGCCTGCGGCCTCGTGCCCAACCCCCCCAGGTGTGGCGTTATCCCAGCACGACACACACCCTGTCGTGCATTATTCTTTTAATAATGCATGGTCAACTGACCGGTTTTAACCGATTAAAGATCTTTGATCTTTACACCCATTTTATAAAGTTAAATAACAGCATGCACAGAGTAAATGTCCTGCCTAGGACAGAGATACATAACAGCAAGGCAATGGAGCCATCCTGCCCAGGACACAGCTAAACAACAGCAGAGTGGGGAGTAACCATGTTGTACAGGACATGGTTACAAAACAGCAAGGCAATGGAGCCATCCTGCCCAGGACACAGCTAAACAACAGCAGAGCTGGAAGTAACCGTGTTTCTCAGGACATGGTTACATAACAGCAAGGCAATGGAGCCATCCTGCCCAGGACACAGCTAAACAACAGCAGAGCTGGAAGTAACCGTGTTTCTCAGGACATGGTTACATAACAGCAAGGCAATGGAGCCATCCTGCCCAGGACACAGCTAAACAACAGCAGAGCTGGAAGTAACCGTGTTTCTCAGGACATGGTTACATAACAGCAAGGCAATGGAGCCATCCTGCCCAGGACACAGCTAAACAACAGCAGAGCTGGAAGTAACCGTGTTTCTCAGGACATGGTTACATAACAGCAAGGCAATGGAGCCATCCTGCCCAGGACACAGCTAAACAACAGCAGAGCTGGAAGTAACCGTGTTTCTCAGGACATGGTTACATAACAGCAAGGCAGCAATTAAAGCTCCTGCCCAGAATATAATTACATAACAGCACAGCAGTGAGTAAATCTCCTGCATGGGACACTGTTAAATTACAGAAAGGCACAGAGTAACTGTCTTACACAGTACATGGTTAAATGACAGTGTGGCAGTGAGTAACTGTCTTGCCCAGGAAAGTGTTAAATAACAGCACATACTGAGTAACTGTCCTGTCCAGCATACAGTCAAGTACCAGCACAGTAGTAAGTAACTGTCCTGCCCAGGACATAGATAACAGCATGGCAGTGAATAACTATCCTGCCCAGGATACAGTTAAATAACAGCATGGCAGTGAATAACTATTCTACCCAGGATACAGTTAAATAACAGCATGGCAGTGAATAACTATTCTGCCCAGGATACAGTTAAATAACAGCATGGCAGTGAATAACTATTCTGCCCAGGACATAGTCAAATAACAGCATGGCAGTGAATAACTACTCTACCCAGGATACAGTTAAATAACAGCATGGCAGTGAATAACTATTCTGCCCAGGATACAGTTAAATAACAGCATGGCAGTGAATAACTACTCTACCCAGGATATAGTTAAATAACAGCATGGCAGTGAATAACTATTCTGCCCAGGATATAGTCAAATAACAGCATGGCAGTGAATAACTACTCTACCCAGGATACAGTTAAATAACAGCATGGCAGTGAATAACTATTCTGCCCAGGATACAGTCAAATAACAGCATGGCAGTGAATAACTACTCTACCCAGGATACAGTTAAATAACAGCATGGCAGTGAATAACTACTCTACCCAGGATACAGTCAAATAACAGTATGGCAGTGAATAACTACTCTACCCAGGATACAGTTAAATAACAGCATGGCAGTGAATAACTATTCTGCCCAGGATACAGTTAAATAACAGCATGGCAGTGAATAACTATTCTGCCCAGGACATAGTCAGATAACAGCATGGCAGTGAATAACTATTCTGCCCAGGACATAGATAACAGCATGGCAGTGAATAACTACTCTACCCAGGATACAGTTAAATAACAGCATGGCAGTGAATAACTATTCTGCCCAGGACATAGTCAGATAACAGCATGGCAGTGAATAACTATTCTGCCCAGGATACAGTTAAATAACAGCATGGCAGTGAATAACTACTCTACCCAGGATACAGTTAAATAACAGCATGGCAGTGAATAACTATTCTGCCCAGGACATAGTCAGATAACAGCATGGCAGTGAATAACTATTCTGCCCAGGATACAGTTAAATAACAGCACGGCAGTGAATAACTATTCTGCCCAGGACATAGATAACAGCATGGCAGTGAATAACTACTCTACCCAGGATACAGTTAAATAACAGCATGGCAGTGAATAACTATTCTGCCCAGGACATAGTCAGATAACATCATGGCAGTGAATAACTATTCTGCCCAGGATACAGTTAAATAACAGCATGGCAGTGAATAACTACTCTACCCAGGATACAGTTAAATAACAGCATGGCAGTGAATAACTACTCTACCCAGGATACAGTTAAATAACAGCATGGCAGTGAATAACTATTCTGCCCAGGATACAGTTAAATAACAGCATGGCAGTGAATAACTACTCTACCCAGGATACAGTTAAATAACAGCATGGCAGTGAATAACTACTCTACCCAGGATACAGTTAAATAACAGCATGGCAGTGAATAACTATTCTGCCCAGGATACAGTTAAATAACAGCATGGCAGTGAATAACTACTCTACCCAGGATACAGTTAAATAACAGCATGGCAGTGAATAACTACTCTACCCAGGATACAGTTAAATAACAGCATGGCAGCAAGTAACTGTCCTGCCCAGGACATAATTAAATACCAGCACAGTAGTAAGCAAATGTCCTACGCAGGACACAGTCAAATAACAGCATGGCAGTGAATAACTATCCTGCCCAGGATACAGTTAAATAACAACATGGCAGTGAGTAACTGTCCTGCCCAGTACACAGTTAAATAACAACAATGCAGTGAGCAACTGTCCTGCCTGGATACAGTTCAATAACAGCATAGCAGTGAGTGACTGTCCTGCACAGGATACAGTTAAATAACAGCATGTCAGTGAGTAACTGTCCTGCACAGGATACAGTTAATTAACAGCATGGCAGTGAATAACTGTCCTGCCAAGGACACAGTTAAATAACAGCATGGCAGTGAATAACTGTCCTGCCAAGGACACAGTTAAATAACAGCATGGCAGTGAGTAACTGTCCTGCACAGGATACAGCTAATTAATAGTATGGCAGTGAGTAACTGTCCTGCACAGGATACAGCTAACTAATAGTATGGCAGTGAGTAACTGTCCTGCCCAGGACACAGTTAAATAGCAACATGGCAGTGAGTAACTGTCCTGCCAAAAATACAGTTTAATAACAGCATGGCAATGAGTAACTGTCCTGCCTAGTAAACAGTTAAATAACATAATAGTGAGTAACTGCCCTGCCCATGATACAGTTTAATAACACCATGGCAATGAGTAACTGTCCTGCCCAGGATACAGTTAAATAATAGAATATTAGTGAGAAACTGTCCTGCCCAGGATACAGTTAATTAACAGTATGGCAGTGAGTAACTGTCCTGCCCAGGACACAGTTATATAACAGTACATCAGTAAGTTACTGTTCTGCCCAGGATACAGTTAAATAACAACATAGCAGGAAGTAACTGTCCTGTCCAGAACACAGTTATATAACAGTACATCAGTAATTAACTGTCCTTCCCAGGATAAGGTTAAATAACAACATGGCTGTGAGTAACTCTCCTACCCAGGACACAGTTAAATAACAACATAGCAGGGAGTAACTGCCCTGCCGAGGATACAGTTAAATAACAGCATGGCAGTGAGTAACTGTTCTGCCCAGCATACAGTTTAATAACAGCATAGCAGTGAGTAATTGTCCTGCCCAGGATACAGTTTAATAACAGCATGGCAGTGAGTAACTGACCTGAGCAGGATACAGTCAAATAACGGCATTGCAGTGAGTAATTTTCCTGCCCAGAACACAGCTAAATAACAGCATAGCAGGGAGTAGCTGTCCTGCCCAGGATACAGTTTAATAACAGCATGGCAGTGAGTAACTGACCTGAGCAGGATACAGTCAAATAACGGCATTGCAGTGAGTAATTTTCCTGCCCAGAACACAGCTAAATAACAGCATAGCAGGGAGTAGCTGTCCTGCCCAGGATACAGTTAAACAACAGCATGACAGTGAGTAACTGTCCTGCCCAGGATACAGTTAAACAACAGCATGGCAGTGAGTAACTGTCCTGCCCAGGACACACTAAATAACAGCATGGCAGTGAGTAACTGTCCTGCCCAGGACACAGTTAAATAACAGCATAGCAGGGAGTAACTATCCAGCCCAGGATACAGTTTAATAACAGCATGGCAGTGAGTAACTGTCCTGCCCAGGATACAGTTAAATAACAGCATGACAGTGAATAACTGTCCTGCCCAGGATACAGTTAAATAACAGCATGGCAGTGAGTAACTGTCCTGTGCAGGATACAGTTAAATAGTAGTATAGCAGTGAGTAACTGTCCTGTCAAGGACACAGTTAAATAACAGCACGGCAGTGCGTAACTGTCCTGCCCAGGATAGAGTTAAATGACAGCATGGCAGTGCGTAATTGCCCTGCCCAGGATACAGTTAAATAACAGCATGGCAGGGAGTAACTATCCAGCCCAGGATACAGTTTAATAACAGCATAGCAGTGAGTAATTGTCCTACCCAGGATACAGTTTAATAACAGCATAGCAGTGAGTAATTGTCCTGCCCAGGACACAGTTAAATAACAGCATGGCGGTGAGTAACTGTCTGGCCCAGGATACAGCTAAAAAACAACATGGCAGTGAGTAACTGTCCTGCCCAGGATACAGTCAAATAACAGCATGGCAGTAAGTAACTGTCCTGCCAGGATACAGTTAAATAACAGCGTGACAATGAGTAACTGTTCTGCCCAGGATACAGTTAAATAACAGCATGGCATTGAGTAACTGTCCTGTCCAGGACACAGTTAAATAGCAACATGGCAGTGAGTAACTGTCCTGCCCAGGATACAGTTATATAACAGCATGGCAGTGAGTAACTGCCTGCCTAGGACACAGTTATATAACAGTACATCAGTAAGTTACTGTTCTGCACAGGATACAGTTAAATAACAACATAGCAGTGAATAACTGTCCTGTCCAGTACACAGTTATATAATAGCATGGCAGTGAATAACTGTCCTGTCCAGTACACAGTTATATAACAGCATGGCAGTGAGTAACTGCCTGCCTAGGACACAGTTATATAACAGTACATCAGTAAGTTACTGTTCTGCACAGGATACAGTTAAATAATAACATAGCAGTGAATAACTGTCCTGTCCAGTACACAGTTATATAACAGTACATCAGTGAGTAAATGTCCTGCCCAAGATAAGGTTAAATAACAACATGGCAGTGAGTAACTGTCCTGCCCAGGATACAGTCAAATAACAGCATGGCAGTAAGTAACTGTCCTGCCAGGATACAGTTAAATAACAGCGTGACAATGAGTAACTGTCCTGTCCAGGATACAGTTAAATAACAGCATGGCATTGAGTAACTGTCCTGTCCAGGACACAGTTAAATAGCAACATGGCAGTGAGTAACTGTCCTGCCCAGGATACAGTTATATAACAGCATGGCAGTGAGTAACTGCCTGCCTAGGACACAGTTATATAACAGTACATCAGTAAGTTACTGTTCTGCACAGGATACAGTTAAATAACAACATAGCAGTGAATAACTGTCCTGTCCAGTACACAGTTATATAATAGCATGGCAGTGAATAACTGTCCTGTCCAGTACACAGTTATATAACAGCATGGCAGTGAGTAACTGCCTGCCTAGGACACAGTTATATAACAGCATAGCAGTGAGTAACTGTCCTGCCCAGCATTCAGTTACATAGCAGCTTGGCAGTGAGTAAGCTTTTTATTTTTTTGATTTTCTTGACCTAGGAGACTCTCTGAGACTTGCGTTCATTTGCCAGGAGTGACACGAGGTAAGTTACATACAGAATATGAGTAATTTCCTCATCAATACAAATAACAACATAGAAGATATAGTAACATTGGTAGTTACAACAGGCATGACAGTGAGGAACAAGATTACATAGCAAGCTCTGTACACAAATCGATAAGACGAAGTGCAATGTGCAATATTACAGTACATTGGATCAGTGTAAAGGATTAACTCGAGGCTGACAGAGGGTACAATAAGCACCTTATCCACTTATTAACCTAGCTAAGAATGGGGATGGCTCAGCAGAAGCAAGAGCAGTTCAGCTTTGGAATTGGGTGCCTCTTCCATAGCCTCTTAAAGATTTGATAGGTATGCCATTCCTGGATAGCGACAGGAAGTTCATTGTCCTGCCAAGGAATTGAAAGGCTGCAAGGCATCATAGCAGGCAGGACTTTTGTCTGAGGGCATGGACTGAAGTGACACCTGGTTGGGCAGGTAGGCTAGGAGGTGACCACCCACTAGGAGAGAAGAAGTAGGCAGGGAGGTGTTCCCAAGGGAATGGAGGTTTAGGGCCAAGAGGGGAGAAGCATAGCCCTTAAAAGGGACTGTACCTGAGAGAATCCTCCTCTTGCTCCTCCTCTATGTACAGTATATACACCTGCGATTTGATGCATTCTCTGTGGTACAGTATATACAACTGCGGATTTGTGCATCCACTGTGGTACAGCATATACACCTGCAGACTGGTGTATCCTCAGTGGTACAGTATATACACCTGAGGACTGGTGTATCCTCAGTGGTACAGTATATACACCTACAGATTGGTGCATCCGCTATGGTACATTATATGCACCTGCAGATTGGTACATCCTTTAGGGCATAGTAAATAGAACTGCGGATTGGTCCATCCTGTACGATAAAGTATATACACCTGCGGATTAGTGTATCATCTAGAGTACAGTATATACACCTGCAAACTGATGCATCCTCTGTGGTTCTGTACACACACCTGCAGACTGGTGCATGCTCTGTGGTGCAGTATATGCACCTGCAGATTGGTGCATCCTTTATGGTTCTGTATATACACCTGCAGATTGGTGCATCCTCTGTTGTATAGTATATGCACTTGGGGATTGGTGCATTCTGTATAGTACAGTATATACACCTGCAGATTGGTGCATCCTCTATGGTACAGTATATGCACCTGTGGATTGGTGCATCCTCTATGGTACTCTATATACAACTGCAGATTTTTGCAGCCTCAGTGGTATAGAATATGCACCTGTGGATTGGTGCATCCTTTGTGGTACAGTACAGTCTATGCACCTGTAGACTGGTACATCCTCCATGGTACAGTATATACACCTTGGGATTGGTGCATCCTCTCTGGTATAGTATATGCCCTTGTGGATTGGTGCATCCTCTATGGTACTGTATATACACCTGCAGATTGGTGAATCCTCCATGGTACTGTATATACGCCTGTGGATTGAAGCATCCTCTACAGTACAGTATATACACCTACAAATTGGTACATCCACTATGGTACTGTATGTGCACCTGCAGATTGGTGCATCCCCTACAGTACAGTGTATGCACCTGCAGATTGGTTCATCCCCTGTGGTATTGTATATACACCTGTGGATTGGTGCATCCTCTGTAGTTCTTTATATACACATGCAGATTTGTGCATCCTGTATGGTACTATATATGCACCTGCGGATCGGTGCATCCTCTATGGTACTGTATATATATCTGGGGATTGGTGCATTCTCTATGGCACAGTATATATACCTCTATGGTAGAGTATATATAGTCTGTCTCTCCACTCCCCCTACTACTCTTTTTCAACCCCCTCCCATGATTTCTCTACTTTTCTATACTCTCCACTTTGTGCCTTCAGCTGCTCCACAATCATGCTGGCTCTTTATTGCTTCTCTGTGCATTCTGGGTTTACCTGTTTCTTAATATAGTGTACATATCTGTAATTACCTGTATATTAGTTGTAACATTTTTGGTTATATTTACTGAATTCTATGTTTTATTCTAATGTACTCCTTCCTCCCCCAGGAAGCATTTGGAATTGAGCTATTTCTGCTCAGTATGCCTTTCCTGGTGAAACTTTGCAACAAAAAAAAGTAAATAAAATTGATGTATCCTCTATGGTACAGTATATACACCTGTAGACTGGTGTATCCTCTGTGGCACAGTATATGCAACTGTGGATTGGTGCATCTGCTATGGTACAGTATATGCACCTGCAGATTGGTGCATCCTCTATGGTACAGTGTATAGAGCTGTGGATTTGTGCGTCATTTATAGTTCTGTATATACACCTGCAGATAGGTGCATCCTCTATGGTACTATATCTGCACCTCCAATTGGTGCATCCTCAATGTACTGTATATACACCTACAAATTGGGGCATCCTCTATGGTACTGTGTATGCACCTGCGGATTGGTTAATCCTCTATGGTACAGTATATGCACCTGCAGATTGGTGCATCCTCTATGGCACTGTATATACGCCTGGGGATTGGTGCATCCCCCATGGTACTGTATATACACCTGTGGAATACTGCATCCTCTATGGGATTGTATATGCACCTGCAAATTAGTGCATCCTCTGTGGTATAGTATATGCACCTGGGGATTGACATATCCTCTGTGGTACTGTATATTCACCTGCAGATTGGTGTATTCTCTATGGTATAGTATATGCACCTCCAGATTGGTGCGTCCTCTATGATTCTGTATATACACCTGCAGATTGGTGCATCCTCTGTGGTACAGTATCTGCACTTGAGGATTGATGCATCCTTTATGGTACAATATATGCACCTGTGGATTGGTGTATCCTCTATGGTACTGTATATACACCTGCTGATTGGTGCATCCCCTGTGGTACAGAATATACACCTGCAGATTGGTGCATCCTCTATGGTATAGTATATGCATCTGGGAATTGGTGCATCCTCTGTGGTACAGTATTTGCACTTGAGGATTGGTGCATCCTCTGTGGTACTGTACATGCGCCTGCAAACTGGTGCATCACTTATGGTACAGTGTATATACCTCAGATTGGTGTATCCTCTATAGTTCTGTATATACACCTGCAGATTGGTGCATTCTCTGTGGTACTGTATATGCACTTGAGGACTGGTGCATCCTTTATGGTACTGTATATACACCTGTGGATTGGTGCATCTTCTATGGTACAGTATATACACCTGCGGATCAGTACATCCCCTATTGTACAGTATATACACCTGCGGATTGGTGCCTTCTCTAGAGTAAAGTATATACACCTGTGGATTGGTACATTCTCTATAGTACAGTATATACACCACCAGACTGGTGCATCCTCTATTGTGTAGTATATACACCTGCGGATTGGTGCATCCTCTATGGTGCAGTGTATATACCTGCGAATTGGTGCATCCTCTATGGTACAGTATATGCACCTGGGGATTGGTGTATCCTCTATGGTACAGTATATGCACATGTGGACTAGTGCATCCTCTATGGTTCTGTATACACACCTGAAGATTGCTGCATCCTCTATGGTACAGTATATAAACCTACAGATTGGTGCATCCTGTATGGTACAGTATATGCACCTGCAGACTGGTGCAACCTCTATGGTACCATATACACATCTGCGGATTGGTGCATTCTCTATGGTACAGTATATGCACTTGGGGATTGGTGCATACTCTATGGTACTGTATATACAGCTGGAGACTGGTGCATCCTCCATGGTACTGCATATGCACCTGCAAATTGTTGCATCCTTAATGGTATTGTATGAGCCTCGGGACTCGTGCATCCTCTGTGATACTGTATATACACCTGCGGATTGGTGCATCCTCTATAGTTCTGTATATACACCTGCAGATTGGTGCATCCTCTATGGTACTGTATATGCACCACGGGATTGGTGCATTCTCTATGGTGCAGTATATACACCTGCAGATTGGTGCATTCTCTATGGTGCAGTATATACACCTGTGGATTGGTGCTTACACTATGGTACAGTATATACACCTGTGGATTGATGCATCCTCTATAGCACAGTATATATACCTGTGAATTGGTGCATCCTCTGTGGTACAGTATATGCACCTGTGGATTGGTGTATCCTCTGTGGTATAGTATATGCACATGTGGACTGGTGCATCCTCTATGGTACTGTATATACACCTACACATTGGTGCATCCTCTCTAATTCTGTATATACACCTGCAGATTGGTGCATCCTTTATGGTACTGTATATGCACCTGTGGATTAGTGCATTCCTGTATGGCACTGTATATACACCTGGGTATTGGTTCATCCTCTGTGGTACAGTGTGTTACAGTATATGCACATGTGGATTGTGCATCCTTTATAGTACATTATATGCACCTGGGAATTGGTGCATCCTCTGTGGTACTGTATATGCACCTGCAGATTGGTGCATCCTCTATAGTTCTGTATGTACACCTGCAGATTGCTGCATCCTCTGTGGTACTGTATACACCCCTGGGGATTGGTGTATCTTCTGTGGTACTGTATATAAACCTGCAGATTGGTGCATCCTCTATGATACAGTATATACACCTGTGGATTGTTGCATCTTCTATGGTACAGTATACACACCTGTGGATTGGTGCATCCTCTATGGTACAGTATATGCCCCTGGGGATTGTTTCATTCTCTATGGTACTGTATATACACCTGCAGATTGGTGTGTCCTCTATGGTACAGTATATATAGCTGTGGATTGGTGCATCCTCTATGGTACTGTATATACACCTGCAGATTGGTGCATCCTCTATGGTATGGTATATATACCTTGCAATTGGTATATCCTCTATGGTACAGTATATACACCTGCAGATTTGTGCATGCTCTATGGTTCAGTATATGCACCTGCATATTGGTGTATCCTCTATGGTACAGTATATACACCTGGGGATTGGTGCATCATCTATGGTACTGTACATACACCTGTGGATAGGTGCATCCTCTGTAGTTCTGTATATGTACCTGCAGACTGATATATCCTACATGGTACTGTATATACACCTGGGGATTGGTGCATCCTCTATGGTGCAGTATATACAGCTGTGCATTGGTGTATCCTCTGTTGTACTATATATACAGGTGAGGACTGGTGCATCCTCTATGGTACAGTATATATACCTGCGGACTGGAATATCCACTATGGTGCAGTATATACACCTGTGGATTAAAGCATCCTGTGGTGCATCCTCTATGGTACAGTATATGCACCTGCAATTGGTGCATCTTCTATGGTACCACCTGTGGATTGGTACATCCTCTGTGGCATGGTATGTACACCTGCAGATGTTTGCATCCTTTATAGTACAGTATAGGCACCTGCATAGTGGTGCATCTTCTATGGTTCTGTATATACGCCTCGGGACTGGTTCATCCTCTATGGTACAGTATGTACACCTGCAGATTGGTGCATTCTCTATGGTTCTGTATATACATCTACAGATTGATGCATCCTCCATGGTACTGTATATACGCCTCGGGACTGGTTCATCCTCTATGGTACAGTATATACCCCTGCAGATTGGTGCATCCTCTATGGTACTGTACATACACTTGCAGATTGGTGCATCCTCTGTAGTTCTGTATATACATCTACAGATTGATGCATCCTCCATGGTACTGTATATATGCCTCGGGACTGGTTCATCCTCTATGGTACAGTATGTACACCTGCAGATTGGTGCATCCCCTATGGTACTGTACATACACTTGCAGATTGGTGCATCCTCTGTAGTTCTGTATATACATCTACAGATTGATGCATCCTCCATGGTACTGTATATATGCCTCAGGACTGGTTCATCCTCTATGGTACAGTATGTAGACCTGCAGATTTTTGCATCCTCTATGGTACTGTACATACACTTGCAGATTGGTGCATCCTCTGTAGTTCTGTATATACACCTACAGATTGATGCATCCTCCATGATACTATATATACACCTCGGGACTGGTGCATCTTCTATGGTACAGTATGTACACCTGCAGATTGGTGCATCCTCTATGGTACTGTACATACACTTGCAGATTGGTGCATCCTCTGTAGTTCTGTATATACACCTGCAGATTGATGCATCCTCCATGGTACTGTATTTACACCTCGGGACTGGTTCATCCTCTATGGTACAGTATGTACACCTGCAGATTGGTGCATCCTCTATGGTACTGTATTTACATGTGCAGACTGGTGCATCCCCTGTGGTACAGCATATACACCTGTGGGTTGGTGCATCCTTTATGGCACAGTATATACACCTGCAGACTGGTATATTCTCTATGGTGCAGTATATACACCTGTGGATTAAAGCATCCTGTGGTGCATCCTCTATGGTACAGTATATGCACCTGTGGTTGGTGCATCCTCTATGGTACCACCTGCAGATTCATGCATCCTCTATGGTACTGTATATTCACCTGCGGATTGGTGCATTCTTGATGGTACTGTATATGCTGGTTTGGTGCTTGCAGGGGCTGGCTGTGCACAGGGGTCACCTGTGGTGACCTCCATTCATCCACAGCTCATGTTGCATAGCATGTGGAACACTACAACAGGCTGTGACCCTGCTGCTTAGCCCCACAGTAAGCCTCAATGCCCTCATCCCAAAATAACACCACAACCCCCATACTATCATGTACCAAGCCTGCGAACTCAGTAGAACTTTGACTTGTCACTCTAGACTTATCTGCTGCAAATGGGCTGGCAGTATAGCCTAAAGGTTAGAGGAATGAGGTGTGAACGAGCTTGGTACATCCCATTTTAACCTTATCAAGAGTACTATATGCAACCTCAGTGTAAATGTTGTAAAAGGTGGTAACTCACTGACTATGCGTGTTGCAAGCATAGCTTATGTATCTTCATGTCCATGTTAAACTTGTACTGTGTTGTAAGTATAGCCTATGTATGTTCATGTCCGTGTTAAACTTGTACTGTGTTGTAAGCATAGTCTATGTATGTTCATGTCCATGTTAAACTTGTACTGTGTTGTAAGCATAGCCTATATACATTCATGTCCATGTTAAACTTGTACTGTGTTGTAAGTATAGCCTGTATACATTCATGTCCATGTTAAACCTATACTGTGTTGTAAAGCGTAGCCTATATACGTTCATGTCCATGTTAAACCTGTACTGTGTTGTAAGCATAGCCTATGTATGTTCAGGTCACGTTAAACTTGTACTGTGTTGTAAGCATGGCCTATGTATGTTCATGTACATGTTAAACCTGTACTGTGTTGTAAGTATAGCCTATATACGTTCATGTCCATGTTAAACTTGTACTGTGTTGTAAGCATAGCCTATGTATGTTCATGTCTATGTTAAACTTGTACTGTGTTGTAAGCATGGCCTATGTATGTTCATGTCCATGTTAAACCTGTACTGTGTTGAAAGCATGGCCTATGTATGTTCATGTCCATTTGTAAGCATAGCATATATATGTTCATGTCCACGTTAAACTTGTACTGTGTTGCAAGCATAGCCTATATACGTTCATGTCCATGCTAAACCTGTACTTTGAGCACTACGCCAGGACCTCATTGAAAATGAGCTCTGCTCAGCTGAGTATCCCATTCATTCATACTCTGATGATGAATAAAATGCTGATTGATTGACTGATTGATTGCCCCCCGTGCACCATATCCTGTGAAGCCAGCACATTTACAGATATGACTGGGTCAGGGCAGTCATGGGGGCAATGGTGTTCTCATGCCTGAATCTCACAACAGTCTCTACAGTGCAGACTGATGGCAACAGAAGTGTAGGCCATGCATCCCAAGGGGCTACCATAGCTTGTATGTACCCTCCTGCCCAGCTACAGGGCATTCCATGTTTATTTATCAGCCACTACTCCATCCCCCAGCCCTCTGTGCAGGTAGTCAGGGCTGGGAGACATTCCTGCACAGGTCTTGGCCTTTGGACATGGAACTGCTGTGCCCCTAGAGGATATGACAGTCTCTGTAGTTTTAAGAGCACCCTTTACCCGCTGGACTTATTAAAAATTTTGGCCACAACTTCGACCATTACTTTTAGTGTGAGTTGGTTTGGCCAGTAAAACGCCGCATCTTCCAGAGGTGCCATTCATTTGAATTTTGCTCGCTAGCCACAACCAGCTTAAAAGTGCTGCCTGCACTCCTGTTTCCTCTAGTTGTTGAGGAACATCGGGAGAGAGGTGGCTTCATCCTGCCTTGACCCCTGCCCCCCACTGCAACCCTGAAGATGTCACAGAACAATTACAGGGGACTGGACTTTTGGAAAAAAATTTCCCACCAACACTCCCCTACCCCCACTGTCTTTTAAAAGCCCTGCACTAGAGAGACCTGCTAGCTGAGTCCAGCAGGGGATCTATTTGGTGATTGGGTTTAATCTGAAGGGGGTGGAGAACTGTGCTGAGTCGTGTAAACGTCTCGGCTAGTTCTGGGCCCCTGCTTTTGAGGAGTGTTGGATACAGTGTTGTGGGGTTACAGTGTTCAGACAAAATTAACTGCTACTGTGCATGATTGTTCATTTGGAGTAGTAAGTTTCCTCTACTAGCCTTTGTAGCCTCAGGAAAGTACTGTTCGCAAAAGTATCTCAGACTCATGCAAAGTTTTGTGTTTCACACTTGTGGTGGAACACTGTATTTTTCAGATCCACCATTTCAGGATTATTTTAACCCTTATTATTCACAACCTAATTTGTTTCTAGCCAGAGGATTTTTCTGCTAGTTTCATCTAGTCCTCAGGAAACATTTGTTCAATAATATTCTGAATTTGGTCTAACTGCTTAGAAGGTAATTCAACTCTGTTTTCCTCAGGTTCTCACTAAAAGCATCATTATAGGCTATACACCTGCATTATACTAGGTATTTAAGGTGTGTCTGACTCTGAACCTGATGTATCGGAGTCCCTGACCATTTTGGTAAAAAAAAAAAATCATCCCACTTGTATTTCATCCTCTGACTGTTGCCCAAGCCCCTGTTCTTTCCCGGGGGGGGGGAGTGGGGTTCTCCTTAATCTCTGCCTTCCCTTCATCTTGATCCTCCCCATATCTCTCCTGATACTGCTCCTCTCAACTATTCTCTACCACTCTGTCACCCTCAGGTGCTCTTCCTCTCTGCACCTCAGCTCTGCTCTGCCCCAACTCACCGTGTTGGTTTCTAAGCTCCTTCTCTGCTCCTTTGGATTGGCATCTTCACTGCTAGCCCTTCTCTTCTCAGCTGATCTACTCTCTGACCCCTCGAAAGACTTTACCTGCCCCCATAGTTCTGACAGCTGGAGCTTCTTCTTCTCCTCTAACCTGATGGTCAGGTGGGATATGTCCCTATCTGAAACCTGGCTCTTAAAATGTATCCCTTTTGCTACAATTGCACTCTACCTTACTCTCTCTCTCCTCCTTTTATGGGCCTCTGAGGGGCCGACTCCTAACTCCCTCTCTGAAACATTGGTACCAGTATGCCTCTTCACTCTCTCTGGTGACATTGAACCCAACCCTGGCCCCTCTGCTTGGGCTGCTCCCACTGACCCCTCCCTCTGGTTCTCAAATAAAGGGCTAAGGCTCACCCACATGAATATTAGAAGCCTTACTGCCAACTTTGCACTGCTGGAGGCCAGTGGCGGCCCGCCAGGGCACGTGCCCTGGTAAAAAAATGCTGTGCCCCAGTTGGTGCCCCATATGCTGCAGAGCTTCCCCCATAGTAACAATATATCAGTGCCCTGGCTGTTATCTGTTGTGCCCCAGCTGTGCCCTGGTAACCATTTGTGGCTAGAGCCGCTAGTGCTGGAGGCCTGGGTGGTTCACTACTCCCCAGACATACTAGGTCTGTCTGAGACTTGGTTAAAACCCCACACTCCTGACTCTATATGTGCAATCAAAGGCAATAAGCTCCACAGATGTGCCCATCCAAATGCCAAGAGGGAAGGGGGTGTTATGTTTTATACCAGGGAGAACCTCGACATCTCTGTACGATCCGTCAAAACAAGTTGCTCATGTAATGCTATCCATTTAGTTATTACCCTAAGCCTTACTAAAAAGCTGAACATTTTGTGCATTTATAAGCCCCCTCCAAAAAAAAATGGTTAATCAGGTCTGACAAATGTACTCCGCTTTCTTGCCTCACTAAAAGGCAAACATGAAGTTGTTATTATGGGGGACCTTAACCTGGACTAGCTAGGCAAGCGCTCCAGTCTATATGTTGCTGAGTTGGGTTGGCTACACCTGACCCAATTGGTATCTTCCCCGACCAGATTGTCAAACAGCAGCAATCTCTGGTCTCTACTAGACTGGATCATGTCTAACAGACCTGCTAGGATCAGTGCCATGGGCGTCTCACCCGACTGTATCAGTGACCACTCTCTGGTCTACTGTATCTGGCAAGCTAGGGCCCCCAACCCCCCACCCAGAGAAATACAATTCCATGACTTCTCTAAGCTAAATAAGAGGGCTCTAATTTCAGACCTTTGCAATATTGACTGGGTGCCTATGTACCAGACCTCTGACACTGAACTTGCCGCACAATACTTCCTCTCCAAGCTCCTTGATCTGCAGGACAAGCATGTCCCATTAAAAAGGTGCAGAATTCATGGAGCTGCCACCTGCTGATTAAATTCTGAGCTTCTAGCCTCTATCACAATGAGGGAAAAAATCTGGATAAAAGCAAAACAATATCAGTCCCCTGCTGACTGGGCTGAGTATAAAAGGCTCAGGAACCTTTGTAAATCATCTATAAGAGCTGCCAAGAGCACCTACTACTGCAGCTTCTCCACACCTCTGTAGGTAACTCTTGAGGTTTCTGGAGTCACGTTAACTCCACCATAGGGAGGGACAAGTGCAAAACCTTAACTGAAGTGGTCTTGGATGGTATAAGCTGCAATAATCCTCTCACTATAGCAATGCTCTAAACTCTCACTTCTTGGATGCCTCTGCTTATGCATTGCCCCCTGCACCCTCGTCTGGGCCACTTCTTGACAACAAGGAACCAATGAACCCTCCTTTCAACCTCCGGTCACTGTATCTGAAGTCCTGCACCTCCTAAACTCCTTTCCTCTCTACTGGTCAGCTGGGGCTGATGGGTTGCTACCCAAATTCTTGAAATCCATTGCCCCTCTCATTGTTTCCCCAGCACTCACCTCTTCAATCTGTCTCTGATCACCAGCAATGTCCCTTCCATCTGGAAGACAGGTCGCATTGCCCCCATCCACAAAAAGGGTGACACCACAAACATGGACAACTACCACCCTATCACCATCCTCCTCTTGACTTTATCTAAAATCCTGGAGAAAATTGTAGCCGCCCAGGTCTCAGACCACCTCCACAATCTTCCCTTTCCAGATCAGCATGGTTTTCGGTGGGGGCACAGCACCACCACTGCCCTCAGTCAGTTCGCCAATGATGTCAGGCTTGCCATGGACTTAGGCTCTCTCACAGGGGTGATTTTCATAGCTCTCATGGAGGCTTTTGACTTGGGGGACCACTCATTGCTCCTATCCAAGCTGTTCACCCTTGGTTTCTCTTCCTCCACTACCACCTGGTTCTACAATTATCTCTCTGAGCATCAGCAATTCGTGCAGCTTTGCAAAGCCAAATCCTCTCTCTCCCACACCTGGATCAGAGTTCCTCAGGGGGCCATCTTGGGTCCTCTACTTTTTTCGATCTTTGTAAATGATCTACAGTACCCCAGCTGTCCAGCCCATGTTCTGCCCTGTTGTATGCTGACAACATGGTACTATACTCCAGCTCCTGTGACCTATCAGACATCAGCCAGAACCTAAACCCAAACTTCAACACTTTCCAACTCTGACTGAAGCAAAATAGACTTGTTTTCAACAACAAAAAGACTGTTTTCATGCTCTCCGGCTCTGGACCCAAACTTAGGTCCTGTTACCAGCCACTGAGCATCAGAATATCCTATGGCACCCTACTCAATGTTGTCTCCCCTTTTAAATACATTGGCGTTATCTTGGCTCTGGCCCTGGATTATAACCTGTACCTTTCCACTACCATTAAATCAGTCAACATACAACTTGGTCTGGCATATAAAGTTAGGCACAGTCTCACTCACATCTGTGACAAGGCTGGCCATTGCTCAGGGGGTTCTGAGACCTAAACTGGCCTATGGGATTATTGCCATTGCAGAATCCTCAAGAGGGCTCCTCCACAGGTGGAATGTCTGTTAAAATAACATCTGCCACTTTGCTCTATCTGTACCCAAGCTCACTCACTGCTGCTCACTCTACTCCATCCTAGGCTGGTTAGCCCGTACAGCTTACCAGCAATACACTACCACTTGCTTCATCAAAAACATCACCGCCTCCCAGAAACCTAGCATGCTGGCCCTATTGTTAAAACTTACTGGTTCTGCCTACCCCCTGAGATCAGCTGAGAAGTCCTTCCTAGCCCAACCCAAGTGTTACACAAAAATGGATGAAAACACCTTCTCGGGTAGTGCTCCAAAAGTGTGGAATTCCCTCCCACTGACTCTCAGGAACTCTCCAACCCTCTGGAATTTTAAGCTGGAGCTCTGTAAGGTCCTTGCCAGTTCTGAACTCTGCTCCTGTTGTGGGTGTAACCACTCATTTGCCTGACCCTCTTAGCTCTTGCCCTGGCACTTGGTGCTATGACCATCTCTCCCAGAGTTTACTTGTCCCAATGTTCCCCCTCAATACTTACCCTCCTTTGTACAATGCATTAATGTCATGTTTGGGACACTGTTCTGTCATGTCCTTGCCTTTTACCACTGTTTCTGTGTCATGTCTGTATAATTTACATGCCTAATCTATTGCTTCTCTTTTGGCCACCTGACTAATGTTTGGACAATTCTGTTCTGCTTGTTGTCAATGGATCCATTCTTTGTATTTCACTGTTGTTTTTCCCACCCCATCGTATGTAACCTCCTGAGTCATACCTGAAAATAGGTAGCTTTGCTGTCTAGCACACCTACTGGGTCAACAAAAGCTAAATAAATAATAAATAAAAATATAGGTAGTCACTCCACACTCTTCTCATTTCCAATTCATGCTCTTACTGGCATGTCGTACTCCTCTGCCCTACTTGTAGCTCAGGAGAGGATGAGAGGAGGGACTGCAGATGTTCAGTGGCATTAAGGTCTGCGGGCTCCCCACCACCCAATGTCACTAGATGCATTGTCTGCAATGCTATCCTGGGTATGGTTGTGCAGTCATCTGCGATGTCAACAATGTGTCTGCCAAAGAAGGTGCTACACATGCTGCAGGATAATAACCACCAAACTCTAACACCTTTAAACACATAATGCAGGAGCCGTACATACCACAGCATGACAGATATCCCTCCTCTCACACTGTAGAACATACATAGGAGCTGCACATGCTGCAGCATAGCAGATACCACCCTCTTACACTCTAGAACATACGCAGGAGCTGTACATGCTGCAGCATGACAGATATCATCCTCTCACACCCTAGAACATATCACAACGTTTCTGTACATGCTACAACATGACAGATATCCCTCTCTCACACTCTAGAACATACAATGCAGGTGCTGTACATGCTGCAGCATGACATGGTATCACACTCAGGCACTCTAGAATATATAATACAAGTGCTGTACATTGCTGTAACATAATATATACCCTCCTCATGCACTCTAGAACATATAATACAATATTATAATACATATAAATATACAGGGGTTCAAGAGTGCATGGGATAGACATAAGAGTACCCTGTAGATGTGCTGAGCAGGACAGCCACAGATCAAATAGAATCTGGGGCTGCAGCAGTGAGTAGGGAAATGGGCAGATTAGGTGAGCAGTATGGTCCTTATCTGCTGACATATTCTATGTTTCTATAATGCAGGTGCTGTACATTGCTGTAGCATGATGGATATCACATATCATGCAGGTGCTATACCTGTCACAGCATGACAGATATCCCCCTCTTGCACTCTAGAACATATCACACAAGTACTGTACATGCCACAGCATGACAGATATCCCTCTATTGCACTCCAAAACATATCACACAAGTACTGTACATGCCACAGCATGACAGATATCCCCATTGCACTCTAGAACATATCACACAAGTACTGCACATGCCACAGCATGGCAGATATCCCACTCTTGCACTCTAGAACATATCACTCAAGTACTGCACATGCCACAGCATGACAGATATCCCCCTATTGCACTCTAAAACATATCACACAAGTACTGCACATGCTACAGCATGGCAGATATCCCCCTCTTGCACTCTAGAACATATCACACAAGTACTGCACATGCCACAGCATGACAGATATCCCCATTGTACTCTAGAACATATCACACAAGTACTGTACATGCCACAGCATGACAGATATCCCCCTCAAGCATTTTAAGACATACAATGCAGGTGCTGTACATTGCTGTACATGACCGATATAACCCTGGCTGGTATCCTCCCACATGGCGCATTTACTGCGCCTTGCCCCTGTGGTCCCCTGGGGTAGTATTGCAGCAAGAGCAGCATCCCTCCCATCCCAGAGGAGAGCATCCACTGGGATGCGTGATGCTCCTCTGCCCTGCCAGCCCCGATGACCCAGGTTTGTTTCAGAGCCTTGGTTGCTGACATCATGAGCAGTAACATTACCACTGTGTTGCTGGGCCAGTCATTCCCACTCTTGTTAATCAGTGGACAGGTATTGCATTGGCTGTCTATGAATTTACTTGACATGTGTAATGCTCTGTGTTCCAGTTATATTTTAATTCTCTAAAAGGGCCTGAGCTTGTAGGAAGTTGCACTATTGAAGTAAAATTATCTTTTTGCCTTTGCCTTGTCCTTGCCTTTTGCCTTACTTTGCCCTTGAGCATACCTTGCCCCTGTCTTGTTTTGCTCTTGCTTTACCCTTCCCTTGCCATTGCTCTGCTCTTGCCCTTAACAATGCCTTGCCCCTCCTTGCCCATGCCTTTGCTTTGCTTGCCTGGGCCCTGCTCTGCCCTTAACTATGGCTTGCCCCCTCCTCGCCCTTGCTTTGCCCTTGACTTTCTCTTTGCCCTTAACTATGCCTTCCATGCTTTGTCCTTGCCTTTGCCCTTGCATTCTTCTTGCACTGCTCTTGCCCTTAACCATGCCTTGCTCTCCCTTGAGCTTGCTTTGCCCTTTCCTTGCCCTTGTCTTTTCTTGCCTTATCCTTGCTTTGCCTTTGAGTTGTCCTTAACTTGCCCCAGCCCCTGCTCTGTCTTCACCTTGCTCCGTTCTCACTCTTTCCCTTGCATTGCCTTGCACTGTCCTTGACTATGTCCTGCCCTTGTCATTGCCTTGGTCTCCCCTTGCAGGACTTAGGGCTGTTCATGTTTAACTATTGTATTGTAATTGTGATGTGCTACCTTTAACAATTATGTTTTACATATGCCTGTTTGTAACACCACATTTTTTAAATCAAGCTTCCCCCAACTCGCCTGACCACCCCCCAGTCCCATCACTAACCTTCTAATGAACTAACTAGTTATGCAACACTAGCCCAAGACCAAAATAGTGCTGGGTGATCTGTTGGTTATGTGTGGGCCTGTGGGGATGGTGAGATGATACCAGTGCAACAACCAGATCAGATCTTTTTCCTCCAGCTTCTGGTTTCCTTCATGAGGGTGCTGGCATGCAATGATATGTACACGACAAGGATGCTGGCATGCAATGGTGTGGACAACAAGGGCTGGCATGCAATGGTGTGGATGATGAGGATGTTGTCATGCAATGGTATGCACCACAAGGGTGCTGGCATGCAACAGAGTGTACAGTGAGGGTGCTGGCATGCAATGGTGTGCACAATGAGGGTGCTGGCATGCAATGGTGTGCACCACAAAGGTGCTGGCATGCAATGGAGTGTACAACAAGGGTGCTAGCATGCAATGGTGTGCACAATGAGGTGCTGGCCTGCAATGATGTGTACAACAAGGGCACTGGCATGCAATGATGTGCACAATGAGGGTGCTAAACGTAAGATGTGCACAACGAGGGTTCTGGCCTGCAATGATGTGCACAAAGCGAGTGCTGGCATGCAATGATGTGCACAACGAGGGTGCTGGCTCGCAATGATGCACAATGAGGGTGCTGGCCTGCAATGATGCGCACAATGAGGGTGCTGGCCTGCAATGATGTGCACAATGTGCTGGCATGCAATGATGTTCACAACGAGGGGTGCTGGTACGCAATGGTGCGCATAATGAGGGTGCTGGCATGCAAATGATGTGCACAACGAGGTGCTGGCTCGCATGATGCGCAACGAGGGTGCTGGTCTGCAATGATGTGCACAATGAGGGTGCTGGGTATGCAGTGATGTGCACAATGAGGGTGCTGGCCTGCAATGATGTGCACAATGTGCTGGCCTGCAATGATGTGCACAACAAGGGCACTGGCATGCAATGATGTTCACAACGAGGGTGCTGGCATGCAATGGTGTGCACAACGAGGGTGCTGGCATGCAATGATGTGCACAACGAGGGTGCTGGCATGCAGTGATGTGCACAACGAGGGTGCTGGCATGCAGTGATGTGCGCACATGAGGGTGCTGGCATGCAGTGATGTGCACAATGAGGGTGCTGGCGGTCAATGATGTGCACAACAAGGGCACTGGCATGCAATGATGTGCAACAACGCAGGGTGCTGGTACGCAGTGATGTGCACACCCCGAGGGTGCTGGTCT
Source organism: Neoceratodus forsteri (assembly GCA_016271365.2). Lineage (NCBI taxonomy): Eukaryota > Metazoa > Chordata > Ceratodontiformes > Ceratodontidae > Neoceratodus > Neoceratodus forsteri. The sequence continues at coordinate 893,436 of JADMNL010000026.1, forward strand.
GCAGTGATGTGCACAATGAGGGTGCTGGCATGCAGTGATGTGCACAATGAGGGTGCTGGCATGCAGTGATGTGCACAATGAGGGTGCTGGCATGCAGTGATGTGCACAACGAGGGTGCTGGTCTGCAATGATGTGCACAATGAGGGTGCTGGCATGCAGTGATGTGCACAATGAGGGTGCTGGCATGCAGTGATGTGCACAACGAGGGTGCTGGTCTGCAGTGATGTGCACAATGAGGGTGCTGGCATGCAGTGATGTGCACAATGAGGGTGCTGGCATGCAGTGATGTGCGCACATGTATGCTTGACATTTGGCAGCTGCACTTCTCCCCATTGATGTGCCTCCATTGTGCTACCAACATGCCTCCACCAGATGGCAGCCAGGTGAAACTAGTTAGGGGGATAGGCGACAGAGGGGGGCGATGAATGGGGTTCATTCTGAAGAAGGGAGACTGACCAGTGGGGTGCCTCAGGGCTCAGTGCTGGGACCACTTCTCTTTAATGTCTTTATAAGTGACATTGCAGAAGAGCTGGAAGGGAAGGTCTGCCTCTTTGTGGATGAGACCAAAATCTGCAATAGAGTGGACACTCCAGGGGAGTGGAAAGGATGAGCAGAGACTTGAAAAAACTAGAGGAGTGGTCAAGGGTATGGCTGCTGGGTTTCACTGTGAAAAAGTGCAAAAAATGGCAGAGTACAAAATGAGTGGCATGTTACTGACAACCACCAAGCAGGAAAGAGACCCTGGGGTAATCATATCAGATGACCTAAAGGTGGTCAGGCAGAGTGACAAGGCAGTTGTGGGAGCTAGTGGGATGCTGGGGTACATAGGGAGGGGTATCACCAGCAGAAAGAGGGAGGTGGAGTTACCTTTGTATAGATTTCTAGTAAGACCCCACCTTGAGTACTGTGTGCAGTTCTGGAGACCACATCTCTGGAAGGACATAGACAGAGTGGAGGATGTCCAGAGGAGGGCAAGTAAAATGGTGCAGGGTCTGCATCAAATGCTCTACAAGGAAAGACTAGAGGATCTCAACATGTACACCCTGAAAGAGAGGGGGGTATGATAGAGACTTTTAAATACCTCACAGGGGTAAATAAGGTAGAGGAGGTAAGTATTTTCAGAAGGAAAAATGCTCACAAACAAGGGGACATGCTGTGAAGCTGGAGGGAGTATGTTCAGGAGAGACATTAAGAAGTACTTCTTCTCAGAAAGAGTGGTGGATTCCTGGAACAATCTTCCAGCAGAGATGGTGGGGGGCAAAGGCAGTGATGGGGTTCAAGAATGCATGGGATAGGTGCAAGGGAATCATAGTGGAAAGGAAGGGAGCGGAGAGTGAAAGAGCAGTAGATCAAGTAAGGTCTGCAGTAACAATGGAGGTAGGGAAAAAAGAGCAGACGGGGTGGGCCAAGCAGTCCTTTTCTGCAGTCAAATTCTATGTTAAGAAGGGGGATGCAGCATCCACCTCCACTGATGGAGAACAGCTGTCCTTGGGATGCAGAATCCCCCCCCACTGAAGGAGAACAGCTGTCCTTGGGATGCAGTACCCCCATCCCTGAGGGAGGAGAACTGCCTGTGGGATGCAGTATCTCCTCCCTTGAGGGAGAACAGCTGTCCTTAGGATGCAGTACCCCGCTCCCTGAGGGAGGAGAACTGTCCTTGGCATGCTCAGCCCTCCCTTCCTTCTGCCAGCCCGAGTGACCCAAGTGAATTCCGGAACCCAGGTCACAGTGTAGTGCACTGTGATGCTAATACTGCACCTGGGCTGGTGATAATAACATGATATTTTGTAACTGGACTATCCTACAAACTGGATAGCATCACAGTGATCCAATTCTGTATAAAAATGCAACAATTTGTGTGGAGACAGACTGGTGGGCTGGCTTGCTGTAGTGCCTCAGACAGCCCCCTCCTTACTCCAACCAAGCCTGCTGGCTGGCCTCTAGGACTCAGAGCAGTGACAGTAGTTGCTTGAAAACCTATGAAATCTCAGTGATTTCATAGTTTTTTTAAGCCATTATGACATTTCTGGTGTCAGGCTGAATTCTCTGTACACATGGGACATATGCATGATTATGCCACTGCTTAATTGTAGTCATGAAGAATAATGGCACTGCATTTTTTATTCAAAAACAATAGACCCTCTCGTTGAGCTGCATCGTATGCATATCTCTCAACTGTGCCATATTATGAGGGAAGTCCCTCATTTTAACCCTCAGAACTGTTCTGCCCAACATCTGTCCCACATAGAAAGGTGTTGCCCACACAGAGAAAGGGTTGTAAACCCAGAATATCAGCAGAAATTCATAGTGCTAAAGTAAAATGAAGCTTGCTACAGGTACAGATGCTAATTTCCAGAGTGTTCTGTGCTTGCATCTTCATGTTTGGTGACATGTTCCACACTATAAGGGCCACTGACCCACATTTTGACTAGCAGTATCCCACATTTCTATCACAAAAGGCTGAGATGAAATCACTCCTGTATGCTAAACATAACTATGGTAAAGAGCTTCTTGTTACCTTAGTTATTTTCTTCAGGTTGTCAAGAAAACATGCTGTACTACCCCTATTGACTTCAGACCAATCGTGATAGACATCTGAAATGGACATCTGTTATGCCCAAAAACAAAGAGCCACTCCTCTGTCCCAGGTGCTGCATCTCCAATAGTGTATGAGCAGAGAAAATAAAGAGACAGCACTCAGTGTCTAGCTGTTAAACTATGGAAAAAGTACTCACCCACTCAAAATACTGAAGGTGTCTTTTATTATGTGCAAACTGAGTGGTAATGCACAAAGAAGAACATTAAAAAAATGCCACGTAGCATCTGGCTGCCAGCACCTTAATGTCCAACCTTACATTTCCTTAAAAGCTTCATCACATGAACAAAGCTCATAATGAAATGTACAGTAAGGTAGGATATTCAGGTGCTGGCAACCATCCTACATGGAATTTGCACTAAGGTAGGATGTTCAGGTGCTGGCAGCCATGCTACAGGAAATGTACAGAAAGGAAGGATGTTCAGGTGCTGGCAGCCATGCTACATGGAATGTACAGTAAGGTAGGATGTTCGGGTGCCGGCAACCATGCTACATGGAATATACAGTAAGGTAGGATGTTCAGATGCTACCTGCCATGCTACAGGAAATGTACAGTAAGGTAGGATGTTCAGGTGCTGGCAGCCATGCTACATGGAATGTACAGTAAGGTAGGATGTTCAGATGCTACCTGCCATGCTATAGGAAATGTACAGTAAGGTAGGATGTTCAGATGCTGTCAGCAATGCTACAGGAAATGTACAGTAAGGTAGGTTATTCAGGTGCTGGCAGACATGATACAAGAAATGTATAGTAAGTAGGATGTTCAGGTGCTGGAAGCCATGCTACAGGAAATGTACAGTAGTAGGATGTTCAGATGCTGTGAGCCATGCTACAGGAAATGTACAGTAAGGTAGGATGTTCAGGTGCTACCTGCCGTGCTACAGGAAATGTACAGTAAGGTAGGATGTTCAGATGCTACCTGCCATGCTACAGGAAATGTACAGTAAGGTAGGATGTTCAGGTGCTACCCTGCTACAGGAGATGTACAGTAAGGTAGGATGTTCAGGTGCTAGCTGCCATGCTACAGGAAATGTACAGTAAGGTAGGATGTTCAGGTGCTACCTGCCATGCTACAGGAAATGTACAATAAGGTAGGATGTTCAGGTGCTACCTGCCATGCTACAGGAAATGTACAGTAAGGTAGGATGTTCAGATGCTATCAGCCATGCTACAGGAAATGAACAGTAAGTAGGTTGTTCAGGTGCTGGCAGCCATGCTACAGAAAATGTACAGTAAGGCAGGATGTTCAGGTGCTACCTGCCATGTTACAGGAAATGTACAGTAAGGTAGGATGTTCAGGTGCTACCTGACATGCTACAGGAAATGTACAGTAAGGTAGGATGTTCAGATGCTGACAGCCATGCTACAGAAAATGTACAGTAAGGTAGGATGTTCAGGTGCTGTCAGCCATGCTACAGGAGATGTACAGTAAGGTAGGATGTTCAGGTGCTACCTGCCATGCTACCAGAAATGTACAGTAAGGTAGGATGTTCAGGTGCTGTTAGCCATGCTACAGGAAATGTACAGTAGGAAGGATATTCAGATGCTGACAGCCATGCTACAAGACATGTACAGTAAGGTAGGATGTTCAGGTGCTACCTGCCATGCTCCAGGAAATGTACAGTAAGGTAGGATGTTCAGATGCTGGCAGACATACTACAGGAAATGTATAGAAAGGTAGGATGTTCAGATGCTGTCAGCCATGCTACAGGAAATGTACAGTAAGATAGGATGTTTGGGTGCTACCTGCCATGCTATTAGAAATGTACAGTAAGGTAGGGTGTTCAGGTGCTGTTAGCCATGCAACAGGAAATATACAGTAATGTAGGATGTTTAGGTGCTACCAGCCATGCTACAGGAAATGTACAGTAAGGTAGGTTGTTCAGATGCTGGCAGACATGCTACAGGAAATGTACAGTAAGGTAGGATGTTCAGGTGCTACCTGCCATGCTACAGGAAATGTACAGTAAGGTAGGATGTTCAGGTGCTGTCAGCCATGCTACAGGAAATGTAGAGTAAGTAGGATGTTCAGGTGCTGGCAGCCATGCTACAGGAAATGTACAGTAAGGCAGGATGTTCGGATGCTCACCTGCCATGCTGTGAAATGTACAGTAAGGTAGGATGTTCAGGTGCTAGCTGCCATGCTACAGGAAATGTACAGTATAGTAGGATGTTCAGAGTGCTGACATGCCATGCTACAAGACATGTACAGTAAGGTAGGATGTTCAGGTGCTACCTGCCATGCTCCAGGAAATGTACAGTAAGGTAGGATGTTCAAATGCTACAGCCATGCTACAGGAAATGTACAGTAAGTAGGATGTTCAGGTGCTGTCAGCCATGCTACAGGAAATGTACAGTAAGGTAGGATGTTCAGGTGCTACCTGCCATGCTTACAGAAATGTACAGTAGGTAGGATGTTCAGGTGCTGTCAGACATGCTACAGGAAATGTACAGTAAGGTAGGATGTTCAGGTGCTGACCAGCCATGCTACAGAAAATGTACAGTAAGGTAGGATGTTCAGGTGCTGTCAGCCATGCTACAGGAAATGTGACAGTAAGTAGGATGTTCAGGTGCTCAGCCATGCTACAGGAAATGTACAGTAAGGCAGGATGTTCAGGTGCTCTACCATGCTACAGGAAATGTACAGTAGAGTAGGATGTTCAGGTGCTGTCAGCCATGCTACAGGAAATGTACAGTAAGGTAGGATGTTCAGATGCTACCTGCCATGCTACAGGAAATGTACAGTAAGGTAGGATGTTCAATGCTGACAGACATGCTACAGGAAATGTACAGTAAGGTAGGATGTTCAGATGCTGCCAGCCATGCTACAGGAAATGTACAGTAAGGTAGGATGTTCAGGTGCTACCTGCCATGCTACAGGAAATGTACAGTAAGGTAGGATGTTCAGGTGCTTCCTGCCATGCTACAGGAAATGTACAGTAGGTAGGATGTTCAGGTGCTACCTGCCATGCTACAGGAAATGTACAATAAGGTAGGATGTTCAGATGCTATCAGCCATGCTACAGGAAATGTACGGTAAGGTAGGATGTTCAGGTGCTACCTGCCATGCTACAGGAAATGTACAGTAAGGTAGGATGTTCAGGTGCTACCTGCCATGCTACAGGAAATGTACAGTAGGTAGGATGTTCAGGTGCTGCTGCATGCTACAGGAAATGTACAGTAAGGCAGGATGTTCAGGTGCTACCTGCCATGCTACAGAAATGTACAGTAGGTAGGATGTTCAGGTGCTGTTAGCCATGCTACAGGAAATGTACAGAAGGAAGGATGTTCAGATGCTGACAGCCATGCTACATGAAATGTACAGTAAGGTGAGGATGTTCAGGTGCTACTTGCCATGCTCCAGGAAATGTACAGTAAGGTATGATGTTCAGATGCTGGCAGACATACTACAGGAAATGTATAGTAAGGTAGGATGTTCAGATGCTGTCAGCCATGCTACAGGAAATGTACAGTACGTAGGATGTTCAGGTGCTGGCAGCCATGCTACAGGAAATGTACAGTAAAGTAGGATGTTCAGATGCCGACAGCCATGCTACAGGAAATGTACAGTAAGGTAGGATGTTCGGGTGCTACCTTCCATGCTGTTAGAAATGTACAGTAAGGAAGGATATTCAGATGCTGACAGCCATGCTACAAGTCATGTACAGTAAGGTAGGATGTTCAGGTGCTACCTGCCATGCTCCAGGAAATGTACAGTAAGGTAGGATGTTCAGATGCTGGCAGACATACTACAGGAAATCTATAGTAAGGTAGGATGTTCAGATGTTGTCATCCATGCTATGGGAAATGTACAGTACGTAGGATGTTCAGGTGCTGGCAGCCATGCTACAGGAAATGTACAGTAAGGTAGGATGTTCAGATGCTGACAGCCATGCTACAGGAAATGTACAGTAAGGTAGGATGTTCAGTTGCTACCTGCCATGCTACAGGAAATGTACAGTAAGGTAGGATGTTCAGGTGCTGTCATCCATGCTACAGGAAATGTACAGTAAGGTAGGATGTTCAGATGCTGACAGCCATGCTACAGGAAATGTACAGTAAGGTAGGATGTTCAGATGCTGACAGCCATGCTTCAGGAAATGTACAGTAAGGTAGGATGTTCAGGTGCTACCAGCCATGCTACAGGAAATGTACAGTAGGTAGGATGTTCATATGCTGGCAGGCCATGCTCCAGGAAATGTACAGTAAGGTAGGATGTTCAGATGCTGTCAGCTCTTGCTACAAGAAATGTACAGTAATTAGGATGTTCAGGTGCTGGCAGCCATGCTACAGGAAATGTACAGTAAGTAGGATGTTCAGGTGCTGGCAGCAATGCTACAGGAAATGTACAGTAAGGTAGTATGTTCAGGTGCTACCTGCCATGTTACAGGAAATGTACAGTTAGGTAGAATGTTCAGATGCTGTTAGCCATGCTACAGGAAATGTACAGTAAGGTAGGATGTTCAGATGCTGACAGCCATGCTACAGTCCATGTACAGTAAGGTAGGATGTTCAGGTGCTACCTGCCATGCTGCAGGAAATGTACAGTAAGGTAGGATGTTCAGATGCTGACAGCCATGCTACAGGAAATGTACAGTAAGTAGGATGTTCAGGTGCTGGCAGCCATGCTACAGGAAATGTACAGTAAGGTAGCATGTTCAGATGCTGCAGACATACTACAGGAAACGTTACAGTAAGGTAGGATGTTCAGATGCTGTCAGCCATGCTACAGGAAATGTACAGTAAGTAGGATGTTCAGGTGCTAGCAGCCATGCTACAGGAAATATACAGTAAGGTAGGATGTTCAGATGCTACCTGCCATGTTACAGGAAATGTACAGTAAGGTAGGATGTTCAGATGCTGACAGCCATGCTACAGGAAATGTACAGTAGGTAGGATGTTCAGGTGCTGTCAGCCATGCTACAGGAAATGTACAGTAAGGTAGGATGTTCGGGTGCTACCTGCCATGCTACAAGAAATGTACAGTAAGGTAGGATGTTCAGGTGCTGTTAGCCATGCTACAGGAAATGTACAGTAAGGAAGAATATTCAGATGCTGACAGCCATGCTACAGGACATGTACAGTAAGTTAGCATGTTCAGATGCTACCTGCCATGCTCCAGGAAATGTACAGTAAGGTCGGATGTTCAGATGCTGGCAGACATACTACAGGAAATGCATAGTAAGGTAGCATGTTCAGGTGCTGGCAGCCATGCTACAGGAAATGTACAGTAAAGTAGGATGTTCAGATGCCGACAGCCATGCTACAGGAAATGTACAGTAAGGTAGGATGTTCGGGTGCTACCTTCCATGCTGCTAGAAATGTACAGTAAGGAAGGATATTCAGATGCTGACAGCCATGCTACAAGTCATGTACAGTAAGGTAGGATGTTCAGGTGCTACCTGCCATGCTCCAGGAAATGTACAGTAAGGTAGGATGTTCAGATGCTGGCAGACATACTACAGGAAATCTATAGTAAGGTAGGATGTTCAGATGTTGTCATCCATGCTATGGGAAATGTACAGCAGTAGGATGTTCAGGATGCTGGCAGCCATGCTACAGGAAATGTACAGTAAGGTAGGATGTTCAGATGCTGACAGCATGCTACAGAAATGTACAAGGTAGGATGTTCAGTTGCTACCTGCCATGCTACAGGAAATGTACAGTAAGGTAGGATGTTCAGGTGCTGTCATCCATGCTACAGGAAATGTACAGTAAGGTAGGATGTTCAGATGCTGACAGCCATGCTACAGGAAATGTACAGTAAGGTAGGATGTTCAGATGCTGACAGCCATGCTTCAGGAAATGTACAGTAAGGTAGGATGTTCAGGTGCTACCAGCCATGCTACAGGAAATGTACAGTAAGGTAGGATGTTCATATGCTGGCAGACGTGCTACAGGAAATGTACAGTAAGGTAGGATGTTCAGATGCTGTCAGCTTTGCTACAGGAAATGTACAGTAATTAGGATGTTCAGGTGCTGGCAGCCATGCTACAGGAAATGTACAGTAAGTAGGATGTTCAGGTGCTGGCAGCAATGCTACAGGAAATGTACAGTAAGGTAGTATGTTCAGGTGCTACCTGCCATGTTACAGGAAATGTACAGTTAGGTAGAATGTTCAGATGCTGTTAGCCATGCTACAGGAAATGTACAGTAAGGTAGGATGTTCAGATGCTGACAGCCATGCTACAGTCCATGTACAGTGAGGTAGGATGTTCAGGTGCTACCTGCCATGCTGCAGGAAATGTACAGTAAGGTAGGATGTTCAGATGCTGACAGCCATGCTACAGGAAATGTACAGTAAGTAGGATGTTCAGGTGCTGGCAGCCATGCTACAGGAAATGTACAGTAAGGTAGCATGTTCAGATGCTGGCAGACATACTACAGGAAACGTACAGTAAGGTAGGATGTTCAGATGCTGTCAGCCATGCTACAGGAAATGTACAGTAAGTAGGATGTTCAGGTGCTGGCAGCCATGCTACAGGAAATATACAGTAAGGTAGGCTGTTCAGGTGCTACCTGCCATGTTACAGGAAATGTACAGTAAGGTAGGATGTTCAGATGCTGACAGCCATGCTACAGGAAATGTACAGTAAGGTAGGATGTTCAGGTGCTGTCAGCCATGCTACAGGAAATGTACAGTAAGGTAGGATGTTCGGGTGCTACCTGCCATGCTACAAGAAATGTACAGTAAGGTAGGATGTTCAGGTGCTGTTAGCCATGCTACAGGAAATGTACAGTAAGGAAGAATATTTAGATGCTGACAGCCATGCTACAGGACATGTACAGTAAGTTAGCATGTTCAGATGCTACCTGCCATGCTCCAGGAAATGTACAGTAAGGTAGGATGTTCAGATGCTGGCAGACATACTACAGGAAATGCATAGTAAGGCAGCATGTTCAGATGCTGTCAGCCATGCTACAGGAAATGTACAGTACGTAGGATGTTCAGGTGCTGGCAGCCATGCGACAGGAAATGTACAGTAAGGTAGGATGTTCAGATGCTGACAGCCATGCTACAGGAAATGTACAGTAAGGTGGGATGTTCGGGTGCTACCTGCCATGCTATTAGAAATGTACAGTAAGGTAGGATGTTCAGGTGCTGTTAGCCATGCTACAGGAAATGTACAGTAAGGTAGGATGTTCAGGTGCTACCAGCCATGCTACAGGAAATGTACAGTAAGGTAGGATGTTCAGATGCTGACAGCCATGCTACAGGAAATGTACAGTAAGGTAGGATGTTCAGGTGCTGACAGCCATGCTACGTGGAATGTAGAGTACGGTCGGATGTTCAGGTGCTACCTGCCATGCTACAGGAAATGTACAGTATGGTATGATGTTCTGATTCTGTCAGCCATGCTACAGGAAATGTACAGTAAGGCAGGATGTTCAGATGCTGACAGCCATGCTACAGGAAATGTACAGTAAGGTAGGATGTTCAGGTGCTACCTACCATGCTACAGGAAATGTACAGTAAGGTAGGATGTTCAGGTGCTGTCATCCATGCTACAGGAAATGTACAGTAAGGTAGAATGTTCAGGTGCTGACAGCCATGTTACATGGAATGTAGAGTATGGTAGGATGTTCAGGTGCTACCTACCATGCTACAGGAAATGTACAGTAAGGTATGATGTTCTGATGCTGTCAGCCATGCTACAGGAAATGTACAGTAAGGTAGGATGTTCAGATGCTGACAGCCATGCTACAGGAAATGTACAGTAAGGTAGGTTGTTCAGATGCTGACAGCCATGCTACAGGAAATGTACAGTAAGGTAGGATGTTCAGTTGCTACCTGCCATGCTACAGGAAATGTACAGTAAGGTAGGATGTTCAGGTGCTTCCTGCCATGCTACAGGAAATGTACTGTAAGGTAGGATGTTCAGATGCTATCAGCCATGCTACAGGAAATGTACGGTAAGTAGGATGTTCAGGTGCTGGCAGCCATGCTACAGGAAATGTACAGTAAGGCAGGATGTTCCGGTGCTACCTTCCATGTTACAGGAAATGTACAGTAAGGTAGGATGTTCAGGTGCTACCTGACATGCTACAGGAAATGTACAGTAAGGTAGGATGTTCAGATGCTGACAGCCATGCTACAGAAAATGTACAGTAAGGTGGGATGTTCAGGTGCTGTCAGCCGTGCTACAGGAGATGTACAGTAGGTAGGATGTTCAGGTGCTACCTGCCATGCTACAAGAAATGTACAGTAAGGTAGGATGTTCAGGTGCTGTTAGCCATGCTACAGGAAATGTACAGTAAGGAAGGATATTCAAATGCTGACAGCCATGCTACAGGGCATGTACAGTAAGGTAGGATGTTCAGGTGCTACCTGCCATGCTCCAGGAAATGTACAGTAAGGTAGGATGTTCAGATTCTGGCAGACATACTACAGGAAATGTATAGTAGTTAGGATGTTCAGATGCTGTCAGCCATGCTACAGGAAATGTACAGTACGTAGGATGTTCAGGTGCTGGCAGCCATGCTACAGGAGATGTACAGTAAGGTAGGATGTTAGGTGCTACCTGCCATGCTACAAGAAATGTACAGTAAGGTAGGATGTTCAGGTGCTGTCAGCCATGCTAGAAAATGTACAGTATGGTAGGATGTTCAGGTGCTACATGCCATGCTCCAGGAAATGTACTGTAAGGTAGGATGTTCAGATGCTGGCAGACATACTACAGGAAATGTACAGTAAGGTAGGGTGTTCAGATGCTGTCAGCCATGCTACAGGAAATGTACAGTAAGTAGGATGTTCAGGTGCTGGCAGCCATGCTACAGGAAATGTACAGTTAAGGTAGGATGTTCAGGTGCTACCTGCCATGTTACAGGAAATGTACAGTAAGGTAGGATGTTCAGTTGCTACCTGCCATGCTACAGGAAATGTACAGTAAGGTAGGATGTTCAGGTGCTTCCTGCCATGCTACAGGAAATGTACAGTAAGGTAGGATGTTCAGATGCTATCAGCCATGCTACAGGAAATGTACGGTAAGTAGGATGTTCAGGTGCTGGCAGCCATGCTACAGGAAATGTACAGTAAGGCAGGATGTTCCGGTGATACCTTCCATGTTACAGGAAATGTACAGTAAGGTAGGATGTTCAGGTGCTACCTGACATGCTACAGGAAATGTACAGTAGTAGGATGTTCAGATGCTGACAGCCATGCTACAGAAAATGTACAGTAAGGTGGGATGTTCAGGTGCTGTCAGCCGTGCTACAGGAGATGTACAGTAAGGTAGGATGTTCAGGTGCTACCTGCCATGCTACAAGAAATGTACAGTAAGGTAGGATGTTCAGGTGCTGTTAGCCATGCTACAGGAAATGTACAGTAAGGAAGGATATTCAAATGCTGACAGCCATGCTACAGGGCATGTACAGTAAGGTAGGATGTTCAGGTGCTACCTGCCATGCTCCAGGAAATGTACAGTAAGGTAGGATGTTCAGATGCTGGCAGACATACTACAGGAAATGTATAGTAAGTTAGGATGTTCAGATGCTGTCAGCCATGCTACAGGAAATGTATAGTACGTAGGATGTTCAGGTGCTGGCAGCCATGCTACAGGAGATGTACAGTAAGGTAGGATGTTCGGGTGCTACCTGCCATGCTACAAGAAATGTACAGTAAGGTAGGATGTTCAGGTGCTGTCAGCCATGCTACAGAAAATGTACAGTATGGTAGGATGTTCAGGTGCTACATGCCATGCTCCAGGAAATGTACTGTAAGGTAGGATGTTCAGATGCTGGCAGACATACTACAGGAAATGTACAGTAAGGTAGGGTGTTCAGATGCTGTCAGCCATGCTACAGGAAATGTACAGTAAGTAGGATGTTCAGGTGCTGGCAGCCATGCTACAGGAAATGTACAGTTAAGGTAGGATGTTCAGGTGCTACCTGCCATGTTGCAGGAAATGTACAGTAGGTAGGATGTTCTGGTGCTACCTGCCATGCTACAGGAAATGTACAGTAAGGTAGGATGTTCAGATGCTGTCAGCCATGCTACAGGAAATGTACAGTAAGTAGGGTGTTCAGGTGCTGGCAGCCATGCTACAGGAAATGTACAGTAAGGTAGGATGTTCAGGTGCTACCTGCCATGTTGCAGGAAATGTACAGTAAGGTAGGATGTTCAGGTGTTACCTGCCATGCTACAGGAAATGTACAGTAAGTTAGGATGTTCTGATGCTGACAGCCATGCTATAGGAAATGTACAGTAAGGTAGGATATTCAGGTGCTGTCAACCATGCTACAGGAAATGTACAGTAAGGTAGGATGTTCAGGTGCTACCTGCCATGCTACAGGAAATGTACAGTAAGGTAGGATGTTCAGATGCTGGCAGACATGCTACAGGAAATGTACAGTAAGTTAGGATGTTCAGGTGCTGGCAGCCATGCTACCTAGCATTTTTTAATGTTCCATTTTTTGTATCACCACTCAGTTTGCATGTAATAAAGAGGCTCTTTCAGAATTTCAAGTGGGTGAGTACTTTTTTTTGTGATTTAACAGCTAGAGGCTGAGTACAGTCTCTTTATATCCTGTGTGTGGACATCTATCATGATTGATCTTGAGTCAGCAGAGGAGGGCAGTGCCACCCCCGTGGATCTTGATGTTTCTCAATGGTTCGTCCCTAAAGTCTGTACAAGACGTGTAGCAGCTAGGATTTGGGATTAAGTTCTTTGCTTGCTGTTGAAGATAGCATGACTCCACTTGCTGGCAACATTTGGTGCCGCAGACAACTCTTCAGTGATACATTCACTAGTCTAAGCCACCAGAGACCCTTCCCAAAGCAATCACATGCCTGTTCTCATTTTTCAGGCAAGGCTATATGTACCCAGTCATGGGCCCTGTGCATTATACATTGTCACAGTCCTCAGGCTACTTGCTTTGGATAAGATCACTCAGACCTGACTATGAATTGTTGAAAATAAGAGAGGTGTCATTTATCAGGACTAATGCACGCTCAAAGGTAACATTATTAAAAATAAAAAATATATAGCAGTCAGTTGAAAAGCAGATAACAGTAACACTGTGCCCCTGCTGTAGCAGTGACCTATGCACAGCTATGGTCTGCATCCATGTAAATTCATCCCAGCTTTCAAGTTGCCTTATTCAGTGCTGCAAATCCCTTTTCTCAATCCAGTTTTCTTATGAATTGCTCCCAGATGCTTTAAATACAAATTCTCTGCAAAGACATCTGACTGGAAGACTCAGTAGTGTGTATGCGTGTGTGTGTGTACGTGCGTGCATGTGCTGTCTCACTCCCTTTGCCCACCTGCTGTGGGGTACCTAGTAAAGTGGAGCAGTGGCAGCTGCAGGCTTTTCCTGCCCCAGCATAACTACGTCCCACCACAGGCTCTAGGACTGGAGTGCGAATTGGAATGTAGATTGGGGAAAGAGTCTGAACAGTGGACTGGAATGCTAGTTTGGACTTTGTGACATGGGTGCAAGTCAGTGACTCAAACATGTTTGAGAGCTGTCAATAATGCAAACATGGTGGCAGAGGGGAAAAGGCACATACAGATTGTTCTGTGTAGAATCTCTGAGTTCAGAACCTGTGGCCCATGTAGCATCCACAATCCTTGAGGATGAATCCAGTTCTGAGAGGAGTCAGCAGGTTAGCACATCCCATTTCAGAACACTGAACTTGTAGAAGGCTGTGAATCTATTCTGAGAGGAAAGTGAACTAAATTACTATTATTTTAAATGGTCACACTTTGTTTTAAGTGTCAGTTTCAATGTAACTGCAGGGTAGGTCATCATTAGTTACATGCAACAGGGATACTTACACTGTAGTTACATGTTTGTGTGTCTGTAACTACATTGCAGTTGCAATGCAGTTACAGTGTTGCTAAGGAAACTTAAAATAGAGTGTTATCTAAATGGTCACATATATCAATAATTCACAATCAGTAAGGCCTTTGAAAAGTCAGCCGTGCTGTCTAATGGTCACCAGCCCACGAGGGAAAGGAGGGTTGTTTGAAGTTTCCTATATCTCTGTGGGGAGTACAGATCTGAGCGGGTTTACTTCTAAAACACTAAAGGTCTGTATAGGTCACAGGAAGGTATTTTGGGGATCTTTGATGCCAGAGGCTGATAAAAAGAGAAACAGTGAGGCTTTTGACAGATGGTCAAATAACAGTTACTTGATGAAGCTGTTCAGTCTATGAGGATACAAGAGACTCCTGCCAGTGTGGAAACTTATATTCTGGACTGGGACAGCCTGCACTGATAGGGACGTCTGATTTAGTACATGCAGAATAGGTGTATTGCCACCAGGAAGACCACTAGCTATTTATCTCAGTGCACTACTTATTTCAATACTCTCAGTTCCATGGTGAGCGGATAGAGTTCATGTGGATTTAGTCATGGGTGGAGTGGTGGCAACGCTGTCTCTGGAAACCAGACGTAGGTTCAGTCAACGAGGGCGCCATATTTTCTTTTCCATCTCACAGAAGTCAAGTGGGACCAAATTTCGACAAACAGGTACAGTAGCGGAGAGCTTGCCTGTGTTGATTATTCTGATCCATGTAACTACTCTAAGAACCAATAAAAACTATCCTAGAACTCATGTAATTCCCAAGTTTGGCTGCAGGGGTGTATCCAGGAATTTTAAACTTGCACTTGAGAGTTGCTGGAACTGTTGCTTCCTCCATAAACATAAACCAAAAGGTGTGCTGCCCCATGGTATACCTCGGCAACAGCGACACCATTACAGCGAACAATGTCGATGCCAACAGTATCGACAGTTCACTGTAATGGTGCATCAGAAACCCAGGCACACTGTCTCCCAGTCCTGCACCCCCTACCTGAATCAACTCTGACTCGGAGTTAATTATATTTAGTACAGGGGTTTGGGGCAGAGCTCCCACATGGGGGGTTTGGGGCAAAGCCCCTGACAGAAACAAGGACCGGGTTCCCATATGGATTTATGTCAACCAAAACTTGCGTGTCAACATACATTTCATTGCTGTGATGCCGTCAACAAAATTGCTGTTGAACCGGCATTGTAGAGCCCTGCCCCACAACACAAACATTGCCCACCCCCATTCCAGTCAGCAATATATGTAGTAAGCCAATGATCCTGATAGATTCACAACATGTTATTTTATCTAACACACACACTACCAATCAGAAAGAAGTTGGCTGGCTTTTGCTTACACTGTTTAGGATACTTGTGACAAGCCTCTGTACCACACAAAGGTAATTAGCCCAAGAAAAGTCCATTCACACCAACACTCATGCATACCTACTCCAGAGTCACTCAAACAATCATAGCCTCTAAGTTTGGCACCCACACTTCTTCCAAAGATAATTCACAAACTCACACTGAAGGCTCCAAGGAGGGGAAAAACAGTTCTTTGCATACGTCAGGCTGTGTGTGTGTTTGTTGCTCTGGTCCTAGGCTCATGTTGCCCCTGAATTTTCCAGATTTTACTGTACTCAGTAAAGTACAGAGTATGCCTGCTGACACCCATGTGTGGCTGTCTACATTTATAGCTTTTTATGTTTGCTTGCACGCATGTGCAAGAAACATAGTGCCATCATCGGAGATTTCGGAGGTGTGTCACCTCCTCCTCCAATTCAGTCAGTGTGTTGGCAGGCGCGGCCCTGTAAGCCAATGCATGCTGGAGTTGTCTATGACAAGCTCCAAAATGCAGTGGCATACAGTTGAAAGGGGGAGCTACGCTTGAGTGAGCAGCGATAAGATATCGGCTGCTCACGCGCGCAGCTCCCTCCCACACTGAACACTCCGCGAGGCATGCGCGTGCCCCGCCCCCAGACACATGCACTGTATAGCCGAGTGGGGTGCCCAATCGCTGTCTGCTGGAGCTGCTGCCTCCGCCTCCCCCAAAGCCTATGAAATGCCACACGCTGGTGCCCACCCAGCGTGGCAACTAATGATATAGCCAACGGGTGCTCAATCCCCATCAGCTCCACTGTCCTAACCCCCCAGTAGTAAGTGACACGCTAATCCCCCATCGGCTGACGCCCCCAACCATCCTTGTGCCATGCTGGGAGCCCACCCCAGCGTGGCAAACGTCCCAATCAGTCTGCTTTTTTTTTAACCTGTAAAGAAAAAATGGTCCCATGTAGTCTCCTGGCCCCATCCCACAACCCGCACCCACCCACTGCGCATCCAGCCCTCCCACACCCCCACCCCATACTTACCTCTGGAGCTCGGCGCGCACGATCTTGGTGGACCGGGAACACGTCTGCACTCTTCAAAGCCGACCCGCGAACTGAGGAAATGCCGGTAGCTATATAATGGGCTAGATAGGGGTTTCAACTTTGTTGCATATCTCAGGCATTTTGGAATTTTGCACAAATTTTCAACATGGGGTTTTGGGACCCTTCTCATGATTGATGTCACTGTCATGGCGTTATTCAGGCTCGAAGGGTGATTTCACAGTCACTGCACAGTCACTGTGCGAAATCACTTCAGGCCTGAATAACACCATGTACAGTGACATCATTCATGAGAAGGGTCCCAAAAACCCCATGTTGAAAATTTGGTGCCAAAATTCCAAAATGACTGTTTTATGAGCGTGCGTTGCGCAGTTCCTACGCAGGCTCGTAAGTTCGCAAATTTTCAATATTTTCACTCCAGATTTTCAACATTGCCATTTTACCACACCTTCTTATGAGTAGTACAGCTGTCATTTTTCACATCTCACCCAAAATGTGTTTCCGCCCATGTAGCGCACAATGGCACAGTCGGTGTGTGAAATCAATGTACGGGACAAATTAAGAAAATCACAGTGACATTGTTCATGAGCAGAGGTCTTAAAATGGCTATGTTGAAAATTTGGTGAAAAAATTCCTCAACATGACTGTTTTACGAGCGTGCCTTGCGCAGTTCCTACGCACGCTCGTAAGGTCACGAATTTTCAATATTTTCACTCCAGATTTTCAACATTGCCATTTTACCACACCTTCTTATGAGCAGTACAGCTGCCATTTTCACATGTCATAAGCGTGTTTCTGCCCATGTAGCGCACAATGGCGCAGTCGTTGTCTCGAGATCAATGTCTGGGACAAATTAAGAAAATCACAGTGACATTGTTCATGAGGTGAGGTGTTAAAATGGCTATGTTGAAAATTTGGTGAAAAATTCCAAAAATGACTGTTTCTGACGTCGTTGTGCAGTTCCTCGCACACACTTGTAAGTTCGCGAATTTTAATATTTTCACTCCAGATTTTCAACATTGCCATTTTACCACACCTTCTTATGAGCAGTACAGCTGTCATTTTTCACATCTCGCCCAAAATGTGTTTCCGCCCATGTAGCACAATGGCGCAGTCGTGTACAAAATCAATGTACGGATAAATTAAGAAAAATCACAGTGACACTGTTCATGAGCAAAGGTCTTAAAATGGCTATGTTGATTGGTGAAAAAATTCCAAAAATGACTGTTTCTGACGTCGCATGTGACAGTTCCTCGCACACTTGTAAGTTCGCGAATTTTCAATATTTTACCCATATTTTCAACATTGCCATTTTATTACACTTCCTTATGAACAGTACAGCTGCAATTGTTCATATGTTGCCCAAAATGTGTTTTCGCACATGTAGCGCACAATGGTGCTGTTGGTCTTGGCTTAATGTTTAGGACAGATTAAGAAAATCACAGTTACACTGTTCATGAGCAGAGGTCTTAAAATGGCGATGTTGAAAATTTGGTGACAAAAGTCCATAAAATGACTGTGATACGAGTGAGCATTGCGCAGTTTCCACGCACCCTCGTTACTTCATGACTTTGTAATATTTTCAGTCCAGATTTTCACCAGTGACATTTTTCCACACTTCCTTATGAACAGTACAGCTGTCATTTTTCACAACATGGCTGAAGTGTGTTTTCACAGTTTCAGCGCAGAGATGCGTGGTCGCTGTGGGAAATCATTGTTCGGCACAGATAAAGAAAAACACAGTGACACTGTTCATGATCGGAGGCACCAAAATGCCTGAGTTGACAATCTGCTGTAAAAAATCCCCAACCTAATAATATTACGGGTGTGCGTTGCACAGTTTCTATGTACGCTCGTGACTTCACCATTTTTTTAAATATTTTTACTACAGATTTGCAACATTGCCATTTTTTACACCTCCCCATGAACAGTACAGCTGTCATTTTTTACATCCTGTTCGGAATGTTTTTGCACCTGTGGTGCTAAATGCCGTAGTCACTGTGCATAAGCAGCTTTCGCTAACAAACTGATATTCCCCCTGTTCATGAGGTGGGGTCACAAAACAAACATGTTGAAGATTTGGAGGAAAATACCAACAATGCCTGAGGTATTAGAGTTTCCAACTATAACGTCCAACCCTGTAGAGAATGACAGGCATCAGGGGTGTGACTTGGATTCTTGCCTGTGATGCTCATACCATTTCACACCCTGCAGTCAGTAAGAGGCATCAAGGTATGCCCTGGACTCTTCGTCCCCAAACTTCACCCCATTCTCCTATATCGCACCCATCTCACCATATTTCCTAATGAAATGGGGTGTGCATAAGGGCCAAAGACCCCAAGGAACATCGTGACACTTGTCAGTGTCTGCAGGTTGAGGTGTGGTGAAATGGCGTGGCCGTTATGCCTGACGACCCAGACGCACACCCCAATGCCTGTCACTCTCTGCAGGGTGGTGGTGGGGTTGGCTTCAGTTCAATACTTCACTGCCATTCCTATTACGCAGCTCTGTAACTTCTACACTATCACTGCCAATGCCAGCAAGCAAACATTCGGCATTGACAAATGCTTGTATTTTTTGGTTTTGAATTCAATTAAAAGAGAGGTGAACTTTCAAGGAGTCCTGTTAGGGGTAGCTATGAGACTTGCAGTGGAATTTCCTTTGGGAACTCCTAAAGTGTTCTTTTGTTGAAATTGTTCCTTCTCCTAAGGCCATTTTTCTTATTTAGCACAGCACTGCTGCAGCAGGACACTGTCCTATGCCACAACAAGCCCACATTACAGTCACTTTTATTATTTAAAACAAACAAGACACTTTTAAATCTGGTTTTCATTATAGGATGAAGGACCCTTCATTTGCACTTTGCATGGAAAGAACTTGCTGTTCTGACAGCAGATGGAAATATTATGGGGGTTTATTCTGAAGCATTTATAGAGTTGTAGGATCATTGATACTTCTCTTGGCAACATATGAGAGCCGATGTATTTCTTTATTGCCAGACAGTGTGGAATAAGATATAGAAATACAGGCCAGTCAATCAACAAAAGCAGTAGGGTTACCATTCACAATGCCAGCAAGCTGGGTTCAAGAATAGACTCTGGGCACTGGAGGCTTACCAGAGCAAGGAGAACTGGGTGTTCCAGATGGCTTTTACCTCCTTCAAGGAAGAAGAGGTGCTCCACCTGTAATGATACTGATACCTGGGTAATCACAGGTGGCTGTGCAGCCCAGGCACTAATGAGAGAGGCTAGTTACCTGATGTGAGTAGAATGGCATGCTCACATGTGCGCATGCAATGATGTCCTTGATAGTGATCTTGCATGGTTGGGTAGAACATTACCTGATGTGAGGAATGGCACACATCACGTGCGTGCATACAGTGATGTCCTTGATAGCGATCTTGTGGTTGGGTAGGACATTACCTGACGTGGGTGAGAATGGCACACATCGTGTGCGTGCATACAATGATGTCCTTGATAGTGATCTTGCATGGTTGGGTAGGACATTACCTGATGTGAGTAGAATGGCACAAATCACGTATGCGTGCATACAATGATGTCCTTGATAGTGATCTTGCGTGATTGGGTAGGACATTAATAGAATGGCACACATCACGTGTGCATGCATACAATGATGTCAGTGATAGTGATCTTGCATGGTTGGGTGGGACATTACCTGATGTGGGTAGAATGGCACACATCACATGTCGTGCATACAGTGACATCCTTGGCAGTGATATCCTGGGTTGTGGAGTAACAAGGAACACACCAGCACAGATGCAGGATTAAGACCTGCAGCACACATGGATCCCACACAGTCTTCTGTTGTGTTCCCAACCAAATATAGTAAACTTGGAAGGTGTCAGTCCACTTTGTCCCCACTCAGGGTGTACATCTGAGGCTCTGTGGGGAGCGGCCATATGAAGGCTACCACACCACTATCTTTCCTCCAACTGGGGAGGAATCCAAGGCTCGATAGGAAAACTCAGAGATGTCCCTCCACCATCTGTCCCAACCTAGGAGCATATCAGAGGCTCCAAGCAGAGTAGCCACAGGCAGGATGTTACTCCACTCTGTCCTCAACCAAGGATATATCTGAAGCTTCATGGGGGAAGCTTAGAGGGATGACACTCTACTCTGTCCTCAGCCAGGTGGCATATCTGAGGCTACATGAGGGATGACCACAGGCAGTAGTGTCACTTTAC
This sequence comes from Neoceratodus forsteri, assembly GCA_016271365.2. NCBI lineage: Eukaryota > Metazoa > Chordata > Ceratodontiformes > Ceratodontidae > Neoceratodus > Neoceratodus forsteri. The sequence goes on from JADMNL010000026.1 coordinate 914,414, forward strand.
TCTCTATCCCCATCCAGGGGGTATATCTGAGGCACCAAGGGGGAGTAACCACAGGCAGGAATGTCACTGCACACTCTGTTCCCACCCAGGTTTTTTTTCCAAGTTTCTGTGGGGCAGTACTAACGGACGGGTGTTACTCCATTCTCTGTCTCTACCCAGATGATATATCTGAGATTCCATGGGAGTAGCTGCAGGAAGGTGTCTCTTCACTCTGTCCTTACCTAGGGGGCTTTATCCAAGGCTCCATGAGGGGAGTAGCCACAGGTGTCACTCCACTCTCCATCCCCATCCAAGGGTATATCTGAAGCTCATTCGGGGGGGACTTTGAAGAAGTGCCTTTCCACTCTCTGTCCCCATCTAGGGGGTATAGCCGTGGCCCATGGGGGAGTAGCCACAGGCAAGGGTGAAAGGGGTGTATGGTTGCCAAGCAGAAGCCAGATAGGGGACTGTGCCAATGACGAGTAGAAATAGCAAGTAGAAAAAAAGAAACATTGTGTAATTACGAATGCATTTTGTAATTTTGCTAATTACAAACCACCAAACAGATTTTCAACAAACTTAAAAAAATGAGCCCCTAGAACTGGGAAAGTGCATACTAAATCTGTCAGCCCTAGGGGATAAGATCACCTGATACAAGCCATCCAAAACACTGTTTTGATACAAACAGTAACTCAACCCCAACACACAAGCACTACCACACCTGTATAATTGCTTTTACCTGCTGGCAAATTTTGTATATTCGTATAAGGGGCTGGGACAGGGCAAGGGGAGGTTCAAGGGAGGGGGAAGGTGGGAGGGAGGGGCAGCTGCAGAATAAGAGGTGCTAGCTGCACATTCGAGCAGATTTGATAGACCACTAGGCCTTTATCTGCTGGCAAACTTCGTATAATATCCCACTGCTGCAGTTAGAGTTCGGGGTTGCCAGTATCAGGGATCTGCTCCACATGGACACACCAAGCCAAGACACATTCACCAGAGATCCAGAACTGTTTTATTTCCCGGTGTAAACCTTGGACAGTGTTGGGTAAGTTACTTTCAAAAGTAACACTGTACAGTTGCTAGTTACTCTCAAATATTTATAATAAGTTACACTTACTTATTACTTTTATAAGTTAGTATGTTTACTTTAATTTTCATTACATGTCCTCTGCATGCATAACTGTGAGTTTTACTTGGGAAAACAAATTCTCAGGAAGCGGTGTTAGAATGCCAGAGGAATCAAAAGCCCCGAGTTTGCCACATTTCTACCTGCCACTTGCTGATAAAGTGTGCAAGAATACAACCATGCAAGGACATTTAATAGTAACTAAAAGTGTAAATTACAGAAACTAGTTACATTTATGGAAAAAGTAATATTGTTACAGTTACTTGTTACTTTTTATAAAAGTAGTCTTCCTATTACCAGTTACCCAAAAAAAGCAATAACATCACAGTCATTTGTTACAAGTAACATAGAACATTATATTTATCAGCATAAAAGCACCAACTTCTCTTTTCCAGTTTGCCTACATGTTGATCCTTAACATTGATCATTAACTTTTTCTTCTGGGGATGTACGGTAAGTCACTTGATAAGGTTTTAAATCTCAATTTTAGGGAACATTTCATGTAAACTCAGACTGTTTTCATGTGGTTTAGAATCCTGTAGGTAAGGTCATTTTCATGTGAGAAAAGGTGATATTAAACAGAATATTGCAGATTCTGCAGAAGGCGATAGTCCATGAAAATTCTGAGAAGCAGACTATGCGAGATTTCACCAGTACTAGTTCCTGGTGTCCTGTACTCCGCATCCTTATCCAGTAACATGCCAGGTACTCCCTGGTATCCTGTGGCACACCTCCTCCATCCTATCACGTGCACCCCCTGTTATCACAGTGGCACACGCTGTCCTTAACCTGTCACATGCCATGTACTCCTGCTATCCAGTGGCACATCTCCTCATCCTATCACATGTTATGTACTCCCTGTTATCCAGTGGCACACCTCCTCCTTCTCCTGTCACATGCCATGCACTCCCTGTTATCCAGTGGCACACCCTGTCCTTATCCTATCACATGCCATGTACTCCCTGGCATCCAGTGAGACACCCTGTCCTTATCTTCTCACATCCCATGTACTCCCTGATATCCAGTTGCACACCCTGTCCTTCTCATGTCACAAGCCATGTACTTCCTGGCATCCAGTGGCACACCCTGTCCTTATCTTATCACATGCCATGTACTCCCAAGTATCCAGTGGCACACCCTGTCCCTCCTATCACATCCACATACTCCCTGGTATCCAGTAGCACACCCTGTCCTTATCCTGTCACATGCCATGTACTCCAGGTATCCAGTGGCACACCCTGTCCTTATCCCGTCACTTGCCAAGTACTCTCAGGTATCCAGTGGCACACCCTGTCCTTATCCCATCACTTGCCAAGTACTCTCAGGTATCCAGTGGCACACCCTGTCCTTATCCCGTCACTTGCCAAGTACTCTCAGGTATTTAATGGCACACCCTGTCCTTATCTCGTCACTTGCCAAGTACTCTCAGGTATCCAGTGGCACACCCTGTCCTTATCCTGTCACATGGTAAGTACTCCCTGGTACCCAGTGAGACACCCTGTCCTTATCCTCTCACATCCTATGTACTCCCTGATGTCCAGTAGCACACCTGTCCTTCTCATGTCACATGCCATGTACTCCCTGGTATCCAGTGGCACACCCTATCCTTATTCTATCACATGCCACGTACTCCCTGGAATCCAGTGCCACACTCTGTCCTTATCCCATCACATGTCATATACTCCCTGCTATCCAGTGGCACATGCTGTCCTTATCCTGTCATATGTCATGCACTCCCCATTATCCAGTGGCACACCTCCTCCTTATCCTGTTGCATGTCATGTACTGCCTGCTATTCAGTGCCACACCTTTTCCTTTATCCTGTCACATGTCATGTACTCCCTGTTATCCAGTGGCACACCCTGTCCTTATCCTATCACATGCCATGCACTACCTGCTTTCCAGTGGCACCTCCTCCTTATCCCATCACATGCCATGTACTCCCTGCTATCCAGTGGCACAAATCCTCCTTATCCTATCACATGCCATGCACTCCCTGTTATCCAGTGGCACACCCTGTCCTTATCCTATCACATGCCATGTACTCCCTGGCATCCAGTACCACACCCTGTCCTTATCCCATCACATGTCATGTACTATCTGCTATCCAGGGCACACGCTGTCCTTATCCTGCCATATGTCATGTACTCCCCGTTATCCAGTGGCGCACCTCCTCCTTGTCCTGTCACATGTCATGTACTGCCTGCTATCCAGTGCCACACCCTTTCCTTTATCCTGTCACATGTCATGTACTCCCTGTTATCCAGTGGCACACCCTGTCCTTATCCTATCACATGCCATGTAATCCCTGCTATCTAGTGGTGCACCCTGTCCTTATCCTATCACATGCCATGCACTCCCTGCTATCCAGTGCCACACCCTGTCCTTATCCTATCACATGCCATGTACTCCCTGGCATCCAGTGCCACACCTTGTCCATATCCTATCACATGCCATGCACTTCCTGCTATCCAGTGGCACAACCTGTCCTTATCCTATCACGTGCCATGCACTCGCTGCTATTCAGTGCCACACCATTTCCTTATCCTATCACATGCCACATACTCCCTGCTATCCAGTGGCACACCCTGCCTTATTCTATCAAATTTCATGTACCCTCTGCTATCCAGTGGCACACCTCCTCCTTATCCCATCACATGCCATGTACTCCCTGTTATCCAGTGGCACATCCTGTCCTTATTTCATAACATCCCATGTACTCCCTGATATCCAGAAGCACACCCTGTTCTTATCCTATCACATCCCATGTACTCCCTGTTATCCAGTGGCACACCCTGTCCTTATCCTGTCACATGTCATGTACTCCCTGCTATTCAGTAGCACACCCTGTCCTTATCCTGTCACATGTCATGAACTCCTGCTATCCAGTGGTACACCCTGTCCTTATCCTATCACATGCCATGTACCCCTGTTATCCAGTAGCACACCCTGTCTTATCCTATCACATGCCATGTACCCTGCATCCAGTGGCACACCTCCTCTTATCCCATCACATGCCATGTACTCCCTGTTATCCACTACCACACCCTGTCCTTATTCTATAACATCCCATGTACTCCCTGATATCCAGAAGCACACCCTGTCCTTATCCTATCACATCCCATGTACTCCCTGATATAAAGTAGCACACCCTGTCCTTATCCTATCACATCCCATGTACTCCCTGCTATCTAGTGGCACACCCTGTCCTTATCCTTTCACATGCCATGTACCCCCGTTATCCAGTGGCACACCCTGTCCTTATCCTGTCACATGTCATGAACTCCCTGCTATCCAGTAGTACACCCTGTCCTTATCCTATCACATGCCATGTACCCCCTGTTATCCAGTGGCACACCCTGCCTTATCCTATCATATGCCATGTACCCCCTGCTATCCAGTGGCACACCCCCTCCTTATCCCATCACATGCTATGTACTCCCTGTTATCCACTGCCACACTCTGTCCTTATTCTATAACATCTCATGTACTCCCTGATATCGAGAAGCACACCCTGTCCTTATCCTATCACATCCCATGTACTCCCTGATATACAGTAGTACACCCTGTCCTTATCCTATTACATGCCATGTATTCCATGGTATCCAGTGCCACACCCTGTCCTTATCCCATCACATGCCATGTACTCTCTGCCATCCAGTGGCACACCCTGTCTTTATCCTATCACATGCCATGTACTCCCTGACATGCAGTGGCACACTACTTCCTTATCCTGACACATGCGAAGTACTCCCAGGTATCCAGGGGCACATCCCCTCCTTATCCTGTCATATGCCAAGTACTCCATGGTATCCAGTGACATACTCTCTCCTTATCCTGACACATGCAAAGTCCTCCCAGTTATCCAGTGGCACAAGCCAAGAAGTTTGTCAATTTACATATAGTCCAACTTGGAATAAATCATTTATATTCTTTTGATTCAAAATTGTGTTTGGAGCATTTTTCTCAGGAGTGGCTTACTGAGTGGCACCTGTACTTTGAACTGTTTATCCAGTGACACACGCTCTCCTTATCCTGACACATGCCAAGTACTCACTGTTATCCAGTGGCACCCCATGCCTTATCGTGTCACATGCCATGTACTCCCTGGTATACTGGGTCACTCCCGTCTAATCCTGTCACTTGCCAAGTACTCCCAAGTATCCAGTGGCACACTCTGTCCTTATCCCGTCACTTGCCAAGTACTCTCAGGTATCCAGTGGCACACCCTGTCCTTATCCTGTCACATGGTAAGTACTCCCTGGTACCCAGTGCACACCTTTCCTTATCCCATCACATGGCAAGTACTCCTTGGTACCCAGTGGCACACCCTGTCCTTGTCGTGTCACATGCCAAGTACTCTCAGGTATCCAGTAGCACACCTGCGCCTTATCCTGTCACATGGTAAGTAATCCCTTGTACCCAGTGGCACACCGTGTCCTTATCCCGTCACATGGCAAGTACTCCCTGGTATACAGTGGCACACCCCATCCTTATCCTGTCACATGGCAAGTACTCCCTGGTATACTGGGGCACTCCTGTCCTTATCCTGACTCTTGCCAAGTACTCCCAGAATCCAGTGGCACACCCTGTCCTTATCCTATCACATGCCAAGTACTCCCAGGTATCCAGTAGCACACCCTGTCCTTATCCCATCACATGCCATGTACTCCCAGGTATCCAGTGGCACACCCTGTCCTTATCCTGTCACATGGCAAGTACTCCCTGGTACCCAGTGGCATACCCTGTCCTAATCGTGTCACATGTAATGTACTCCCTGCTATCCAGTGCAACACCCCATCCTTACCAGTCTCTTGCAAAGTACTCAGAGATATCCAGTCACATGCCAAGTACTCCCTGGAATCCAGTGGCACACATCGTCCTTAATTTTCACATGTCATGTACTCCCTGGTATCCAATGGCAGACCCCGTCATTGCCTGTCACATGCCTTGAACTCCCAGGTATCAAGTTGCACACCCCATTCATAGCCTGCCACATGCCAAGTACTCCCTAATACCTAGTGACACCCCCTCCTTTTCCTGTTAGATGCCAAGTACACCCTGCTATCCAGTGGAACACCCCCTCCTTATCCTGTCACATGCCATGTACTCTGAGGTATCAAGTTGCACACCCTTTCCTTATCCTATCACATGCCAAGTACTCCCTGATCTCCTGTGGCACATCCTGTCCTTATCCTGTCACATGCCATATACTCCAAGGTATCCAGTAGCACACCCTTTCCTTCTCCTTTAGCATGCCAAGTACTCCCTGGTCTCCTGTGGCACACCCCCTCCATATCCTGTCACATGCCAAATACTTTCTGGTATTCAGTGGCACAACTCCACCTTATCCCGTCACATGCCAAATATTCCCTGGTATCCAGTGGCACATGCTGTCCTTCTCCTATCACATGCCATGTACTCCTAGGTTTACAGTGGCACACCCTGTTCCCCTCCTATCACATCCCACATACTCCCTGGTATCCAGTAGCACTTCCTGTCCTTATCCTGTCACATGCCATGTATTCCCTAGTATCTAGGGGCATACCGCCTCCTTATCCCATCACATGTTATGTACTACTTGGCATCCAGTGGCACACCGCCTCCTTATCCAGACAGATGTGAAATCCTCCGGGTATCAAGTGGCACACCGTCTCATTATCGTGACATAGCAAGTACTCCCTGGTATACTGTGGCACTCCTGTCCTTATCATGTCACTTGCCAAGTACTCCCAAGTATCCAGTGGCACACCCAGTCCTTATCCTGTCACATGGTAAGTACACCCTGGTACCCAGTGGCACACCTTTCCTTATCCCATCACATGGCAAGTAATCCCTGGTACCAAGTGGCACACCCTGTCCTTATCGTGTCACATACCAAGTACTCCCTGGTACCCAGTGGCACACCCTGTCCTTATCGTGTCACATGCCAAGTACTCCCAGGTATCCAGTGGCATACTCTGTCCTTATCCTGTCTCTTGCCAAGTACTCCCAGGAATCCAGTGGCACATCCTGTCCTTATCCTATCACATGTCAAGTACTCCCAGGTATCCAGTGGCACACCCTGTCCTTATCCCATCACATGCCATGTACTCCCAGGTATCCAGTGGCACACCCTGTCCTTATCCTGTCACATGGCAAGTACTCCCTGGTACCCAGTGGCATACCCTGTCCTAATCGTGTCACATATAATGTACTCCCTGCTATCCAGTGCAACATCCCATCCTTACCAGTCTCTTGCAAAGTACTCAGAGATATCAGTCACATGCCAAGTACTCCTGGAATCAGTGGCACACATACGTCCTTAACTTTCACATGTCATGTACTCCCTGGTATCCGATGGCAGACCCTGTCATTGCCTGTCACATGCTTTGTACGCCCAGGTATCGAGTTGCACACCCCATTCATAGCCTGCCACATGCCAAGTACTCCTTAATACCTAGTGACACTCCCCTCCTTTTCCTATTAGATGCCAAGTACTCCCTGCTATCCAGTGGAACACCCCCTCCTTATCCTGTCACATGCCATGTACTCTGAGGTATCAAGTTGCACACCCTTTCCTTATCCTGTCACATACCAAGTACTCCCTGGTCTCCTGTGGCACATCCTGTCCTTATCCTGTCACATGCCATATACTCCGAGGTATCCAGTAGCACACCCTTTCCTTCTCCTGTAGCATGCCAAGTACTCCCTGGTCTCCTGTGGCATACCCCCTCCATATCCTGTCACATGCCAAATACTTTCTGGTATTCAGTAGCACAACCCACCTTATCCGTCACATGCCAAATACTCTCTGGTATCCAGTGGCACATGCTGTCCTTCTCCTATCACATGCCATGTGCTCCAAGGTTTCCAGTGGCACACCCTGTCCTTATACTATCACATCCCACATACTCCCTGGTATCTAGTAGCACACCCTGTCCTTATCCTGTCACATGCCATGTATTTCCTAGTATCCAGTGACATACTGCCTCCTTATCTGGTCACATGCCATGTTCTACCCGGCATCCAGTGGCACACCGCCTCCTTATCCTGACAGATATGAAGTCCTCCCAGGTATCCAGTGGCACGCCCTCTCCTTATCCTTTCACATGCCAAGTACTCCCTGGTATCCAGTGGCACAGGCCAAGAAGTTTGGCAATTTACATATATTCCAACTTGGAATAAATCATTTTTATTCTTTTGATTCAACATTGTGTTTGGAGCATTTTTTTTTCAGAACATGTCTTACTGAGTGGCACCTGTACTTTGGATTGTTTATCCAGTGGCACACCATCTCCTTACCCTGTCACATGCCAAGTACTCCCTGGTATCCAGTGGCACACCCCCTCCTTATCCTGTCACATGCCATGTACTCCGAGGTATCTAGTGGCACATCCTTTCCTTATCCTGTCAGATGCTGAGCACTTCCTGGCATCCGGTGGCACACTCTTTCCTTATCCTGTCAAATGCCAAGTACTCCCTGTATCCAGTGGCACACCCCATCCTTACCTGTCACATGCCTTGTACTCCCAGGTATCGAGTTGCACACCCCCTTCATATCCTGTCACGTGCCAAGTAATCACTGGTCACCTGAGGATAACCCCTTATCCTGTCACATGCCAAGTACTCCCTGGTATCCAGTGGTACAACCTGTCCTTTCCTGTCATGTGCTAAGTACTTCCAGGTATCAACTGCATGCCCCCTCCTTCTTCTGTCACATGCCAAGTACTCCCTTGTCTCCTGTGGCACACCCCCTCCTTATCCTGTCACTTGCCAAGTACTCCCAGTTATCGAACTACATGCCCCCTCCTTCTCCTGTCACGCGCCAAGTACTCCCTGGTATCCAGTGACATACGCCCTTCTGATCCTGTCACATGCCAAGTACTCCCTGGAATCCAGTGGCACCCCCCCCCTCCTTATCTTGTCACATGCCAAATATTTCCTGGTATCCAGTGGCACACCCTGTCCTTATCCTATGACATACCAAATACTCCTTGGTATTCAGTGACACACGCCCTCCTTATCCTGTCTCATGCCAAATACTCCCTGGTATTCAGTGGCACAAATTGACCTTATCCTGTCACATGGCACTTACTCCCAGGTATCCTTTGGCACAACCCCCTCCTTATCATGTCACATGCCAAATACTCCCTGGTATTTAGTGGCACACCCATGCCTTATCCAGTCACATGCAAGATACTTTCTGGTATCTAGTGGCACACACTGTCCTTATCCTGTCGTATGCCAAGTATTGCCATGTATCAAGTGGGACACAGCCTCCTTATCCTGTCACATGCCAAGTACTCCCTGGTATTCAGTGACACAAACTGTCCTTATCCTGTTACATGCCAAGTACTCCCTGGTATCCAGTGGCACAAATTGACCTTATCCTGTCACATGGCACTTACTTCCAGGTATCCAGTGGCACACCCCCTCCTTATCATGTCACATGCCAAATACTCCCTGGTATCTAGTGGCACACCCATGCCTTATCCAGTCACATGCAATGTACTTTCTGGTATCTAGTGGCACACGCTGTCCTTATCCTGTCATATGCCAAGTACTGCCATGTGTCAAGTGGGACACTCTCTCCTTATCCTGTCACATGTCAAATACTCAAATACTCCCTGCTATCCATTGGAACCCCCGCATCCTCTCCCGTGCCAAGCACTCCCTGGTATTCAGTGGCACAACCTGTCCTTATCGTGTCACATGCCATGTACTCCCTGGCATCCAGTGGAACACCCCCTCCTTATCCTGTCACATGCCAAGCACTCCCAGGTATCCAGTGGCACAAACTGTCCTTATCCAGTCACATACAAAGTACTCCCTGCTATCCAGTGGAACACTCTGTCCTTACCTGTTACATGCCAGGCACATGATAATAATAATAATAATAATAATAATAATAATATTTTTATTTTTAAGGCACCTTTCAAAAACCAAGGTGCCATACAAGATAAAAACAAACAGTTCTGATAAATAAACAATCATTAAAACGGACAATACCATAAATGTAATTACACAGAATAATCAATCACCATAAGCCGGGTGCCACAGATGGGTCTTTAAGGCTGATTTAAAGCTTTCCACAGTCGTGCACTCCCGTAACTGATGAGATAGAGAATTCCATAGTGTGGGAGCCATGAACATAAAAGATCTGGCCCCCGAGAAATTCAAACGTACCTTAGGAATCTTTAGCAACCCCTCGCCGGCTGAGCGGAGTGATCGCCCAGGGCAATGGGGACTCAGGAGCTCTTTCAGGTAGTCTGGGCCCAGTCCGTGTAGGGCTTTGAAAGTCAGCAAGCCAACTTTAAAGGTGATCCACCACTGAACTGGCAGCCAGTGCAGTTCGCGCAGCACCAGCGTAATATGACAGGACTGAGGAGATCCTGTCAAAAGCCATGCTTCTGCGTTCTGCACCAGCTGCAGGCGGCGGATTTCCACCCCAGAAAGCCCTGGGTATAGGGAATTGCAGTAATCTAAGCACGAGGACACAAAGGCGTGGACCAAGGTAGGAAGGTCGCTGGATGGTACCAGATGTTTAATCCTGGAGATATTCCTTAGATGGTAAAAGGAAGATTTGAAGACAGACGACACCTGTGAATGCAGGGTCAACCCCTCGTCAAAAATTACCCCTAGGTTTCACACCTGGTTAGAGGTCTGGTGGGGGACACCCCCAAGAACAAGTCCAGAGGGTGACCCACTTCCCAAACCTCCTGTCCAATGACCAGGTTCCAGAACCATCATCTCAGTCTTACCAGAGTTCAACTTCAGCCAGCTCGAATCCATCCACTCCTGGATTTCTTTGAGACAGTTATTAAAGATTGAGAGAGCTCTATCCTGGTCGGGTGCAAAAGAAAGGTAGATCTAGGTATCATCAGCATAACAATGAAACCTCAGCCCATACCTTCTTACAATGTCTCCGAGGGGTAGCATATACACCACGAACAACATGGGCGACAAAACCGAACCCTCAGGGACCCCACAAGACAGAGAAACTGTATCTGATGAAAACACTCCAGATACCACTCTCTGAGTTCTTCCAGTGAGGAAAGATGTAAACCATCTGAGGACAGTTCCTGTTATTCCACAGATGTACCTCAGGTGGCTAAGTAACAACCCATGGTCCACGGTGTCAAACGCTGATGATAGATCCAGAAGAACTAAGATGGAGCAGTTCTTCCAATCTCTAGCCATCAGGAGATCATTGAAGCACCGAACCAGCACTGTCTTGGTACTATGTCTCTTTGAAAACTGGACTGGAGGGCTTGTAGATGTCATGGATGGTCAAGTGGTCCTCCAGTTGTGCTGCCACTACTTTCTTAATAACCTTCCTAAAAGGAAGGTTAGAGATAGAATCTGTAGTTAGTGTGGCAGTTTGGGTCCAGAAGCTTTCTTCAAGAGAGTATCACTACGCCTCTTTCAGAGAGTTAGAAAACTCCCCAGATTGCAAGGACCACCAAACTATCCTCGCTAGGACTGGACTGATAGCATCAAGACAACCCAAAATCAGGAAAAGTTGGTCAGGGTCCAAACTACAGCATGTGGGGCATACACCCTGGATAATCCGCATGACATCCACCAGTCGAGGTGGCTAAAGGTACTCCAGCAAAACTGAGGGACAGTGACCTCATGCTGATCACAGCTAATACCCAAAGATTCGCTGGTAGAAGCTCCTGCCTGATGTCAGCCACCTTATCGAAAAGCGAGCAAGATCGCCGCATTCTATTTGCAAACGCTTTCGAACCTGAAGACAGACTGGGTTGCACAGTCTGTCCACAGTCGGAAGAGCTGAGCTGGTCAGTTCTGAGCTGCCACAATCTCCCTGGACAGGAACTCTGCCTTCTTATGGGTGATTGTAGATTGATAGACTTGATAATGGCCCATCAATCTAGAGGCAGTCGGCATCAAGGCGGATTTCCACCAGGATGCTCTAGCCTTTGTCTAGTCATCATTATCTCCTCAAAGCCCCATCAAACCATGGGGATCGAGGCGAGGAAGGATGAACTCGGACTGGAGCAACGACAACCAAAGCCCCGAGACAGCCATATTATAGGCCAACATGAGGGTCTCTGGATCATTACTTGCCACAAAGAGGGGCGATAGGTCAACACTGCAGATAGGCTCTGAGAACTTATATCTCTTAAAGGCGGTACCTGACCATCTCCACAGTGGGGCCTACATAAAAGCTAAACTAAACCCCATGGTGTAATGATCAGACCATGCAGGTATCCAGTGGCAAACCCTTCCTTATCCAGTCACATGCCAAGTACTCCCTGCTATCGAGTGGAACACCTCTCCTTATCCTGTCACATGCCATGTACTCTGGGGTATCTAGTGGCACACCATTCCTTCTTCTGCCACATGCAGTACTGCCAAGTATCCAGTGGCACATCCCTTCCTTATCCGTCAAATGCCAAGTACTCCTTGTATCCAGTGGCACACCACGTCCTTCTCCTGTCACATGCTAAGTACACCTAAGTCAATCAATCAATCAATCAATCAAAATCTTTATTTAGCCACGTGGAACACCATTGAGCAGGGCTCATTTACAAGATGGAGCTGGTAGTTTAAACAACAACAGGTCACAATACAACAATTTGGTGTAGGTGTAGCAACATTAGCAGCCTATGTACAGTCATTACAAGTGAGAAAGGCGGCTTGACACAGTGGTACAATAATTTACAAATAACAGCATAGACTTGACACTGAAAACAGAACAAGGCAGCATAATTTTACAGGCGTGTTTCCAAAGGCAGTCAGCATACCGCTATGTGCGAGTTCTGTACAAGGCAGGTCGCTGATAGACAGAAAGGTACAATATTATATTGGATGAGGTCTAGACCAGCAAAGCACTATGTGGCCTAGGAGAAGACTATAAAGCAAGGGCACTGAGGGGCACAGGATGCGCCAAGGATAGTGGAGGGAGGAGAGGTCAATAGGGTTGGGAGGGGGTAATTGTAATACCTTCAGGATTGACATAGTTGGAGCGGTAGGTCTAAGGGTAAGGGGGAGGGTATGGGATGAAAAGTTGCCATTAGTAGGGGTGGTGACAGAAAGGTATTAAGGAGAGTGTGCAGTGGCACATCCCATCCTTATCCCATCACATGCCAAGTACTCCCTGGTATGCACTGGCACATCCCATCCTTATCCCATCACATGCCAAGTACTCCCTGGTATGCACTGGCACATCCCATCCTTATCCCATCACATGCCAAGTACTCCCTGGTATGCACTGGCACATCCCATCCTTATCCCATCACATGCCAAGTACTCTCTGGTATGCACCGGCACACAATGTACTTATTCAGTCACATGCCATGTATACCCTGATATCTAGTAGCACACCCTGTCCTTATCCTGTCACATGCCAAGTACTCCCTGGTATGCACTGGCACACAATGTACTTATTCAGTCACATGCCATGTATACCTTGATATCTAGTAGCACACCCTGTCCTTATCCTGTCACATGCCAAGTACTCTCTGGTATGCACTGGCACACAATGTACTTATTCAGTCACATGCCATGTATACCCTGATATCTAGTAGCACACCCTGTCCTTATCCTGTCACATGCCAAGTACTCCCTGGTATGCACTGGCACACAATGTACTTATTCAGTCACATGCCACGTATACCCTTGATATCTAGTAGCACACCCTGTCCTTATCCTGTCACATGCCAAGTACTCCTTGGTATGCAGTGGCACTGCCCGTGTCAGTCCTGTCACACACCAAGTACTGCCAAGTATCCAGTGGCACAACCCTGCTCATCCTGTCACATGCCAAGAACTCACTTTTATCTAGTGGCTGCGCTGACTTTATCCTCTCACATGCCAGGTCCTCTCTGGTTTCTAGTGGAACACCTTGTCCTTCTCCTATCACGTGACAACTACTCCCAGGTATCTGGTGGCACACCCTCCCTATCCTGTCATATGCCAAGTACTTCCACGTATCCAGTGGCACACCCCCAACTTATCCTATCACATACCAAGTACTTCCTGGTATCCAGTGGCATACCCTGTCCTTATCTGTCACATGCCAAGTACTCCCAGGTATCGAGTTGCACACCCCCTCCTTATCCTGTCATATGCCAAGTACTCCCTGGTCTCCTGTAGACACCCCCTCCTTATCCTGTCACATGCCAAGTACTCCCAGGTATCGAGTTGCACACCCCCTCCTTATCCTGTCACATGCCAAGTACTCCCTGGTCTCCTGCAGACACCCCCTTATCCTGTCACAAGCCAAGTACTCCCTGGTCTCCTGTGCCACAACCAGTCCTTATCCTGACACATGCCAAGTACTCCCTGGTATCAGCGGCACACCTGTCTTATTCTCTCACATGCCAAGTACTCCCTGGTCTCCTGCAGACACTCCCTTATCCTGTCACATGCCAAGTACTCCCTGGTCTCCTGCAGACACCCGCTTATCCTGTCACATGCCAAGTACTCCCTGGTCTCCTGTGGCACAACCAGTCCTTATCCTGACACATGCCAAGTACTCCCTGGTATCCAGTGGCACACCCTGTCCTTATTCTCTCACATGCCAAGTACTCCCTGGTCTCCTGCAGACACTCCCTTATCCTGTCACATGCCAAGTACTCCCTGGTCTCCTGCAGACACCCGCTTATCCTGTCACATGCCAAGTACTCCCTGGTCTCCTGTGGCACAACCAGTCCTTATCCTGACACATGCCAAGTACTCCCTGGTATCCAGTGGCACACCCTGTCCTTATTCTCTCACATGCCAAGTACTCCCTGGTCTCCTGTGGCACAACCAGTCCTTATCCTGACACATGCCAAGTATCTCCCAGGTATTAAGTAGCACACCTGCTCCTGATCCTGTCACATTCCAGGACTGAAAAGAAGTAGCCAGCCACTCCATGTAAAATTCAGTAAAGTTTCTTTTTTTATTTTTCTTCTCTGTTTTCAGTCGGAGCCTCATTAAACCAACGTTTCACCTGTTAAAGTCTTCTTCAGGGTAGATGATTTATATTTAGACATATGTAAAATGCATATGTAAACATTTTCTATGTTTTATAATCTATCCTAATACAAATATAGTTAGAAAATATTTTTTCAAAAATAACCATTTTAATTTTGTAAAAACATTTTCTAACTATACTTAATTCAACACACTCAAGGATGGCAGGAAAGGTCTCCATCTCAGCGCACCAAGCCAAGCAAGACCAGTCCTTGGTAATATAGATTTGTATTGGGATAGATTATAGAACATAGAAAATGTTTAAATATGTTTATACACAAATGTGAGTACTATAGCAAGATATATGGTACGCCTGGCCACCTAGTGGTATGAATGAAGTATAACCCAAATTATAATTTTGTTGAAAGCAAATTATGAAGAAATATAATAATTATATATTAATACATATTTTACATGTATCTAAATATAGATCCTCTACCCTGAAGAAGCCTTTAATGGGTGAAACATTGGTTTAATGAGGCTCTGATTGAAAACAGAAAAGTAAAAAACTTCTTTGAATTTTACATGGAGTGGCTGGTTACTTCTTTTCCTTCTTCATTGGATTCACCCACTGGCCCTCAAATTCTATTAACAGTATACAACTGGGAGAGAACCACATTTTCTTCTCTTTTCCAACATTCCAAGGACTCCCAGATATCCAGTGGCACACCCTGTCCTTATCCTGTCACATGCCAAGTACACCCTGCTATCCATTAGCACTGCCCCTCCTTATACTGTCACATGTCAAACATTTCCTTCTGTCCAGTGTCACAAACGCACTCCTCAGGTCATGCCCTCTGCTCCCACAGTGCCAAACCTTGAAGTGCAATATGTAAACAGGAGACAAACAGGATAACCCTTCTGTCTGTTTTGGGTCTGAAAACACCTACTAGTCTCGAGTTCTGAGGTCAAATATGAACTCTTTTTGCTAGTTCACCCAGTTAACAGGATCAAATATCACACCCTCTTCAGGGAAATGCAGTGCAATACTTAACCCAGTGGGCACCCAGCCTGGTTCACAATTCTACCCTTTTGTCTCGATTTGAGACCTAGGTAATTTCTTAACTTAGCAAGATAGTAACACACTTTTAAAACCTTAACAGTTGTCAGAAATATCAACACTGTTCCGGCATTCACATGCAAAAGAAAATGAGAAAAAGCACAGGCAGAATTTCAAGAAAAATAATGTTTACTATAATTAAAACTAGATAAAATACAGAACATATAAAATTGGGTTTACAGTCTTTTAAATGAAATGGATAATTATACAAAAACAAAGCCTTATTACTGAATTTCTACTACCCTAGGTTTCAAGTAATAAATAGGTGGTTGGATTTATCTAAAGTGTTGTGAGAGTTTGTCAGGGTCCACTTCAAAATCAGAAGCAAAATGCCAAAAGCCAAAATACAACGGCAAAGTTTTTCTCCCAGCTGCTGGTAATATGTTTGCTCCAAAACTCCTCCTCCCTGATGACACAGAACACAGATGCTGGCTATGAGGTCACTCAAACCTGAGAACTTGAATTAATTTATCAGACACATGTCTCAGCCCACTGCTCAAACATTCCAATAAAAAAAAATCTTCTTCTTAATTAGTGAGGCTTTATGACAGAAAGAATTATCCCTTTGATGTCTTCAGAAGCTTCCTGAGGAACTGGGTTCACCTAGTTGTGAAAACTAACAGAAATCTGTTAAAATGGCCATTTCCTCAGAGGTCATAAAATGCATACTTTGTCCCTGCATTTCAAAGAAAAGGGATAGTTTACAATGGTTATAATCTGGCCTTTGAAGGAAGACTTTATAGTCACAGGAAGACTTGCAACTATGTATCAACACAGAGAAGGAAACTAGCTCTTTAGCTACTGTAGCAACTGTTTTGGGGTCAAAAGATCAGGCCTCTTTAAAAACTACTGTCTTCCATATAGCCTGCTGACTCTGCTATGTCTTATAAGCCATAATGTTAAAACATATATTTATAACAAAATTATACACATAGCTAGTAGACAGGTATCATGTTACATCCAGTACCATTCCCCTCTCACACCCCATCCTTTGTCAAGCAGTCCTTGATATTTACTGGTACTCCTTCCTTCTGCCAAAACATGACCAAGCAGAGCCTGGTGTCCAGTATCAGTCCTCCCTGGTGTCTAGTTGAACCCAATCCCTCTCACTGTACTATGTCAGCACTTTTGGTGCCCAGTGGCACCCACCTTCTACAGATGTGACAAACATTTCCTGATGCCCAGTGTCACCCCAACATCTCTCCAATTATGTCAAGAACTACTTGGTATCCACAGGCACCATTCCATTTACATACAACTGCCAAACAGTCCCTTGTGTTTATTGGAACCCTTCCTCCCTTCTTGTGTGAAGCACTCCCTGTGGTGCAGTGGCACCCTTCACTCTCTCTCTCTCGAGCACTCCCTGTAGTGCAGTGTGTGACCGGAAGCTTCTGCCACTCTTGAGAACTGACCATTTCTTAAATCTGTTGCAACAGTTCTTCTATTTCTAAGCCTAATCTACCCTTTACTATTTCTAGTCCATAAGGTTGGCCACCTGTGGGCACCCCCCTCCCCTCTCTTGACTATGCTACAGTGTCCTCTTTAATTTTCATTTTTCCCTCTCAGGTCCTTATATAGAGAGGTTATTGTGGTGACCTCCAAGTATATGTAAAACAGGTTGTGTTAATAGTTGTTGGATTTAGTATGTAATAGCACTATGTAATAATATACCTTCTGTTTATGAAACCTGTAAATGTTGAAAATACCATGACACTTGGTGTTTTAAGAATGGTAAAAAGTACTAGGTGACTATTATAGAAAGTAAGCTAGTTGTGTTATTTAAAATGCATGTCTATTGTTGTAAACTTAAGTAAAATGTCATGATGATTTGCATTTATCCCATAATGCATTGCATTATGGAAGTATGTATGTTGTTGTATTTCTTTGAAACTTGATTTGTTGCCAAGGCCCTTTGGGGTAACCTTCTTTCAGTGATTCTGCATTGAGGTTCTTTGTTTATAGCTTGTTTTTTCTTTTTGAGCCCCACTATGCAAGCAAATGGGTCCTGCATAGGGGTTATAGCTACTGGCTGGACTGGTGGTGGGATCGAGATCAGTGTCAGTAGGTGCTGGCTAAGTTCAGAGAAAAGACATTCATAGTCTTCTGTTGCAAACTGATGTACTGAAGAAGAAATATGCCATTGCTGAAGGTTATTTCTTGTATTTTGAATAAACATCACACAGAGATTATGTGTTGAACATAAGTTTGGTGTCTGGTCCATCTGTTATCCCACTAACCCCTCCACACAGTGGCACCCTCCCCTCTGTCCTAAACCCTGTATGGTGTAGTGGCTCCTTCACTCTGTCCCAAGCACTCCCTGTGGTGCAGTGGTAATCTTCACTTTGTCCCAAGCACTGCCTGTGGTGCAGTGGCACCCTTCACTATGTGCAAAGACTCCTGTGGTGCAGTGACACCCTTCACTGTGTCCCAAGCACTCCCTGTGGTGAAGCAGTACCCTTCACTTTGTCCCAAGCACTCCCTGTGGTACAGTGGCACCCTTCATTCTGTCCCAAGCACTGCCTGTAGTGCAGTGGCACCCTTCACTCTCTCCCAAGCACTCCCTGTGGTGCAATGTCACCCTTCACTATATGCAAAGCACTGTCTGTGGTGCAGTGGCACCTTCCTCTGTCCCAAACACTCCCTGTGATGCAATGTCACCCTTCACTCTATGCAAAGCACTGCCTGTGGTGCAGTGGCACCCTTTATTCTGTCCCAAGCACTGCCTGTGATGCAGTGGCACCCTTCACTCTCTCCCAAACATTCCCTATGGTGCAATGTCACCCTTCTCTCTGTGAAAAGCACTGCCTGTGTTGCAGTGGCACCCTTTCCTCTGCCCCAAGCACTATGGTTTCATGTCATAATGGTGACTGCCAAAGGCAATTGCATATCACTGAAAATCAATTTCGGTGATGTGACTTTCCATGAGTGCACAGCAAAGGGCACCTGGGACTTACAATTTGTGGAATTACAACATATGCATTAATTCACACCCATCTGGGGTGCCCTTACTCATCTGTAGCCCCCATGACATGCGCTGTGATTGAGTCACCATTATTGTTTATGCTCAATCACGGTCACCCATGTCACGGGCTACCAGCACTATGTGGCATGGTAGCACCCTTCCCTCTGTCCCAAGCAATCTGTGGTGTAATGGCACCCTTCACTCTGTCCCAAGCTCTCCCTGTCATGCAGTGGCACCTTTCACTCTGTCCCAAGCACTCTCTGTGGTGCCCAGTGGCATCCTTTACTCTGTCCCAAGCACTCCCTATGGTGTCCCACGGCACCCTTCACTCTGTTTCAAGTATTCTCTGTATGCATTGGCACCCTTCACTCTGTCCCAAGCACTCCCTATGGTGTCCAATGGCACCCTTCCCTCTGTCCCAAGCACTGCCTGTGGTGCAGTGGCACTCTTCACTCCATCCCATGCACTCCTTGTGGTACAGTGGCACCCTTCACTCTGTTCCAAGCACTCCCTGTGGTGCAGTAGCACCCTTTGCTCTGTCCCAAGCACTCTGTGGTGCAGTAGCACACTTCCTTCTGTCCCAAGAACTCTGGTGCTGTGGTATCCTTCACTCTGTCCCAAGCAATGCCTGTGGTGCAGTGACACCCTTCACTCTGTCCCAAGCACTCCCTGTGGTGTCCTGTGGCACCCTTCAGTCTGTTCCAAGCACTCCCCATGTTGCAGTGGAATCCTTTGCTCTGTCCCAGGCACTCTGTAGTGTAGTGGCATACTTCCCTCTGTCTCAAGAACTCTGTGGGGCAGTGGCACCTTTCACTATGCCCCAAGCACTCCCTGTGGTGCGGTGGCACCCTTCACTCTGTCCCAAGCACTCTGTGGTGCAGTGGAACCCTTCACTCTGTCCCAAGCCTTCTGTGGTGCAGTAGCACCCTTTAGTCTGTCCCAAGCACTCTGTGGTGCAGTAGCACCCTTCACTCTGTCCCAAGCACTCTGTGGTGTCCATTGTCACCCTGTCCCTTCAACAGCTCACCCCAAGCTGTTCTTTGTAACTCTCAATCATTTTGTAATCCCATGCCAAGAACTTTAGGTGCCAGTGGTAATCCCTCCTTCTTTGATCGGGTGCAGGAAGTCATTTCAGGTGCGGGAGGACATTTCAGTGGGTAACATGCTGTTTTTACTGAAGGTTGGGCATTCCACAGGGAAAGAGAGCAGGTTGGATACAGTATGGGCATTCTGTTGGGGACAAGAGGCTATTCAGAGGCACAGTGGGCATTCCATGAGTGGTGGGAGGACACTCTCTGACAAGGGTGGGCATTCCTACCTTTAGAGTGGGCATTCTCACTAGTGAGTAGTCATTCAGTCTTCAGGGTGGCCACTATGGATGGTGGGTGGTCATTGTGTAGTGCAGGGTAGGTATTCTTGCACACAGGCTGGGCACTCTACTTTTAGGGTGGCATTCTGCACCAATGAGAACACTGCAGCATTCAGGGTGGGCATGCCTGCACAGAAAGTGGTCATTCAGGCAGAAAGCATGTGCATTCAGGAACACAGGATTTTCACTTTAGCCACAGAATAGGTATTCTGCCATACATGGTGGGCATTTTAGCCCCAGTGTAGGCACTACAACCCTAAGGTGGGCATTTTGGCCCAAGGCAGAAATATGCCCCCTGAGTGGACACTGCAACCCCAGGGTGGGCATTCTGGCATACAGACTCGGCATTATGGTCCTATGGTGGACATTCCTACACACATGGTGGGCATTCAAGCCCTCCAGGATGGACAGTATCACCTTTGGTGAGTATTCTGCCACTAGGGTGAGCCTTCTGACTTTCAAATGGCCAATTACATGCTTAGGGAGCCATTCCAGTAGGTAAGGTTGCCTTTGACTGGGTCAGGGTGGCCATTACAGCAGATGGGGGTCATCAGTGATACAGCATGCCTTTTCCTGCTCAGTTCTGAATTTTACCCCCACCCTGTGTGCGGTAAAATGTGGAACAACAGAAATGCTGGAACAGATGCAAATGTGTACCTTACTGTGTTTCTAATGTTTCCAGATGTTATTCATTCATTCATTCATTTCTTGGGAACCTCTATATTCTGCCTACTAATTATTTGAAGGCAGAACGATGAAAAAAAAAATAAATTTGTGCACGATAGGAGACACGCTAATATTTAATCGTGGCCTGGATTACTGCAGGAAGTAGTAATCCATTGCTAAATAACAACACCAAAAGGCACTTGGGTGGTGTAGTTCCTAGTTAGCCCAGGAACTGTTCAGTGGTATGGGAACATCTGGGAAAACAGGTTCTCTTAGGATATTACGGATGTGAGGCTGGGTAGCCCATGGTTTTCGCCTGTAGGGAGACTTGGTTGTTGTATATATTTAATTTTAAAGGGTTGTGCAATCCATCCTTTGTGACCTACAGAGCCACTTCTGGTCATGGAACTTAAATTCTCACCCTTCAGGAGTGGGGCAAGCGCGGCCATGAGCCTGCCGGTCAGATGCTGCCGGAGACAAGCACATCTGTGCATGTCTGCAGGGGCAGACAGGTCTGCGGGCCCTAAACCAGTGTGACTATAAATAATCAGCAACAAACTAAGTGCTTTGAACAGTGTGAATTATTGGTGACTGTATCTAAGCATTTAAACACCTAAGCCCAGATATTCGAACTGCACCAGGCTGTGGCGCAAGCCTGGGCGCAGTGCAACATGGCTGTGCAGGGGTGTTGACTGGGCGATATTCAACGGACCTCTGCCATGGCACAGCATCATTGAATATCCCACCTAGCCACCCACAGTGCACGTGGTGCAGTTGCACTGCGCCAGCACAAGTGGCCAGAGTGGAGCAGGGGGATGTGTTAGTGCAAGTTCCGTTGCGCCATGCGCAGCAACCGCGATATTCAAAAGTGCACATGCAAATGGGGCAATAATGTATGCAAGACACAAATGGGGCCAGCTGCATGTCATTATGGCCCCATTTGCATGCAGGTGCGCCAATCCCTGGCGACTTGCACCTGGCACCCTGCCAGGCAGCAGCCGTTGGGGACCGATGCCTCCTGCACAGCGTGGCAATGTGCCCCACAGCCCGATCACGGGCTTCAGTAAATATAAAATAGCATCCTATATCCCTGGTGGTCCAGTGGACTGCTCTCAGCCCAATTGTGGGCATTTGTATAGAAAAAGTATGTCCACTATCCCTGGTGGTCCAGCGGACCCCCCTCCCCACCTGCCCATTGATCCCCACTGCCCCGCTCCCCCCCGATCAGCGGCGGGCGGCAGCACCCACCAGCCTGCTGCCCGCCCCCACTGACTGACACTGTAGGTAGGGCTTCTCGCCCATTGGCTCATGCTGTGGACCAATGGGCGTACACCCTACGTGAAATCGGCAGCAAAGGCGGCAAACTGATTGAAATGCTGCTGCCGCTTCACTGATTGGGGATCAGGGCAGTGGGGATCAATGAGCGGAGTGGGGAGGAAGTCTGCTGGACCACCAGGAATAGCGGGCCGTACTTTTTCTATCAAGCGGATAGGCTGGTCCACTGGACCACCAGGATATGACGTAATTCTTTTTATTTATACTGAAGCCCACGATTGGGCAGACAGCGGTCCACTGGACCACCAGGGATATTGGACATAATTTTTTGAACAGATGCCCGCGATTGGGCATGGGGGGGTGCCGCCATGGAGGTGCAGCCAAAGCTCAGGTGGCCACCCACAGGTGGCAGCTGCCATGTTGTGCCCTGCAATACGGCAGCTAACCTGTGGGTGGCCAGCCATTGTTCCTTTTTTTTTTGGATCAACTTTGTGCGGCGCAAGTAGGGGTTGCGCATACATGGACTCAGCACATCCTGGGCTGAATATCGGGATGTGCAAAGTATGCATGGGCACGCCCCCCCACCTGTGCAGCATACATTACTGATGCATTCCGGTGCATCGGGATTTGTGCCAGGCGCAATTCCCATTTGAATATCATGCTGGGGAGCATCAGTGGGTTGCGCATGGCACAACACTGTTGCGCCATGTGCAACACTTTTGAATATCTGGGCCCTACTATATAGGTTGTTTGCAAAGCTGTGGTTAAAAATCTAAAAAAAATCCTGTTCAAACCTAACTGATTTAGGAGGGTATTGCAGTTTAGATCCATAGCCTAGAGACTGCTGTTCAGACAGCTCTAGCTTGTAGCAAACAGGCTTTCTTGTTTCTAAGCCTGATATTGTAATGAAAATACTGTGGTTTTTATTACCACACTGTCAAAGGCTCATGGCACTCTTTTTATTTCATGTTTGTGCTGTGTGTGTCTAGTTAACATCACTAACCAAAAACATTCAGTTGTATTTATTGTAACAGGTCATATTCCATTTGGTGCATGTATTAAGAATATTTCCAAACCCTGCAACCCTCCCTTCAAATTGTTTGAGACAGTTTTTTATATGGGTTTATAGACCCATTTACCAAGAACTTTATAGATATTTTTGCAGAGATGGCACAGTTTTAAAATGTACAGACTGTCAGAGGTACACACTGGCTGGAAACTTATTACCATGAATTACAAAGGGCAAACGTACTAAGCTTTGACTGCAACAAATGCAGTGTACATAACAAGTTAGCCAAAGAGCTTGCTCATGTTAAAGCAGAGCTTGACAAAATTGTCAAAAAAAAGTATCCCACTAACATCCATCTGAGTTAGCAACATGCAAGGACAGAGCAAAAAGAGTATGAAATTGTAGTGACGGTTCCCAGAGCTCTGATAGGGTTGAGCAGTCACCGAAAAGAGTTAGGAAACTGTGATATCAACTAAAGCCTTGTAACAAAGAAAGTTCATAAAAAAGGTAGAAGGGCAATTGGCCAAAATGAAGCATCACTTTCTAACAGGTTCTCGGCACTAAATGTAACACCACAGTGTATGGGCATGTATGAATCGTACATAAACTTGCAAAATCATTCCAACAGCAAATCTAAGAAAAAACAAATCACTGATGATTCCATCACAAGTTACACGGATTCGCAAGTATGCAAAAGAGACAGGTTCGACACAACAGTAACATTCCTGCCTGGTGCCAAAATTGCAGGCGATGCGAAGAAGAATTCACAAATCAAAGAAAAAAATTCAGCTGTTGTACTGCATGTGGGGGACCAATGAATGATGTGGGGAAATCTCATGAAAATACATTTTTCTTGATTTACTGACCATTGCAAAAGAAACAAGCATTTGTCAATGCTGAATGTTTGCTTGCTGGTATTAGCATTGGAAATGCAGGAGTTAGAGAGATGCAGAATAGGAATGGCAGTGAAGTACTAAACTTCGCACCAATCCCACCTTCACCCTGCAGAGGCGGACAGGCATTGGGGTATGCATTTGTGTTGTCACCCATAACGTTCATGCCATTTCACTTCATCCTATCAGCAGACACCAACACATGTAAGGTGTGCCTTGGGGTGTTCAGCTTTACAGTCACCCTCCATAAGGGCGTATGCATGCTGAAATGAGTGCAGTATAGGAGAATGGGGTGAACTCTGGGTCAAGAGTCCAAGGCACACCTCGATGCCTGTCACTGGCTGCAGAGTGGTGGGGTGGGGTGGAATGGCATGAGCATTACAGTCAGCAATCCAAAGGCACACCCCTGATGCCTGTCAGTCTGTACAGGGTAGGACGTCATGGTTAGAAACCCTAATGCCCCAAGTATTTGTTGATATTTGCACTACAAATTTTCAACATGGCCATTTTATGACCCCCCCACCTCATGAAAGCATTTGGGACCTTTTCTCATGAACAGTGGCATTGTGATTTTGTCAATGTGTCCCGAACTTTGAGTTTCCACAGCGCCCGTGCCATTGTGCGCCAGATGTACGAAAACACAGATCGGGCAGGATGTGAAAAATGACAGCTGTACCATTCATAGAGGGGTGTGAAGAGATGGCAATGTTGAAAATCTGTAATGAAAATATTAAATATGCTCAAACTTCTGAGTGTACGTGGAACTGTGCAATGCATGTGCATAACAGTCATTTAATGGAATTATTTCACCAACTTTTTAACATAAGCATTTTGTGACCTCTGCTCATGAAGACTGTCACTATGATTTTCTTAATCTGTCCCAAACATTGATTTCCCACAGCAACCATGCTATTCTGTGCCAGGGCCCAGATATTAAAACTGCACCAGGCTGTAGTACAAGCTTGGGCACAGCTCAGCACCAGCTGCGCGGGGGTGTGGACTGGCGATATTCAAGCGAGCTGCGCCATGGCTCAGCAGCTTTGAATATCACACCTGGCCACCCCAGTGTACATGGTGCAGTGGCACTGTGCCAGCCAAGTGGCTAGAGTGGAGCATGGAGATGCACTAGCATAAGTTCCATTGTGCCATGCACAGCAACCACAATATTCCAAAACTTGACATGCAAATGGGGGCCCGTAATGTGGCACAAGCACATGGGGCCATTTGCATGTCGATACTAACCATTGCAAGCAGGTGCACCAATTCCGATGACTTGACCTGGTGCCCTGCCAGGCAGCAGCCATTGGGGACCGACGCCCCCTGCAGCCGATCGCGGGCATCTGTATCTAAAAAGAAATATGTTCTATATCCCTAGTGGTCCAGTGGACTGCTATCTGCCCAATTGCGTGCATCTGTGTAAAAATCAAATGTTCCAATATCCCTAGTGGTCCAATGGACTGCTATCTGCCTAATCACGGGCATCTGTGTAAAAAAATAAATTGTTCCAATATCCCTGGTGGTCCAGTGGACCTCTATCTGCCGATCACGGGCATCTGTGTAAAAAATAAATCGTTCCAATATCCCTGGTGGTCTGGGGTACCCCTCCCCACCCACCCTGAGCCCACTGCCCTGCTCCCCGGTCAGCCCGGCCGGGCAGCACCCCACCACCTGCCGCCCCACCACCCGCCCGGCTCACACCGTCAATGGGCTACCGCCATTGGTTCACAGCATGAGCCAATGGGTGTGCACCTCTACCGTACTACACATTCCAGATATGTGAATGAGTCATTCACATATCTGGAATAATAATGCTGTTGTAAACTACGCCCCATTGACTCACACTGTGAACCAATGGGCTGCAACCAGTGACGAAATCAGTGGGCAGTGGGAGTGGCAGGTGGGTGGGGTCCACTGCCGGCTAACCAGGGGAATGGGCGGTGGGGCTCAGTGGGCGGCTGGGGAGAGGGGTACCCCTAGACCACCAGGGATATTGGAACAATTTACTTTTTTACACAGATGCCCGCAATCGGGCAGATAGAGGTCCACTGGACCACCAGGGATATTGGAACATTTGATTTTTACACAGATGTCCACGATCGGGCAGATAGAGGTCCATTGAACCACCAGAGATATAGGATGAATTCTTCTATGTTTAGACAGATGCCCACGATCGGGCAGATAGCGGTCCACTGGACCACCAGGGATATTTGACAGAATTTTTTTTTTACAAATGCCCATGAATGGGCATAGGGGGCACTGCCAGATGCAGCCGGAACTCGGGTGGCCACCCACAGGTGGCAGCTGCCATGTTGCGCCCTGCAATGCAGCAGCTCACCTGTGGGTGGCCATCAGTTGTTCCTTTTTTTTTCGGATCAACTTTGTGCTGGTGCAGGTAGGGGTTGTGCATGCATGGCTCTGCACATCCCAGGCTAAATATCGGGCTGTGCAGAGTATGCATGGGCACACCTCCCCACCTGTGCCTGCATACGTACTGATGATGTGCTCCGAGCGCCGGGAGTTTGTGCGCGCACATTTTCCTTTGAATATCACGCTCAGGGCATCAGAGGGTTGTGCATGGTGCAACACTGCTGTGCCATGCGAACCCTTTGAATATCTGGGCCCAGATGTGTAAATGCATATTTGGGGCATGATGTGAAAAATGACAGCTATTACTGTTCATAAGGGTCTGAAAAATGCCAATGTTGAAAATCTGGGTGAAAATACACAAATTTGCGGAATTACGAGGTGCGTGGAAATTGCACAACACACACTTGCAACACAGTCATTTTACAGACATTTGTCACCAAATTTTCAACATAGACATTTTAGAACTTCTGCTCATGAACAGAGTCACTGTGATTTTACATACTGAACATGCACATACAAACATATGAACATACAAATCTGCCAGCAGAACACACCAATCGGTCTATGTAAGTCTGCTTGAATGTGTAGCTAGCACCCTAGATTGCAGATACTCCAGCCTCCTTCCCCTCAGTTCCTCCCCCTCTTGTCCCAGCCCCTGCCCCCCCTGACTCTTCCTCTTGCTTTTCCCACTCCGTCTGCTATTGACTGTCCTACATGTTACCACCCCCACTGGCAGCGCATTCCAACTAGACACCACCCTCTCAGAGAAGTAGTGCCTCCTCATTTCCCTCTTGAAACATCCCCCTTCCAACCTTAGTCCATACCCCCTCATCTCTCGTCCACTCCTCAGTTTAAATACCCCCTCGGTGCTAGGTTTATATACCCCCTCAGGTATTTAAACGCTTCAATCATATATCCCCTATCCCTCTTCTTCTTCATTGTGTACATGTTCAGCTCCTTCAGCCTAACTTCATATTCCTTTCCCTCCATCCCCTTTAACATTTTTGTTGCCCTCCTTTGCACCCCCTCCAGTAACTTTATATCCCTCCTCAGGTATGGCCTCCAGTATTGCACACAGTACTCTAGGTGAGGTCTGACCAATGATCTATAGAGAGGTAGGATCACACCCCTGTGTCTGGATGAGAACACCCTTGTGATGCACCGCAGCATCCTGTTTGCCTTCACTGCTGCTGCTGTCCTGCACTGGGCCAAGTTGTTCATGCTCCCAGTTACCAACACCCCCAGGTCTTTCTCCTCCTCTGTGATCCCCAACCAATAGTCCCTCTTCTGGTTCTTAGCCCCGAAGTGCATCACCTTACACTTCTTTGTGTTGAATCCTAGCTGCCACTCCACCGACCATGTCTCTAGTTTGGTTAGGTCCCCCTGTAGTTTTTCCCATCCATCCTATTCATCCACCACCGCCCCCAATTTGGTATAATCTGTGAACAGACTAACCCTGCTCCCCACTCCATGTGCTATATCAGAGATAAAGAGCCCAAATAGCACCGGGCCTAGCACTGACCCCTGCAGCACCCCACTCGTCACTGCTCTGGGTGCCAAGAGCTCCCCCACCACCACAACCCTTTGCACCCTCCCCTGTAACCAGTTCTCTATCCATTTAGACAGCTTTTTTCCCACCCCCACTGCTGTCAGCTTCCCCCCAGTCTCCCATGAGGCACTGTATCAAAGGCCTTACTGAAGTCGAAGTACAGGACATGTACTGCTTGGCCCCTGTCCAACCCTATGTCACCCAGTCATAATACTCTATTGGGTTGCCAATGCCCCATCCAGGTCCACGGATTAGACTGGTGGTCTGTACACCACTCCCAGCCTCAGCTTTCTGCCCTTGGAGTCCTGGAGCTGCACCCAAAGCACTTCTGTCCTCTCCTCTCCTCTTCTCCCTCGTCCCTTATGCAGTTAATCCCTTCCCTCACATAGAGTGGAACCCCCCCAACCACTCGGTCCCTCCTGTATATCCTGTATGCCAGGACTGCCAAGCCATAATCATGGTACTCTGTGGCCCAAGTCTCTGTCACTGCAGCAGTGTCCACCTTCCCTCTAAAAGGAGCACCTGAATCTCTGCAACTTTGTTCCTAAGGCTTCTTGTGTTTGAGAGACCGCCTTCCACCGTGCCCTCTCTTCTCCTCACTCTTCTCCTCCTTGGCCTGTGTCCCTCCTCCCAGTAGTCCGCACCCTTTCTCCTCCTTATTCTTACCAGGTGTGGTGCCTTCTGATTACACTCAGACCACTCTGCCCGCCTCCCATGGTTACTACGCCTCCACCCTTACCTATATCTAGGGGATGAGCTCATTAGGCTCCCCTGTCCGTACCTTTCTACGAACCTCAGTCTTTAGGCCACCCCCACTAGTTTAAATCCACCTTAGTAGAGATATACCCCTCTAATCCTGCCTTTAATACTCCCTTCCCCTTCCCCTTCCTGCTCAAGTGTAGCCTGCCCCCGCGTACAAGTCACTATTCCCCTAGACCCTATCCCTGTTAGTCACTAACCCATAATTTTTGGTGTGGCACCAATCCCTCAGCCACTCATTAAACTCCTCAATCCTACCCTTCATCCCCATGCTTGCATATGGTACCAGGGTACCTCCGAGAATGCCACCAACTCCCCAACCCCTCACACTGCCTGACCAACTACTCGAATCTCCCCTCACTACTTCCATAGTCTCCCCCTGCCAAGTCATTTGCACCCACCTGCAACACTAAATGAGGGTTTCTTCCTCCCTTGCTGCACTCTTGGCAGTTCCTGCACTGCCCTCAACCTGGGGATAGTTTCAACCAAAACACGGCTGCCTTCCCCCTTTCACCCCATCTCACCCCTTTCAGTATAGAATCCCCAGAAAGAGTACCCCTGTCCCTTACCCCTTTCCCTTCTAATGCCCCTTCACAACCCCAGTATTTGTTCTTCCCTGCCCCTCACCCCCACCAGCTGCACCCTCTTTGACTTCTGTATCAGTACCCATGTCAGCCTCACCTTTTCTGCCTTATTCCTCCCATCCCCTTGAACCCCTTCCCAGCCTGACTACTGGGCTTCCTATGTTGACCTCCTCCTCCCCTGCTGATTTCCAACCCCCTCCTATCCCCACTGTTGTTGATTTACAGCCCCATTCCCTTCTACCCCGATAGTGATGCCCCTTCCATCTTCCCCTTCCGTAGCCTTCTCTCCTCCAGTCACCACCCCTTCTTCCTTACTAGCCACTTCTACCTTTTAGTCCTGCTATGTCTTCCCCTACCTGTTTTCCATCCCTCTGTGCCCCTTGTCCTCCCCCCTCAGTATGTTCCTGCCCCCCCCACAGGCTTGAATCTATTCCTAATTGATACCCTCTACATCTCTTCCCTTATTGGTTCCCCCCTACTTGTTCCCCTCCATGCCATTCCTGAGTCCCTCCCTATCCCATGACTATTTGCTCTCTCCCCACTGGTACTCCTCATGGTCTCTTCCTCCCCATCAGGAGGCCCCCTCAGGCACCCCTCCCTTCTCTTCTCTTTTCTGCTAGTGCCTCTGATTCTGGGGTCGGTTTCAGCCCTGGTTGTTCTTCTTCTCCCCCCTTGCCATTGCTATCCTCCCCCAGCCAGGTTGCCTACCATACTCATCTGCCCTGCCACTAGACTCCTCCCTAACCTCCCCAGTTCCTCCCTCAAACTAGCCAGTCATATACAGAGCATACACGCCCCCCCATCCTCCAAGCCCAGTCCAGGATCACAGCGGACCCACACCCTGTACATCCCACCACCCTTCCAAAGATGACCGCCGCATTGAGATGTGGTACCTGCCCCATTTTGGCCCCCATCTTATGTTATGGGCACGTACTTCCAGTTTCTGTACTCTACTTCAACTGTTAGGCCCCTATTTACTCAAATTCCTGCCCCCACTGGTCCTCCTACTGCCTGCCAACAAGAATAACAGTATCTGGAAATTAGGAATAGTCATGTCCAAGGTTTGATAACATTATGATTTTAATTTTGCTATTAGTTACACCAACAGGTTTGCAAGAATTGTCAACAAATAAAGCACTCCTCCTCCTTCTTTATCATTCTTACTCAAGCTGAATAATTCATAACCAGGGATGTATTTTTCCCATGCATTATTTTCATTCCACTATGGTTCAGTTACTCCGATTACATCAGGGTAATCCTTTGCAACTAAGGCCAGCAACTCATCAAACATATTATTTAGGCTCCTGGCTTTGAACAGGCAACATGTAACTGGGTTGTTATTTCTGCTTATCTGTTTTGATGATTTAATAGCATGTACACTTGAATTCTTCCTGGTAGGAGGCTAGGAGCTAATCTGTTTCCCCCTGACTAGAAACATAGAAACATAGAATTTGATGGCAGATAAGGACCGCTTGGTCCACCTAGTCTGCCCATTTCCCTACCTAACAGATAAGCTGCAGATCCTAGTTAACCAACAGCTTACTTCTTCCTACCCCCCCACTAGGACTGCCTTATGTCTGTCCCATACATTCTTGAATTCCTCCACTATTCTTGACTCCACAACTTCCTCAGGGAGGCTGTTCCATGAATCCACAACCCTCTCCATGAAAAAATGCTTCCTCACATTACCTCTGAGCTGTCCCCCCTCTATCTTCAAATTGTGCCCCCTTGTTCTTACACATCTCTTTTCTGAAAGATGATACCCTCTTGGACTTTGTTGATTCACCATTTTGGTTGCCCTCCTCTGGACAGCCTCACTCTGTCTGTTTTTGCGAGATGGGGTCTGTGTGCAGTTCTAGAACCCCATCTCTGCACAAACATAGACAGAGTGGAGGCTGTCCAGAGGAGGGCAACCAAAATGGTGCAGGATCTGCACCAGAAGACATACGAAGAAAGACTAAAGGAGCTTAATATGTATACCCTTGAGGAAAGAAAGAAGAGAGGGGACATGATAGAAACTTTCAAGTACCTCAAGGGAATCAACAAAGTCCAAGAGGGTAGCATCTTTCAGAAAAAGAGATGTGCAAGAACAAGGGGAGGTCCTAGCCTCCTACCAGGAAGAATTCAAGTGTACATGCTATTAAATCATCAAAACAGATAAGCAGAAATAACAACCCAGTTACATGTTGCCTGTTCAAAGCCAGGAGCCTAAATAATATGTTTGATGAGTTGCTGGCCTTAGTTGCAAAGGCTTACCCTGATGTAATCGGAGTAACTGAACCATAGTGGAATGAAAATAATGCGTGGGAAAAATACATCCCTGGTTATGAATTATTCAGCTTGAGTAAGAATGATAAAGGGGAGGAGTGCTTTGTTGTTGTGGTTCTTCAAACCTGTTGATGTAACTAATAGCAAAATTAAAATCATAATGTTACGAAACCCTTTGGACATGACTATTCCCTAATTCTCCAGATACTGTTATTCTTGGGCTCAGTTATAATTTCGGGACTCATCCTTCACTGTTACTTCATCTCTTATTACTGAATTGAAAACTGCCTGTGAAGCTGCAAACATGATATTTATGGGTGATATGAACTTGGAGACTTGAACTAGAGTAAACAAAGTGCTGCACTGCTAATTTTTTGTGTTTCAGGACAAACAGCTACAGGCAGCCCACCAGGCATAAGAGAGGAATGAGGGAGCAATGAGGAGTGATACCACATGACATTGCCCTCCCTCCTTCCCTACACTCAGCCACCCAAGGCCAGCTCTAGTTTTATAGGCACAGGGCTTAATTAACAGCAGCCACTTTCTGTTACAGCAGGAAGAGCAGGAGCACCAGGTCACACCTAGACTGTGTGCGAGTAGCAGCAAGCTCCCATTGAGGAGACAGGTCTAGTTTTACATTAACAAACAGCAGGAGTATTGAAATAGGAAGAGCTAGCAGATTGGGTATAATATGGGGAGTAGTGTAGTGTAGAGCATGTGGGGTGGCAGTGTTCTGAGCACCTTCTGGAGTCTGCACTGCTGCCCTATTTGCTTGCACCTCTCTGGGCTAAGGGGAGAGGTTGCCAGACTCAGAGTCAAGCTGGCTTGAGTCAGGGAGACCTTCATTCCCACCCAGGGACCACCTAGTCCATCTCCACTGCCTCAGACATTGCCTAGAAGGAGGAGCAGATGGATGACAGTGGGCTTGGGGAAGGTTAGGGAGGTGCACAGTAGGTACATCCCAAAACTGGTTCCACTGCAGAACTCATACGCTGCCCTGGCAGAGCAGGAATGCCTAGTGGAGGAACCCACAGCAGAGGCCAGAAGGGATATGGGGACCCTCCAAGATTGAGACCCCAAGGGGGGAGACAGGAGACCCCAGAGAAGGAGAAAGTGAATCCTGGTGGGGGCTCCATAGTAAATGGAGTGAAGCTGGAACAGGTAGTGACGTGGTGGGGAGGTCCAGTGCTGCCTGCGAGGCACCACTGCATGGAGGGATGGAAGGAGGATCCAAAGGATCGCTGGAGCAGTGGGCAGGGAGGAGGAGCTTGACATCACTGTCCATCTGAGGACAAATGAGCTTACTCATAGTGAGCCAGCAGTAGTGTAGGTGGAGTTTAGAAAACTGGGGAGGGGTCTTAGGCAGGTGGAATGATCTGTAACCTTCTCAGAGATGCTTCCGGTCTATGACAGGGGAATGACAGGACTTGATGCCAACTAATTCAATGCTTGGTTGAAGAACTGGTGTGGGAGGGAGGGGTTCAGTTTCATTTTGGACTGGGACAGCACATGGAGGAATGTGAGCCTGTATAGCGAGCATGGCCTACATCTGTCCAGGAGGGGCTCTGATGTCCTCAGTGAGAGGTTTAGATGTTTCATAGGTGAGTGTTTAAACCAGCCTAGGGATGAGGCTGTCGACAGAATGACACAGTTCCTCCACCCCCAGATCAGCAAGGAAACTGCTCAAAACTGGACAGTGTCACTACACAAAGAGTATCTATGACTAAGGAAAAACAGGGGCTGAAGGTGGGAATGGTACAGTGGAGGAGAGTGGGACAAATAAGGAGGAAGCACATAAAAGGAAGGTGGGGGGCAAAGCATACTGGAAAGCAATGTGTGCTAATGCCCGTAGCCTCAAGAACAAGACAGCAGATCTGGAAGCCACAATCACGGACGCAGACCTGGACTTAGCAGCCATCACAGAGACCTGGTGCAATGAAAACCAGGACTAGGATCTGGCTATCCCAGGTATTTTCTGTTTAGAAGGGACAGGGGAGGAAGGAAGGAAGGGGGGTAGTTCTTTATATAAGAGCGAGCATAAGAGCAATAGATACACAGGAAAGCAGGGAGGGTAAAAGTACTGTGGGTCTCCCTGGAGAGAGGAAGGGGGATGTTATTCACATAGGAGTGATCTACAGACCCCCAGCACATGGTGAAGAAGTAAGCGAAGGATTGATGGAGGAAATACAGAATCCGGCTCAAAAAGGGGGGGACTACTAGTCAGAGACTTCGATTTACCAGGTGTAGATTGGAGCCTGTAGCAACACCAAAATGGTTCTCTGCATTGATGATGGCAACAGAAACCCAGACGAGATGCTTGCCAGCCTACAATCTGATTTCCAGACCCTGCATTCATGGTTCACCAATAAAGGCATGGTCCTTAACTGTGAAAAAATGAAATACATGGTTTTCTCCAGTCACAGAAAAACCTACAACCTAAAACGAACCCTCTCTGATAATCATGATAACTGCATAGAGCAAGTCTCCAAGTTTAAATACCTTGGTCTTCTGCTTAATTCCCAACTGTCTTTCAACTTTCATGTCTCTAACGTCATAACTAAGGTTCATGTGAGGCTGGGGCTACTTTACAGGATCCATAAGTTTTTAATCCCTGAATCTAGACTCTGTCTTGCAAGCTCCATTCTCACACCACTTCTGGACTATGGATCCATAGTTTATGCCCCCCTTTACCACCTCTCAACTCTTCCTTAAACTTAGATCTAGCTACAGTAATATCATCTGCTTTGTCACTGGACTACCTTGGAAATCTCACCACTGCACCCTACACAAAGCTATTGATTGACTCTCTCTCTCTCTCTCTTGAGGGGCATTTCTCCCTCAAAGCACTTTCTTTCCTTCATAAAGTTCACCTGAATTAACTGCCACTGAGCGTGACATCACCGTTCACCAAATCTACTCCTGCTCATCAAATCAGAGGAGCCTCCACCAATGTTTTCAGCATCCCATTCTTCCACCCCTCACTTGCACAAAATTCCATTGCTTATGTAAGCCTACCTTAAAGGATGGGCTTATGCTCCCATTTTTAGGCATCCTTCCCCTCCTACCCCCCAAGAGCTAGGGAACTTGTTAGTGCTCTGGGGATATTAGCTGCTGGACACCTCAAGGAGGCAGCAGAGATCAGGTTTAGGGACTATATAATGGAGCAGACGGAAGTATCAGGGCCTTTCTAGCCCAGGCATTAGGCCGGGGCTGGTGAGGGGGTGGCTAGAGGAGCAGAGATAGGTGAGCAAGTAAGGGAGCTCGGTGGTCTGGGTGGCCAGTAGGGGGACCCCCCTCAAGTATAGACAGGATGGCTTTCTCAGTGTTGTGGTGATGAGAAGCTGGGGAACGGAGTTCTGTGGGGGAAGTATGGTTAGCCAGGTCCTGTGTCATTGGGGGCAGGGATTGTAGGTGACCATGTCGGGCCAGGAGAGGTAGAAGCTCATTAGAGACCCCTTTTTAGAGTGTGATTCTTGGGCCTCCAGGGCTGTGGGAGCAGTGGCAGGGCCCCACAGGAGGGGAGCTGGTGGCAGTGGCTCTCCTGTGGATTGCAGAGGGTGCTGAGGGGCCCTTCATCCAAATATAGGGCTTGTTCGGAGGGGCAGGTCCTGGGGCACCAGCACATGGGGACCAGGAGGGTCATAGGCCATAAAGGCAGGCTTTGGGGGTAACTCTTGGCCAGAGTTTAATTCAAGCCCAGGAGGGGCTGAGGGGGATGTGGGCCTGGCAGAGATCCCCCGTAGAGGAATAGCATGAATTGGAGCCACTTTGGGCCACTAGTTTGAGATGGCAGGCTGTTCAGAGGGGCCTGGGTGGTGGCAGTGCCCAGGTGTACCCCAGTGGCAGGACAGCCAGTGGCAAGAGGCTAGAGTACTGGAGCAGAGTCAGGTTTTGGGACCGCTGCACCAGTGGAGCCATTGAGATGAGAGGCTGAGTGAAATGAAGGAGTACGTGCAGTGAGGGTAGCACCAGTACGGAACTGAGTTTGAGTTGGTTACAGGGCCTGAGTCGTAGGAAAAATCCTGGCACCACATGCGGCTTGACCAGTACCCAGGGGCCCAGGTGGGGAAGGCAGCTCACTTCCCCATGTGGGAGTTGGGGCAATGACCAGTGCCAGTGAGAGGGTAACCCAGCAGTAAATAGAAAAAGGTTTGGCTTACCAGATCGAGAGAGCCAGAAGACAGAGGGTTCTGAGTTGAGAAGTCCTTGGGTAAAGCATACAAGAATAGAGAAAGAGATTAGGGAAATCTTTGCTTGTACTGCCTTTAAATTCATTGTTTCTGCTGCTCTAAATATCTAGCCAGCATGTGTGTAAAAAGGTTTTATTGGCCACACGGAGCTGCTTTATTTATTTCTTTGTATGAAGTATGTGACCCCTGTATTGCTGGGAATCATTTGTTATGCAGGAGCTAAATAAAGAAGCTAGTTGGGGGAAGAATAGCAGTGATGTGCTTTATTTAAACTAAAGGGGAGTGCTAATGAAATGGAAACCCTTTGTCCCCCCCTTTCCTTGCAGTTAAATGAATTCTTCATAAGTTTTGATTCCAGTTGAGCTTTTCCATCCTGCTTAGGCAGGAGCCAGGGGCTCTGGGGGGCTCAAGAGACTCAGGAAGTATGCAACGTGGAGTTCCAGGTCTGGTACCAGCATTCAGGGAAAAATCCAGATTTGATGGGTAAAATTGGGCGTGCACAGGTGAGAGAAGATGCCAGTATGGTAGGCCACATCTTTTCTGCCTTGGAAGGGAGTGCATTTTCACAGTGACTTAGCGCTTGAGGTGGCCCCTTCCCAATGCCCCCCGAAGTACTGCAAAGTATATGTCCCTAGACGGGGGGGCGGGGGTTACATTTACAAGGGAACAAAACAGTACAACTTGCTCCCTCCCCGACTTCCTTACCTACAGCACTATACATGCCTTTCAAAGGTCCCTCGCAAGCCACCTCCAAGTGAAACTAATATGTACTTGTTCTCCTTATACTGGATGAATCTAACTCTGCTGTTTAATGTCCCCCTTCCAATTTCCACCCCTTTTTCTCCCCTACTGTTTTTCCCTCATCCTCCACCCTCTTCCCCCCCCTCCCTCCCAGCACCTCCTCCTCCCACCCTCCTGCTTCACTCCCTTTTTATTTCTTTTGGTTATCCTGTGTATGCAAATGACTCAAAACACTTTTGTAAATTATGTCCTGTAAATTATTATTTTACCTTGCACTTTTGTTCTCTCATGCCTCTAAATAAGTCCCTGCATATAAGATATTACCTCTGCCTTTATGTAGGTCTGTAACTGCATACTGTAAATTGTTTCTCTTGTAGCTCTGTAATTTCATGTACAACTGGACGTTTGTGAAAACAGGCATTTTTGCTCCCATACTCTCCAGTATAAAATAAAATTAAGTGATTGATTAATTGATTGAAGGACATAGAGAAGGTTGAGGGGGTTCAAAGGAGAGCAACCAAGATAGTTCAGGGACTGCACTTGAAGCCATATGAACACAGACTCAGGGAATTAAACATGTACTCCCTGGAGAAGAGGAGGGAGAGGGGGGACATGATAGAGACATATAAATATCTCACAGTAGTGAACAAGGTACAGGAGGGGAGTGTTTTCCAGAGAAAAAGATGGACAAGGACTTGAGTGTCACACAATGAAGTGGGGGGGAGGAGTCTGAAGGGGAATGTTAGGAAGTTCTTCTTCATGGAGAGGGTGGTGGAAGCTTGGAACAGACTCCCAGCAGAAGCAGTAGAAGCTAAAATGATCACAGGTTTCAAGATCGCATGGGATAGGCATAAAGGAATCTTAGTACTGAAGCAAACATAGTGGAAAGCTGAGAGTGAAAAGGGGTCTGAGGCAGAAATATAGATAGGAACAACAGGGCAGACTGGGTGGGCCAGTTAATCCTTATCTGGCAACAATTTTTATGTTTCTATGCTAGTACAAACCAAAGTAAAATTGTTATCAGCATGAGAATAACTCATGCTGCACTAATACTATCAGATTCTACAAGGGCTCTAACATTTTAGACATTGTACTGGACACCCCAGTTTAGACATCTCAAATTGTAATGTAGTCCCACCATTGGGTTCTAGTGACCACA
Source organism: Neoceratodus forsteri (assembly GCA_016271365.2). Classification (NCBI taxonomy): domain Eukaryota; kingdom Metazoa; phylum Chordata; order Ceratodontiformes; family Ceratodontidae; genus Neoceratodus; species Neoceratodus forsteri. Next base: position 952,338 of record JADMNL010000026.1, read on the forward strand.
ACTCTGGATTTACATTGATTTTTCCTACATATGTTATAGTATTAATACTTATTTTTATAATCTACTGGCATCTTTTTTCCAGATGTGATACAGAGAATATGTGGGTGCAAATTAAAGGGCATTATCTTTAATATATGTAACAGATGTATACCCAAGTACAAGAAATCAGACAGTAATCGCCAGAAAAACCAAGATGGCTTAATACAAAGGTCAAGAAACTTATTAGTAAAAATCAAAAAGTTTTTAAGATCTATTGTAGGACCCAGTCTCCCATTCAGTGGAACAATATAAACAATTCTAAAGAAATGTGAGATAAAATCAGAAAAGCCAAAATTGCTACAGAGCAAAGTTTGGCAAAAAAATGCTACAAAAATAATATCAAATCCTTGTTTGGATATGTTAATTCTCTCAAAAAGCCACATGCAAAGTAGGACCTCTAGCATGTCACAACCTGGTAGTACCTGAAGTAGATCAAATGGCTGAAATGTTTAACATGTATTTTAGTAGCATATATGGAAGCAAACAGAATACGCCATCTTATCAGAAGGTTTTCCAACTGAACACTTAATTATTACAAAAGAAGAAATAAACAGTAGGATTAAAGACATTAGGGATGTTTGTTTACCAGGCCCTAATTTGGTCATAGACAAAATGATAAAACTGATGTCTAAACACCTGTTATACTCTCTTAAGCTTCTCTTCCAAAGCAGCGTCAATTCAGGTGATGTGCCTAAAGATTGAATGACAAAAACATATAACTCCATGGTTCAAAAAGGGGGATAAGAAATGTGTAGAAAACTACAGGCCAATCAACTTGACTTCTGTTGTAGGAAAAATTCTAGAGAGAATCATAAAGGACAAACTTGAATCGCAACTGGGAAACAGAGACAGCGACCAGCATGGATTCATTAAAGGCAGATCTTGTCTCACCAATCTTGTGTTTTTTTATGAAATAATAAGCAAGAAATTAGATCAGAAAATTCCCTGCAACGTTATATTTACAGATTTTAGTAAAGCTTTTGACACAGTCCCACACAATGCTATAATTACAAAATTAACACAGAGAAGCGTATATTGCAAACTTGTCAATTGGATTTCAGACAGGTTAAATAAAAAGAACACAAAGGGTGGTATTGAATGGGTGTTCATCCCGGGAGGAGAAGGTGACCAGCGGTGTTCCTCAGGGATCAGTGCCTGGCCCTTACATTTTTCATGTGTTTATCGTGGATATAGCCACCAGATTACTAAGCGGGTCCATCAATTATGTTGATGATTTAAAAACAGCTGGTGTATGTGCAATGCCAGAAAATAATTCTTCACTACAAACAGATCTTGACACAACTGTTGAGTGGGCCAGTAGTTGGGGTATTGCTTCTATATTGAGAAATGCAAGATCGTGCACCTGGGTTTTAGCGATCTTAAAGATCAAATGCACATATTTCATAAAAAGCTTGAATTCCCTTGACTTCACATCCCTGTGTCATGATTAGTGCTTCCTGAAAATATCATGCTGTTTGGTTTTGTGGCTTTCTTTAAATCAGTATATGTGTGCTCTGCAGTAACTAAAAACCGTGAAGAAACTGTGAAAATTTTCTGTCCCTGTCAGTGAGCAATGACATCATACCTGTCCAGCCTGCTGCTTCACCAATTTAGCCCCGATTGACTGAATAAGCTGTTGCAGTTCCTAGTTAGAGCAGTCTATAGAACTAATTGTTTTCACTCAAAGTTTATTACTAACCCATCTGGCTTATGTTTAGAGAGATTAGCTTAAAACCATTCTGTTCTCATAAACAATTGATCATTTGGGGTTCAGTGCTGAACTGAAGTGGTATGAATGAATGTCTGTAAGAAATAACCTTGTCTGTATCACAGATGTCAGTTCTTTGTCATCAAAACTATACATTCTGTTCTGGCTATATAACACAGGGTAGTTTAACAGATATAAAATAAATCTACATTCCATTAATTCACAGAAGCAGTGTGTCTTTGATGTAGCCTGAATAAATATGTTCATGTGATGACAATGTTGTTTACATGTCAGATTGACAAACCTGTGTCAGCCACAATCTACTATTTCAGGAACATGTACTGTATGAACTTATAAAATTCAGTTCTTTGAGGGTTTCTGTGTGAAAATACATCATGTATGTTTTTAACCAGAAATACTATATGGCATCATGATGCCCCTGTCTCCTGCCTGATAGCTGCGGCAGCAACTGTCTGCTTCCCTCTTTTCCCTGCCCCAAAAGCCCCCTGTCTCCTGCCCTCAAATGAGGCTGCCACAACCCACTGCCCACAGTCTTCTCCACACAGTCAGGGCTGCTGCACTCTGCTGCCTCCTGCACAAACAGTTTAGGCTGCTGCACCCTGCTACCCTCTGTCCCTCACCCTATAACACAAGATGAAAGTATTTTTTGTATTTTCTATAGGGTAGTTTTGGGCAGTGTACCGAAGAATCTGACTCTAGTGGCAGGGAGCAACATGGTGCAACAACTGTAACTGTGGGGGCAAGATGCTCTATGGTGCAGCAGGGCACAGTGGTGTCAGGGGACAGAGGACAGCATGGTGCAGAAGCCTTGACTGTGGTGCAGGACACAGTGGGGAATCAGGATACAACAGCCCTGACTGTGTGATGGGGTGCATGTGGTGCAGCAGCCCTACCTATTTGGGGCAATGGAAGTGGGCAGCAGGGTGCAGCAAAAGCCCCACTTTTGGTGGCCGGGGGCAGCATGGTGCAGCAGCCCAGACTGTGAAGGCAGAGGCCCTGGGACTGTAGGGCTTAGCAGAGCACAGCAGCCCTTTCTGTGGAGACCAGAAAAGGGGGGCAACAGTGTGCATTGGCCCTGACTGCAGGAGTGGCAGACAGAGGGAAGTGGGGTGTAGCAGCCTCAACTGAGAGGCAGGAGACAGGGGTATCAGGATGCCATATAGTATTTCTAGGTATACACATACTGTACATGATGTATTTTCACACAGAACCCCACAAAGAACTGAATGTTATGAGTTCATTCAGTACATATTCCTGAAATAGCAGTGTGGCAGACACATGTTTGTCAATCTGACATAAAAACAGAATTGTTCTCACATGAATCTATTTATTGAAGCTACATCAAAGACACACTGCTTCTATGAATTAATGGAATGCAGATTTATTTTATATCCATTAAACAACCCTGTGTTATATAGCCAGAATAGAATGCAGAGTTTTGGTGACAGAGAACTGACATCTGTGACACAGACAAGGTAATTTCTCACAGACATTGATTCATAACACTAAAATTCAGCACTGAACCCCAAATGATCCACTTTTTATGAGAACAGAAAGATAGATTTTAAGCATATCTCTCTAAACACAAGCCAGATGGGTTAGTAACAAACTCTGAGTGAAAACAATTAGCTCTACAAATTGCTCTAACTAGGAACTGCAACAGCTTATTCAGTCAATTAGGGATTTAATTGGTGAAGAAGCAGGCTGGACAGGTATGATGTCATTGCTCACTGACAGGGACAGAAACATCTTCACTGTTTCAGTTACTGCAGAGCACATTAACAGATGCTGATTTAAAGAAAACCACGAAACCAAACAGCGTGCTATTTTTAGGAAACATTGATCATGACACAGAGACATGAATTCAAGTGAATTAAAGCTGTTTATGAAATATGTGTGCATTTGATTTTTAAACACATCTATTACCTGGGAAGGAAGCAGTTAACTGAGATAGCAATTTGGAAAAGATATTGGTGTATATATTACAGATAAATTGAGCCTTATAAATCAAAATAATATAATAATCAGCAAGGCCAATAAGATATTATGAACAATTAAAAATAACATTAAGTCCAGAATCATAAAAGTCTTAGCCCTACTTTGTAGAGCATTCGAAAGGCTGAATTTAAACTACTTGTTCGCAGTTATGGTCACCCTATAAGAAAGGTGGCATTAGACAACTGGAGAGGATCCAAAACATTCATGAAACAATTGCAAGGTCTAAGAGATCTGGATTATAAACATAGACTAGGAACCTTGAACCTTGTGAACTTGGAAACAAGAAGATATGGGGTGATTTACTTTTCATGTGGGAAATAATGTCCCTTACTTAGTCAACAAAATGGGTTTAGCTTTTAAACAAGACATAATAGAAACCAGAGGGCATCCACTTAGGGTTGCCACCTTTTAAGAAGCAAAAAAGTGAAACATTTTTTACCGAAACATAATTTTTCACAGGACAGTATGTAACCTCGACCAATGCAACAGACTTGTTTTCTCTATATAATTAAAATGCCACCAACAGCTTAATCTGGTTCAAGGTCAGTTGGCATTCATCTGTATCCCCCTCCTCCGGGTCATGCCTGAAAATAGGCAGAATTTATCTAGTGCACTTACCCGGTCAACAAAAACTAAATAAATAAATAAAATTTAGGCCAAGTATTGTAGTTTCTTGGTTGTTTCTATTGTTTATCATTTTAAGGTATTTTAGTCTTCTGCAACATTTAATGGAAAGTTAGAAAATATTTTTTCTACTAAAAAATCAGGACATGTAGTATTTTTCATGTTTTTTTGCAGGACACAGCTGCCCAAATCAGGACTGTCCTGTGGAAATCAGGACAGGTGGAAACCCTATATCCAGTTCAGTTACTCTGTTTTATGTATAGGACAAATAATAGAAAGTTTTATTACACACAGAGAGTGGTGAAAGCTTGTAACAAACTCTCCCTTGATATAGTTACCAGTAAAAATAAATCCATCTACAAACAAAAGCTAGATACTTGGATCTTGCAAAGAGGATCATCACCGTTAAGGAGTCCGAGATGGGAGCTGTTTGTGGGTGTAATGCCTCTAGCTCCCTCTCTTGCCTTAGTATGAGCCTTAGTATTCCTGGGATTCTGGCCATTCCTACATTCCAGAATTCACCCATACCCCATTCAAATGGCCTGCTCATCTTGCAGCCACCTCCCTCACTCAATCTGTGTAAAGCTAGAGGTTCCCTGCTGATGTGAGGGAGGAAAGATGAAGGGGTGCTGGGAGGTTGGAAGTTGGACTGTGCTTCCCAAAGAGATGTAGTGTTATCAGTAGTCCAAGCCCTCAGCAGAGGTTAGCAGCCTTTCTACAGGCTACAGGGGTATAAAAGGAGATTTATTTCATTTATTGAAAGATTAGGAATTACAACCTTTGAGTCAAGGACTCCTCTGGAAAGGCTCCACATCAAAAATGAAATAACATAACAGGGTACAAGAAAGACAAGAACAGAGCAATATTACAATGTTGAAAAGAGGACAAGCAACAAAATGCAAGAGCGGAGAGATCCAGCCTGAGTCAGACAGCAAGGAGTAAACAACAATAGTTACAGTATCAAAAGACAGTGATCAAGATGATAAAAATGTGCACCCATTTGCATTTTTAATCAACATTTTATTACACAATTTCCATCTGCAGAACTGTGCCTTGCACCAAGGTCCCAGTTAGTGAGGTGGCATACTCTCTTACAAAAGTCAGCTGTGCAGGCTGTGGTAACTGAACATCAGTTTACATTACTGTATTTATGCAGGCATAGATTTTTTTTTGTCATGAAGCCTAGTGCTCCTGCGGAAAGCTTTAATATTTTATCAAAATTTCAATAAGTAGTGGCCATGCTAACTCAATATGTAACGCCACACTGCCTACTTTTATTGTGCGCACAGCATCTTTGGTTTCTGCACAGGCTGTCTGCACTTACAGTTAAATAACAGTAGAGGGCACCCTAATGCAGGCTGCATTTTGACTTGTGGCCGAACTTTAAAGAAATTTCACCACACATATGCTATAGGCACAAAAAGGGACAGAAAAGATACAGCCTACGTTTGCTCACTTTGTAAGCCTTAGCCTTTTGAGGTTGAGGAAAAATAATTTTCTTTGTTCCACTGGTTCAAACTAATATCAGTTTTTTCTTGTTCCAGACTCTGGTTTTCTTTCACACCAGTCCTGCTAACCACTAAAGATTCCAAGCACTCTGTATAATAGGTACCACACAAACAGATGATCTGATGCCTTTTATCGGACCAACTTTGTTGTTTCTCTTTGTGTAGATCTTCTGTTACAAGGACCAATACAACAACAAGAATTTCCCTGTATAACAGGTAGTAAGACCTCATAGAAACAGAAACAGAATCTGTCAATAGAAAAAGGCCTGTTGACCCTTTGTGTCAGCATATTCCTCTGTAAGTAATGCTGAATGAGAGAGCCCCAGAATCTCTTCACTCCTGCTTCCCCCTCCCTCCTGCACAGAAGTCCATTCCTCCTTAATTTATGTTGAATGACAGAGCCCCAGATGCTCCTCACTCCCCCCCCACTCCTGTATGGCAGCTCATTCCTCCCTAACTCATGCTGGAGGAAAGAGCCCCAGACGTTCCTCAGTCTCCCCCCCAAATTGCAGCCCATTCCTCCTTAACTAATGCTGAATGAGCGAGCCCATGAAACACCTCGCTCCCACTTGCCCCTCCCTCCTGCAAGGCAGTCTGCTCCTCTCTAACTAATGCTGAATGAGAGAGCCCCAGAATCTTCTCGCTCTCCCTTCCCCCTCCCTCCTGCATGATAACCCATTCCTCCCTAACCAATGCTGAACGAGAAAGCCCCAGAAGCTCCTCACTCCACCTTCCCCATCTCTCCTGCATGGCAGCCCATTCTTCCCTAATTCTGAATGAGAGAGCCTCAGAAGCTCCTCACCCCTCCCTCCTGCATGGCAGCCCATTCCTCCTAACTAATGTTGAATGAGAGAGCCCCAGAAGCTCCTCACGTCCCCTTCCTGGTGCCTCCTGTTTGCCAGCCCATTCTTACCTAAATAATGTTGAATGACAGAGCCCCAGAAAGTACCACTGACCCCTCCCTCCGGCACGGCAGTCTACACCTCCCTAACTAATGCTGAATGAGAGCACCCCACAAGATTCTCACTTCTCCCTCCCTCCCTCCTGCATGGCAGCCTGTTCTTCCCTAACTAATGCTGCATGAGAGAGAGCAGCAGAAGCTTCTCACTCCCCTTTTCCCCTCCTTCCTGCCCGCCAGCCCATTCTTACATAACTAATGCTGAATTAGAGAACCTCAAACATGGGTGTAGGCATACTCCAAACACTCCTTGGTATGCAATTTTTTTTTTGGGGGGGTAGCAAATAGGTTCTAACTGCTTCCTTTTTCCATGAAAACTAGCAAAGAAAATACTGAACCTTTCTGTAATTTTATTCATTGGAGTCGGAACTAGAAGGACTGGTCACTAATACTCTCTTTGCATCCCAAGGACAATACAACTTTACAGGCTTTGGGCTGGTATGTAGGTGTCTTAGGGAACAATGCATGGCATTTGTATTTACCCATGCATGGCAACAACCACTGTCATGAGATACAAAACTTGTATTTATTGTGCCAAATGAGGCAACAAACACGGTCCTGGTGTAAATTTGTATATTGTCTGACTACACCCGGGGGGGGGGGGTAGCTCACCCTAACAAGGGAGGGGGTAGAAGTGAGTCCACTTGGTGTGCAGATCCGAAATCCCTGGCTACACCCTTGCTCAGAAGGTCACCACTGACCCCTCCCTTCTGCATGTCAGTCTACGCCTACCTAACTAATGCTGAATGAGAGAGCCTCAGAAGATTCTCACTTCTCCTTCCCTCCTGTATGGCAGCCTGTTCTTCCCTAACTAATGATGAACAAGACAGCCCTAGAAGCTCCTCACCCCCCCCCCACATCCATGGCAGCTCATTCCTCCATAACTAATGACTGGGAGAGCCCCAGAAGATCCTCACTCCCCCTTTCTCCACCTTCCTGCATGGCAGCCCATTCTTACCTAACTAACACTGAATGAGAAAGCCCCCAAAATTTCTCACTCACCCTTTCCCCTCCCTCCTGCACTGCAGTCCATTCATACTTCATTAATATTGAATGAGAGCGCACCAGAAGGTCATCACTCCTGCCTCCCCCCTCTCTCCTGCATGGCAGCCCATTCCTCCAATATTAATGCTGAATGACAGAACCCCAGAAGCTCCTCACTCCCCCATCCCCCTCTGTCCTGTAAGGCAGTCTGCTCTTCTCTAACTAATGCTGAATGGGAGACCCCAGAAGCTCCACGCCCCTTCCCCTCCCACCTGCATGTCAACCCTTTTTCTACTTTGCTGAATGGCGAGACCCCAAAGCTCCTCACTTCCCCTCCTCCTCCCTCGTGCATGCCAGCCCATTCCTCCCTAACTAATGCTGAATGAAAGAACCCAGAAGTTCCTCAGTCCCCCCCCTCGCATGGTAGCACATTCCTCCCTAACTAATGCTGAATGAGAGGGCCCTAGAAGCTCCTCACCCCCCCCACATCCATGGCAGCTCATTCCTCCATAACTAATGCTCAATGAGAGAGCCCCAGAAGCTCCTCACTTCCCCTTTCCCCCAACCTTCCTGCATTGCAGCCCATCCTTACTTGACTAATACTGAATGAGAGAGCCCCAAAAGCTCCTCACTTCCCTCTCCCCCTCCCTCCTGCACAACAGCCCATTCCTCCCTAACTAATGCTGAATAAGAGTGCCCCAGAAAATCCTCTCACAGTTCCCCTCCCTCCTGCTCTGCAGTCCATTCCTACTTCTCTAATGCTGAATTTTGAAAGCACAAGAAGGTCATCACTCCTGCCTTTCCCCTCCTTCCCGCATGACAGTCCATTCCTCCATTATTGATGCTGAATGAGGGAGCCCCAGAAGCTCCTCACTTCCCTCTCCCTCTCCCTCCTCCATGACAGCCCATTGCTCCCTAACTAATGCTGAATGACAGAGCCCCAGAAGCTCCTCACTACCCCTTCCCCCTCCCACCTGCATGGCAGCCATGTTCTACCTAACTAATGCTTGAATGAGAGAGACCCCAAAAGCACCTCACTTTCCCTTCCCTCCTGCATGGCAGTCTACTCCTACTTAACTAATGCTGAATGAGAGAGCCCCAGAAGCTCCTCACACCCTCTTCCCCCTCCCTCGTGCATGGCAGCTCATTCCTCCTAGCTAATCAATCAGTCAATCAATTCTTTATTTAACTGGGTAGAACACCATTGAGAAAAACTTATTTATTAGGTGGACCTGCATACGTTCACAGCAAATCATTACAGAGATACAGTCAACAAGCGGCTACATTACCAGTCAATATACAGACACAAATGACATGGGATACAAGGCATGGTAGAGTCAACTATCTAAACAGGGATGAATACAGATACAGTTATTTATGCCTCATACATTTAAATACATATACAATATATGCAATTTTACAAAATTCACAGCATATACACAATATGAGGAAACTATACATAAGCAAAATACAATATACACAACACATACACAATTGCAGGATAATTTGTGTATAAGAGGTTGGAAGGAGCACCACAGAGAAAGGATACTGAACAAGCATGGAGTCAGCAAGATAATGCTGAATGAGACAGCCCCAGAAGTTCCTCATTTCCTTCCCACTCTCTCATGCAAGGCAGTCTGCTCCTCAACTAATATTGAATGAGAGAGCCCCAGAATGTCATCACTGACCCGTCTCTCCTGCACAGCAGCCTGCCCATCCCCAACTAATGCTGAATGAGAGAGCCCCAGAAGCATCTCACTCCCACTTGCTTCTCCCTCCTGCAAGACAGTCTGCTCCTCCCTAACTAATGCTGAATGAGAGAGCCCCAGAATGTCATCACTGACCCGTCTCTCCTGCACAACAGCCTGCCCATCCCTAACTAATGCTGAACGAGAGAGCCCCAGAATGTCATCACTGACTCTTCCCCCTCCCTCCTGCATGGCAGCCCATTCTTACCTAAGTAATGTTGAATGAGACAGCCCCAAAAGCTCCTCACTTCCCTTCCCCTCCCTCTTGCATGATAACCCATTACTCCCTAACCAATGCTGAATGAGACAGCCCCAGAATGTCATCACTGACCCTTCCCCCCCCGCATGGCAGCCCATTCTTACCTAAGTAATGTTGAATGAGGCAGCCCCAGAAGCTCCTTACTCCCCCCCGCATGGCAGCCCATTCCTCCCTAACTAATGCTGAATGAGAGAACCCCAGAAGCATCTCATTCCCACTTGCCCTTCCCTCCTGCAGGGCAGTCTGCTCTTTCCTAACTAATGCTGAATGAGAGAGCCCCAGAATCTCCTCACTCCCCTTCCTCCTCCGCCCTGCATGATAACCCATTCCTCCCTAACCAATGTTGAATAAGAGAGCCCCAGAATCTCCTCACTTCCCTTCCCCCTCACTACTACATGGCAGCTCATTCCCCCCTAACTAATGCTTAGTGAGAGAACCCCAGAAGCTCCTCATAGCCCTTCTCGCTCCCTCATGCCCGCCAGCCCATTCTTACCTAACAAATGCTGAATGAGAGAGCCCCAGAAGGTCATCACTGATCCCTCCCTCCTGCACATCGGTCTACACCTCCCTAACAAATGCTGAAGGAGAGAGCCCCAGAAGCTCCTCAGTCCCCTTCCCCTATCTCCTGCGCCACGCTTTTTTTGGAGGTCTAGTCACCCCTCCCTGAGAGATTCAGCCCATGCTGCAAGCTATTCCCCCATGCCCAGGCTTACCCCCTGGGTGGTGCGGGCAGTCACCCTCCCTACAGTCAGTGGTATCATGCCTGGCTTACCCCAGGGTGGGGCCATGGGCGGACCCCCTGGCGGACACTGGTTGAGCAGGGACAGTGACAGAGCAGTACGTCACATTCAGGGACCAGAATTTTGTTGACTTGCTACAATCTGGGGGTGGAGACATGCAATCAACGACCAATCTGCCCTTGCCGATAAGGTGATAGCAGTGACAGTACCCCAGCCTCACCAGAGGTCAGCAATGCACTGGACACTCTTCCCCTCCCTGGAGAAGGAGAGCAGTCCCTGAAAGCTCAGCCCTTCTCCCCCCCAGCTCACCCTCTGACTCCATAGTCCATCACCGAACCCGGGATGTCGGTGCCTCAAGCGGACACCTTGTCGCTGCGCCGGCAGGCCTGCTATGACAGCCTATTCCTACTTAACTAATGCTGAATGAGACAGCCCCAGAAGATCCTCACTCCCCCTTCCCCACCTTCCTGCATGGCAGCAAATTCTAGCCTAACTAACGCTGAATGAGAGAGCCCCAAAAAATTCTCACTCACCCTTCCCCTCCCTCCTGCACTGCAGTCCATTCATACTTCACTAATATTGAATGAGAGCGCACCAGAAGGTCATCACTCCTGCCTCCCCCCTCTCTCCTGCATGGCAGCCCATTCCTCCAATATTAATGCTGAATGACAGAACCCCAGAAGCTCCTCACTCCCCCATCCCCCTCTGTCCTGTAAGGCAGTCTGCTCTTCTCTAACTAATGCTGAATGGGAGACCCCAGAAGCTCCACGCTGCCCCTTCCCCCTCCCACCTGCATGTCAACCCTTTTTCTACTTAATGCTGAATGAGAGAGACCCCAGAAGCTCCTCACTTCCCCCTCCTCCTCCCTCGTGCATGCCAGCCCATTCCTCCCTAACTATTGCTGAATGAAAGAACCCAGAAGTTCCTCAGTCCCCCCCTTGCATGGTAGCACATTCCCTTCCTAGCTAATGCTGAATAAGGGAGCCCCAGAAGCTCCTCAACGTCCCCCTCCCTTCTGCATGACAGTCCATTCCTCCCTAACCAATGCTGAACAAGACAGCCTCAGAAGCTCTTCACTCCCCTACCCCTCCCCCCATGCCAGCCAATTCCTCCCTAACTAATGCTGAATGAGAGAGCCCCAGAAGCTGCTCACTCCTCCTTCCCCTTTCCTCCTGCATGACAGCTCATTCCTCCCTAACTGTTATTGAAGGAGAGAGACCCAGAAGCTTCTCACGCCGCCTTCCCCCCCTCCTGCATGGCAGCCCATTCCTAGCTAAGTAATGTTGAATGAGACAGCCCCAAAAGCTCCTCACTTCCTCTTCCCCCTCCCTCCTGCACTGCAGCTCATTCCTCCCTAACTAATGCTGAATGAGAGACCCCAGAAGCTTCTCACCCCACCTTCCCCTGCCCCTCCCTTTCTGGTATGCTCTTTATCAAGCCCTTATATCAATCTGTCCCTCTTTGGAATCCCTTACAGATTTCTCACAGATCACCCTAATCTGGTAGCGTATTCTACCCTTCCACTACCCTCTCCATGAATCACACTTCCTGGTATTGCTGTTAAACTTGTCCCCCGCCAGCTTCATGGAGTTGTCCAGTGTTTGTGTTCCCACTCCGTCTAAGCAATTCCCCACTCTTCACTTTATCTGCCTCGTGGAGGTATGTGTATGTTTCAATCATGTCCCCTCTCTCCTTTATCACCTCAAGTGTGTACATGTTCAGATCGGCCTCCTTTCCTCATATGTCCTTTCCTGCTGTCCCTGGAGTATCTTGGTTACCCTCCACTACACCGCCTCTACTCTGTCCCCATCCTTCCTCAGGTGTAGAGTCCAAAACTGCACATAGTACTCCAGGTAAGGCTGAACCAGTGACATATACATTGACAGCAGGGTCTCCTTTGTGCTACTAACAGCCCCTCTCCCTCAGCACCCCAGAATCCTACAGCTCTTCCTACCATCCTATTGCAATGTGTCACTGCCTTCAGGCTGTCTCATATTATTACTCCCAGGTCCTTTTCTCCCTACTGCTTTACACTGCTACCTCCCTTCTTACATTCAGTGCTGCCATACCTTCTACCTCCTGTTGAACTACCCAGGTTCTGCTTCCTCTTGTTAGTTCCCTTCCTCCTCCTACCTAGTCACAGATCTTAGTATAATCTTTAAAAAAAAGCATATCTTGGCCTGGATCCCTAGTCCTATGTCACAGATAAAGATGTTGAAAGGGACCAGTCCTGAGACCAATCCTTGTAGCACCAGGCTAGTGACCCCCTGACCACTGAGTATTACCTATTTACTGCCACCCTCCGAGTCCTGTCCTAACCGCCTACTAATTGTTCCTCTACTCTGAAGCCCTGCGTCTTTCTAACCAACCATTCATGCAGGATGGTATTAAAGGCTTTGCCGAAGTTAACATATACTATATCCTCAGCCTGTTCCTTATCTACCACCTTTGTCACCAAATCATAGATATATGACATTGCAGAAGTACTGAAAGGAAAGGTATGCTGCTTGGCAGATGATACCAAAATCTGTAATAGTGTGGACACTCAGGAGGGGTTAGAGAGACTGAGCAAGGATCTAGTGAAACTTGAGGTGTGATCTCAAGCCTGACAATTGGGGTTCAATGCCAAAAAGTGCAAAATCATGAACCTAGATCATAGGAACTCAGGAGCTGAGTATAGGATGAGGGGAGGTCCTGACAGTCACTAAACAGGAAAGGGACCTTGGGGTTATCAAATCTGAGATCTGAGGACCTCAAAGTGGCAGGGCAGTGTGATAAAGCTGTGGGTAGACCCAGTGAGATGCTGGGGTGCAGAGAAAGGGTATCTCAGCTGGAAGAGGGAAGTGGTGTTGCCACTGTATTACTCACTGGTGAAACACACCTGGAGTACTGTGTCCAACTTTGCACACCACATCTCAGAAAGTACATAGACAAAGTGGAGGCAGTCCAGAGGAGGGCAGCTTAAAATGCACGGGGTTTGCAAGGGAAGCCCTAGAAGAAAGGCTGAGGGGATCTCAACACATACATTCTCAATGACAGGCGAAAGAGGTGACATGATGCAGACCTACAAGTACCTCACAGGGTGAGAACAAGGTCCAGGAGGAGTTCTTTCAAGGAGGAAGGAGAGCCAGGAACAGGGGAGGCATGCGATGAAGCTGGGGGTTAAAAAGATCTGTGGAAATATTTCTTCACTGAAAGGTTGTAGACACCTAGAACAGACTGCCAGTGGAGGTGGTGGAGAGCTAAAACAGTGTGGGGGCTTCAAGCACGTGTGGGATAAATATAGGGGTATAGCAGTTTAGTGAGGGGCTTCAGGCATGTGTGGGATAAATATAGGGGTATAGCAGTTTAATGGGGGGATTCAAACATGTGTGACATAAATATAGGGGTATAGCAGTTTAGTGGTGGGCTTCAGGCATGTATGGGATAAATATAGGGGTATAGCAGTTTAGTGGGGGGCTTGAGGCATGTGTGTAAATGTAGGGGTACAGCAGTTTAGTGGGGGGCAACAAGCATGTGTGGGATAAATATAGGGGTATAGCAGTTTAGTGGGAGGGCTTCAGGCATGTGTGGGATAAATATAGGGGTACAGCAGTTTAGTGGTGGGCTTCAGTCATGTATGGGATAAATATAGGGGTATAGCAGTTTAGTGGGGGCTTGAGGCATGTGTGGGGTAAATGTAGGGGTACAGCAGTTTAGTGGGGGGCTTCAGGCACGTGTGGGATAAATACAGGGGTACAGCAGTTTAGTGGGGGCATCAAGCATGTGTGGGATAAATATAGGCGTATAGCAGTTTAGTGGGGGGCTTCAAGCATGTGTGGGTTAAATATAGGGATATAGCAGTTTAGTGGGGGTCTTCAAGCATGTGTGGGTTAAATATAGGGGTATAGCAGTTTAGTGGGGGCTTCAAGCATGTGTGGGATAAATAGAGGGGTACAGCAGTTTAGTGAGGGGGGTTCAAGCATGTGTGGGATAAATATAGGGGTATAGCAGTTTAGTGGGGGGCTTCAGGCATGTGTGGGATAAATATAGGGGTGTAGCAGTTTAGTGGGACTTCAGGCATGTGTGGGGTAAATATTGGGGTTTAGCAGTTTAGTGTGGGGGCTTTGGGCATGTGTGGGATAAATATAGGGGTATAGCAGTTTAGTGGGGGCTTCAGGCACATGTGGGATAAATATAGGGGTATAGCAGTTTAGTGGGGGGCTTCAAGCATGTGTGGGTTAAATATAGGGGTATAGCAGTTTAGTGGGGGGCTTCAGGCGTGTGTGGGATAAATATAGGGGTATAGTAGTTAGTGTGGGGCTTTATTCATGTGTTGGATAAATATAGGGGTATAGCTGTTTAGTGGGGGGCTTCAGGCATGTGTGGGATAAATATAGGGGTACAGCAGTTTAGTGGGAGCTTCAGGCATGTGTAGCATAAATATAGGGGTACAGCAGTTTTGTGGGGGGCTTCAGGCATGTATGGGATAAATATAGGGGTATAGCAGTTTAGTGGGGGCTTCAGGCATGTGTGGGATAAATATAGGGGTATAGCAGTTTAGCTGGTGGGCTTCAGGCATGTGTAGGATAAATATAGGTGTATAGCATTTTAGTGGGAGCTTCAGGCATGTGTGGGATAAATATGGGGGTATAGCCATTAAGTGGGAGCTTCAGGCATTTCTGGGATAAATATAGGGTATAGCAGTTTAGTGGGGGCTTCAGGCATGTGTAGGATAAATGTAGGGGTATAGCAGTTTAGTGGGGCTTCAGGCATGTGTGGGATAAATATAGGGTATAGCAGTTTAGTGGGGGCTTCAGGCATGTGTGGGATAAATATAGGGGTATAGTAGTTAGTGGGGGCTTTATTCATGTGTAGGATAAATATAGGGGTATAGCTGTTTAGTGGGGGGCTTCAGGCATATGTGGAATAAATATAGGGGTATAGCAGTTTAGTGGGGGGCTTCAGGCATGTGTGGGATAAATATAGGGGTATAGCAGTTTAGTGGGAGCTTCAGGCATGTATGGCATAAATATAAGGGTCAGCAGTTTAGTGGGGGCTTCAGGCATGTGGGATAAATATAGAGGTTTAGCCATTTAGTGGGGGGCTTCAGAGATGTGTGGGATAAATATAGGGGTATAGCAGTTTAGTGGGGGGCTTCAGGCATGTGTGGGATAAATATAGGGGTATAGCAGTTTAGTGGGGGCTTCAGACATGTGTGGGATAAATATAGGGGTATAGAAGTTTAGTGGGAGCTTCAGGCATGTGTGGGATAAATATAGGGGTATAGCAGTTTAGTGGGGGCTTCAGGCATGTGTGGGATAAATCTAGGGGTATTGTAGTTTAGTGGGGGGCTTCAGGCATGTGTAGGATAAATATAGGGGTGCAGCAGTTTAGTGGGGGGCTTCAGGCATATGTGGGATAAATATAGGGGTACAGCAGTTTAGTGGGGGGCTTCACGCATGTGTAGGATAAATATAGGGGTACAGCAGAAAAGAGACAGGAAGCAGGGGGCTCACCAGACACCAGATAGGGTCTGTAGAGACAGAGTAGGCAGGAATATCTGGGCAGATTGGGTGGGCCTACTTGTCCTTTTCTGCTAACAAATTCTATATTTCTATGAAAAATTGATCAAGTTACGTCTGACCCCCCACCCGATTCCACTTTGTCTCTTGTCCTACAGTCGATTTACCTCCTGGAAAGTTACTCCACTTTCTTGTATTCTGCTCTCTAGCAGATTATCCAGGATAGACTTTGTGCTGAGAACAGTCTATAGTTTCCAGACCATCACTGCTGCTGCTCTTGTGTAAAGGACTTTATTCACCAACCTCCAGTCACGGTTACTGTACTGTCCTCAGTGAGAGATTGGCTACTCTCCCGAAAGAAATGCAGCACCTAACAATTAAATGGCTCTCCCCTTGAAAACAAAACACAGTGGTAAGCCAATACCAGTAACAAATAACCAGAGAACAAAAGGAAAGAGCACTCAGAAAGAAATTCTGATGAAACTTGTATTTTGGAAAGGGGTGTGTCCCTTTGTAGTGCTGAAGATTGTGTACTGGTCAATGCACTTTCCTTCTGCATTTCCATAGAATCCTGGGATTCCATCAGAAAACCTCAGAAAACATTGGATCACAGTAGTTCCAGGAGTTAGCATGATGCAATAAAATGCAGTTAGGAGTTTCAACACCCTCCCAGTTGAGAAGGCTGATACTTTTTATAGCAGTTGTGGTGAGCCCCTATTCCCTCCTGGCATTTGTATCCTGTATCCAGTAACATACTGACTTTCAATCCTGCCCACACTGTCTTCATTATTTATGAATCTGTTTCTAGGCTGAGATGCACATGGGTGAAGGAGCTAATATATGGGTTCTTTATCTCAAACAGGACCTACAGTAGAGTCTTAGGGGGCAGAGAATGGACTGGTTAGCCACCAGCACAGACCCCCAGTGCAGCCCTTCTAGTGCAGCCACAAGAGTAGCCCCTTTAATGCAGCTGCCAGTGCAGTCCCCAGTGCAGTCCCCAAGTGAAGTCTCCAGTGCGGACCCCCCAGTGAAATCCCCAATGCAGCTCCCAGTGCATCCTTCTGCAACCCCTTCAGTGCAGCCCCAGCAGCTGCTAGTACAGCCCTCAGTACAGCCCCTCCAGTGCAACTGCCAGTGCAGCCCTCAGTACAGCCCTTCCAGTGCAGCCCCTCCAGAGCAGCTTCTCCCATGAAGCTCCCAGTGCAACCCCTAGGGCAGACCCTCAGACCAGCCCTCAATGCAGCTCTGTAGTGCAGCCCCCAGGGCATCCCTAGGGCAATTCCCAGTGCAGCCCCCTGCAGCCCACCAGTGCAGCTTCTCCATTTAAGTACATCAGTGGAGTCACTCCACTGCAGCCCCCAAGTGCAGCCCCTAGTGCAGTACCCCAGTGCTGCCCCTCCAGGGCAGCCCTGCAGTGCAGCCCCTAGTTTAGCTCCCCAGTGCAGATCCTACAGTGCAGTCCGCAGTGCAGCCCTTCCACTGCAGCTCCCAAGGGGCGGCGGCTGCGCTATTTATGTCAAGGAATCTCTCCCCGTACTAGCCCTGCCTACTCCAATCCTTGACTCCAGGGCCCAGGCACTTACGCTGAAACTAACCCCTGACCCTTTAAAGGGACCCCTTTATCTGACTACTGCATACGTGCCCCCCAGGGACCAAACGCAGGCCATTGCCTCTCTTACAGAATATCTTTCCTCACTACCTCCTTCCGCTGATCAAATTCTGGTGGGTGACTTAAATGTCAACTGGCTCAGCCCCTCCTCCTCCTCTACCCGTGACTCCTTTTCTGCAATAGACCTAACACAACTAGTTACCCAACCTACCAGGACTAACCCCAAGAGAGGCTCCAGTACCCTGCTTGATGTGGTACTCACCAACCGCCCTAATCGGATCCCCAATGTACAAGTCCTCCCAGACTCTCTAAGCGATCACTCCCCCATTCTATTCCACTGGTCATCCTCAGTCCCCAAACCCATAGCACAGTCCACATGCCAGCGGTGCCTAATACCTGGTGGTCTGACAAAACTTAAGGAACTTATGTCCCAAATTGACTGGTCTCCTATACAGGCAACTCCTGACATTGACACAGCTCTCTCCTTCTTTACCCAAACTTTTAATAATGCCTGTGATATCTTTGCCCCAATGTCGACCCACCATTCTAAAAGGCAGAATGCCCCCTGGGTAACCCCAGCTTTGATCCACCAACTCAAACATAGGGACAACCTGTGCACCGTGCCATTGAGACTGGCGGCCGGTGACAGGCAGTTATATGCTGCCACCGAAACAAGTGCACTCGGGCCATCAGAAAGGCCAAGTCTGAGCACTATCGGTCCTCCTCACAGCCTCATGGGGAACCCCAGAACCTTCTGGGATAACATTAAGCAGTTAAATGGGAGTGCACTCCTCCCACCCACCCAGATCAACATTAATGGCGTGATCTCTTCAGACCCAGCCCTCATAGCCAACCACCTCAACACCTCATTCACTGACCGTAGCCCTATCCTCCCTACAAATTTTTGACCCCTCCCCAGCGCCTGTCAAATCTTTCTTGCCCATATTTCTCCTCCGCCGTGTTTCTGCCCAAGAACTTAGGGCGCACCTGTCACTGCCCTCAAGAGTAATAGTACGGGCAGTGACACCCTCGGATCCGTGTATCTCACGGCTGGTCTTAGACACAGTCCTTACCCCGATCACGTGCCTCATCAACCACTCTCTTTGCCTGGGGAAGGTTCCAACTGCCTGGAAAGTCGCCACTGTCACCCCTATCTTTAAAGGTGGTGATAGGACTGTGGCTGGAAACTATCAGCCAATCTCCATTTTCTCTCCTCTCTCCAAGGCCTTGGAAAAAGTGGTAGCCTCTCAAATCTCTGACTACCTCTCCACCTACAATGTCCTATGTCCTGAGCAGCATGGCTTCCAAGTGGGCCACAGTACCAACACAGCCCTCCTAGAGTTCTCCAATTTTCTCCACTCCTCCTTAGACACTGGTTCTCTGGCTGGTTCGGTCTTCATTGACCTCTCTAAAGCTTTCGACACTGTCTCCCACCCCCTCCTTCTTGATGCCCTTAGTCTCTCTGATTTTGCTGCTGGGCCTATCTCCTGGTGCACCAGTTATCTGTCTGACCGCTCACAGCGTGTAAAAATTAATGGGACCTACTCAGACATCTGTCCCATCTTTTCTGGGGTTCCCCAGGGCTCCATTCTGGCCCCTTACTATTCTCCTTTACCTTAACACCCTTTCACGCTCTTGCTCGGGAACATTCTATTATCGCTCAGATGATGCAGTCATCTTTGCCTCAAGTCGTAACCCTATTGCCCTCCAGGACTCACTGCAGAAGTCCTTCGCTGAAGCTGAGGGCTGGTTCAAGGAACATAGATTGGTGATAAATCTTAAAAAACCAAAAAACATGTTCTTCACTCATCCTCAAAACAAGTCCTGCAACTTCAAACTTGTCATTCACTCTGGGTCCTCTTTCCCACTCAAACAAGTTTACTCCTATAAATACCTAGGGATCCATTTTGACCCCTCCCTCTCCTTCCATGGACACATCGCTGCCCTAGCCACTGCCACTAATATCCAATTGGGCATCTTACATCGGTATAAACACGGCCTCCCCCCGGAGGCTCTTTGACTCACAGTCACCTCCTCTATCCTGTTCCTAGTGGACTATAGACTGCCGGTGTATGGTGCTGCTGATCAGACCGCACTCCATAAAATTCGCACTACTCTGAATAAGGCCTGCAGGTTAATTACTGGGGCACCTAGGCTAACACACACCTGTCTACTGTACGCTAAAGCACTGGTACTTGATCTTGACAAGCGCCTCAAATATCTGACCTGTACCCTTACAAAAAAGACCCTCCTTGGGCTATCCCCACCTGGATTGACCACCACCATCCGCCGCTCTGTCCCACTAGTTCATACTCGGACCTCTGGGAAAACATCTCTTGTTATCCCTAGAGCTAGGACCTCTCACGGCCAAAGAGCCTTCAGCTTTAGGGCCCCCTCCTGGTTCAACACACTGCCCCCCTCCATCTCTGAATCTCCAACTATATCGTGCTTCAAAACGTCCTTACAGAACCACCTTGTTAACACCCGAAGCTGTAATTGCCACTAGTCAAAGCCATACTCAATACTAATGACAAAGCTTACTACTAAGCTGCTAAGGACAACATAACTCTGGTATTGTTTGCATCAATCCTACCTGTACCAGCTTGTTTGTATCTATGTCTTAAGTTACTGTTATACTGTGTTATACTGTTATACTGTGTATTTTCGTTTGTCTTACTGTGACAAGGTACCTTTGTAAATGAGCCCATGGCTCAAAGGTTTTCCAAACTGCTGTCTAAATAAATAAATAAATAAAGTGCAGTACCCTAGTGCAGCCCCTCCAGTGCAGCCCACCAGTGCATCCCCTAGTGCAGCCCACCAGTGCATCCCCTAGTGTAGCCCACTAGTGCAGACCCTCCAGTGCAGCCCCTCAGAACACTCTCACTGCAGCTCTCAGTGCTGTCCAATGCACCTCAGTGCAGCCTGCCAAAACAGTTTCCCAGCACAGTACCCAGTGCAACCCCTTGCAGTCCTCTAGTGCAGTCCCCCAGTGCAACCCCTCCACTGTAGCCCCTCAATGCAGTCTAACAGTGCAGCCTCTTCAGTGCTGTCACCAGTGCAGTCCCCAGTGCAGCCGCCACTGCAGTTGCCGGTGCAGCCCCTAGTGCAACTCCCAGTACAACCCCTCATTTGTCTCACTAGTACAGCTACCACTGCAGCCCCCAGTGTAGCTTCCAGTGCAGCACTCTTGTAGCCCCCAGTGCAGCTCCTCCAGAGCAGCCACCAGTGCAGTCCCCAGTGCTGCTCCCTCAGCATAGCCCCCAGTGCAGCCCCTAAGTGCAGCATTCAGTGCATTCCTGCAGTACAGCCCCAGTGCAGCACCCAACTGCAGTCCCCAGTGCACCCCCAGTGCAGCCCACCAGTGCACCTCAGTGCAGTACCCAGTGCAGCCCCCCAGTGCAGCACCCTGTGCAGTCCACACTTTGCAGCTCCCCAGTGCAGCACCCAGGCAGCACCCTAAGTGTAGCCCCCAAGTGCATCCCCTACTGAAGTCCCCTGTGTAGCCCCAAATGCAGTCTACCCAGTGCATCCCTCCAGTGCAGACCCCCAGTTCAGCTCCGCAGTGCAGCCCCTCAGTGCAGTGCCCTTCAGTGCAGCCTCCAAAGCAACCTGTGAGGTGTGAGTGTTCCCATCAAAGTGATTGACAACCCTCAATGTGGAGCATTACCAGTGAGGAAACTGCCACCCCTGGAGATGAGCGTGTTCCCATCAAAGTGATTGACAACCCTTGATGTGGAGCATTACAAATGAGGAGACTGACACCCCTGGAGGTGAGAGTGTTCCCATCAAAGTGATTGACAATCCTTGATGTGGAACATTACCAATGAGGAGACTGACACCCCTGGAGGTGAGCGTGTTCCCATCAAAGTGATTTACAACCCTTGACGTGGAACATTACCAATGAGGAGACTGACACCCCTGGAGGTGAAACTGCCACTAATGAAGCAAGTGACACCCCCAGAGGTGAGAGTGCCACCAATGAAGCAACTGATACCCCCACAGGAGAGAGGGCTACCAACAAAGAGACTAACATCCCTGGAGGTGAGAGGGCTATAAAGAGATTGACAGCCTCAGAGGTGAGAGTGCTACTAAGGAAACTGAAAGTCCCAGAGGGGACACTGATACCAATAAAGCAATTGACATCCCAGAGGTGAGAGGACTACCAACAAAGTGACTGACATCCCTATCAACTGATACCCCCAAAGGTGGGCGGGCTACCAACAAAGTGACTGACAGCCCCAGAGGTGAGAGTGGTACCAACGAAGAGGCTGACACTCTTTGAGGTGAGACTACTACCAACAAAGTCATGGCCACCCTTGGAGGTAAGAGGCTATGTACAAAGTGACTGACACCCTTTGAGGTGAGACTGCAACCAACAAAGTAACTGACAGCCCCCGAGATGAGAGTGCTTCCAATGAAGTGACTGACACACCCAGAGGTAAGAGCATTACCAACAAAGCAACTGACAACCCTGGAGGTGAGAGTGCCACCAATTAAGCAACTACCCCCCCAGAGATGAGAGCATTACCAGTGAATCTACTGACACCCCCTGAGGTGATAGTGCTACCAACGAAGTGACTGATACCCCCAGAGGTGAGAGTGCTATCAATGAAGTGACTAACAACCCCAGAGGCGAAAATATTACCAACGAAGCAACTGACACACCCGGAGGTGTGTGTGCTATCAATGTAGCAACTGACACCTCTGGAGGTGAGAGTGCCACTAATAAAACAAGTGACACCCCCAGAGGTGAGTGTGCCACCAATGAAGCAACTGACACCCCCGGAGGTGAGAGTACTACTAATGATGTTACTGACACCCTTCCCCCCCAGGTGAGAGTGCTGTCAATGAAGCAACTGACACCCACAAAGGTAACAGTGCTACCATTAAAGTGACTGACACCTGACTCCCCAGGAGGTGAGTGTGCTACCAACGAAGTTACTGACACCCCCAGAGGTGAGACTGCTACCAACAAAGCAAGTGACAACCCCAGAGGTAAGAGTGCTGTCAATGAAGTGACTGACACCACCCACAAAGGTAACAGTGCTGCCATTAAAGTGATTGTCACCCCCAGAGGTGAGAATGCTACCATGAAGTGACTGACAATCCTGGGGGTGAGAGTGCTACCAATGATGTGACTGACACCCTCAGAGCTGAGAGTGCTACCAGTAAAGTGACTGACAGCACACTAATATGATGTTACAGCTCTAGCATGTGCCGAGCCAAGGGTAGAATGCAGTTTTAACTGTCTTTCTGCATTAACAAGTCAAATATGCTTGGTTACCGATTAGACTACTGAGACTAGAATAGGCAGTGCCAAAGGCAGTTTGTATTTGCAGCTCTCTGCAGTAACATGTCAAATGTACAGGATTACTGACAAGCAGCTCTGAGGTTAGTAACAGTGCCTTTCCTTGTACGCATTATTCACAGTCACAAACAGAACCTTGAGTAGCAGTTGGAGCAGCACTCTGAGCGCAGCAGCTGTAATATAAAGGGTTCTTCCTGCAGTTCAGTGGGGGCTGCCAGACTCCTCCCCCCCCTTCCTATCTGCCTAAAACCCACAATCCATCAGACCCCTGCCTAGTAAGTTCCACGTACCTGTGTCTGTGTGCTCTTTCGCTTCTGTCTGGGTGCTGTTTGGCTTCATTCCTCGCCATAGTATCCCATGATATTGGCAAATGAAATTGAGCGACTCAGTTTGAGCACTTGAAGAAACAGTGACTGTTACAAAATAGTGAGCGGTACCGAATAGTGAGTGTAATAAATATCGAGTCAGTGAATAGCAAGGCAGAGGCAGTAGGATTAGGTTATAGTGCTTTATTCAGCAAGCCAGTTTTGAGCTGGCTGCCTGGTGTGGTGGTTACAGTCGCTTCTGGAGCTGACAGACCTGGGTTCGGGACCAAATATGGTTGGGGTTTTTTTGTCTTTAGTTGTTTAATTTTAATTTTTTTGAAGATGGCCTCCCGTTCTCCTGACTTTCTTACCCCCATCTGCAGGTTTCTCCTCCAATGTTCTACCCCTGCAGACTGGTGTCCCACCATGGAGTAGCCCCCCTCCCGACTTTTACCCTGTCCCTCATTGTCAGCCCCCCTCGGAGTAGATTATATTATATATGGGGGGGTGCGGGGGGCATAGCCCACCGCATGAAAAGTAACTTCAGACCGCCCCCATAGAAAGTGTATGGAGCTGTCGCTGTTTTTACTTCTTAGTGAAGTGCTGATTGCCATTTTGTTATTCGGCAGTTTGCACTCACTGTATTTGCAATCGCTATTTTATTTATCACATGGAACCCTTGCGATTCTCATCTCCTGCGTTGTGCTCTACCATTTTCCTTTGTTGTTTGCTGTTTTTTCTCTGCTCCTCTTGTGGCTCCCATGCCCCCCCCCATTGGTTTGTGGCTTTGACGTGGTGCTTGTCCCGCCTCTCTGATCCTCACTGTTGTTGTTTGTGGCTCTGCTGCTCCTTCTGCTTCTGCCTTCTGCCTCCCCCCTTTTTTCCCTGTGGTGTTGCTGCCGATGCTCTTTCTCTCTCTCTCTCTCTCTCTTTCTGACTCCCCATCCTTTCTTGTGGCTCTGCCACTTCTGCTCCTTCTTCTCCCCTTGTGGCTTGTCTGTGACTCTCTTTTCCCTGTCTCCTCGCCATTAGGCTGGCCTGCCTCCTGGTGTCTGGCTCTTCCTGTGTTGCACTGTTCCATGTCCCCTCCCTTCAATTCCCCTGCCTTATTGATTCTGCTCCTGTGTTGCCTGCCTGCCACCCTGCTGCTCTGGTGACCATTTTTATCAGTCCTTTGGTTGCCCTTTTGGCTCTTTAGGTTTATTTGTTTTGTTGCCTCCTTTCTCTTCCACCTCGTCCTTCTATGCACTGCTTTCTCTGTGCATTTTTCTTGCTCTGCATTTTTTTGTCCTTGTTTTCTTCAGGTGTTTGCCCTGCAGCCTCCAAGCCATACAAGCTCTAGTGTGCAAATGTTGTTGCTCTCCCCCAGACCTCTATGATATACTTTAGTGGCTGTCGGTTTTAGAACCCTTCGCTCCTTCTTCCAGACTTACTTGCAGTTAAGTGCAGGGCTCCTGGACAAGCATCGTAATGGTAGTGCAGTGACTTACAAGACATACTGTCATGCTGCCTGGTGCCTAGCCTCAGCCTGTACTTGGAACTGGATCCCCTCTACGAGCCTTGCTCAGGACACGGGGAGTCATCCGCCCATCGCAGTTACCCCCTTGTGACAGGCTTTCAATCAAGAGTCCTTCAAGTTTGTTTACGTGTTCTCCTTATTCTCTAGCTGCCATGTCTAACCTCAGGATGGAACTACTGGTCCTTCAGACCATGAAGATTCAGATGCTTCTCCACCTTGCCGCAGGAAGGTTGCACCCAAATCCTAGTGAACAGTTAAAGCAAGGATAGTCCCCAAACTTGTGGCCACCCTGCGCCATCTTAAAGTTCCCTTTTCTGCTTCAGCCAAAAAAGCAGGAATTGTTTAATCTCTACATACAGTAGTTGCTATTTTAGTTAACCCTATTCCCGACACCACTCCTGTTGCATCTCCAGCATCCTCCCAGTTTTTAGAGCTACGTGACTTGTTGCTCCAAATCAACGCCACCTTTTCAAACCTTGAAACTAGAGTAGCAGCTTTAGAATCCAGACCAGCCATATCTTCAGAACAACAACTTCCTCCTGCTGTCCAGCAAGCTCTGGGAACATCTTCAGTGTCACCTCAAGTCATTTCTGCATCATTGGCCTCTGCCTTGCCAACTATACTTCCATCATCCGGACCATCTTCTAGTATCCAGATCTCTGTCTCACCTACATCCATCTCGGGTACTACTACTATTTCATAGATCCAGTTCCCAGCTACCGCTTGTCCTACCCACCTGGTTCCAGATCATGTCAGGAAGGACATATTTGAAGGGGAAGATGTCAGTCTTGTAACCCTTCTTACATTCCCTCATGAAACTATAGAAAACAGGATTGTGTCATATGGTGAGGTCTCCATGGTACTCAAAACTAAAGATCCATGGCTCCTAACCATGTTGCGGAATTTGTTACTGCCTTTTCTGTTTACTACGGAATTGTTTGTGAGGCATTCCCATCCAGGCATGAAGAACTGGGCTCTTACCTGTATCTCATTGTTGATCTAGCCATTCAATACAGTGACACCTCATTTTTATGAGTATCACAAATCTAAGGTGGCTGCCTACCTATTGAAGTTCATTTCTCACATTTCTTGGGCCTCTGTCAACAACGAGTCATTTTTTAGACATTTTGTTGGACTATGAATGTTGACATGTGCAATCTGTGGTTCCCTTCTAATCTGGCTGCCTTACAGTATCTCCTTTAATTGTCAATTCTAATCGACCACCTGCCACATCTACTGTAACTTGCCCATCCACTTCACAGCATGCCTTTTATGTGCCCAAAAATCTCATGGATAAAAAGGGTTGTCAAATACTGTAGTTTTTTTCTGCTGAAAAAGTAGTATGTAACAATTTCAATGAAACCACCTGCTGCACACCATCCTTTTTTTTTTTTTGAAATGTACGTTTATTACATTTCAGGTAAAACACAAGTTATACATCTCAAGTCAGACATCGAGTTAGAAGTACAGGACATATCAAATGTACATTAGAATTTTCAGTCTAGACATTGGGCTTATGAATATGGGGTATCGCATGCATTTAAAGACATAATTAGCTAGTTATCTAAATACTACACACTGCAAGTGTGAGAGAGCAAGCAATCATACTAAAATTTCTTTCTTAGCATTGTCAGACTCTCGCAGACAAAACAGGATGTACTCTCAGCCCAACCATAATAAAGTACCAAACACATTGAGCAACCTCTCACAGCTCACCCTCCCCAGATTTAATTCAGTAGCAAAAAAAAATAAGTGGATTTTCTAAGACCCGCTCCACTAGTCCCTGGGCTATTAACTGGACACCATATTTTTATATCAAAAATTACCAACTGTACAATAACAGGCACCCTCAGGAGTATTGCTACAGGTATTTTATAACATGAACGATTCAACCGTATATACTCAGCATTAAGAAGTGGTGGTAGCCCGTCGCCACATGGCACCCCTAGCAAAACATGGCCGACTTATCAACTACGCACTTTTTATGTTGCCCACATATGAAGGGTAAATCTTGTAAGAAAAAACCTCAGGTGCCTCATCTAACTAGTGATGCCTCCAATTAAGCACGTAAAAGCCTGAAACATTCATGTGGAGTTAAACTAATCCAATGTAACCACCTCACCTCCTTTAAAACGTTGAGGTAAGCACAGAATAATTAAGCAATAATGCACAACAGGCTGTGGGTTCTGCTGGGATAACCTCACCTCCCTCAAAACGTTGAGGTAAGCACAGAATAATTAACCAATAATGCACAACAGGGTGTGGGTTGTGCTAGGATAACCTCACGCCTGGGATGGTTGGGCACGAGGTTGCAGGCCAAGTGCATCCAACACCACAGAAGTGAGGTTATCCCAGCTCATCCCACACCCTGGAGTGCATTATTGCTATTATACAATGGCTCATTTTTTCTTATAAAACAAGAAAATAGAAAAAAAAAGGTTTTGTGGCTATTTTTGGTGTTTTTTCATGTGTGGAGGTATATGTCTTCGGAAAAAAGTCCACAGTTTGGCCACTAGAAGGTGCTAGCAGCATGTTCTGAATTTTGTTTCCCTCCCTACAGTTTTTTTTTCTATTGCCACACACAGGTCTGACAGTGTTACATAGTATGCAGTGGTAGATGTTGGCTGTTTTGTGTTTTCCTGCTTGTTTGAGGTCTACATTTAAAATGCAGAGGTAGAGTGTCGAGCTAGCAAGGAGTTGTGTTGTGAGCCATGGAGCGTGGCTGACAAGACGATCGATAAACGGATAGTGGCGCTTCCACGGCACTGTTGTGGGGAACAAGGCCAATTACAGATATGACTTTGTTTTCATTTCTGAGTATTTTGTTTCTTTGTACAGCTGTTTTTTTTTACTTCAGGAATAGAGGTGTGTACTGGTGAACGAGCGCAGCTCCATTGTGTGCACACGCTTCATCACCCTTACTTCCGGGAGTTACAAGTGTTTATAGGCACTGTTTTGCAGAGTGTTTTACTTTTAGAGGTATTTCTTTTTTTTCTAAAACATACGTAACACTGAGGAGAGCAGAACAGAAGAGGATAGGGGAATGGCAGCGACGGGGGGAGGGGCGAGAGCAGGCTGGAGCGGGATAAGTAATTTGCAGCAGAGATCAGAGCCTCTGTAACCTGTGGAGGTGAGGCATGATATGTGAGCTTTTTCTGCTGTCATGTGTGTGCCTGGACTTCATACAGTGAGGTTGTGCTCGGATAACCTCACTGCACCAGGCACACACTGACCAATCAGTGTCTAGGAAATTTTCTTGCCATTGTATAATTAACTGTAAATCACTGCAGTATAATCAAACAAAACTTGTGGTTATTTGTTAAACAGATCTAAAGAGACTCAGCTGCAGCTCATTAATCAGATTTCCTCATTGTCGGAAGAGATCTCAGCAGTATCAGGTCTAGTAGCCTCAAATTCTTGCCAAATGCAAGCCACCATTTTCCCCACTTACATCAGATTGGTGAACTGGTAGGTCTGGCCTGCACAGAAGATATGGAGATGGGCAGGCATAAGGAGGGAATGAGTAACCCCTAAGCTCTTCAGTTGGACCCTCACAGCTTCAAACTTCTTCCTCCTGGTCCAAATAAGGAGGGAATGAGTAACCCCTAAGCTCTTCAGTTGGACCCTCACAGCTTCAAACTTCTTCTTCCTGGTCCAAGTCATGTAGGACAGCTTGGGAAAGAGATGCAGGGTATTGACCTGAAAGTTCAGGTTTTGGGCCTCTCGAGACACCTGTAGCAAACTGTCCCACATTACTGACCTTGGTCTATCCTCTTGTTGTGCCACTGAATGCAGAGAAATCTGATAAGCCTTGATAAAGCTGGAGGCCACTGTATCGGATAACATTCCAAGAGCCCTGGGCATCCAAGACTGTAGAAAGCCAAAGATACTCTCATCCTCGCACCCCTCTGGGAGCGCGACCAGCCTAACATTGACGGCCCTATTGTTGTTCTCAAGGGTCTCCAGTCGGTAGCAGAGTTGGGCATTTTCCCGCGTGAGTTTACTGGTGGCTGCCATAGCCTATATCGCTGAGCCTCTGCTGAGGTTGCCTCTTTGGTCTCCACCTCAATTTTCACATTCTGTTCCTCAAATCTTCTCAAAATTGTGGTGATCTTGGCATCGATCACCACCATGGAAGCCAGCAACAATTGTCATGGTGGCTCTGCTCCTAGACTGGTTGTTGGAACTGTACTAGAGTCAGCCTGCTGCATGGGAAGTTGTTAAAGGTTTTTTTGATCCTCCGCCTGTTCCCTTAGTGCACCCAGTCTGATCAAGTCAACATCAATCTGTGCAGTTCATCCTTCTAAATAGATCTTTGTTTTCAAAACCACAGGTAAATCACTGAAAATTATAAACAAATTCAAATATATTCCTCAGGGTCTCGGAGCTGTGTTGAGATGAGTCTTCATAGCTAGCATTCTCTCTAGCCCCCTCCCCCCGCTTCACACCATCCTGTAATCTTCTTCATGTTTGCAGTCATTGTGGGGAAGCATATTCGAAATAGGTCTGTCACCATAAATCTCATTCCACCCCTGCTCCAGGTTACAAATGACATGCTCATCCATCGATACTAATTCACATTTCTTATTTATATCAGATGTTATCAAGACTCATACTTCTAAATCTCTTTTGCAGTTCCTTATTTCAGGCCTTTCCAATGGATTCCATACAGGACTTTATGCTGTCCCTAACACATATGACCAGTGGTCCAGTCTTAAATCTGGTACAGATGCACTCAGGTTGTGGACACTTTGCTGGCTAAAGAATTGTCAAAGGGGTATCTAATTGGTCTCTTCACAGTTCCCCCTTTTCCAACCTTTCAAATAAGCTCGATAGGCATTGCCACCCGAAAGTACTCAAGGAAGAAACATCTGATAATAGACTTGTCACCTTCTCATTCCACAGCAGATCCAAGTAATAATTCTTTCATTCCATCTGGAGATTATTCACTTTCCTGTGCACTAATTGACAATGCTATTAAACTCATTAAACTTGCTGGTCAGGGTGCTTGGTTAACAAAAGCAGATGTCACAGACTCCTTCAAGTTGTTGCCTATCCCTCCTTCCCTGTGGCACAATAATGGAATATGTAGGAGAAACCAATACTGTTTCACTGTTTACCTTTTGGATGTTTAAAGTTCTCCAAGTCTCTTCGATATCTTTTCAAGTTCCTTGTGTTGGATTCTGTTGAATGTGTTTAGATGGCCATTTGTTTGCACCTCTTGGACAATTTCTTTCTCATTGATACCCCTGCATCTCCTCCGGCCTCGAGCATCCCCTGCCTTTGGCAACTATTCTTTACCCTTAACATTCCTTTGGCAGATGACAAAACAGAAGGACCTGTTCATATGTTGCAGTTCTTAAGTATCAAATTAGATACCATTAAAATGCAAGCCTGTTTCCCTCAAGAGAAATTACACAGAACTTTGAACCTAGTTTCTCTATTTTCCAAGAAATTATCCTGTACAAAGAGACCTTCTTTCTCTGTTGGGCTATCTTACTTTCACTATGCAAATTATCCCACAGGGACAGAGCTTCACATCATACCTGCTCACTCTAGCCCATTCTGTTCTATCATTAGACCATCCTATAACTATCAGTGCTGACGCCCAGTCAGACCTGGTCATGTGGTCCCTTTTCTTAGCAGAATGGAATGGAATGGAATACAATGTTTTACAAGGATCCATTCCCTTTAAATCATGTCTCCGTAGTTATAGATGCAGACCCTTCATTTGGCTTTGCTGACATCCATGTAACTTCTTGGTTTGCCTGCACTTGGCCTCCAAAAACTGATAACTTTCTTCAGTTCCAGTCCTCTTCAGCTTTGTTTAAAATCGACCCCATTGTAGCAGCCACACTCACTTGTGGCCCCTCATGGAACAAACAAGCTGTAACTGTTTACAAGGACAATGAAGCAGCAGTAGCCATTATAAACAAAGGGTGTTCTTCCTGTAATTCCATAATGAACCTCCTGAGACAATTAACATGCCCTCCCTATTGCACTGCTTTACTATTCATTGGCCCAGATATTCAAAAGGGTTGCTCCATGCGCAACAGGGTTGCGCATGCGCAAGTCCTACATTGCGCCATTCTGCGATATTCAGCAGGAGGCAGTTGCTCCACTGGCAACAGGTTGCGCAAAAGAGCAATGCAAATGAATGCATGCTCAACAGGAGGGGGAGGAACCATGCATAACCTGCGCAACCTGATATTCAGTCGGGTTGTGCAGAGTTGTGCTGTCTAACTAACTGCACCTGCACACCCAGGCTAAAAGGATCAAGTTGAGGGCCACCACAGGTGAGCTGCTGTATTGCAGGCGCAACACAGCAGCTGCCACCCTGGCTGGCCCCAACTCGGTCCCTGTGCCCCCACTAGCCCGATCGCGGGCAGCACAGTTACATGGAACCCCCACACATCTCCCACAGCCCGATCGCGGGCGGTACAAATACACCGAACCCCCCCACACATCTCCCACAGCCCGATCGTGGGCGGTACAATACATGAACCCCCACACACACATCTCCCACAGCCCGATCGCGGGCAGTACAAATATCATGAACCCCCCCACACACATCTCCCACAGCCCGATCGCGGGCAGTACAAATACATGAACCCCCACATCTCCCATAGCCCCGATCGCGGGCAGAACCTGTAAGCCCCCAGTGCCCGATCGCGAGCAGAACCTGTATGACCCCCATTGCCCGATCGTGGGCAGAATG
Source organism: Neoceratodus forsteri (assembly GCA_016271365.2). Classification (NCBI taxonomy): domain Eukaryota; kingdom Metazoa; phylum Chordata; order Ceratodontiformes; family Ceratodontidae; genus Neoceratodus; species Neoceratodus forsteri. The sequence goes on from JADMNL010000026.1 coordinate 983,888, forward strand.
TAACCCTCCCCCAACCCGAATAACTCCCTGGTGGTCAGTGGACCGTGAAGCCCAGTGCGGGCAGAATGTCACAGCACTAACCCCCAAACATCTCCCTGGTGTCTAGTGCCCCCACCCACCCACAAGCCCCTCCACCCCGCCCCCCGGCGGTGGCGCAACAGCATCCACCCGCCTGCTGCCCGCCGCCCGCCGACTGAGACTGTCGGTGGGCTGCCGCCCATTAGTGCAGAGTTACAGCCAATGGGCGTGCAGCCCGCCACCCGTATGACAGTCAGATTTGTGAATGATCGTTCACAAATCTGGACTATCATGCTCGATATGGCTGTTGTTTACTTATTTATCTTTGGTGTTGTTAGTTTGCGTAGGGCGTGGCTAGTAATATATTTGCTTACTTTTGTTTTATTGAAACATTACGTATTGAAATTTAGTATGTTGCCTTTATTGTTAAAATTTTGGCTGGTTTCTAAGTCTTACTTTGAGATTGAAGTTGAGAAGTCTTTTCTTAGTTTAACCCCAAGTGTTATATACAAAATGGATGAAAACACTCGGTAGTGCTTCAAAAGTGTGGAATTTTCCTCACTGATTCTCAGGAACTCTCTAACCCTCTGAATTTTAAGCTGGAGCTTGTAAGGTCCTTGCCAGTTCTGAACTCTGCTCCTGTTGTGGGTGTAACCACTCATTTGCCTGACCCTCTTAGCTCTTGCCCTGGCACTTGGTGCTATGACCATCTCTCCCAGAGTTTACTTGTCCCAATGTTCCCCCTCAATACTTACCCTCCTTTGTACAATGCATTAATGTCATGTTTGGGACACTGTTCTGTCATGTCCTTGCCTTTTACCACTGTTTCTGTGTCATGTCTGTATAATTTACATGCCTAATCTATTGCTTCTCTTTTGGCCACCTGACTAATGTTTGGACAATTCTGTTCTGCTTGTTGTCAATGGATCCATTCTTTGTATTTCACTGTTGTTTTTCCCACCCCATCGTATGTAACCTCCTGAGTCATACCTGAAAATAGGTAGCTTTGCTGTCTAGCACACCTACTGGGTCAACAAAAGCTAAATAAATAATAAATAAAAATATAGGTAGTCACTCCACACTCTTCTCATTTCCAATTCATGCTCTTACTGGCATGTCGTATTCCTCTGCCCTACTTGTAGCTCAGGAGAGGATGAGAGGAGGGACTGCAGATGTTCAGTGGCATTAAGGTCTGCGGGCTCCCACCACCCAATGTCACTAGATGCATTGTCTGCAATGCTATCCTGGTATGGTTGTGCAGTCATCTGCGATGTCAACAATGTGTTCTGCAAAGAAGGTGCTACACATGCTGCAGGATAATAACCACCAAACTCTAACACCTTTAAACACATAATGCAGGAGCTGTATATACCACAGCATGACAGATATCCCTCCTCTCACACTGTAGAACATACATAGAGCTGCACATGCTGCGCATAGCAGATACCACCCTCTTACACTCTAGAACATACGCAGGAGCTGTACATGCTGCAGCATGACAGATATCATCCTCTCACACCCTAGAACATATCACAACGTTTCTGTACATGCTACAACATGACAGATATCCTCTCTCACACTCTAGAACATACAATGCAGGTGCTGTACATGCTGCAGCATGACATGGTATCACACTCAGGCACTCTAGAATATATAATACAAGTGCTGTACATTGCTGTAACATAATATATACCCTCCTCATGCACTCTAGAACATATAATACAATATTATAATACATATAAATATCAGGGTTCAAGAGTGCATGGGATAGACATAAGAGTACCCTGTAGATGTGTTGAGCAGGACAGCCACAGATCAAATAGAATCTGGGGCTGCAGCAGTGAGTAGGAAATGGGCAGATTAGGTGAGCAGTATGGTCCTTATCTGCTGACATATTCTATGTTTCTATAATGCAGGTGCTGTACATTGCTGTAGCATGATGGATATCACATATCATGCAGGTGCTATACCTGTCACAGCATGACAGATATCCCCTCTTGCACTCTAGAACATATCACTATAAGTACTGTACATGCCACAGCATGACAGATATCCCTCTATTGCACTCCAAAACATATCACACAAGTACTGTACATGCCACAGCATGACAGATATCCCCATTGCACTCTAGAACATATCACACAAGTACTGCACATGCCACAGCATGGCAGATATCCCACTTTGCACTCTAGAACATATCACATTAAGTACTGCACATGCCACAGCATGACAGATATCCCCTATTGCACTCTAAAACATATCAACAAGTACTGCACATGCTACAGCATGGCAGATATCCCTCTTGCACTCTAGAACATATCACACAAGTACTGCACATGCCACAGCATGACAGATATCCCCATTGTACTCTAGAACATATCACACAAGTACTGTACATGCCACAGCATGACAGATATCCCCCTCAAGCATTTTAAGACATACAATGCAGGTGCTGTACATTGCTGTACATGACCGATATAACCCTGGCTGGTATCCTCCCACATGGCGCATTTACTGCGCTGCCCCCTGTGGTCCCCCTTGGGGTAGTATTGCAGCAAGAGCAGCATCCCTCCCATCCCAGAGGAGGAGAGCATCCACTGGGATGCGTGATGCTCCTCTGCCCTGCCAGCCCCGATGACCCAGGTTTGTTTCAGAGCCTTGGTTGCTGACATCATGAGCAGTAACCGTACCACTGTGTTGCTGGGCCAGTCATTCCCACTCTTGTTAATCAGTGGACAGGTATTGCATTGGCTGTCTATGAATTTACTTGACATGTGTAATGCTCTGTGTTCCAGTTATATTTTAATTCTCTAAAAGGGCCTGAGCTTGTAGGAAGTTGCACTATTGAAGTAAAATTATCTTTTTTGCCTTTGCCTTGTCCTTGCCTTTTGCCCTTGCTTTGCCCTTGAGCATACCTTGCCCCTGTCTTGTTTTGCTCTTGCTTTACCCTTCCCTTGCCATTGCTCTGCTCTTGCCCTTAACAATGCCTTGCCCCCTCCTTGCCCATGCCTTTGCTTTGCTTGCCTGGGCCCTGCTCTTGCCCTTAACTATGGCTTGCCCCCTCCTTGCCCTTGCTTTGCCCTTGACTTTCTCTTGCCCTTAACTATGCCTTTCCATGCTTTGTCCTTGCCTTTGCCCTTGCATTCTTCTTGCACTGCTCTTGCCCTTAACCATGCCTTGCTCTCTCCTTGAGCTTGCTTTGCCCTTTCCTTGCCCTTGTCTTTTTCTTGCCTTATCCTTGCTTTGCCTTTGAGTTGTCCTTAACTTGCCCAGCCCCTGCTCTGTCTTCACCTTGCTCCGTTCCTCACTCTTTCCCTTGCATTGCCCTTGCACTGTCCTTGACTATGTCCTGCCCTTGTCATTGCCTTGGTCTCCCCTTGCAGGACTTAGGGCTGTTCATGTTTAACTATTGTATTGTAATTGTGATGTGCTACCTTTAACAATTATGTTTTACATATGCCTGTTTGTAACACCACATTTTTTAAATCAAGCTTCCCCCAACTCGCCTGACCACCCCCCAGTCCCATCACTAACCTTCTAATGAACTAACTAGTTATGCAACACTAGCCCAAGACCAAAATAGTGCTGGGTGATCTGTTGGTTATGTGTGGGCCTGTGGGGTGTGGTGAGGGATGATACCAGTGCAACAGCAGATCAGATCTTTTTCCTCCAGCTTCTGGTTTCCTTCATGAGGGTGCTGGCATGCAATGATGTACACGACAAGGATGCTGGCATGCAATGGTGTGGACAACAAGGGGCTGGCATGCAATGGTGTGGATGATGAGGATGTTGTCATGCAATGGTATGCACCACAAGGGTGCTGGCATGCAACAGAGTGTACAGTGAGGGTGCTGGCATGCAATGGTGTGCACAATGAGGGTGCTGGCATGCAATGGTGTGCACCACAAAGGTGCTGGCATGCAATGGAGTGTACAACAAGGGTGCTAGCATGCAATGGTGTGCACAATGAGGGTGCTGGCCTGCAATGATGTGCACAACAAGGGCACTGGCATGCAATGATGTGCACAATGAGGGTGCTAGCATGCTATGATGTGCACAACGAGGGTTCTGGCCTGCAATGATGTGCACAAAGGGAGTGCTGGCATGCAATGATGTGCACAACGAGGGTGCTGGCCTGCAATGATGTGCACAATGAGGGTGCTGGCCTGCAATGATGTGCACAATGAGGGTGCTGGCCTGCAATGATGTGCACAATGTGCTGGCATGCAATGATGTTCACAACGAGGGTGCTGGCATGCAATGGTGCGCACAATGAGGGTGCTGGCATGCAATGATGTGCACAACGAGGGTGCTGGCCTGCAATGATGTGCGCAACGAGGGTGCTGGTCTGCAATGATGTGCACAATGAGGGTGCTGGCATGCAGTGATGTGCACAATGAGGGTGCTGGCCTGCAATGATGTGCACAATGTGCTGGCCTGCAATGATGTGCACAACAAGGGCACTGGCATGCAATGATGTTCACAACGAGGGTGCTGGCATGCAATGGTGTGCACAACGAGGGTGCTGGCATGCAATGATGTGCACAACGAGGGTGCTGGCATGCAGTGATGCGCACAACGAGGGTGCTGGCATGCAGTGATGTGCGCACATGAGGGTGCTGGCATGCAGTGATGTGCACAATGAGGGTGCTGGCCTGCAATGATGTGCACAACAAGGGCACTGGCATGCAATGATGTGCACAACGAGGGTGCTGGCATGCAGTGATGTGCACAACGAGGGTGCTGGTCTGCAGTGATGTGCACAATGAGGGTGCTGGCATGCAGTGATGTGCACAATGAGGGTGCTGGCATGCAGTGATGTGCACAATGAGGGTGCTGGCATGCAGTGATGTGCACAACGAGGGTGCTGGTCTGCAATGATGTGCACAATGAGGGTGCTGGCATGCAGTGATGTGCACAATGAGGGTGCTGGCATGCAGTGATGTGCACAACGAGGGTGCTGGTCTGCAGTGATGTGCACAATGAGGGTGCTGGCATGCAGTGATGTGCACAATGAGGGTGCTGGCATGCAGTGATGTGCGCAATGTATGCTTGACATTTGGCAGCTGCACTTCTCCCCATTGATGTGCCTCCATTGTGCTACCAACATGCCTCCACCAGATGGCAGCCAGGTGAAACTAGTTAGGGATAGGCGACAGAGGGGGCGAAGGAATGGGTTCATTCTGAAGAAGGGAGACTGACCAGTGGGGTGCCTCAGGGCTCAGTGCTGGGACCACTTCTCTTTAATGTCTTTATAAGTGACATTGCAGAAGAGCTGAAGGGAAGGTCTGCCTCTTTGTGGATGAGACCAAAATCTGCAATAGAGTGGACACTCCAGGGAGTGGAAAGGATGAGCAGAGACTTGAAAAACTAGAGGAGGGTCAAGGGTATGGCTGCTGGTTTCACTGTGAAAAGTGCAAAATGGCAGAGTACAAAATGAGTGGCATGTTACTGACAACCACCAAGCAGGAAAGAGACCCTGGGGTAATCATATCAGATGACCTAAAGGTGGCAGGCAGAGTGACAAGGCAGTTTGGGATGGTTGGATGCTGGGGTACATAGGAGGGGTATCACCAGCAGAAAGAGGGAGGTGGAGTTACCTTTGTATAGATTTCTAGTAAGACCCCACCTTGAGTACTGTGTGCAGTTCTGGAGACACATCTCTGGAAGGACATAGACAGAGTGGAGGATGTCCAGAGGAGGGCAAGTAAAATGGTGCAGGGTCTGCATCAAATGCTCTACAAGGAAAGACTAGAGGATCCCAACATGTACACCCTGAAAGAGAGGGGGGTATGATAGAGACTTTTAAATACCTCACAGGGGTAAATAAGGTAGAGGAGGTAAGTATTTTCAGAAGGAAAAATGCTCACAAACAAGGGGACATGCTGTGAAGCTGGAGGGAGTATGTTCAGGAGAGACATTAAGAAGTACTTCTTCTCAGAAAGAGTGGTGGATTCCTGGAACAATCTTCCAGCAGAGATGGTGGGGGGCAAAGGCAGTGATGGGGTTCAAGAATGCATGGGATAGGTGCAAGGGAATCATAGTGGAAAGGAAGGGAGCGGAGAGTGAAAGAGCAGTAGATCAAGTAAGGTCTGCAGTAACAATGGAGGTAGGGAAAAAGAGCAGACGGGGTGGGCCAAGCAGTCCTTTCTGCAGTCAAATCCTATGTTAAGTAGGGGATGCAGCATCCACCTCCACTGATGGAGAACAGCTGTCCTTGGGATGCAGAATCCCCCACTGAAGGAGAACAGCTGTCCTTGGGATGCAGTACCTCTATCCCTGAGGGAGGAGAACTGCCTGTGGATGCAGATCTCCTCCCTTGAGGGAGAACAGCTGTCCTTAGGGATGCAGTACCCTGCCCCTGAGGGAGGAGAACTGTCCTTGGCATGCTCAGCCCTCCTTCCTTCTGCCAGCCCGAGTGACCCAAGTGAATTCGAACCCAGGTCACAGTGTAGTGCACTGTGATGCTAATACTGCACCTGGGCTGGTGATAATAACATGATATTTTGTAACTGGACTATCCTACAAACTGGATAGCATCACAGTGATCCAATTCTGTATAAAAATGCAACAATTTGTGTGAGACAGACTGGTGGGCTGGCTTGCTGTGGTGCCTCAGACAGCCCCCCCTCCTTACTCCAACCAAGCCTGCTGGCTGGCCTCTAAGGACTCAGAGCAGTGGTCAGCAGTTGCTTAAAAAACCTATGAAATCTCAGTGATTTCATAGTTTTTTTAAGCCATTATGACATTTCTGGTGTCAGGCTGAATTCTCTGTACACATGGGACATATGCATGATTATGCCACTGCTTAATTGTAGTCATGAAGAATAATGGCACTGCATTTTTTATTCAAAAACAATAGACCCTCTCGTTGAGCTGCATCGTATGCATATCTCTCAACTGTGCCATATTATGAGGAAGTCCTCATTTTAACCCTCAGAACTGTTCTGCCCAACATCTGTCCCACATAGAAAGGTGTTGCCCACACAGAGAAAGGTTGTAAACCCAGAATATCAGCAGAAATTCATAGTGCTAAAGTAAAATGAAGCTTGCTACAGGTACAGATGCTAATTTCCAGAGTGTTCTGTGCTTGCATCTTCATGTTTGGTGACATGTTCCACACTATAAGGGCCACTGACCCACATTTTGACTAGCAGTATCCCACATTTCTATCACAAAAGGCTGAGATGAAATCACTCCTGTATGCTAAACATAACTATGGTAAAAGAGCTTCTTGTTACCTTAGTTATTTTCTTCAGGTTGTCAAGAAAACATGCTGTACTACCCCTATTGACTTCAGACCAATCGTGATAGACATCTGAAATGGACATCTGTTATGCCCAAAAACAAAGAGCCACTCCTCTGTCCCAGGTGCTGCATCTCCAATAGTGTATGAGCAGAGAAAATAAAGAGACAGCACTCAGTGTCTAGCTGTTAAACTATGGAAAAAGTACTCACCCACTCAAAATACTGAAGGTGTCTTTTATTATGTGCAAACTGAGTGGTAATGCACAAAGAAGAACATTAAAAAAATGCCACGTAGCATCTGGCTGCCAGCACCTTAATGTCCAACCTTACATTTCCTAAAGCTTCATCACATGAACAAAGCTCATAATGAAATGTACAGTAAGGTGGATATTCAGGTGCTGGCAACCATCCATGGAATTTGCACTAAGGTAGGATGTTCAGGTGCTGGCAGCCATGCTACAGGAAATGTACAGAAAGGAAGGATGTTCAGGTGCTGGCAGCCATGCTACATGGAATGTACAGTAAGGTAGGATGTTGGGTGCCGCAACCATGCTACATGGAATATACAGTAAGGTAGGATGTTCAGATGCTACCTGCCATGCTACAGGAAATGTACAGTAAGGTAGGATGTTCAGGTGCTGGCAGCCATGCTACATGGAATGTACAGTAAGGTAGGATGTTCAGATGCTACCTGCCATGCTATAGGAAATGTACAGTAAGGTAGGATGTTCAGATGCTGTCAGCAATGCTACAGGAAATGTACAGTAAGGTAGGTTATTCAGGTGCTGGCAGACATGATACAAGAAATGTATAGTAAGTAGGATGTTCAGGTGCTGGAAGCCATGCTACAGGAAATGTACAGTAAGTAGGATGTTCAGATGCTGTGAGCCATGCTACAGGAAATGTACAGTAAGGTAGGATGTTCAGGTGCTACCTGCCGTGCTACAGGAAATGTACAGTAAGGTAGGATGTTCAGATGCTACCTGCCATGCTACAGGAAATGTACAGTAAGGTAGGATGTTCAGGTGCTACCTGCCGTGCTACAGGAGATGTACAGTAAGGTAGGATGTTCAGGTGCTAGCTGCCATGCTACAGGAAATGTACAGTAAGGTAGGATGTTCAGGTGCTACCTGCCATGCTACAGGAAATGTACAGTAAGGTAGGATGTTCAGGTGCTACCTGCCATGCTACAGGAAATGTACAGTAAGGTAGGATGTTCAGATGCTATCAGCCATGCTACAGGAAATGAACAGTAAGTAGGTTGTTCAGGTGCTGGCAGCCATGCTACAGAAAATGTACAGTAAGGCAGGATGTTCAGGTGCTACCTGCCATGTTACAGGAAATGTACAGTAAGGTAGGATGTTCATGTGCTACCTGACATGCTACAGGAAATGTACAGTAAGGTAGGATGTTCAGATGCTGACAGCCATGCTACAGAAAATGTACAGTAAAGGTAGGATGTTCAGGTGCTGTCAGCCATGCTACAGGAGATGTACAGTAAGGTAGGATGTTCAGGTGCTACCTGCCATGCTACAAGAAATGTACAGTAAGGTAGGATGTTCAGGTGCTGTTAGCCATGCTACAGGAAATGTACAGTAAGGAAGGATATTCAGATGCTGACAGCCATGCTACAAGACATGTACAGTAAGGTAGGATGTTCAGGTGCTACCTGCCATGCTCAGGAAATGTACAGTAAGGTAGGATGTTCAGATGCTGGCAGACATACTACAGGAAATGTATAGAGAAGGTAGGATGTTCAGATGCTGTCAGCCATGCTACAGGAAATGTACAGTAAGATAGGATGTTTGGGTGCTACCTGCCATGCTATTAGAAATGTACAGTAAGGTAGGGTGTTCAGGTGCTGTTAGCCATGCAACAGGAAATATACAGTAATGTAGGATGTTTAGGTGCTACCAGCCATGCTACAGGAAATGTACAGTAAGGTAGGTTGTTCAGATGCTGGCAGACATGCTACAGGAAATGTACAGTAAGGTAGGATGTTCAGGTGCTACCTGCCATGCTACAGAAAATGTACAGTAAGGTAGGATGTTCAGGTGCTGTCAGCCATGCTACAGGAAATGTAGAGTAAGTAGGATGTTCAGGTGCTGGCAGCCATGCTACAGGAAATGTACAGTAAGGCAGGATGTTCAGATGCTACCTACCATGCTGCAGGAAATGTACAGTAAGGTAGGATGTTCAGGTGCTAGCTGTCATGCTACAGGAAATGTACAATATAGGATGTTCAGAGTGCTGACAGCCATGCTACAAGAATAGTACAGTAAGGTAGGATGTTCAGGTGCTACCTGCCATGCTCCAGGAAATGTACAGTAAGGTAGGATGTTCAGATGCTCTCAGCCATACTACGGAAATGTAAAGTAAGTAGGATGTTCAGATGCTGGCAGCCATGCTACAGAAATGTACAGTAAGACAGGATGTTCAGGTGCTACCTGCCAGTCTATCAGAAATGTGCAGTAGGTAGGATGTTCTGGTGCTGTTAGCCATGCTACAGGAAATATACAGTAAGGTAGGATGTTCAGATGCTACCAGCCATACTACAGAAAAATGTACAGTAAGGTAGGATGTTCAGGTGCTGCTGACACATGCTACAGGAATATGTACAGTAGGTGGATGTTCAGGTGCTACCTGCCATGCTACAGAAATCTACAGTAAGGTAGGATGTTCAGGTGCTGTCAGCCATGCTACAGGAAATGTAAGTATAGTAGGATATTCAGATGCTGACAGCCATGCTACAGGAAATGTACAGTAAGGTAGGATGTTCAGATGCTACCTACCATGCTACAGGAAATGTACAGTAAGGTAGGATGTTCAGGTGCTGTCATCCATGCTACAGGAAATGTACAGTAAGGTAGGATGTTCAGATGCTGACAGCCATGCTACAGGAAATGTACAGTAAGGTAGGATGTTCAGATGCTGACAGGCATGCTACAGGAAATGTACAGTAAGGTAGGATGTTCAGTTGCTTCCTGCCATGCTACAGGAAATGTACAGTAAGGTAGGATGTTCAGGTGCTACCTGCCATGCTACAGGAAATGTACAGTAAGGTAGGATGTTCAGATGCTACCTGCCATGCTACAGGAAATGTACAGTAAGGTAGGATGTTCAGGGTGCTACCTGCCATGCTACAGGAAATGTACAATAAGGTAGGATGTTCAGATGCTATCAGCCATGCTACAGGATAATGTACGGTAAGTAGGATGTTCAGGTGCTGGCAGTCATGCTACAGAAATGTACAGTAAGGCTGGATGTTCAGGTGCTACCTGCCATGTTCAGGAAATGTACAGTATGGGTAGGATGTTCAGGTGCTACCTGACATGCTACAGGAAATGTACAGTAAGGTAGGATGTTCAGGTGCTACCTGCCATGCTACAAGAAATGTACAGTAAGGTAGGATGTTCAGGTGCTGTTAGCCATGCTACAGGAAATGTACAGTAAGGAAGGATATTCAGATGCTGACAGCCATGCTACATGACATGTACAGTAAGGTAGGATGTTCAGGTGCTACTTGCCATGCTCCAGGAAATGTACAGTAAGGTAGGATGTTCAGATGCTGGCAGACATACTACAGAAATGTACAGTAGAGTAGGATGTTCAGATGCTGTCAGCCATGCTACAGGAAATGTACAATGCGTAGGATGTTCAGGTGCTGGCAGCCATGCTACAGGAAATGTACAGTAAAGTAGGATGTTCAGATGCTGACAGCCATGCTACAGGAAATGTACAGTAAGGTAGGATGTTCAGGTGCTACCTTCCATGCTGTTCGGAAATGTACAGTAAGGAAGGATATTCAGATGCTGACCTGACTGCTACAAGAAATGTACAGTAAGGTAGGATGTTCAGGTGCTACCTGCCATGCTCCAGGAAATGTACAGTAAGGTAGGATGTTCAGATGCTGGCAGACATACTACAGGAAATCTATAGTAAGGTAGGATGTTCAGATGTTGTCATCCATGCTATGAAAGAAATGTGCATGTAGGATGTTCAGTGCTGGCAGCCATGCTACAGGAAATGTACAGTAGAGTAGGATGTTCAGATGCTGACAGCCATGCTACAGGAAATGTTACAGTAAGGTAGGATGTTCAGATGCTACCAGCCATGCTACAGGAAATGTACAGATGGTAGGATGTTCAGGTGCTGTCATCCATGCTACAGGAAATGTACAGTAAGGTAGGATGTTCAGATGCTGACAGCCATGCTACAGGAAATGTACAGTAGGTAGGATGTTCAGATGCTGACAGCCATGCTTCACAGAAATGTACAGTAAGGTAGATGTTCAGGTGCTACCAGCCATGCTACAAGAAATGTACAGTAAGTTAGGATGTTCATATGCTGGCAGCCGTGCTACAGGAAATGTACAGTAAGGTAGGATGTTCAGATGCTGTCAGCTATGCTACAGGAAATGTACAGTAATTAGGATGTTCAGGTGCTGGCAGCCATGCTACAGGAAATGTACAGTAAAGTAGGATGTTCAGGTGCTGGCAGCAATGCTACAGGAAATGTACAGTAAGGTAGTATGTTCAGGATGCTACCTGCCATGCTACAGGAAATGTACAGTTAAGGTAGAATGTTCAGATGCTGCTTAGCCATGCTACAGGAAATGTACAGTAAGGTAGGATGTTCAGATGCTGACAGCCATGCTACAGTCGACATGTACAGTAAGGTAGGATGTTCAGGTGCTACCAGCCATGCTACAGGAAATGTACAGTAAGGTAGGATGTTCAGATGCTGACAGCCATGCTACAGGAAATGTACAGTAAGAGGATGTTCAGGTGCTAGCAGCCATGCTACAGGAAATGTACAGTAAGGTAGCATGTTCAGATGCTGGCAGACATACTACAGGAAACGTACAGTAAGGTAGGATGTTCAGATGCTATCAGCCATGCTACAGGAAATGTACAGTAGAAGTAGGATGTTCAGGTGCTGGCAGCCATGCTACAGGAAATATACAGTAAGGTAGGATGTTCAGGTGCTACCTGCCATGTTACAGAAATGTACAGTAAGGTAGGATGTTCAGATGCTGACCAGCCATGCTACAGGAAATGTACAGTAAGGTAGGATGTTCAGGTACTGTCAAAGCCATGCTACAGGAAATGTACAGTAAGGTAGGATGTTAAGTTGCTACCTGCACATGCTACAGGAAATGTACAGTAAGGTAGGATGTTCAAGGTGCTGTTAACCATGCTACAGGAAATTGTACAGTAAGGAAGAATATTCAGATGCTGACAGCCATGCTACAGGACATGTACAGTAGTTAGATGTTCAGATGCTACCCGCCATGCTCCAGGAAATGTACAGTAAGTGAGGATGTTCAGATGCTTTAGCAGACATACTACAGGAAATGCAGTAAGGTAGCATGTCAGGTGCTGGCAGCCATGCTACAGGAAATGTACAGTAAGGAGGATGTTCAGATGCCGACAACCATACTACAGGAAATGTACAGTAAGGTAGGATGTTCGGGTGCTACCTTCCATGCTGCTAGAAATGTACAGTAAGGAAGGATATTCAGATGCTGACAACCATGCTACAAGGTCATGTACAGTAAAGGTAGGATGTTCAGGTGCTACCTGCCATGCTCAGGAAATGTACAGTAAGGTAGGATGTTCAGATGCTGGCAGACATCACTACAGGAAATCTATAGTAAGGTAGGATGTTCAGATGATGTCATCCATGCCATGAAATGTACAGTACGGTAGGATGTTCAGGTGCTGACAGCCATGCTACAGGAAATGTACAGTAGGTAGGATGTTCAGATGCTGACAGCCATGCTACAGGAAATGTACAGTAGTGGGATGTTCAGTTGCTACCTGCCATGCTACAGGAAATGTACAGTAAGGTAGGATGTTCAGATGCTGACATCCATGCTACAGGAAAATGTACAGTAAGGTAGGATGTTCAGATGCTGACAGCCATGCTACAGAAATGTACAGTAAGAGTAGGATGTTCAGATGCTACCAGCCATGCTACAGGAAATGTACAGTAAGGTAGGATGTTCATATGCTGACAGGCTATGCTACAGGAAATGTACAGTAGAGTAGGATGTTCAGATGCTGGCAGCCTTGCTACAGGAAATGTACAGTAAGTAGGATGTTCAGGTGCTGGCAACCATGCAAGGAAATGTACAGTAAGTGAGATGTTCAGGTGCTGGCAGCATACAGGAAATGTAACAGTAAGGTAGGATGTTCAGGTGCTACGCATGCTACAGGAAATGTACAGTTAGGTAGAATGTTCAGATGCTGTTGGCCATGCTACAGGAAATGTACAGTAAGGTAGGATGTTCAGATGCTGACAGCCATGCTACAGTCCATGTACAGTAAAGGTAGGATGTTCAGGTGCTACACTGCCATGCTGCAGGAAATGTACAGTAAGGTAGGATGTTGCAGATGCTGACACGCCATGCTACAGAAATGTACAGTAAGTAGGATGTTCAGATGCTGACAGCCATGCTACAGGAAATGTACAGTGAAGTAGCATGTTCAGATGCTGGCAGCACTACAGGAAACGTACAGTAAGGTAGGATGTTCAGATGCTGTCAGCCATGCTGAAATGTACAGTAAGTAGGATGTTCAGGTGCCTGTAGCCATGCTACAGGAAATATACAGTAAGTAGGATGTTCAGGTGCTAACAGCCATGCTACAGGAAATGTACAGTAAGGTAGGATGTTCAGATGCTGACAGCCATGCTACAGAAATATGTACAGTAAAGTAGGATATTCAGGTGCTGACAAGCCATGCTACAGAAAATGTACAGTAAGGTAGGATGTTCCGGTGCTCTACGCCATGCTACAAGAAATGTACAAGTAAGGTAGGATGTTCAGGTGCTGTCAGCCATGCTACAGAATGTACAGTAGGACAACATATTCAGATGCTGACAAGCCATGCTACAGGGACATGTACAATGAAATTAGCATGTTCCAGATACTACAGGACATACTACAGGAAATGAAGTAGCAGATGTTCAGATGCTGCCTGCCATGCTACAGGAAATGTACAGTGGGTAGGATGTTCAGATGTACTGGCAGCCATGCTACAGGAAATGTACAGTAGGTAGGATGTTCAGATGCTGACAGCCATCGACAGAAATGTACAATGGAGTAGGGATGTTCAGGTGCTGACAGCCATGCTACAGAAATGTACAGTAAGGTAGGATGTTCAGGTGCTGTTAGCCATGCTACAGGAAATGTACAGTAAGGTAGGATGTTCAGGTGCTGCCAGCCATGCTACAGGAAATGTACAGTAAGGTAGGATGTTCAGATGCTGACAGCCATGCTACAGGAAATGTACAGTAGGTAGGATGTTCAGGTGCTGACAGCCATGCTACGATGAAATGTAAGTAAGTGTAGGATGTTCAGGTGCTGACATGCCATGCTACAGGAAATGTACAGTATGGTAGGATGTTCAGGTTCTGTCTAGCCATGCTACAGGAAATGTACAGTAAGGCAGGATGTTCAGATGCTGACAGCCATGCTACAGGAAATGTACAGTAAGGTAGGATGTTCAGGTGCTACCTACCATGCTACAGGAAATGTACAGTAAGGTAGGATGTTCAAGTGCTGTCATCCATGCTACAGGAAATGTACAGTAAGGTAGAATGTTCAGGTGCTGACAGCCATGTTACATGGAATGTAGAGTAAGTAGGATGTTCAGGTGCTACCACCATGCTACAGGAAATGTACAGTAAGGTATGATGTTCTGATGCTGTCAGCCATGCTACAGGAAATGTACAGGTAGGATGTTCTAGATGCTGACAGCCATGCTACAGGAAATGTACAGTAAGGTAGGTTGTTCAGATGCTGACAGCCATGCTACAGGAAATGTACAGTAAGGTAGGATGTTCAGTTGCTACCTGCCATGCTACAGGAAATGTACAATGGTGGGATGTTCAGGTGCTTCCTGCCATGCTACAGGAAATGTACTGTAAGGTAGGATGTTCAGATGCTATCAGCCATGCTACAGGAAATGTACAGTGAAGTAGGATGTTCAGGTGCTGGCAGCCATGCTACAGGAAATGTACAGTAAGGCAGGATGTTCCGGTGCTACCTTCCATGTTACAGGAAATGTACAGTAAGGTAGGATGTTCAGGTGCTACCTGACATGCTACAGGAAATGTACAGTAAGGTAGGATGTTCAGATGCTGACAGCCATGCTACAGAAAATGTACAGTAAGGTGGGATGTTCAGGTGCTGTCAGCCGTGCTACAGGAGATGTACAGTAAGGTAGGATGTTCAGGTGCTACCTGCCATGCTACAAGAAATGTACAGTAAGGTAGGATGTTCAGGTGCTGTTAGCCATGCTACAGGAAATGTACAGTAAGGAAGGATATTCAAATGCTGACAGCCATGCTACGGGGCATGTACAGTAAGGTAGGATGTTCGGTGCTACCTGCCATGCTCCAGGAAATGTACAGTAAGGTAGGATGTTCAGATTCTGGCAGACATACTACAGGAAATGTATAGTAAGTTAGGATGTTCAGATGCTGTCAGCCATGCTACAGGAAATGTACATGCATTAGGATGTTCAGGTGCTGGCAGCCATGCTACAGGAGATGTACAGTAAGGTAGGATGTTCGGGTGCTACCTGCCATGCTACAAGAAATGTACAGTAAGGTAGGATGTTCAGGTGCTGTCAGCCATGCTACAGAAAATGTACAGTATGGTAGGATGTTCAGGTGCTACATGCCATGCTCCAGGAAATGTACTGTAAGGTAGGATGTTCAGATGCTGGCAGACATACTACAGGAAATGTACAGTAAGGTAGGGTGTTCAGATGCTGTCAGCCATGCTACAGGAAATGTACAGTAAGTAGGATGTTCAGGTGCTGGCAGCCATGCTACAGGAAATGTACAGTTAAGGTAGGATGTTCAGGTGCTACCTGCCATGTTACAGGAAATGTACAGTAAGGTAGGATGTTCAGTTGCTACCTGCCATGCTACAGGAAATGTACAGTAAGGTAGGATGTTCAGGTGCTTCCTGCCATGCTACAGGAAATGTACAGTAAGGTAGGATGTTCAGATGCTATCAGCCATGCTACAGGAAATGTACGGTAAGTAGGATGTTCAGGTGCTGGCAGCCATGCTACAGGAAATGTACAGTAAGGCAGGATGTTCCGGTGATACCTTCCATGTTACAGGAAATGTACAGTAAGGTAGGATGTTCAGGTGCTACCTGACATGCTACAGGAAATGTACAGTAAGGTAGGATGTTCAGATGCTGACAGCCATGCTACAGAAAATGTACAGTAAGGTGGGATGTTCAGGTGCTGTCAGCCGTGCTACAGGAGATGTACAGTAAGGTAGGATGTTCAGGTGCTACCTGCCATGCTACAAGAAATGTACAGTAAGGTAGGATGTTCAGGTGCTGTTAGCCATGCTACAGGAAATGTACAGTAAGGAAGGATATTCAAATGCTGACAGCCATGCTACAGGGCATGTACAGTAAGGTAGGATGTTCAGGTGCTACCTGCCATGCTCCAGGAAATGTACAGTAAGGTAGGATGTTCAGATGCTGGCAGACATACTACAGGAAATGTATAGTAAGTTAGGATGTTCAGATGCTGTCAGCCATGCTACAGGAAATGTATAGTACGTAGGATGTTCAGGTGCTGGCAGCCATGCTACAGGAGATGTACAGTAAGGTAGGATGTTCGGGTGCTACCTGCCATGCTACAAGAAATGTACAGTAAGGTAGGATGTTCAGGTGCTGTCAGCCATGCTACAGAAAATGTACAGTATGGTAGGATGTTCAGGTGCTACATGCCATGCTCCAGGAAATGTACTGTAAGGTAGGATGTTCAGATGCTGGCAGACATACTACAGGAAATGTACAGTAAGGTAGGGTGTTCAGATGCTGTCAGCCATGCTACAGGAAATGTACAGTAAGTAGGATGTTCAGGTGCTGGCAGCCATGCTACAGGAAATGTACAGTTAAGGTAGGATGTTCAGGTGCTACCTGCCATGTTGCAGGAAATGTACAGTAAGGTAGGATGTTCTGGTGCTACCTGCCATGCTACAGGAAATGTACAGTAAGGTAGGATGTTCAGATGCTGTCAGCCATGCTACAGGAAATGTACAGTAAGTAGGGTGTTCAGGTGCTGGCAGCCATGCTACAGGAAATGTACAGTAAGGTAGGATGTTCAGGTGCTACCTGCCATGTTGCAGGAAATGTACAGTAAGGTAGGATGTTCAGGTGTTACCTGCCATGCTACAGGAAATGTACAGTAGTTAGGATGTTCTGATGCTGACAGCCATGCTATAGGAAATGTACAGTAAGGTAGGATATTCAGGTGCTGTCAACCATGCTACAGGAAATGTACAGTAAGGTAGGATGTTCAGGTGCTACCTGCCATGCTACAGGAAATGTACAGTAAGGTAGGATGTTCAGATGCTGGCAGACATGCTACAGGAAATGTACAGTAAGTTAGGATGTTCAGGTGCTGGCAGCCATGCTACCTAGCATTTTTTAATGTTCCATTTTTTGTATCACCACTCAGTTTGCATGTAATAAAGAGGCTCTTTCAGAATTTCAAGTGGGTGAGTACTTTTTTTTGTGATTTAACAGCTAGAGGCTGAGTACAGTCTCTTTATATCCTGTGTGTGGACATCTATCATGATTGATCTTGAGTCAGCAGAGGAGGGGCAGTGCCACCCCCGTGGATCTTGATGTTTCCTCAATGGTTCGTCCCTAAAGTCTGTACAAGACGTGTAACGCTAGGATTTGGGATTAAGTTCTTTGCTTGCTGTTGAAGATAGCATGACTCCACTTGCTGGCAACATTTGGTGCCGCAGACAACTCTTCAGTGATACATTCACTAGTCTAAGCCACCAGAGAGCACCCTTCCCAAAGCAATCACATGCCTGTTCTCATTTTTCAGGCAAGGCTATATGTACCCAGTCATGGGCCCTGTGCATTATACATTGTCACAGTCCTCAGGCTACTTGCTTTGGATAAGATCACTCAGACCTGACTATGAATTGTTGAAAATAAGAGAGGTGTCATTTATCAGGACTAATGCACGCTCAAAGGTAACATTATTAAAAATAAAAAATATATAGCAGTCAGTTGAAAGCAGATAACAGTAACACTGTGCCCTGCTGTAAGCAGTGACCTATGCAGCTATGGTCTGCATCCATGTAAATTCATCCCAGCTTTCAAGTTGCCTTATTCAGTGCTGCAAATCCCTTTTCTCAATCCAGTTTTCTTATGAATTGCTCCCAGATGCTTTAAATACAAATTCTCTGCAAAGACATCTGACTGGAAGACTCAGTAGTGTGTATGCGTGTGTGTGTGTACGTGCGTGCATGTGCTGTCTCACTCCCTTTGCCCACCTGCTGTGGGGTACCTAGTAAAGTGGAGCAGTGGCAGCTGCAGGCTTTTCCTGCCCCAGCATAACTACGTCCCACCACAGGCTCTAGGACTGGAGTGCGAATTGGAATGTAGATTGGGGAAAGAGTCTGAACAGTGGACTGGAATGCTAGTTTGGACTTTGTGACATGGGTGCAAGTCAGTGACTCAAACATGTTTGAGAGCTGTCAATAATGCAAACATGGTGGCAGAGGGGAAAAGGCACATACAGATTGTTCTGTGTAGAATCTCTGAGTTCAGAACCTGTGGCCCATGTAGCATCCACAATCCTTGAGGATGAATCCAGTTCTGAGAGGAGTCAGCAGGTTAGCACATCCCATTTCAGAACACTGAACTTGTAGAAGGCTGTGAATCTATTCTGAGAGGAAAGTGAACTAAATTACTATTATTTTAAATGGTCACACTTTGTTTTAAGTGTCAGTTTCAATGTAACTGCAGGTAGGTCATCATTAGTTACATGCAACAGGGATACTTACACTGTAATTTACATGTTTGTGTGTCTGTAACTACATTGCAGTTGCAATGCAGTTACAGTGTTGCTAAGGAAACTTAAAATAGAGTGTTATCTAAATGGTCACATATATCAATAATTCACAATCAGTAAGGCCTTTGAAAAGTCAGCCGTGCTGTCTAATGGTCACCAGCCCACGAGGGAAAGGAGGGTTGTTTGAAGTTTCCTATATCTCTGTGGGAGTACAGATCTGAGCGGGTTTACTTCTAAAACACTAAAGGTCTGTATAGGTCACAGGAAGGTATTTTGGGGATCTTTGATGCCAGAGGCTGATAAAAAGAGAAACAGTGAGGCTTTTGACAGATGGTCAAATAACAGTTACTTGATGAAGCTGTTCAGTCTATGAGGATACAAGAGACTCCTGCCAGTGTGGAAACTTATATTCTGGACTGGGACAGCCTGCACTGATAGGGACGTCTGATTTAGTACATGCAGAATAGGTGTATTGCCACCAGGAAGACCACTAGCTATTTATCTCAGTGCACTACTTATTTCAATACTCTCAGTTCCATGGTGAGCGGATAGAGTTCATGTGGATTTAGTCATGGGTGGAGTGGTGGCAACGCTGTCTCTGGAAACCAGGCGTAGCATCAACGAGGGCCATATTTTCTTTTCCATCTCACAGAAGTCAAGTGGGACCAAATTTCGACAAACAGGTACAGTAGCGGAGAGCTTGCCTGTGTTGATTATTCTGATCCATGTAACTACTCTAAGAACCAATAAAACTATCCTAGAACTCATGTAATTCCCAAGTTTGGCTGCAGGTGTATCCAGGAATTTTAAACTTGCACTTGAGAGTTGCTGGAACTGTTGCTTCCTCCATAAACATAAACCAAAAGGTGTGCTGCCCCATGGTATACCTCGGCAACAGCGACACCATTACAGCGAACAATGTCGATGCCAACAGTATCGACAGTTCACTGTAATGGTGCATCAGAAACCCAGGCACACTGTCTCCCAGTCCTGCACCCCCTACCTGAATCAACTCTGACTCGGAGTTAATTATATTTAGTACAGGGGTTTGGGGGCAGAGCTCCCCACATGGGGGGTTTGGGGCAAAGCCCCTGACAGAAACAAGGACCGGGTTCCCATATGGATTTATGTCAACCAAAACTTGCGGTCAACATACATTTCATCGCTGTGATGCCGGTCAACAAAATTGCTGTTGAACCGGCATTGTAGAGCCCTGCCCCACAACACAAACATTGCCCACCCCCATTCCAGTCAGCAATATATGTAGTAAGCCAATGATCCTGATAGATTCACAACATGTTATTTTATCTAACACACACACTACCAATCAGAAAGAAGTTGGCTGGCTTTTGCTTACACTGTTTAGGATACTTGTGACAAGCCTCTGTACCACACAAAGGTAATTAGCCCAAGAAAAGTCCATTCACACCAACACTCATGCATACCTACTCCAGAGTCACTCAAACAATCATAGCCTCTAAGTTTGGCACCCACACTTCTTCCAAAGATAATTCACAAACTCACACTGAAGGCTCCAAGGAGGGGAAAAACAGTTCTTTGCATACGTCAGGCTGTGTGTGTGTTTGTTGCTCTGGTCCTAGGCTCATGTTGCCCCTGAATTTTCCAGATTTTACTGTACTCAGTAAAGTACAGAGTATGCCTGCTGACACCCATGTGTGGCTGTCTACATTTATAGCTTTTTATGTTTGCTTGCACGCATGTGCAAGAAACATAGTGCCATCATCGGAGATTTCGGAGGGGTGTGTCACCTCCTCCTCCAATTCAGTCAGTGTGTTGGCAGGCGTCTCGTGGGTTAATGCATGCTGGAGTTGTCTATGACAAGCTCCAAAATGCAGTGGCATACAGTTGAAGGGGAGCTACGCTTGAGTGAGCAGCGATAAGATATCGGCTGCTCACGCCGCAGCTCCCTCCCACACAGATACCCACGCAGGCATGCGCGTGCCCCGCCCCCAGACACATGCACTGTATAGCCGAGTGGGGTGCCCAATCGCTGTCTGCTGGAGCTGCTGCCTCCGCCTCCCCCAAAGCCTATGAAATGCCACACGCTGGTGCCCACCCAGCGTGGCAACTAATGATATAGCCAACGGGTGCTCAATCCCCATCAGCTCCACTGTCCTAACCCCCCAGTAGTAAGTGCCACGCTAATCCCCCATCGGCTGAACGCCCCAACCATCCTTGTGCCATGCTGGGAGCCCACCCAGCGTGGCAAACGCCCCACGTCAGTCTGCTTTTTTTTTTTTTTTAACCTGTAAAGAAAAAATGGTCCCATGTAGTCTCCCTGGCCCCATCCCACAACCCGCACCCACCCACTGCGCATCCAGCTTCCCCACACCCCCACCCATACTTACCTCTGGAGCTCGGCGCCTTGATCTTGGTGGACCGGGAACACGTCTGCACTCTTCAAAGCCGACCGCTGAACTGAGGAAATGCAGTAAGCTATATAATGGGCTAGATAGGGGTTTCAACTTTGTTGCATATCTCAGGCATTTTGGAATTTTGCACAAATTTTCAACATGGGGTTTTGGGACCCTTCTCATGATTGATGTCACTGTCATGGCGTTATTCAGGCTCGAAGGGTGATTTCACAGTCACTGCACAGTCACTGTGCGAAATCACCTTCAGGCCTGAATAACACCATGATCAGTGACATCATTCATGAGAAGGGTCCTAAAACCCATGTTGAAAATTTGGTGCCAAAATTCCAAAAAATGACTGTTTTACGAGCGTGTTGCGCAGTTCCTACGCAGGCTCGTAAGTTCGCAAATTTTCAATATTTTCACTCCAGATTTTCAACATTGCCATTTTACCACACCTTCTTATGAGAAGTACAGCTGTCATTTTCACATCTCACCCAAAATGTGTGTTCCCTATGTAGCGCACAATGGCACATGTGTGTGAAATCAATGTACGGGACAAATTAAGAAAATCACAGTGACATTGTTCATGAGCAGAGGTCTTAAAATGGCTATGTTGAAATTTGGTGAAGAAAAAATTCCTCAACATGACTGTTTTACAGGCGTGCCTTGCGCAGTTCTCACATACGCTCGTGAGTCCGCAATTTTCAACCTTTTCACTCCAGATTTTCAACATTGCCATTTTACCACACCTTCTTATGAGCAGTACAGCTGCCATTTTCACATGTCACGTAAGCGTGTTTCTGCCCATGTAGCGCACAATGGCGCAGTCGGTGTGCTAGATCAATGTACGGGACAAATTAAGAAAATCACAGTGACATTGTTCATGAGGTGAGGTGTTAAAATGGCTATGTTGAAAATTTGGTGAAAAATTCCAAAATGACTGTTTAATAGCCGCTGTTGTACAGTTCCTACTTAATACTTGTGTGTTCGCTGAATTTTCATTATTTTCACTCCAGATTTTCAACATTGCCATTTTACCACACCTTCTTATGAGTAGTACAGCTGTCATTTTTCACATCTCGCCCAAAATGTGTTTCCACCATGTAGCGCATACATGGCGAGTCGGTGTGCAAAATCAATGTACGGATAAATTAAGAAAAATCACAGTGACACTGTTCATGAGCAAAGGTCTTAAAATGGCTATGTTGAAAATTTGGTGAAAAAATTCCAAAAAATGACTGTTTTACGAGCGTGCGTTGTACAGTTCCTACGCACACTTGTAAGTTCGCGAATTTTCAATATTTTACTCCATATTTTCAACATTGCCATTTTATTACACTTCCTTATGAACAGTACAGCTGCAATTGTTCATATGTTGCCCAAAATGTGTTTTCGCACATGTAGCGCACAATGGTGCTGTTGGTGTGCGAAAGCAATGTTTAGGACAGATTAAGAAAATCACAGTTACACTGTTCATGAGCAGAGGTCTTAAAATGGCGATGTTGAAAATTTGGTGACAAAAGTCCATAAAATGACTGTGATACGAGTGAGCATTGCGCAGTTTCCACGCACCCTCGTTACTTCATGACTTTGTAATATTTTCAGTCCAGATTTTCACCAGTGACATTTTTCCACACTTCCTTATGAACAGTACAGCTGTCATTTTTCACAACATGGCTGAAGTGTGTTTTCACAGTTTCAGCGCAGAGATGCGTGGTCGCTGTGGGAAATCATTGTTCGGCACAGATAAAGAAAAACACAGTGACACTGTTCATGATCGGAGGCACCAAAATGCCTGAGTTGACAATCTGCTGTAAAAAATCCCCAACCTAATAATATTACGGGTGTGCGTTGCACAGTTTCTATGTACGCTCGTGACTTCACCATTTTTTTAAATATTTTTACTACAGATTTGCAACATTGCCATTTTTTACACCTCCCCATGAACAGTACAGCTGTCATTTTTTACATCCTGTTCGGAATGTTTTTGCACCTGTGGTGCTAAATGCCGTAGTCACTGTGCATAAGCAGCTTTCGACTAACAAACTGATATTCCCCCTGTTCATGAGGTGGGGTCACAAAACAAACATGTTGAAGATTTGGAGTGAAAATACCAACGAATGCCTGAGGTATTAGAGTTTCCAACTATAACGTCCAACCCTGTAGAGAATGACAGGCATCAGGGGTGTGACTTGGGATTCTTGCCTGTGATGCTCATACCATTTCACACCCTGCAGTCAGTAAGAGGCATCAAGGTATGCCCTGGACTCTTCGTCCCCAAACTTCACCCCATTCTCCTATATCGCACCCATCTCACCATATTTCCTAATGAAATGGGGTGTGCATAAGGGCCAAAGACCCCAAGGAACATCGTGACACTTGTCAGTGTCTGCAGGTTGAGGTGTGGTGAAATGGCGTGGCCGTTATGCCTGACGACCCAGACGCACACCCCAATGCCTGTCACTCTCTGCAGGGTGGTGGTGGGGTTGGCTTCAGTTCAATACTTCACTGCCATTCCTATTCGCAGCTCTGTAACTTCTACACTATCACTGCCAATGCCAGCAAGCAAACATTCGGCATTGACAAATGCTTGTATTTTTTGGTTTTGAATTCAATTAAAAGAGAGGGTGAACTTTCAAGGAGTCCTGTTAGGGGTAGCTATGAGACTTGCAGTGGAATTTCCTTTGGGAACTCCTAAAGTGTTCTTTTGTTGAAATTGTTCCTTCTCCTAAGGCCATTTTTCTTATTTAGCACAGCACTGCTGCAGCAGGGACACTGTCCTATGCCACAACAAGCCCACATTACAGTCACTTTTATTATTTAAAACAAACAAGACACTTTTAAATCTGGTTTTCATTATAGGATGAAGGACCCTTCATTTGCACTTTGCATGGAAAGAACTTGCTGTTCTGACAGCAGATGGAAATATTATGGGGGTTTATTCTGAAGCATTTATAGAGTTGTAGGATCATTGATACTTCTCTTGGCAACATATGAGAGCCGATGTATTTCTTTATTGCCAGACAGTGTGGAATAAGATATAGAAATACAGGCCAGTCAATCAGCAAAGCAGTAGGGTTACCATTCACAATGCCAGCAAGCTGGGTTCAAGAATAGACTCTGGGCACTGGAGGCTTACCAGAGCAAGGAGAACTGGGTGTTCCAGATGGCTTTTACCTCCTTCAAGGAAGAAGAGGTGCTCCACCTGTAATGATACTGATACCTGGGTAATCACAGGTGGCTGTGCAGCCCCAGGCACTAATGAGAGAGGGGCTATTACCTGATGTGAGTAGAATGGCATGCTCACATGTGCGTGCATGCAATGATGTCCTTGATAGTGATCTTGCATGGTTGGGTAGAACATTACCTGATGTGAGTAGAATGGCACACATCACGTGTGCGTGCATACAGTGATGTCCTTGATAGCGATCTTGTGTGGTTGGGTAGGACATTACCTGACGTGGGTAGAATGGCACACATCATGTGTGCGTGCATACAATGATGTCCTTGATAGTGATCTTGCATGGTTGGGTAGGACATTACCTGATGTGAGTAGAATGGCACAAATCACATGTGCGTGCATACAATGATGTCCTTGATAGTGATCTTGCGTGATTGGGTAGGACATTAATAGAATGGCACACATCACGTGTGCATGCATACAATGATGTCAGTGATAGTGATCTTGCATGGTTGGGTAGGACATTACCTGATGTGGGTAGAATGGCACACATCACATGTGCGTGCATACAGTGACATCCTTGGCAGTGATATCCTGGGTTGTGGAGTAACTAAGGGAACACACCAGCACAGATGCAGGATTAAGACCTGCAGCACACATGGATCCCACACAGTCTTCTGTTGTGTTCCCAACCAAATATAGTAAACTTGGAAAGGTGTCAGTCCACTTTGTCCCCACTCAGGGTGTACATCTGAGGCTCTGTGGGGGAGCGGCCATATGAAGGGCTACCACACCACTATCTTTCCTCCAACTGGGGAGGAATCCAAGGCTCGATAGGGAAAACTCAGAGATGTCCCTCCACCATCTGTCCCAACCTAGGAGCATATCAGAGGCTCCAAGCAGGAGTAGCCACAGGCAAGGATGTTACTCCACTCTGTCCTCAACCAAGGATATATCTGAAGCTTCATGGGGGAAGCTTAGAGGGATGACACTCTACTCTGTCCTCAGCCAGGTGGCATATCTGAGGCTACATGAGGGATGACCACAGGCAGTAGTGTCACTTTACTCTCTATCCCCATCCAGGGGGTATATCTGAGGCACCAAGGGGGAGTAACCACAGGCAGGAATGTCACTGCACACTCTGTTCCCACCCAGGTTTTTTTTCCAAGTTTCTGTGGGGCAGTACTAACGGACGGGTGTTACTCCATTCTCTGTCTCTACCCAGATGATATATCTGAGATTCCATGGGGAGTAGCTGCAGGAAGGAGTGTCTCTTCACTCTGTCCTTACCTAGGGGGCTTTATCCAAGGCTCCATGAGGGGAGTAGCCACAGGTGTCACTCCACTCTCCATCCCCATCCAAGGGTATATCTGAAGCTCATTCGGCGGGGACTTTGAAGAAGTGCCTTTCCACTCTCTGTCCCCATCTAGGGGTTAGCCGTGGCCCATGGGGGAGAAGCCACAGGCAAGGGTGAAAGGGGTAAGGGTTGCCAAGCAGAAGCCAGATAGGGACTGTGCCAATGACAGTAGAAATAGCAAGTAGAAAAAGAAACATTGTGTAATTACGAATGCATTTTGTAATTTTGCTAATTACAAACCACCAAACAGATTTTCAACAAACTTAAAAAATGAGCCCCTAGAACTGGGAAAGTGCATACTAAATCTGTCAGCCCTAGGGGATAAGATCACCTGATACAAGCTATCCAAAACACTGTTTTGATACAAACAGTAACTCAACCCCAACACACAAGCACTACCACACCTGTATAATTGCTTTTACCTGCTGGCAAATTTTGTATATTCGTATAAGGGGCTGGGACAGGGCAAGGGAGGTTCAAAGGAGGGGAAGGGGGAGGGGGCAGCTGCAGAATAAGAGGTGCTAGCTGCACATTCGAGCAGATTTGATAGACCACTAGGCCTTTATCTGCTGGCAAACTTCGTATAATATCCCACTGCTGCAGTTAGAGTTCGGGGTTGCCAGTATCAGGGATCTGCTCCACATGGACACACCAAGCCAAGACACATTCACCAGAGATCCAGAACTGTTTTATTTCCCGGTGTAAACCTTGGACAGTGTTGGGTAAGTTACTTTCAAAAGTAACACTGTACAGTTGCTAGTTACTCTCAAATATTTATAATAAGTTACACTTACTTATTACTTTTATAAGTTAGTATGTTTACTTTAATTTTCATTACATGTCCTCTGCATGCATAACTGTGAGTTTTACTTGGGAAAACAAATTCTCAGGAAGCGGTGTTAGAATGCCAGAGGAATCAAAAGCCCTAGTTTGCCACATTTCTACCTGCCACTTGCTGATAAAGTGTGCAAGAATACAACCATGCAAGGACATTTAATAGTAACTAAAAGTGTAAATTACAGAAACTAGTTACATTTATGGAAAAAGTAATATTGTTACAGTTACTTGTTACTTTTTATAAAAGTAGTCTTCCTATTACCAGTTACCCAAAAAAGCAATATCACAGTCATTTGTTACAAGTAACATAGAACATTATATTTATCAGCATAAAAGCACCAACTTCTCTTTTCCAGTTTGCCTACATGTTGATCCTTAACATTGATCATTAACTTTTTCTTCTGGGGATGTACGGTAAGTCACTTGATAAGGTTTTAAATCTCAATTTTAGGGAACATTTCATGTAAACTCAGACTGTTTTCATGTGGTTTAGAATCCTGTAGGTAAGGTCATTTTCATGTGAGAAAAGGTGATATTAAACAGAATATTGCAGATTCTGCAGAAGGCGATAGTCCATGAAAATTCTGCAGAAGCAGACTATGCAGATTTTCACCAGTACTAGTTCCTGGTGTCCTGTAGCACTCCGCATCCTTATCCAGTAACATGCCAGGTACTCCCTGGTATCCTGTGGCACACCTCCTCATCCTATCACGTGCCATGTACCCCCTGTTATCCAGTGGCACACGCTGTCCTTAACCTGTCACATGCCATGTACTCCCTGCTATCCAGTGGCACATCTCCTCATCCTATCACATGTTATGTACTCCCTGTTATCCAGTGGCACACCTCCTCCTTCTCCTGTCACATGCCATGCACTCCCTGTTATCCAGTGGCACACCCTGTCCTTATCCTATCACATGCCATGTACTCCCTGGCATCCAGTGAGACACCCTGTCCTTATCTTCTCACATCCCATGTACTCCCTGATATCCAGTAGCACACCCTGTCCTTCTCATGTCACAAGCCATGTACTTCCTGGCATCCAGTGGCACACCCTGTCCTTATCTTATCACATGCCAT
Organism: Neoceratodus forsteri; assembly: GCA_016271365.2. Classification (NCBI taxonomy): domain Eukaryota; kingdom Metazoa; phylum Chordata; order Ceratodontiformes; family Ceratodontidae; genus Neoceratodus; species Neoceratodus forsteri. Next base: position 1,011,845 of record JADMNL010000026.1, read on the forward strand.
GTACTCCCAAGTATCCAGTGGCACACCCTGTCCCCCTCCTATCACATCCCACATACTCCCTGGTATCCAGTAGCACACCCTGTCCTTATCCTGTCACTTGCCAAGTACTCTCAGGTATCCAGTGGCACACCCTGTCCTTATCCCGTCACTTGCCAAGTACTCTCAGGTATCCAGTGGCACACCCTGTCCTTATCCCATCACTTGCCAAGTACTCTCAGGTATCCAGTGGCACACCCTGTCCTTATCCCGTCACTTGCCAAGTACTCTCAGGTATTTAATGGCACACCCTGTCCTTATCTCGTCACTTTCAAGGCACTCTCAGGTATCCAGTGGCACACCCTGTCCTTATCCTGTCACATGGTAAGTACTCCTGCGTCCAGTGAGACACCCTGTCCTTATCCTCTCACATCCTATGTACTCCCTGATGTCCAGTAGCACACCTGTCCTTTTCCTATGTCACATGCCATGTACTCCCTGGTATCCAGTGGCACACCCTATCCTTATTCTATCACATGCCACGTACTCCCTGGAATCCAGTGCCACACTCTGTCCTTATCCCATCACATGTCATATACTCCCTGCTATCCAGTGGCACATGCTGTCCTTATCCTGTCATATGTCATGCACTCCCCATTATCCAGTGGCACACCTCCTCCTTATCCTGTTGCATGTCATGTACTGCCTGCTATCCAGTGCCACACCTTTTCCTTTATCCTGTCACATGTCATGTACTCCCTGTTATCCAGTGGCACACCCTGTCCTTATCCTATCACATGCCATGCACTACCTGCTTTCCAGTGGCACACCTCCTCCTTATCCCATCACATGCCATGTACTCCCTGCTATCCAGTGGCACAAATCCTCCTTATCCTATCACATGCCATGCACTCCCTGTTATCCAGTGGCACACCCTGTCCTTATCCTATCACATGCCATGTACTCCCTGGCATCCAGTACCACACCCTGTCCTTATCCCATCACATGTCATGTACTATCTGCTATCCAGGGCACACGCTGTCCTTATCCTGCCATATGTCATGTACTCCCTGCTATCCAGTGGCGCACCTCCTCCTTGTCCTGTCACATGTCATGTACTGCCTGCTATCCAGTGCCACACCTTTCCTTTATCCTGTCACATGTCATGTACTCCTGTTATCCAGTGGCACACCCTGTCCTTATCCTATCACATGCCATGTAATCCCTGCTATCTAGTGGTGCACCCTGTCCTTATCCTATCACATGCCATGCACCCTGCTATCCAGTGCCACACCCTGTCCTTATCCTATCACATGCCATGTACCCCTGGCATCCAGTGCACACCTTGTCCATATCCTATCACATGCCATGCACTTCCTGCTATCCAGTGGCACAACCTGTCTTATCCTATCACGTGCCATGCACTCGCTGCTATTCAGTGCCACACCATTTCTTATCCTATCACATGCCACATACTCCCTGCTATCCAGTGGCACACCCTGCCTTATTCTATCAAATTCTCATGTACCCTTGCTATCCAGTGGCACACCTCCTCCTTATCCCATCACATGCCATGTACTCCCTGTTATCCAGTGGCACATCCTGTCCTTATTTCATAACATCCCATGTACTCCCTGATATCCAGAAGCACACCCTGTTCTTATCCTATCACATCCCATGTACTCCCTGTTATCCAGTGGCACACCCTGTCCTTATCCTGTCACATGTCATGTACTCCCTGCTATTCAGTAGCACACCCTGTCCTTATCCTGTCACATGTCATGAACTCCCTGCTATCCAGTGGTACACCCTGTCCTTATCCTATCACATGCCATGTACCCCCTGTTATCCAGTAGCACACCCTGTCTTATCCTATCACATGCCATGTACCCCCTGCTATCCAGTGGCACACCTCCTCCTTATCCCATCACATGCCATGTACTCCCTGTTATCCACTACCACACCCTGTCCTTATTCTATAACATCCCATGTACTCCCTGATATCCAGAAGCACACCCTGTCCTTATCCTATCACATCCCATGTACTCCCTGATATAAAGTAGCACACCCTGTCCTTATCCTATCACATCCCATGTACTCCCTGCTATCTAGTGGCACACCCTGTCCTTATCCTTTCACATGCCATGTACCCCCGTTATCCAGTGGCACACCCTGTCCTTATCCTGTCACATGTCATGAACTCCCTGCTATCCAGTAGTACACCCTGTCCTTATCCTATCACATGCCATGTACCCCCTGTTATCCAGTGGCACACCCTGCCTTATCCTATCATATGCCATGTACCCCCTGCTATCCAGTGGCACACCCCCTCCTTATCCCATCACATGCTATGTACTCCCTGTTATCCACTGCCACACTCTGTCCTTATTCTATAACATCTCATGTACTCCCTGATATCGAGAAGCACACCCGTCCTTATCCTATCACATCCCATGTACTCCTGATATACAGTAGCACACCCTGTCCTTATCCTATCACATGCCATGTACTTCCCTGATATCCAGTAGCACACCCTGTCCTTATCCCATCACATGCCATGTACTCTCTGCCATCCAGTGGCACACCCTGTCTTTATCCTATCACATGCCATGTACTCCTGACATGCAGTGGCACACTACTTCCTTATCCTGACACATGCGAAGTACTCCCAGGTATCCAGGGGCACATCCCCTCCTTATCCTGTCATATGCCAAGTACTCCATGGTATCCAGTGACATACTCTCTCCTTATCCTGACACATGCAAAGTCCTCCCAGTTATCCAGTGGCACAAGCCAAGAAGTTTGTCAATTTACATATAGTCCAACTTGGAATAAATCATTTATATTCTTTTGATTCAAAATTGTGTTTGGAGCATTTTTCTCAGAGCGTGGCTTACTGAGTGGCACCTGTACTTTGAACTGTTTATCCAGTGACACACCGTCTCCTTATCCTGACACATGCCAAGTACTCACTGTTATCCAGTGGCACACCCATGCCTTATCGTGTCACATGCCATGTACTCCCTGGTATACTGGGTCACTCCCGTCCTAATCCTGTCACTTGCCAAGTACTCCCAAGTATCCAGTGGCACACTCTGTCCTTATCCCGTCACTTGCCAAGTACTCTCAGGTATCCAGTGGCACACCCTGTCCTTATCCTGTCACATGGTAAGTACTCCCTGGTACCCAGTGCACACCTTTCCTTATCCCATCACATGGCAAGTACTCCTTGGTACCCAGTGGCACACCCTGTCCTTGTCGTGTCACATGCCAAGTACTCTCAGGTATCCAGTAGCACACCTGCGCCTTATCCTGTCACATGGTAAGTAATCCCTTGTACCCAGTGGCACACCGTGTCCTTATCCCGTCACATGGCAAGTACTCCCTGGTATACAGTGGCACACCCCATCCTTATCCTGTCACATGGCAAGTACTCCCTGGTATACTGGGGCACTCCTGTCCTTATCCTGACTCTTGCCAAGTACTCCCAGGAATCCAGTGGCACACCCTGTCCTTATCCTATCACATGCCAAGTACTCCCAGGTATCCAGTAGCACACCCTGTCCTTATCCCATCACATGCCATGTACTCCCAGGTATCCAGTGGCACACCCTGTCCTTATCCTGTCACATGGCAAGTACTCCCTGGTACCCAGTGGCATACCCTGTCCTAATCGTGTCACATGTAATGTACTCCTGCTATCCAGTGCAACACCCCATCCTTACCAGTCTCTTGCAAGTACTCAGAGATATCCAGTCACATGCCAAGTACTCCCTGGAATCCAGTGGCACACATCGTCTAACTTTCACATGTCATGTACTCCCTGGTATCCAATGGCAGACCCGTCATTGCCTGTCACATGCCTTGAACTCCCAGGTATCAAGTTGCACACCCCATTCATAGCCTGCCACATGCCAAGTACTCCTAATACCTAGTGACACCCCTCCTTTTCCTGTTAGATGCCAGTACCCTGCTATCCAGTGGAACACCCCTCCTTATCCTGTCACATGCCATGTACTCTGAGGTATCAGTTGCACACCCTTTCCTTATCCTATCACATGCCAAGTACTCCTGATCTCCTGTGGCACATCCTGTCCTTATCCTGTCACATGCCATATACTCCAAGGTATCCAGTAGCACACCCTTTCCTTCTCCTTTAGCATGCCAAGTACTCCTGGTCTCCTGTGGCACACCCTCCATATCCTGTCACATGCCAAATACTTTCTGGTATTCAGTGGCACAACCCACCTTATCCCGTCACATGCCAAATATTCCCTGGTATCCAGTGGCACATGCTGTCCTTCTCCTATCACATGCCATGTACTCCTAGGTTTACAGTGGCACACCCTGTTCCCCTCCTATCACATCCCACATACTCCCTGGTATCCAGTAGCACTTCCTGTCCTTATCCTGTCACATGCCATGTATTCCCTAGTATCTAGGGGCATACCGCCTCCTTATCCCATCACATGTTATGTACTACTTGGCATCCAGTGGCACACCGCCTCCTTATCCAGACAGATGTGAAATCCTCCCGGGTATCAAGTGGCACACCGTCTCCTTATCGTGACATATGCCAAGTACTCCCTGGTATACTGTGGCACTCCTGTCCTTATCATGTCACTTGCCAAGTACTCCCAAGTATCCAGTGGCACACCCAGTCCTTATCCTGTCACATGGTAAGTACACCCTGGTACCCAGTGGCACACCTTTCCTTATCCCATCACATGGCAAGTAATCCCTGGTACCAAGTGGCACACCCTGTCCTTATCCTGTCTCTTGCCAAGTACTCCCGGAACCCAGTGGCACATCCTGTCCTTATCCTGTCACATGTCAAGTACTCCCAGGTATCAGTGGCACACCTGTCCTTATCCCATCACATGCCATGTACTCCCAGGTATCCAGTGGCACACCCTGTCCTTATCCTGTCACATGGCAAGTACTCCCTGGTACCCAGTGGCATACCCTGTCCTAATCGTGTCACATATAATGTACTCCCTGCTATCCAGTGCAACATCCCATCCTTACCAGTCTCTTGCAAAGTACTCAGAGATATCCAGTCACATGCCAAGTACTCCCTGGAATCCAGTGGCACACATCGTCCTTAACTTTCACATGTCATGTACTCCCTGGTATCCGATGGCAGACCCTGTCATTGCCTGTCACATGCTTTGTACGCCCAGGTATCGAGTTGCACACCCCATTCATAGCCTGCCACATGCCAAGTACTCCTTAATACCTAGTGACACTCCCCTCCTTTTCCTATTAGATGCCAAGTACTCCCTGCTATCCAGTGGAACACCCCCTCCTTATCCTGTCACATGCCATGTACTCTGAGGTATCAAGTTGCACACCCTTTCCTTATCCTGTCACATACCAAGTACTCCCTGGTCTCCTGTGGCACATCCTGTCCTTATCCTGTCACATGCCATATACTCCGAGGTATCCAGTAGCACACCCTTTCCTTCTCCTGTAGCATGCCAAGTACTCCCTGGTCTCCTGTGGCATACCCCCTCCATATCCTGTCACATGCCAAATACTTTCTGGTATTCAGTAGCACAACCCCACCTTATCCCGTCACATGCCAAATACTCTCTGGTATCCAGTGGCACATGCTGTCCTTCTCCTATCACATGCCATGTGCTCCAAGGTTTCCAGTGGCACACCCTGTCCTTATACTATCACATCCCACATACTCCCTGGTATCTAGTAGCACACCCTGTCCTTATCCTGTCACATGCCATGTATTTCCTAGTATCCAGTGACATACTGCCTCCTTATCTGGTCACATGCCATGTTCTACCCGGCATCCAGTGGCACACCGCCTCCTTATCCTGACAGATATGAAGTCCTCCCAGGTATCCAGTGGCACGCCCTCTCCTTATCCTTTCACATGCCAAGTACTCCCTGGTATCCAGTGGCACAGGCCAAGAAGTTTGGCAATTTACATATATTCCAACTTGGAATAAATCATTTTTATTCTTTTGATTCAACATTGTGTTTGGAGCATTTTTTTTTCAGAACATGTCTTACTGAGTGGCACCTGTACTTTGGATTGTTTATCCAGTGGCACACCATCTCCTTACCCTGTCACATGCCAAGTACTCCCTGGTATCCAGTGGCACACCCCCTCCTTATCCTGTCACATGCCATGTACTCCGAGGTATCTAGTGGCACATCCTTTCCTTATCCTGTCAGATGCTGAGCACTTCCTGGCATCCGTGGCACACTCTTTTCCTTATCCTGTCAAATGCCAAGTACTCCCTGTATCCAGTGGCACACCCATCCTTACCTGTCACATGCCTTGTACTCCCAGGTATCGAGTTGCACACCCCCTTCATATCCTGTCACGTGCCAAGTAATCACTGGTCACCTGAGGATAACCCTTATCCTGTCACATGCCAAGTACTCCCTGGTATCCAGTGGTACAACCTGTCCTTTCCTGTCATGTGCTAGGGCACTTCCAGGTATCAACTGCATGCCCCCTCCTTCTTCTGTCACATGCCAAGTACTCCCTTGTCTCCTGTGGCACACCCCCTCCTTATCCTGTCACTTGCCAAGTACTCCCAGTTATCGAACTACATGCCCCCTCCTTCTCCTGTCACGCGCCAAGTACTCCCTGGTATCCAGTGACATACGCCCTTCTGATCCTGTCACATGCCAAGTACTCCCTGGAATCCAGTGGCACCCCCCCCCTCCTTATCTTGTCACATGCCAAATATTTCCTGGTATCCAGTGGCACACCCTGTCCTTATCCTATGACATACCAATACTCTTGGTATTCAGTGACACACGCCCTCCTTATCCTGTCTCATGCCAAATACTCCTGGTATTCAGTGGCACAAATTGACCTTATCCTGTCATCATGGCACTTACTCCCAGGTATCCTTGGCACAACCCTCCTTATCATGTCACATGCCAAATACTCCCTGGTATTTAGTGGCACACCCATGCCTTATCCAGTCACATGCAAGATACTTTCTGGTATCTAGTGGCACACACTGTCCTTATCCTGTCGACAAGTATTGCCATGTATCAATGGGACACAGCCTCCTTATCCTGTCACATGCCAAGTACTCCTGGTATTCAGTGACACAAACTGTCCTTATCCTGTTACATGCTGGTACTCCCTGGTATCCAGTGGCACAAATTGACCTTATCCTGTCACATGGCACTTACTTCCAGGTATCCAGTGGCACACCCCCTCCTTATCATGTCACATGCCAAATACTCCCTGGTATCTAGTGGCACACCCATGCCTTATCCAGTCACATGCAATGTACTTTCTGGTATCTAGTGGCACACGCTGTCCTTATCCTGTCATATGCCAAGTACTGCCATGTGTCAAGTGGGACACTCTCTCCTTATCCTGTCACATGTCAAATACTCAAATACTCCCTGCTATCCATTGGAACCCCCGCATCCTCTCCCGTGCCAAGCACTCCCTGGTATTCAGTGGCACAACCTGTCCTTATCGTGTCACATGCCATGTACTCCCTGGCATCCAGTGGAACACCCCCTCCTTATCCTGTCACATGCCAAGCACTCCCAGGTATCCAGTGGCACAAACTGTCCTTATCCAGTCACATACAAAGTACTCCTGCTATCCAGTGGAACACTCTGTCCTTACCTGTTACATGCCAGGCACATGATAATAATAATAATAATAATAATAATAATAATATTTTTATTTTTAAGGCACCTTTCAAAAACCAAGGTGCCATACAAGATAAAAACAAACAGTTCTGATAAATAAACAATCATTAAAACGGACAATACCATAAATGTAATTACACAGAATAATCAATCACCATAAGCCGGGTGCCACAGATGGGTCTTTAAGGCTGATTTAAAGCTTTCCACAGTCGTGCACTCCCGTAACTGATGAGATAGAGAATTCCATAGTGTGGGAGCCATGAACATAAAAGATCTGGCCCCCGAGAAATTCAAACGTACCTTAGGAATCTTTAGCAACCCCTCGCCGGCTGAGCGGAGTGATCGCCCAGGGCAATGGGGACTCAGGAGCTCTTTCAGGTAGTCTGGGCCCAGTCCGGTAGGGCTTTTGAAAGTCAGCAAGCCAACTTTAAAGGTGATCCACCACTGAACTGGCAGCCAGTGCAGTTCGCGCAGCACCAGCGTAATATGACAGGACTGAGGAGATCCTGTCAAAAGCCAGGCTGCTGCATTCTGCACCAGCTGCAGGCGGTGGATTTCCACCCCAGAAAGCCCTAGGTATAGGGAATTGCAGTAATCTAAGCACGAGGACACAAAGGCGTGGACCAAGGTAGGAAGGTCGCTGGATGGTACCAGATGTTTAATCCTGGAGATATTCCTTAGATGGTAAAAGGAAGATTTGAAGACAGACGACACCTGTGAATGCAGGGTCAACCCCTCGCTAAATTACCCCTAGGTTTCACACCTGGTTAGAGGTCTGGTGGGGACACCCCCAAGAACAAGTCCAGAGGGTGACCCACTTCCCAAACCTCCTGTCCAATGACCAGGTTCCACAACCATCACCTCAGTCTTACCAGAGTTCAACTTCAGCCAGCTCGAATCCATCCACTCCTGGATTTCTTTGAGACAGTTATTAAAGATTGAGAGAGCTCTATCCTGGTCGGGTGCAAAAGAAAGGTAGAGCTGGGTATCATCGGCATAACAATGAAACCTCAGCCCATACCTTCTTACAATGTCTCCGAGGGGTAGCATATACACCACGAACAACATGGGCGACAAAACCGAACCCTCAGGGACCCCACAAGACAGAGAAACTGTATCTGATGAAAACACTCCAGATACCACTCTCTGAGTTCTTCCAGTGAGGAAAGATGTAAACCATCTGAGGACAGTTCCTGTTATTCCACAGATGTACCTCAGGTGGCTAAGTAACAACCCATGGTCCACGGTGTCAAACGCTGATGATAGATCCAGAAGAACTAAGATGGAACGGTTCTTCCAATCTCTAGCCATCAGGAGATCATTGAGCACCCCGAACCAGCACTGTCTTGGTACTATGTCTCTTTCGAAAACTGGACTGGAGGGGCTTGTAGATGTCATGGATGGTCAAGTGGTCCTCCAGTTGTGCTGCCACTACTTTCTTAATAACCTTCCCTAAAAAGGGAAGGTTAGAGATAGGTCTGTAGTTAGTGTGGCAGTTTGGGTCCAAAGAAGCTTTCTTTCAAGAGAGGTATCACTACCGCCTCTTTCAGAGAGTTAGAAAACTCCCCAGATTGCAAGGACCACCAAACTATCCTCGCTAGGACTGGACTGATAGCATCAAGACAACCCAAAATCAGGAAAGTTGGTCCAGGGTCCAAACTACAGCATGTAGGGCATACACCCTGGATAATCCGCATGACATCCACGAAGTCGAGGTGGCTAAAGGTACTCCAGCAAAACTGAGGGACAGTGACCTCATGCTGATCACAAGCAATACCCAAAGAATTCGCTGGTAGAAGCTCTGCCCTGATGTCAGCCACCTTATCAGCAAAGAAACGAGCAAGGTCATCGCATTCTATTTGCAAAAACGCTTTCCGAACCTGAAGACAGACTGGGTTGCACAGTCTGTCCACAGTTCGGAAGAGCTGAGCTGGTCAGTTCTGAGCTGCCACAATCTCCCTGGACAGGAACTCTGCCTTCTTATGGGTGATTGTAGATTGATAGACTTGATAATGGCCCATCAATCTAAGGCAGTCGGCATCAAGGGCGGATTTCCACCAGAGATGCTCTAGCCTTTGTCCTAGTCATCGTATCTCCCTCAAAACCCCATCAAACCATGGGGATCGAGGGCGAAGGGAAAGAGGATGAACTCGGACTGGAGCAACGACAACCAAAGCCCCCGAGACAGCCATATTATAGGCCAACATGAGGGTCTCTGGATCATTACTTGCCACAAAGAGGGGCGATAGGTCAAGCACTGCAGATAGGCTCTGAGAACTTATATCTCTTAAAGGGCGGTACCTGACCATCTCCACAGTGGGAGGCCTACAAGGGGGGGGTGCTAAAACTAAACCCCATGGTGTAATGATCAGACCATGCAGGTATCCAGTGGCAAACCCCTTCCTTATCCAGTCACATGCCAAGTACTCCCTGCTATCGAGTGGAACACCCTCTCCTTATCCTGTCACATGCCATGTACTCTGAGGTATCTAGTGGCACACCCATTCCTTCTTCTGCCACATGCCCGAGTACTGCCAAGTATCCAGTGGCACATCCCTTCCTTATCCCGTCAAATGCCAAGTACTCCTTTGTATCCAGTGGCACACCACGTCCTTCTCCTGTCACATGCTAAGTACACCTAAGTCAATCAATCAATCAATCAATCAAAATCTTTATTTAGCCACGTGGAACACCATTGAGCAGGGCTCATTTACAAGATGGAGCTGGTAGTTTAAACAACAACAGGTCACAATACAACAATTTGGTGTAGGTGTAGCAACATTAGCAGCCTATGTACAGTCATTACAAGTGAGAAAGGCGTGGCTTGACACAGTGGTGTACAATAATTTACAAATAGCAACGCAAGACTTGACACTGAAAACAGAACAAGGCAGCATAATTTACAGGCGTGGTACCAAAGGCAGTCAGCATACCGCTATGTGCGAGTTCTGTACAAGGCAGGTCGCTGATAGACAGAAAGGTACAATATTATATTGGATGAGGTCTAGACCAGCAAAGCACTATGTGGCCTAGGAGAAGACTATAAAGCAAGGGCACTGAGGGGCACAGGATGCGCCAAGGATAGTGGAGGGAGGAGAGGTCAATAGGGGTTGGAGGGGGTAATTGTAATACCTTCAGGATTGACATAGTTGGAGCGGTAGGTCTAAGGGTAAGGGGAGGGTATGGGATGAAAAGTTGCCATTAGTAGGGTGGTGACAGAAAGGTATTAAGGAGTGTGCAGTGGCACATCCCATCCTTATCCCATCACATGCCAAGTACTCCCTGGTATGCACTGGCACATCCCATCCTTATCCCATCACATGCCAAGTACTCCCTGGTATGCACTGGCACATCCCATCCTTATCCCATCACATGCCAAGTACTCCCTGGTATGCACTGGCACATCCCATCCTTATCCCATCACATGCCAAGTACTCTCTGGTATGCACCGGCACACAATGTACTTATTCAGTCACATGCCATGTATACCCTGATATCTAGTAGCACACCCTGTCCTTATCCTGTCACATGCCAAGTACTCCCTGGTATGCACTGGCACACAATGTACTTATTCAGTCACATGCCATGTATACCTTGATATCTAGTAGCACACCCTGTCCTTATCCTGTCACATGCCAAGTACTCTCTGGTATGCACTGGCACACAATGTACTTATTCAGTCACATGCCATGTATACCCTGATATCTAGTAGCACACCCTGTCCTTATCCTGTCACATGCCAAGTACTCCCTGGTATGCACTGGCACACAATGTACTTATTCAGTCACATGCCACGTATACCCTTGATATCTAGTAGCACACCCTGTCCTTATCCTGTCACATGCCAAGTACTCCTTGGTATGCAGTGGCACTGCCCGTGTCAGTCCTGTCACACACCAAGTACTGCCAAGTATCCAGTGGCACAACCCCTGCTCATCCTGTCACATGCCAAGAACTCACTTTTATCTAGTGGCACACGCTGACTTTATCCTCTCACATGCCAGGTCCTCTCTGGTTTCTAGTGGAACACCTTGTCCTTCTCCTATCACGTGACAACTACTCCCAGGTATCTGGTGGCACACCCCCTCCCTATCCTGTCATATGCCAAGTACTTCCACGTATCCAGTGGCACACCCCCAACTTATCCTATCACATACCAAGTACTTCCTGGTATCCAGTGGCATACCCTGTCCTTATCTGTCACATGCCAAGTACTCCCAGGTATCGAGTTGCACACCCCCTCCTTATCCTGTCATATGCCAAGTACTCCCTGGTCTCCTGTAGACACCCCTCCTTATCCTGTCACATGCCAAGTACTCCCAGGTATCGAGTTGCACACCCTCCTTATCCTGTCACATGCCAAGTACTCCCTGGTCTCCTGCAGACACCCCTTATCCTGTCACAAGCCAAGTACTCCTGGTCTCCTGTGCCACAACCAGTCCTTATCCTGACACATGCCAAGTACTCCCTGGTATCCAGCGGCACACCCTGTCCTATATTCTCTCCACATGCCAAGTACTCCCTGGTCCCCAGACACCCCCTTATCCTGTCACATGCCAAGCACTCCCTGGTCTCCTGCAGACACCCGCTTATCCTGTCACATGCCAAGTACTCCCTGGTCTCCTGTGGCACAACCAGTCCTTATCCTGACACATGCCAAGTACTCCTGGTATCCAGTGGCACACCCTGTCCTATTCTCTCACATGCCAAGTACTCCCTGGTCTCCTGCAGACACTCCCTTATCCTGTCACATGCCAAGTACTCCCTGGTCTCCTGCAGACACCCCCTTATCCTGTCACATGCCAAGTACTCCTGGTCTCCTGTGGCACAACCAGTCCTTATCCTGACACATGCCAAGTACTCCCTGGTATCCAGTGGCACACCCTGTCCTTATTCTCTCACATGCCAAGTACTCCCTGGTCTCCTGTGGCACAACCAGTCCTTATCCTGACACATGCCAAGTACTCCCAGGTATTAAGTAGCACACCTGCTCCTGATCCTGTCACATTCCAAGGACTGAAAAGAAGTAGCCAGCCACTCCATGTAAAATTCAGTAAAGTTTCTTTTTTTATTTTTCTTCTCTGTTTTCAGTCGGAGCCTCATTAAACCAACGTTTCACCTGTTAAAGTCTTCTTCAGGGTAGATGATTTATATTTAGACATATGTAAAATGCATATGTAAACATTTTCTATGTTTTATAATCTATCCTAATACAAATATAGTTAGAAAATATTTTTTCAAAAATAACCATTTTAATTTTGTAAAAACATTTTCTAACTATATTGGCTGTAGCAGCACACTCAAGGATGGCAGGGAAGGGTCTCCATCTCAGCGCACCAAGCCAAGCAAGACCAGTCCTTGGTAATATAGATTTGTATTGGGATAGATTATAGAACATAGAAAATGTTTAAATATGTTTATACACAAATGTGAGTACTATAGCAAGATATATGGTACGCTCTGGCCACCTAGTGGTATGAATGAAGTATAACCCAAATTATAATTTTTGTTGAAAGCAAATTATGAAGAAATATAATAATTATATATTAATACATATTTTACATGTATCTAAATATAGATCCTCTACCCTGAAGAAGCCTTTAATGGGTGAAACATTGGTTTAATGAGGCTCTGATTGAAAACAGAAAAGTAAAAAAGAAAGAAACTTCTTTGAATTTTACATGGAGTGGCTGGTTACTTCTTTTCCTTCTTCATTGGATTCACCCACTGGCCCTCAAATTCTATTAACAGTATACAACTGGGAGAGAACCCACATTTTCTTCTCTTTTTCAACATTCCAAGGACTCCCAGATATCCAGTGGCACACCCTGTCCTTATCCTGTCACATGCCAAGTACACCCTGCTATCCATTAGCACTGCCCCTCCTTATACTGTCACATGTCAAACATTTCCTTCTGTCCAGTGTCACAAACGCACTCCTCAGGTCATGCCCTCTGCTCCCACAGTGCCAAACCTTGAAGTGCAATATGTAAACAGGAGACAAACAGGATAACCCTTCTGTCTGTTTTGGGTCTGAAAACACCTACTAGTCTCGAGTTCTGAGGTCAAATATGAACTCTTTTTCGCTAGCACACCCAGTTAACAGGATCAAATATCACACCCTCTTCAGGGAAATGCAGTGCAATACTTAACCCAGTGGGCACCCAGCCTGGTTCACAATTCTACCCTTTTTGTCTCGATTTGAGACCTAGGTAATTTCTTAACTTAGCAAGATAGTAACACACTTTTAAAACCTTAACAGTTGTCAGAAATATCAACACTGTTCCGGCATTCACATGCAAAAGAAAATGAGAAAAAGCACAGGCAGAATTTCAAGAAAAATAATGTTTACTATAATTAAAACTAGATAAAATACAGAACATATAAAATTGGGTTTACAGTCTTTTAAATGAAATGGATAATTATACAAAAACAAAGCCTTATTACTGAATTTCTACTACCCTAGGTTTCAAGTAATAAATAGGTGGTTGGATTTATCTAAAGTGTTGTGAGAGTTTGTCAGGAGTCCCACTTCAAAATCAGAAGCAAAATGCCAAAAGCCAAAATACAACGGCAAAGTTTTTCTCCCAGCTGCTGGTAATATGTTTGCTTCAAAACTCCTCCTCCCTGATGACACAGAACACAGATGCTGGCTATGAGGTCACTCAAACCTGAGAACTTGAATTAATTTATCAGACACATGTCTCAGCCCACAGCTCAAACATTCCAATAAAAAATCTTCTTCTTAATTAGTGAGGCTTTATGACAGAAAGAATTATCCTTTGATGTCTTCAGAAGCTTCCTGAGGAACTGGGTTCACCTAGTTGTGAAAACTAACAGAAATCTGTTAAAATGGCCATTTCCTCAGAGGTCATAAAATGCATACTTTGTCCCTGCATTTCAAAGAAAAGGGATAGTTTACAATGGTTATAATCTGGCCTTTGAAGGAAGACTTTATAGTCACAGGAAGACTTGCAACTATGTATCAACACAGAGAAGGAAACTAGCTCTTTAGCTACTGTAGCAACTGTTTTGGGGTCAAAAGATCAGGCCTCTTTAAAAACTACTGTCTTCCATATAGCCTGCTGACTCTGCTATGTCTTATAAGCCATAATGTTAAAACATATATTTATAACAAAATTATACACATAGCTAGTAGACAGGTATCATGTTACATCCAGTACCATTCCCCTCTCACACCCCATCCTTTGTCAAGCAGTCCTTGATATTTACTGGTACTCCTTCCTTCTGCCAAAACATGACCAAGCAGAGCCTGGTGTCCAGTATCAGTCCTCCCTGGTGTCTAGTTGAACCCAATCCCTCTCACTGTACTATGTCAGCACTTTTTGGTGCCCAGTGGCACCCCACCTTCTACCCAGATGTGACAAACATTTCCTGATGCCCAGTGTCACCCCAACATCTCTCCAATTATGTCAAGAACTACTTGGTATCCACAGGCACCATTCCATTTACATACAACTGCCAAACAGTCCCTTGTGTTTATTGGAACCCTTCCTCCCTTCTTGTGTGAAGCACTCCCTGTGGTGCAGTGGCACCCTTCACTCTCTCTCTCTCGAGCACTCCCTGTAGTGCAGTGTGTGACCGAAGCTTCTGCCACTCTTGAGAACTGACCATTTCTTAAATCTGTTGCAACAGTTCTTCTATTTCTAAGCCTAATCTACCCTTTACTATTTCTAGTCCATAGGGTTGGCCACCTGTGGGCACCCCCTCCCTCTCTTGACTATGCTACAGTGTCCTCTTTAATTTTCATTTTCCTCTCAGGTCCTTATATAGAGAGTTATTGTGTGACCTCAAGTATATGTAAAACAGGTTGTGTTAATAGTTGTTGGATTTAGTATGTAATAGCACTATGTAATAATATACCTTCTGTTTATGAAACCTGTAAATGTTGAAAATACCATGACACTTGGTGTTTTAAGAATGGTAAAAAGTACTAGGTGACTATTATAGAAAGTAAGCTAGTTGTGTTATTTAAAATGCATGTCTATTGTTGTAAACTTAAGTAAGAAATGTCATGATGATTTGCATTTATCCCATAATGCATTGCATTATGGAAGTATGTATGTTGTTGTATTTCTTTGAAACTTGATTTGTTGCCAAGGCCCTTTGGGGTAACCCTTCTTTCAGTGATTCTGCATTGAGGTTCTTTGTTTATAGCTTGTTTTTTTTTTTCCTTTTGAGCCCCCACTATGCAAGCAAATGGGTCCTGCATAGGGGTTATAGCTACAGCTGGACTGGTGAGTGGGATCAGAGATCAGTGTCAGTAGGTGCTGGCTAAGTTCAGAGAAAAGACATTCATAGTCTTCTGTTGCAAACTGATGTACTGAAGAAGAAATATGCCATTGCTGAAGGTTATTTCTTGTATTTTGAATAAACATCACACAGAGATTATGTGTTGAACATGAAGTTTGGTGTCTGGTCCATCTGTTATCCCACAACCCCTCCACACAGTGGCACCCTCCCCTCTGTCCTAAACCCTGTATGGTGTAGTGGCTCCCTTCACTCTGTCCCAAGCACTCCCTGTGGTGCAGTGGTAATCTTCACTTTGTCCCAAGCACTGCCTGTGGTGCAGTGGCACCCTTCACTATGTGCAAAGCACTCCCTGTGGTGCAGTGACACCCTTCACTGTGTCCCAAGCACTCCCTGTGGTGAAGCAGTACCCTTCACTTTGTCCCAAGCACTCCCTGTGGTACAGTGGCACCCTTCATTCTGTCCCAAGCACTGCCTGTAGTGCAGTGGCACCCTTCACTCTCTCCCAAGCACTCCCTGTGGTGCAATGTCACCCTTCACTATATGCAAGCACTGTCTGTGGTGCAGTGGCACCTTCCCTCTGTCCCAAACACTCCCTGTGATGCAATGTCACCCCTTCATCTCTATGCAGCACTGCCTGTGGTGCAGTGGCACCCTTATTCTGTCCCAAGCACTGCCTGTGATGCAGTGGCACCCTTCACTCTCTCCCAAACATTCCCTATGGTGCAATGTCACCCTTCTCTCTGTGAAAAGCACTGCCTGTGTTGCAGTGGCACCCTTTCCTCTGCCCCAAGCACTATGGTTTCATGTCATAATGGTGACTGCCAAAAGGCAATTGCATATCACTGAAAATCAATTTCGGTGATGTGACTTTCCATGGTGCACAGCAAAAGGGCACCTGGGACTTACAATTTGTGGAATTACAACATATGCATTAATTCACACCCATCTGGGGTGCCCTTACTCATCTGTAGCCCCCATGACATGCGCTGTGATTGAGTCACCATTATTGTTTATGCTCAATCACGGTCACCCATGTCACGGGCTACCAGCACTATGTGGCATGGTAGCACCTTCCTCTGTCCCAAGCAATCTGTGTGTAATGGCACCCTTCACTCTGTCCCAAGCTCTCCCTGTCATGCAGTGGCACCTTTCACTCTGTCCCAAGCACTCTCTGTGGTGCCCAGTGGCATCCTTTACTCTGTCCCAGAGCACTCCTATGGTGTCCACGACACCCCTTCACTCTGTTTCAAGTATTCTCTGTATGCATTGGCTTTCACTCTGTCCCAAGCACTCCCTATGGTGTCCAATGGCACCTTCCCTCTGTCCCAAGCACTGCCTGTGGTGCAGTGGCACTCTTCACTCCATCCCATGCACTCCTTGTGGTACAGTGGCACCCTTCACTCTGTTCCAAGCACTCCTGTGGTGCAGTAGCACCCTTTGCTCTGTCCCAGACTCTGTGGTGCAGTAGCACACTTCCTTCTGTCCCAAGAACTCTGGTGCTGTGGTATCCTTCACTCTGTCCCAAGCAATGCCTGTGGTGCAGTGACACCCTTCACTCTGTCCCAAGCACTCCCTGTGGTGTCCTGTGGCACCCTTCAGTCTGTTCCAAGCACTCCCCATGTTGCAGTGGAATCCTTTGCTCTGTCCCAGGCACTCTGTAGTGTAGTGGCATACTTCCCTCTGTCTCAAGAACTCTGTGGGGCAGTGGCACCTTTCACTATGCCCCAAGCACTCCCTGTGGTGCGGTGGCACCCTTCACTCTGTCCCAAGCACTCTGTGGTGCAGTGGAACCCTTCACTCTGTCCCAAGCCTTCTGTGGTGCAGTACACCCTTTAGTCTGTCCCAAGCACTCTGTGGTGCAGTAGCACCCTTCACTCTGTCCCAAGCACTCTGTGGTGTCCATTGTCACCCTGTCCTTCAACAGCTCACCCCAAGCTGTTCTTTGTAACTCTCAATCATTTTGTAATCCCATGCCAAGAACTTTAGGTGCCAGTGGTAATCCCTCCTTCTTTGATCGGGTGCAGGAAGTCATTTCAGGTGCGGGGAGGACATTTCAGTGGGGTAACATGCTGTTTTTACTGAAGGTTGGGCATTCCACAGGGGAAAGAGAGCAGGTTGGATACAGTATGGGCATTCTGTTGGGGACAAGAGGCTATTCCAGAGGCACAGTGGGCATTCCATGAGTGGTGGGAGGACACTCTGACAAAGGGTGGGCATTCCTACCTTTAGAGTGGGCATTCTCACTAGTGAGTAGTCATTCAGTCTTCAGGGTGGCCACTATGGATGGTGGGTGGTCATTGTGTAGTGCAGGGTAGGTATTCTTGCACACAGGCTGGGCACTCTACTTTTAGGGTGGCATTCTGCACCAATGAGAACACTGCAGCATTCAGGGTGGGCATGCCTGCACAGAAAGTGGTCATTCAGGCAGAAAGCATGTGCATTCAGGAACAGGATTTTCACTTTAGCCACAGAATAGGTATTCTGCCATACATGGTGGGTATTTTAGCCCCAGTGTAGGCACTACAACCCTAAGGTGGGGTATTTTGCCTAAGGCAGAAATATGCCCCCTGAGTGGACACTGCAACCCCAGGGTGGGCATTCTGGCATACAGACTCGGCATTATGGTCCTATGGTGGACATTCCTACACACATGGTGGGCATTCAAGCCCTCCAGGATGGACAGTATCACCTTTGGTGAGTATTCTGCCACTAGGGTGAGCCTTCTGACTTTCAAATGGCCAATTATACGCTTAGGGAGCCATTCCAGTAGGTAAGGTTGCCTTTGACTGGGTCAGGGTGGCCATTACAGCAGATGGGGGTCATCAGTGATACAGCATGCCTTTTCCTGCTCAGTTCTGAATTTTACCCCCACCCTGTGTGCGGTAAATGTGGAACAACAGAAATGCTGAACAGATGCAAATGTGTACCTTACTGTGTTTCTAATGTTTCCAGATGTTATTCATTCATTCATTCATTTCTTGGGAACCTCTATATTCTGCCTACTAATTATTTGAAGGCAGAACGATGAAAAAAAAAATAAATTTGGCACGATAGGAGACACGCTAATATTTAATCGTAGCCTGGATTACTGCAGGAAGTAGTAATCCATTGCTAGGTAACAACACCAAAGGCACTTGGGTGGTGTAGTTCCTGGTTAGCCCCAGGAACTGTTCAGTGGTATGGGAACATCTGAGGAAAACAGGTTCTCTTAGGATATTACGGATGTAGGCTGGGTAGCCCATGGTTTTCGCCTGTAGGGGAGACTTGGTTGTTGTATATATTTAATTTTAAAGGGGTTGTGCAATCCATCCTTTGTGACCTACAGGAGCCACTTCTGGGTCATGGAACTTAAATTCTCACCCTTCAGGGAGTGGGGCAAGCGTGAGCGGCATGATCTCGCACGGTGTTGCGAGCGGAGACAAGCACATCTGTGCATGTCTGCAGGGGCAGACAGGTCTGCGGGCCCTAAACCAGTGTGACTATAAATAATCAGCAACAAACTAAGTGCTTTGAACAGTGTGAATTATTGGTGACTGTATCTAAGCATTTAAACACCTAAGCCCAGATATTCGAACTGCACCAGGCTGTGGCGCAAGCCTGGGCGCAGTGCAACTTAGCTGTGCAGGGGGGTGTTGACTGAAGCGATATTCAACGGACCTCTGCCACATGTACAACATCATTAGAATATCCCACTAGCCACCCACAGTGCACGTGGTGCAGTTGCCTCAGCCAGCACAAGTGGCCAGAGTGGAGCAGGGGGATGTGTAGTGCAAGTTCCGTTCGCCATGTCGCAGCAACATAGTGATATTCAAAGTGCACATGCAAATGGGGCAATAATGTATAGCAAGACACAAAATGGGGCCAGCTGCATGTCATTATAGGCCCCATTTGCATGCAGGTCGCCAATCCCTGGCGACTTGCACCTAGCACCCTGCCAGGCAGCAGCCGTGAGGACCGATGCCTCCTGCACAAGCGTGGCAATATGCCCCACAGCCGATCACGGGCTTCAGTAAATATAAAATAGCATCCTATATCCCTGGTGGTCAGTGGACTGCTCTCAGCCCAATTGTGGGCATTTGTATAGAAAAAGTATGTCCACTATCCCTGGTGGTCAGCGGACCCCCTCCCCACCTGCTTGTCCCCACTGCCCGCTCCCCGATCAGCGGCGGGCGGCAGCACCCCACCAGCCTGCTGCCCGCCCACCCTGACTGACACTGTAGGTAGGGCTACTCGCCCACTTGGCTCATGCTGGTGGACCAGTGGGCGTGCAGCCCTACGATGTGAAATCAGCGGCAGCGGCGGCAACTGATTGAATGCTGCTGCCGCTTCACTGATGGGGATCAGGCAGTGAGGATCAATGAGCGTGGGGAGGGTCTGCTGGACCACCAGGAAAGCAGGCGTACTTTTTCTATACAAATGCTCGTGATCAGGCTGAGAGCGGTCCACTGGACCACCAGGGATATTGGACGTAATTCTTTTTATTTATACTGAAGCCCACGATTGGGGCAGACAGCGGTCCACTGGACCACCAGGGATATTGGACATAATTTTTTGAACAGATGCCCGCGATTGGGCATGGGGGGGTGCCGCCATGGAGGTGCAGCCAAAGCTCAGGTGGCCACCACGAACGGCGGCAGCTGCCATATTTGCCCTGTAAGACGGCGCTAACCTGTGGGTGGCCAGCCATTGTTCCTTTTTTTTGGATCAACTTTTGCGGCGCAAGTAGGGGTTCGCGATACATGGATCAGCACATCCTGGGCTGAATATCGATGTGCAAAGTATGCATGGGCACGCCCCCCCACCTGTGCAGCATACATTACTGATGCATTCCGGTGCATCGGGATTTGTGCCAGGCGCAATTCCCATTTGAATATCATGCTGGGGAGCATCAGTGGGTTGCGCATGGCACAACACTGTTGCGCCATGTGCAACACTTTTGAATATCTGGGCCCTACTATATAGGTTGTTTGCAAAGCTGTGGGTAAAAATCTAAAAAAAATCCTGTTCAAACCTAACTGATTTAGGAGGGTATTGCAGTTTAGATCCATAGCCTAGAGACTGCTGTTCAGACAGCTCTAGCTTGTAGCAAACAGGCTTTCTTGTTTCTAAGCCTGATATTGTAATGAAAATACTGTGGTTTTTATTACCACACTGTCAAAGGCTCATGGCACTCTTTTTATTTCATGTTTGTGCTGTGTGTGTCTAGTTAACATCACTAACCAAAAACATTCAGTTGTATTTATTGTAACAGGTCATATTCCATTTGGTGCATGTATTTAAGAATATTTCCAAACCCCTGCAACCCTCCCTTCAAATTGTTTGAGACAGTTTTTTTTATATGGAGTTTATAGACCCATTTACCAAGAACTTTATAGATATTTTTTGCAGAGATGGCACAGTTTTAAAATGTACAGACTGTCATAGGTACACACTGGCTGAAACTTATTACCATGAATTACAAAGGGCAAACGTACTAAGCTTTGACTGCAACAAATGCAGTGTACATAACAAGTTAGCCAAAGAGCTTGCTCATGTTAAAGCAGAGCTTGACAAAATTGTCAAAAAAAAGTATCCCACTAACATCCATCTGAGTTAGCAACATGCAAGGACAGAGCAAAAAGAGTATGAAATTGTAGTGACGGTTCCCAGAGCTCTGATAGGGTTGAGCAGTCACCGAAAAGAGTTAAAGGAAACTGTGATATCAACTAAAGCCTTGTAACAAAGAAAGTTCATAAAAAAGGTAGAAGGGCAATTGGCCAAAATGAAGCATCACTTTCTAACAGGTTCTCGGCACTAAATGTAACACCACAGTGTATGGGCATGTATGAATAGTACATAAACTTGCAAAATCATTCCAACAGCAAATCTAAGAAAAAACAAATCACTGATGATTCCATCACAAGTTACACGGATTCGAAAGTATGCAAAAGAGACAGGTTCGACACAACAGTAACATTCCTGCCTGGTGCCAAAATTGCAGACGTGCAAGAAAGAATTCACAAATCAAAGAGAAAAAAATTCAGCTGTTGTACTGCATGTGGGGGACCAATGAATGATGTGGGGAAATCTCATGAAAATACATTTTTCTTGATTTACTGACCATTGCAAAAGAAACAAGCATTTGTCAATGCTGAATGTTTGCTTGCTGGTATTAGCATTGGAAATGCAGGAGTTAGAGAGATGCAGAATAGGAATGGCAGTGAAGTACTAAACTTCGCACCAATCCCACCTTCACCCTGCAGAGACGGACAGGCATTGGGGTATGCATTTGTGTTGTCACCCATAACGTTCATGCCATTTCACTTCATCCTATCAGCAGACACCAACACATGTTAAGGTGTGCCTTGGGGTGTTCAGCTTTACAGTCACCCCACTCCATAAGGACGTATGCTGAAATGAGTGCAGTATAGGAGAATGGGGTGAACTCTGGGGCCGAAGAGTCCAAGGCACACCTCGATGCCTGTCACTGGCTGCAGAGTGGTGGGGTGGGGGTGGAATGGCATGAGCATTACAGTCAGCAATCCAAAGGCACACCCCTGATGCCTGTCAGTCTGTACAGGGTAGGACGTCATGGTTAGAAACCCTAATGCCCCAAGTATTTGTTGATATTTGCACTACAAATTTTCAACATGGCCATTTTATGACCCCCCCACCTCATGAAAGCATTTGGGACCTTTTCTCATGAACAGTGGCATTGTGATTTTGTCAATGTGTCCCGAACTTTGAGTTTCCACAGCGCCCGTGCCATTGTGCGCCAGATGTACGAAAACACAGATCGGGCAGGATGTGAAAAATGACAGCTGTACCATTCATAGAGGGGTGTGAAGAGATGGCAATGTTGAAAATCTGTAATGAAAATATTAAATATGCTCAAACTTCTGAGTGTACGTGGAACTGTGCAATGCATGTGCATAACAGTCATTTAATGGAATTATTTCACCAACTTTTTAACATAAGCATTTTGTGACCTCTGCTCATGAAGACTGTCACTATGATTTTCTTAATCTGTCCCAAACATTGATTTCCCACAGCAACCATGCTATTCTGTGCCAGGGCCCAGATATTAAAACTGCACCAGGCTGTAGTGCAAGCTTGGGCACAGCTCAACTTGGCTGCGCAGGGGTGTGGACTGGGCGATATTCAACGGAGCTGCGCCATGGCTCAGCAGCTTTGAATATCACACCCTGGCCACCCCCAGTGTACATGGTGCAGTGGCACTGTGCCAGCGCAAGTGGCTAGAGTGGAGCATGGAGATGCACTAGCGCAAGTTCCATTGTGCCATGCACAGCAACCACAATATTCAAAACTTGACATGCAAATGGGGCCATAATGTATGACACAGCGCACATGGGGCCATTTGCATGTCATCCTCTTCATTGCAAGCAGGTGCACCAATTCGATGACTTACCTGGTGCCCTGCCAGGCTCAGCAGCCATTAGGGACCAGCGCCCCTGCAGCCGATCGCGGGCATCTGTATCTAAAAGAAATATGTTCTATATCCCTAGTGGTCAGTGGACTGCTATCTGCCCAATGCGTGCATCTGTGTAAAAATCAAATGTTCCAATATCCCTAGTGGTCCAATGGACTGCTATCTGCCTAATCACGGGCATCTGTGTAAAAAATAAATTGTTCCAATATCCCTGGTGGTCAGTGGACCTCTATCTGCCGATCACGGGCATCTGTGTAAAAAATAAATCGTTCCAATATCCCTGGTGGTCTAGGGTGCCCCTCCCCACCACCCACTGAGCCCACTGCCCTGCTCCCCGGTCAGCGGCGGGTGGGCAGCACCCCACCACCTGCCGCCCCACCACCCGCCCGACTGACACCGTCAATGGGCTACCGCCCATTGGTTCACAGCATGAGCCAATGGGTGTGCAACTAAACACATACTACACATTCCAGATATGTGAATGAGTCATTCACGCCATCTGGAATATGTAATGTCTGTTGTAAACTACACGCCATTGACTCACACTGTGAACCAATGGGCTGCAACGGCTCGAGCCAGGAGCGTGGGGTGGCAGGTGGGTGGCTATCCCGACTAACCGGAGATGGCGGTGAGGCTCAGTGCGGAGGGTACCTGAACCCTGGAGCACACACAAGACTCTGTCCAGCTGGACTCCCCTGAGAGAATCGGCCAGGTGTTCCACAGATGTCCCGACCGGGCAGATAGAGGTCCATTGAACCACCAGAGATATAGGATGAATTCTTCTATAATAGGACAGATGCCCACGATCGGCAGATAGCGGTCCACTGGACCACCAGGGATATTGACAGAATTCTTTTTTTACAAATGCCCATGAATGGGCATAGGGGCACTGCCAGATGCAGGCGAACTCGGTGGCCACCCACAGGTGGCAGCTGCCATGTTGCGCCTGCAATGCAGCAGCTCACCTGTGGGTGGCCATCAGTTGTTCCTTTTTTTTTCGGATCAACTTTGTGCTGGTGCAGGTAGGGGTTGTGCATGCATGGCTCTGCACATCCCAGGCTAAATATCGGGCTGTGCAGAGTATGCATGGGCACACCTCCCCCACCTGTGCCTGCATACATTACTGATGTGCTCCGGCGCATCGGGATTTGTGCCGCGCACATTTTCCTTTTGAATATCACGCCAGGGTGCATCAGAGGGTTGTGCATGGTGCAACACTGCTGTGCCATGCGCAACCCTTTTGAATATCTGGGCCCAGATGTGTAAATGCATATTTGGGGCATGATGTGAAAAATGACAGCTGTACTGTTCATAAGGAGGTCTGAAAAAATGCCAATGTTGAAAATCTGGAGTGAAAATACTACAAATTTGCGAAGTTACGAGGGTGCGTGGAAATTGCACAACACACACTTGCAACACAGTCATTTTACAGACATTTGTCACCAAATTTTCAACATAGACATTTTAGAACTTCTGCTCATGAACAGAGTCACTGTGATTTTACATACGAACATGCATACAAACATATGAACATACAAATCTGCCAGCAGAACACACCAATCGGTCTATGTAAGTCTGCTTGAATGTGTAGCTAGCACCCTAGATTGCAGATACTCCAGCCTCCTTCCCCTCAGTTCCTCCCCCTCTTGTCCCAGCCCTCCCCCTGACTCTTCCTCTTGCTTTTCCCACTCCGTCTGCTATTGACTGTCCTACATGTTACCACCCCCACTGGCAGCGATTCCAACTAGACACCACCTCTCAGAAGTAGTGCCTCCTCATTTCCTCTTGAAACATCCCCTTCCAACCTTAGTCCATGCCCCTCATCTCTCGTCCACTCCTCAGTTTAAATACCCCTCGGTGCTAGGTTTATATACCCTCAGGTATTTAAACGCTTCAATCATATATCCCCTATCCTCTTCTTCTTCATTGTACATGTTCAGCTCCTTCAGCCTAACTTCATATTCCTTTCCCTCCATCCCCTTTAACATTTTGTTGCCCTCCTTTGCACCCCTCCAGTAACTTTATATCCCTCCTCAGGTATGGCCTCCAGTATTGCACACAGTACTCTAGGTGAGGTCTGACCAATGATCTATAGAGAGGTAGGATCACACCCCTGTGTCTGGATGAGAACACCCTTGTGATGCACCGCAGCATCCTGTTTGCCTTCACTGCTGCTGCTGTCCTGCACTGGGCCAAGTTGTTCATGCTCCCAGTTACCAACACCCCCAGGTCTTTCTCCTCCTCTGTGATCCCCAACCAATAGTCCCTCTTCTGGTTCTTAGCCCCGAAGTGCATCACCTTACACTTCTTTGTGTTTGAATCTAGCTGCCACTCCACCCGACCATGTCTCTAGTTTGGTTAGGTCCCCTGTAGTTTTTCCCATCCATCCTATTCATCCCACCGCAGCCCCCAATTTGGTATAATCTGTGAACAGACTAACCCTGCTCCCCACTCCATGTGCTATATCAGAGATAAAGAGCCCAAATAGCACCGAGCCTAGCACTGACCCTGCAGCACCCCACTGTCACTGCTCTGGGTGCCAAGAGCCCCCCACCACCACAACCCTTTGCACCCCCCTGTAACCAGTTCTCTATCCATTTAGACAGCTTTTTTCCCACCCCCACTGCTGTCAGCTTCCCCCCAGTCTCCCATGAGGCACTGTATCAAAGGCCTTACTGAAGTCGAAGTACAGGACATGTACTGCTTGGCCCCTGTCCAACTCCTATGTCACCCAGTCATAATACTCTATTGGGTTGCCAATGCCCCATCCAGGTCCACGGATTAGACTGGTGGTCTGTACACCACTCCCAGCCTCAGCTTTCTGCCCTTGGAGTCCTGGAGCTGCACCCAAAGCACTTCTGTCCTCTCCTCTTCTCCCTCGTCCCTTATGCAGTTAATCCCTTCCCTCACATAGAGTGGAACCCCCCCAACCACTCGGTCCCTCCTGTATATCCTGTATGCCAGGACTGCCAAGCCATAATCATGGTACTCTGTGGCCCAAGTCTCTGTCACTGCAGCAGTGTCCACCTTCCCCTCTAAAAGGAGCACCTGAATCTCTGCAACTTTGTTCCTAAGGCTTCTTGTGTTTTGAGAGACCGCCTTCCACCCGTACGCCTCCTTCTCCTCACTCTTCTCCTCCTTGGCCTGTGTCCCTCCTCCCAGTAGTCCGCACCCTTTCTCCTCCTTATTCTTACCAGGTGTGGTGCCTTCTGAATTACACTCAGACCACTCTGCCCGCCCCCTCCCATGGTTACTACGCCTCCACCCTTACCTATATCTAGGGGGATGAGCTCATTAGGCTCCCCTGTCCGTACCTTTCTACGAACCTCAGTCTTTAGGCCACCCCCACTAGTTTAAATCCACCTTAGTAGAGATATACCCCTCTAATCCTGCCTTTAATACTCCCTTCCCCTTCCCCTTCCTGCTCAAGTGTAGCCTGCCCCCGCGTACAAGTCACTATTCCCCTAGACCCTATCCCTGTTAGTCACTAACCCATAATTTTTGGTGTGGCACCAATCCCTCAGCCACTCATTAAACTCCTCAATCCTACCCTTCATCCCCATGCTTGCATATGGTACCAGGAGTACCTCCGAGAATGCCACCAACTCCCCCAACCCCTCACACTGCCTGACCAACTACTCGAATCTCCCCCTCACTACTTCCATAGTCTCCCCTGCCAAGTCATTTGCACCCACATGCAACACTAAATGAGGTTTCTTCCTCCCCTTGCTGCACTCTTGAGCAGTTCCTGCACTGCCCCTCAACCTGGGGATAGTTTCAACCCAAATACGGCTGTACCTTCCCCCCTTTCACCCCATCTCACCCCTTTCAGTATAGAATCCCCCAGAAAGAGTACCCCTGTCCCTTACCCCCTTTCCCTTCTAATGCCCCTTCCACAACCCCAGTATTTGTTCTTCCCTGCCCCTTACCCCCACCAGCTGCACCCTCTTTGACTTCTGTATCAGTACCCCCATGTCAGCCTCACCCCTTTTCTCTGCCTTATTCCTCCCATCCCCCTTGAACCCCTTCCCAGCCTGACTACTGGGCTTCCTATGTTGACCTCCCCTCCTCCCCTGCTGATTTCCAACCCCTCTCCTATCCCCACTGTTGTTGATTTACAGCCCCCATTCCCTTCTACCCCGATAGTGATGCCCCTTCCATCCTTCCCCCTTCCCGTAGCCTTCTCTCCTCCAGTCACCACCCCCTTCTTCCTTACTAGCCACTTCTACCTTTTAGTCCTGCTATGTCTTCCCCTACCTGTTTTCCATCCCTCTGTGCCCCTTGTCCTCCCAGCTTCAGTATGTTCCTGCCCCCCCCACAGTGCTGAATCTATTCCTAATTGATACCCTCTACATCTCTTCCCATATTGGTTCCCCCCTACTTGTTCCCCTCCATGCCATTCCTGAGTCCCTCCCTATCCATGACTATTTGCTCTCTCCCCACTGGTACTCCTCATGGTCTCTTCCTCCCCATCAGGAGGCCCCCTCAGGCACCCCTCCCTTCTCTTCTCTTTTCTGCTAGTGCCTCTGATTCTGGGGTCGGTTTCAGCCCCTGGTTGTTCTTCTTCTGTCCCCCCTTGCCATTCGCTATCCTCCCCCCAGCCAGGTTGCCTACCATACTCATCTGCCCTGCCACTTAGACTCCTCCCTAACCTCCCCAGTTCCTCCCTCAAACTAGCCAGTCATATACAGAGCATACACGCCCCCCCATCCTCCAAGCCCAGTCCAGGATCACAGGACCACACCTGTACATCCCACCACCCTTCCAAGATGACCGCCGCATTGAGATGTGGTACCTGCCCCATTTGGCCCCCATCTTATGTTATGGCACGTACTTCCAGTTTCTGTACTCTACTTCAACTGTTAGGCCCCTATTTACTCAAATTCCTGCCCCCCACTGGTCCTCCTACTGCCTGCCAACAAGAATAACAGTATCTGGAAATTAGGAATAGTCATGTCCAAGGTTTGATAACATTATGATTTTAATTTTGCTATTAGTTACACAACAGGTTTGCAAATTGTCAACAAATAAAGCTCCTCCTCCTTCTTTATCATTCTTACTCAAGCTGAATAATTCATAACCAGGGATGTATTTTTCCCATGCATTATTTTCATTCCACTATGGTTCAGTTACTCCGATTACATCAGGGTAATCCTTTTGCAACTAAGGCCAACAACTCATCAAACATATTATTTAGGCTCCTGGCTTTGAACAGGCAACATGTAACTGGGTTGTTATTTCTGCTTATCTGTTTGATGATTTAATAGCATGTACACTTGAATTCTTCCTGGTAGGAGGCTAGGAGCTAATCTGTTTCCCCTGACTAGAAACATAGAAACATAAATTTGATGGCAGATAAGGACCGCTTGGTCACCTAGTCTGCCATTTCCTACCTAACAGATAAGCTGCAGATCCTAGTTAACCAACAGCTTACTTCCTACCCCCACTAGGACTGCCTTATGTCTGTCCCATACATTCTTGAATTCCTCCACTATTCTTGACTCCACAACTTCCTCAGGGAGGCTGTTCCATGAATCCACAACCCTCTCCATGAAAAAATGCTTCCTCACATTACCTCTGAGCTGTCCCCCCTCTATCTTCAAATTGTGCCCCCTTGTTCTTACACATCTCTTTTTCTGAAAGATGATACCCTCTTGGACTTTGTTGATTCACCATTTTGGTTGCCCTCCTCTGGACAGCCTCCACTCTGTCTGTTTTTGCGGAGATGGGGTCTGTGTGCAGTTCTGGAGACCCCATCTCTGCACAAACATAGACAGAGTGGAGGCTGTCCAGAGGAGGGCAACCAAAATGGTGCAGGATCTGCACCAGAAGACATACGAAGAAAGACTAAAGGAGCTTAATATGTATACCCTTGAGGAAAGAAAGAAGAGAGGGGACATGATAGAAACTTTCAAGTACCTCAAGGGAATCAACAAAGTCCAAGAGGGTAGCATCTTTCAGAAAAAGATGTGCAAGAACAAGGGAGGTCCTAGCCTCCTACCAGGAAGAATTCAAGTGTACATGCTATTAAATCATCAAAACAGATAAGCAGAAATAACAACCCAGTTACATGTTGCCTGTTCAAAGCCAGGAGCCTAAATAATATGTTTGATGAGTTGCTGGCCTTAGTTGCAAAGGCTTACCCTGATGTAATCGGAGTAACTGAACCATAGTGGAATGAAAATAATGCGTGGGAAAAATACATCCCTGGTTATGAATTATTCAGCTTGAGTAAGAATGATAAAGAGGGGGGAGGAGTGCTTTATTTGTTGACAATTCTTGCAAACCTGTTGATGTAACTAATAGCAAAATTAAAAATCATAATGTTACCGAAACCCTTTGGACATGACTATTCCCTAATTCTCCAGATACTGTTATTCTTGGGCTCAGTTATAATTTCCGGGACTCATCCTTCACTGTTACTTCATCTCTTATTACTGAATTGAAAACTGCCTGTGAAGCTGCAAACATGATATTTATGGGTGATATGAACTTCGGAGACTTGAACTAGAGTAAACAAAGTGCTGCACTGCTAATTTTTTTGTGTTTCAGGAGCAAACAGCTACAGGCAGCCCACCAGGCATAGAGAGAGGAATGAGGGAGCAATGAGGAGTGATACCACATGACATTGCCCTCCCTCCTTCCCTACACTCAGCCACCCAAGGCCAGCTCTAGTTTTATAGGCACAGGGCTTAATTAACAGCAGCCACTTTCTGTTACAGCAGGAAGAGCAGGAGCACCAGGTCACACCTAGACTGTGTGCGGAGTAGCAGCAAGCTCCCATTGAGGAGACAGGTCTAGTTTTACATTAACAAACAGCAGGAGTATTGAAATAGGAAGAGCTAGCAGATTGGGTATAATATGGGGAGTAGTGTAGTGTAGAGCATGTGGGGTGGCAGTGTTCTGAGCACCTTCTGGAGTCTGCACTGCTGCCCTATTTGCTTGCACCTCTCTGGGCTAAGGGGAGAGGTTGCCAGACTCAGAGTCAAGCTGGCTTGAGTCAGGAGACCTTCATTCCACCCAGGGACCACCTAGTCCATCTCCACTGCCTCAGACATTGCCTAGAAGGAGGAGCAGATGGATGACAGTGAGGCTTAGGGAAGTTAAGGGAGGTGCACAGTAGGTACATCCAAACAAGTGGTTCCACTGCAGAACTCCTCGCTGCCCTGGCAGAGCAGGAATGCCTAGTGGAGGAACCCACAGCAGAGGCCAGAAGGGATATGGGGACCCTCCAAGATTGAGACCCCAAGGGGGACAGGAGACCCCAGAGAAGGAGAAAGTGAATCCTGGTGGGGCTCCATAGTAAATGGAGAAGCTGGAACAGGTAGTGACGTGGTGGGAGGTCCAGTGCTCATGCAGGCACCACTGCATGGAGGGATGGAAGGAGGATCCAAAGGATCGCTGGAGCAGTGGGCAGGGAGGAGGAGCTTGACATCACTGTCCATCTGAGGACAAATGAGCTTACTCATAGTGAGCCAGCAGTAGTGTAGGTGGAGTTTAGAAAACTGGGGAGGGGTCTTAGGCAGGTGGAATGATCTGTAACCTTCTCAGAGATGCTTCCGGTCTATGACAGGGGGAATGACAGGACTTGATGCACCAACTAATTCAATGCTTGGTTGAAGAACTGGTGTGGGAGGGAGGGGTTCAGTTTCATTTTGGACTGGGACAGCACATGGAGGAATGTGAGCCTGTATAGCGAGCATGGCCTACATCTGTCCAGGAGGGGCTCTGATGTCCTCAGTGAGAGGTTTAGATGTTTCATAGGTGAGTGTTTAAACCAGCCTAGGGATGAGGCACATTACGACAGAATGACACAGTTCCCTCCACCCCCCCCCCAGATCAGCAAGGAAACTGCTCAAAACTGGACAGTGTCACTACACAAAGAGTATCTATGACTAAGGAAAAACAGGGGCTGAAGGTGGGAATGGTACAGTGGAGGAGAGTGGGACAAATAAGGAGGAAGCACATAAAAGGAAGGTGGGGGGCAAAGCATACTGGAAAGCAATGTGTGCTAATGCCCGTAGCCTCAAGAACAAGACAGCAGATCTGGAAGCCACAATCACGGACGAGACCTGGACTTAGCAGCCATCACAGAGACCTGGTGCAATGAAAACCAGGACTAGGATCTGGCTATCCCAGGTATTTTCTGTTTAGAAGGGACAGGGGAGGAAGGAAGGAAGGGGGGTAGTTCTTTATATAAGAGCGAGCATAAGAGCAATAGATACACAGGGAAAGCAGGGGAGGGTAGAGGTACTGTGGGTCTCCCTGGAGAAGAGGAAGAGGGATGTTATTCACATAGGAGTGATCTACAGACCCCCAGCACATGGTGAAGAAGTAAACGAAGGATTGATGGAGGAAATACAGAATACGGCTCAAAAAGGGGGGGACTACTAGTCAGAGACTTCGATTTACCAGGTGTAGATTGGAGCCTGTAGCAACACCAAAATGGTTCTCTGCATTGATGATGGCAACAGAAACCCAGACGAGATGCTTGCCAGCCTACAATCTGATTTCCAGACCCTGCATTCATGGTTCACCAATAAAGGCATGGTCCTTAACTGTGAAAAAATGAAATATGGTTTTCTCCAGTCACAGAAAACCTACAACCTAAAACGAACCCTCTCTGATAATCATGATAACTGCATAGAGCAAGTCTCCAAGTTTAAATACCTTGGTCTTCTGCTTAATTCCCAACTGTCTTTCAACTTTCATGTCTCTAACGGGCCATAACTAAGGTTCTGGTGAGGTTAGGGCTACTTTACAGGATCCATAAGTTTTAATCCCTGAATCTAGACTCTGTCTTGCAAGCTCCATTCTCACACCACTTCTGGACTATGGATCCATAGTTTATGCCCCCTTTACCACCTCTCAACTCTTCCTTAAACTTAGATCTAGCTACAGTAATATCATCTGCTTTGTCACTGGACTACCTAAATCTCACCACTGCACCCTACACAAAGCTATTGATTGACTCTCTCTCTCTCTCTTGAGGGGCATTTCTCCCTCAAAGCACTTTCTTTCCTTCATAAAGTTCACCTGAATTAACTGCCACTGGCGTGACATCACCGTTCACCAAATCTACTCCTGCTCATCAAATCAGAGGAGCCTCCACCAATGTTTTCAGCATCCCATTCTTCCACCCCTCACTTGCACAAAATTCCATTGCTTATGTAAGCCTACCTTAAAGGATGGGCTTATGCTCCCATTTTAGGCATCCCTTCCCCCTCCTACCCCCCCCCAAGAGCTAGGGAACTTGTTAGTGCTCTGGGGGATATTGGCTGCTGGACAACTCAAGGAGGCAGCAGAGATCAGGTTTAGGGACTATATAATGGAGCAGACAGGAAGTATCAGGGCCTTTCTAGCCCAGGCATTAGGCCGGGGCTGGTGGGGGGGTGGCTAGAGGAGCAGAGATAGGTGAGCAAGTAAGGGAGCTCGGTGGTCTGGGTGGCCAGTAGGGGGACCCCCCTCAAGTATAGACAGGATGGCTTTCTCAGTGTTGTGGTGATGAGAAGCTGGGGAGCGAGGTTCTGTGGGGGAAGTATGGTTAGCCAGGTCCTGTGTCATTGGGGGCAGGGGTTGTAGGTGACCATGTCGGCCAGGAGAGGTAGAAGCTCATTAGAGACCCCTTTTTAGAGTGTGATTCTTGGGCCTCCAGGGCTGTGGGAGCAGTGGCAGGGCCCCACAGGAGGGGAGCTGGTGGCAGTGGCTCTCCTGTGGATTGCAGAGGGTGCTGAGGGGCCCTTCATCCAAATATAGGGCTTGTTCGGAGGGGCAGGTCCTGGGGCACCAGCACATGGGGACCAGGAGGGTCATAGGCCATAAAGGCAGGCTTTGGGGGTAACTCTTGGCAGAGTTTATTCAAGCCCAGGAGGGGGAGGGGATGTGGGCCTGGCAGAGATCCCCGTGAGAGGAATAGCATGAATTGGAGCCACTTTGGGCCACTAGTTTGAGATGGCAGGCTGTTCAGAGGGGCCTGGGTGGTGGCAGTGCCCAGGTGTACCCCAGTGGCAGGACAGCCAGTGGCAAGAGGCTAGAGTACTGGAGCAGAGTCAGGTTTTGGGACCGCTGCACCAGTGGAGCCATTGAGATGAGAGGCTGAGTGAAATGAAGGAGTACGTGCAGTGAGGGTAGCACCAGTACGGAACTGAGTTTGAGTTGGTTACAGGGCCTGAGTCGTAGGAAAAATCCTGGCACCACATGCGGCTTGACCAGTACCCAGGGGCCCAGGTGGGGAAGGCAGCTCACTTCCCATGTGGGAGTTGGGGCAATGACCAGTGCCAGTGAGAGGTAACCCAGCAGTAAATAGAAAAGGTTTGGCTTACCAGATCGAGAGAGCCAGAAGACAGAGGGTTCTGAGTTGAGAAGTCCTTGGGTAAAGCATACAAGAATAGAGAAAGAGATTAGGGAAATCTTTGCTTGTACTGCCTTTAAATTCATTGTTTCTGCTGCTCTAAATATCTAGCCAGCATGTGTGTAAAAAGGTTTTATTGGCCACACGGAGCTGCTTTATTTATTTCTTTGTATGAAGTATGTCACCCCTGTATTGCTGGGAATCATTTGTTATGCAGGAGCTAAATAAAGAAGCTAGTTGGGGGAAGAATAGCAGTGATGTGCTTTATTTAAACTAAAGGGGAGTGCTAATGAAATGGAAACCCTTTGTCCCCCCCTTTCCTTGCAGTTAAATGAATTCTTCATAAGTTTTGATTCCAGTTGAGCTTTTCCATCCTGCTTAGGCAGGAGCCAGGAACTCTGGGGGCTCAAGAGACTCAGAAGTATAGCGTGGGTTCCAGGTCTGGTACCAGCATTCAGGGAAAAATCAGATTTGATGGGTAAAATTGGGCGTGCACAGGTGAGAGAAGATGCCAGTATGGTAGGCCCATCTTTCTGCCTTGGAAGGGAGTGCATTTTTCACAGTGACCGTGGGGTGGCCTTCCAATGCCCCGGAGGTGCAGTATATGTCCCTAGACGGGGGGGCCGGGGTTACATTTACAAGGGAATAAAACAGTACAACTTGCTCCCTCCCTGACTCTTACCTACAGCACTATACATGCCTTTCAAAGGTCCCTCGCAAGCCACCTCCAAGTGAAACTAATATGTACTTGTTCTCCTTATACTGGATGAATCTAACTCTGCTGTTTAATGTCCCCTTCAATTTCCACCCTTTTCTCCCCTACTGTTTTCCCTCATCCTCCACCCTCTTCCCCTCCCTCCCAGCACCTCCTCCTCCCACCCTCCTGCTTCACTCCTTTTTATTTCTTTTGGTTATCCTGTGTATGCAAATGACTCAAAACACTTTTGTAAATTATGTCCTGTAAATTATTATTTTACCTTGCACTTTTGTTCTCTCATGCCTCTAAATAAGTCCCTGCATATAAGATATTACCTCTGCCTTTATGTAGGTCTGTAACTGCATACTGTAAATTGTTTCTCTTGTAGCTCTGTAATTTCATGTACAACTGGGCGTTTGTGAAAACAGGCATTTTGCTCCTATACTCTCAGTATAAAATAAAATTAAGTGATTGATTAATTGATTGAAGGACATAGAGAAGGTTGAGGGGGTTCAAAGGAGAGCAACCAAGATAGTTCAGGGACTGCACTTGAAGCCATATGAACACAGACTCAGGGAATTAAACATGTACTCCCTGGAGAAGAGGAGGGAGAGGGGGGACATGATAGAGACATATAAATATCTCACAGTAGTGAACAAGGTACAGGAGGGGAGTGTTTTCCAGAGAAAAAGATGGACAAGGACTTGAGTGTCACACAATGAAGTGGGGAGGAGTCTGAAGGAATGTAGGAAGTTCTTCTCTCATGGAGAGGGTGGTGGAAGCTTGGAACAGACTCCCAGCAGAAGCAGTAGAAGCTAAAATGATCACAGGTTTCAAGATCGCATGGGATAGGCATAAAGGAATCTTAGTACTGAAGCAAACATAGTGGAAAGCTGAGAGTGAAAAGGGGTCTGAGGCAGAAATATAGATAGGAACAACAGGGCAGACTGGGTGGGCCAGTTAATCCTTATCTGGCAACAATTTTTATGTTTCTATGCTAGTACAAACCAAAGTAAAAAATTGTTATCAGCATGAGAATAACTCATGCTGCACTAATACATATCAGATTCTACAAGGGGCTCTAACATTTTAGACATTGTACTGGACACCCCCAGTTTAGACATCTCAAATTGTAATGTAGTCCCACCATTGGGTTCTAGTGACCACAACTCTGGATTTACATTGATTTTTCCTACATATGTTATAGTATTAATACTTATTTTTATAATCTACTGGCATCTTTTTTTTCCAGATGTGATACAGAGAATATGTGGTGCAAATTAAAGGGCATTATCTTTAATATATGTAACAGATGTATACCCAAGTACAAGAAATCAGACAGTAATCGCCAGAAAAAAAACCCAAGATGGCTTAATACAAAGGTCAAGAAACTTATTAGTAAAAATCAAAAAAGTTTTTAAGATCTATTGTAGGACTCAGTCTCCCATTCAGTGGAACAATATAAACAATTCTAAAGAAATGTGAGATAAAAATCAGAAAAGCCAAAATTGCTACAGAGCAAAGTTTGGCAAAAAAATGCCACAAAAATAATATCAAATCCTTGTTTGGATATGTTAATTCTCTCAAAAAGCCCACATGCAAAGTAGGACCTCTCGCATGTCACAACCTGGTAGTACCTGAAGTAGATCAAATGGCTGAAATGTTTAACATGTATTTTAGTAGCATATATGGAAGCAAACAGAATACGCCATCTTATCAGAAGGTTTTCCAACTGAACACTTAATTATTACAAAAGAAGAAATAAACAGTAGGATTAAAGACATTAGGGATGTTTGTTTACCAGGCCCTAATTTGGTCATAGACAAAATGATAAAACTGATGTCTAAACACCTGTTATACTCTCTTAAGCTTCTCTTCCAAAGCAGCGTCAATTCAGGTGATGTGCCTAAAGATTGAATGACAAAAACATATAACTCCATGGTTCAAAAAGGGGGATAAGAAATGTGTAGAAAACTACAGGCCAATCAACTTGACTTCTGTTGTAGGAAAAATTCTAGAGAGAATCATAAAGGACAAACTTGAATCGCAACTGGGAAACAGAGACAGCGACCAGCATGGATTCATTAAAGGCAGATCTTGTCTCACCAATCTTGTGTTTTTTTATGAAATAATAAGCAAGAAATTAGATCAGAAAATTCCCTGCAACGTTATATTTACAGATTTTAGTAAAGCTTTTGACACAGTCCCACACAATGCTATAATTACAAAATTAACACAGAGAAGCGTATATTGCAAACTTGTCAATTGGATTTCAGACAGGTTAAATAAAAAGAACACAAAGGGTGGTATTGAATGGGTGTTCATCCCGGGAGGAGAAGGTGACCAGCGGTGTTCCTCAGGGATCAGTGCCTGGCCCTTACATTTTTCATGTGTTTATCGTGGATATAGCCACCAGATTACTAAGCGGGTCCATCAATTATGTTGATGATTTAAAAACAGCTGGTGTATGTGCAATGCCAGAAAATAATTCTTCACTACAAACAGATCTTGACACAACTGTTGAGTGGGCCAGTAGTTGGGGTATTGCTTCTATATTGAGAAATGCAAGATCGTGCACCTGGGTTTTAGCGATCTTAAAGATCAAATGCACATATTTCATAAAAAGCTTGAATTCCCTTGACTTCACATCCCTGTGTCATGATTAGTGCTTCCTGAAAATATCATGCTGTTTGGTTTTGTGGCTTTCTTTAAATCAGTATATGTGTGCTCTGCAGTAACTAAAAACCGTGAAGAAACTGTGAAAATTTTCTGTCCCTGTCAGTGAGCAATGACATCATACCTGTCCAGCCTGCTGCTTCACCAATTTAGCCCCGATTGACTGAATAAGCTGTTGCAGTTCCTAGTTAGAGCAGTCTATAGAACTAATTGTTTTCACTCAAAGTTTATTACTAACCCATCTGGCTTATGTTTAGAGAGATTAGCTTAAAACCATTCTGTTCTCATAAACAATTGATCATTTGGGGTTCAGTGCTGAACTGAAGTGGTATGAATGAATGTCTGTAAGAAATAACCTTGTCTGTATCACAGATGTCAGTTCTTTGTCATCAAAACTATACATTCTGTTCTGGCTATATAACACAGGGTAGTTTAACAGATATAAAATAAATCTACATTCCATTAATTCACAGAAGCAGTGTGTCTTTGATGTAGCCTGAATAAATATGTTCATGTGATGACAATGTTGTTTACATGTCAGATTGACAAACCTGTGTCAGCCACAATCTACTATTTCAGGAACATGTACTGTATGAACTTATAAAATTCAGTTCTTTGAGGGTTTCTGTGTGAAAATACATCATGTATGTTTTTAACCAGAAATACTATATGGCATCATGATGCCCCTGTCTCCTGCCTGATAGCTGCGGCAGCAACTGTCTGCTTCCCTCTTTTCCCTGCCCCAAAAGCCCCCTGTCTCCTGCCCTCAAATGAGGCTGCCACAACCCACTGCCCACAGTCTTCTCCACACAGTCAGGGCTGCTGCACTCTGCTGCCTCCTGCACAAACAGTTTAGGCTGCTGCACCCTGCTACCCTCTGTCCCTCACCCTATAACACAAGATGAAAGTATTTTTTGTATTTTCTATAGGGTAGTTTTGGGCAGTGTACCGAAGAATCTGACTCTAGTGGCAGGGAGCAACATGGTGCAACAACTGTAACTGTGGGGGCAAGATGCTCTATGGTGCAGCAGGGCACAGTGGTGTCAGGGGACAGAGGACAGCATGGTGCAGAAGCCTTGACTGTGGTGCAGGACACAGTGGGGAATCAGGATACAACAGCCCTGACTGTGTGATGGGGTGCATGTGGTGCAGCAGCCCTACCTATTTGGGGCAATGGAAGTGGGCAGCAGGGTGCAGCAAAAGCCCCACTTTTGGTGGCCGGGGGCAGCATGGTGCAGCAGCCCAGACTGTGAAGGCAGAGGCCCTGGGACTGTAGGGCTTAGCAGAGCACAGCAGCCCTTTCTGTGGAGACCAGAAAAGGGGGGCAACAGTGTGCATTGGCCCTGACTGCAGGAGTGGCAGACAGAGGGAAGTGGGGTGTAGCAGCCTCAACTGAGAGGCAGGAGACAGGGGTATCAGGATGCCATATAGTATTTCTAGGTATACACATACTGTACATGATGTATTTTCACACAGAACCCCACAAAGAACTGAATGTTATGAGTTCATTCAGTACATATTCCTGAAATAGCAGTGTGGCAGACACATGTTTGTCAATCTGACATAAAAACAGAATTGTTCTCACATGAATCTATTTATTGAAGCTACATCAAAGACACACTGCTTCTATGAATTAATGGAATGCAGATTTATTTTATATCCATTAAACAACCCTGTGTTATATAGCCAGAATAGAATGCAGAGTTTTGGTGACAGAGAACTGACATCTGTGACACAGACAAGGTAATTTCTCACAGACATTGATTCATAACACTAAAATTCAGCACTGAACCCCAAATGATCCACTTTTTATGAGAACAGAAAGATAGATTTTAAGCATATCTCTCTAAACACAAGCCAGATGGGTTAGTAACAAACTCTGAGTGAAAACAATTAGCTCTACAAATTGCTCTAACTAGGAACTGCAACAGCTTATTCAGTCAATTAGGGATTTAATTGGTGAAGAAGCAGGCTGGACAGGTATGATGTCATTGCTCACTGACAGGGACAGAAACATCTTCACTGTTTCAGTTACTGCAGAGCACATTAACAGATGCTGATTTAAAGAAAACCACGAAACCAAACAGCGTGCTATTTTTAGGAAACATTGATCATGACACAGAGACATGAATTCAAGTGAATTAAAGCTGTTTATGAAATATGTGTGCATTTGATTTTTAAACACATCTATTACCTGGGAAGGAAGCAGTTAACTGAGATAGCAATTTGGAAAAGATATTGGTGTATATATTACAGATAAATTGAGCCTTATAAATCAAAATAATATAATAATCAGCAAGGCCAATAAGATATTATGAACAATTAAAAATAACATTAAGTCCAGAATCATAAAAGTCTTAGCCCTACTTTGTAGAGCATTCGAAAGGCTGAATTTAAACTACTTGTTCGCAGTTATGGTCACCCTATAAGAAAGGTGGCATTAGACAACTGGAGAGGATCCAAAACATTCATGAAACAATTGCAAGGTCTAAGAGATCTGGATTATAAACATAGACTAGGAACCTTGAACCTTGTGAACTTGGAAACAAGAAGATATGGGGTGATTTACTTTTCATGTGGGAAATAATGTCCCTTACTTAGTCAACAAAATGGGTTTAGCTTTTAAACAAGACATAATAGAAACCAGAGGGCATCCACTTAGGGTTGCCACCTTTTAAGAAGCAAAAAAGTGAAACATTTTTTACCGAAACATAATTTTTCACAGGACAGTATGTAACCTCGACCAATGCAACAGACTTGTTTTCTCTATATAATTAAAATGCCACCAACAGCTTAATCTGGTTCAAGGTCAGTTGGCATTCATCTGTATCCCCCTCCTCCGGGTCATGCCTGAAAATAGGCAGAATTTATCTAGTGCACTTACCCGGTCAACAAAAACTAAATAAATAAATAAAATTTAGGCCAAGTATTGTAGTTTCTTGGTTGTTTCTATTGTTTATCATTTTAAGGTATTTTAGTCTTCTGCAACATTTAATGGAAAGTTAGAAAATATTTTTTCTACTAAAAAATCAGGACATGTAGTATTTTTCATGTTTTTTTGCAGGACACAGCTGCCCAAATCAGGACTGTCCTGTGGAAATCAGGACAGGTGGAAACCCTATATCCAGTTCAGTTACTCTGTTTTATGTATAGGACAAATAATAGAAAGTTTTATTACACACAGAGAGTGGTGAAAGCTTGTAACAAACTCTCCCTTGATATAGTTACCAGTAAAAATAAATCCATCTACAAACAAAAGCTAGATACTTGGATCTTGCAAAGAGGATCATCACCGTTAAGGAGTCCGAGATGGGAGCTGTTTGTGGGTGTAATGCCTCTAGCTCCCTCTCTTGCCTTAGTATGAGCCTTAGTATTCCTGGGATTCTGGCCATTCCTACATTCCAGAATTCACCCATACCCCATTCAAATGGCCTGCTCATCTTGCCGCCACCTCCCTCACTCAATCTGTGTAAAGCTAGAGGTTCCCTGCTGATGTGAGGGAGGAAAGATGAAGGGGTGCTGGGAGGTTGGAAGTTGGACTGTGCTTCCCAAAGAGATGTAGTGTTATCAGTAGTCCAAGCCCTCAGCAGAGGTTAGCAGCCTTTCTACAGGCTACAGGGGTATAAAAGGAGATTTATTTCATTTATTGAAAGATTAGGAATTACAACCTTTGAGTCAAGGACTCCTCTGGAAAGGCTCCACATCAAAAATGAAATAACATAACAGGGTACAAGAAAGACAAGAACAGAGCAATATTACAATGTTGAAAAGAGGACAAGCAACAAAATGCAAGAGCGGAGAGATCCAGCCTGAGTCAGACAGCAAGGAGTAAACAACAATAGTTACAGTATCAAAAGACAGTGATCAAGATGATAAAAATGTGCACCCATTTGCATTTTTAATCAACATTTTATTACACAATTTCCATCTGCAGAACTGTGCCTTGCACCAAGGTCCCAGTTAGTGAGGTGGCATACTCTCTTACAAAAGTCAGCTGTGCAGGCTGTGGTAACTGAACATCAGTTTACATTACTGTATTTATGCAGGCATAGATTTTTTTTTGTCATGAAGCCTAGTGCTCCTGCGGAAAGCTTTAATATTTTATCAAAATTTCAATAAGTAGTGGCCATGCTAACTCAATATGTAACGCCACACTGCCTACTTTTATTGTGCGCACAGCATCTTTGGTTTCTGCACAGGCTGTCTGCACTTACAGTTAAATAACAGTAGAGGGCACCCTAATGCAGGCTGCATTTTGACTTGTGGCCGAACTTTAAAGAAATTTCACCACACATATGCTATAGGCACAAAAAGGGACAGAAAAGATACAGCCTACGTTTGCTCACTTTGTAAGCCTTAGCCTTTTGAGGTTGAGGAAAAATAATTTTCTTTGTTCCACTGGTTCAAACTAATATCAGTTTTTTCTTGTTCCAGACTCTGGTTTTCTTTCACACCAGTCCTGCTAACCACTAAAGATTCCAAGCACTCTGTATAATAGGTACCACACAAACAGATGATCTGATGCCTTTTATCGGACCAACTTTGTTGTTTCTCTTTGTGTAGATCTTCTGTTACAAGGACCAATACAACAACAAGAATTTCCCTGTATAACAGGTAGTAAGACCTCATAGAAACAGAAACAGAATCTGTCAATAGAAAAAGGCCTGTTGACCCTTTGTGTCAGCATATTCCTCTGTAAGTAATGCTGAATGAGAGAGCCCCAGAATCTCTTCACTCCTGCTTCCCCCTCCCTCCTGCACAGAAGTCCATTCCT
Source organism: Neoceratodus forsteri (assembly GCA_016271365.2). Taxonomy (NCBI): domain Eukaryota; kingdom Metazoa; phylum Chordata; order Ceratodontiformes; family Ceratodontidae; genus Neoceratodus; species Neoceratodus forsteri. The sequence continues at coordinate 1,053,678 of JADMNL010000026.1, forward strand.
CCTTAATTTATGTTGAATGACAGAGCCCCAGATGCTCCTCACTCCCCCCCCACTCCTGTATGGCAGCTCATTCCTCCCTAACTCATGCTGGAGGAAAGAGCCCCAGACGTTCCTCAGTCTCCCCCCCAAATTGCAGCCCATTCCTCCTTAACTAATGCTGAATGAGCGAGCCCATGAAACACCTCGCTCCCACTTGCCCCTCCCTCCTGCAAGGCAGTCTGCTCCTCTCTAACTAATGCTGAATGAGAGAGCCCCAGAATCTTCTCGCTCTCCCTTCCCCCTCCCTCCTGCATGATAACCCATTCCTCCCTAACCAATGCTGAACGAGAAAGCCCCAGAAGCTCCTCACTCCACCTTCCCCATCTCTCCTGCATGGCAGCCCATTCTTCCCTAATTCTGAATGAGAGAGCCTCAGAAGCTCCTCACCCCTCCCTCCTGCATGGCAGCCCATTCCTCCCTAACTAATGTTGAATGAGAGAGCCCCAGAAGCTCCTCACGTCCCCTTCCTGGTGCCTCCTGTTTGCCAGCCCATTCTTACCTAAATAATGTTGAATGACAGAGCCCCAGAAAGTACCACTGACCCCTCCCTCCGGCACGGCAGTCTACACCTCCCTAACTAATGCTGAATGAGAGCACCCCACAAGATTCTCACTTCTCCCTCCCTCCCTCCTGCATGGCAGCCTGTTCTTCCCTAACTAATGCTGCATGAGAGAGAGCAGCAGAAGCTTCTCACTCCCCTTCCCCTCCTTCCTGCCCGCCAGCCCATTCTTACATAACTAATGCTGAATTAGAGAACCTCAAACATGGGTGTAGGCAGGCATACTCCAAACACTCCTTGGTATGCAATTTTTTTTTGGGGGGGGTAGCAAATAGGTTCTAACTGCTTCCTTTTTCCATGAAAACTAGCAAAGAAAATACTGAACCTTTCTGTAATTTTATTCATTGGAGTCGGAACTAGAAGGACTGGTCACTAATACTCTCTTTGCATCCCAAGGACAATACAACTTTACAGGCTTTGGGCTGGTATGTAGGTGTCTTAGGGAACAATGCATGGCATTTGTATTTACCCATGCATGGCAACAACCACTGTCATGAGATACAAAACTTGTATTTATTGTGCCAAATGAGGCAACAAACACGGTCCTGGTGTAAATTTGTATATTGTCTGACTACACCCGGGGGGGGGGGGTAGCTCACCCTAACAAGGGAGGGGGTAGAAGTGAGTCCACTTGGTGTGCAGATCCGAAATCCCTGGCTACACCCTTGCTCAGAAGGTCACCACTGACCCCTCCCTTCTGCATGTCAGTCTACGCCTACCTAACTAATGCTGAATGAGAGAGCCTCAGAAGATTCTCACTTCTCCTTCCCTCCTGTATGGCAGCCTGTTCTTCCCTAACTAATGATGAACAAGACAGCCCTAGAAGCTCCTCCCCCCCCACATCCATGGCAGCTCATTCCTCCATAACTAATGACTGGGAGAGCCCCAGAAGATCCTCACTCCCCCTTTCTCCACCTTCCTGCATGGCAGCCCATTCTTACCTAACTAACACTGAATGAGAAAGCCCCCAAAATTTCTCACTCACCCTTTCCCCTCCCTCCTGCACTGCAGTCCATTCATACTTCATTAATATTGAATGAGAGCGCACCAGAAGGTCATCACTCCTGCCTCCCCCCTCTCTCCTGCATGGCAGCCCATTCCTCCAATATTAATGCTGAATGACAGAACCCCAGAGCTCCTCTCCCCATCCCCTCTGTCCTGTAAGGCAGTCTGCTCTTCTCTAACTAATGCTGAATGGGAGACCCCAGAAGCTCCACGCCCCTTCCCCTCCCACCTGCATGTCAACCCTTTTTCTACTTTGCTGAATGGCGAGACCCCAAAGCTCCTCACTTCCCCTCCTCCTCCCTCGTGCATGCCAGCCCATTCCTCCTAACTAATGCTGAATGAAAGAACCCAGAAGTTCCTCAGTCCCCCCCCTCGCATGGTAGCACATTCCTCCCTAACTAATGCTGAATGAGAGAGCCCTAGAAGCTCCTCCCCCCCCACATCCATGGCAGCTCATTCCTCCATAACTAATGCTCAATGAGAGAGCCCCAGAAGCTCCTCACTTCCCCTTTCCCCCAACCTTCCTGCATTGCAGCCCATCCTTACTTGACTAATACTGAATGAGAGAGCCCCAAAAGCTCCTCACTTCCCTCTCCCCCTCCCTCCTGCACAACAGCCCATTCCTCCCTAACTAATGCTGAATAAGAGTGCCCCAGAAAATCCTCTCACAGTTCCCCTCCCTCCTGCTCTGCAGTCCATTCCTACTTCTCTAATGCTGAATTTTGAAAGCACAAGAAGGTCATCACTCCTGCCTTTCCCCTCCTTCCCGCATGACAGTCCATTCCTCCATTATTGATGCTGAATGAGGGAGCCCCAGAAGCTCCTCACTTCCCTCTCCCTCTCCCTCCTCCATGACAGCCCATTGCTCCCTAACTAATGCTGAATGACAGAGCCCCAGAAGCTCCTCACTACCCCTTCCCCCTCCCACCTGCATGGCAGCCATGTTCTACCTAACTAATGCTTGAATGAGAGAGACCCCAAAAGCACCTCACTTTCCCTTCCCTCCTGCATGGCAGTCTACTCCTACTTAACTAATGCTGAATGAGAGAGCCCCAGAAGCTCCTCACACCCTCTTCCCCCTCCCTCGTGCATGGCAGCTCATTCCTCCTAGCTAATCAATCAGTCAATCAATTCTTTATTTAACTGGGTAGAACACCATTGAGAAAAACTTATTTATTAGGTGGACCTGCATACGTTCACAGCAAATCATTACAGAGATACAGTCAACAAGCGGCTACATTACCAGTCAATATACAGACACAAATGACATGGGATACAAGGCATGGTAGAGTCAACTATCTAAACAGGGATGAATACAGATACAGTTATTTATGCCTCATACATTTAAATACATATACAATATATGCAATTTTACAAAATTCACAGTATATACACAATATGAGGAAACTATACATAAGCAAAATACAATATACACAACACATACACAATTGCAGGATAATTTGTGTATAAGAGGTTGGAAGGAGCACCACAGAGAAAGGATACTGAACAAGCATGGAGTCAGCAAGATAATGCTGAATGAGACAGCCCCAAAAGTTCCTCATTTCCTTCCCACTCTCTCATGCAAGGCAGTCTGCTCCTCAACTAATATTGAATGAGAGAGCCCCAGAATGTCATCACTGACCCGTCTCTCCTGCACAGCAGCCTGCCCATCCCCAACTAATGCTGAATGAGAGAGCCCCAGAAGCATCTCACTCCCACTTGCTTCTCCCTCCTGCAAGACAGTCTGCTCCTCCCTAACTAATGCTGAATGAGAGAGCCCCAGAATGTCATCACTGACCCGTCTCTCCTGCACAACAGCCTGCCCATCCCTAACTAATGCTGAACGAGAGAGCCCCAGAATGTCATCACTGACTCTTCCCCCTCCCTCCTGCATGGCAGCCCATTCTTACCTAAGTAATGTTGAATGAGACAGCCCCAAAAGCTCCTCACTTCCCCTTTCCCCTCCCTCTTGCATGATAACCCATTACTCCTAACCAATGCTGAATGAGACAGCCCCAGAATGTCATCACTGACCCTTCCCCCCCCGCATGGCAGCCCATTCTTACCTAAGTAATGTTGATAGAGGCAGCCCCAGAAGCTCCTTACTCCCCCCCGCATGGCAGCCCATTCCTCCCTAACTAATGCTGAATGAGAGAACCCCAGAAGCATCTCATTCCCACTTGCCCTTCCCTCCTGCAGGGCAGTCTGCTCTTTCCTAACTAATGCTGAATGAGAGAGCCCCAGAATCTCCTCACTCCCCTTCCTCCTCCGCCCTGCATGATAACCCATTCCTCCCTAACCAATGTTGAATAAGAGAGCCCCAGAATCTCCTCACTTCCCCTTCCCCTCACTACTACATGGCAGCTCATTCCCCCCTAACTAATGCTTAGTGAGAGAACCCCAGAAGCTCCTCATAGCCCTTCTCGCTCCCTCATGCCCGCCAGCCCATTCTTACCTAACAAATGCTGAATGAGAGAGCCCCAGAAGGTCATCACTGATCCCTCCCTCCTGCACATCGGTCTACACCTCCCTAACAAATGCTGAAGGAGAGAGCCCCAGAAGCTCCTCAGTCCCCTTCCCCTATCTCCTGCGCCACGCTTTTTTTGGAGGTCTAGTCACCCCTCCCTGAGAGATTCAGCCCATGCTGCAAGCTATTCCCCCATGCCCAGGCTTACCCCCTGGGTGGTGCGGGCAGTCACCCTCCCTACAGTCAGTGGTATCATGCCTGGCTTACCCCAGGGTGGGGCCATGGGCGGACCCCCTGGCGGACACTGGTTGAGCAGGGACAGTGACAGAGCAATGCGTCACATTCAGGGACCAGAATTTTGTTGACTTGCTACAATCTGGGGGTGGAGACATGCAATCAACGACCAATCTGCCCTTGCCGATAAGGTGATAGCAGTGACAGTACCCCAGCCTCACCAGAGGTCAGCAATGCACTGGACACTCTTCCCCCCTTCCCTGGAGAAGGAGAGCAGTCCCTGGAAAGCTCAGCCCTTCTCCCCCCCAGCTCACCCTCTGACTCCATAGTCCATCACCGAACCCGGGATGTCGGTGCCTCAAGCGGACACCTTGTCGCTGCGCCGGCAGGCCTGCTATGACAGCCTATTCCTACTTAACTAATGCTGAATGAGACAGCCCCAGAAGATCCTCACTCCCCCTTCCCCACCTTCCTGCATGGCAGCAAATTCTAGCCTAACTAACGCTGAATGAGAGAGCCCCAAAAAATTCTCACTCACCCTTCCCCTCCCTCCTGCACTGCAGTCCATTCATACTTCACTAATATTGAATGAGAGCGCACCAGAAGGTCATCACTCCTGCCTCCCCCCTCTCTCCTGCATGGCAGCCCATTCCTCCAATATTAATGCTGAATGACAGAACCCCAGAAGCTCCTCACTCCCCCATCCCCCTCTGTCCTGTAAGGCAGTCTGCTCTTCTCTAACTAATGCTGAATGGGAGACCCCAGAAGCTCCACGCTGCCCCTTTCCCCTCCCACCTGCATGTCAACCCTTTTTCTACTTAATGCTGAATGAGAGAGACCCCAGAAGCTCCTCACTTCCCCCTCCTCCTCCCTCGTGCATGCCAGCCCATTCCTCCCTAACTATTGCTGAATGAAAGAACCCAGAAGTTCCTCAGTCCCCCCCTTGCATGGTAGCACATTCCCTTCCTAGCTAATGCTGAATAAGGGAGCCCCAGAAGCTCCTCACACGTCCCCCTCCCTTCTGCATGACAGTCCATTCCTCCCTAACCAATGCTGAACAAGACAGCCTCAGAAGCTCTTCACTCCCCTACCCCTCCCCCCATGCCAGCCAATTCCTCCCTAACTAATGCTGAATGAGAGAGCCCCAGAAGCTGCTCACTCCTCCTTCCCCTTTCCTCCTGCATGACAGCTCATTCCTCCCTAACTGTTATTGAAGGAGAGAGACCCAGAAGCTTCTCACGCCGCCTTCCCCCCCTCCTGCATGGCAGCCCATTCCTAGCTAAGTAATGTTGAATGAGACAGCCCCAAAAGCTCCTCACTTCCTCTTCCCCCTCCCTCCTGCACTGCAGCTCATTCCTCCCTAACTAATGCTGAATGAGAGAGCCCCAGAAGCTTCTCACCCCACCTTCCCCTGCCCCTCCCTTTCTGGTATGCTCTTTATCAAGCCCTTATATCAATCTGTCCCTCTTTGGAATCCCTTACAGATTTCTCACAGATCACCCTAATCTGGTAGCGTATTCTACCCTTCCACTACCCTCTCCATGAATCACACTTCCTGGTATTGCTGTTAAACTTGTCCCCCGCCAGCTTCATGGAGTTGTCCAGTGTTTGTGTTCCCACTCCGTCTAAGCAATTCCCCACTCTTCACTTTATCTGCCTCGTGGAGGTATGTGTATGTTTCAATCATGTCCCCTCTCTCCTTTATCACCTCAAGTGTGTACATGTTCAGATCGGCCTCCTTTCCTCATATGTCCTTTCCTGCTGTCCCTGGAGTATCTTGGTTACCCTCCACTACACCGCCTCTACTCTGTCCCCATCCTTCCTCAGGTGTAGAGTCCAAAACTGCACATAGTACTCCAGGTAAGGCTGAACCAGTGACATATACATTGACAGCAGGGTCTCCTTTGTGCTACTAACAGCCCCTCTCCCTCAGCACCCCAGAATCCTACAGCTCTTCCTACCATCCTATTGCAATGTGTCACTGCCTTCAGGCTGTCTCATATTATTACTCCCAGGTCCTTTTCTCCCTACTGCTTTACACTGCTACCTCCCTTCTTACATTCAGTGCTGCATACCTTCTACCTCCTGTTGAACTACCCAGGTTCTGCTTCCTCTTGTTAGTTCCCTTCCTCCTCCTACCTAGTCACAGATCTTAGTATAATCTTTAAAAAAAAGCATATCTTGGCCTGGATCCCTAGTCCTATGTCACAGATAAAGATGTTGAAAGGGACCAGTCCTGAGACCAATCCTTGTAGCACCAGGCTAGTGACCCCCTGACCACTGAGTATTACCTATTTACTGCCACCCTCCGAGTCCTGTCCTAACCGCCTACTAATTGTTCCTCTACTCTGAAGCCCTGCGTCTTTCTAACCAACCATTCATGCAGGATGGTATTAAAGGCTTTGCCGAAGTTAACATATACTATATCCTCAGCCTGTTCCTTATCTACCACCTTTGTCACCAAATCATAGATATATGACATTGCAGAAGTACTGAAAGGAAAGGTATGCTGCTTGGCAGATGATACCAAAATCTGTAATAGTGTGGACACTCAGGAGGGGTTAGAGAGACTGAGCAAGGATCTAGTGAAACTTGAGGTGTGATCTCAAGCCTGACAATTGGGGTTCAATGCCAAAAAGTGCAAAATCATGAACCTAGATCATAGGAACTCAGGAGCTGAGTATAGGATGAGGGGAGGTCCTGACAGTCACTAAACAGGAAAGGGACCTTGGGGTTATCAAATCTGAGATCTGAGGACCTCAAAGTGGCAGGGCAGTGTGATAAAGCTGTGGGTAGACCCAGTGAGATGCTGGGGTGCAGAGAAAGGGTATCTCAGCTGGAAGAGGGAAGTGGTGTTGCCACTGTATTACTCACTGGTGAAACACACCTGGAGTACTGTGTCCAACTTTGCACACCACATCTCAGAAAGTACATAGACAAAGTGGAGGCAGTCCAGAGGAGGGCAGCTTAAAATGCACGGGGTTTGCAAGGGAAGCCCTATGAAGAAAGGCTGAGGGATCTCAACACATACATTCTCAATGACAGGCGAAAGAGGTGACATGATGCAGACCTACAAGTACCTCACAGGGTGAGAACAAGGTCCAGGAGGAGTTCTTTCAAGGAGGAAGGAGAGCCAGGAACAGGGGAGGCATGCGATGAAGCTGGGGGTTAAAAAGATCTGTGGAAATATTTCTTCACTGAAAGGTTGTAGACACCTAGAACAGACTGCCAGTGGAGGTGGTGGAGAGCTAAAACAGTGTGGGGGCTTCAAGCACGTGTGGGATAAATATAGGGGTATAGCAGTTTAGTGAGGGGCTTCAGGCATGTGTGGGATAAATATAGGGGTATAGCAGTTTAATGGGGGGATTCAAACATGTGTGACATAAATATAGGGGTATAGCAGTTTAGTGGTGGGCTTCAGGCATGTATGGGATAAATATAGGGGTATAGCAGTTTAGTGGGGGGCTTGAGGCATGTGTGTGGTAAATGTAGGGGTACAGCAGTTTAGTGGGGGGCAACAAGCATGTGTGGGATAAATATAGGGGTATAGCAGTTTAGTGGGAGGGCTTCAGGCATGTGTGGGATAAATATAGGGGTACAGCAGTTTAGTGGTGGGCTTCAGTCATGTGTGGGATAAATATAGGGGTATAGCAGTTTAGTGGGGGCTTGAGGCATGTGTGGGGTAAATGTAGGGGTACAGCAGTTTAGTGGGGGGCTTCAGGCACGTGTGGGATAAATACAGGGGTACAGCAGTTTAGTGGGGGCATCAAGCATGTGTGGGATAAATATAGGCGTATAGCAGTTTAGTGGGGGGCTTCAAGCATGTGTGGGTTAAATATAGGGATATAGCAGTTTAGTGGGGGTCTTCAAGCATGTGTGGGTTAAATATAGAAGTATAGCAGTTTAGTGGGGCTTCAAGCATGTGGGATAAATAGAGGTACAGCAGTTTAGTGAGGGGTTCAAGCATGTGTGGGATAAATATAGGGGTATAGCAGTTTAGTGGGGGCTTCAGGCATGTGTGGGATAAATATAGGGTGTAGCAGTTTAGTGGGACTTCAGGCATGTGTGGGGTAAATATTGGGGTTTAGCAGTTTAGTGTGGGGGCTTTGGGCATGTGTGGGATAAATATAGGGGTATAGCAGTTTAGTGGGGGCTTCAGGCACATGTGGGATAAATATAGGGGTATAGCAGTTTAGTGGGGGGCTTCAAGCATGTGTGGGTTAAATATAGGGGTATAGCAGTTTAGTGGGGGGCTTCAGGCGTGTGTGGGATAAATATAGGGGTATAGTAGTTAGTGTGGGGCTTTATTCATGTGTTGGATAAATATAGGGGTATAGCTGTTTAGTGGGGGCTTCAGGCATGTGTGGGATAAATATAGGGGTGCAGCAGTTTAGTGGGAGCTTCCAGGCATGTATGCATAAATATAGGGGTACAACAGTTTTGTGGGGGCTTCAGGCATGTATGGGATAAATATAGGGGTATAGCAGTTTAGTGGGGGCTTCAGGCATGTGTGGGATAAATATAGGGGTATAGCAGTTTAGCTGGTGGGCTTCAGGCATGTGTAGGATAAATATAGGTGTATAGCATTTTAGTGGGAGCTTCAGGCATGTGTGGGATAAATATGGGGGTATAGCCATTAAGTGGGGGCTTCAGGCATTTCTGGGATAAATATAGGGGTATAGCAGTTTAGTGGGGGGCTTCAGGCATGTGTAGGATAAATGTAGGGGTATAGCAGTTTAGTGGGGGCTTCAGGCATGTGTGGGATAAATATAGGGTATAGCAGTTTAGTGGGGGGCTTCAGGCATGTGTGGGATAAATATAGGGGTATAGTAGTTAGTGGGGGGCTTTATTCATGTGTAGGATAAATATAGGGGTATAGCTGTTTAGTGGGGGGCTTCAGGCATATGTGGAATAAATATAGGGGTATAGCAGTTTAGTGGGGGGCTTCAGGCATGTGTGGGATAAATATAGGGGTACAGCAGTTTAGTGGGAGCTTCAGGCATGTATGGCATAAATATAGGGGTACAGCAGTTTAGTGGGGGGCTTCAGGCATGTGTGGGATAAATATAGGGGTTTAGCCATTTAGTGAGGGGCTTCAGAGATGTGTGGGATAAATATAGGGGTATAGCAGTTTAGTGGGGGGCTTCAGGCATGTGTGGGATAAATATAGGGGTATAGCAGTTTAGTGGGGGCTTCAGACATGTGTGGGATAAATATAGGGGTATAGAAGTTTAGTAGGAGCTTCAGGCATGTGTGGGATAAATATGAGGGTATAGCAGTTTAGTGGGGCTTCAGGCATGTGTGGGATAAATCTAGGGTATTGTAGTTTAGTGGGGCTTCAGGCATGTGTAGGATAAATATAGGGGTGCAGCAGTTTAGTGGGGGGCTTCAGGCATATGTGGGATAAATATAGGGGTACAGCAGTTTAGTGGGGGGCTTCACGCATGTGTAGGATAAATATAGGGGTACAGCAGAAAAGAGACAGGGAAGCAGGGGGCTCACCAGACACCAGATAGGGTCTGTAGAGACAGAGTAGGCAGGGAATATCTGGGCAGATTGGGTGGGCCTACTTGTCCTTTTTCTGCTAACAAATTCTATATTTCTATGAAAAATTGATCAAGTTACGTCTGACCCCCCCACCCGATTCCACTTTGTCTCTTGTCCTACAGTCGATTTACCTCCTGGAAAGTTACTCCACTTTCTTGTATTCTGCTCTCTAGCAGATTATCCAGGATAGACTTTGTGCTGAGAACAGTCTATAGTTTCCAGACCATCACTGCTGCTGCTCTTGTGTAAAGGAACTTTATTCACCAACCTCCAGTCACCGGTTACTGTACTGTCCTCAGTGAGAGATTGGCTACTCTCCCGAAAGAAATGCAGCACCTAACAATTAAATGGCTCTCCCCTTGAAAACAAAACACAGTGGTAAGCCAATACCAGTAACAAATAACCAGAGAACAAAAGGAAAGAGCACTCAGAAAGAAATTCTGATGAAACTTGTATTTTGGAAAGGGGTGTGTCCCTTTGTAGTGCTGAAGATTGTGTACTGGTCAATGCACTTTCCTTCTGCATTTCCATAGAATCCTGGGGGATTCCATCAGAAAACTCCAGAAAACATTGGATCACAGTAGTTCCAGGGAGTTAGCATGATGCAATAAAATGCAGTTAGGAGTTTCAACACCCTCCCAGTTGAGAAGGCTGATACTTTTTATAGCAGTTGTGGTGAGCCCCTATTCCCTCCTGGCATTTGTATCCTGTATCCAGTAACATACTGACTTTCAATCCTGCCCACACTGTCTTCATTATTTATGAATCTGTTTCTAGGCTGAGATGCACATGGGTGAAGGAGCTAATATATGGGTTCTTTATCTCAAACAGGACCTACAGTAGAGTCTTAGGGGGCAGAGAATGGACTGGTTAGCCACCAGCACAGACCCCCAGTGCAGCCCTTCTAGTGCAGCCACAAGAGTAGCCCCTTTAATGCAGCTGCCAGTGCAGTCCCCAGTGCAGTCCCCCAGTGAAGTCTCCAGTGCGGACCCCCCAGTGAAATCCCCAATGCAGCTCCCAGTGCATCCTTCTGCAACCCCTTCAGTGCAGCCCCAGCCGCTGCTAGTACAGCCCTCAGTACAGCCCCTCCAGTGCAACTGCCAGTGCAGCCCTCAGTACAGCCCTTCCAGTGCAGCCCCTCCAGAGCAGCTTCTCCCATGAAGCTCCCAGTGCAACCCCTAGGGCAGACCCTCAGACCAGCCCTCAATGCAGCTCTGTAGTGCAGCCCCCAGGGCATCCCTAGGGCAATTCCCAGTGCAGCCCCCTGCAGCCCACCAGTGCAGCTTCTCCATTTAAGTACATCAGTGGAGTCACTCCACTGCAGCCCCCAAGTGCAGCCCCTAGTGAGTACCCCAGTGCTGCCTCCAGGGCACCCTGCAGTGCAGCCCCTAGTTTAGCTCCCAGGTGCAGATCCTACAGTGCAGGTGGCTCCATGTATGGAATACAGCCTCAGAATGGGGCACCAGGACTTGAATTTTCAGCCTTGGAGGAGCCTCCGGTTCCCATTACAGACCCACACTTTCTCCTGAAGCCTGGGATGGTGGTACCAATTACATCGACTTCTGCACTCCAAGAGCCTATTATGCTCAGCCTCCTCAGTTTACACCTTTATCTGGCTCACCACTGGCTTCTGGCCTATCCACTCTGCAGGAGTTTCATTCTACTCCTACTAACAGCTGCAGATTTTTCCTTCTCTTCTTTTGAATGAAAGTTGCATCACTGAATGTTAACAGCATTACCAACCTTCTTCATAGGAAGGCTATTTTGCAGGTCCTGCAAGATTCTGGTGCAGATCTCATTTTCTTGCAAGACACTAGATGACGTTCATTGGCGGATGTTTCCACTACTCAAAGACTTTGGGTTACTGGCATCTGTTCTCTCTGTACACTGAATGTTCTGGAGTTGCCCTCCTGTTTAACTATCTTTCTCCTGCAGTTTCTAGGGTAATTGATGTACAACCAGGTCAGGCTTTCTTGCTCAATTTGGCATTGATTAAATGGTCTTCTGACTGATTGTACTTTTTCTTCTCAATCCAGATTTGACAGGGTTACTTTGTTTAAATCACTCCAGTCCTTTTTATGTACTTCTAGAACGATCATTCTTGGGGGAGACTTCAATTGCCCATTTCATCTCTGGGACAAAGGAACAAAGATGACGAAGTTGCATTGTGATTCCTTATGCCTGCAAGCCCTTTGTATGGCATCCCACCTGGCTGATCTGTTTCGGGCTTTCCATCTTGCTGGTGGTTTTACATATCATCTAGCTCATTTGACTACATGTATTGATTATATTTTTGTTTCTCGTAGGTGTTCCATTTCGTCAGCAGCTATCTGTACCATTGAATTTTCGGATCACTGCCTCCTAAGTTGTACAATTTCTGTTGATCCATCCATTACACCTGGAAATTCCTTGAGATCCCTTTTGTGGACTTGCACGTCAGCCCTGGATCTTTACAATGAAGTGCTGCTCTGGTGGGACCTTACCAAGTTCTCCATTAGATATGTGGTTAAGCACTGCTCCAAGTCTGTGGGCAGATCTACTTACCATGCCTATCTTGATTTACATTATACTCTTCTTACAGGCTGACAAGGGGACTCCCCTAATGGCCAAGATCCAGTCAGTTATGGACTGCATGAGGACCTTTCAATATGACAGGGTTAAATTGCTGTCATTTGAACGCTCTTATGGCATCCAAAGCTAAGATTTGACTGGGGACATTTTTACAAGTTGTTTTCAGAGGGTGAAACTATGACAGGTGTTTTTTTTGCTAGGCCCAGTGGGGAAAGAACATTCCTCCAATACTGGGATGCTACAGGTAGTCCAGAACTTTCTGAAACAGACAGAACGAGTTTCCCTACTGATTCGGTCCTTCCCTTTTTGGACTCATTACCCCTACTACAGGTGTCCCCCCTTGATAATTTGCTTCTCACTCAACTGATAACTGAGGGTGAAGTCCTCTCTGCAATTCATTCCTTTCGTAAATTAATTTCCCCCAGAACAGATGGTCTCATGTCAGAGTTATACCAACTGTATCTGTCCATTTTTTGGCCCTATTCTTACCTTTGTTTTTAATTCTGTATTTGCCTGCTTGTCCTTCTCTGGCATGATTACAGAGGCCATTCAGATTTTTTTATTTAAATCTGGTGGTAGATATCTTATCTCAAATTGGCGACCCACCTGTCTTTTAACACATATGCTAACATTTTAACTAAAATATTTTATGGGCATTTATCACAAATTTTGCCCACTATAATATATCCCCTTCAGTCCTGCTCCATCTCTGGCCGTAAGATTCAGGATAATGTATTGTTAATCAGAGACCTGATCACTTCCTGTCATTCTCTCCAGGTGGGCCATTTTTTTAGTTGTGTTGGATCTGGCTAAAAGCTTTGATAAGGTTTCTCATGACTGCCTATTTACAGTACTTCAGAAATATGGTTTCTCTGACACTTTTATTTGATGGGTCCATCTTCTATACTCTCATTTCACCATCATCCCCTTGATAAATGGGTGGCAAGGTTCCCATATTCAATTGCAACGAGGTGTCCATCAAGGATGCCTGCTAAGCCCCAGCTTGTATATCCTGACCTTAAATCCTTTGTTGTGTGCTATGACGGAGGCTCCTCAGATTGTAGACATTCCCTGCGCTCTCTCTACTTCCTCTGTAAAACTGTCCACTTATGTGGATAATGTCTGTTTATTTGTACAGGATATCCCCTCTGGAGAAAGTGCCATACTGTTGATAACTGACATTGCTTTGTTTACAGGTTCTGGTATAAACTATTCTAAATGTCACATGCTTCCCATTGGGACACATGGGATCGTTTCTTCCATGACTTGGAATATTGCTGTTACCTTAGAACCAGTTAAAATCCTTGTCTTTTTTTTGATAACTCAGATCTGCTGGAACAGTATTGGACTCATACTTTGGATGCTGGAGCTGCCTGAGTGGCAATCTGAAAATCTTGGCAATTGCCAAAAAAGAAGAGGGTGGGCATCGTTCAGTCGAGCTTTGCAGATGTTATGCCATCATCTGAAGAAGAGCACTGTGGAAGCACATGACCGGACCACTGTTCAGTGTGCTTCCACAGTGCTCTGGCAGTGTCCACTTTTTCTGTTTATGTGGCCTTTCCCCTTGGTGGGCCATATAAACACACCCCCTTCATGGGGCACTACTTTTTCTTTCGCAACTACAGAAGTGATGGTCGCCGTGCCCAGTATGGCCACTGACTCAAACTGCACCTGTGTGAGTATCGCATATGCGCAGTTCTGTTGGCACCACCATCATGGGTATGGAAGACTCCAGCATGTCGAGAGCCCCAAGTATTCTTTTACTCATTCTCGCAGCACTGTGCAGCTGTATCAGCTCTGACCAGAGTTTGTTCTTTATGTTAGTGCTATGTTCCCCCTTTCCCTTAGTTTGGAAACTAGAGTGTACAGCATATTTTTACTATGGTCTGGAGGAGTAGACTAAACCCCATGAAGAGGGACATTCTTTACCTCCCATATGATAAGGGAGGTTTAAATATAGTGACTCCAGCAGTATTCGTTACAGTGTTTATTTTGTCACTATAATGATATTTCTTGGATTTCCAGCCCTCCAATCATGTGGAAAGAATGGGCCTTGCTTTGGATGACACCTCTCCAATTGGAATGGGCTGGACCAAAGCCCTGTTTCTGGCAGGCCAGACACTTTCCTGGGTTTGTGGCACCTTTTTTGATGTTTATTAAATGATGGTTGTCCTGGGACATGAGTCGCACCCAACATAGAAAAGCCTTTTATAAGGCACTACTTCCCTCGGTGGTTGACAATCTGACTGGGATGCAGCCATCAGTAGACAGTGGGCTTTGCTATATTTGAATGATCCGTACTTTGCACCCCATTATTGGGGTGTCGGCGTAACTAGTGTTGCCATGGCAAACTAAACGTTAAAGGCAATAATAAGCATAAAAGCATTATGGAATGATTTTGCCCAAGGGACTGTTGCCAGGATGCTGTAACTTATTCATCACTTGTATTTTGACTGCCCTTATATTCTTCATTTTGGTCATTCTTGAGGAACTATTTGGGTGACCCTTTTGGCATTCCATTACTTATGAGGTTGCTTATTTACAGATCTGTGACCAGTCAGCCCTCTGTACATGATCCTTCTGTGCGCTTTTGATTTTTCATGCCTAAAGTGATGATCTGGAGGGTTCGATGTAAATGATTGGATCGTGCCACACTATTGCAGATGGTGGAATCTGACCTTCGCAGAATGTATGCAGCAGAACATGCCAATCTCCCCCCAACAGTGTGGATTTGACGTTGGAAACACTGCCCATGGACAATTGTTTTACCAAGTTTTTAGTTGATTCATTTCCACGTGGATTTTCATTCTTATCTGGCTCCTCCTTTTTCTTCTTTTCATTATTTTGTAATTAGATCAATGTTTTCTTTCCTTCCCTTATTTCATCGATGTGCAGTTGTCCCCTCTGGATGTGATTTTGAATTTTGTGCATCTTTCTGCTTTGTATGCACTTAATTTGTCTATTTTGTACTATTAATCATTGTTTTTCTTTAATAAACAATTCCCCTACGTTTATCAAGAAGTGCCATGGGATCTTCAATGTCCACCTGAACAACCACTAGAAAGGCAAACAGGACTTCAGTTAAATATCTCATCTGAAAGATGACACCTCAGAGTGCAGCACCCCCACCACGATGCACTACAGTGTCAGTATTAGGATTCATCCTCGTTCCAGGTATAGGGCTAGAACCCACCACCTTCTGATCTTCTGGCCTCAGAGGGAGTATGCTACCTGCTGAGCCACTGGCACTGCCTAGCTGACACAGAACTGTTCTCCACATGGCATTAGGCTGCGATAAACTCATTAGTGTACCAAGACTGCCTGGGCCAATATATTTTCCTTTTTATCCACCCCATTGATTAACAAAAAAATAAGTTAAACAACATTCTGTTACTTCACACAAGGGATGCAGAATAGCTGCAGAACTCACCCATCATCTGACACAGTGTGTCCTGTGATGAGATTATTGTTGCCCAGTGCATAGTTCCATGGTTCTTCCATAATTCAGACATAGAACATCCACATAGTGCATTCCGGCATTAAGCATGAAAGTGAACAGAGCCAAAACAACAGCCATACAGCTGTGGGAAGAATGCATTTGGAAAGGCGGACAGAGGGAGAGAGTAGCTGACATGATGTGCATTGGTTCCCTCTTTTAACACAATGGCATACAATAAATACAAAGGGCCAAAGAAGTCCAATGCCCCGCCCTACAGCAGATGCCGTCGTCGCTAACATCCAGGATGCAACTGAGAGCTGGAAGAGTTGCGCAAGGCTCTGTGGAAATGGGCCAGTAACCACTGAATGTTTTATTGTCCATGTTTATAGTGACCAAGTAGCTGGGATTGAGGGGGGAAAACCCCAAACAAACCTGCAGTTTCAGTCCACTACAGCAGTATTGTAGTCTGACAGGGCCATGGGGGTTTTAGGGTAAATCCCACCAGGTTGGTGTTTGGCCTCAGTATTTATTTACTGGAAGAGGCTGGCTGCTCCTTGAAGAGATCCTGGAACTTGGGAGAGGGACATGTGGTGGTACAAAAGTGATCGGCTATTTTATTTTGTCGCATGTGCACAATCCAGGCTCTTCTTTTTTGGACATGACTGCGGAACTCACTGACCACTCTGTCTAATGAATGAGGATGGCGGAGTGCTTCAACTAGTGAAGGGAATGTGCTTCAACTCCAAAACATTGTGGGCTCATCAGTCAGAATCCAGTGAGCTCCCCTTTTTTCTGTACTCACAAGATGGCTTGCAGTGCTCCGCCCTGCAGCCTTACTAAAACGGTAAGACACATATTACTCCAGCACACCCTCTATCAAATCCACTTCTTCCTTTTATATTAAAAAATAATGCCCCAAAGCAACCTCAAGTTACTGCAGCTATAACAGTGGGGTGAATGAGACATAAACTAAGACATGCACAATAAATTATTAAACAGCCAAAGAGAAAAAATTTATAAATAATAGAAATGTTATAAACAGTTAACTTACTTCCCAAGCAGTTCTACTGTTCTCATGGTGTTAATGACTGCTGTTAGACTGCTGATCACAATTACCAATAACCCCTATTTAAAACAACCATGCTTTTATATTTAAAATCGATTAAAAAGCAAATACATAAACTATAATTCTCATGTTTAGGCGTAGGATATTAACTGCATCTCTACATCTCATATCTGATGTTCTAATTGGCAGTACTCGCACTTGCTTCAACCACTAGCCACAATTAATAGCAATTGCTGAAAATGTCCAAGATTTATGTGGCTAGGATTATTTATGCATCTCAATTACCCAAATATTTCTTGCCACCGTTAAATTTTAAGTTCATACAATTTAAAATAGCTCCACGTCTAAACATGCAAACTGATACAATGTAAAAAACCTCTGTTCAGCTATGCAGAAGGAAGAGTGAACCAGCTGCACCGCAGGTCAGCCAACCCCCACCAGCACCTCCCCACACCACCACCAAGGTGAGCAATATCACTGGGAAAGGGCACCCCCACCAACACTGCCCCACACCACCACCGAGGGGAACAATCCCACTGGAAAAGAGCAGCCCCCCACCAGCACTGCCCCACATTGCCAAAAGGGAACAGTCCCACCGGGTTAAGGGCAGCCCCCACCAGCACTGACCCACACTATCACCAAGGTGAACAATCCCACTAGGAAAGGGCACCCCCACCAACACTTCCCCATGCCACCACTGAGGGGAACAATCCCACTGGCAAAGGGCAGCCCCACCAGCAACGCCCCATACCACCACCGGGGAAACAATCCCACTGGAAAAGGTCACCCCCCACCAGCACCGCCCCATACCACCACCAAGGTGAACAATCCCACTGGGAAAGGGCACCCCCACCAATACTGCCTCACACCACCACCGAGGGTAACAATCCTACCGGGAAAGGGCATCCCTCACCAGCACTGCCCCACACCACCACCGAGGGGAACAATCTTACTGGACAAGAGCAGCTCCCACCAGCACTGCCCCACACTGCCACAAGGGGAACAGTCCCGCTGGGTTAAGGCAGCACCCACCAGCACTGCCCCACACCATCACCAAGGGGAACAATCCCACCAGGAAAGGGCAGCCCCCATCAGCACTGCCCCACACCATCACTGGGGGAGCAATCCCACTGGGAAAGGGCACCCCCCACCAGCACCTCCCCACACCACCACTGAGGGGAACAATCCCACTGGGAAAGGGCACCCCCACCAGCACTGCCCTACACCACCACTGAGGATAACAATCCCACCGGGAAAGGGCATCCCTCACCAGCACTGCCCCACACCACCACTGAGGGGAACAATCTTACTGGACAAGAGCAGCTCCCACCAGCACTGCCCCACACTGCTGCAAGGGGAACAGTCCCACTGGGTTAAGGGCAGCACCCACCAGCACTGCCCCACACCATCACCAGGGAACAGTCCCACCAGGAAAGGGCAGCCCCCATCAGCACTGCCCACACCATCACTGGGGAGCAATCCTACTGGGAAAGGGCACCCCTCACCAGCACTGCCTACATCACCACCGAGGATAACAATTCACCCGGAAGGTATCCCTTACTAGCACTGCCCACATCACCACTGGGGAACAATCCCACTGGAAAAGGAACCCCCACTAACACTGCCCCACACCACCACCAGGGAACAATCCTAGTGGCAAAGAGCAGCCCCACCAGCACCGCCTCATACCACCACCAAGGTGAACAATCCCACTGGGAAAGGGAACCCCCCATCAGCACCGCACCACACCACCACTGAGGGGAACAATCCCACTGGGAAAGGGCATCCCCACCAACACTGTCTCACACCACCACTGAGGGTAACAATCCCACCTGGAAAGGGTATCCCTCACTAGCACTGCCCCACACCACCACCAAGGTGAACAATCTTACTGGAAAAGAGCAGCCCCCACCAGCACTGCCCCTCACTGCCACAAGGGGAACAGTCCCACCGGGTTAAAGGCAGCACCCACCAGCACTGTCCCACACCATTACCAAGGGAAACAATCCCACCAGGAAAGGGCAGCCCCCATCAGCACTGCCCCACACCATCACTGGGGGAACAATCCCACTGGGAAAGGGCACCCCCCACCAGCACCGCCCCACAACACCACTGAGGGGAACAATCCCACTGGGAAAGGGCAGCCCCCACCAGCACTGCCTTGCACCACCACCAAGGATAACAATCCCACCGGGAAAGGGTATCCCTCACTAGCACTGCCCCACATCACCACCGAGGGGAACAATCCCACTGGAAAAGAGCAGCCCCCACCAGCACTGCCACAAGGGGAAGAGTCCCACCGGCTTAAGGGCAGCACCCACCAGCACTGCCCACACCATCACCAAGGGGAACAATCCCACCAGGAAAGGGCAGCCCCCACCAGCACTGCCCCACACCACCACTGGGGGAACAGTCCCACTGGGAAAGGGAAGCCCCAACTAGCACCATCCCACACCACCACCAAGGGGAACAATCCCACCAGGAAAGGTCAGCCCCCAACAGCACCACCCCACACCACCACTGAAGGGAACAAGCCCACTGGAAAGGGCAGCCTCTACCAGCACTGCCCCACACCACCACCACCGAGGGGGAACAATCCCACTGGGAAAGGGCTGCCCCCACCAGCACTGCACCACGCCACCAAGGTGAACAATCCCGCTGGGCAAGGGCAGCCCCACCAGCACTGCCCACAGCACCACTGAGGGAACAATCTAAAAGGAAGCTCTCATACCTGATAATTATGAAGCAGCTCAACGGTACACTGAATATGGGTATTTAAACTTAGGTAATACTTTTAATATCAGACACAACCTATAGTCTTAAATTTTGGGAGTTGGAAGAGTTGTGCAAGACGCTGTGGAAATGGGCCAGTAACCGCTGAACATTTTATTGTCTGTGGCTAAAGGTTTACCTACTCCGCTGCATTTATAGTGACCAACTAGCTAGGACTGAGGAATAAACAAAACAAACAACAAACCTGCAGCTTCAGTTCACAACAGCACTACTGTAGTCCGATAGAGTCAGTGTTTTATATGGGAAATCCCACCAGGTCGATGTCGTCCCACTCCACCACCGAGACGAACAATCCCACTGGGAAAAGGCACCAAAAAGCATGCAGGGACAGGGAAAGACATTGAATTTCAATAGAAAACAAATGGCCACCAACATATGCACCACTGCTCGTGCATGCGCACTGAACTCCGGTGGCCATCTAGGGCATGGCAGGGGGTGGGGCTGAACAGATGACAGTTTATGGAGCGGAGTGCTCCAACTTGCGGAGTGATCATGATGCGACTCCAACTTTGTTGTTGGGTCGGATGCGGTCGCTCATCTTTTAGGCAATCGCAAGATGGCTGCAGGATCCACCCACTGCAGTCATAAAGAGGCCATCTTAAGCCAGGACAAACCCCAGAGGTGAAGGGAGAAACTGCAGGCCACGCACCAAGATAGTTAACATGGCAGCACACATGGTATACCTGCATGACAATAATATACCTCTGGGGTACTGTCCCTGAGGGAATGTGCACTGTACCTGTGTGCCCCTGTTGTGTCTCCTCTGTCCTATGGGACCTGTCCCACTTTGTGGCCTGAGCATACATATGCAGGTGTATGGTCCCGCTGTCCCAGCTGATGTCCCTGTACCCTGTACATAACAGGTCCTGCTGTCCCAGCTGATGTCCCTGTACCCTGTACATAACAGGACCTGCTGTTCCAACTGATGTCCCTGTACCCTGTACATAACAGGTCCCGCTGTCCCAACTGATGTCCCTGTACCCTGTACATAACAGGACCCGCTGTCCCACCTGATGTCCCTGTACCCTGTACATAACAGGTCCCGCTGTCCCACCTGATGTCCCTGTACCCTGTACATAACAGGACCCGCTGTCCCAGCTGATGTCCCTGTACCCTGTACATAACAGGACCCGCTGTCCCAGCTGATGTCCCTGTACCCTGTACATAACAGGACCCGCTGTCCCAACTGATGTCCCTGTACCCTGTACATAACAGGACCAGCTGTCCCAACTGATGTCCCTGACCCTGTACATAACAGGACCCGCTTGTCCCAGCTGATGTCCCTGTACCTGTACATAACAGGACCCGCTGTCCCAACTGATGTCCCTGTACCCTGTGACATAACAGGTCCCTACTTGTCCCAACTGATGTCCCTGTACCCTGTACATAACAGGACCCGCTGTCCCAACTGATGTCCCTGTACCCTGTACATAACAGGACCAGCTGTCCCAACTGATGTCCCTGTACCCTGTACATAACAGGATCTGCTGTGGATCTGTCAGCTGTGCACCTGTCATGGCAGCACGGTCGTGTGCTACCACAGTGACATGGCTGCAGTCTCAGGGTGGATGACAGGGAAATGTATAGTTTCAGTGAATGTTATTCAGAGTTTGGTTACTGGGTTCAGTAAACAGGACATGTTAATGCCTGTTGCCAGGTACGTCACAGAAGGATGTCACATGTGCCCTACATGTAGCTGTACCCATCAGCATGTGGATTTGGCCACCATCTGTGTCATGTGTGCTGTCCATGTTATGCCACATGGGTGCTGGTATGCATGTGCCAGGTGATGCATGGGGTACTATTCTATTGCACACGGTGCACCGGGCATGTACTCGCCACAGTGAAAGACTACATCTTCAGTACCTGTCCTCTCCTTCTGTCCATGTTGCATAAGACCTGGTGCTCCATGCATACAAATGCATACCATGAGGTGTACTGAGCATGTAGCCAGCATGTACCAGTATGCTGTACAGGGGCTGGGGAGATGGCAGGGATATGGATATGCATATGGGTCAGCATACACTGTGCCAGGCCAGACCTTCCACAGTGGGGTGTATCATACCTATTGCCCCCAGGCCTTGCACACCTGTGTGTTGTGCCAGAGCTGTTCACAATGATATGACGCAGACCTGCCTCGACCTTTGCATCCACATCATGCACGCGGGCAGCTGGTGCACAGTATCGGCATATGAGATATATATACAGTATACGATGTATAGTAAGGTGCACTGTACCAGCATATGAGTGTGTATACAGTATAGGGTGTACGGAAGGTGCACAGGTACCAGCATAAGGAGTGTGTATACAGTATAGGGTATGCGGTATGGTGCACAGTACCAGCATATGAGTGTATATACAGTATAATGGTGACGGTAAGGTGCACTGTACCAGCGTATGAGTGTGTATGCATAGGGTGTACGGCACTGCACAGTGCCAGCGTGATGAGTGTATATACAGTATAGGAGTAGCGGTAAGGTGCACAGTACCAGCATATGAGTATATGTACAGTATCATGTATGGTAAGGTGCACTGTACCAGCATATGAGTGTGTATACAGTATAAGTATGCGGTATGGGTGCACAGTACCAGTATGAGTGTATATACAGTATAGGGTGTACGGTAAGGTGCACAGTACCAGCGTGTGTGTGTGTATACAGTATAGGTTTTACGTGCAGGTGCACAGTACCAGCGTGTGAGTGTGTATACAGTATAGTGTGTGCAGGTAAGGTGCACAGTACCAGCGTATGAGTGTATATACAGTATAGGTGTACGGTATGGTGCACAGTACATTAAGGAGTGCATATACAGTATAGGTGTAATGTACGGTGCACAGTACCAGCTTATGAGTGTATATACAGTATCGGGTGTACGGTAATGGTGCACAGTACCAGCGTATGAGTGTATATACAGTTTTGGGTGTACGGTACGGTGTACAGTACCAGTGTATGAGTGTATATACAGTATAAGGTGTACGGTACGGTGCACAGTACCAGTATATGAGTGTATATACTAACATACTAAGAAACCAGCAGATTAGGCCCTATGGTCTATCAAGTCTGCTAATGATTAGTGCCTTCCCAGGGCACCGTTTTTAGCCCACACCTCCCTCCGTACAAGGTCCCTCACCCCCCAGAAGCGCTCTGAGATGCACTTTCTCCCTATACCTATCCCAGCCTTTCTTGAACCCCTCCACAGTTGTAGCAGCCAACAACTCCCCAGGCAGCACATTCCAGGAATCCACCACCCTGTCAGTGAAGTAGCATCTCCTTGTTTCCCCCCGTTCAGCTTCATTGAGTGTGCCCTGGTGGCCTCTACTTCCCTCAGCCGAAGCACTCCCTCAAGGCTTACCCTATTCATTCCTTTGAGATATTTGAAGACCTCTATCATATCCCCCCTGTTACTTCTCTCCTCTAGTGAGTATAGGTTAAGCTCCTCCAGTCTCTCCTCGTAGGCCCTTTCCCATTGTCCCAGTATCATCCTGATCACCTCCTCTGCACCCTCTCCAGCAGAGCAATGTCCCTCTTTAAGTAGGGCCGCCAAAACTGCACACAGTATTCAAGGTGTGGTCTAACGAGGTAATAATTGTACAGCGGAAGGAGCACCTCTCGAGTCCTTGAGGTTATCCCCCTGGCTATGCACCCCAGCATTTTATTTGCTTGGGCTGCAGCCCTTCTACACTGCTCTGAGTTATTCATTTTGGCATCCATCACCACCCCGAGGTCCTTCTCTGCCCTAGAAACCTGCAGTAACCCCCCCAAGGTGTATATATGAGCCGGGTTTTTGGCCCCCAGTGCAGAACCCTGCATTTCCCAGCATTAAACTTTAGCTTCCAGGCTCATGACCACCTCCCTAGAGTCTCCAGGTCCTCCTGGAGAGCCAGCTCCCTCCTCCCCTTCCACAACCACCCACAGCTTTGAGTCATCGGCAAGGCTCATCCGCTCCTGATAGCGTTCTGCTGTCTGAGATATACTGTAGGTGTTAAACAGGAGTAGAGCCCAGTACCGACCCCTCTGGGACCCTGCTAATGACTATCCTGGAGGATGAAAGCTCCCCCCCACCCTCACCCTCTGTACACACCCCATTATCCAGTTCCCTATCCACCTGACCATTTGCCCCCCACTCCCATATCCTCCAACCTCCCCAGTAGCCCGTGATGTGGCACCGAATCAAATACTCTTCTGAAGTTCAGAAAGAGGACATCCACTGGTCTGCCCTGATCCAGCACACTCGTCACCCCTTCATAGAACTCCACTAGGTTGGTCTGACATGATCTGCCCTTAACAAAGCCATTCCAGGGATCATCTAGGTGACCCCATGCCTTCAGAACCCCCTCCAGCCTCTCCTTCAATATGACCTCCATCACTTTGCCCACTACCGACATCAGGCCAACCAGCATATAGTTTCCTGGCTCCTCTCTTGAGCCGCCCTTGTGTATAGGCATGATATGGGCCATCCTCCAGTCATAAGGCACCTAGCCTGACTGCAGGGAGGAGTTAAAAGGTCCTCCAGGTGTGCAGCCAGGGGTTCAGCAAGCTTCTTAAGCACCCTGGGGTGGATCCCATCTGGACCTGGTGCTTTATCCCTCTTAGGGCCTTGAGGGCTTCCATACCCTCCCACTGGGATTTCACATTCATTTCTCCCACTTCATCTGCTGGTCCCTCTCTCTTCCCTTGCCATGCCGCTCCCCATCCTCCTTGGTAAAGACCGAGGCAAAAAGTAATTTAGTATCTCTGCCTTCTCCCCGCCTCCTCCACCCACCCACCCACCCAGCCACTCTCCATCCTCAGTCTACTAATCTGCCCTTCCCTTTTCTTCTTTTTCTGATATACATGAAGAACCCTCTATCTCCCTTCTAATACCCTGTGCCAATCTGAGCTCTGCCCCCTTTGGCTGACCTCACCACCCTGGTGACCCTCCTGGCTACCTTATCATACTCCCCTTGGATATAGCCCCCTGAGAACATTTGTATTGGCTATAAGCAGCGTTTTTTTTCCTCACCGCATCCTGGACCTCTCTTGTCCACCAGCTCGGCCTCTTAGCTTTGCCCCACTTGCGTCTCTCCCCCATGCATGCCTTGGTAGCTTCCAGGAGTCCTTTTTTAATAATTTCTCATCGGGCCTCTGTGCCCATGCTTGGCTTGATCTCATCTAAGTAGCCCCTAAGGATCCATTCCATTCCCCAAAGTCCACCCCTCTAAAATCACCCACTGTTGTTTTTGTGTGTTTTACCTTGCCTGCTAGGTCAAGGTAGAACCAAACTGTGGCGTGATCACTTCCCGCCAGTGGTTCCCCAACAACTAGGTCCCTGATGAGCTCACCATCTGACAGGACAACATCCAGGATGCACCCCTCCCTCGTCGGATCAGTCACCAGTTGGGCAAGGAACACATCCTGGAAGACGTCCAGCAGGTGCTGCTCCCTGCCCGATGAGAACGCCATAGTTCCCCAGTCTGTTCTGGCATATTCAGGCCTCCCAGCACCTCAGTTTTGCTCTCTTCCCTACAACAGTGATCCCTAAGGTTAGCCACCAGGAATTCCTCCTATTCCTCCCCTGTCTGGGCGGTCTATATGCACCCATTTTCTCCCATTTACCCCCTGGAGCCTGCAGGGTGACCCATAGAGCCTCCACCTTGTCTCCCGCTTCCTCAACCTTGCTTATCCCTATGCCATCCCTAATGATAAATGCTATGCCCTTCCCCTTCCCTCCACCCTATCCCTTCTGCAAGTGGTGAATCCTAGTAGGTTTAGGTCCCAATCATGACTGGGAGTGGCCCAAGTCTCTGTGGCAGCCGTCACATCCACCCCAACAGCACCTGAAGCTTTGGCATCTTGTTTCCATGCTTCTGGCAATCAGGACCACCCTCCAATGTGTCCCCTGCCCCTCCTCCCTGCCCTGAGGTCTCCTGTTCCTTGCCTAAGGACCCCTCATGCACTGTCGGGTGCTCCTGCCCGTGCCCCTCCACCCCTGTCTGTGGGAGAAGGCCCTGCCAGTGGCTCCCTCCTCCCCTCACAAGTTTAAACCCCACTTGGAGTGGATGAAATCTGTCAGTCTAAGCTGCAGGGCCTCTTTTTCCTCTGAGCTAAGGTGGAGCCTGTCCCTTACATACAATTCCTTGTCCTCGAGGTTGCACCTTAGTACCCCACCCACCCATACCCCTGGCCTTGCACCATTCACTGAGCCATACATTTACATCTCTTATTTTTTTGTTTATTCTCCACACTGGCCCTAGGCACCAGTAATATCTCCGGAAGGGCCAAGCACCCCACGTCCTGACAGACCCTGGCCAGCTTCCTAAACCTAGCCTGAATCTCCAGCTCTCTGTTCCCCACTATATCATTTTGTACCCAGGTGCACCAATATGTCAGGGGTCCCACCACACTCCTGCGCTAGACAGTAGACCAGATGGTTTGCCTGATGCAGCATCAAGCCAGATATACTCCTGGACTTAACACCACAGGAAGTCCCCTTCCCCCCTTCCACTTCACCTGATCTCCCTAATCATGGAGTCCCACTCCCAGTCCACCCTCCACCGATGCCCATTGGGCCAGCTACCAAATAATGTCTGTCCTTACAGATGTAGTAGAAAAACTGACTCTACACATCAAAGCTCAGATACAGTATAGGGGGTATGGTACAGTGCACAGTACCAGCAGATGAGTGTATATACAGTATAGGGTGTACGGTATGGTGCACAGTACCGGCATATGAGTGTATATACAGTATAAGGTGTACAGTATGGTGCACCTTACCGCATATGAGTGTATATACAGTATAGGGTACAGTATGATGTACAGTACCAGTGTATGAGTGTATATACAGTATAGGGTGTACAGTACAGTGTACAGTACCGGCATATAATGTATATTACAGTATGGGTGTACAGTACAGTGTACAGTGCCAGTGTATGAGTGTATATACAGTATATGGTGTACAGTATGGTGCACAGTACCAGCGTATGAATGTATGTACAGTATAGGGTGTACAGTGCAGTGTACAGTACCAGCACATGAGTGTATATACAGTATATGGTATACAGTATGGTGCACAGTACCAGCATATGAGTGTATGTACAGTATAGGGTGTACAGTATGGCGCACAGTACTGACAAATGAGTGCATATACAGTATAGGGTGTACGGTATGGTGTACAATATCAGTATATGAGTGTATATACAGTATAGGGTGTACAGTATGGTGCACAGTACCGACATATGAGTGCATATACAGTATAGGGTGTACAGTACGGTGTACAGTACCGGCATATGAGTGTATATACAGTATAGGGTGTACGGTATGGTGCACAGTACCGGCATATGAGTGCATATACAGTATAGGGTGTACAGTACGGTGTACAGTACCGGCATATGAGTGTATATACAGTATAGGGTGTACAGTATGGTGCACCTTACCAGCATTTGAGATTATATACCGTATAGGGTGAACGATATGGTGCAATGTGTTCCATGGCATGATATTGATCCATCTCCCTTTCCTCCTTCAGACCCCAGTGGACAGTGGGGCCAGGCAAGGACCCAGAAACATCAGGGTGCAAGGAGGTCTAGCCCAAGGATTTACCAGACTGTGATGGAGCCAACAGATATTCAGCAGAAAGGCATCCACGCAAGTACACTATATTGTGTGCTCTAACCTGGATTGCATGTCTATACTATGCTGTATGCTTTTTGTGGTTGGAGACAGATGTCCACGTGTGACTCACCAAGCTGCATTCATGCCTGTGGGGGTAGCACCCATGCATCTGGGGTAGGGGATGCTCATCCTTCACTTAGGGCATGTTCTGCCAGTGACACTGTGGTGTGTAATGGTCTGTGCAGACTACTGTTGTGCTCCTATGTGCAGCAGGCATGGTGCCCTGTGTCTGTCTACTGTGCCGTGGCATACCTTACACCATGCGGTGGCATGTCCCCTGACTCACCAACCTGGTGCACCTGGGTGGCGGTGGTAATGCTCACAACCCTGGTTGGTAAACCCACCTCAGTGTCGGTCGGATCTGTTGTGCCACTTGCTCGGGACTATCTGTCTTTTGGAGGAAGGCATGGACCGGTGTAGTAACAGTACACCACTGTGTCATGTCGTGCACATCATGCAGAAACTGTGGTAGTCCACCTGCTGCAGTGCCATCTCCAGTGCCATGTGCACTGTGTTTCATGCCACTGCATCTCAACAGAGCTGGACTTATGTGGTGTGGGGTCAGTGGTGGGGGCATTGTTCAGCATTGCATGTAGTTCACCATATGTTATCGACATTGTGATGCATAGTCAGTGTGTCTAACCAACACAGTGATGACCAGGGTATGATTACTCCACTGTGCACGGGCAGGGCCTTGCATACATTGGACGCCACTGGGTCTTTGCAGGGTCAGTGTCCTACACTGGCTCTGTATGAGTGTAACCCTGTACCTAGGGTGGTGACGGCATCTTCTGGATGGGTAGGGTACCCCAGGTGGGTCTGTGTCCTACATCTGTGTTGTGCCAACAAGGTTGAGGGTGTCTGTTGCCCCATCTGCATACATCTCCACTGAACCTGTGTGTTACCCTGGCTGCTGCACATGGTGCTGGATAATGGTGCTGTCCATATACAGCTGTGCTGTGTGTAACACGTGTGTGCCTGACCATGACCCTGCAGTTGACAGGGCTGGCTCATAGCTGTCTGTGGTCCTGCACACCTATGCTGGCTTCTGTGCTGCATGACTGGTGTTCTGAGTGTAGGGTTTGTGTGCAGCTCCAAGCACGTCAGGCCATTACACAGCCTATTGCACCCTGGCTTGGTGCTGGTGTTGCTTGTGCTGCCGTTCCACATCTGGCATGCCTGCCTGTGTCAGTTCCACATCTGGCAGGCCTGCCTGTGTCAGTTCCACTTCTGGCAGGCCTGCCTGTGTTATTTGTCCCTTGCATGGCTCTGTTCTGCTCTGTTGCAGCACAGCACAGCACACTTACCGTATGTGCAGTTCTCTACTGCCACAATGCTGTCCCTGGTATGCCACGTGACATTCCATTGTGGCTGACTGCCCTTCCATCTATGTGTGATAGGGATGCCCATGTTTTGACTGGTTGTACTTCTATTATGCACATTATGCCATTCTTGTCCCTTGTCCTCTGTGCCCAGCTGGTTGAGTTAAGTGTTTTCTTCCATAGGTGCCGGAGAGCTACAGGGCACCGCCAGACATCATCGACTATGAGGGCAGGGACGATTCTCTGATGCTAGTTCTGTCTCCTTTGGCTGAGAGTGGAGAGAGAATACAGCAGCAATCAGAGACTTGCCAGCTGCACTACAGTGCTAGCAGCAACTACCACCATCACCACCCGCAAACCCATAATTAAGGGTATTAATGATGCTGAAGGGTGGGTGCCCTTTTCTGTCTGTTTTGTTTAATGGGTGGGGGCCCTGTTTGTTTTTGTTGTCCCCCATTTTATGGGTGGCTGCCTTTTTTGTTTTTGTTGACCCCCCAATTTTACAGGTTGTTTCCCTTTTTGTTTTTGTTGTCCCCTCATTTGTACCGGCAGTTGCCCTTTTTGTTTTTGTTGTACCTCTCTCCCCATTTTACAGGTGGTTACCCTTTTTTAAAAATATCAGATAATTATAAAGCAGCTCAACACATTTAAATAGGTATGTGCACTGTACAAGGAATGCTGAAAATATGTAGAGCAAAAACAGCCCACTCAGTGGGGCAGCGGTCAGCACCAAAACAAATGTCTTTAGAGCCGAAGTCGATACACATTCAATCTTAATTTATTAGGGATCCAAAAGTGCAGCAGTAGCAAAAACATTTAAAAGCAGTATTGAAATGGCTCATCACACACTGTGAGGTATCTGGAACCATTGACTCACGCTAAGAGTTCACAGAACTGCACAAGCTTCAACACATAATTGTTAGCAGCATCACTCTCGCAAGTGCAGGTTAAGCTGAGTGCAGCAAATACAAGAACACTAATGGCTTAATAAGGCTTGGCAAGGAAAGTTTCATACATCCAAAACAGCTCCGAAGTAAAAAGGAGGTTCCTCCAGCACATATGGAAAGAGCCAGCCAGTGCCTCTGAGGTCGCCCTTTTTACAGGCAGTTGCCTTTTTGTTTTTGTTGTTCTCTCCTCCCATTTTACAGGCAGTTGCCCTTGTGCTTAGTTTCTTCACCTCCCCCTTGTTTTTGTTGATCTTTCTGCTGTCGCTGTTGTTGTTGTTGTTTTTGTATGGCCCGTTGCCATATTTGCATAGCAAAGTTTATTTTTAATACCTGTGCTGCTGTGTCCAAAATAGAAAAAAGGGTTAAATCTAAACATGTTGCCTAGGTAACCCCATTTATTATCTCCCAGCTGAAGTCCAAAGATAAGTTATATTATAAAGCCAGGAAACGAAATACTCCAGAGGCTTGGCAAACTTTTCACAAATTTTGTAACTATTATGTCTCCATCATCAGGCAATCCAAATCTTCCTTTTTAAGACAAATTTAGCCAATGTTAGAAATAACTCTAAGGAATTCTGGCACATGATTGATTCTGTCTGGAAGGAACCTTCTATGTCTACAACTATAAACATATCATATGGTGGTTCTACTGCATACACTAAAGAAGGTATTTGTGGTTTGTTTAATACTTTTGTTCGGAGTCTCCTGCTTTGTTATTAATAAAAAAAGCTTGTTTATCTACCACTGGACTGCTTTTTGATCTCCTTCCAGTGTCTCCTTTCTCAAGGTCCAAATTCTGCTTCAGGTGTATGAAAAACTGTTGAAGTATTTAAACTGCTGTCTTCACTGTGAGAGGATACTGCTAAGGGAATTAACAATTTAGGCAACTTTTTACTTAAATCTGGCGCTGATATCTTGGCCTCTCTCCTAACTCACATTTTCAATTTATCTCTTACCACCCAAATTTTTCCCTCAGCATGGAAACACTATCTAGTCATCCTCCTGCATGAAAGCAGGGACAAAATCCTAGTTGAAAACTATCGCCCGATTTTCTTGCTCCCCATAATCTCTAAATCAATGGAAAAACTTCCTCTCTCAGATTTCTGAGTATCTGGCCAATTACCAGATCCTTTCCAATTTCAATTTGGACTTTAGGTCAAATCACTTTACCCAAACAGCACTGATCGATTTTCACAATTCTGTTTCACTGCCTTGGATAAAGGATTTCTTGTTGACTCTGTCTTTATTGATCCATCTAAAGCCTTTGATGTGATTAACCACTCTTTGCATTGAGCTAGTCTATCCTCCTATGACTTTTCTCAAATATTATCATTTGATATTCAACTTATTTATGGGAGAGAACTCAATCTGTGTTATAGAATGGCCACCTTTCTTCTCCTCTCCTATTTTCTCTAGGGGTTCTCGGGGTGTATACTTGGTTTTTTCTTTTAATCTTTCTGTGGATCCCCTACCCTCTGTTTTGGATCTCTGTTCAGTCTGACTTTATTCTGATGGCATGGTTCTTTTTTATGATCATAAGAATCCATCTTCAATTTCATTTATTCTCCAAAGTGATTTGACAAAATCGTGAAAGGGTTTTCCGATAACCTCTTACTTTTTGAACAGTAAAAGACCTAAAAAGCCGCACAATGTCTAGGTTGCCTAAAATGTGCCAGGCATTGTTTGTCAAGTTTGCATCATAAATGCATTATTACCAAGCCATTCTTCCTGTTTTGGATTATGGTGATACCACTTACCTCCATGCCTCTGCTTCAACTCTTTGCCTTTGAATACTATTCACTACCATCTACTATGGTTCATTTTAAAACCTAAATGGGATGGACACCATTGTGCCCTTTTGCATCAGTTAAATTGATTGTCTTCCTCCTGCAGATGCACCTTCCATTGGTTATCCCTTATCTATAAAACTATGAACAAACAAACTTCCCTTATCTATCTGAAGGCTTACGGTTCCCACCCCATAAATACAATCTTAGAGATATGTCCCATCGTGGCCTCTCTTTACCTAAGTTTTAAACACACTTTGGGAAAGAATGCTTTTTCTATGATGCTCCACTCTCATGGAACAACCTCTCTTCCCAGCTCGAAATTTCACCCACCCTTGGTATTTTCAAACATAGCCTAAAAAATTATTAATCTGTTTGTACTTGTTTTAACTGATCTTGTGTGTGTTCTGTCACTGTATTTACTGCTATTGACTTGGAACATTCTGTAACTGAGACTTGTTTCTTATAGAACTTATCCTGTAATCTATGTAACTTTTAAATAAAAAAAGGAATAAATGTCATATGTTTTTCACTGGTGCCCTGCTTACATGCACAGCCACACCCAGAGTTCAATGCTATACTCAGTGCTGTATTCAGAGCTGCCCAACTGCATTGCCCCTTGTGTTCTGCACTGTTCCTTTGTGCTACATTCAGTGCTACGAAATGCATTGCCCCCCTGTGTTCAGGGCTATTCCTTTGTGCTATATTCAGTGCTACGAAAAGCATTTCCCCCTGTGTTCAGGGCTATTCCTCTGTGCTATATTCAGTGCTACGAAATGCGTTGCCCCCTGTGTTCAGGGCTATTCCTTTGTGCTATATTCAGAGCTATCCTCAGTGGTATATTCAGTGCTGCGAAATGCATTGCCCTCTGTGTTCAGGGCTGTCCTCAGTGCTATATTCAGAGCTGCACAAGTGCATTGCCCCCTGTGTTCAGGTCTATCCTCAGTGCTATATTCAGAGCTGCACAAGTGCATTGCCCCCTGTATTCAGCGCTATCCTCAGTGCTATATTCAATGCTGCACAAATGCATTGCCCCCTGTGTTCAGGGCTATCCTCAGTGCTATATTCAGAGCTGCAAGTGCATTGCCCCATGTTCAGGGCTATCCACAGTGGTATATTCAGTGCTGAAAAATGCATTGCCCTCTATGTTCAGGGCTATCCACAGTGCTATATTCAGAACTGCACAAGTGCATTGCCCCTGTGTTCAGGGCTATCCTCAGTGGTATATTCAGTGCTGCAAAATGCATTGCCTTCTGTGTTCAGGGCTATCCTCAGTGGTATATTCAGTGCTGTGAAATGCATTGACCTCTGTGTTCAGGGCTATCCTCAGTGCTATATTCAGAGCTGTTCAAGTGCATTGCCCCCCTGTGTTCAGGGCTTTCCTCAGTGCTGTATTCAGAGCTGCCCAACTGCATTCCCCCTGTGTTCAGCACTATTCCTTTGTGCTATATTCAGTGCTACAAAATGCATTGCCCCCTGTGTTCAGGGCTATCCTCAGTGCTATATTCAGTGCTACAAAATGCATTGCCCCCTGGGTTCAGGGCTATCCTCAGTGCTATATTCAGAGCTGTTCAAGTGCATTGCCCCCTGTGTTCAGGGCTATCCTCAGTGCTGTATTCAAAGTTGCCCAACTGCTTCATGCTGTGCCAGTGCATGTCATTTGCTTGGCATGCAAACTGCACTATATTCACAGGACATAGCATTGGTGCAATGGGACTGGCATAAGCAGTAGCACGGTGCAGTGCATTCACAGTGCTGGTATGCTTCTCTGAATATTGGGCTCTTTCAGTTATTGCAGTGACATGCTCTGTTTAGTGATTGAACTGTTGTATGTGTAGACACCTCAGTTATTGCAGTGACATGCTCTGTTAGTGACTGAACTGTTGCATGTGTAGACACCTCAGTTATTGCAGTGACATGCTCTGTTTAGTAATTGAACTGTTGTCGTGTAGACACCCTCAGTTATTGCAGTGACATGCTATATTTAGTGACTGAACTGTTGTATAGACACCTCAGTTATTGCAGTGACATGCTACATTTAGTGACTGAACTGTTGTGTGTGTAGACACCCTCAGTTATTGCAGTGATATGCTCTGTTTAGTGACTGAACTGTTGAGTGTGTAGACACCCTCAGTTATTGCAGTGATGTGCTCTGTTTAGTGACTGACCGTTGTGTGTAGACACCATCAGTTATAGCAGTGACATGCTTATTTAGTGACTGAACCGTTGAATGTGTAGACACCTCAGTTATTGCAGTGACATGCTCTGTTTAGTGACTGAACTGTTGAATGTGTAGACACCCTCAGTTATTGCAGTGACATGCTCTGTTTAGTGACTTGAACTGTTGTGTGTGTGGACACCCTCAGTTATTGCAGTGACATGCTCTGTTTAGTGACTGGACCGTTGTGTGTGTAGACACCCTCAGTTATTGCAGTGACATGCTCTGCTTAGTGACTGGACTGTTGTGTGTGTAGACACTCTCAGTTATTGCAGTGACATGCTCTGTTTAGTGACTGGACCGTTGTATATGTAGACACTCTCAGTTATAACAGTGACATGCTTTGTTTAGTGATTGAACCGTTGAATGTGTAGACACCCTCAGTTATTGCAGTGACATGCTCTGTTTAGTGACTGAACTGTTGAATGTGTAGACACCCTCAGTTATTGCAGTAAACTTGCTCTGTTTAGTGACTGAACTGTTGAATGTGTGAACACTCAATTATTGCAGTGACATGCTCTGTTTAGTGACTGAACTGTTGAATGTGTAGACACCCTCAGTTATTGCAGTGACATGCTCTATTTAGTGACCGAACTGTTGTGTGTGTAGACACTCTCAGTTATTGCAGTGACATGCTCTGTTTAGTGACTGAACTGTTGTGTGTGTGGACACCCTCAGTTATTGCAGTGACATGCTCTGTTTAGTGACTGAACTGTTGAATGTGGACACCTCAGTTATTGCAGTGACATGCTCTATTTAGTGACTGAACTGTTGTGTGTGTAGACACCCTTAGTTATTGCAGTGACATGCTCTGTTTAGTGACTGAACTGTTGTGTGTGTGGACACCCTCTGTTATTGCAGTGACATGCTCTGTTTAGTGACTGAACTGTTGTATGTGTAGACACTCTCAGTTATTGCAGTAACATGCTATATTTAGTGACTGAACTGTTGAAGGTGTAGACACCCTCAGTTTTTGCAGTGACATGCTCTGTTTAGTGACTGAACTGTTGAAGGTGTAGACACCCTCAGTTATTGCAGTGACATGCTCTGTTTAGTGACTGAACTGTTGAATGTGTAGACACCCTCAGTTATTGCAGTGACATGCTCTGTTTAGTGACTGAACTGTTGAACGTGTAGACACCCTCAGTTATTGCAGTGACATGCTCTGTTTAGTGACTGAACTGTTGAGCGTGTAGACACCCTCAGTTATTGCAGTGACATGCTCTGTTTAGTGACTGAACTGTTGTGTGTGTAGACACCATCAGTTATTGCAGTGACATGCTCTGTTTAGTGACTGAACTGTTGAATGTGTGGACACCCTCAGTTATTGCAGTGACATGCTCTGTTTAGTGACTGAACTGTTGTGTGTGTAGATACCTCAGTTATTGCAGTGACATGCTCTGTTTAGTGACTGACCTGTTGTGTGTAGACACTCTCAGTTATTGCAGTAACATGCTATATTTAGTGACTGAACTGTTGTGTGTAGACACCCTCAGTTATTGCAGTGACATGCTATATTTAGTGACAGAACTATTGTGTGTAGACACCCTCAGTTATTGCAGTGACATGCTCTGTTTAGTGACTGAACTGTTGTATGTGTAGACACCCTCAGTTATTGCAGTGACATGCTCTGTTTAGTGACTTGAGCTGTTGTGCGTGCGGACACCCTCAGTTATTGCAGTGACATGCTCTGTTTAGTGACTGGACCATTGTGTGTGTAGACACTCTCAGTTATTGCAGTGACATGCTCTGTTTAGT
This sequence comes from Neoceratodus forsteri, assembly GCA_016271365.2. Lineage (NCBI taxonomy): Eukaryota > Metazoa > Chordata > Ceratodontiformes > Ceratodontidae > Neoceratodus > Neoceratodus forsteri. The sequence goes on from JADMNL010000026.1 coordinate 1,089,079, forward strand.
GACTGAACTGTTGTGTGTGTAGACACTCTCAGTTATTGCAGTGACATGCTCTGTTTAGTGACTGAACTGTTGAATGTGTAGACACCCTCAGTTATTGCAGTGACATGCTCTATTTAGTGACTGAACTGTTGTGTGTGTAGACACCCTCAGTTATTGCAGTGACATGCTCTGTTTAGTGACTGAACTGTTGAATGTGTAGACACCCTCAGTTATTGCAGTAAACATGCTCTGTTTAGTGACTGAACTGTTGAATGTGTGAACACTCAGTTATTGCAGTGACATGCTCTGTTTAGTGACTGAACTGTTGTATGTGTAGACACCTCAGTTATTGCAGTGACATGCTATATTTAGTGACTGAACTGTTGAGGTGTAGACACCCTCAGTTATTGCAGTGACATGCTCTGTTTAGTGACTGAACTGTTGAATGTGTAGACACCCTCAGTTATTGCAGTGACATGCTCTGTTTAGTGTCCAGACTGTTGAAGGTGTAGACACCTCATTGATTGCAGTGACATGCTCTGTTTAGTGACTGAACTGTTGAACGTGTAGACACCCTCAGTTATTGCAGTGACATGCTCTGTTTAGTGACTGAACTGTTGAACGTGTAGACACCCTCAGTTATTGCAGTGACATGCTCTGTTTAGTGACTGAACTGTTGGTGTAGACACCCTCAGTTCAGTTATTGCAGTGACATGCTCTGTTTAGTGACTGAACTGTTGTGTGTGTAGACACCCTCAGTTATTGCAGTGACATGCTCTGTTTAGTGACTGAACTGTTAAATGTGTGGACACCCTCAGTTATTGCAGTGACATGCTCTGTTTAGTGACTGAACTGTTGTGTGTGTAGATACTCTCAGTTATTGCAGTGACATGCTCTGTTTAGTGACTGACCTGTTGTGTGTGTAGACACTCTCAGTTATTGCAGTAACATGCTATATTTAGTGACTGAACTGTTGTGTGTGTAGACACCCTCAGTTATTGCAGTGACATGCTATATTTAGTGACAGAACTATTTTGTGTAGACCCTTAGTTATTGCAGTGACATGCTCTGTTTAGTGACTGAACTGTTGTATGTGTAGACCCCTCAGTTATTGCAGTGACATGCTCTGTTTAGTGACTTGAGCTGTTGTGTGTGCGGACACCCTCAGTTATTGCAGTGACATGCTCTGTTTAGTGACTGGACCATTGTGTGTGTAGACACTCTCAGTTATTGCAGTGACATGCTCTGTTTAGTGACTGAACTGTTGTGTGTAGACACTCTCAGTTATTGCAGTGACATGCTCTGTTTAGTGACTGAACCATTGTGTGTAGACACCCTCACTTATAGCAGTGACATGCTCTGTTTAGTGACTGAACTGTTGAATGTTAGACACCCTCAGTTATAGCAGTGACATGCTCTGTTTAGTGACTGAACTGTTGAATGTGAGGCACCCCTCAGTTATTGCAGTGACATGCTCTGTTTAGTGGCTGAACTGTTGTATGTAGACACCTCAGTTATTGCAGTAACATGCTATGTTTAGTAATTGAACTGTTGTTGTGTAGACACTCTCAGTTATTGCAGTGACATGCTCTGTTTAGTGACTGAACTGTTGTATGTGTAGACACTGTCAGTTATTGCAGTGACATGCTCTGTTTAGTGAATGAACTGTTGTAGTGTAGACACCCTCAGTTATTGCAGTGACATGCTCTGTTTAGTGACTGAAGTGTTGTGTGTGTGGACACCCTCAGTTATTGCAGTGACATGCTCTGTTTAGTGACTGAACCGTTGTGTGTGTAGACACCTCAGTTATAGCAGTAACATGCTCTGTTTATTGACTGAACTGTGTGTGTGGACACCCTCAGTTATTAGCAGTGACATGCTCTGTTTAGTGACTAAACCGTTGTGTGTGACACTCTCTGTTTAGTGCTTGAACTGTTGTGTGTGTAGACACTCTCAGTTATTGCAGTGACATGCTCTGTTTAGTGACTGAACTGTTGTATGTGTAGACACCCTCAGTTATTGCAGTGACATGCTCTGTTTAGTGACTGAACCATGTGTGTGTGTGGACACTCTCAGTTATTGCAGTGACATGCTCTGTTTAGTGACTGAACTGTTGTGGTGTAGACACCATCAGTTATTGTAGTGACATGCTCTGTTTAGTGACTGAATTGTTGTATGTAGACACCCTCAGTTATTGCAGTAATATGCTATATTTAGTAATTGAACTGTTGTATGTGTAGGCACTCTCAGTTATTGCAGTGACATGCTCTGTTTAGTGACTGAACTGTTGTATGTGTAGACACCCTCAGTTAATGCACAGTGACATGCTCTGTTTAGTAACTGAACCGTTGTGTGAGACACTCTCAGTTATAGCAGTGACATGCTCTGTTTAGTGATTGAACTGTTGTGTGTTTAGACACTCTCAGTTATTGCCGTGACATGCTCTGTTTAGTGACTGAACTGTTGTGTGTGTTGACACCCTCAGTTATTGCAGTGACATGCTCTGTTTGACTGAACTGTGTGTGTGTGTGTGTGTGTGGACACTCTCAGTTTTGCAGTGACATGCTCTGTTTAGTGACTGAACGATTCTGCGTGTAGACACTCTCAGTTATAGCAGTGACATGCTCTGTTTAGTGATTGAACCGTTGTGTGTGTGTGGACACTCTCAGTTATTGCAGTGACATGCTCTGTTTAGTGACTGAACCATTGTGTGTGTAGACACCCTCAGTTATAGCAGTGACATGCTCTGTTTAGTGACTGAACTGTTGAATGTGTAGACACCCTAAGTTATTGTAGTGACATGCTCTGTTTAGTGACTTGAGCTGTTGTGCGTGCGGACACCCTCAGTTATTGCAGTGACATGCTCTGTTTAGTGACTGGACCATTGTGTAGACACCCTCAGTTATTGCAGTGACATGCTCTATTTAGTGACCGAACTGTTGTGTTGTAGACACCTCAGTTATTGCAGTGACATGCTCTGTTTAGTGACTGAACTGTTGAATGTGTAGACACCCTCAGTTATTGCAGTAAACATGCTCTGTTTAGTGACTGAACTGTTGAATGTGTGAACACTCAGTTATTGCAGTGACATGCTCTGTTTAGTGACTGAACTGTTGTATGTGTAGACACTCTCAGTTATTGCAGTAACATGCTATATTTAGTGACTGAACTGTTGAAGGTGTAGACACCCTCAGTTTTTGCAGTGACATGCTCTGTTTAGTGACTGAACTGTTGAAGGTGTAGACACCCTCAGTTATTGCAGTGACATGCTCTGTTTAGTGACTGAACTGTTGAAGGTGTAGACACCCTCAGTTATTGCAGTGACATGCTCTGTTTAGTGACTGAACTGTTGAACGTGTAGACACCCTCAGTTATTGCAGTGACATGCTCTGTTTAGTGACTGAACTGTTGAACGTGTAGACACCCTCAGTTATTGCAGTGACATGCTCTGTTTAGTGACTGAACTGTTGAATGTGTAGACACCCTCAGTTATTGCAGTGACATGCTCTGTTTAGTGACTGAACTGTTGTGTGTAGACACCATCAGTTATTGCAGTGACATGCTCTGTTTAGTGACTGAGCTGTTGAGGTGTAGACACCCTCAGTTATTGCAGTGACATGCTCTGTTTAGTGACTGAACTGTTAAATGTGTGACACCTCAGTTATTGCAGTGACATGCTCTGTTTAGTGACTGAACTGTTGTGTGTGTAGATACTCTCAGTTATTGCAGTGACATGCTCTGTTTAGTGACTGACCTGTTGTGTGTGTAGACACTCTCAGTTATTGCAGTAACATGCTATATTTAGTGACTGAACTGTTGTGTGTGTAGACACCCTCAGTTATTGCAGTGACATGCTATATTTAGTGACAGAACTATTTTGTGTAGACACCCTCAGTTATTGCAGTGACATGCTCTGTTTAGTGACTGAACTGTTGTATGTGTAGACACCCTCAGTTATTGCAGTGACATGCTCTGTTTAGTGACTTGAGCTGTTGTGTGTGCGGACACCCTCAGTTATTGCAGTGACATGCTCTGTTTAGTGACTGGACCATTGTGTGTGTAGACACTCTCAGTTATTGCAGTGACATGCTCTGTTTAGTGACTGAACTGTTGTGTGTGTAGACACTCTCAGTTATTGCAGTGACATGCTCTGTTTAGTGACTGAACCATTGTGTGTGTAGACACCTCACTTATAGCAGTGACATGCTCTGTTTAGTGACTGAACTGTTGAATGTGTAGACACCCTCAGTTATAGCAGTGACATGCTCTGTTTAGTGACTGAACTGTTGAATGTGTAGGCACCCTCAGTTATTGCAGTGACATGCTCTGTTTAGTGGCTGAACTGTTGTATGTGTAGACACCCTCAGTTATTGCAGTAATATGCTATATTTAGTAATTGAACTGTTGGTTGTGTAGACACTCTCAGTTATTGCAGTGACATGCTCTGTTTAGTGACTGAACTGTTATATGTGTAGACACGTCAGTTATTGCAGTGACATGCTCTGTTTAGTGAATGAACCTTGTGTGTGTAGACACCTCAGTTATTGCAGTGACATGCTCTGTTTAGTGACTGAAGTGTTGTGTGTGTGGACACCCTCAGTTATTGCAGTGACATGCTCTGTTTAGTGACTGAACCGTTGTGTGTGTAGACACTCAGTTATAGCAGTAACATGCTCTGTTTATTGACTGAACTGTTGTGTGTGTGGACACCTCCAGTTATTACAGTGACATGCTCTGTTTAGTGACTAAACCGTTGTGTGTGTAGACACTCTGTTTAGTGCTTGAACTGTTGTGTGTGTAGACACTCTCAGTTATTGCAGTGACATGCTCTGTTTAGTGACTGAACTGTTGTATGTGTAGACACCCTCAGTTATTGCAGTGACATGCTCTGTTTAGTGACTGAACCATGTGTGTGTGTAGACACTCTCAGTTTGCAGTGACATGCTCTGTTTAGTGACTGAACTGTTGTGGTGTAGACACCATCAGTTATTGTAGTGACATGCTCTGTTTAGTGACTGAATTGTTGTATGTGTAGACACCCTCAGTTATTGCAGTAATATGCTATATTTAGTAATTGAACTGTTGTATGTGTAGGCACTCTCAGTTATTGCAGTGACATGCTCTGTTTAGTGACTGAACTGTTGTATGTGTAGACACCCTCAGTTAATGCAGTGACATGCTCTGTTTAGTAACTGAACCGTTGTGTGTGTAGACACTCTCAGTTATAGCAGTGACATGCTCTGTTTAGTGATTGAACTGTTGTGTGTTTAGACACTCTCAGTTATTGCCGTGACATGCTCTGTTTAGTGACTGAACTGTTGTATGTTGACACCCTCAGTTATTGCAGTGACATGCTCTGTTTAGTGACTGAACTGTGTGTGTGTGTGTGTGTGTGGACACTCTCAGTTATTGCAGTGACATGCTCTGTTTAGTGACTGAACGATTCTCGTGTAGACACTCTCAGTTATAGCAGTGACATGCTCTGTTTAGTGATTGAACCGTTGTGTGTGTGTGGACACTCTCAGTTATTGCAGTGACATGCTCTGTTTAGTGACTGAACCATTGTGTGTGTAGACACCCTCAGTTATAGCAGTGACATGCTCTGTTTAGTGACTGAACTGTTGAATGTGTAGACACCCTAAGTTATTGTAGTGACATGCTCTGTTTAGTGACTTGAGCTGTTGTGCGTGCGGACACCCTCAGTTATTGCAGTGACATGCTCTGTTTAGTGACTGGACCATTGTGTGTGTAGACACCCTCAGTTATTGCAGTGACATGCTCTATTTAGTGACCGAACTGTTGTGTGTGTAGACACCCTCAGTTATTGCAGTGACATGCTCTGTTTAGTGACTGAACTGTTGAATGTGTAGACACCCTCAGTTATTGCAGTAAACATGCTCTGTTTAGTGACTGAACTGTTGAATGTGTGAACACTCAGTTATTGCAGTGACATGCTCTGTTTAGTGACTGAACTATTGTATGTGTAGACACTCTCAGTTATTGCAGTAACATGCTATATTTAGTGACTGAACTGTTGAAGGTGTAGACACCCTCAGTTTTTGCAGTGACATGCTCTGTTTAGTGACTGAACTGTTGAAGGTGTAGACACCCTCAGTTATTGCAGTGACATGCTCTGTTTAGTGACTGAACTGTTGAAGGTGTAGACACCCTCATTTATTGCAGTGACATGCTCTGTTTAGTGACTGAACTGTTGAACGTGTAGACACCCTCAGTTATTGCAGTGACATGCTCTGTTTAGTGACTGAACTGTTGAACGTGTAGACACCCTCAGTTATTGCAGTGACTTGCTCTGTTTAGTGACTGAACTGTTGAACGTGTAGACACCCTCAGTTATTGCAGTGACATGCTCTGTTTAGTGACTGAACTGTTGTGTGTGTAGACACCATCAGTTATTGCAGTGACATGCTCTGTTTAGTGACTGAGCTGTTGAAGGTGTAGACACCCTCAGTTATTGCAGTGACATGCTCTGTTTAGTGACTGAACTGTTAAATGTGTGGACACCCTCAGTTATTGCAGTGACATGCTCTGTTTAGTGACTGAACTGTTGTGTGTGTAGATACTCTCAGTTATTGCAGTGACATGCTCTGTTTAGTGACTGACCTGTTGTGTGTGTAGACTCCTCAGTTATTGCAGTAACATGCTATTTAGTGACTGAACTGTTGTGTGTGTAGACACCCTCAGTTATTGCAGTGACATGCTATATTTAGTGACAGAACTATTTTGTGTAGACACCCTCAGTTATTGCAGTGACATTCTCTGTTTAGTGACTGAACTGTTGTATGTGTAGACACCCTCAGTTATTGCAGTGACATGCTCTGTTTAGTGACTTGAGCTGTTGTGTGTGCGGACACCCTCAGTTATTGCAGTGACATGCTCTGTTTAGTGACTGGACCATTGTGTGTAGACACTCTCAGTTATTGCAGTGACATGCTCTGTTTAGTGACTGAACTGTTGTGTGTGTAGACACCTCAGTTATTGCAGTGACATGCTCTGTTTAGTGACTGAACCATTGTGTGGGTAGACACCCTCACTTATAGCAGTGACATGCTCTGTTTAGTGACTGAACTGTTGAATGTGTAGACACCCTCAGTTATAGCAGTGACATGCTCTGTTTAGTGACTGAACTGTTGAATGTGTAGGCACCCTCAGTTATTGCAGTGACATGCTCTGTTTAGTGGCTGAACTGTTGTATGTGTAGACACCCTCAGTTATTGCAGTAATATGCTATATTTAGTAATTGAACTGTTGGTTGTGTAGACACTCTCAGTTATTGCAGTGACATGCTCTGTTTAGTGACTGAACTGTTATATGTGTAGACACTCTCAGTTATTGCAGTGACATGCTCTGTTTAGTGAATGAACCTTTGTGTGTGTAGACACCCTCAGTTATTGCAGTGACATGCTCTGTTTAGTGACTGAAGTGTTGTATGTGTGGACACCCTCAGTTATTGCAGTGACATGCTCTGTTTAGTGACTGAACCGTTGTGTGTGTAGACACTCTCAGTTATAGCAGTAACATGCTCTGTTTATTGACTGAACTGTTGTGTGTGTGGACACCCTCAGTTATTACAGTGACATGCTCTGTTTAGTGACTAAACCGTTGTGTATGTAGACACTCTCTGTTTAGTGCTTGAACTGTTGTGTGTGTAGACACTCTCAGTTATTGCAGTGACATGCTCTGTTTAGTGACTGAACTGTTGTATGTGTAGACACCCTCAGTTATTGCAGTGACATGCTCTGTTTAGTGACTGAACCATTGTGTGTGTGTGGACACTCTCAGTTATTGCAGTGACATGCTCTGTTTAGTGACTGAACTGTTGTGGGTGTAGACACCATCAGTTATTGTAGTGACATGCTCTGTTTAGTGACTGAATTGTTGTATGTGTAGACACCCTCAGTTATTGCAGTAATATGCTATATTTAGTAATTGAACTGTTGTATGTGTAGGCACTCTCAGTTATTGCAGTGACATGCTCTGTTTAGTGACTGAACTGTTGTATGTGTAGACACCTCAGTTAATGCAGTGACATGCTCTGTTTAGTAACTGAACCGTTGTGTGTGTAGACACTCTCAGTTATAGCAGTGACATGCTCTGTTTAGTGATTGAACTGTTGTGTGTGTAGACACTCTCAGTTATTGCAGTGACATGCTCTGTTTAGTGACTGAACTGTTGTATGTGTAGACACCTCAGTTATTGCAGTGACATGCTCTGTTTAGTGACTGAACTGTGTGTGTGTGTGTGTGTGGACACCTCAGTTATTGCAGTGACATGCTCTGTTTAGTGACTGAACCATTGTGTGTGTAGACACTCTCAGTTATAGCAGTGACATGCTCTGTTTAGTGATTGAACCGTTGTGTGTGTGTGGACACTCTCAGTTATTGCAGTGACATGCTCTGTTTAGTGACTGAACCGTTGTGTGTGTAGACACCCTGAGTTATAGCAGTGACGTGCTCTGTTTAGTGACTGAACTGTTGAATGTGTAGACACCCTAAGTTATTGTAGTGACATGCTCTGTTTAGTGACTGAATTGTTGTATGTGTAGACACCCTCAGTTATTGCAGTAATATGCTATATTTAGTAACTGAACTGTTGTATGTGTAGACACTCTCAGTTATTGCAGTGACTTGCTCTGTTTAGTGACTGAACTGTTGTATGTGTAGACACCCTCAGTTATTGCAGTAATATGCTATATTTAGTAATTGAACTGTTGTATGTGTAGGCACTCTCAGTTATTGCAGTGACATGCTCTGTTTAGTGACTGAACTGTTGTATGTGTAGACACCCTCAGTTAATGCAGTGACATGCTCTGTTTAGTGACTGAACTGTTGTATGTGTAGACACTCTCAGTTATTGCAGTGACATGCTCTGTTTAGTGACTGAACTGTTGTATGTGTAGACACTCTCAGTTATTGCAGTGACATGCTCTGTTTAGCGAATGAACCGTTGTGTGTGTAGACACCCTCAGTTATTGCAGCGGCATGCTCTGTTTAGTGACTGAACCGCTGTGTGTGTAGACACTCTCAGTTATAGCAGTGACATGCTCTGTTTAGTGACTGAACTGTTGTGTGTGTGGACACCCTCAGTTATTGCAGTGACATGCTCTGTTTAGTGACTGAACCGTTGTGTGTGTGGACACTCTCAGTTATAGCAGTGACATGCTCTGTTTAGTGACTGAACTGTTGTGTGTGTGGACACCCTCAGTTATTACAGTGACATGCTCTGTTTAGTGACTGAACCGTTGTGTGTGTAGACACTCTCTGTTTCATGATTGAACTGTTGTGTGTGTAGACACTCTCAGTTATTGCAGTGACATGCTCTGTTTAGTGACTGAACTGTTGTATGTGTAGACACCCTCAGTTATTGCAGTAATATGCTATATTTAGTAATTGAACTGTTGTGTGTAGGCACTCTCAGTTATTGCAGTGACATGCTCTGTTTAGTGACTGAACCGTTGTGTGTGGAGACACCCTCAGTTATTGCAGTGACATGCTCTGTTTAGTGAATGAACCGTTGTATGTGTAGACACCCTCAGTTATTGCAGTGACATGCTCTGTTTAGTGACTGAACCGTTGTATGTGTAGACACCCTCAGTTATTGCAGTGACATGCTCTGTTTAGTGACTGAACCTTTGTGTGCATAGACACCCTCAGTTATTGCAGTGGCATGCTCTGTTTAGTGACTGAACCACTGTGTGTGTAGACACTCTCAGTTATTGCAGTGACATGCTCTGTTTAGTGACTGAACTGTTGTGTGTGACACCCTCAGTTATTGCAGTGACATGCTCTGTTTAGTGACTGAACCGTTGTGTGTGTGGACACTCTCAGTTATAGCAGTGACATGCTCTGTTTAGTGACTGAACCGTTGTGTGTGTGGACACCCTCAGTTATTACAGTGACATGCTCTGTTTAGTGACTGAACCGTTGTGTGTGTAGACACTCTCTGTTTCGTGATTGAACTGTTGTGTGTGTAGACACTCTCAGTTTTTGCAGTGACATGCTCTGTTTAGTGACTGAACTGTTGTATGTGTAGACACCCTAAGTTATTGCAGTGACATGCTCTGTTTAGCGACTGAACCGTTGTGTGTGTGTGGACACTCTCAGTTATTGCAGTGACATGCTCTGTTTAGTGACTGAACTGTTGTGGGTGTAGACACCCTCAGTTATAGCAGTGACATGCTCTGTTTAGTGACTGAACCATTGTGTGTGTAGACACTCTCAGTTATAGCATTGACATGCTCTGTTTAGTGATTGAACAGTTGTATGTGTAGACACTCTCAGTTATTGCAGTGATATGCTCTGTTTAGTGACTGAACCATTGTATGTGTAGACACTCTCAGTTATTGCAATAAAATGCTATATTTAGTAATTGAACTGTTTAGCACGGGGTCATAATGTTGCAAGACATTATGCCACAGCAATATACTGCACTGCCAATACAGCACAATATATTGCCAGTGGCATAAGTCTTTGTTTTGCGTTATGGGGTGCTGCACCCTCAAAGCCCCCCCAACTAAAATAACTCTGGGGTGTTTAACACTTAAATTCATAAAGTACGAAAAATATAAAATTCCATGCATCTAGGACTGAGAATCTAAACCGGTCCACAGATGCACTGGCTCCCTTGCTGCCTGTGGCTCATCCCATCGAGCCATGGCAGCTGCTTGGCAGTCCCTTTGTCCCTGCAGGATTCTTACCCTGTTCTGGGAAGAGTGAGGAGGTGCAGTACGTGCATACATCCTTTCGCAGTTATGCACCCTCTTGCTCTTTCCTACCACACTGTTCCTGTTACCGGTTATGTTGTGCGCTGTGAAGCATACGACATATTGACCTGGTAGGGAACTGTTATATGTGCAGACACTTTCAGTTATAGTGATATGCTAAATTATGTATGGACACTTTCAATTATCACAGTGACATGCTATATTTAGTGAGTGAACGGTTATACATATGGATACTTTCAGTGATCGCACTGACATGCTATATTTAGTGATTGAACTGTTATATACGGTATGTGGACACTTTCAGTGATCGCACTGACATGCTATATTTAGTGATTGAACTGTTATATATGGTATGTGGACACTTTCAGTGATCGCACTGACATACCGTATTTTGTGATTGAACTGTTATATACAGTATGTGGACACTTTTGGTTATTGCACGGACAAGCTATATTTAGTGATTGAACCATTATATGTATGGATACTTTCAGTTATTGCAGTGACATGCTATATTTAGTGACTGAACTGTTATATACGGTATGTGGACACTTTCGGTTATCGCACTGACAAGCTATATTTAGTGATTGAACCATTATATGTATGGATACTTTCAGTTATTGCAGTGACATGCTATATTTAGTGACTGAACTGTTATATACAGTATGTGGACACTTTCGGTTATCGCACTGACAAGCTATATTTAGTGATTGAACCGTTATACGTATGGATGCTTTCAGTTATTGCAGTGACATGCTATATTTAGTGATTGAACTGTTATATACGGTATGTGAACACTTTCGGTTATCGCACTGACATGCTATATTTAGTGATTGAACCGTTATATGTATGGATGCTTTCAGTTATTGCAGTGATATGCTATTTTTAGTGATTGAACCATTATACGCATGGATACTTTCAGTTATTGCAGCGATATGCTATATTTAGTGACTGAACTGTTATTTGTATGGACACTTTCAGTTACAGTTATACTGATATTTATTTATTTATTGAAAAGTTTCACCAGGATATGATATATTTAGTGACTGAACTGTTATAGTGTGGACACTGTCAATTATCGCACTGACATGCAATATTTAGTGATTGAACTGTTATATATGGTATGTGGACACTTTCAGTTATCGCACTGACATGCAATATTTAGTGATTGAACTGTTATATATGGTATGTGGACACTTTCAGTTATCGCACTGACATGCTATGTTTAGTGATTGAACTGTTATATATGGTATGTGGACACTTTCAGTTATCGCTTTGACATGCTATGTTTAGTAATTGAACTGTTGTATACAGTATGTGGACACTTTCCGTCTATCGCACTGACATGCTCTATTTAGTGACTGAACCGTTATACGATGGATACTTTCAGTTATTGCAGTGACATGCTATATTTAGTGATTGAACTGTTATATACGGTATGTGAACACTTTCGGTTATCGCACTGACATGCTGTATTTAGTGATTGAACCGTTTTATGTATGGATGCTTTCAGTTATTGCAGTGATATGTTATATTTAGTGATTGAACCGTTATACGCATGGATACTTTCAGTTATTGCAGTGATATGCTATATTTAGTGACTGAACTGTTATTTGTATGGACACTTTCAGTTACAGTTATACTGAGATTTATTTATTTATTGAAAGGTTTCACCAGGATATGATAATTTTAGTGACTGAACTGTTATAGTGTGGACACTTTCAGTTATCATACTGATATGCTATAATTAAGCAATAATGCCCGACAGGGTGTGTGTTGTGCTGGGATAACGTCAGACCTCAGGTGGTTGGGCACAAGGCTGCAGGCTGAGTGCATCCAATAACTGATGCGTGATGTTATCCCAAATGACACACACCCTGGACGGCATTATTGCTATTATACAATGGCTCATTGTTATACAGAATAAAAAAATCATTTTAAAGATGTTTTTGCGTGGAAAAATATTTTTGTTTTTTAAGAGAAGATGAAACAATCAAGCAAATGCAAATCAAGCAAATGATCATCTACAGGTTCACAGTGAGGCTGAGGCTAGACCCGTGATGTTGTGCTGGATAACAGCAGGTCCAACAAGACAACCAATCAGAGTCCAGGATTTTTCTTGCCATTGTATAATCAGTGTTTGAACATCTATTTATATGTGTATATACATATATATATATATATATATATATACACTTTCAGTTATCACAGTGACATGCTCTATTTAGTGATTGAACTGTTACATGAGTAGACACTTTTGGTTACTATAGTGATTGAACTGTTATAAGTATGATACTTTCAGTTACAGGTTTCACACTGGTATTCTATATTCAGTGTTTGAACAGTTACATGTATGGGCACTTTCAGTTATTGCAGTAACATGCTATATTTATGTACAGACACTTTCAATTATCACTCTGACATACTTTAATGATTAGGTTTGCCTCTTTGTTCAGAGGATATTATGTTATTTTAATACGTTTGGACAATTGATTTTCTTGGGACTGTGGGAGGATGGATAACGTAAAGTTTAATGTATCTTTTTTATAGCTGAGAGCACTGCTGGTTTATAAATTGATGATATTAATCTTAATGTTACTGCTGTAATAATATATTTGGAGCTCCAGTGTCACAGATGTTTACTGGCATATTATGGATGGGGTTTGCAGTTTGCCTGCGACTGTTTGGCATGTTAGCATGGGAGATTTGCATGGCAGGGAAAACTCTCCTCAAATGGTGGCTTTCTCTACTGTCTGATCTTTATAGGTGCACCAGGTAAAACTACTGTGACCAGATAAGGGATTTTACCAGAATCGACTGGCAAATATTGCCTTAGGTCTGTAAAATGAACCATTTTACAAATGTATAAGCATGCACTGCAATAGCTACCAGACGATTACCTTCACAATAGAAAGATGTTGCTGTGGAGCTGAGTTACAGCATTTGTTCACCTTTAAATGTATGTCATTTTGCCTCATGTGAAAGTATCACATTTTAGGCATTGGCTGCACTGTAGCCTGTCAAGTGGGATTGTTTTAGCCCCTCCAATTTAGTGCTGAAAGGTTAATGAGTGAATAATGCCTGCATTAATTTGTCCAATGCCGAATTTTAACAGAGATGCATTCCCCTATGTTTGTTCATGCAACATATTCTGCAAAAGCTATGAAAAAAGTTAAAACAATTTGCTCTATGAACTCTATCCTACCTTCATCAGTGATGTCAATCAGCCCGAGGAGATAAAGTTTTAGGAACACGAGACAAGAAACACAATACCAACAGTTTGAAGCCCAGCTGATTCTACTTTAAGTCCAACCTTTTCTCCATGACTTGCTGTCTCCATATGGAGAGCAGAGACAGAAAGACAGACAGGCTGGAAACCTTTGCCTCTCAGTAGCACTGTACTATGAACCTTCAGCACCTCCCCAAGTGCAGAATCTGCTCCACTTTTGTTTGTTCCTTGTTCATAGAGCAGACAGAGAAAAAATAGGGGAAAGTTTCTATCCATGTCTCTATCTTCTGGCAACCCTGAAATTACATTATGTTTCTGCTGTTATAGGTATCCAACAGGCACAACAAGCTCACCTGGAGTTTAACAATCTTGTCCTTTCTGAATTCACAGCCATACTGCACTTCTGGTGTTCAGACTGACACATGTAATTACTCTCTGATCAGCATAACCCAAAACACAAGTCCATAGCCTCATGTTTAGCAAGAATCAGCCTCTGAAAGTATGAGCCTGCAGAGGAAGCTGCTGGTGACTGAAATTCTCTACAAAACTCTGGAACTACGATCGGTCAATGCTGCTGCTTACTGAGCGGGTCCGTAACTGACAGGCAGTGTCATGTCACAATGCTGCTGCTTACTGAGTGGGTCCGTGACTGACAGGCAGTGTCATGTCACACTGCTGCTGCTTACTGAGTGGGTCCGTGACTGACAGGCAGTGTCATGTCACACTGCTGCTGCATGAGGATCATTCCGACACACAGACTAAGGGCTCTGTGTGTGCAAGAAAGTGCCTTGGATCATTCATACAGAGTAGTTAAGTCCCAGGATACACAAGCTATAAATGAAGGTTACACACCAACATGTAAAAAAAGCACCAGATTTACATTTGAGAAAACCGAGGGTTGTCTATTTTTTCTCTGAAAGAAGGTAAACAATTACCTGACTCCATTCTTAGACCCTCCCTTATCCCATAGGTAAACAATTAAACAATTACCTATGGGATAAGGAGAGAGTCTGAGAATGAGATTCAGGACAAAGCATCTGCACAGAGGCTGTGGGTGGGAAACTTAGACACTCCAACTTAGGATAGTGAAGTGCAAAAAATAAAAGGATCCAGACTTAAGAAGAAGCATAAGAGATGCACAACTGTGGGGTGGGGGAGTTGCTTTGTTTTTCTTTGATGACAGGAAAGCATTCACTGTGGTATCCTTGTATCCTTCTGAGACCTGTCCATACACACAATGTGGGCAACCATATTTGCACTCCTTGTGGGGCCCCATACAGATGTGTCCTTAAAGTGGGCATGAGGCCCAAGGAACTGTCCTTATACCATCTTTGAGCCCCATAGACACTTTTCATGACATTCAGTGCAGGGCCCCACAGAGACCAGCCTTTATACTCAATGTGGCAGCCACATAGATACGCTTCACACTCACTGGGCCCCATATGGACCTGTCCGTGACACTCACTGTGGGTTCCTAGACACCTGTCACACTTAGTGTGGGGCCCACAGAGATTATGCTCACTGTTAGGCCTCACAGAGTATAGGCCTTTCATTTACTATGGACCCCATAGAAACCTGCCCTTGCCCACAGTATGGGGCCACATAGAAACCTGTCCTTATAATCTGTGCTGGGCCCACAGAGACCAATCCTTACAGTAATGTGAGGCCCCATAGAGACCTGTCCTTATTCTTTGTATGGAGCCTCATAAAGACCTGCCCTTACCCGCTGTGTGGGGACTCCATAGAGATCTGTCCTTACCCTCTGTGTGTGGCCCATAGAGACCTGTCCATACCATCTGTGTGGGGACTCATAGAGACCTGTCCTTACCCTTTGTGTGAGGCCCCATAGAGACCTATCTTTACCCTCTGTGTGGGGCCCATAGAGACCTGTCCTTATCCTCTGTATGGGGACTCATAGAGACCTGTCCTTACCCTCTGTTTGGGGCCCCATAGAGACCTGTCCTTACTCTCTGTGTGGGGACTCATAAAGATCTGTCCTTACCCTCTTGTGTGGTCCCATTGAAACCTGTACTTACCATCACTGTAGGAGTCCATAGAGACCTGTCAGTAGACTCAATGTGTGGCCCCACAGAGACCAGTTCTTACACTAAATGTGGGGCCTCATAGAGCATTTCTTACCTTCTGTGTGGGGCCCCATAGAGACTCAACACTTACACTTAGTGTGAGTTTATAGAGACCTATCCCTAACCCTCAGTGTGAGGCCTCAAGAGACCTGTCCTTACTATCAGTATAGGGCTCCATAGAGACCTGTCCTTACCATCACTGTAGGGCCCCAAGAGACCTGTCCTTACCATCATTGTAGGGCCCCATAGAAACCTGTCCTTACCATCATTGTAGGGCTCCAGAGACCTGTCATTAAACTCACTGTGGAGCTCCATAGAAACCTGTCCTGACCCTTAGTGTGGGGCTCCAAAGAGACCTGCCATTAAACTCAGTGTGAGGCTCCAGAGAGACCAGTTTTTACACTAAATGTGGAGCTCCATTGAGACTTGTCCTTATACTCAGTGTGCACCCCACAGAGACCGGTTCTTAGTACTTAGTATGGGGCCCATAGAAACCTATTCTTACACTCATAGCGGGGCCCACAGAGACCTGAGTGTGGGTCTCCTTACAGACCAGTTCTTAAGCTCAGTGTGGGGCCCCCTAGACAACTGTCCAAGTTAGAGTAGGGCCCCATTGATATCTTTTTTAATTTCTTTTATTCCCTCCATCACGATTGCCCCATCTGCCCGACCCACCCAGCCCGTTGCCCGGTTCTCCAGGGGGTCTTGCCTTTCTGCCATCCCTGGCTGTGGGATCAGCTTCCAGCCACGGTGAGGAGTCTGCAGGGGTTGAACTCATCCCACCAACTCAAGGTGTTTTCTGTTTTCCTGTTCCCCCATTGCTGGGGCACTTGTGCCTTGTGCGTGCGGAGGTGTGCACATGTACAGGTCCCACGGCACCCTCCCTTCCACTGGAGCCCTAAACTGCACCGCTCCCAGGCCTCTACCTGGGGGCAGTTATTGAGTGGAACTACCAATCCTCCCTCTCCGGGAGGCGAAGAGCTGTCCTCCGGATGCTCAATCCTCTCCTCCCATGACCCCGGTGACCTGCTTGCATCACAGACATGGGTGGCCGGTGGCAGGAGGTAAGGCATGATGCCTCAGCCCTGCATGCCACTGGGCCGGCCGTTGATATAATTTCTAACACTCAGTGTATGGTGCCGCCATTGATATCATTTCTAACACTCAGTGTATGGTGCGACCACTGATATAATTTCTAACACTCAGTGTATGGTGCCGGCCATTGATATAATTTCTAACACTCAGTGTATGATGCCGGCCACTGATATAATTTCTAACACTCAGTGTATGGTGCCGGCCACTGATATAATTTCTAACACTAAGTGTATGGTCCCATCCACTGATATAATTTCTAACACTCAGTGTATGGTCCCGGCTATTGATATAATTTCTAACACTCAGTGTATGGTCCCGGCCATTGATATCATTTCTAACACTCAGTGTATGGTCCTGGCCATTGATATCATTTCTAACACTCAGTGTATGGTCCCGGCCATTGGTATAATTTCTAACACTCAGTGTATGGTCCCGGCTATTGATATCATTTCTAACACCCAGTGTATGGTCCCGGCCATTGATATCATTTCTAACACTCAGTGTATGGTCCCGGCCACTGATATAATTTCTAACACTCAGTGTATGGTCCCGGCCATTGATATAATTTCTAACACTCAGTGTATGGTCCCGGCCACTGATATAATTTCTAACACTCAGTGTATGGTCCCGGCCACCGATATAATTTCTAACACTCAGTGTATGGTCCCGCCATTGATATAATTTCTAACACTCAGTGTATGGTCCCAGCCATTGATATAATTCTAACACTCAGTGTATGGTCCCCGCACCTTGGAAATTCTCTACGAATTTGCAAGGACCGTGATGGTTATACAGGCGGAGCAGTTTCACCTCAGCTGAGAGAGTCTGTACTTTAACCTTCTTGCTTATGTCCACTGCACCAGAAACACTCATGAACCTGACGTAGGAGCAGATGAAAGGGTGCATGTCTTCTACTGCTGCTGTTTGTCAGAATACACAGTGAAGGCAGCGGCAGAATGGCAGCTGGAGAGAAGTGAAATCCCTATTAAAATGATAAATTACCTTCTAAGAATATTAGTAGTCAAACCAGTTTAATTGCTGGGTATTGAAAATAAACACTTTACAGGCACTATTTTAAGCAACATATTCCAAGCTACCTGCTGCCAATTACATCATAAGCCTTAATTGACACTTAGTATGCTTGTATTAGGTACAGGCAGCTGGGAAGGGTAGCAGGTTACCACTGAGAATATGACAGAAGCAAAATATACTGAAAATGTTCAGCTCAGGGCAGGGATACAACTGTTTTATATCGTAACAGACTATAGATGAACAAAATGTATGTCTTCTCTAGATCCAGAAGCAAATGATTTGATACCTTTTATGGACCAACATAGATTATAACAAGAACAAAGTGCTTCAGCTTGGACCAACCAGTCCTTCGTCAGAAGCCTAATAGCAGTTGTTTAGAAAAACAATACTTTTTAACATCTAGATCATGCAGAAAAAAACAGAAAAAATCCCCATTGGTTTAAAATACTCATTTGAAAAATACAGAAAATTAGTATTTTAAACCAATGGGGATTTTTTCTGTTTTTTCTGCATGATCTAGCTGTTAAAATTATTGTTTTTTTCTAAACAACTGCTATTAGGCTTCTGACGAAGGACTGGTTGGTCTGAAAGCTAAAGCACTTTGTTCTTGTTGTTACATCTATGTTGGTCCATTAAAAGGTATCAAATCATTTGCTTCTGGATCTGTTCTTGCAAGGACCAATACGGCAACTACTAAGTCTAGATTTTGTCTTCTCTCAGCGCATTTCTCATCCACCTGCTCATGCGCCTGACACACCTGCAGCTCTAGGCCAACTACCCTTCCCCTGACTTACTCTGTGGCACTCTTTATTCCAGCCTTTTACCAATCTTATGATGTCAAGCGCTTGTCTCATGACTCACCCCCCATGTTAGTGCATCATTATAAAGGCTGCACTACTTGCTTGTATAATCCTGCCTAATGTATACTGCTATACTGTGCTATCGTCACCTTTTTGTCCATTGCTATACTGTACTTTTGTTACCATTTTTCCCATTGCTGTACTGTACTACTGTCACCATTTTTTCCCATTGCTGTACTGTACTATTGTCACCATTTTTTCCCATTGCTGTACTGTACTATTGTCATCATTTTTTTAATTGCTGTACTGTACTATTGTCACCATTTTTTGCCATTGCTATACTGTACTATTGTCACCATTTTTTCCCATTGCTGTACTGTACTATTGTCACCATTTTTCCCATTGCTGTACTGTACTATTGCCACCATTTTTTTCCATTGCTGTACTGTACTATTGCCACCATTTTTCCCATTGCTGTACTGTACTATTGTCACCATTTTTTGCCATTGCTATACTGTACTATTGTCACCATTTTTTCCCATTGCTGTACTGTACTATTGTCACCATTTTTCCCATTGCTGTACTGTACTATTGTCACCATTTTTTCCATTGCTGTACTGTTGTCACCATTGTTTCCCATTGCTGTACTGTACTATTGTCACAATTTTTCCCATTGCTATACTGTAATATTGTCACCATTTTTCCCATTGCTATACTGTACTATTGTCACAATGTTTTTCCATTGCTGTACTGTGCTGTTGTCACCATTTTTCCATTGCTGTATTGTGTACTGTTGTCACCATTTTTTCCCATTGCTGTACTGTACTATTATGCCATTTTTTCCACTGCTGTACTGTGCTATTGTCACCATTTTTCCATTGCTGTACTGTACTACTGTCACCATTGCTGTACTGTACTATTGTCATCATTTTTCCATTGCTGTACTGTACTATTGTCACCATTTTTCCCATTGCTGTACTGTACTATTGTCACCATTTTCCCATTGCTGCACTGTACTATTGTCAAGGCCCTGGAATTCTGCAGTTCTGCGGTTATGGAATTTGCAGCAGAATTTGCATCATGCTGCAGAATATATATAGTGCCGCAGAATTCATTGTTTTTGGTGAATTTTCATATAAATATACTGTTTTTCCATAGTGTCAGGCTTTCTTTCCCACCTTGTTTATCCTGAAGCCCCTCCTCTATGCTCAGCATATGATGTCATCAATGACACCACATCATATTTAGCCAATGACAGGACTGCATTCTGCCAGAGAAATGAATAAATCATGCAGCAGAAATCAGAAAATGCTGCCACAGAAGTCAAGGAGCCCTGCCGCATAAATCAGAAAATTCTGCTGCAGAACACCAGGGACCCTGACTATTGTCACCATTTTTTCCCATTGCTGTACTGTACTATTGTCACAATTTTTTCCCATTGCTGTACTGTACTGTTGTCACCATTTTTTTCCATTGCTGTACTGTACTGTTGTCACCATTTTTTCCCATTGCTGTACTGTACTGTTGCCCCTGAACTGCCCCACATCTTTAAATTGTGTTCACTTGTTCTTGCACATCTCTTTTTCTGAAAGATGATACCCTCTTGAACTTTGTTGATTACACTGAGGTACTCAAAAGTTTTTATCATGTCCTCTCTCTCCCTCCTTTCCTCAAGGGTATACATATTAAGCTCCTTTAGTCTCTCCTCGTATGGCTTCTCTTGCATACCCTGCACCATTTTAGTTGCCCTCCTCTGGACTGCCTCTATCCTGTCTAAGTCCTTGCGGAGATGGGGTCTCGAGAACTGGACACAATCTCAGATGGGGTCTTACCAACTGTCTGTACAGAGGGATAACAACTTCCTGTTTTCTGCTGGTGATGCCTCTCCTATACATCCCAATATACCCTCAGCCCTCCCTACTGCCTTCTCACATTGCTTGCTAACCTTAAGGTCATCTGATATGATTACCCCAGGTCCTTTTCCATTTTGTTGCTGTTACTACCCCCATTGTATAATCTTCTCCTGTTTTTTGTTTCCCAGGTGCATCATTTTGCACCTCTTTGCGTTGATCCAAGCTGCCATACTTCTGACCATTCCTCCAACCTTGCCAAGTCCCTTCTCATCCTTTCCATGCCTCCTTGTGTATCAACCCTGTTGCAGATCATTGTGTCATCTGCAAAGAGGCATACTTTTCCTTCCAGTCCCTCTGCAATGTCACTTATAAAGACACTAAAAAGACTGGACCCAGTACTGAACCCTGCGGTACCCTACCAGTAACCCCTCTTTCTTCAGAGTGGACTCCATTTACAGTTACCTTATGTGTCCTGTTGTCCAGCCAAGATACTAAGCTATACTATTCAGAAGAGACTGAGGTGCAAAAGGGGAGTGGAGTGGCCCTGTATGTCAATGAAAATATCAAAGCTACAGAAATTCAGAATACACATAAGGAGCCAGAAGAACTGTGGCTCACCCTGGAAACAGGAAATAGGGCAGCCATATGAACTGGGGTTGTCTACAGGCCCCCAGACCAGGGGGAGGACATAGACACATTACTGTTAGAAGATATACAAAACATGACAGCTAAGGGAGGTTCTGATAATGGGAGACTTCAAGATGCCAGATACAGATTGGTCAATACCAGCAGGAACATCTGCCAGAACTAGACACATGGCGGATTCCCTGCAGGGGGAGGGCCTCAAACAACTGGTACAACAATCCATAAGAGACAGGGCCATCCTAGATCTAGTACTGACTAACAGGGAAAGGATCACAGATCTCCAGGTAGAAGGTCACTTGGGGGCCAATGACTATCACATGGATGGTTCAATTTGGCCACTAGAACTAAATCATCCCATTCCAAGACAAAGATATGGGACTTCAGAGGAGTTGACTTTGATAAGATGGCCAACAGAGTTAAGCTAGCCCTGGCAAAAAAATACAGGTGAGGGGGTACAGGCAAAGTGGGCAAGCATTAAGGATGCAATACTTGAAGCAACATCCCATTGTATTAGAGAGAAAAGGAAGTGCAAAAGAAGAAGGAAACCACTTTGGCTCTCAAAAACAGTAACAGAAAGGTCAGAGCCAAAGAGCTGGCCTTCAGGAAATATAAGGAACACAGCGGAATGAAGACAGGGAGGATACCAAACTTCCCTAAGGGAAGCAGGGAAGGCAGAAAGGCAGGCAAGGCTCAAACCAAGGAAACACTAGCACAAACAGTAAAGAAGGTGACAAGACTTTCTATAGATACATTAGTGAAAGGAGAAAGTCCAGAGGGGTATTGCTAAGATCAAAGGAGATAAGGGGGCGTGAGGAGGAAGGCCATGTAAAAGCATCTATCCTAAATAGACAGTTCTGCTCAGTATTTACTGAAGAGAAGGTAGGGTAGGGCAGGGCCCACAGCTCAGCACCATGGACACAGGTGGGAGGGAGGTGTGCACTAGTCTCTTCACAAAAGAAAGGGTCCTACAAGAGCTCGATAAGCTCAGGGTGGACAAGGCAATGGGACCTGATGGCATACATCCCAGGGTACTAAAAGAGCTAAGGGTGGAACTAGCAGAGCCATTATCAGAATTGTTTAGTGAGTCTCTGAGCACAGGAGAGGTCCCAGAAGACTGAAGAAGGGCTCATGATCCCATTCCACAAGAGCGGTAGCAGGGAGGAGGCAGAGGACTACAGACCAGTCAGTCTTACCTCAGTAGTGGGCAAGATTATGGCGGCACTCCTTAAGGAAAGGATAGTGCAACACCAGGAATCCATAGAGGCACAGGATCCAAGACAGCATAGCCTTACAAAAGGAAGGTCCTGTCAAACTAATCTCAGATTTCTTTAACTGGGTAACCAGAGTGGTGGACCAAGGGGGAGCACTTGATGTCACCTACCTTGACTTCAGCAAAGCTTTCGATACTGTTCCACATAGAAGATTGATTAATAAGCTGGGTAGGCTCGGGGTGGGTCAGAAGTTGGTCAACTGGGTAGCAAACTGGTTGACAGGCAGAAAACAGAGAGTGGTGGTAAACGGTATACAGTCAGAAGAGATGCAGGTCACAAGTGGGTTACCTCAGGGATCAGTCCTGGGGCCAGTCCTCTTCAATATCTTCATCAGTGACATCGCAGATGGACTGGAGGGTAAGGTTTGTCTGTTTGCAGATGACACCAAGATCTGTAACAGAGTAGATGATCCAGATGGGGTAGGCAGAATGAGAAACGATCTAGATAAACTAGCAAAATGGTCAGAAGAGTGGCAACTGGGGTTTAATGCAAAGAGGTGCAAGATCATGCACATAGGGAAGAGAAACTCTGAAGCCACCTATAGGTTGGGAGGGGAGTTGCTGGCAGTCACAAGGGAAGAAAGAGACTTGGACATCATCATTACTGATGACCTGAAATCATCCAAGCAGACCACTAAAGCAGTAGGTAAGGCTTGGGGGATGTTGGAGTGTATTAGTAGGGGTATCATAAGTCGGAAGAGGGAGGTAATAATCCCTCTTTACAAGACACTGGTTAGGCCCCATCTGGAGTACTGTGTGCAGTACTGGAGGCCACACCTTCACAAGGACATTAACCAAATTGAGGCAGTCCAGAAAAGGACAACCAAAATAGTGCAGGTACTGCATCAGAAAACATATGAGGACAGATTAACAGAGCTCAATATGTATACCCTAGAGCAAAGGAGGGAGAGAGGTGATATGATCGAAACATTCAAACACCTTAAGGGCATTAACAAGATGAAAGAGTCTAACATGTTTCAGTATAAGAAAAATAGCAGGACAAGAGGACACAGCATGAGATTAGAGGGAGGCGGATTAAGGGGTAATGTGAGGAAGTTCTTTTTCACAGAAAGAGTGGTGGATGCATGGAACGGCCTACCTCAGGAAGTGCTGGATATGAATACAGTGCAGGGTTTCAAACAAGCATGGGATAGACATAAGGGAGCAATACAGATGAGTATGACTAGATAGGCCATTGGCAGAGCAAATGCCGATGGCACATTTATAAAGTAGAAAAAGAAATGGGCAGACTGGATGGGCCTTGCAGTCCTTATCTGCCATCAACTTCTATGTTTCTATACATGCCGACATGGGGATTGGGCACCCTGATGTTGGCTTTGCAGGACTGTGTGGCGGGTGGCAGGAACCGCCATGTTTTTGGCACACTGGAGTGGACTCCCAGTGTGCCACATAATACAGGGGGGGACATGCCGACACGGGGATTGGGCACCCTGATGTTAGCTTTCCAGGGAGTGTATGTCAGGTGGCAGGAGTCATCATTGTGGAAAGCTGCACTGAGGATATTTTACTTATTAAAATGTTTCACCAGGAAAGGCACACTGAAATTCCGCTGGTAACTCCAGCCATGCACATCACTGTGGACTGTAATGCACTTGGCCAGAGTCTTGTCATCTGCCACTGCAATGAGGAAACTGCACCTCATTGGGTGGCTAATTCCTTTCAAGGTTTTGGCTGCCTTTGAAACTGCTGTCATTGGCAGCGTGCTCACTGATTGGTGGCTGAGGCGCACCCACTAAAAGCGTCCCTGTATTAGCCATAACATGACACACCTTTGAAATATGCTACTACATAGGGCGTTGTGCCAGGCGCAAACCAACATAAAATTACCAGGAATAGGAGTCTAGAGTCAAAGGGCATTGTGCTATGAGGGAAATTGTATATGTGAACCCATGTTGAGTGTAGGCACTAGGCAGAAGAGGCAAACCTCTGTGTGACTCCACAATGAGTACAGTCATTAGGCTAGGGGGCTTCTGTATGACACATAGTTGGTGAAGGCACTGGTGAGGGAACAGTGTGTGTCTGACTCCCATGGTAAGTGAGAGCATTAAGCTATGGGGAAGCTATGTGTGTGACCCTACAATAAGTCAGGACATAAGACTATGGGGGGAACTGCATGCGGGACCCCCATGATGAGTGAAGGCTTGTTTTTTAATCTGAGCTGACAACCCTTGCTCACAACTGGCCAAATTACTGATTTACTAAATTCTGCTTCCCATACAGTGGAGTCTAGAATAAAAGACCCTTCTCTGGGCAACAGGCTCAATGGAATGACAGCTGAAAATCAAACTATTGTCTCAGTTTTAGAAATGGTACTTGCCGAGAGGTGTGGCCTACAGCCAACAGGGAAAGATGTCTCTCAGCCAACTCCTCTTCAATGCATCTTTAAAGTATAAAACTATCATTTTTCTGATATAACTTGCTTTTCAAACTAACATCAAGTGTTGGTTCAGGTAACAGAGCATGCCTCGAAATGTTTCAATTTGAATGATGGTTCGACCAGACGGAAAGCAATCAGAAGGGACGGAAGGGAAGACTCAACCCCGTCTACCAATTCTGATAAAGACAGACAGGCACCTGAAGCAATGGGTGGGGATCTGCAAACCACAGTCCACACAATCCCTGAGGCAGTTCACCAGCTTGATAAAGATGTCGAATGGTTTAATGCATGCCTCATGACTGTGGAAACCTGATTGGACACTGTTAATTTGGAGCACTCAGCAACGAAAACATTTAACAAATCACAGGTAGCAGTTACATGCATCATTAAAGAAAACAGACTCTTAAGAGACAGAATTAAATAGTTGGAGAATGGGGACTGGGCAGCTAACCTGTGTTTTCTGGGCATACCAGAAGAAATGGAGGGACAGGCCACTCTTGGGTATATACAGAAACTTATCTCTGATTTATTCAACCTAGATACTGAACAGCTTGTTCATAAAGCTTACCATATTACCCCATGATGGAGACCAACCAATCCAGATGTCTCATGCACTTTTTTGGTCATTACTGCTGGGGTACGTGTCAGAGACCACCCCTTGCAAAAGGTGAAATCAGCATGGGCACTACTATTGACAGATGGCAAAATGCTGCTTGTTTCCCTTACCTCAGCTATGCCACACGGGAGCAGTGCTGTGGGTTCAACAGGGTCTGAGTGGGGCTGTGGGACCTAGGAATATTGCATGCTCTGCGGGGTCAACAGGGCCTGAGTGGGGCTGCGGGACCTAGGAATATCACATGCTCAGCAGGGTCGACAGGACCTGAGTGGGGCTGTGGGACCTAGGAATATTGCATGTTCTGCGGGGTCAACAGGGCCTGAGTGGGGCTGCGGGACCTAGGAATATCGCATGCTCTGCAGGGTCGACAGGGCCTGAGTGGGGCTGCAGGACCTAGGAATATTGCATGCTCTGTAGGTTCGACAGGGTCTGAGTGGGGCTGCGGGACCTAGGAATATTGCATGTTCTGCGGGTATGACAGGGCCTGAGTAGGAGCTAGGAATATTGCATGCTATGCCGGTTTGACAGGGTCTGAGTGCGGCTGTGGGAACTCAGAATATTGCATGCTCTGCAGCTGCCCGATAGGCTCAAGATCATATATTCTAGAAAGGCTTTTATCTATGGTGACCCTGTGTAAGCCAGACACAAATAAGAAGCAATTAAGCAGGACTTTGCCTAACAAGCCCAGAAGTCAGACAGTGAAGGAGAGGAAGAAACTTAAACTGCCACATGTAAAGACACCTAGTAAGAGCTGACTGCTTGTTCTTTGGGATTTTTGTTAACAAACACTGTTTTGTCTTCTGCTTAAAAACTTGACATATGTTTCTATAATATAGTTCACTAACCTTTCCATGTACCTAAATAAACTACCAAACGACCAACCTCAAGGCTCAGTCCCCAAACCAAATCCACAGTCATCCTCCACCAGCTCTCACTCACCCTCAAATACCCCCTTTCTACTTTAAAGCCCTCTCTATGCACGACACTGCTAAGTAACTCAGAAGTCTACCTAGCCACGGTTGCCCTGGAGCTGATGGCCTGTCACCAGTCTTTCTCAAGCTGATCTCGCTGGCTATTGTCAAGCCACTCATGTTTGTCCTTAACCTTGCCCTTTCCACCTCCTCCATGCCTGACCCCTGGAAGATAGCAAATGTGAGCCCCATTTTCAAAACCGAGACCCCAAATCCACCGATAATTATCATCCGATCTCCAACCTCCCCCATCTAAGCAAATTACTCAAGAAAGTGGTCCACAATCAACTCGCTGAACACATAGGCAAATACAGCCTCCTATGTAACCAACAGCATGGTTTCCACAAAAATCATTCCACTGCTATTGCCCTGGTACTCTGGACTGACCACATCCTCACAAACATGGATAATGGTAAAGCAAACGGGCAGTTTTCATTGACCTCTCCAAGGCTTTTGACATGGTAAACCATGCCCTCCTTATCTCCAAGCTTAGTCTCCTAGGCTGTGCTCAGAGGGTAACTAACTGGTTCAGTAACTACCTCACCAACTGCTCTCAGTTAGTGTGCATTGAGCCAAGCTTGCTCACCCATACTACCTGTCTCCGTAGGGATCCCCAGGGCTCCATTCTGGGTCCCTTCTTTTCTCCTTATTTATCTACTCACTTCCTCTGACTGCCTCAACTGTCACTCTCTCCTCTATGCTGATGACCTTGTTCTCTTCCACAGTGACAAATCCACGCTGGTATTTCCTCAGTTCTCTCACAAAACTACGCCACGGTCCACAACTGGTTTTCAAAAATCTCCTCCTGGTTAATGCCAAAAAACAAAATCTATGTTGTTTGGTTCCAAAGCCCTTCCTTGCCAAATCCAAAATCCCCCAAACATACTGTCCCTGGATGGTACAGCCCTAGAGGACGTCAACTCCTACAAATACCTGGGAGTCCTGCTTGACCCTCCCTCACCTTCACTGAGCACGTAAATTCCCTAGTCCATAGGTTTCCATCAGAAATTAGGGTGAAGCCTATGAATTCGGGCACACTACCCCAGAAGCCAGACTAGCCATTGTCCAGGGAAATCTTCTCCGTATTCTGGACTACTGTTCCCCTATATATGGCAGGACATCCACTACCACCATGGCCAAGCTCTCCACTGCCTACAACTGTGCCTGTCATTTTCCTTTATTGGCCCCTTTTCACCATCCTGTGCCCTCTATAAGACCCTTCACTGGCTCCCCACTGCAAGGTCACTTCGACCAAGCCCTCTGTAGCATGGTGGACACTGTCATTCGTACTGATCTGAATCCCCGGCTGCCCTCCTCAAACCCGAACTCTCCACTGCAGCCTCCACTCAAACAGTACCCCCTCCAGCTGTTCCTAGGGTATCAACAAAAATGGGTGGAAGACCATTGTTGGCAGTAGTCCCCATGCAGTGGAACAAACTACCTGCCAAACTCCACTCCATAGACACTCACTGCAGGTTCAAATACTACCTCAAACTCTGGCTCCTGGCAAATTCCTCCTGTCACTGCTTCTAGGGTAGCCCACCTACTTATGGTCTACACTACCTAGCAGGTAACTGTGACTTCTACCTGCCTTGTATTTATGTATATTTTCTGTATTTATATGCACACCAGACTATGTATCATATCTTGTACATTGTTTATGTATACCTGCCATTGTAGCCAATCTTCTATTTGTGTTATATTGTAACCTATTTATCACTGTTTACCTACCCATTTTTGTACCCTTTTAACCCTGTGCCATGATAATGGCCCGGGTCATGCCTGAAAACAGTCCCTGGGATCAGTGCACTTACCCGGTTATAAAAGTAGTAAATACATAAATCAGCTGGCATGATACTGCACTGTCACACTTTTGTGTTTAGCAATAAACCATGACAGGTGTGGGTTATGCTGGGATTTACCATGCCTGGTGTTGTTCAGTCATGGTCATGAGGCTGCAGGCTGAGTGGCCAAATCACACCAGTAGCGGTAAATCCAAGCATAACCTAAATGCTGGAGTAGTTTATTTTGATTATACAATGTGCAAAATAAAGAAAAGAGAATTATTTTAGGTGTTAAAACTTGTTTTATGAATAAAAGAGAAGATATTTTCTTCTGTAAAAGAAATAGTTCTGGGTTGCTAGGTAGGACATGAAAGGCTACCATCGCCTTCCCCTCATCTGAAGTGCATGCAGACACACAGAGATTGATGGCAAGCTTTGTGTTTGCAGTTTCTATTTTTTTTATTGTGTATTTTTTTACATCAGCGGTATCTGTTATTTGAGCAACCTGCCACGCAGACGCTCCCATTCAGTGGACTGGGAAATGAGGAGATTGAGCTGCGTTTTTTTTTTTTAAATAGAAACAGGAGTGTGACCTTCTAAAGGGTGGAATTTTAATGAAATAAGGTCAAAGTTTTGTATAGATAAAGGTTATTATTATAAACTGTTTACTTTAAAATTGATCCTTACGCCGGCCCGGTGGTGCTGAGGGCTGAGGCGCTGGACACCACACCTTGCACCACGCTGGTGACCCAGGGAATGGATTTAGGATGCCGGGGGTCAGCAGGGGAAGGAGAGGTCTGAACATCTGGAGGACTGCTCTCCTCTCCTGGGGTGGGTTGGGAGTTGCTTCGCTCTGTAGCAGCTCCCAGTGTAGACCAGGAGCACTACAGAGTGGCACTACAGATGGGCCAAGAAAAACAGGAAATGGCATCTCAACTGATTGGATGATGGCTGCCTGGACCCTCACCGCCATGGAGCCTCCAGACAACCGGGACTAACCTTAGCAGCACCCAGGGCCAAGAAGGTAAGCCACGAGGCACATTCTCTCTGGAAAGAGAGGACCTGTCCGACAAAGGGATATGTCGGGTTACCCTGCAGAGTGGCTGCAATGTGAGGCAGGAGTTGTCGACAGGGGTTTTGGGGAGGTGAGAGTGTCCCTGGTGGCCTGAAGGCCAGTCCAGATGAAGGAAGGAATGCAAACAACTAATGCAAAAATAAAATAAAATTGATCCTTACATTTCATTTTCGAATTTCACCTTGGCTGGGAGATCACAGGCTGCTAACAGACAATATTTTGAAGTTCAATAAAACACCTCATGTTATTTCAAAATGGTATCAATATTTTCTATCCAGATTATCTCTGTCTGTCTTGCAAACTGGGTTATTAACCCAAACAACATATATCCTGTATAAAATAAATTTTTACTATTACTACTTACTGTCAATAGAAACTACATCTAAGTATTGGTCTGATAAACAGATTTATTCAAGTTTTGATTGGTTAACAATGTGGAGACTTACATAAATACATTTCAAATGATAAATTAAAACTAATACAAACTAAAATACTCCATGGTGCTTACTACTGTCCATTAAAATTGTTTAAGTTTGGTCTGTTATCCACAAAGGATTGCTTCAGATGTGGGTCAGAGGTTGGTTCTCTTTTCCACATGTTTTGGGAATGTTCATTGATTACTTCCTTTTGGTCTGATCTTAAGAATAAAATAGCAAAAAAACTTGGCTTGGTTAAATACTTTACTCCACAGATATGCCTGATTGGAGATTTGACTAGTATCCCTTACCCTGTTGAAAAACATAATTTTATTTTATTGAAATCTAGGATTGCAAATACCTTTGAGCAGGAACTGCTCGTTTACAAAGGTTCCATGTCAAAGGAATGGGGGTACACATACATACAAAGGTTGACATAATAATACATAGTTACAGAATAAAAAGAAGTAAGAGACTGAGGCATAGGAAATTCCAGTAATTCAAAATGTGCCAAATATTAGGTAGCATGACATAACCAGCCAAGGGCAATCTTAATAATAAGCACTGCGGGTGAGAGGGGTATGCAGGCAGGAAGGCTGTTATTGGAGGGTGGAGAGTGAGGGTAAGAGCTCTAAAGGGAGGGATAAAAGTCAGGAAATGCCTGGGGGAGGAAAGGGAGAGGGAGCAAGGGGTGGTAGGCAGGCAGAAGGGGGCAAGGCGGGGAGAGGTAGCTGTCAAGACTGAAGTGGAGGGCAGTGAGTGGTGGGCCCCTAATTAGGCGAGGCAGTCACAAAGACTAGTTGAAATGAGATGAAGTCAGAGTTGTCTCTTAAAAGGGCCAAGAGCAGCAGCAGTAAGAGTTTCTTTGTTGAGAGTATTGTACCACTGTGGCGCTCTGTGGGCAAAGGTCCTCTGGCCCATGGTAGTCCGGCATCTGGGGACAAGGAAGGTTAGTTGTTGTGAACTTCTAGTTCTCTGGGTACTGTGGTGGTTAATGAGGAGCTTTTCAATGCCCAGGGGCATGACCCCGAGGAAGACTTTTTTGGCTAAGAGGCAGGTTTGATACTGTATCCGGCTGATGAGAGGAAGCCATCCTGCCCGAGTGTACAGGTCACAAGTGTGTGTAAGTCGGTCAGCCCCAGTTAGCAGCCTGCATGCTTTGTTGAGTGCAACTGTAATTCTGTGGAGGGCAGAGGCAGAGCCATAGATTGCTAGCCCGTAATCGATGATGGAGGTGACAGAGCTGTTGATAGCCAACCGGAGAGTGTCAGGAGTCATGCAGTGCTTGTGCCTGTAATATAATATATCTATGACTCCTTAACAGCAAAAACGTAATCCTAAACCATTGAAAGATCATCAAACCTCTTCTCTGATAGAACTGAGAAGTGAGTTACCTTTAATTTAAGATCTGAATGACTATTTGCTAGTTTGAGATACAAATTAGAGGGCTTTGCCTTAAACGGGTCAATTTTATGACTTGATTCTTAATTTCCATCAGACCTAGCTCCTTGATTTAAGTATGATATGTAAACACTTCTGTATGTGAAAATGTGTTTTTGTTATCTTATGATGTTAAAACTAAATCGATTTTATATTTTTTGGTCTTATGGGGTCTCAGTAATAATTTTGTTCCGTAGACCTGACAGGTGTTTGTTGGGGGGATGGGGGGTGTTTGAGGGATGGGTTTTATTAATTATTATGTTTTCCTGTATCCAAGAGTGGGACAGTTATATTCTTTTCTTTGGCTATGCACATTGTATACTTTCATAGCTCCACTTTGCCATGTTTAACTTCAGTGTTTTACATGAAAATCGTTAAGAAAGATTTAAAAATTTAAAAAAAAGAAACGGGAGTGGGAGCTGTTTTTTATTATATAGAAATGGGAGAGAGAGGAGGGAAAGACAGTGTGACAACAGTGTTGTTCTTATCGATGTGTATCTCACGGTAAGTGGAAAGGCTCCTTGTTACAATTAGGGGGTTAGGGGGGGATTTGCCGGTGTCCCAGATTGGTTCCTACTGCAAGTCAGATTTCAAGTCTCAAGTGTGCATGTGCATCATCCACGGTACAGCCCCAAAACACTGATGCCACATTTGTTTGGTCTGTATCGATCGTGAAACACGATCAGTAAAAAAAAAAAAAACCAAAAAACAGAAGTGGCAATGTGGCTTAACTAAAACTGTGTGGACAGCATCTTGCATGAAATCATGCTGAGTCAGTATGAACTAATCTGCATGACACCTGCAAACACAGACCAAACACTGTGCTTCAATTTCTGTCAGCAACAGTGGGCTGGGAAACAGAAAGAGAGAGCAACGTGTTTCTTTTTAAGCAAAAAAAGTTTTCGTGGTATGTAAAATGGGTTTGGAGACTGTTGGGGTCTGTGATTTCAGATATGCAGTCCATTTGAAACTCCTGCTTTACCATCGTGGCTTAGCAGGGAGTCAATATGTTGGGTTCTTGCTTTCATCTTGGGGTTTGGTCTGATTTTCAAAAGGTAGAATTGCAGATGTGACTGACTGGCACCTTTTGCATGGGTTATGCTAGGATTTACCATGCTAGAAAAGTGCCTGTCAGCCAATCAGATTCATTTAATTTGAAAGCCCATTGTATAATATAAAATAATCATTGCTAAGATCCTGTTTTCTACAACCATTTCAGGTGCCTCAGCATGTTCAGCATGGCGGTGACCGCGTGGCTTGGAGTGAGCCAGGGCGTCTCTATCTCCTGGGCCATCAGGGCTGACAGCATGGTCACAGAGGGGCTGGATCATTTAATTTGGTGATGGGTAGGTAGCCCCTGCTGTCAGCGGGTATATCCTGGTAGGTAGCCCCTGCCATCAGTGGGTAAATCCTGGGTAGGTAGCCCCTGCCGTCAGTGGGTATATCCTGGGTAGATAGCCCTGCTGTCAGTGGGTATATCCTGTTAGGTAGCCCCTGCCATCAGTGGGTAAATCCTGGATAGATAGCTTCTGCCGTCAGTGGGTACATCCTGGTGTAGATAGCCCTGCTGTCAGTGGGTATATCCTGGTAGGTAGCCCTGCTGTCAGCCGGTATATCCTGGGTAGGTAGCCTCTGCCATCAGCAGGTATACCCTGGGTAGGTAGCCCCTGCCATCAGTGGGTATATCCTGGGTAGGTAGCCCCTGCCATCAGTGGGTAAATCCTGGGTAGGTAAGCCTCTGCCATCAGTGGGTATATCCTGGGAAGGTAGCCCCTGCCATCAGCAGGTATATCCTGTGTAGGTAGCCCCTGCCATCAGTGGGTAAATCCTGGGTAGGTAGCCTCTGCCATCAGTGGGTATATCCTGGAAAGGTAGCCCCTGCCATCAGCAGGGATATCCTGGGTAGGTAGCCCCTGCCATCAGTGGGTATATCCTGGGTAGGTAGCCCCCTGCCATTGGCAGGTATATCCTGAGTAGGTAGCTCCTGCCATCAGTGGGTATATCCTGGTAGATAGCCCCTGCCTTCAGTGGGTATATCCCTGGGTAGATAGCCCCTGCTGTCAGTGGGTATATCCTGGGTAGGTAGCCTCTGCTGTCAGTGGGTATATCCTGGGTAGGTAGCCTCTGCCATCAGCAGGTATATCCTGGTAGGTAGTCCCTGCCATCAGCAGGTATATCCTGGGTAGGGAGCCCCTGCTGTCAGCGGGCATATCCTGGTAGCCCCTGCCATCAGTGGGTAAATCCTGGTAGGTAGCCCCTGCCGTCAGTGGGTATATCCTGGGTAGATAGCCCCTGCTGTCAGTGGGTATATCCTGGGTAGGTAGCCCCTGCTGTCAGCGGGTATATCCTGGGTAGGTAGCCTCTGCCATCAGCAGGTATATCCTGGGTAGGTAGCCCCTGCCATCAGTGGGTATATCCTGGGTAGGTAGCCCCTGCCATCAGTGGGTAAATCCTGGGTAGGTAGCCTCTGCCATCAGTGGGTATATCCTGGGAAGGTAGCCCCTGCCATCAGCAGGTATATCCTGGGTAGGTAGCCCCTGCCATCAGCAGGTATATCCTGTGTAGGTAGCCCCTGCCATCAGTGGGTAAATCCTGGGTAGGTAGCCTCTGCCATCAGTGGGCATATCCTGGGAAGGTAGCCCCTGCCATCAGTGGGTATATGCTGGAAGGTAGCCCCTGCCATCAGCAGGTATATCCTGGGTAGGTAGCCCCTGCCATCAGCAGGTATATCTTGGGTAGATAGCCCTGCCGTCAGTGAGTATAACCTGGGTATGTAGCCCCTGTCATCTGTGGGTATATCCTGGGTAGGTAGCCCCTGCTGTCAGCGGGTATATCCTGGTAGGTAGTCCCTGCCATCAGCAGGTATATCCTGGGTAAGCCCCTGCTGTCAGCGGGTATATCCTGGTAGGTAGCCCCTGCCATCAGTGGGTAAATCCTGGGTAGGTAGCCCCTGCCGTCAGTGGGTATATCCTGGGTAGATAGCCCCTGCTGTCAGCGGGTATATCCTGGGTAGGTGGCCCCAGCTGTCAGCAGGCATATCCTGGGTAGGTAGCCCCTGCCATCAGCAGGTATATCTTGGGTAGATAGCCCCTGCCGTCAGTGAGTATAACCTGGGTATGTAGCCCTGTCATCTGTGGGTATATCCTGGGTATCTAGCCCATACCATCAGCAGGTATATCCTAGGTAGGTAGCCCCTGCCATCAGTGGGTATATCCTGGATAGGTAGTCCCTGCCATCAGCAGGTATATCCTGGGTAGGGAGCCCCTGCTGTCAGCGGGTATATCCTGGTAGGTAGCCCCTGCCATCAGTGGATAAATCCTGGGTAGGTAGCACCTGCCGTCAGTGGGTATATCCTGGGTAGATAGCCCCTGCTGTCAGTGGGTATATCCTGGATAGGTAGCCCCTGCTGTCAGCGGGTATATCCTGGGTAGGTAGCCCCTGCCATCAGTGGGTATATCCTGGGTGGTAGCCCCGCCATCAGTGGGTAAATCCTGGTAGGTAGCCTCTGCCATCAGTGGGTATATCCTGGGTGGTAGCCCCTGACGTCAGTGGGTATATCCTGGTAGGTAGCCCCACCATCAGCAGGTATATCTTGAGATAGCCCCGCCGTCAGTGAGTATAACCTGCTTATGTAGCCCCTGTCATCTGTGGGTATATCCTGGGTATCTAGCCCATACCATCAGCAGGTATATCCTGGGTAGGTAGCCCCTGCCATCAGTGGGTATATCCTGGGTGGTGGTCCCTGCCATCCATGGTATATCCTGGGTAGGTAGCCCCTACCATCAGCAGATATATCCTGGGTAGGTAGTTTTGCCATCAGTGGGTATATGCTGGGCATGTAGCCCCTGCTGTCAGTGGGTATATCCGGGTATGGAACCCTCCCATCAGCGGGTATATACCTTCATAGATAGCCCCGAATCAGTGGGTTTATCCTGAGTAGGTAGCCCCTGCCATCAGCAGGTATATCTTGGCAGGTAGCCCCTGCCATCAGCGGTATACCCTGGTAGGTAGCCCCTGCCATCAGCAGGTATATCCTGGGTAGGGAGCCCCTGCCGTCAGTGGGTATATCCAGGGTATGTAGCCCCTGCTGTCAGTGGGTATATCCTGGGTAGGTAGCCCCTGCCATCAGTGGGCATATTCTGGGTAGGTAGCCCCTGCCAGCAGTGGTTATATCCTGGGTAGGTAGCCCTTACCACCATTGGGTATATCCTGGGTAGGTAGCCCCTGCCATCAGTGGGGATATCCTGGGTAAGTATCCCCTGGTGTCAATGTGTATATCCTGGGTAGGTAGCCCCTGCCATCAATGTGTATATCCTAGGAAAGGTAGTCACTGCCATCAGTGTGTGTATCCTGGGTAGGTAGCCCCTGCCGTCAGTGGGTATATCCTGGGTAGGTAGCCCCTGCCATCAGCAGGTATATCCTGGGTATGTAGTCCTTGCCGACAGTGTGTATATCCTGGGTAGGTAGCCCCTGCCGTCAGTGGGTATATCCTGGGTAGATAGCCCCTGCTGTCATCGGGTATATCTTGGGTAGGTAGCCCCAGCTGTCAGCAGGTATATCCTGGGTAGGTAGCCCCTGCCATCAGCAGGTATATCTTGGGTAGATAGCCCCTGCCGTCAGTGAGTATAACCTGGCATGTGTAGCCCTGTCATCTGTGGGTATATCCTGGGCATCTAGCCCATACCATCAGCAGGTATATCCTAGGTAGGTAGCCCCTGCCATCAGTGGGTATATCCTGGATAGGTAGTCCCTGCCATCAGCAGGTATATCCTGGTAGGGAGCCCCTGCTGTCAGCGGGTATATCCTGGTAGGTAGCCCCTGCCATCAGTGGATAAATCCTGCAGGTAGCACCTGCCGTCAGTGGGTATATCCTGGGTAGATAGCCCTGCTGTCAGTGGGCATATCCTGGTAGGTAGCCCCTGCCATCAGTGGGTATATCCTGGGTAGGTAGCCCCTGCCATCAGTGGGTAAATCCTGGGTAGGTAGCCTCTGCCATCAGTGGGTATATCCTGGGTAGGTAGCCCCTGACGTCAGTGGGTATATCCTGAGTAGGTAGCCCCCACCATCAGCAGGTATATCTTGGGTAGATAGCCCCTGCCGTCAGTGAGTATAACCTGCTTATGTAGCCCCTGTCATCTGTGGGTATATCCTGGGTATCTAGCCCATACCATCAGCAGGTATATCCTAGGTAGGTAGCCCCTGCCATCAGTGGGTATATCCTGGGTAGGTAGTCCCTACCATCAGCAGGTATATCCTGGGTAGGTAGCCCCTGCCATCAGCAGATATATCCTGGGTAGGTAGTTTTTGCCATCAGTGGGTATATGCTGGGCATGTAGCCCCTGCTGTCAGTGGGTATATCCTGGGTATGGAACCCCTCCCATCAGCGGGTATATCCTTCATAGATAGCCCCGCAATCAGTGGGTTTATCCTGAGTAGGTAGCCCCTGCCATCAGCAGGTATATCTTGGGTAGGTAGCCCCTGCCATCAGCGGGTATACCCTGGGTAGGTAGCCCCTGCCATCAGCAGGTATATCCTGGGTAGGGAGCCCCTGCCGTCAGTGGGTATATCCAGGGTATGTAGCCCCTGCTGTCAGTGGGTATATCCTGGGTAGATAGCCCCTGCCATCAGTGGGCATATTCTGGGTAGGTAGCCCCTGCCAGCAGTGGTTATATCCTGGGTAGGTAGCCCTTACCACCATTGGGTATATCCTGGGTAGGTAGCCCCTGCCATCAGTGGGAATATCCTGGGTAAGTAGCCCCTGGTGTCAATGTGTATATCCTGGGTAGGTAGCCCCTGCCATCAATGTGTATATCCTAGGAAAGGTAGTCACTGCCATCAGTGTGTGTATCCTGGGTAGGTAGCCCCTGCCGTCAGTGGGTATATCCTGGGTAGGTAGCCCCTGCCATCAGTGTGTATATCCTGGGTATGTAGTCCTTGCCGACAGTGTGTATATCCTGGGTGGTAGCCCCGCGTCAGTGAGTATATCCTGGGTAGGTAGCCACTGCCATCAGTGTGTATATCCTGGTAGTAGCCCATACCATCATCGGTGTGGGTATGGTAGCCCCTGCCATCGGTGGGTTATCCTGGGTAGGTAGTCCCTGCTGTCAGTGCGTATATCCTGAGTAGGCAGCCCCTGCTGTCAGTGGGTATATCCTGGGTAGATACATAGATACATAGACAGTGTCGGCAGATGAGGGTCTATGGCCCACCCAGTCTGTCCATTTGGAGCTTGTAATTTCAGTTTGTTTTCCTAGAAGTCTGTTGCCCCTTACCCCTGACCTCCAGAATTCCTTTATGTCTATCCCATGCATTCTTAAATCCCGTGATTGTTTCAGCCCCCACCACTTCCTCTGGCAGGGTGTTCCACTTGTCCACCACCCGTTCTGTGAAGAAATTCTTTCTCATGTTTCCCCTGAATCGTCCTCCCTCCAACTTCATCCCATGCCCTCTAGTCCTGGAACATCTTTTTCGCTTAAAAATAGTGTTTTCCTGCACCCTGTTCCTCCCTGTAAGATACTTGTATGTCTCTATCATATCCCCTCTCTCCCTCCTCTCCTCCAGGGAGTACATGTTCAGTTCCTTCAACCTGTCTTCATAGGGCTTGTGATGCAATCCATGCACCATCTTTGTTGCCCTCCTCTGAACCTTCTCTACCCTGTCTATGTCCTTACGTAGGTATGGTCTCCAGAACTGTACACTGTACTCCAGGTGGGGCCTCACTAGTGTCTTGTATAGCGGAATTATGACCTCCCTTTTCCTGCTGATGATGCCCCTGCCTATACATCCCAGCATCCTATTTGCTTTACCTGCTGCCTTGTCACACTGTTTCCCTACCTTGAGGACATCAGAGATGACAACCCCAAGATCCCTTTCTTCCTGCTTGGTGCATGCTATATCCTCACCCCCAACTGATATATTGTGCCAGGGTTTTTGTGCCCCATATGCATTATCTTGCACTTCTTTGCATTGAATTTCAACTGCCAAACCCCTGACCATTCTTCAAGTTTCTGCAGGTCCTTCTCATTCTGTCTACACCCTCTGGTGTGTCTACTCTGTTACAGAGCTTTGTGTCATCAGCGAACAGTGAAATTCTGCCTTCTAGGTCCTGCGCAATGTCACTGATGAAGATGTTGAATAGGACCGGTCCAGCACTGATCCCTGTGGTACCCACTGGTCATTCTTCCCTCTGTGGAGTGACAGCCATTTACCACCACCCTCTGTGTCCTGCCACCCAGCCAGTTACCTACCCACCACACTACTGTCCTGCCCACACCCATATTCCTCAGTTGTGTAATAGTCTTCTATGGCACAGTGTCAAAGGCCTTGCTGAAGTCCAGATAGGCCATGTCCACTGCCCTCCCTGATCCACCTCCCTAGTCACCCAGTCAAAAATTCAACGAGGTTGGTCTGACATGACCTCCACCTGGTGAAACCATGCTGCCTTGGGTCCTGTAGTCCATTGACAACCAGATGTTCCACTAATCTCTCCTTCAGTAGTGCTTCCATGATCTTCCCACTACCGAGGTGAGGCTGACTGGTCTGTAGTTCCCTGCTTCTCTTTGTTCCCACTTTTGTATAAGGGACTACATCTGCTGTCCTCAGTCTTTGGGTACCTCCCTGTTTCCAGTGATCGGCTAAACAGGATAGCCAGAGGTTCAGCCACCACCTCTCTTAGTTCTTTAAGGACCCTGGGTGCACCCCATCTGGCCCCATTGCTTTATCAACTCTTATTACTTCCAGTTCCTTCAGGACCCTTTCTCGGTAAGGGACTTGTGTCCATTTCTGCACCATTCTCACCCCTTGTACTCCCTTCAGACCCATTACCCTCCTCTTCCTCAGTAAAGACTGAGCAGAAATACCTGTTCAAAATGTCAGCTTTACTGTTGTCATCCTCCATGCGGCCCCCATCCTCCCCCTTCAGTCTCACAATCCCTCCCTTTGTCTTTCTTTTTTCACTTATGTACCTGTAAAAGGTTTTGTCCCCTCTACCCACTGATTTTGCAATGTGTCCTGTCTGAGCTTTGGCTTCCCTTACTGACCTCCCTGCCTCCTTTGCTTCTCCTGGTACTTCTCTATCCCCTTCTGCCTGTGTCTTTTTTGTATTGCCTAGATGCAATCTTTTGGCTTTCACTTTCTTTGCTACCTTTTGGAAACCATAATGGTCTCCTTTCTTCCTCTTGCTAACCTGCTTAATGCATAATTCTGTTGTTCTTGTAATCCCCATTTTAAATACTGCCCACTGTTCCTCAACCCCTGATTCCTGTCCCATTCCCCTTAATGCCTCTTTCAAGTATCTCCCCATTTTCCCAAAGTCTGCCCCCCTAAAATCCAGGATACGTGTTTTTGTGTGGTTTGGTTCTGCTCTTTCTGTGATTTCAAACCACAATGAGTGGTGGTCACTGTTTCCCAGGTGCTCCCCCACTGTTACCCCCATCACACTGTCCCTGTTTGTGAGCACATGGTCCAGTATTGCCTTCTGCCGAGTTGGTTCCATGACCAGTTGCTTGAGGAAGGCACCTGAAGGAGTCCAGGATAAATCTGCTCTAGTTGATGCTGCTGCTGCTGGTATGCTCCAGTCCGCGTCTGGAATATTGAAGTCTCCAACAGTACACCCTCACCCTTGTCTGCCATCCTTGGATGGCTAGCATCAACTCTATCTGTTTCTTCCTCCTGGGCTGGTGGTCTATAGACCACACCTGTGTGGATGGCTGTCCCCATTTTCCTTTCCAGCTTAACCCACAGTATCTCTCCCCCATTTTGTTCCTCCTGGATCTCTGTGGCCCTTATGTCATTTTTCACATACAGTGCCACTCCTCCTCCTTTCCTGCCTGCTCTGTCTCTTCTGAATATGTTGTAGCCAGATATGGTCATCTCCCAGTCGTGGTTATCATTACACCAGGTTTCAGTGATGGCCACAATGTCCAGGTCTGACTGTACCATGACAGCCTCCAGATCTTCCATCTTGTTGCTAAGGCTCCGGGCATTTGCACACATGGCTTTCCATGATTTGACCTCCCTAGACTGTTTCACTCTTCTACTCCAGCCCCTTCCTTGGTTGTCATTTATCCCTGGTTCTCCTTGCTGTCTGCCCTTCTGCTGAATTTTGCCCCTTTTCTGCTTATCCACCTCTTGGGCACTAATCTTCATCTTTGCACACTGCTTTGCAGAGATAGCCACTCCCTCTGGTTCACTGGTTCCACTGGCTGTGGGGGTGAGAGTAGGTACCCTCCTTGCTGGCCTGTCACCCCCCTTTGCTAGTTTAAATGCTTGTCAATGTAGCATTTAAACTTATCATTGAGTGCTTGGATTCCCCTCCAGGATGGATGCAGGCCATCAGGCTTGAACAAACCTCCATCCCTCCAGGTGGGTCCCCAGTCACCAATGAATCCAAACCCTTCCTAACAGCACCAGTTCTTCAACCATGAGTTAAATGCACTCCTATGCTCTCCCTTGCCTCTCACAGGTAGCACTTCTGAGAAAGTGACAGAAGTAGCTACTTGCTTGAGACCCTTCCCCAGTTTCCTAGACTCTTCCTGAACTTCCTTTGGCTCCCTATTTGCCAGGTCATTAGTACCTAGGTGGATATGACATCCAGCTCACCCTCCGTCTTGCCTTCCCAGTGATCCCCAGGATCTTCCTTCCATCCTCCATGCCGTGGCACCTGGTAGGCACCTCACCTCCTGTCCTCCCCTCCTGTGTTCCTAGCTGGATCCCTCTTATGATGGAGTCCCCACCAGGATTCGCTTCCTCCTCCTCTGGGGTCCACTGCTTTCCCGCTGAGGTCACCTCCTTGGCTAACCTCCACATCCTTTCCTTCCACTTCTCTGGGTACCTCTATTTGGTTGTCCTAATTTGCCAGTGTGGCATATAGAGTTCTTGAGTGGAATAGGATCTGGGATGTGCCTCTGCCTAACTGCTCTAACCCTCCCTGAGCCCACTGTCATCCAAGTGCTCCTCGTTCTCGGCATCCTTTGAGGCAGTGGCATTGGACTGGGTGGTCCCTGGATATGGGTGATGGTACTCCTGACCCAGTTTACTTCTGCTCTGAGTCTGGCTACCTCATCCCGCAGTCCAGAGAGATGCATGCAGAGAGGGTAGCACCTCAGTGTCCAGAAGGTCTGCCTGAATGTGGCTGCCCCACAGCCACTGCATTGCACCACTCCCCACATTATACTGCAATTCCACTACTTGTCTGCTACTGAAGCTCTCCTAGTTCCCTTTTTATTAATTTGCTGTCCTAAAAATCCTGCCACTGATCCTCAGATACTTTTTTATTTTTTAAAGAAAAAAACCAATAAATAAACAAATGAGTCAAAACACTTGTCGTGCTGAGGGTGGGCTTCTTCCCCCTTATGCTCCTCCTACTGCACACCCCTTACTATACCCTGTGTTTAGCTCCTGTCAATCAGATTTAACAGGGCATATAATTAAGAATTGGGGAAGGGAGGGGTGAAAATTTGCAGCAAATAAAGACAGCACAGAATTACACCACTATGTTTTAAATTTTCAACAGCCCAAAAACAATTATAAGTAAAGACAACAAAGAAAGTATAGTGTCACTAAAAGCCCACAATCTAAGTTTAAAAGAAAAATAGCAATTACCAGTTACTCTAAAGCACTGAATTGAATATGTTTCCTTCCTTCCCCTTCTGGCTTCTTCTGAGAAATTAAAACTCTGCTTGCTACTTTAACTCTGACTAAGCCCCACCTCCAGTTATCACGTAGCTGAGGTCAGAGGCCAGACAATTAACACCCTTCACCCAACTACAGGGCAGTCAGACAAGCCAAGATAAAATTTGCAGCAATTAAAGACAGCACAGAATTACACCACCACTATGTTTTAAATTTTCAACAGCCCAAAAACAATTATAAGTAAAGACAACAAAGAAAGTATAGTGTCACTAAAAGCCCACAATCTAAGTTTAAAAGGAAAATAGCAATTACCAGTTACTCTAAAGCACTGAATTGAATATGTTTCTTTCCTTCCTCTTCTGGCTTCTTCTGAGAAATTAAAACTCTGCTTGCTACTTTAACTCTGACTAAGCCCCACCTCCAGTTATCACGTAGCTGAGGTCAGAGGCCAGACAATTAACACCCTTCACCCAACTACAGGGCAGTCAGACAAGCCAAGATAAAATTTGCAGCAATTAAAG
Organism: Neoceratodus forsteri; assembly: GCA_016271365.2. NCBI lineage: Eukaryota > Metazoa > Chordata > Ceratodontiformes > Ceratodontidae > Neoceratodus > Neoceratodus forsteri. The sequence continues at coordinate 1,131,657 of JADMNL010000026.1, forward strand.
ACAGCACAGAATTACACCACCACTATGTTTTAAATTTTAAACAGCCCAAAAACAATTATAAGTAAAGACAACAAAGAAAGTATAGTGTCACTAAAAGCCCACAATCTAAGTTTAAAAGAAAAATAGCAATTACCAGTTACTCTAAAGCACTGAATTGAATATGTTTCCTTCCTTCCCCTTCTGGCTTCTTCTCCTAGGTAGGTAGTCCCTGCTGTCAGTGCGTATATCCTGAATAGGCAGCCCCTGCTGTCAGTGGGTATATCCTGGGTAGGTAGTCCCTGCTGTCAGTGGGTCTATCCTGAGTATGTGGACCCTGCTGTCAGTGTGTATATCCTGGGTAGGTAGCCCCTGCCATCAGTGTGTATATCCTGGGTAGGTAGCCCCTGCCATCAGTGTGTATATCCTGAGGGTATCCTGTGATAAGGGCATCCGCTGTTGAGTGCTTACAAAAAGGGCAACTCAATAGCGGTGCCTGCTCACAGGGCTACTGGACAAGGGTGGCGAATACGTGGTATAGCCATCCTGTCACTATATGTATATGTGTAAGAGCACATCATGCATAGGTGGAAGGGAGGGAGGGTTTTGAGGTGACGCCGCAATGGTGGGTTGCTGAGCTGGCCATGTGGCGTGGTGGGTTCATAGCAGGCTAGGTTGGGAGGGTGCTGGCTACGATGCTGGGTGAGTCGGGATTTTGGACTAGTCCGTGTAAACTTTTTTTTTGTTGTTTTCACCAACCCCCAACATGCACCCCCCTGGAGTTGAGGATTCTTTAGTAGGGGGTGTGGGGTTCGCAGCCTCCGCATACACAAAAGAAAATACAAGCTCCTGGTGCCCTTTTGCCATGCGCCAGGAATGTACATCCGCAAAGTGGATTTTTGCCGATGTATAGTCACTCTAACAGCGATTGTCTTTCCAGGATTGTCATTATCGCATAGAACCTATCCTGAGTAGGTAGCCCCTGCCATAAGTGGGTATATCCTGGGTAGGTAGCACCTGCTGTCAGTGGGTATGTCCTGGGTAGGTAGCCCCTGCTGTCAGTGGGTATATCCTCGGTAGGTAGCCCCTACCATCAATGTGTATATCCTGGGTAGGTAGCCACTGCTGTCAGTGTGGGTAGATAGCCCCTGCCATCAGTGTGTATATCCTGGATAGTTAGCCCTTGTTGTCAGTGTGTATATCCTGAGTAGGCAGCCCCTGCTGTCAGTGGGTATATCCTGTGTAGGTAGCCCCTGCTGTCAGTGTGTATATCCTGAGTAGGTAGCCCCTGCCATCAGTGGGTATATCCTGGGTAGGTAGCCTCTGCCATCAGTGTGTGTAGGTAGCTCCTGCCATCAGTGGATATATCCTGGGTAGTTAGCCCCTACCATTAGTGTGTATATCCTGGGTATGTAGTCCTTGCTGACAGTGTGTATATCCTGGGTAGGTAGCCCCTACCATCAGTGGGTATATCCTGGGTAGGTAGCCCCTGCCATCAGTGGGTATATCCTGGGTAGGTAGTCCCTGCCGTCAGTGTGTATATCCTGGGTAAGTAGTCCCTGCCATCAGTGTGCATATCCTGGGTAGGTAACCCCTACCATCAGTGTGTATATCCTGAGTAGGTAGCCCCTGACATTTGTGGGTATATCCTGGGTAGTTAACCCCTGCTGTCAGTGTGTATATCCTGAGTAGGCATCCCCTACCATGAGTGGGTATATCCTGGGTAGGTAGCCTCTGCCATCAGTGTGTGTAGGTAGCTCCTGCATTCAGTGCATATATCCTGGGTAGGTAGCCCCTGCCATCAGTGTGTATATCCTGAGTAGGTAGCCCCTACTGTCAGTAAGTATATCATTGGTAGGTAGCCCCTGCCATCAGTTGATATATCCCCCTTTTATCTGATGTACCAGGATCAACTAATATTAATGGTGTACAACAGGTAAAGATTGTTTAAAAACCAGTGATATCTCACAGTTCATTTTGCTTGATGGTTATTACAGGCAGATAGTTTTCTCTGTTAGTCGTGTCATTATAAAGACATAACTGTTCCTTTTAGAGAGATGTTTTCCCCCCCAGCCTTTCCCTGAATTGATACAGGGTCTCTATACATCACTGAAAACCACAGCGAAGGCTAAAGGTTCTGGTTCATCCTTATTTGCCATTTCTCAAGAACCCAAGAGTGCTGTTCTCTGGCTCCCTATCTCTTTGCTCCATATGTGGAACCTTTGGCACAATATATCTGCCAGACTCCTGATTTACAGGGCATTGAAATAAGTGGTCACTTGCACAAGGTAGCATAGTACACAGATGATCTGCTATTGTACCTCACTAAGACAGAACAATCTCTTCCAACTTTAAAAACGTGTCTCCAAACTATGGCACACTTAGCTGGACACCAGGTGAATGAAGATAAAACAGAAGTCCTGTGGCTCCATTATCAGGCCAAGCAGTTACTAAGGACCACTATAGTTTTAGCTGCGGCAGACTCTACATTGCCCCCATCCCCCTTAGCCAGTTCTACTTTTATAGGCACAGGATTTGACTGACAACAGGAACTTCCTGTTTGGGAGCAGGAAGAGAGTGATCACAGAGCCACCAAAGACTCACCATTCTAGAAGGAAAAGAGTAGCTCTCCGCCCTCCCCCCCCAGCTGCTGGAGGTCTGACTCTGAGCACGTAAGGAGACTACTGAGAAACATAGGAACTTCCTATCTCAGAACAGGAAGATCAGGAACTTTAAGGGCACAAAGGCAGTAGGTAAGTAGGGAGAAAAATAAATAAACAAATAGATGAAAGAGTAAGTATTCAACAACAGTTAAGGGGTCAGAAATAAGACATGATGGGAGAAGTGCAGTGCAGTAGCTGTGGAGCAGCAGTCTTCCAGGAGACATTCTGGATGATGCGGTGTTGTCCCATCTGCAGGCACGTCTCAGGGCTGAGGGAGGAGGTTGCTCATCTCCAGGATGAGTTGGCCAGGATTTGGGGGACCTCCTCTACCACCCAGGGACCACCAGGGCCACAGCCGTTGCCTCAGACGTGCCAAGAAAGAGGAGCGCTTGGACCACAGTGGGCTCAGGGAGGGTGAGGGTAGTGGAACAGAGGCACATCCCTCCAGTTGTACCTCTCCACAATTCATATGCCATTCTGGCAGAGTGTGGTTCCTCTATGGAGTCACCACAGTGGAGACCAAGGAGGATGCTGGGAACCTCCACAAGGAGACCCACAGAAGGGTGGCATGGGACCCCACAGGGCAAGAAACAACTCCTGGTGGGGACTCCATTGTTAGGAGGGTAGAATCTGACAATAAAAGCTTGACCTTTGGCTTAGGTTATTGGGCTCCTAACCTAGGACAGGAGGATAATTTAATTTTTCTTGAACAGTTAGAAAACAGGGCAGCTTCAGATGAACTGATACTGATGGGTTATTTCAGCCTCCCGAACATAAATTGGGACACCCTTGAGACTAAGGGACTATTTGAAAGGAGATTTTTTGGAAACCACCTTTCAACTTGGCTTAGAACAACTGGTCACACTCCCAACAAGGAACAACACTATCCTGGCTTTAATTTTTACAAATAATACAGATATAGTTTCCTCTCCCATAATACTGCCACCTTTGGGTGACAGTGACCATAACATGCATAACCGTAACCATAACATAACAGTGGCTCAGTAGGTAGCACACTCGTCTCTGAGGTCAGGAGATCAGAGGGCTGTGAGTTCAGTTCCCACATCTGGCACTTGGGCTAATATCCCAGTACTGACACTGTAGTGCAGCACGAGAGGGGTGCTGCACTTCTGAGGTTCCGTCTTTCAGATGAGACGTTAAACCGAGGTCCCATCTGCCTGGATTGGTGGTAGTTCAGGTGGATGTTAAAGATCCCATGGCACTTATCAAAAAAGAGTAGGGGAATTTTGTTTTTCTTAGAAGTCAAGAAGCACCATCCCAAAATACATACAAAGAAGAAAAAAAAGAACAAAACTAATACATCTAGTAACTGGCACATCAGCGTCTGTAATCCAGACAAGATTTCTCCAAACATAATCTAGAAATTGACGTGTACAATTCTGAGATTCTAAAAAATAAAATCCTACGCAATTCAGTAACAATTTTACCCAAAAGTTCAGTATAAGTAAAGTCCTTTTGCTGTAATGTAAACAAACATTGGGCATTCCAAATGTACCATTTAAGAACAGCAAAAATAATGTTCAGGGTACCATGATGCCAGTGACGCCATCGAGAACCATAAACCCCATAAACCAATTCCTCAAAAACCAAAAAAACAGAACCCAATTTAGTAGCTAAAAAGGGCCAAAAAGGTATAATGTAAGAACAAGTAAAATATAAATGTCTCAATGTCTTAAAAACAGCTATACAGTCAGGACAGGCACAAATCCGTTCCTCTACTGACTTATGTTTTTGATTAGCCTTGACATTTAAACATTCATGACAACAAAGCCACAGAATATCATGAAACTTTTGAGGAATTTGTTTATCAGCTATCAGTAGAGTAAAAGACTGTTCAAATTCCAGAGGGCATAAAGGAAAGATTCTGGGCTCGGAGAAATGAGAAGCCAGGACCTGTAAATATAATTGCTTTTGTCAAAGAAAAACAGCAGTATCTGTAATACCCCATTGCAATAAACGGACAAAACTTCACGAAAATAAGGAGGGGCGAAAGACACAGATTTAAAGGCCTTTTGAGTATTCACCTCCATCCAGGAAACCAAGATGACAATTTCTGCTCCAACAAGGGAATCCAACGATAGTCAAACTGACAACATAAAGGAGCTAACATTAATATACAAAAAATGAAGAAAGAAAAATAAAACAGGGTTCACCATATTAAGCCCACCAGACACCACAGGCAAATAAAGAATATTTTGTTTAATAGGGTTTAATCTGCTACCCAAATAGCCAAAAAATAATAAACCCAGAAGTACAGAATATCTTTCCTTAGCAGGAGGAAACACAGAACAAACATGTAAAAAAAGAGGGAGACGAGAAGTACGAACCATATAAACCCATTTCAATTTCCCCATAGAAACTTTAGTCCATTTGTCTACCATAACTTTCCCTTGTTGGAGCTTAATATCCTAATTATATAAATATTGACAATCACCACCAAAAAAAATACCCAAAATAATCATAGGTGGGGCAACAATCGGGATCCCAGAAATAGAGGTATCAGGGCACAGAGATGTACCTAAATACATACCCCTACTTTTATCCATATTAATCTGAACCCCAAACTAAGCCATACAAAGAACAAAAATCAACAACACATGAAACAGCAAGAGTATCCTTTAGAAGGACACATAAATCATCAGCACAGGCAATGGCCAAAGTTGGAAGCCGATAACGTAACAGCAAAGGGGTGAAAAAAACGAACATCATTCAACAACTGTAATAGGGGGTCAAGGGTAAATACTTAAAGAAAGGGACTAAGGGGACAACCCTGCTGAACACCACGATTAACAGAAATCAAAGGACCCAAATAACCATTAACCAGAGGCTGTACTATGGCTGTACGATATGCTACCTGAATTCAAGAAATAAAGGAAGAAGGCAGCCCATACCTTGCCAAAACAGTCCATAAAAAGTCATGACAAACCGAGTCAAAAGCCTTCCTTTGATCCAAGCAAAGAACAAAACCAGGAACATTAAATAAATGACCGGAGTTCACTACCTCCCTAAGCAGCAATAAGTGATCCGTAATAGACCTACATCGGATTCCACAAGTCTGTGCAACAGAAATAACATAAAGCCACTTTCAACAATCGATTATGAAGGACTTTCATCAAATTTTTAAAATCGACATTGAGGAGACAAATCAGTCTCCAATCATTTAAATCTGTCTATCACCTTTCTTAAAAATATAAGTAACAATGCCCAAAGACATATCAAGGGGGAAAAGACCTGTATGCAAAATATAATTATAATCGGCAGTCAATTCCTTGGCAATCATAGGACACAACAATTGGTAAATTTCGGCTGGGATACCATCCTTCCTTGGGGCTTTCCCTTTTTTCAGTGCAAGAATCACAGAAGTAACTTCTTCAATGGTCAAATCACAGGAAATCTCATACAAAACATCTGGAGGACATTCAGGAACAGAAATCATACTAAACAAATGAAAAAAGAAAGCATCCATACTACAAAATTCAAGAAGTTGATCACGTAAATAAGAAGAAACCACATCCATAATAGCAGTTTGTGACGTATGAACAACCCCAGTGGAATCAAAAACCTCAGAAAATGTTTTTTTCTGGACCCGGTCAGCACAACTCAAAAAAGGTCAAACAAGGCTGATTTGCCCTGTGTCCCAAAGGATTGCTGCATAAGTAACGAAGACATTTGTTTAGCATGAAATGATCTCATATCAGCCTGTATGGTAGAAATTTGAGCGGTAAAATCATGTCGAGAGGACTGAGCTAAACTCATCACATGCTGCAGCTGTTGACGAAGTGTCTGATACCGAACATGATCTACATCCCTATGATGCCTATTTAAGAACAACAACAGAGAACATAAATCATATTTCAAGCTATTCCACCACGAGGAAGCATTATCAAACAACTCAAATAAAGTTTTCTTACCACCAACACAATGCAAAACCTGTTGTCTAAAGCTAGTAGTATTCAGGAGAGATGTATTAAATCTCCACAGACCAGGTCCCAGAAGCTTATCAGTGACACCAAGTACAAGCAACAATTCCTTATGATCTGAAAACTCAACAGATTACACAGAAACTTTTGAATCACCAAATGCTTACTAATAAAAAATAATCTATATAAGTCAAAAAACGACCATATTGAAAGGTAGGACAACCCTTACCATGCATAGATTTAAAAGCATCAACTAAGGCTGCTAAATGAACCATAGAGCCAAGGAAATGCATATCACTAAAAATCTTAGTAGTTTGAGTAGTACTGGTACGATCCACACTAGACAAACCACAGTTAAAGTTACCACCAAGAATCACCGACTGGGTGGAAAAAAGATAAGGACGTATTACAGTAAACAGGTCCACCCTGTCAGCTTTAGACTGGGGGGCATAAATATTAATTAAACGAAAATACTTGGAGTCATACTTAATATCTAATAACAAAGCACGCCCAGGTACCAGGTCTAACAGCTTCAACACCTGAGCAGGGATAGTAAATAAAATAGCAACACCTGTACAATGTTCCAAACCCACAGACCAGTAGGAGGCCCCATCAAACCATTCATTAGAAGCAAGTCAATTTCCCTAGTAGTGCAATCTAGTATCTTGAAGGAATAAATGTCAACAGGAGTAAATCGAAAATGAGAAAAACATTCCACGTTTAGAAACATTCTGGATACTATTAACACTGACAGTAAGAAAGGATAACAAAACATGACAAAATGCAAAAAAAAAAAAAAAACTTCATTTTTCTTAACAGATTTACCAGGTAGGTCAGTTTACCCTTGGCATTATCCACCGCCTGGTTTGCCCAAAATCTGAACCTCATCCCCAATTCACTAGATTCAGAGTCAACAAGGAACCAGACATACTGGGAGCATCAGATGAAACACCAGGATCAGAATCAGGATCAGACAAAGCCTGCAGAGGCCCAAATTTATTAGATAAGGCACAGCAGAAATCTTTGGACTTTGGATGCTGGCTGCTGCCAGGCCTGACGAGCGTCAAGGACTCGCTTACCCACCCCAGTAAACTGAAACAGGAGGAGGAAGGGCGGAGGAGGCATGGCAACAGGCTTAGAGACCGGTCAGTAACAGGAGGTACTGGGACAGAAACGTCAGGGAGGGAAGAGAAAGGTCATCAGGAGGAGGCATAGAAGAAACCTCAAGGACATCTTCCTCATCAGGAACAGGACATAGGGCCATGGAAGGGCAAGACAGGAGAGGGACCGTTGAAAGGCGAAAACCCCATCCAGTCTTTTACAGTCCAGTGGGCCACAGCAACTAATAAGCATTGTTCCTCTGAATCAGCAGACCCAGTTTGTTTATGAGCAGCATGGGTACAATCTGGGAAATAATGTCCTCGAAGCCGCACAAGATTACACCTCGCCTCATTGGTACATTGGCTCTACTATGCCCTAGTGAACCACATAGAACACATTGAATTTGATCACAAGAGCTACTAATATGACCATGGGCCCCACACTTATAACAAGTTTTAGGTTGTCCAGGGTAAAACAGAACACCCCTATCTTCTCCCAAAAAAAGGAATTAGGCAAATGTTGCAGTACCCCGTCCACTAATTTCAAGAAAACCCGAACCTTCCACCCCCAGTCCAAATATTCTCATCATCAAAAATAGCATCAGGATGTCCCAAAACAGTACACCATTGACATAGCCAAAACAGGAGATCAGCAATGCTAACACCCTCATTTCAGAAAAGAACTGTGATGGTTTTTTGGGGTAGGTTAAGAAAGAGGAATAACCTCAAAGGGAGACCACAGAGGGGGATTTAACTCACTGATGGCGTACCCAGAATTGTCCAAGACCATGTGGCAGCTTGAAATTAACATCAAAATTACTTTCCCCAGACACATAAATCAATGCATATAATTCCGCAGCATGAAACCTCAAGGAATCTTTTAATAAACCACAACCAACATATGACCTATCCGGAAAATTATCGAAACCCCTTTATACACCAAATGCACGCATTATGCCTCTTGGCAGGAAAAACTTGCTGACAAAAAGGAGGCATAAGACTTTGTCGATTATGAGACCTCCAGCACCATCCTCCGAGTCACCAACACCAGGGTCCCTGTCAACACGAACATCTGAGTTACTGAGCACAGTCTGTAAAGAGGAATCCCCATCAACAGAAGGTAGAACAGGAGTAGAAATCTTAACAGGGTCAGTGGAAGGCAGAAAGGCCAGGTTAGGATTTTGAGTCAGAGTTAGGTCCAGGGGAGTTCTAAATCAGGGACCGGGTGCCAAAGGAGCAACTGATACAGATTCAGGAACAGTCAAAGTCTGAGAAGTTAACAAACCCCAGGAATTTTTAATGGAAAAATCCAGGCGTCCACTTACTAGTAGTCTGGGATTTTACCAACCAGCTGCCCATAGAGAACTGTCCACTGACCAGGGACCTGGAGGAGCAGCTGAAGTATCAGCCCAAGAAGCAGACACAGAGGCTTTTTAATAATATGATCAGGAAACATTGGCGAGAAGGAAAACACCGTAGCCTTCCCTGATCAGCAATGTCGAGACAAGCGCTGGAGCGGCGTGGCCGTAGCAGCCGTAGTCACGGGAACAGGCGACATGGGAAGCAGCCTGGCAACTCCCACCACTAGGTACAGAAACAGGTGTAGGAGCCGTGAGAACGAAGCAGAAAATTATACTGGAGTAAAGCTCTTCAAAACTATGCATAAATCCTCCTTTTGCTGATGGAACCTGTTTTCGTATCATGTAAATCCAACAACAGCTTATCAACTGAAATAGCAGCCCTCACCTGAAGCCGAATCCAGAGCCACTGAAGAACCTTCAGCATGGAAGAGCTCTGCTCCTCAGCAATCAGCCGCATAACTGTAGAAACATCGGCAGTATGAGAAGCAGAATCCAAAGGCAGATCACCGCGGGGAGACTCCCGCTCCACAACTGGCTGAACATCCATTTCCATCGCTGCTCAGAGGGAAACTGAACCGAGTATGAACACAATGCCCCCTACTGACGAGCAAGGGAATTTCCCCGGTGTCCTGGCCAGATTTCCCTCATTCACTAAAAATACCACCAACAGCTTAATCTGGTTCAAGGTCGGTTGGCATTCATCTGTATCCCTCTCCCCCGGGTCGTGCCTGAAAATAGGCAGGATTTGTCTAGTGCACTTACCCGATCAACAAAAACTAAATAAAATAAATGCTAATATGTAATGTCCAAAGGTATACTCAGAGTAACAATGGGATAACAAAAATCAAAAACTATCACAAAGCGGACTACAAAAGCATCAAAGGTTATCTTGCCACATGGGACTGGGAAGAGGATATAAAAAATCATGATCGCGAACAAATATCGGATACAATTATAACCAAACTGGAATTTTGTATAAATAAACGGGTACTCGACCGAGTCAAATACAATAATAATAAATAAAGGATACCATTAGGGTGGACCAATGAAATTAAGCGAACTGTCAAAAAAAACATAGAACATACTGTAAATACAATAAGAGTCAAAAAGATACTGACTGGAATAGGTTTAAGGTACCTGCCAAAAAAACAAAAAAGCTTATTAGAATGGCAAAACAGAGGTTAGAAGTAAACCTAGCAAAACATTTTAAAGATAACAAGAAAGTTTTATAATTACATTGGTTCACTAAAAGGAAGTCAGAGAGGAACTGGTCCATTAAGCTCAAATGATAAAATAATTACTGATGAAAAAGAGGTGGCTGAAGAACTCAATCAGTACTTTGGGAATATATTTAAACCCAAGGAAAACATAAACATGGATATACAACCTACCAGTGACTCACCCCTATTGTTCACTGAACAGAACGTACTAGATGCCATCAGCTTGATTAAAATTAATACATCTCAGGTCGGATTGCATCAAGCCAAAATTTCTAAAAGAACTTTCCAAGAACTTTCAGGCCCCCTAATTCTTTTATTTAATACCTCAATAAAAGAGGGAAGTGTACTACAGTCCTGGAGAGAGGCCAATATCACACTGACCCTCAAAAGTGGCAACAAACAACTACCCTGTAACTACAGGCCTATCAGTCTAACCTCCCTTATTAGCAAAATCGTGGAAAGGCTTATACAACATAAACTCTTAGATCATATTAGGAACACAGGATGTATAGATATTTCCCAGCACAGATTCACACCGGGGCAGATCATGCCTAACAAACCTCATCAATTTTTTTGAACCGGTCAGCGATGTTCTGGATAATGGAATGTCAGTGGACGCTGTATTTTTGGATTATGAAAAGGCGTTCAGCACTGTCTCTCATGAAACCTCATTGAGCAACTAGTTAATATAAATTTGTACATTAAACTAGTAAAATGGATTGCATCTTAGCTGTACAATAGACAACAGAGAGTGGTTATCAGAGGACATGGGTCAACTGGAGTCCTGTCTCTAGTGGAGTGCCCAGGGATATGTGCTGGGACTGCTACTGTTTAATATACTGGTCTCAGTATGCAGACATCTGACGAGGTATGGATAGATAAATGCACGTGATGATTGCAAACTAGGGTGTGTGGTAAACAATGCCAGTCTATAGCCACTCTGCAAAATAACTTCAATAAACTATGTGATTGGACATCTGATAACAAAATGAGGTTCAGTGTTGCCAAATGTAAAATTATGCACATGGGGAAGAATAATACTCAGTCTACCTACTTTATGAACAACATAAAGTTAACAGTTACAATAGAAGTGAGGGACCTAGGTGTTACAATATCAGATAATCTAAAATTTAGTATACACACAAATAAAACAGTCAAAAAGTGCCACGGCATATTGGGAACATCTTAAAGCACATCAAAAGCAGAAATCCCGAGGTCATTCTGTCATTATACACTGGCCTAGTGTGTCCACATCTGGACTACTGTGCACCCTTCTGTGCTCCTTCTTTAATAGGCTGCCAAATCATGACAGAGAAAGTTTAGCGGAAGGTTACCAAAAAGATTAAGAACATGGCTAACATAGACTACAAGTGCAGACTTAAATCACTTGAGCTATTCTCCTTGGAATATAGAGCCCTAAGGGGTGATTTTATCTACACCTTTAAAGCTCTACAAAGAGAATCTATGTTAGACACAATTTGTCTGGAAAGACATCTAACTAATAATAATACTAGATCCCATAATTTTAAGTTAAAAACTGCTTTGTGCAAAACAATGAAGCGCTCAAGATTTTTTACCCAGAGGGTGCTTCCCATATGGAATTCACTCCCTGTAGACATTGTTACAAGTGAAAATGTGGAACAATTTAAAAGAAGATTAGATTTTATATAGGTGATAGAAGTGTATCTTCCACCACTAACATGGTGGCGAGTTCTTTATGGGATAACTCCTTTAAACTTGTACTCATCTATGAAAATTTGAACTGGGTGAAGAAGGGGAGAGGAGTAAGTGCCTGCCTGGCACCATGGCTTGGAGGACATGGAGCGATCCTCAGGATCACAAGAGCAACTGCACAGGGAGGGAGCTGGATGTTATTGTCCACCTAGGGACAAATGACCTGGCTGGGAGAGGGATCAGAGCAGTGCAGGAAGAGTTTGTGGAGTTGGGGAGAGGCCTTAGACAAGCAGCATGCAGAGTAACCTTCTTGGAGGTGCTGCCATGTGTTTGGCATGGGTGAGGCTAGGGTGCTCCACACCATGGGATTCAATCAGTGGTTGAAAAACTGGTGCAGAGCTCAGGGGTTTGGCTTCATTGGGGACTGGGGGTCCACCTGGAGTGATGCAAGCCTATACCGGTGTGGGGATTGGGTCCCAGGGTGGTAGCCTGTGTAAAACATTGGCTGGACAACAGGACACAGAAGGTAAGAGTAAACAGAGTCCACTCTGAAGAAAGGGGGGTTACTAGTGGGGTACCACAGAGTTCAGTACTGGGTCCAGTCCGTTTTAATGTCTTTGTAAGTGACATTGCAGAGGGACTGCAAGGAAAAGTATGCCTCTTTGCAGATGTCACAAAGATCTGCAACAGGGTTGATACACAAGGTGGCATGGAAAGGATGAGAAGGGACTTGGCAAGGTTGGAGGAATGGTCAGAAGTATGGCAGCTAGGATTCAATGCAAAGAAGTGCAAAATAATGCACCTGGGAAGCAAAAACCCAGGGGAAGAGTACACAATTGGGAGGGAGGTAGTAACAACAACAAAAATGGAAAGGGACCTGGGGTAATTATATCAGATGACCTTAAGTTTGGCAAGCAATGTGAGAAGGCAGTAGGGAGGCTGGGAAATACTGGGATGTATAGGGAGAGCATCACCAGTAGAAAACAGGATGTTGTTATCCCTCTGTACAAACAATTGGTGAGAACCCATCTGAGTACTGTGTGCAGTTCTGGAGACCCCATCTCTGCAAGGACATAGACAGGATAGAGGCGGTCCAGAGGAGGGCAACTAAAGTGGTGCAGGGTCTGCAACAGAAGCCATATGAAGAGAGACTAAAGGAGCTTAATATGTATACCCTTGAGGAAAGGAGGAGAGGGGACATGATAGAAACTTTCATGTACCTCATGGAAATCAACAAAGTCCAAGAGGGGAGCATCTTTCAGAAAAGAGATGTGCAAGAACAAGGGGCACAATTTGAAGATAGAGGGGGGACGGCTCAGGGGCAACATGAGGAAATATTTTTTCATGGAGAGAGTGGTGGACGCATGGAACCACCTTCCTGAGGAGATTGTGGAGTGAAAAACAGTGGGGGAACTCAAGAATGCATGGGACAGCCATAAGGCAATTATAGTGGGGGATAGGAGGAAGTAGGCTGTTGGTTAACTAGAATCTGCAGCTTATTCAGTAGATAGGGAAATGGGAAGACTAGGTGGGCCAAGCGGTTCTTATATCATCTTACTCCTGTTACTGTTTCTGATGTGTGAGATATATAAGCGTTGAACAGGAGCGGACCCAGCACTGATCCCTGTGGCACCTCACTAATGACCCTCCTGGGATATAAAAATCCCCCCCCCAACTACTGCCTTTTGAAAACACCCTACTAGCCAGTTCCCTATCCACCTAACCATCCATTTTCCCACCCCCATTGCTCTCAGCTTCTCCAGCAGCCCGGGGTGTGGCACCAAGTCAAACGTCTTGCTGAAGTCCTGAAAGAAGATGTCTACAGGCCTGCCCTGGTCCAGTGCTCTCATCACCCAGTCATAGAACTCCAACAGGATGGTCTGACACGATCCATCCTGGACAAAGCCATGCTGGCAATCATCTAGGTGGCCCCATGCCTCCAGAAACTACTCCAGCCTCTCTTTTTAAGATGACCTCCATCACTTTGCCCACCACCGATGTCAGGCTTGCTGGCCTGTAGTTTCCTGGCTCCTCTGGCAAGCCCACTTGTGTATAGGCACGATGTGGGTCATCCTCCAGTCTTGAGGCTCCCATCCCGACTGAAGGGTGGAGTTAAAGAGATCCACCAGAGGTGCAGCCAGGACATCAGTCAATTCCTTAAGTACCCTTGGATGGAGACCGTCTGGGTCTGGTGCCTTCGCTGCTGTTAGGGCCTTGATGGTTTCCACACCCTACCAATGGGGGAATTTAACATCCATGGTCCCCTGGTCGCAGGTCCACCCTGCCCTCCCTGCAGTGCTGCCCGCCCTCCTCCTCTGGAGAAGACCGAGGCAAAGTAGTAATTTAATACCTCTGCTCCCCTGACTCTCCGCCCACCCACTCCCTGCCCTCAGTCTACTAATCTGCCCCATCACTTTCCTCCTTTCCCGATATACCTGAAGAACCATTTTCACCTCTTTTAATCTCCTGAGCCAGCCTCCTCTCCATCTTAGCCATAGCTGATTTCACCACCCTGGTGACCTTCCTGGCGATCATCTCATACTCCTCCTTGTCTATAACCCCACGCCAATGCCCATCAGCTATAAGCAGCCTTTTTCCCTCAAGATCCTGGACTTCCCTTGACCACCAGCTCAGCTTCCTGGCTTTACCAAACTTACATTGCCCCTTGTGCAGGCCTTGGTAGCTCCAGGAGCCCTGTTTGATAATTTTCCACTGGCTCTCAGTGTCTATACATGCCTAATCCTTCTAGGTAGCCCTTAAGGATCCACTCCATACCCTGAAGTCCGCACCCCTAAAGTCAACTACTTTCGTTCATGTGCAATTTACAACCCCCCCCCAAGATCAAGGGAGAACCAGACTGTGGCATGATCACTTCCCACCGATGGGTCCCCTACTACTAGATCCCTTATGAGATCGCAGTCTGACAGGACAACATCCAGAATGTGACCCACCTCAATGAGTCATTTACCAGCTGGGTGAGAAACACATCCTGGAAGACATCCAGCAGACACTGTTCCCTGGCCAATGAGGATGCCGTAGTTCCCCAGTCAGTTCCTGGCATGTTTAGGGCCCTCAGCACCACTGATCTACCCCCTCCCTGCCCACAATGGTCCCTAAGGTTTGCCATGAGGCCTTCCTCCAGGTTCTCCACCTGCATGGGTGGCCTGAATACCACCTCTAGCTTCACCCACTTACCCCAAGGAGCCTGCAGGGTGACCCATAAAGCCTTCATGTGCCCCTCCGCTTCCTCAGCCCTGCTTAACCCTATGTCATCCTTAATGATAAATGCTACTCCCTCTCCCCTTCCCACAGCCCTATCCTTTCTAAATGTGGTGTACCCTGTTAGGTTCAGGTCCCAGTCATGCCCAGGAGTAGCCCAAGTTTCAGTAACAGCCACCACATCCACTCTCCCCTCCAATAGCAGTGCCTGAAGCTCTGGCATCTTATTCCCCATACTCCTGGTGTTAATCAGGAGAACCTCAATGCATCCCCTAACCCACCCTTCCCCCACCCTGAGGGCTCCTAGGTAGTTGCCTGCAAGAGCCCCTCATGTACAATTGGGTGCTCCTAGTCTGTACTCCCACCTTCTCACTTGGGGAGAAGGCTATGGCCATCTTGGATGGGCATGCTAGGGTCTTCCAGCATCCCCAACCCCCCCTCACAAGTTTAAACCCCACTTAGATTGAATGAACCCTGCCAATCTTTGCATTAAAACCTCTTTCCCACCCGAGCTGAGGTGGAGGCTGTCCCTCAATTACGGTTCCTTGTCTTCCCAGGTCGCACCCTAGTCCCCTACCAACCCATACCCCCTGGACTCACACCACTCACCGAGCCATTCATTTACTTCCCTGATTTTTTGTTTATTCCCCACACTTGGCTCTAGGCACCGTAGAAGCTCCAAGAAGGAGACCAAGCACCCAATGGCATGACAGACCCTGGCTAGTTCCCGAAACCTAGCCTGGCTCTCCAGCACACTCTTACCCTCTATAACATTTGTGCCCGGGTGCACTAATATGTCAGGGGTTCCTCAGCAATATTTCACCAGGGCATAGATCAAGTGCTTGGCTTCATTCACAGTCAAGCCAGATACTCTCTTGACTCTGACACCACAGGGTGTCCCCTCCCCCTGCCCCTTCCACTTAATACCCCAATCATAGATTCACCTAACAGGAGCACTCTTACTGCCTCCTTTACCTTAGGCCTATTCCCTAATTCATCTGCTCCCCCCCTCCATACCTCGTCAGCTTCCCTGCCCACACCCCCTGAGTGCCAATTGCTGTCCTGTTCCTCCTTTCCAGCTCTTTCTCCTCACTGACCTGTCCTCCACAGCCTTCTCTCTCTACTATGGCATTTCAGTCCATCCCTGTGCCACCCCAGAATGAGTGACCCTCCTCACAGGGGAACATGTTTGTCCCCTCTCATCATCCTCCTTCGTGCGCTGTCCTCCTCACTGCATCCATGTTTGTTCCTGTCCCTCGTACACACCTCTTCTCCCTCACAGTCCCCTCCCCTTCCCAGGGACTCCTTAGTTCAAGCTCTCTACCTATGCTAGTCCTGACTCCTCTTTACCCTCAGTGCCCTGGCTAGCCCTCCCCTCCCTCTCTGCCATGCTCTTACATCCTCTATGACCTGCTCCCCCCACCCCTGTTGAGTCCCTGTGCAAGGGAATAACCCCACTGCTCCTGACTGCTGGGCTGTTTGCCCTGTCCTGTAATCCTGTACCCCGGGGCCTCCTGTGCCCCAGAACTGTCGCCCTCCTCCTCGTTCAGCTGTACTAGGGATACAAATCTGTTGTTATGCTCTAAGCATACTGTCTTGATTTTCCCCTCTGGCTCACTGCCCCCATTAGTTCTGTTTTGTGCATACCTTGGCCCTTTTCTCCTAACCACCTGCCGGGTCCCCTGACCCATATCCTGCTCAGGACCAGCCCTATCCAGGCCCACTGGAGTTCCTCTCTTACTCATAGTGCCCTCCCAATGCTTTCCACCCTAATCATGTGGTCCCTTGTGCCTCTACCATCTTTCACCTGATGCATTCTGCCCATTACGGGTGCCTCTCATGGGCCCACTGCGACTTCACCATTATTCCCCCTTCTGCCCTCCTCCAACTTCCATCCACAGCAGAGCCTCCTTCCTCCCCACCTTCCCTCTTTCCTGCCACACCTAGCAACCAACTTAACCACTTGACCTCCTCCTTAAGTTGTGCCAATGGTCGGCACGCCATGCACCCTCCCATCCTCCAAGCCAGGGCTAGCACTATGGCCGACCCACACCCTATGCACCCCACCACCCTTCCAAAGATATCCACCTTAGTGATCTGGGGATCATGCCTCACCCCATCCCATTTCAATTGTCCCTTCAAATTGGTTGCCCCATCTTGATTGTCCTAGCAGAGCTGTAGGCTGTTTTGGGCCCCCCAAAGCCCGATGAGCAAGCTTCCTGCCAGAGTACCCCTGCAGAGTGTGAAAATATGTTCCTAGGTAAACATCAGCAAACAGAAACAACTTTCCAAAACACAATCCAAACAGAAAGAGTACTGGCTGCACCACAGCTTGTAGCTCCACCCCAGAGCTCACCCCCTTAAGCCTTGCCCCTGGCCACTGCCCCCTAGCTGGCTCCTCCCTCTGAGACCATTTAATAGAGGTCGAGGCCAGGATGGGCAGCTGGGACAAACCCAAGTCACTACAGTTCCTCCGTGGACTTGCCTTTTGCAGCTGGGCTTGGTTATTGATAGCCCGGCCGCCAGCCAAAAAAGCCCATGCTGGGACCTGAGTGGATCTCCTCCCATAGCGCTGCTGGTGTGGCTGCCTCCTTCCTCTACAAGCAGCGCCACTGGCTGTGGTGATCCTGGCTGGTCCCTTGCAGTAGCTCAGGTCAGATTTTAATGCCTGAGCAGCTTTTAACTAGCATGCCCTTGGCCTGAATTGGTGTACCAACCCCACTTGCTGATTGCCACACTCACAGCCTTTCCTTGCATCTGGATTGGATGCCTCTGGAGCCGAGCCTTCTGCTGAATTCCACTGGACCCACTCTATTTGGCAGTGGAGCCGCTTCCCGTTTGTCTTCTCCTGCTGCTTGTTCTGGCTCTGGCCCACTCCCTGTGGCAGGGAAAGATCTCTGCTGGTGGCTGCTTGCTCTGGCCCTGGCCTGCTCCCTGCAGCTGGGAACAATCTCCATTGGTGGCCTTGGCCTGCTTCTTGCAGCTGGGAAAGCTCCCCAAAATCACTACAGCTCCTCCATGGACAAAGATCCTCTATGGACTTGCCTTTTGTTGCCAGGCTTGGTTATTGATAACCTAGCCACCAGTCAAAAAAGCATGCGCTGGGGCCCGAGTGGACCTCCTCCCCTAGCGCTGCTGGTGCGGTCACCTCCTTCCTCCACAAGCAGCACCGCTGATTATAGCAATCCCAGCTGGTCCCCTACAGTAGCTCAGGAGAGTGTGTGTTTGAGGTGAATAGGTGGCGGGCGGGTGGCCACACTAGATGGCTGCCAAGGAGGGATGGAATGTCCGAAGCTGAAGATGGAGGAGGCAGAAAGGAAAACTAGTGCTGTGAAAGAAGGTACATTGCTGTGGTTTTTGGCAGTTTGGGGCATTTGTGTGCTTCAGCTGGGATGCTGAGCATGACTAATGCACTGACTGGGAATTGGGCTGAGGAGCAGTGATGGCAGTTTCACTTTTACCTCCCATACATGGAGACGGGCTGCCAGCTTGAAGGAGATAATAGATTGGCCAGCCTGTGGGGGAGTGTGGGATGTGACAACTCTTTTACAGCCAAATTCCATACCTCCAGAGATACCTTGTGCTGGAGAGGGTGTGGCTGTGATGTAGCCACACACATGCACACACACACACACACACACACACACACACACACACACACACACACACACACACACACACACACACACACACACTCATCCTCTGGTCCTGTCCAGTGCCACTACATGTTGGAGATCAGAATCATTATTTCAAATAATGGTGATCTAACCTCATCAGCTGCACCACTTCTACACTTTCCCTCTTATATTAAAATTAAAATCCATCTCTACCTTCTTGGAATTCTGATAACAGCAGGGAAAAGTGATCACCAGATTATGGTTTAAAGAAGACTCTCCTGCAATGACCCAGTGGGAAGATATGGTATGGGATTTATATAAGATGGAGAAGTT
The DNA here is from genome assembly GCA_016271365.2 of Neoceratodus forsteri. Classification (NCBI taxonomy): domain Eukaryota; kingdom Metazoa; phylum Chordata; order Ceratodontiformes; family Ceratodontidae; genus Neoceratodus; species Neoceratodus forsteri. Next base: position 1,150,761 of record JADMNL010000026.1, read on the forward strand.
AACTACACAACTAAGGAAATTAGATTCCCAACAGCAAAATAAATGAATGCCTGGTTGCAACATGCCATCGTAAAAGATCAGACATTATCCCATGAGAAATGTATTAGGTTGGACTTATGCCTAGTGAGGAAAAGAAGGAAACAAGGAGTGGAGCCATAAAGTTTGGGTTAATGGGATGCCATCAGACCTGGGCAACCATAAAAATATAAAGTTGTAGGGATGTGGATATGGTCATGGTTCCCTTATCCACACTCTGTGAGTGTCACTGGAATGCTGTTATTGTCCAGAATGTCTTTAAACTAAGCTCCTCCCACCACCTTGGTAGTATATCCCATGACTCTGCCCCGTGTCGTCAGATCTTTCTTTCCACTAGAAGAAAAGGTCACCTCCTTCGTGTTCCGCTTAGGATTTTTCTGCACCATAGGCGAACCTTTCTTTTTTCAAGTTTTCAAAGTTGCATGCTTGTAGTTTTGATGTTCTTTCAACTTTGTCTCCAGATCAATGATGGAACACAAGAAACAGGGATTCAAATTCTGTGTTCAGTGCTGCCAGAAGATGTCAGTCACCGATCTGCATGACAAATGTATGTACTGCCTGTGGAGGCAACACAATCTGGTTGGGTGCAGCCTATCCTTATCCATGCTTTCTGAGTCCCTTGAGGACAGAAAAATTAAAGTTTTCTCGGGGTCAGCCTTCAGAATGGGATCTGAAGGATCACCCTAAGGGCTGAAAAAAGGCCTAGGCTGTGACTGGGTCTGCTGCACAGCTTGCAGCCCTTGAGGTGGAAGTGATAGCTGCTGCGGCAGCACCTCCTCAGTCTCTGTACTGTTCCTACCTGGGACCAGAGTCAGAGGGTCTTTCACAGACCTGTTCTGTGACATTTTCCTGTCCCACCAAACTGTGGGGGGAGAGCCTTGCCCTCCATGGTTCTAAATCTAAATCTAAGCACCGCTGGTGCCAGTTGTAGGACAGTGAGAGATTGCGGTCCTCCTGGTCCCTCAACTCACCTGACTGCTTGACAGCTGTCAAGCACCCCATGGCCAAGATGCAGGTCACACAGGTTGAAGGCTTTTCAGCTCCAGTCGACCAAGCTATCAAGATTTTGATCAACCTGGAAGACTGGTTGTCGGACAAGGCTTAGGAGTCGGCCTTGTAGACCTTAGTGTTCCCAGTCTTCACTTAGAAGGATGTGGACTGGTCAGTGACCCTGGTTGATCCTTCCAGGGACCAGTCTCCACCTCCTGATGGTTTTTGGTTTTCGATGCCCTTTTTGCTAAATGTCAGTAGGTGTGTAATCTATGGCCAACCTCAGGAAGACACCTCTCGCTGTTAACTAGGCAGTAGACAATTGAGTTTGCGGTCGAGGCGTTCATGCTTTCAATCCCACTTATCCCGGAGGCACTGCTGTCTATGCTCCTCATCCTCCTCATCCTCAGGTGAGGAGGCACTAACGCAGAGGTGTACCAGTACTCTGAGGAGTTCCTTTGGCAGCAGTGGGCCATTTTGGGGTGGGGTAGGGCTCTATCCCAGGACCTCCGGTCCCTGGCAGCTGCCAGTGGTTGCCCCACCAGTTCCAGTTCTGCAGGTATTCACCACACCTGCTTCTCCACCAGTTTAGGGTGGAGCCACCACCCTGACAGATGCCAGTTGGTGCTCTGACCAGGAGGCCAGTCATTCAGCTTACAGCTTGCCAGGATGTTTATTGGTTTGGATTATCCTGGGTGAGGATACCCAGGAGGTTTGTCATGACAATGGCTGAGGCCATCTTCAAGAGTCATCAGGTGACTTGGACCAGGAATCCATGGCCTCCTCAGGGACTCAGCTGTTTGACCTGGCTCGGTCGATGGGTCTTCTGACCATGGGCCAGTGTCCTTCAGTAGGCTGCTCTGACTTATCTTGGAGTCCATGTTGATCCATTTAGATCTAGTCCAGAAGAGGGCTAAGTACCTCTCATGGACATTCTGGACTGGGATGAATCACGTGGGTTGTTTTCCCAGTGGCTGAGGCCATCTTGGGACTGGTCCTGGAGCTCTGGCAGCATCCAGCCTGGCACCACTGGCCCGCATTGTCCGCAAGTATGTGGTCCCATGGGCTCCCTTTCAGGGTTTTCAGACAAACCTTCAGCTGAAGGTCTGGTTACAGATTCAGTGTTCCATAAATCTGGACACCAGGGGACATGGATAAGCCTCTGGACAGGAAGTCCTGTAAGACTGACCATGCTGCAAAAAAATGTGCGCTGCATCTACTCTGGGTCTTGGTCAGGCTAACTATGCCATCATGATGGCTATATGGTCATTCCCTGATGGGAATGTTTGATACGGTCCTCCCCAACCTCCATCTGGAGCAGCAGATGGTGCTGGAGCTCATCAGAGACCCGGTCAATCACTGTGTAAACACCAGCTCCAGACAGCCTTGGACATGGTGACTCTTGTGCCTGTGCGGTGGCAGCAGCTGTCTCCATGTGTCACAAAGCTTGTCTACATTTGTGCACCTTCACAGCTGACACCCAACAGAAGTTGGCCAATTCCCCTTTCCTGGGAACCAACCTCTTTGGCCCTGGGGTGGAAGGATATCTGACTCAGATTGAGAAGTCCAACATCACTCATGACTCTGTGACTTCACTCCTGAAGGACTAGAAGAAAAAGCCTAAAAGTCAGCTTTTCTAAATGATCCTTTCAGTCACAGCCTCCTCGGCTGCAGCCCAAGCTGGACAGTTTCAGGCTGGTGTCCCAAGCAGAAATCCAGGGCTCAAGGTCCTAAAAGGGGGCAGGGGTAATGGTGCCCCTCTGGCAGCAGTCACCAGTGCCCGCACAAAAACTGCACAGTGATGGGTTGGGAGTCATCCTTCCACTTGTCCTGTCCCCGACTGCTCTCCCAGTTGAAGGCCAGCTACATCACTTCTTGCATGTTGGTCCACTATCACAACAGACAAGTGGAAGTTGGATATGGTCAGCAGAAGACTGTCTCTAGATTTTGAGGCTATCCTTCCCTACACGCCTGTGTGCACTTTGAGAGTTAGGGTGTTTCAGAACACATTGTCTGCCCTCAGGGAGGACATTGCTCAGTTCCATGTGAAGGGACAATAGCCCATGTCCTGAACACCCTGGCCAGTCAGGGTTATGTGTCCAGTACTTCCTGGTCCCAAAACAGATGGGGAGCTGGTGCCCTTACTGGATTTACATGATCTCAACCAGTACATGTGGAAGGGCAAGTTCTGGATGGTCATCAGTGGGCAACCAAAATGGTGCAGGACCTGCATCAAAAGCCTGATGAGGAAAGACTCAAGGAATTAAATATGTACTCTCTGGAGGAAAGGAGGGAAAGGGAGGACATGATAGAAATGTTCAAATACCTCACAGGTGTTAATGAGGTACATGAAGGTACCATTTTACATAGAAAAAGATGCTTGAGGACAAAGGGGCACACTATGAAGCTGGGGGGGCACTTAGAGGAGATGTGCGGAAATACTTCTTCATGGAAAGGGTGGTGGACACCTGGAATAGTCTCCCAGTGGAGGCAGTGGGTGCTAAAATGGTAACAAGATTCAAGCATTTGATAGACACAAGGGGACCTTAGAAATAAGGAAGGGGGGGACGGAGATCAAGTAGTGTCTGCGGTGGCACAGTAGGTAGGGAAAATGGGGCAGACTAGGTGGGCCAAGAGTTCCTTCTCTGCCGACAACATCTATGTTTCTATGTCACTCTGAGCCAGATTACACCATCCCTGGAGCAGAACTTGTGGTTTCACTCCCTGTGCCTCCAAGATGCATTCTTCCACATTCCCATCTGTAGGACCCAGCACTGGTACCTCCGTTTCTGAGCAGAAAGGGTCCTGTACAAGTTCCAGGTCATGCCCTTTGGCCTCTCTTCTGCACCAAGGGTCTTCACCAAATGTATGACAGTGGTGGTGGCCCACCTATGGTGCCTAGGGGGTCAGAGTGTACTCCTACCTGGGTGACTGGCTGGTAGAGAGATCTACAGACCTGGCTCTCCAGATCTGCCGAGACTTGGGCCTGTTGGTGAACCTGAGCAAGTCTGAACTGGTACTGAAGCAGGTGATCAAGTTCCTCGGGGCAGAACTAGACTCCTTGTAGGCCAAGGCCTGCCTTCTGACAGACTGGGTACAGAATCTTACCTCCTTTGCCCAATAATTTCAGGTTGGTCTCTTGTGCCCTGCCCGGATTTAATACAACTGCTGGGGTAAATGGCATCCAGTACCGGCATGGTCCACTGGGTCCATTGGTGGATGTATCACCTTCAGTAGGAGCTGGTCCATCACTGGTCCAAGTGCCTAAGCCATGGACCAGCTGGTCACAGTGACCCAGATAATGTGGGATGCCATCCTGTGGTGGCTTGTCCTGGAACATCTGGAGGAAGGAAGCCCATTTGTCCACCCAGAGATAACTATTACACTGATAATGGATGCACCTCTGGTGGGGTGAGAGGCACGCCTGGGAGACCACATGCCCACAGGTTCTGGTCACCAGGAGTCCTGTCTCCATATAAACCTGCTGGAGCTCTATGCAGTGCACGTGGCTGTGATGGAATTTGCTCCACTAGTCGGGGACAGAACATTCAAGTCCAGATGGATAACACTATGACCGTGTTTTACCTGAATAGACAGGACAGCACACACTCCCCTCCTTTGTGTTGAGAGGCACTCAGCACTTGGACCCTCATACACAGCCTAGCACTGATCTCTTGGCAATTTGCATCAAAGGGGAGAACAATCAGCTGGCAGAAACTCTCAGCTGGGTAGGAAAGATGTTGCACAAGTGGTCTCTGAATCAGGAGGTGGTGAACCATCTGTCCCCCCCCCCATGGAGCTCACCCTCAGTGGACCTGTTTGCCTCCTGAGAGAATGCCAAACTGAGGCTGTCTAGTGCCCACCCCCCCCGTAGTCCTGGACGCTGATGGGGGATGCCTTGGTAAGGTCCTGGACCCTAAGCCTCATGTATGCCTTTCCTCCCTTCCCCTTTATCCACAGAGTACTGGTCAAGGTCAGGAAGGAAAAGGCACGGATGATCCTGATAGCTCCAGACCAGTGAGGGAAGTTCTGGGACCTGATTCTCCTTGGCCTCAGCAGCAGGTCTCCACGGTGACTGCCTCTCAGCCCAGACCTGCTGATCAGACTTCAGGGGAAAGTCCTGCACTTGGACCTTCAGTCTCTGCACCTCACAGCTTGGTTCCTGAGTGGCTAGAGTTCTAGACATTGGGTCTTTCCAAGGATATCCTCCATGTCATGGAGGCCTCCAGGAAGGAGTCGACTTATAGGTGCTATGCCTTTAACTATAAGAGATTTTTCCATTTGGTGTCAGGGCAAGGAGCTTGATACCCCTTGTCTGCCCTTTGACTAGCATCCTGGACTACCTCTAGTCCTATTCCAAGCTAGGACTGTGAGTGATGATCCTGAAGGTGCACCTAGCAGCCATTTCTGCTTACCGGGCATGGGCCAGTATGCTGACAGTGGCCCAGGAGAAGGTGATCAGGTATTTTTTCTAGGGCATCGACCATTTGTCCTTTCAGGTGAGTGAACCACCTCCACCTTGGGACTTACTGCTGGTCCTGGCTGTGCTCATGGGCAAGCCTGTCAAGCCAATGCACTGGTGTGAGCTGCCACACCTGTTATGGAAGACAGCCTTCCTAGTGGCAACGACTGTATGAAACCTATCCGCCATGCAAAAAGTACATACTACAAAGAAGCCCTCTCTAACTCATGGAACAGCAGCAAGTCTTTCTGGTCCAACCTTAAAGACATCACAGGGAAAGACCCCCAAACTCCCCTTGCTATGCTTACTGTTGAGGGGTTTCAACCTTGGACCCTCTGCTTGTGCCAACTCACTGAATCATGCTTTCACTGACCTCAGTAGTGTGCTCCCCAGGGACTTTTTCAATACAACCCAAGTGACAATATGAGGTCACCTGCACTACCACCTAACCAGCCGTTATTCCGCTTAAAAATGGTCTCTGAAGCAGATGCTAGGAAATACCTTGAAAAGGTCATCAGAAAATCTAGGCACAGTGGGGACTCTTTGGACCTCAAATTTGTTCACATAGCACTGGATGAAGTACTTGGATCACTAACCAGAATAGTTAACCTATCCCTCTTCCACTCACAATTCCCCAAAGACGGAAGTCTGCTACAGTAACCCCTGTACTCAAAGTGGGGACAGGTCCTTACATAATAACTACAGACCGATTTCCATTCTGCCGCCACTATCCAAGGCTCTCAAGTGGATTGCGGCTGACCAGATGGTGGAATACCAACTTCTGTACCCAGAACAACATGGGTTCTGGGGCAGCCACAGTACCATCACAGCCCTACTCAAATTTACCGAATACATCCATAATGCCACAAGGCCATCTTGTAGGGGCAGCCTTCATTGACCTATCAAAGGCATTTGATACAGTTCATCATGCGCTTCTCCTCAAGCAGCTATCTGACATTGGACTCATACCTGAAACTGTGAACTGGTTTAGGAGTTACTTGAGCTGCCGCTCCCAGCAAGTCAGGATTGGGGAAGTGCTATCAGACAGCCGACCTGTCTTATCTGGTGTACCACAAGGGTCTATTCTGGGACCTTTGCTGTTCAGTGTTTTCTTAAATAATCTCCCGGCCTCCTGCCATTGCCACATGCTCCTATATGCTGATAACGCTGTGATTTTTACCAGCAACCTGCATCCTGAACTTCTTGAAACTGATCTCCAAAATGACTTTGCATTGGCAGAAAACTGATTTAAAGAGCAAAAACTGGTCATGAACTATAAAAAAATAAAAAACATGCTCTACTCAACAGCCCAAAGCAAGCAAAAAAGTTACCCCCTGACAATAAGGAATGATAGGGGCGACACACTGGAACTCGTCTCACATTTCAAATATCTGGGGGTTACAATCGACTCCTCCCTGTCCTTCTCTCAGCATATCGATATCACTGCAAGAGCTATTAACACCAGAATTGGGATCCTCTACTCCCACAGGCATTGTCTAACCCATGAAGCTATAAAGCTGGCAATCAGCAGCTCAGTTGTCTCCCTCATAGACTATGGGCTGGCCATATACAGTTCTGATACCAACACGGTGCTCCAACGGATTTCAGTTGCCTTAAACAAAGCCTGCCGCCTACTCTTAAATGCACCAAGACTCACACACACCTGTTAACGTTATGCTCGGGCTGGCTGGCTTCAACTGAATGACAGAATCAGGTATCAAACCTGCCTTCTTGCCAAAAAAGTCACATTAAATCAGCTTCCAACAGGGGTGCAGAACCTGCTAACACTACCTATGAACACCAGACGAGACCAGAAGCTCTGCCACTACCATGGCGCAGCATGCTTCTCACACTGCACCCCTCTGGTAAATGCACTGCCCTGACATCTCTGACTCTCAGTGATTGACTCTTTAAATGTAGACTGCACCAGCACCTCTTTGATACAAGTAGCTGCATGTGCCCCACTAAGGCTCAGCACGCAGCAATACTCTGCCCTAGCACTTATCTTTGCCTCTGTCATGACAGGATAGTCAAACTGTAGCACTTTGCCCACCTCCCTCATCCTCCCAGCTCTGCCCCTTGCCCCGGACCTCTCTCCACCCCTCCCTCCCTGTCTTATGTGCTCTGCTCACCTAGCTCTCCCACTCCCATTGTATCCTTCCCTATCCTTGTCTGCTTATCTTCTTGACATGGGCATACATTATAATGCCTCAGCATAGCTAGTGCTTCATGTTTGTTTTCTGTAACCTCCATAAATATTTTTCTCAGCATTTGTATAGTTGTGCACAGTATTGTACCTTGTTGTCTAATGTATCTGACATGGAACCTTTCAACGAGCATCCGTTCACAGGTATTATCCAAGAATTCAATAATTAAAAAAAAAAATGATGTCTGCCAAAAGGACTGGGGAGCTTCTGGTGCTCTTGGTGGAGTCTCCTTACCTCATCACGGTTCACATCCACACAACCTACCCATCCTCCTCTGGCAGGTGGTACATGGATCCCTGCTCCAGCATGTAAGACCTGACATCACGGGCAGAGTCAGCGGATATACTGCCCAGGTGATGGAAGAAGCTTAACTAAAGACATTCTGGTCAATAACAGCATTCCAGTGGCATAGCCAGAGTATGGATGTGAACCATATATCACTCCTAGAACTATGGTTACAGATGAGTAACCTATTATTATGTGTATTAGAATAATGTTACTGTCATGATGTATCTGACAATCCATGCCAAAAGCTAAAATGCTAGCTCTATTGCACATTATGTATCTTTTTCTTTTTCTTCTTTTCATTCCTGTGTTAGATCCTCTGTGGCCTATAGAAAATCCTACTGAAGTTTAAGTAATAAAAAGAGAGAGAGAGAGAGATGTTAATTTACCAAACTACATCAGATTTATGGAGGGAGAGAGTATGGTTGGGACTGTTTATGACTCCTGAATGCAATGTGGGCTCTAGGGCTAGTTTGTTAAGCCCATCGTCACTGAAGGGTTTCATCTCTGGACTCCTACATTACTCAGATTACCGGATGGGCACCCATGGTTCTGCTGTAATGGCCAAAACTGAAACTTAGGGATTTGCATTCACAAGTTTTATCAATTTGACAATGAATGAGGAGATATGAATGACATATTGTTATATTTCTCTAGTGTTATATCCTAGAACTATTGTTATATTTCTCTAGTGCTATATCATAGAACTATTGTTTTATTTCTCTAGTGCTATATCATAGAACTATTGTTTTATTTCTCTAGTGCTATATACTAGAACTATTGTTATATTTCTCTAGTGCTATATCATAGAACTATTGTTTTATTTCTCTAGTGCTATATCCTAGAGCTCTGACTCAAGTGTTCGTATGCTTTATTCATTCATTTTTGTGAAACGTGAATAAAAATAAAGTTAAACAGAAGAGGTGCCTGCAATAAAGTAGAGGGTGGTACCCCAGGGTTATAATTCTAAATCCATACAATTGTAACTGGGAGTTGGCTGTAGAATGCTTCAGTAGTTTTCTTCTGCATTCTCTTTAGATACTGCAGTGGCCCGAATGAGAGAGGAAGCTTTTGGAAATGATGGTTAATGTGTCCATGGAGAATAACAAATGGGAATTCTGCTCTCACTCTTGGAAGCAAGTTTAACACAGATTAATGGTCTGGCAGGTCAATGAATTCCACAAGCATGCAGAGGCAGTAGAATCTAGTGATTAGAGTGCTGAGCTGTGAAACTAGAGAGACCCAGGTTTGAATCCAACCACTGCCACTTACACTCTCTCTGTATGACCTTGAACAAGTTCCTTAACCTCCATGTTCTTTAACTGCGCTGTCTTTCTCTGTTACCTCTCCCAAATATTCCTTTATTTAATTATGTATTTATTCATTTATGTTTATGTATTTATTAATTTATGTTTATGTATTTGTAACACCCCCTGTTACCTGGGGTTACTAGAACCCTAGTGAGACCTAGTGTCAGGCAGGGACATGCAGCTAGTGAAACTCCAGTTAAACAGATTTCACTATGTCTTGCTCTGTTTTCAGTCTCTGCTCAGCTGGAGCTATGACATCATTTAGAACTGTCGCAGCTGCATAAGCCACACTGGAATGTTGCAGTTGGAGGTTAGAGTAGAATGTTGGGGATTTTGAAGTCAGTCTGTTGCATTCTGTAGTAGAGGAAGGAGGTGCTCTGCTGTAAGCAGGCCCTCAGAGTTCTAAGCTCTGTCAAAGAGCTATTTTTTTTGTAAGAGGTGTGTGTTCTGACCTGGAGAGGAACACAAGAAGAGCTAAGTGAAGTGGTAGAGACCGCTTTCAGTGGTTCAGGGCCCCATCCCTGTGGGGATGGGGGGAAGGAATCAGCCCGTTTCCAGGGGCAAACCCCCTGGTCTGGCTAGGAAACAAGAAGCTGCCTGAGTTTAAGTTCGTGCTGAAGCACCAGAAGTTCTGGACGAGATTTCTTTGGAAGAGAAAATGCCTGAGGGGCACCTGCAACCAAGGGATGAGTTTGCTCTGCTAATGGGCCAATGTGTTTTCACCTGAGACAAGATGAAACTAAAGTGACTGTTACTGTGGGGTCAGGAAAAGACAGCCAAGTACAGTTTGGAAGATGTAGGGATTGGACTGCTTAACTCTGTGGGGAGTCTAGAGTAATGGACACAGCCACTTTTTTAAGTATGTTCAAGTTCAGCACAAATGGGATGGGAAAACAGCAGATTGGATGTGGCATACGTTTAATGAGAATCTACATGGCAAAGTGTTTTAAGGATGAGGTGTTACGGTCCAGAGAAATGGCCAGGTATGAATTATGGGAGCAAGAGGTGGGAGACCCCCCCATCAGTAGTAACCAAATTCACCTCTACGGGTTTGCTTTGGGACACCTGTTGCTTTCTCTCAGGTACTTGGCCAGTGCCTGAGGAAAGTACCCAGACGTGGGATTGATGAGAAAGATTCCCTGATGGAGCTAGAAGTGCTCATAGGTGGTTAAGGAAGCCACCAGTAAATGTTCCATGCTATATGGAAAGTGTCCAAAGGGCTGGCAATGGAGCTGAGTCAGGGAAACCGAAAAAGAGTTGAGTTACGGGCAGAGTGCCCAAAGTGTTTCGAGACCTGAGGGTTTCAGTGTAAAGAGGATGTGTTCTGATCTCCATAAATCTGCATTACCAGGAGTGTAGCCCTGTGGGGTGTCCATCTATGCTTTGTTATTCTGTTGGATGTGAATAAAAGCCATACTTTAGAATCCCAACTTCTGGTATTGGACATTTCAGTTATTGCTTCCTGTGTCCAGAGTTACTTGGGTGCCCCTGACTAGAAACCAAACCTAGCCAAAATACTGAGCAACAGTTTTCTCCCTGAGCCCAGGTCCCAGGTAGGGGGTTACATATGGAGGCACCGCACAGCACTAATAACACAAAATTACCACCAACCCAACCCCTGGGGTAACCCACCAGTTACATATTTATTAATGTATGTGTTTATGTATTTATTAATTGATGTGTTTATGTATTTATTAATTTGTGTGTTTATGTATTTATTAATGTATGTGTTTATGTATTTATTAATTGATGTGTTTATGTATTTATTAATTTGTGTTTATGTATTTATTAATGTATGTGTTTATGTATTTATTAATTGATGTGTTTATGTATTTATTAATTGATGTGTTTATGTATTTATTAATTTATCTGTTTACGTGTTTATTAATGTATGTGTTTATGTATTTATTAATTGATGTGTTTATAGTTATTAATTGATGTGTTTATATTTTATTAATGTATATGTTTATGTATTTATTAATGTATGTGTTTATGTATTTATTAATGTATATGTTATATATTTATTAATGTGTGTGTTTTTGTATTTATTAATGTGTATGTTTATGTATTTATTAATTGATGTGTTTACGTGTTTATTGATTGATTATATTGAAATTTGTTGATGGGGAAAGGCACATTGAGTGAGGCTTGTTTCCTAGTGTAACCTGGGGTAGGGGGAAGAAATATTGGGAAGAGAAAGGAAAGTTATCTAGACCAGAAACTCCTGATCCTGTAGCGTACCTCCCCCACAGAGCAGCACTGTTTGGTGTTAGGGTTGACCCCTTGGGATCCAACACCTTTTGGAGCCGCTGGTTCTCAGTAGTGGTGTGTGCTGCATGATGCACCCCCCCCCCATAAACAGTGTCTTTGGCTCCAACAGCCTCAGTACCTTTTTTTCCCTCAGCAGAAGAGAGAGAGAGAGAGAAGTGGTAAAAAAAGAGTACAGAACAGAGAGACAACAAAGGGAAACCTTGCCTAAATAGATAAAAAAAATAGTAAGGGGCAAAAATAACAACAGAAAACAACATATCCACATGTAAAGAGGCCAGTAATAGATAGATACAATCCCTCCAACATGTAAAGAGGCCAGTAATAGATAGATAGAATCCCCCCCAACATGTAAAGAGGCCAGTAACAGATTGTAGAGGCCAGTAATAGATAGATACAACCCCCCCAACACACACACATAAAGAGGCCAGTAATAGATAGATACAATCCCCCCCACATGTAGAGAGGCCAGTAACAGATTGTAGAGGCCAGTAATAGATAGATACAACCCCCCACACACACTTAAAGAGGCCAGTAATAAATGGATACAATCCCCACATGTAAAGAGGCCAGTAACAGATTGTAGAGGCCAGTAATAGATAGATACAACCCTCTCAACACACACATGAAGAGGCCAGTATAGATGGATACAATCCCCACATGTAAAGAGGTGAGTAACAGATTGTAGAGGCCAGTAATAGATAGATACAACCCCCCCAACACACACATAAAGAGGCCAGTAATAAATGGATACAATCCCCCTCACATGTAAAGAGGCCAGTAACAGACTGTAGAGGCCAGTAATAGATAGATACAACCCCCAACACACACACACAAAGAGGCCAGTAATAAATGGATACAATCCCCCCCACATGTAAAAAGGCCAGTAACAGATTGTAGAGGCCAGTAATAGATAGATACAACCCTCCCAACACACACACGTAAAGAGGCCAGTAATAGATGGATACAATCCCCCCCACATGTAAAGAGGCCAGTAACAGATTGTAGAGGCCAGTAATAGATAGATACAACCCCCCCAACACACACACATAAAGAGGCCAGTAATAAATGGATACAATCCCCCTCACATGTAAAGAGGCCAGTAACAGACTGTAGAGGCCAGTAATAGATAGATACAAGCCCCAACACACACACACATAAAGAGGCCAGTAATAAATGGATACAATCCCCCACATGTAAAGAGGCCAGTAACAGATTGTAGAAGCCAGTAATAGATAGATACAACCCCCCACACACACACGTAAAGAGGCCAGTAATAGATGGATATAATCCCCCACATGTAAAGAGGCCTGTAATAGACAGATACAAACTCCAACATATGCTGGTCACAAAAAGACACTGTCTACTACTGCTGTGGCTCTCAAGTAGCCATGGCAGCTAGCCAACATTCAGTAGGAGGTTGCAGTGTGCCTGCAGCTCCTTGTTACCTTGCATGCAGGAAAGGTGGTATGTTCCATGGCCAGTGTTGTAAAATGCTCTGTGCAAGTAAGGGACAAAGAGTAATTATCATGACAGAGAGCCATAGTGTGAGTGAGGGATGTCTCTCCAGATATCAAGAGAAAGTTACGTCAGATCTTTTTGTTCTTTAACTGAGAGCAACCCTGTGGCAGCAAACTACAATTGTAAACAAGTTGATACAACAGAAAAGAATGACACACCAATCTGGTGTCTTGTGAAGATGAAACACAATAGAATAAGAAATAAAGGATCACACCATTGGGTATCATCACAAAAGATGCCCTAAACCTGAGTCATTAAAACCATATCTGTCGAACCGTGAGATTGGTGAGCATTCAGGGTTGGTGGGTGGGTCAGGTGAGGCTCTATGGAGAAGCTACTATAGAAGATCAAGAGCTATGGTAAGTGCCTTTCCTATCTTTGTGGAGTAAATCTCCTCCACAGAGTCACACTCTGCCTCAGTTACAAGCAGTACCTCCTTAGTGAGGCAGTCAAACTGTGAACAGGAAAGGCTTGTTCTGCTGCAGTAGAATTGTATCCGACGGCATAGGGCACACTCTTCATACATTCACAACAAAGGACAAGGTAAGATGAGCCTGATCAAGAAACCTTTACTGCCAACCAGTCTGCACAGTGGTAGCACTACTGCTCACAACCCCAGCTACTGGGGTTCCAAAGTGAGCCCTGATTGTTGGAGGTTGGCTTGAGGGAGGAGACTTGAATACCTCAGGGGACACGCTTCTTCTCCAGGGAAGGAGTGTTGTCATCTTCGCTGCAGCACTGCCACTTGGGTAACCAAAGTTGGCAGTGCAGTCACGGGGGCGATGGGTGGACCAGACACAGGCCGGGACCAATGTGTAGCACCACACTTGTTTTGTGCATCTGGTCTCCTTGCATGTCTGCATTTGGAGGGTGCTGGAGAAACAGTGAAAATGGCCCTGCCTCTGACAGATGAAGGACCCCAGTGCACCCAGACCAACCTTGCCACTCTGAGTTTGTCTCCTGAAGAAACTCAAGTATGCTCAGGGGTAAATCCCTTCCCACTCTCTCGTTGCCTGTGGGCGAGCCAAGGCAGCATGCTGGATGATGTCAGAGCAGATAGTGATTGGCTGGGAGGCACCACAGGGTCTGGAGAGAAAGCCAGAGGCAGAAATCTGAAGGGGACATGAACATAGAGTAAAAACAAAAATCTTTACCAAAATATACTGTAGGTTACAGTGAAAGACCTTCAAGATCTGAAACCAATAAAAACTTCAAGTTGGCTGGTGGGTAATACTATTGAACATAATCTGAAACCTTATCTCAATATTATAAAATCTACTGAACTTAGAACAATTTTACCAGATTTAGATTTGAAATCTTTGCAAGTAATGTACTAGAGGCCAGACATAATAAAGATCAAACTGCATCTAGTCTCTGCGATTGCACTCTTCAGGAGATAAAAGATCTCAAACATGTAACATTGAGATGCCCTTGGTATGATAAACAGAGGAGAAAATACCTGGGTAAACATCTAGCAACTTGTAATATACCTGCCAGGTTTACTCTGGATCTGTTATTAAAATGCAGAAAACATAGACGTTCGGACAGATCTGGCATTATACTTAACTGTTATTGTTAAAATACAGGAAAATGAATAGGAATGCTGCTATCTTGATACATACATGGGACATTGCTATAAATCTGGCTATCTAAGGTTTATTTCAAATTTTCACACATAAAGTGTGGAGCTACGGGTCTTTGGTTAAAGTGATATACTGACATTGTTCACATTACCTGTATGTTATACCTGACAGGTATCAGGAGTTTGATAAAACTATTGTCCAGACACTATATGCTATCTCTCCTCACAAACATAGTAAATTTTGTATTTATACATTGGTTTCATATATAGTCCTGTCTGTAGGACATGTAGATGGATTACTGTGTATAAACTGTAATGACTTGTGTTATACTGATGAATGTACTGTGTTGTTGTGTAAGCTTTTATATTTTGAAATGACTATTGCCGATCAATAAATTATTGTTAGTAGGTTGCAGGGATGCAGGATCTTTTACAAATTATGAATAAGATGGCTCTGTAATGAGGGCAGTGGCCAAGCCACAACCATTCAAATATTTTGTTATGTTTTGCCAATGTAATGTCCAACATAAGTCTAATTACACATTCATGAGCCTAGCGAGGCTCCTGATTGGCTACTGATTCAGTCATTAATGTTGTAGACATGACCGATCCAGTTGCCAACTGATGCAGTAGCATGCAGCATCTTAAACATAAGACATACTCATGCCACACTGCTCATACCACACTGCTCTAACAACAACAGTAAGCAAAATAAACAACAGTTAAAACCAAAGTTGTTATTGTGATTAGACATATAATCGCAATAAAAAGCTTGAAGCCAGTCATTGCCTCAGATTAATGATTGACTAGAGGAAGGGGACCCTTGGCTGCACCTTGGGCCACTCATTCACCCAACCAGTCATTAGTCCCTCAGAAATGACTGGCTTCTCAGTCATTATTGCTCAAATACTATAGCAGGAGTAACACACAGTGACTGACCATAACCATCTTAACATTAAAGGGCATAAACAAACCAAAAGAAACAGGGCTTGGCCAGTCCCATCAGTACACCAGTAACGTTACCACTTATGACACCGACACCCCAATTCAAAAGTGAACTTGGGGTGCAGGAGGGCTGGCAGGGGGGAGGAGTATTGAGCATCCGGAGGACTGCTCTCCTTCTCTGGGGGAGGGGGGGGAGAGGGCTTGCAGAGCCCAGTGCTTACCTGGTCCCTAGTGGAAGGTAGTGAAAAGTGCACTGGACTGCCTAGAAAGGCTGGAGGGGTAGGGCAAATGCTGATGCACAGTGTGCATAAGTCATCATGTCACTACACACCATGCCACTCGGGGAGAAATGGGAAAAACTACTGGTGGCAAAATGGTGCCTGGACAATCTCAGGCCCCCAAACCTGATCAGCTAGGCTCACCAGACCAGAAAATTGGATCTGGTTCCTGATGGAGGATCAGTGGGAGGACCCTATCAACCCTGCCGGGGGGGCAAGCCATTGGTGGTACTGGTTGGCAGGTAGGTCCTGGTGGACATTGAGGTGACAGGGCTGGAGTGTCGGGGCAGATAGGCACCATCCAGTGGGGGTAAAAAAAAAACAGGACTTAAATGGCAGCGATGTTGAAAATCAGTGAAAATATTAAAAACTGCTGAAGTTATGAGCGTGGATGAAACTGCTGTAATGCATGCTTATAATGCCAGTCATTTTTTGGAATTTTTTCACCAACTTTGTAACGTGGGCTTTTTGGGACCCCGCCTCATGAACAGTGGCACTGTCATTTCATTAATCAGTCCTGAAAGGTGATGCCGTACAGCGACCTCAAAATCACCTTTCGGGACTGCATAACAAAATTACAGTGACAGTGTTCATGAGGTGGGGTCCCAAGAACCCCATGTTGAAAATTTGTGGCCAAAATTCCTAAAAATGGCTGAGATATCAAGCTAAGTTGAAACCCCCATTGACTGGCATTATATGGCACTTACCTTTGATTCTTTAGTTTGCCGGTCGGCTGTGAAGAGTGCAGACGTGCCCCGGTCCAGAAAATATGACAGTGCTGACCTCCTGAAGTAAGTATGAGGTAAAGGGAAGTGCGGGAAGGTGGTTGCTCACTCGGTGGGTAGGGATGGTGGAGGGGGACTGGGGAGACATCGAGGGACAGTTTTCTTTATTTACAGGTAAAAAATAAATAAATACTTTTGGGTACACTAGGGTGGGCTCCCAATGTGCCACATGAGTTGGGGGAGGGGATACTTGCTGCCGACAGGGGGATTGGGCACTCCCCATCGGCAAGGAAAGTGGTCTTTGGGGTGGGGGCATCCAACACTGGGAGTGGGCATCCCAGTGTTGGAAAGATTACATATGAAAAAAAATTGATCTGGGCACACTGGGGTGGGCTCCCAGTGTGCCACAATGTGTGTGTGTGTGGGGGGGATACATGCCAACTCAGGGATTGGGCACCCCAATGTTGGCAAAAAGACTTTTTGGGGAGCAAACTAGTTCAATGCAGGATCCTGCCTTGAAAATTTTGATGCAGGATTCTGCATTGAAGAAAGATGTTGGGGGACATTTTTCTTTTTTCACAGGTGGGCTCCCAGTGTGCCACATTAATGGGGGAATACATGCTGACATGGGGATTGGGCACCCCGATGCTGGCTTTAACAGAAGGGGAGCAGCCACGAAGGGTGGGGGTGGTACAGTGCATAGTGGGCAGTTGTGAGAGGGTTTACTCAATCTGGGTTCTTAAAATTTTAGGAAGGAATGTGGAGTCTCTTAACTCATCATAAAATGTCTGCAGGGCTACGCCCACTGCAGCCCTAAAATGGCTGTATCTACAGTAGCTATTCTGAGAGCATGGCTCTATGAAGACTACAGTAATGCAATTTCATACAATCAGTGCACTAAATAGTAACACAAAAGGAAAAAAAAAACAGTAACAAGAAAATGAACAGAGAAATGAATAAAAAAAATATACAGTACAAGCGGCAATTAATAAAAACAGAAATAACTTTACAATGTGAGCAGAGTGATGAATAAAACATGAACATACAGGCCCAGATATTCAAACTGTGCCAGGCTGTGGCGCAAGCCTGGGCGCATCTCAACTTTGTTGCGCAGGAGTGTGGCCTGGGCGATATTCAATGGAGCTGTGCTATGGCGCAACAGCTTTGAATATCGCACCCTGGCCACCCCCACTGTGCATGGCACAGTGGCACTGTGCCAGTGCAAGTGGCCAGAGTGGAGCATGGAGATGCTCTACCGCAAGTGCCATTGCGCCATGCACAGCACCTACGATATTCAAAAGGGGACATGCAAATGGGGCCATAATTTATACAAGGCACACAGGGGCCATTTGCATCTCATTATGGCCCCATTTGCATGCCATTAGCATGCAGGTGTGCCGATCCTAACGACTTGCGCTTGGCGCCTGCCAGGCAGCAGCCATTGGGAACCGGCGCCCCTGCAGCCCGATCGCGGGCATTTGTCTAAAAGAAACCCCCTGCCAATATCCTAGTGGTCCAGTGGACCTCTGCACCGATCACAGGCATTTGTCTAAGAATAAACCCCCGTCCGATATCCCTGGTGGTCAGTGGACCTCTATGTGCCAGATCGCAGGCATCAGTAATAAATCCCCCGTCCAATATCCCTGGTGGTCCAGTGGACGATCACTGCCAATCACGGGCATCTGTAACACATAACATACTCCTACTACCCTGGTGGTCTAGTGTACCCCCTCCCCACCGCCCACTGAGCCCCACCGCCGCTTCCCCGTCAGCGGCGGGTGGCAGCACCACCCGCCTGCCACACCACCACGCCATGACAGCTCGGTAGGGCTGCCGCCCGTGGTTCTGGCGTGGGCCAATGGGCATTGCTCCATACCGTCTCAGTCCAGATATGGATGAATTCATTCACATATTTGGACTGTGTTGTATATGTTATGGGCTGCACACACCGATTAGCTCAGCTGAGAACCAGTAGGCTGCAGCCCTGCTGAGCTGTCAGTTGGCGGGCGGCGGGCAGGCGGGTGGGGTGCTACCGCCGCCCGGCTGATGGAGGAGGGTGGTGCGGTGGGGCTCGTGGCGTGAAAATGAACCTCCAGGGTAATAGAGTATGTTATGAGTTGCAGATGCCCGTGATCGGCAGCGATCGTCCACTGGACCACCAGGGATATTGGATGTGGGAGGTTCTATTACTGATGCCTGCGATCGGGCACATAGAGGTCCACTGGACCACCAGGGATATTGGATGTGGGGGGGTTATATTACTGATGCCCACGATCGGGCAGAGTGCAGTCCACTGGACCACCAGGGATATAGGACTGGGGATTTCACTACATGGATACCCGCGATGGGGTATGGGGGCGCGCCGCCAGGTGCAGCAGGAACTCAGGTGGCCACCCAGAGGTGGCAGCTGCCGTGTTGCACCCTGCAATGTGGCAGCTCACCTGTGGGTGGCCATCACTTGTTCCTTTTTTTTGGCTTAACTTTGTGCAGGCACAGGTAGGGGTTGCGCATGCATGACTCTGCACATCCCGGGCTGAATATCGGGCTGTGCAGGTTATGCATAGGCACACCCCCCCTACCTGTGCCTGCATACATTACTGATGTGCTCCGACGTATCGGGATTTGTGTGGCGCACTTTTCCCTTTTGAATATCGCACCAGGGCGCATCAGTGGGTTGTGCATGGTGCAACACTGTTGTGCCATGCGCAACCCTTTTGAATATCTGGACCCCAGTGTGAACAGAGCAAGGAATAAAAACATGAACATACAGTGTGAACAGAGCAAGGATTAAAACATGAACATACAGTGTGAACAGAGCAAGGAATAAAACATGAACATACAATGTGAACAGGGCAAGGAATAAAACATGAACATACAGTGTGAACAAAGCAATGAATAAAACATGAACATACAATGTGAACAGAGCAAGGAATAAAACATGAACATACAGTGTGAACAGGGCAAGGAATAAAACATGAACATACAATGTGAACAGGGCAAGGAATAAAAACAGAAATAAATACACAATGTAAACAGATCAATGAATAATAACAGAAATTAATAAATATACAATATGAAAAGGGCAATGGAATAAAACAGAAATTGATAATGTGAACAGAACAGTGGAATAAAACAGAAATGAATATACAATGTGAACAGAGCAATGAATAAAACAAAAAGTAAACAATGGAATAAAACAGAGATCAATAAACAATATGAACAGAACAATGGAATAAAACAGAAATTAATAAACAATGTGAACAGAGCAATGAATAAAAAATAAATGAATATACAATGTGAACAGAACAATGCATTAAATAGAAATCAATATGCAATGTGAACACAGCAATAGAATCTAAGGACCAATACACAATTTGATGGAAAATAGGGCAAAATGTGCACCCTGTTGCCCCTAAAGTAACAAACTGCATTACTGAGAAGTGGGGATCTACACCAGAGATGGAGACCCCCAGTGTACTGGACATGGTGGAATCTGTGCAGAGATGGAGACCACCAGTGTACTGACATGTGAGGATCTGTGCCAGAGATGGAGACCACCAGTGTACTAACATGTGAGGATCTGTGCAGAGATGGAGACCCCCAGTATACTGATGTGGAATCTAAACCAGACATGAGACCCCAGTGTACTGTTAAGGAGGATTTGTGCCAGAGATGAGATCCCCAGTGTACTGACATGTGGAAATCTGAACCAGAGTTGGAGACCCACAGTGTACTGAGGTGGGAATCTGTGCCAGAGATGGAGACCCCAGTGTACTGATGTGAGATCTGTGCCAGAGATGAAGACCCCCAGTGTACTAATGTGGAATCTATGCAGAGATGGAGACCCCCAGTGTACTGATGTGGGAATCTGTGCCAGAGATGGAGACCCCCCAGTGTACTAATGTGGGAATCTGTGCCAGAGATGGAGACCCCCAGTGTACTGATATGGGAATCTGTGCCAGAGATGGAGACCCCCAGTGTACTGATGTGGGAATCTGTGCCAGAGATGAAGTCCCCCAGTGTACTAATGTGGGAATCTGTGCCAGAGATGGAGACCCCCAGTGTACTGATGTGGGAATCTGTGCCA
Organism: Neoceratodus forsteri; assembly: GCA_016271365.2. NCBI lineage: Eukaryota > Metazoa > Chordata > Ceratodontiformes > Ceratodontidae > Neoceratodus > Neoceratodus forsteri. Next base: position 1,171,457 of record JADMNL010000026.1, read on the forward strand.
GAGATGAAGTCCCCCAGTGTACTAATGTGGGAATCTGTGCCAGAGAGGGAGACCCCCAGCATACTGACATGTGTGGATCTGTGCCAGAGATGGAGATCCCTGCTGTACTGACAAGTGGGGATCTGTGCCAGAGAGGGAGACCCCTACTGTACTGACAAGTGCATATCTGTGCCAGAGAGGGAGACCCCCAGTGTACAGACAAATGAGGATCTGTGCCAGAGAGGGAGACCCCCAGTGTACTGTGAAGTGGGGATATGTGCCAGAGATGGAGACTCCCAGTGTACTGACAAGTGCAGATCTGTGCCAGAGATGGAGACCCCCACTATACTGACATGGAGATCCCAGTGTACTGATGAGAGGATTTGTGCCAGAGATGGAGACCCCACAGTGTATGACATGTGAAATCTGAACCAGAGATGGAGCCCCAGTACTGATGTGGAATCTGAGCCAGAGATGGAGACCCCAGTGTACTGATGTGGAATCTGTGCCAGAGATGAAGACCCCAGTGTACTAATGTAGGAATCTGTGCCAGAGATGGAGACCCCCAGTGTACTGATGTGGGAATCTGTGCCAGAGATGAAGACCCCAGTGTACTGTGTGGGGAATCTGTGCCAGAGATGTAGAACCCCAGTGTACTGATATGGCGATCTGTGCAGAGAGGAGACCCCAGTGTACTGACATGTGTGGATCTGTGCCAGAGATGGAGATCCCTGTTGTACTGACAAGTGAGGATCTGTGCCAGAGAGGGAGACCCCCAGTGCACTGAGAAGTGGGAGTTGTGCAGAGAGGAGACCCCAGTGTACTGAGAAGTGGGGTTCTGTGCCAGAGATGGAGACTGCCAGTGTACTGACAAGTGCAGATCTGTGCCAGAGAGGGAGACCCCCAGTGCACTGAGAAGTGGGGATCTGTGCCAGAGAGGGAGACCCCCAGTGTACTGAGAAGTGGGATTCTGTGCCAGAAAGGGAGACTCCCAGTGTACTGACAAGTGCAGATCTGTGCCAGAGAGGGAGATCCCCAGTGCACTGAGAAGTGGGGATCTGTGCCAGAGAGGGAGACCCCCAGTGTACTGAGAAGTGGGATTCTGTGCCAGAAAGGGAGACTCCCAGTGTACTGACAAGTGCAGATCTGTGCCAGAGAGGGAGATCCCCAGTGTACAGACAAGTGAGGATCTGTGCCAGAGAGGGAGACCCCCAGTGCACTGAGAAGTGGGGATCTGTGCCAGAGATGGAGACCCCCATCATACTGACTTGTGGGAATCTGTGCCAGAAGGAAACCCCAGTACAAATGGGGATCTGTGCCAGAGATGGAGACTCCCAATGTACAGTATTGACATGTGAAGATCTGTGCCAGAGAGGGAGACTCCCAGTGTACTAACATGTGGGAATCTTTGCCAGAGAGGGAGACTCCCAATGTACTGACATGTGGGACTTTGCACCAGGAATGAAGACCCCAGTGTACTGACATGTAGGAATCTGTACTAGGAATGAAGACCCCAGTGTACTGACATGTGGAATCTGTGCCAGGAATGAAGACCTACAGTGTACTGACATGTGGGAATCTGTGCCAGAGATGGAGACCCCCAGTGTACTAATGTGGGAATCTGCACCAGAGATGATGACCCCCAGTGTACTGATGTGGGAATCTGTGTCAGAGATGAAGACCCCCAATGTATTAATGTGGGAATCTGTGCCAGAGATGTAGACCCCCAGCATACTGATGTGGGGATCTGTGCCAGAGGGAGATCCCTGTTGTACTGATAAGTGCAGATCTGTGCCAGAGAGGGAGACCCCCAGTGTACAGACAAATGAGGATCTGTGCCAGAGAGGGAGACCCCAGTGCACTGAGAAGTGGGGTTCTGTGCCAGAGATGGAGACTCCCAGTGTACAGTATTGACATGTGAAGATCTGTGCCAGAGAGGGAGACCCCCAGTGTACTGAGAAGTGGGGTTCTGTGCCAGAGATGGAGACTGCCAGTGTACTGACAAGTGCAGATCTGTGCCAGAGAGGGAGACCCCCCCAGTGTATAGACAAATGAGGATCTGTGCCAGAGAGGGAGACCCCCAGTGCACTGAGAAGTGGGGATGTGTGCCAGAGAGGGAGACCCCCAGTGTACTGAGAAGTGGGGTTCTGTGCCAGAGATGGAGACTGCCAGTGTACTGACAAGTGCAGATCTGTGCCAGAGAGGGAGACCCCCCCAGTGTATAGACAAATGAGGATCTGTGCCAGAGAGGAGACCCCAGTGTACTGAGAAGTGGGATTCTGTGCCAGAAAGGAGACTCCCAGTGTACTGACAAGTGCAGATCTGTGCCAGAGAGGAGATCCCAGTGTACAGACAAGTGAGGATCTGTGCCAGAGGGAGACCCCAGTGCACTGAGAAGTGGGGATCTGTGCCAGAGATGGACACTCAATGCACTGACTTGATCGCTGTCCCAGCTGATGTCCCTGTACCTGTACATAACAGGACCCGCTGTCCCAACTGATGTCCCTGGTACCCTGTGACATAACAGGTCCCTACTTGTCCCAACTGATGTCCCTGTACCCTGTACATAACAGGACCCGCTGTCCCAACTGATGTCCCTGTACCCTGTACATAACAGGACCAGCTGTCCCAACTGATGTCCCTGTACCCTGTACATAACAGGATCTGCTGTGGATCTGTCAGCTGTGCACCTGTCATGGCAGCACGGGTCGTGTGCTACCACAGTGACATGGCTGCAGTCTCAGGTGGATGACAGGAAATGTATAGTTTCAGTGAATGTTATTCAGAGTTTGGTTACTGGGTTCAGTAAACAGGACATGTTAATGCCTGTTGCCAGGTACGTCACAGAAGGATGTCACATATTGCCCTACATGTAGCTGTACCCATCAAGCATGTGGATTTGGCCACCATCTGTGTCATGTGTGCTGTCCATGTTATGCCACATGGGTGCTGGTATGCATGTGCCAGGTAATGCATGGGGTACTATTCTATTGCACACGGTGCACCGGGCATGTACTCGCCACAGTGAAAGACTACATCTTCAGTACCTGTCCTCTCCTTCTGTCCATGTTGCATAAGACCTGGTGCTCCATGCATACAAATGCATACCATGAGGTGTACTGAGCATGTAGCTGACATGTACCAGTATGCTGTACAGGGGCTGGGGAGATGGCAGGATATGGGTACGATATGGGTCAGCATACACTGTGCCAGGCCAGACCTTCCACAGTGGGGTGTATCATACCTACTGCCCCCAGGCCTTGGCACACCTGTGTGTTGTGCCAGAGCTGTTCACAATGATATGACGCAGACCTGCCTCGACCTTTGCATCCACATCATGCACGTGTGGCAGCTGGTGCACAGTATCGGCATATGAGTATATATACAGTATACGATGTATAGTAAGGTGCACTGTACCAGCATATGAGTGTGTATACAGTATAGGGTGTACGGTAAGGTGCACAGTACCAGCATATGAGTGTGTATACAGTATAGGGTGTACGGTATGGTGCACAGTACCGGCATATGAGTGTATATACAGTATACGATGTACGGTAAGGTGCACTGTACCAGCGTATGAGTGTGTATACAGTATAGGGTGTACGGTACGGTGCACAGTGCCAGCGTATGAGTGTATATACAGTATAGGGTGTACGGTAAGGTGCACAGTACCAGCATATGAGTATATGTACAGTATACCATGTATGGTAAGGTGCACTGTACCAGCATATGAGTGTGTATACAGTATAGAGTGTACGGTATGGTGCACAGTACCAGCGTATGAGTGTATATACAGTATAGGGTGTACGGTAAGGTGCACAGTACCAGCGTATGAGTGTGTATACAGTATGGGTTATGGTACGGTGCACAGTACCAGCGTATGAGTGTGTATACAGTATAGTGTGTACGGTAAGGTGCACAGTACCAGCGTATGAGTGTATATACAGTATAGGGTGTACGGTATGGTGCACAGTACCAGCATATGAGTGCATATACAGTATAGGGTGTACGGTACGGTGCACAGTACCAGCTTATGAGTGTATATACAGTATCGGGTGTACGGTACGGTGCACAGTACCAGCGTATGAGTGTATATACAGTTTTGGGTGTACGGTACGGTGTACAGTACCAGTGTATGAGTGTATATACAGTATAAGGTGTACGGTACGGTGCACAGTACCAGTATATGAGTGTATATACTAACATACTAAGAAACCAGCAGATTAGGCCCTATGGTCTATCAAGTCTGCTAATGATTAGTGCCTTCCCAGGGCACCGTTTTTTAGCCCACCCTCCTTACAAAGGTCCCTCACCCCCAGAAGCTCTGAGATGCACTTTCTCCTATACCTATCCCAGCCTTTCTTGAACCCTCCACAGTTGTAGCAGCCAACAACTCCCCAGGCAGCACATTCCAGGAATCCACCACCCTGTCAGTGAAGTAGCATCTCCTTGTTTCCCCCCGTTCAGCTTCATTGAGTGTGCCCTGGTGGCCTCTACTCCCTCAGCAAGCACTCCCTCAAGGCTTACCCTATTCATTCCTTTGAGATATTTGAAGACCTCTATCATATCCCCCCTGTTACTTCTCTCCTCTAGTGAGTATAGGTTAAGCTCCTCCAGTCTCTCCTCGTAGGCCCTTTCCCATTGTCCCAGTATCATCCTGATCACCCTCCTCTGCACCCTCTCCAGCAGAGCAATGTCCCTCTTTAAGTAGGGCCGCCAAAACTGCACACAGTATTCAAGGTGTGGTCTAACGAGGTAATAATTGTACAGCGGAAGGAGCACCTCTCGAGTCCTTGAGGTTATCCCCCTGGCTATGCACCCCAGCATTTTATTTGCTTGGGCTGCAGCCCTTCTACACTGCTCTGAGTTATTCATTTTGGCATCCATCACCACCCTGAGGTCCTTCTCTGCCCTAGAAACCTGCAGTAACCCCCAAGGTGTATATATGAGCGGGTTTTTGGCCCCCAGTGCAGAACCCTGCATTTCCCAGCATTAAACTTTAGCTTCCAGGCTCATGACCACCTCCCTAGAGTCTCCAGGTCCTCCTGGAGAGCCAGCTCTCCCTCCTCCCCTTCCACAACCACCCACAGCTTTGAGTCATCGGCAAAGGAGCTCATCCGCTCCTGATAACGTTTCTGCTGTCTGAGATATACTGTAGGTGTTAAACAGGAGTGAGCCCAGTACCGACCCCTCTGGGACCCTGCTAATGACTATCCTGGAGGATGAAAGCTCCCCCCCACCCTCACCCTCTGTACACACCCCATTATCCAGTTCCCTATCCACCTGACCATTGCCCCCACTCCCATATCCTCCAACCTCCCCAGTAGCCCGTGATGTGGCACCGAATCAAATACTCTTCTGAAGTTCAGAAAGAGGACATCCACTGGTCTGCCCTGATCCAGCACACTCGTCACCCTTCATGAACTCCACTAGGTTGGTCTGACATGATCTGCCCTTAACAAAGCCATTCCAGGGATCATCTAGGTGACCCCATGCCTTCAGAACCCCTCCAGCCTCTCCTTCAATATGACCTCCATCACTTTGCCCACTCACCGACATCAGGCCAACCAGCATATAGTTTCCTGGCTCTCTCTCTTGAGCCGCCTTGTGTATAGGCATGATATGGGCCATCCTCCAGTCATAAGGCACCTAGCCTGACTGCAGGGAGGAGTTAAAAAGGTCCTCCAGGTGTGCAGCCAGGGTATCAGCAAGCTTCTTAAGCACCCTGGGGTGGATCCCATCTGGACCTGGTGCTTTATCCCCTCTTAGGGCCTTGAGGGCTTCCCATACCCTCCCACTGGGGATTTCACATTCATTTCTCCCACTTCATCTGCTGGTCCCCCTTCTCTCTTCCCTTGCCATGCCGCGCCCCCATCCTCCTTGGTAAAGACCGAGGCAAAAAAGTAATTTAGTATCTCTGCCTTCTCCCCGCCTCCTCCACCCACCCACCCACCCAGCCACTCTCCATCCTCAGTCTACTAATCTGCCCTTCCTTTTCTTCTTTTTCTGATATACATGAAGAACCCTCTATCTCCCTTCTAATACCCTGTGCCAATCTGAGCTCTGCCCCGCTTTGGCTGACCTCACCACCCTGGTGACCCTCCTGGCTACCTTATCATACTCCCCTTGGATATAGCCCCCTGAGAACATTTGTATTGGCTATAAGCAGCGTTTTTTTTCCTCACCGCATCCTGGACCTCTCTTGTCCACCAGCTCGGCCTCTTAGCTTTGCCCCACTTGCGTCTCTCCCCCATGCATGCCTTGGTAGCTTCCAGGAGTCCTTTTTTAATAATTTCTCATCGGGCCTCTGTGCCCATGCTTGGCTTGATCTCATCTAAGTAGCCCCTAAGGATCCATTCCATTCCCCCAAAGTCCACCTCTAAAATCACCCACTGTTGTTTTTGTGTGTTTTACCTTGCCTGCTAGGTCAAGGTAGAACCAAACTGTGGCGTGATCACTTCCCGCCAGTGGTTCCCCAACAACTAGGTCCCTGATGAGCTCACCATCTGACAGGACAACATCCAGGATGCACCCCTCCCTCGTCGGATCAGTCACCAGTTGGGCAAGGAACACATCCTGGAAGACGTCCAGCAGGTGCTGCTCCCTGCCCGATGAGAACGCCATAGTTCCCCAGTCTGTTCTGGCATATTCAGGCCTCCCAGCACCTCAGTTTTGCTCTCTTCCCTACAACAGTGATCCCTAAGGTTAGCCACCAGGAATTCCTCCTATTCCTCCCCCTGTCTGGGCGGTCTATATGCTAACCCATTTTCTCCCATTTACCCCCTGGAGCCTGCAGGGTGACCCATAGAGCCTCCACCTTGTCTCCCGCTTCCTCAACCTTGCTTATCCCTATGCCATCCCTAATGATAAATGCTATGCCCTTCCCTTTCCTCCACCCTATCCCTTCTGCAAGTGGTGAATCCTAGTAGGTTTAGGTCCCAATCATGACTGGGAGTGGCCCAAGTCTCTGTGGCAGCCGCCACATCCACCCCAACAGCACCTGAAGCTTTGGCATCTTGTTTCCCATGCTTCTGGCAATCAGGACCACCCTCCAATGTGTCCCCTTGCCCCTCCTCCCCTGCCCTGAGGTCTCCCTGTTCCTTGCCTACAAGGACCCCCTCATGCACTGTCGGGTGCTCCTGCCCGTGCCCCCTCCACCCCTGTCTGTGGGAGAAGGCCCTGCCAGGGCGCTCCCTCCTCCCCCCTCACAAGTTTAAACCCCACTTGGAGTGGATGAAATCTGTCAGTCTAAGCTGCAGGGCCTCTTTTTCCTCTGAGCTAAGGTGGAGCCTGTCCCTTACATACAATTCTTGTCTCGAGGTTGCACCTAGTACCCCACCCACCCACATTTCCCCTGGCCTTGCACCATTCACTGAGCCATACATTTACATCTCTTATTTTTTGTTTATTCTCCACACTGGCCCTAGGCACCAGTAATATCTCCGGAAGGGACCAAGCACCCCACGTCCTGACAGACCCTGGCCAGCTTCCTAAACCTAGCCTGAATCTCCAGCTCTCTGTTCCCCACTATATCATTTGTACCCAGGTGCACCAATATGTCAGGGTCCCACCACACTCCTCGGCTAGACAGTAGACCAGATGGTTTTGCCTGATGCAGCATCAAGCCAGATATACTCCTGGACTTAACACCACAGGAAGTCCCCTCCCCTTCCACTTCACCTGATCTCCCTAATCATGGAGTCCCACTCCCAGTCCACCCTCCACCGATGCCCATTGGGCCAGCTACCAAATAATGTCTGTCCTTACAGATGTAGTAGAAAAACTGACTCTACACATCAAAGCTCAGATACAGTATAGGGGGTATGGTACAGTGCACAGTACCAGCATATGAGTGTATATACAGTATAGGGTGTACGGTATGGTGCACAGTACCGGCATATGAGTGTATATACAGTATAAGGTGTACAGTATGGTGCACCTTACCGGCATATGAGTGTATATACAGTATAGGGTGTACAGTATGATGTACAGTACCAGTGTATGAGTGTATATACAGTATAGGGTGTACAGTACAGTGTACAGTACCGGCATATGAGTGTATATACAGTATAGGGTGTACAGTACAGTGTACAGTGCCAGTGTATGAGTGTATATACAGTATATGGTGTACAGTATGGTGCACAGTACCAGCGTATGAATGTATGTACAGTATAGGGTGTACAGTGCAGTGTACAGTACCAGCACATGAGTGTATATACAGTATATGGTATACAGTATGGTGCACAGTACCAGCATATGAGTGTATGTACAGTATAGGGTACAGTATGGCGCACAGTACTGACAAATGAGTATATACAGTATAGGGTGTACGGTATAGTGTACAATATCAGTATATGAGTGTATATACAGTATAGGGTGTACAGTATGGTGCACAGTACCGACATATGAGTGCATATACAGTATAGGGTGTACAGTACGGTGTACAGTACGGCATATGAGTGTTATATACAGTATAGGGTGTACGGTATGGTGCACAGTACCGGCATATGAGTGCATATACAGTATAGGGTGTACAGTACGGTGTACAGTACCGGCATATGAGTGTATATACAGTATAGGGTGTACAGTATGGTGCACCTTACCAGCATTTGAGATTATATACCGTATAGGGTGAACGATATGGTGCAATGTGTTCCATGGCATGATATTGATCACATCTCCCTTTTCCTCCTCTTCAGACCTCAGTGGACAGTGGGGCCAGGCAAGGACCCAGAAACATCAGGGTGCAAGGAGGTCTAGCCCAAGGATTTACCAGACTGTGATGGAGCCAACAGAGCCATTCAGCAGAAAGGCATCCACGCAAGTACACTATATTGTGTGTCGAACTCTGGATTGCATGTCTATACTATGCTGTATGCTTTTGTGGTTGGAGACAGATGTCCACGTGTGACTCACCAAGCTGCATTCATGCCTGTGGGGTAGCACCCATGCATCTGGGGTAGGGGATGCTCATCCTTCACTTAGGGCATGTTCTGCCAGTGACACTGTGGTGTGTAATGGTCTGTGCAGACTACTGTTGTGCTCCTATGTACAGCAGGCATGGTGCCCTGTGTCTGTCTACTGTGCGTGGCAACCTACACCATGCGGTGGCATGTCCCTGACTCACCAACCTGGTGCACCTGGGTGGCGGTGGTAATGCTCACAACCCTGGTTGGTAAACCCACCTCAGTGTCGGTCGGATCTGTTGTGCCACTTGCTCGGACTATCTGTCTTTTGGAGGAAGGCATGGACGGTGTAGTAACAGTACACCACTGTGTCATGTCGTGCACATCATGCAGAAACTGTGGTAGTCCACCTGCTGCAGTGCCATCTCCAGTGCCATGTGCACTGTGTTTCATGCCACTGCATCTCAACAGAGCTGGACTTATGTGGTGTGGGGTCAGTGGTGGGGGGGCATTGTTCAGCATTGCATGTAGTTCACCATATGTTATCGACATTGTGATGCATAGTCAGTGGTGTCTAACCAACACAGTGATGACCAGGGTATGATTACTCCACTGTGCACGGGCAGGGCCTTGCATACATTCGGACGCCACTGGGTCTTTGCAGGGTCAGTGTCCTACACTGGCTCTGTATGAGTGGCAACCCTGTACCTAGGGTGGTGACGGCATCTTCTGGATGGGTAGGGTACCCCCAGGTGGGTCTGTGTCCTACATCTGTGTTGTGCCAACAAGGTTGAGGGTGTCTGTTGCCCCATCTGCATACATCTCCACTGAACCTGTGTGTTACCCTGGCTGCTGCACATGGTGCTGGATAATGGTGCTGTCCATATACAGCTGTGCTGTGTGTAACACGTGTGTGCCTGACCATGACCCTGCAGTTGACAGGGCTGGCTCATAGCTGTCTGTGGTCCTGCACACCTATGCTGGCTTCTGTGCTGCATGACTGGTGTTCTGAGTGTAGGGTTTGTGTGCAGCTCCAGCACGTCAGGCCATTACACAGCCTATTGCACCCTGGCTTGGTGCTGGTGTTGCTTGTGCTGCCGTTCCCATCTGGCATGCCTGCCTGTGTCAGTTCCACATCTGGCAGGCCTGCCTGTGTCAGTTCCACTTCTGGCAGGCCTGCCTGTGTTATTTGTCCCTTGCATGGCTCTGTTCTGCTCTGTTGCAGCACAGCACAGCACACTCATCGTATGTGCAGTCCTCTACCGTCCACAATGCTGTCCCTGGTATGCCACGCACATTCCATTGTGGCTGACTGCCCCTTCCATCTATGTGTGATAGGGATGCCCATGTTTTGACTGGTTGTACTTCTATTATGCACATTATGCCATTCTTGTGTCCCTTGTCCTCTGTGCCCAGCTGGTTGAGTTAAGTGTATTTCTTTCCATAGGTGCCCGGAGAGCTACAGGGCACCGGCCAGACATCATCGACCATGAGGGCAGGGACGATTTGCTCTGATGCTAGTTCTGTCTCCTTTGGCTGAGAGTGGAAGAGAATACAGCAGCAATCAGAGACTTGCCAGCTGCACTACAGTGCTAGCAGCAACTACCACCATCACCACCCGCAAACCCATAATTAAGGGTATTAATGATGCTGAAGGGTGGGTGCCCTTTTCTGTCTGTTTTGTTTAATGGGTGGGGGCCCTGTTTGTTTTTGTTGTCCCCCATTTTATGGGTGGCTGCCTTTTTTGTTTTTGATTAATTTTACAGGTTGTTTCCTTTTGTTTTTGTTGTCCCTCATTTGTACCGGCAGTTGCCCTTTTGTTTTTGTTGTACCTCTCTCCCCATTTTACAGGTGGTTACCCTTTTTTAAAAATATCAGATAATTATAAAGCAGCTCAACACATTTAAATAGGTATGTGCACTGTACAAGGAATGCTGAAAATATGTAGAGCAAAAACAGCCCACTCAGTGGGGCAGCGGTCAGCACCAAAACAAATGTCTTTAGAGCCGAAGTCGATACACATTCAATCTTAATTTATTAGGGATCCAAAAAGTGCAGCAGTAGCAAAAAACATTTAAAAGCAGTATTGAAATGGCTCATCACACACTGTAGAGGTATCTGGAACCATTGACTCACCGCTAAGAGTTCACAGAACTGCACAAGCTTCAACACATAATTGTTAGCAGCATCACTCTCGCAATGCAGGTTAAGCTGAGTGCAGCAAATACAAGAACACTAATGGCTTAATAAGGCTTGGCAAGGAAAGTTTCCATACATCCAAAAACAGCTCCCGGAAGTAAAAAAAGGAGGTTCCTCCAGCACATATGGAAAGAGCCAGCCAGTGCCTCTGAGGTCGCCCCTTTTTACAGGCAGTTGCCTTTTTGTTTTTGTTGTTCCTCTCCCTCCCATTTTACAGGCAGTTGCCCTTGTGCTTAGTTTCTTCACCTCCCCCCCTTGTTTTTGTTGATCTTTCTGCTGTCGCTGTTGTTGTTGTTGTTTTTGTATGGCCCGTTGCCATATTTGCATAGCAAAGTTTATTTTTAATACCTGTGCTGCTGTGTCCAAAATAGAAAAAGGGTTAAATCTAAACATATGTTGCCTAGGTAACTCCCATTTATTATCTCCAGCTGAAGTCCAAAGATAAGTTATATTATAAAGCCAGGAAACGAAATACTCCAGAGGCTTGGCAAACTTTTCACAAATTTTGTAACTATTATGTCTCCATCATCAGGCAATCCAAATCCTCCTTTTTAAGACAAATTTAGCCAATGTTAGAAATAACTCTAAGGAATTCTGGCACATGATTGATTCTGTCTGGAAGGAACCTTCTATGTCTACAACTATAAACATATCATATGGTGGTTCTACTGCATACACTAAAGAAGGTATTTGTGGTTTGTTTAATACTTTTGTTCGGAGTCTCCTGCTTTGTTATTAATAAAAAAAGCTTGTTTATCTACCACTGGACTGCTTTTGATCTCCTTCAGTGTCTCCTTTCTCAAGGTCCAAATTCTGCTTCAGGTGTGAAAAACTGTTGAAGTATTTAAACTGCTGTCTTCACTGTGAGAGGATACTCAAGGGAATTAACAATTTAGGCAACTTTTTACTTAAATCTGGCGCTGATATCTTGGCCTCTCTCCTAACTCACATTTTCAATTTATCTCTTACCACCCAAATTTTTCCCTCAGCATGGAAACACTATCTAGTCATCCTCCTGCATGAAAGCAGGGACAAAATCCTAGTTGAAAACTATCGCCGATTTTCTTGCTCCCATAATCTCTAAATCAATGGAAAAACTTCCTCTCTAGATTTCTGAGTATTCACACCACAGATCCTTTCCAATTTCAATTTGGACTTTAGGTCAAATCACTTTACCCAAACAGCACTGATCGATTTTCACAATTCTGTTTCACTGCCTTGGATAAAGGATTTCTTGTTGACTCTGTCTTTATTGATCCATCTAAAGCCTTTGATGTGATTAACCACTCTTTGCATTGAGCTAGTCTATCCTCCTATGACTTTTTCTCAAATATTATCATTTGATATTCAACTTATTTATGGGAGAGAACTCAATCTGTGTTATAGAATGGCCACCTTTCTTCTCCTCTCCCTATTTTCTCTGGGGTTCCTCGGGGGTGTATACTTGGTTTTTTTCCTTTTAATCTTTCTGTGGATCCCCTACCCTCTGTTTTGGATCTCTGTTCAGTCTGACTTTATTCTGATGGCATGGTTCTTTTTTATGATCATAAGAATCCATCTTCAATTTCATTTATTCTCCAAAGTGATTTGACAAAATCGTGAAAGGGTTTTTCCGATAACCTCTTACTTTTGAACAGTAAAAAGACTCAAAAGCCCGCCAATGTCTAGGTTGCCTAAAATGTGCCAGGCATTGTTTGTCAAGTTTGCATCATAAATGCATTATTACCCAAGCCATTCTTCCTGTTTTGGATTATGGTGATACCACTTACCTCCATGCCTCTGCTTCAACTCTTTGCCTTTGGAATACTATTCACTACCATCTACTATGGTTCATTTTAAAACCTAAATGGGATGGACACCATTGTGCCCTTTTGCATCAGTTAAATTGATTGTCTTCCTCCTGCAGATGCACCTTCCATTGGTTATCCCTTATCTATAAAACTATGAACAAACAAACTTCCACTTATCTATCTGAAAGGCTTACGGTTCCCACCCCATAAATACAATCTTAGAGATATGTCCCATCGTGGCCTCTCTTTACCTAAGTTTTAAACACACTTTGGGAAAGAATGCTTTTTCTATGATGCTCCACTCTCATGGAACAACCTCTCTTCCCAGCTCGAAATTTCACCCACCCTTGGTATTTTCAAACATAGCCTAAAAAATTATTAATCTGTTTGTACTTGTTTTAACTGATCTTGTGTGTGTTCTGTCACTGTATTTACTGCTATTGACTTGGAACATTCTGTAACTGAGACTTGTTTCTTATAGAACTTATCCTGTAATCTATGTAACTTTTAAATAAAAAAAGGAATAAATGTCATATGTTTTCACTGGTGCCCTGCTTACATGCACAGCCACACCCAGAGTTCAATGCTATACTCAGTGCTGTATTCAGAGCTGCCCAACTGCATTGCCTTGTGTTCTGCACTGTTCCTTTGTGCTACATTCAGTGCTACGAATGCATTGCCCCCTGTGTTCAGGGCTATTCCTTTGTGCTATATTCAGTGCTACGAAAGCATTTCCCTGTGTTCAGGGCTATTCCTCTGTGCTATATTCAGTGCTACAATGCGTTGCCCCTGTGTTCAGGGCTATTCCTTTGTGCTATATTCAGAGCTATCCTCAGTGGTATATTCAGTGCTGCAAATGCATTGCCCTCTGTGTTCAGGGCTGTCCTCAGTGCTATATTCAGAGCTGCACAAGTGCATTGCCCCTGTGTTCAGGTCTATCCTCAGTGCTATATTCAGAGCTGCACAAGTGCATTGCCCCTGTATTCAGCGCCATCCTCAGTGCTATATTCAATGCTGCACAAATGCATTGCCCCTGTGTTCAGGGCTATCCTCAGTGCTATATTCAGAGCTGCACAAGTGCATTGCCCCATGTTCAGGGCTATCCACAGTGGTATATTCAGTGCTGAAAAATGCATTGCCCTCTATGTTCAGGGCTATCCACAGTGCTATATTCAGAACTGCACAAGTGCATTGCCCCTGTGTTCAGGGCTATCCTCAGTGGTATATTCAGTGCTGCAAAATGCATTGCCTTCTGTGTTCAGGGCTATCCTCAGTGGTATATTCAGTGCTGTGAAATGCATTGACCTCTGTGTTCAGGGCTATCCTCAGTGCTATATTCAGAGCTGTTCATGCATTGCCCCCTGTGTTCAGGCTTTCTCAGTGCTGTATTCAGAGCTGCCCAACTGCATTCCCCCTGTGTTCAGCACTATTCCTTTGTGCTATATTCAGTGCTACAAAATGCATTGCCCCCTGTGTTCAGGGCTATCCTCAGTGCTATATTCAGTGCTACAAAATGCATTGCCCCCTGGGTTCAGGGCTATCCTCAGTGCTATATTCAGAGCTGTTCAAGTGCATTGCCCCCTGTGTTCAGGGCTATCCTCAGTGCTGTATTCAAAGTTGCCCAACTGCTTCATGCTGTGCCAGTGCATGTCATTTGCTTGGCATGCAAACTGCACTATATTCACAGGACATAGCATTGGTGCAATGGGACTGGCATAAGCAGTAGCACAGGTGCAGTGCATTCACAGTGCTGGTATGCTTCTCTGAATATTGGGCTCTTTCAGTTATTGCAGTGACATGCTCTGTTTAGTGATTGAACTGTTGTATGTGTAGACACCCTCAGTTATTGCAGTGACATGCTCTGCTTAGTGACTGAACTGTTGCATGTGTAGACACCCTCAGTTATTGCAGTGACATGCTCTGTTTAGTAATTGAACTGTTGTATGCGTAGACACCCTCAGTTATTGCAGTGACATGCTATATTTAGTGACTGAACTGTTGTATGTGTAGACACCATCGGTTATTGCAGTGACATGCTACATTTAGTGACTGAACTGTTGTGTGTGTAGACACCCTCAGTTATTGCAGTGATATGCTCTGTTTAGTGACTGAACTGTTGAGTGTGTAGACACCCTCAGTTATTGCAGTGATGTGCTCTGTTTAGTGACTGACCCGTTGTGTGTGTAGACACCATCAGTTATAGCAGTGACATGCTATATTTAGTGACTGAACCGTTGTATGTGTAGACACCCTCAGTTATTGCAGTGACATTCTCTGTTTAGTGACTGAACTGTTGAATGTGTAGACACCCTCAGTTATTGCAGTGACATGCTCTGTTTAGTGACTTGAACTGTTGTGTGTGTGGACACCCTCAGTTATTGCAGTGACATGCTCTGTTTAGTGACTGGACCGTTGTGTGTGTAGACACCCTCAGTTATTGCAGTGACATGCTCTGCTTAGTGACTGGACTGTTGTGTGTGTAGACACTCTCAGTTATTGCAGTGACATGCTCTGTTTAGTGACTGGACCGTTGTATATGTAGACACTCTCAGTTATAACAGTGACATGCTTTGTTTAGTGATTGAACCGTTGAATGTGTAGACACCCTCAGTTATTGCAGTGACATGCTCTGTTTAGTGACTGAACTGTTGAATGTGTAGACACCCTCATTGCAGTAAACATGCTCTGTTTAGTGACTGAACTGTTGAATGTGTAGACACTCTAGTTATTGCAGTGACATGCTCTGTTTAGTGACTGAACTGTTGAATGTGTAGACACCCTCAGTTATTGCAGTGACATGCTCTGTTTAGTGACTGAACTGTTGTGTGTGTAGACACCTCAGTTATTGCAGTGACATGCTCTGTTTAGTGACTGGAACTGTTGATATGTAGACACTCTCAGTTATTGCAGTGACATGCTCTGTTTAGTGACTGAACTGTTGAATGTGTAGACACCCTCAGTTATTGCAGTGACATGCTCTGTTTAGTGACTGAACTGTTGATGTGTAGACACCCTCAGTTATTGCAGTGACATGCTCTGTTTAGTGACTGAACTGTTGAATGTGAACACTCTAGTTATTGCAGTGACATGCTCTGTTTAGTGACTGAACTGTTGAATGTGTAGACACCTCAGTTATTGCAGTGACATGCTCTGTTTAGTGACTGAACTGTTGTATGTGTAGACACCCTCAGTTATTGCAGTGACATGCTCTTTAGTGACTGAACTGTTGTGTGTGTAGACACCCTCAGTTATTGCAGTGACATGCTCTGTTTAGTGACTGAACTGTTGTGTGTGTAGACACCCTCAGTTATTGCAGTGACATGCTCTGTTTAGTGACTGAACTGTTGTATGTGTAGACACCTCAGTTATGCAGTGACATGCTATGTTTAGTGACTGAACTGTTGAGGTGTAGACACCTCAGTTATTGCAGTGACATGCTCTGTTTAGTGACTGAACTGTTGAAGGTGTAGACACCCTCAGTTATTGCAGTGACATGCTCTGTTTAGTGACTGAACTGTTGAAGGTGTAGACACCCTCAGTTATTGCAGTGACATGCTCTGTTTAGTGACTGAACTGTTGAAGGTGTAGACACCTCAGTTATTGCAGTGACATGCTCTGTTTAGTGACTGAACTGTTGAACGTGTAGACACCCTCAGTTATTGCAGTGACTTGCTCTGTTTAGTGACTGAACTGTTGAACGTGTAGACACCCTCAGTTATTGCAGTGACATGCTCTGTTTAGTGACTGAACTGTTGTGTGTGTAGACACCATCAGTTATTGCAGTGACATGCTCTGTTTAGTGACTGAACTGTTGAATGTGTGGACACCCTCAGTTATTGCAGTGACATGCTCTGTTTAGTGACTGAACTGTTGTGTGTGTAGATACTCTCAGTTATTGCAGTGACATGCTCTGTTTAGTGACTGACCTGTTGTGTGTGTAGACACTCTCAGTTATTGCAGTAACATGCTATATTTAGTGACTGAACTGTTGTGTGTGTAGACACCCTCAGTTATTGCAGTGACATGCTATATTTAGTGACAGAACTATTGTGTGTAGACACCCTCAGTTATTGCAGTGACATGCTCTGTTTAGTGACTGAACTGTTGTATGTGTAGACACCCTCAGTTATTGCAGTGACATGCTCTGTTTAGTGACTTGAACTGTTGTGCGTATGGACACCCTCAGTTATTGCAGTGACATGCTCTGTTTAGTGACTGAACTGTTGAGTGTAGACACCCTCAGTTATTGCAGTGACATGCTCTGTTTAGTGACTGAACTGTTGTGTGTAGACACCCTCAGTTATTGCAGTGACATGCTCTGTTTAGTGACTGAACTGTTGAATGTGTAGACACCCTCAGTTATTGCAGTGACATGCTCTGTTTAGTGACTGAACTGTTGTGTGTGTAGACACCCTCAGTTATTGCAGTGACATGCTCTGTTTAGTGACTGAACTGTTGAATGTAGACACCCTCAGTTATTGCAGTGACATGCTCTGTTTAGTGACTGAACTGTTGAATGTGTGAACCTCAGTTATTGCAGTGACATGCTCTGTTTAGTGACTGAACTGTTGTATGTGTAGACACTCTCAGTTATTGCAGTAACATGCTATATTTAGTGACTGAACTGTTGAAGGTGTAGACACCTCAGTTTTGCAGTGACATGCTCTGTTTAGTGACTGAACTGTTGAAGGTGTAGACACCCTCAGTTATTGCAGTGACATGCTCTGTTTGGTGACTGAACTGTTGAAGGTGTAGACACCCTCAGTTATTGCAGTGACATGCTCTGTTTAGTGACTGAACTGTTGAACGTGTAGACACCCTCAGTTATTGCAGTGACATGCTCTGTTTAGTGACTGAACTGTTGAAC
Organism: Neoceratodus forsteri; assembly: GCA_016271365.2. NCBI lineage: Eukaryota > Metazoa > Chordata > Ceratodontiformes > Ceratodontidae > Neoceratodus > Neoceratodus forsteri. Next base: position 1,189,198 of record JADMNL010000026.1, read on the forward strand.
GTGTAGACACCTCAGTTATTGCAGTGACTCTGTTTAGTGACTGAACTGTTGACGTGTAGACACCTCAGTTATTGCAGTGACATGCTCTGTTTAGTGACTGAACTGTTGTGTGTAGACACCATCAGTTATTGCAGTGACATGCTCTGTTTAGTGACTGAGCTGTTGAAGGTGTAGACACCCTCAGTTATTGCAGTGACATGCTCTGTTTAGTGACTGAACTGTTAAATGTGTGGACACCCTCAGTTATTGCAGTGACATGCTCTGTTTAGTGACTGAACTGTTGTGTGTGTAGATACTCTCAGTTATTGCAGTGACATGCTCTGTTTAGTGACTGACCTGTTGTGTGTGTAGACACTCTCAGTTATTGCAGTAACATGCTATATTTAGTGACTGAACTGTTGTGTGTGTAGACACCCTCAGTTATTGCAGTGACATGCTATATTTAGTGACAGAACTATTTTGTGTAGACACCCTCAGTTATTGCAGTGACATGCTCTGTTTAGTGACTGAACTGTTGTATGTGTAGACACCTCAGTTATTGCAGTGACATGCTCTGTTTAGTGACTTGAGCTGTTGTGTGTCGGACACCCTCAGTTATTGCAGTGACATGCTCTGTTTAGTGACTGGACCATTTGTGTGTAGACACTCTCAGTTATTGCAGTGACATGCTCTGTTTAGTGACTGAACTGTTGTGTGTGTAGACACTCTCATATTGCAGTGACATGCTCTGTTTAGTGACTGAACTGTTGAATGTGTAGACACCTCAGTTATTGCAGTGACATGCTCTGTTTAGTGACTGAACTGTTGAATGTGTAGACACCCTCAGTTATAGCAGTGACATGCTCTGTTTAGTGACTGAACTGTTGAATGTGTAGGCACCCTCAGTTATTGCAGTGACATGCTCTGTTTAGTGGCTGAACTGTTGTATGTGTAGACACCCTCAGTTATTGCAGTAATATGCTATATTTAGTAATTGAACTGTTGGTTGTGTAGACACTCTCAGTTATTGCAGTGACATGCTCTGTTTAGTGACTGAACTGTTATATGTGTAGACACTGTCAGTTATTGCAGTGACATGCTCTGTTTAGTGAATGAACCTTTGTGTGTGTAGACACCCTCAGTTATTGCAGTGACATGCTCTGTTTAGTGACTGAAGTGTTGTGTGTGTGGACACCCTCAGTTATTGCAGTGACATGCTCTGTTTAGTGACTGAACCGTTGTGTGTGTAGACACTCTCAGTTATAGCAGTAACATGCTCTGTTTATTGACTGAACTGTTGTGTGTGTGGACACCTCAGTTATTACAGTGACATGCTCTGTTTAGTGACTAAACCGTTGTGTGTAGACACTCTGTTTAGTGCTTGAACTGTTGTGTGTGTAGACACTCTCAGTTATTGCAGTGACATGCTCTGTTTAGTGACTGAACTGTTGTATGTGTAGACACCCTCAGTTATTGCAGTGACATGCTCTGTTTAGTGACTGAACCATTGTGTGTGTGTGGACACTCTCAGTTATTGCAGTGACATGCTCTGTTTAGTGACTGAACTGTTGTGGGTGTAGACACCATCAGTTATTGTAGTGACATGCTCTGTTTAGTGACTGAATTGTTGTATGTGTAGACACCCTCAGTTATTGCAGTAATATGCTATATTTAGTAATTGAACTGTTGTATGTGTAGGCACTCTCAGTTATTGCAGTGACATGCTCTGTTTAGTGACTGAACTGTTGTATGTGTAGACACCCTCAGTTAATGCAGTGACATGCTCTGTTTAGTAACTGAACCGTTGTGTGTGTAGACACTCTCAGTTATAGCAGTGACATGCTCTGTTTAGTGATTGAACTGTTGTGTGTTTAGACACTCTCAGTTATTGCCGTGACATGCTCTGTTTAGTGACTGAACTGTTGTATGTGTTGACACCCTCAGTTATTGCAGTGACATGCTCTGTTTAGTGACTGAACTGTTGTGTGTGTGTGTGTGTGTGTGTGGACACTCTCAGTTATTGCAGTGACATGCTCTGTTTAGTGACTGAACGATTCTGCGTGTAGACACTCTCAGTTATAGCAGTGACATGCTCTGTTTAGTGATTGAACCGTTGTGTGTGTGTGGACACTCTCAGTTATTGCAGTGACATGCTCTGTTTAGTGACTGAACCATTGTGTGTGTAGACACCCTCAGTTATAGCAGTGACGTGCTCTGTTTAGTGACTGAACTGTTGAATGTGTAGACACCCTAAGTTATTGTAGTGACATGCTCTGTTTAGTGACTTGTGCTGTTGTGCGTGGACACCTCAGTTATTGCAGTGACATGCTCTGTTTAGTGACTGGACCATTGTGTGTGTAGACACCCTCAGTTATTGCAGTGACATGCTCTATTTAGTGACCGAACTGTTGTGTGTGTAGACACCTCAGTTATTGCAGTGACATGCTCTGTTTAGTGACTGAACTGTTGAATGGTAGACACCCTCAGTTATTGCAGTAAACATGCTCTGTTTAGTGACTGAACTGTTGAATGTGTGAACACTCAGTTATTGCAGTGACATGCTCTGTTTAGTGACTGAACTGTTGTATGTGTAGACACTCTCAGTTATTGCAGTAACATGCTATATTTAGTGACTGAACTGTTGAAGGTGTAGACACCCTCAGTTTTTGCAGTGACATGCTCTGTTTAGTGACTGAACTGTTGAAGGTGTAGACACCCTCAGTTATTGCAGTGACATGCTCTGTTTAGTGACTGAACTGTTGAAGGTGTAGACACCCTCATTTATTGCAGTGACATGTCTGTTTAGTGACTGAACTGTTGAGCGTGTAGACACCTCAGTTATTGCAGTGACATGCTCTGTTTAGTGACTGAACTGTTGAGCGTGTAGACACCCTCAGTTATTGCAGTGACTTGCTCTGTTTAGTGACTGAACTGTTGAGCGTGTAGACACCCTCAGTTATTGCAGTGACATGCTCTGTTTAGTGACTGAACTGTTGTGTGTGTAGACACCATCAGTTATTGCAGTGACATGCTCTGTTTAGTGACTGAGCTGTTGAAGGTGTAGACACCCTCAGTTATTGCAGTGACATGCTCTGTTTAGTGACTGAACTGTTAAATGTGTGGACACCCTCAGTTATTGCAGTGACATGCTCTGTTTAGTGACTGAACTGTTGTGTGTGTAGATACTCTCAGTTATTGCAGTGACATGCTCTGTTTAGTGACTGACCTGTTGTGTGTGTAGACACTCTCAGTTATTGCAGTAACATGCTATATTTAGTGACTGAACTGTTGTGTGTGTAGACACCCTCAGTTATTGCAGTGACATGCTATATTTAGTGACAGAACTATTTTGTGTAGACACCCTCAGTTATTGCAGTGACATTCTCTGTTTAGTGACTGAACTGTTGTATGTGTAGACACCCTCAGTTATTGCAGTGACATGCTCTGTTTAGTGACTTGAGCTGTTGTGTGTGCGGACACCCTCAGTTATTGCAGTGACATGCTCTGTTTAGTGACTGGACCATTGTGTGTGTAGACACTCTCAGTTATTGCAGTGACATGCTCTGTTTAGTGACTGAACTGTTGTGTGTGTAGACACTCTCAGTTATTGCAGTGACATGCTCTGTTTAGTGACTGAACCATTGTGTGTGTAGACACCCTCACTTATAGCAGTGACATGCTCTGTTTAGTGACTGAACTGTTGAATGTGTAGACACCCTCAGTTATAGCAGTGACATGCTCTGTTTAGTGACTGAACTGTTGAATGTGTAGGCACCCTCAGTTATTGCAGTGACATGCTCTGTTTAGTGGCTGAACTGTTGTATGTGTAGACACCCTCAGTTATTGCAGTAATATGCTATGTTTAGTAATTGAACTGTTGTTGTGTAGACACTCTCAGTTATTGCAGTGACATGCTCTGTTTAGTGACTGAACTGTTATATGTGTAGACACTCTCAGTTATTGCAGTGACATGCTCTGTTTAGTGAATGAACTTGTGTGTGTAGACACCCTCAGTTATTGCAGTGACATGCTCTGTTTAGTGACTGAAGTGTTGTGTGTGTGGACACCCTCAGTTATTGCAGTGACATGCTCTGTTTAGTGACTGAACCGTTGTGTGTGTAGACACTCTCAGTTATAGCAGTAACATGCTCTGTTTATTGACTGAACTGTTGTGTGTGTGGACACCCTCAGTTATTACAGTGACATGCTCTGTTTAGTGACTAAACCGTTGTGTGTGTAGACACTCTCTGTTTAGTGCTTGAACTGTTGTGTGTGTAGACACTCTCAGTTATTGCAGTGACATGCTCTGTTTAGTGACTGAACTGTTGTATGTGTAGACACCCTCAGTTATTGCAGTGACATGCTCTGTTTAGTGACTGAACCATTGTGTGTGTGTGGACACTCTCAGTTATTGCAGTGACATGCTCTGTTTAGTGACTGAACTGTTGTGGGTGTAGACACCATCAGTTATTGCAGTGACATGCTCTGTTTAGTGACTGAATTGTTGTGTGTAGACACCCTCAGTTATTGCAGTAATATGCTATATTTAGTAATTGAACTGTTGTATGTGTAGGCACTCTCAGTTATTGCAGTGACATGCTCTGTTTAGTGACTGAACTGTTGTATGTAGACACCCTCAGTTAATGCAGTGACATGCTCTGTTTAGTGACTGAACCGTTGTTGTGTAGACACTCTCAGTTATAGCAGTGACATGCTCTGTTTGTGATTGAACTGTTGTGTGTTTAGACACTCTCAGTTATTGCAGTGACATGCTCTGTTTAGTGACTGAACTGTTGTATGTGTTGACACCCTCAGTTATTGCAGTGACATGCTCTGTTTAGTGACTGAACTGATATGTGTTGTGTGTGTGGACACTCTCAGTTATTGCAGTGACATGCTCTGTTTAGTGACTGAACCATTGTGTGTAGACACTCTCAGTTATTGCAGTGACATGCTCTGTTTAGTGATTGAACCGTTGTGTGTGTAGACACTCTCAGTTATTGCAGTGACATGCTCTGTTTAGTGACTGAACTGTTGTGTAGACACCCTCAGTTATAGCAGTGACATGCTCTGTTTAGTGACTGAACTGTTGATGTGTAGACACCCTCAAGTTATTGCAGTGACATGCTCTGTTTAGTGACTGAATGTTGTATGTGTAGACACCCTCAGTTATTGCAGTAACATGCTCTGTTTAGTAACTGAACTGTTGTATGTGTAGACACTCTCAGTTATTGCAGTGACATGCTCTGTTTAGTGACTGAACTGTTGTATGTGTAGACACCCTCAGTTATTGCAGTGACATGCTCTGTTTAGTATTGAACTGTTGTATGTGTAGGCACTCTCAGTTATTGCAGTGACATGCTCTGTTTAGTGACTGAACTGTTGTGTGTGTAGACACCCTCAGTTATTGCAGTGACATGCTCTGTTTAGTGACTGAACTGTTGTATGTGTAGACACTCTCAGTTATTGCAGTGACATGCTCTGTTTAGTGACTGAACTGTTGTATGTGACACTCTCAGTTATTGCAGTGACATGCTCTGTTTAGTGAATGAACCGTTGTGTGTGTAGACACCTCAGTTATTGCAGTGACATGCTCTGTTTAGTGACTGAACCGCTGTGTGTTAGACACTCTCAGTTATAGCAGTGACATGCTCTGTTTAGTGACTGAACTGTTGTGTGTGTGGACACCCTCAGTTATTGCAGTGACATGCTCTGTTTAGTGACTGAACTGTTGTGTGTGTGGACACTCTCAGTTATAGCAGTGACATGCTCTGTTTAGTGACTGAACTGTTGTGTGTGTAGACACCCTCAGTTATTGCAGTGACATGCTCTGTTTAGTGACTGAACTGTTGTGTGTGTAGACACCCTCAGTTATTGCAGTGACATGCTCTGTTTAGTGACTGAACTGTTGTGTAGACACCTCAGTTATTGCAGTGACATGCTCTGTTTAGTGACTGAACTGTTGTATGTGTAGACACCCTCAGTTATTGCAGTAATATGCTATATTTAGTAATTGAACTGTTGTATGTGTAGGCACTCTCAGTTATTGCAGTGACATGCTCTGTTTAGTGAATGAACCGTTGTGTATGTAGACACCCTCAGTTATTGCAGTGACATGCTCTGTTTAGTGAATGAACCGTTGTGTGTGTAGACACCCTCAGTTATTGCAGTGACATGCTCTGTTTAGTGACTGAACCGTTGTATGTGTAGACACCCTCAGTTATTGCAGTGACATGCTCTGTTTAGTGACTGAACCGTTGATGTGTAGACACCCTCAGTTATTGCAGTGACATGCTCTGTTTAGTGACTGAACCGTTGTATGTGTAGACACCCTCAGTTATTGCAGTGACATGCTCTGTTTAGTGACTGAACTGTTGTGTGTGGACACCCTCAGTTATTGCAGTGACATGCTCTGTTTAGTGACTGAACCTGTTGTGTGTGTAGACACTCTCAGTTATTGCAGTGACATGCTCTGTTTAGTGACTGAACCGTTGTGTGTGTGGACACCTCAGTTATTACAGTGACATGCTCTGTTTAGTGACTGAACTGTTGTGTGTAGACACCCTCAGTTATTGCAGTGACATGCTCTGTTTAGTGACTGAACTGTTGTGTGTGTAGACACCCTCAGTTATTGCAGTGACATGCTCTGTTTAGTGACTGAACTATTGCAGTGACATGCTCTGTTTAGTGACTGAACTGTTGTGTGTGTAGACACCCTCAGTTATTGCAGTGACATGCTCTGTTTAGTGACTGAACTGTTGTGTGTGTAGACACCCTCAGTTATTGCAGTGACATGCTCTGTTTAGTGACTGAACTGTTGTATGTGTAGACACCTCAGTTATTGCAGTGACATGCTCTGTTTAGTGACTGAACTGTTGTATGTGTAGACACTCTCAGTTATTGCAGTGACATGCTCTGTTTAGTGACTGAACCGTTGTATGTGTAGACACTCTCAGTTATTGCAGTAAAATGCTATATTTAGTAATTGAACTGTTTAGCACGGGTCATAATGTTGCAAGACATTATGCCACAGCAATATACTGCACTGCCAATACAGCACAATATATTGCCAGTGGCATAAGTCTTTGTTTTGTGTTATGGGGTGCTGCACCCTCAAAGCCCCCCCAACTAAAATAACTCTGGGGTGTTTAACACTTAAATTCACATAAAGTGCGAAAAATATAAAAATTCCATGCATCTAGGACTGAGAATCGAAACCCGGTCCACAGATGCACTGGCTCCCTTGCTGCCTGTGGCTCATCCCATCGAGCCATGGCAGCTGCTTGGCAGTCCCTTGTCCCTGCAGGATTCTTACCCTGTTCTGGGAAGAGTGAGGAGGTGCAGTACCGTGCATACATCCTTTCGCAGTTATGCACCCTCTTGCTCTTTCCTACCACACTGTTCCTGTTACACGGTTATGTTGTGCGCTGTGAAGCATACGACATATTGACCTGGTAGGGAACTGTTATATGTGCAGACACTTTCAGTTATAGTGATATGCTAAATTATGTATGGACACTTTCAATTATCACAGTGACATGCTATATTTAGTGAGTGAACGGTTATACATATGGATACTTTCAGTGATCGCACTGACATGCTATATTTAGTGATTGAACTGTTATATACGGTATGTGGACACTTTCAGTGATCGCACTGACATGCTATATTTAGTGATTGAACTGTTATATATGGTATGTGGACACTTTCAGTGATCGCACTGACATACCGTATTTTGTGATTGAACTGTTATATATATATGTGGACACTTTTGGTTATTGCACGGACAAGCTATATTTAGTGATTGAACCATTATATGTATGGATACTTTCAGTTATTGCAGTGACATGCTATATTTAGTGACTGAACTGTTATATACGGTATGTGGACACTTTTCGGTTATCGCACTGACAAGCTATATTTAGTGATTGAACCATTATATGTATGGATACTTTCAGTTATTGCAGTGACATGCTATATTTAGTGACTGAACTGTTATATACAGTATGTGGACACTTTCGGTTATCGCACTGACAAGCTATATTTAGTGATTGAACCGTTATACGTATGGATGCTTTCAGTTATTGCAGTGACATGCTATATTTAGTGATTGAACTGTTATATACGGTATGTGAACACTTTCGGTTATCGCACTGACATGCTATATTTAGTGATTGAACCGTTATATGTATGGATGCTTTCAGTTATTGCAGTGATATGCTATTTTTAGTGATTGAACCATTATACGATGGATACTTTCAGTTATTGCAGCGATATGCTATATTTAGTGACTGAACTGTTATTTGATGGACACTTTCAGTTACAGTTATACTGATATTTATTTATTTATTGAAAAGTTTCACCAGGATATGATATATTTAGTGACTGAACTGTTATAGTGTGGACACTGTCAATTATCGCACTGACATGCAATATTTAGTGATTGAACTGTTATATATGGTATGTGGACACTTTCAGTTATCGCACTGACATGCAATATTTAGTGATTGAACTGTTATATATGGTATGTGGACACTTTCAGTTATCGCACTGACATGCTATGTTTAGTGATTGAACTGTTATATATGGTATGTGGACACTTTCAGTTATCGCACTGACATGCTATGTTTAGTAATTGAACTGTTGTATACAGTATGTGGACACTTTCCGTTATCGCACTGACATGCTCTATTTAGTGACTGAACCGTTATACGTATGGATACTTTCAGTTATTGCAGTGACATGCTATATTTAGTGATTGAACTGTTATATACGGTATGTGAACACTTTCGGTTATCGCACTGACATGCTGTATTTAGTGATTGAACCGTTTTATGTATGGATGCTTTTCAGTTATTGCAGTGATATATTTATATTTAGTGATTGAACCGTTATACGCATGGATACTTTCAGTTATTGCAGTGATACTGCTATATTTAGTGACTGAACTGTTATTTGTATGGACACTTTCAGTTACAGTTATACTGAGATTTATTTATTTATTGAAAGGTTTCACCAGGATATGATAATTTTAGTGACTGAACTGTATAGTGTGGACACTTTCAGTTATCATACTGATATGCTATAATTAAGCAATAATGCCCGACAGGGGTGTGTTAATGCTGGGATAACGTCAGACCTCAGGTGGTTGGGCACAAGGCTGCAGGCTGAGTGCATCCAATAACTGATGCGTGATGTTATCCCAAATGACACACACCCTGGACGGCATTATTGCTATTATACAATGGCTCATTGTTATACAGAATAAAAAAATCATTTTAAAGATGTTTTTGCGTGGAAAAATATTTTTGTTTTTTAAGAGAAGATGAAACAATCAAGCAAATGCAAATCAAGCAAATGATCATCTACAGGTTCACAGTGAGGCTGAGGCTAGACCCGTGATGTTGTGCTGGGATAACAGCACGGGTCCAGCACAAGACTGACCAATCAGAGTCCAGGATTTTTTCTTGCCATTGTATAATCAGTGTTTGAACATCTATTTATATGTGTATATACATATATATATATATATATATACACTTTCAGTTATCACAGTGACATGCTCTATTTAGTGATTGAACTGTTACATGAGTAGACACTTTTGGTTACTATAGTGATTGAACTGTTATAAGTATGATACTTTCAGTTACAGGTTTCACACTGGTATTCTATATTCAGTGTTTGAACAGTTACATGTATGGGCACTTTCAGTTATTGCAGTAACATGCTATATTTATGTACAGACACTTTCAATTATCACTCTGACATACTTTAATGATTAGGTTTGCCTCTTTGTTCAGAGGATATTATGTTATTTTAATACGTTTGGACAATTGATTTTCTTGGGACTGTGGGAGGATGGATAACGTAAAGTTTAATGTATCTTTTTTATAGCTGAGAGCACTGCTGGTTTATAAATTGATGATATTAATCTTAATGTTACTGCTGTAATAATATATTTGGAGCTCAGTGTCACAGATGTTTACTGGCATATTATGGATGGGGTTTGCAGTTTGCCTGCGACTGTTTGGCATGTTAGCATGGGAGATTTGCATGGCAGGAAAACTCTCCTCAAATGGTGGCTTTCTCTACTGTCTGATCTTATAGGTGCACCAGGTAAAACTACTGTGACCAGATAAGGATTTTACCAGAATCGACTGGCAAATATTGCCTTAGGTCTGTAAAATGAACCATTTTACAAATGTATAAGCATGCACTGCAATAGCTACCAGGCGATTACCTTCACAATAGAAAGATGTTGCTGTGGAGCTGAGTTACAGCATTTGTTCACCTTTAAATGTATGTCATTTTGCCTCATGTGAAATATCACATTTAGGCATTGGCTGCACTGTAGCCTGTCAGTGGGATTGTTTTAGCCCCTCCAATTTAGTGCTGAAAGGTTAATGAGTGAATAATGCCTGCATTAATTTGTCCAATGCCGAATTTTAACAGAGATGCATTCCCCTATGTTTGTTCATGCAACATATTCTGCAAAAGCTATGAAAAAAGTTAAAACAATTTGCTCTATGAACTCTATCCTACCTTCATCAGTGATGTCAATCAGCCCGAGGAGGTGTAAAAGTTTTAGGAACACGCAGACAAGAAACACAATACCAACAGTTTGAAGCCCAGCTGATTCCCACTTTAAGTCCAACCTTTTCTCCATGACTTGCTGTCTCCCATATGGAGAGCAGAGACAGACAGAAAGACAGACAGGCTGGAAACCTTTGCCTCTCAGTAGCACTGTACTATGAACCTTCAGCACCTCCCCAAGTGCAGAATCTGCTCCACTTTTGTTTGTTCCTTGTTCATAGAGCAGACAGAGAAAAAATAGGGGAAAGTTTCTATCCATGTCTCTATCTTCTGGCAACCCTGAAATTACATTATGTTTCTGCTGTTATAGGTATCCAACAGGCACAACAAGCTCACCTGGAGTTTAACAATCTTGTCCTTTCTGAATTACAGCCATACTGCACTTCTGGTGTTCAGACTGACACATGTAATTACTCTCTGATCAGCATAACCAAAACACAAGTCCATAGCCTCATGTTTAGCAAGAATCAGCCTCTGAAAGTATGAGCCTGCAGAGGAAGCTGCTGTACTGAAATTCTCTACAAAACTCTGGAACTACGATCGGTCAATGCTGCTGCTTACTGAGCGGGTCCGTAACTGACAGGCAGTGTCATGTCACAATGCTGCTGCTTACTGAGTGGGTCCGTGACTGACAGGCAGTGTCATGTCACACTGCTGCTGCTTACTGAGTGGGTCCGTGACTGACAGGCAGTGTCATGTCACACTGCTGCTGCTTACTGAGTGGGTCCATGACTGACAGGCAGTGTCATGTCACACTGCTGCTGCTTACTGAGTGGGTCCGTAGCTTTGACAGGCAGTGTCATGTCACACTGCTGCTGCCTTATGGCGGGTCCGTGACTGACAGGCAGTGTCATGTCACACTGCTGCTGCATGAGGATCATTCCGACACACAGACTAAGGGCTCTGTGTGTGCAAGAAAGTGCCTTGGATCATTCATACAGAGTAGTTAAGTCCCAGGATACACAAGCTATAAATGAAGGTTACACACCAACATGTAAAAAAAGCACCAGATTTACATTTGAGAAAACCGAGGGTTGTCTATTTTTTCTCTGAAAGAAGGTAAACAATTACCTGACTCCACATTCTTAGACCCTCCCTTATCCCATAGGTAAACAATTAAACAATTACCTATGGGATAAGGAGGGGTCTGAGAATGTAGATTCAGGACAAAGCATCTGCACAGAGGCTGTGGGTGGGGAAACTTAGACACTCCAACTTAGGATAGTGAAGTGCAAAAAAATAAAAGGATCCAGACTTAAGAAGAAGCATAAGAGATGCACAACTGTGGGGTGGGGGGGGAGTTGCTTTGTTTTTCTTTGATGACAGGAAAGCATTCACTGTGGTATCCTTGTATCCTTCTGAGACCTGTCCATACACACAATGTGGGCAACCATATTTGCACTCCTTGTGGGGCCCCATGCAGATGTGTCCTTAAAGTGGGCATGAGGCCCCAAGGAACTGTCCTTATACCATCTTTGGAGCCCCATAGACACTTTTCATGACATTCAGTGCAGGGCCCCACAGAGACCAGCCTTTATACTCAATGTGGCAGCCCACATAGATACGTTCTTACACTCACTGTGGGGCCCCATATGGACCTGTCCGTACACTCACTGTGGGTTCCCTAGACACCTGTCACACTTAGTGTGGGGCCCACAGAGATTATGCTCACTGTTAGGCCTCACAGAGTATAGGCCTTTCATTTACTATGGACCCCATAGAAACCTGCCCTTGCCCACAGTATGGGGCCACATAGAAACCTGTCCTTATAATCTGTGCTGGGCCCACAGAGACCAATCCTTACAGTAATGTGAGGCCCCATAGAGACCTGTCCTTATTCTTTGTATGGAGCCTCATAAAGACCTGCCCTTACCCGCTGTGTGGGGACTCATAGAGATCTGTCCTTACCCTCTGTGTGTGGCCCATAGAGACCTGTCCATACCATCTGTGTGGGGACTCATAGAGACCTGTCCTTACCCTTTGTGTGAGGCCCCATAGAGACCTATCTTTACCCTCTGTGTGGGGCCCATAGAGACCTGTCCTTATCCTCTGTATGGGGACTCATAGAGACCTGTCCTTACCCTCTGTTTGGGGCCCCATAGAGACCTGTCCTTACTCTCTGTGTGGGGACTCATAAAGATCTGTCCTTACCCTCTTTGTGTGGTCCCATTGAAACCTGTACTTACCATCACTGTAGGAGTCCATAGAGACCTGTCAGTAGACTCAATGTGTGGCCCCACAGAGACCAGTTCTTACACTAAATGTGGGGCCTCATAGAGAGCATTTCTTACCTTCTGTGTGGGGCCCCATAGAGACCTAGCCTTACACTTAGTGTGGTGCCTCATAGAGACCTATCCTTAACCCTCAGTGTAGGGCCTCATAGAGACCTGTCCTTACTATCAGTATAGGGCTCCATAGAGACCTGTCCTTACCATCACTGTAGGGCCCCAAGAGACCTGTCCTTACCATCATTGTAGGGCCCCATAGAAACCTGTCCTTACCATCATTGTAGGGCTCCAGAGACCTGTCATTAAACTCACTGTGGAGCTCCATAGAAACCTGTCCTGACCCTTAGTGTGGGGCTCCAAAGAGACCTGCCATTAAACTCAGTGTGAGGCTCCAGAGAGACCAGTTTTTACACTAAATGTGGAGCTCCATTGAGACTTGTCCTTATACTCAGTGTGCACCCCACAGAGACCCGGTTCTTAGTACTTAGTATGGGGCCCATAGAAACCTATTCTTACCTCGCCATGAGGGCCCCACAGAGACCTGAGTGTGGGTCTCCTTACAGACCAGTTCTTAAGCTCAGTGTGGGGCCCCAGACAACTGTCCAAGTTAGAGAAATTTCCCATTGATATCTTTTAATTTTATTCCCTCCACGATTGTCCCATCTGCCCGACCCACCCAGCCCGTTGCCGGTTCCTCCAGGGGGTCTTGCCTTTCTGCCATCCCTGGCTGTGGGATCAGCTTCCAGCCACCGGTGAGGAGTCTGCAGGGGGTTGAACTGCATCCCACCAACTCAAGGTGTTTTCTGTTTTCCTGTTCCCCCCCATTGCTGAGGCACTTGTGTCCTTGTGCGTGCCGGAGGTGTGCACATGTACACGGTCCCACGGCACCCTCCCTTCCACTGGAGCCCCCAAACTGCACCGCTCCCAGGCCTCTACCTGGGGGCAGTTATTCGGTGGAACTACCAATCCTCCCTCTCCGGGAGCGAAGAGCTGTCCTCCGGATGCTCAATCCTCTCCCTTCCCGGCTGACCCCCGGTGACCTGCTTGCATCACGAACATGGGTCGCCGGTGTGGCAGGAGGTAAGGCATGATGCCTCAGCCCTGCATGCCACTGGGCCGGCCGTTGATATAATTTCTAACACTCAGTGTATGGTGCCGGCCATTGATATCATTTCTAACACTCAGTGTATGGTGCCGACCACTGATATAATTTCTAACACTCAGTGTATGGTGCCGGCCATTGATATAATTTCTAACACTCAGTGTATGATGCCGGCCACTGATATAATTTCTAACACTCAGTGTATGGTGCCGGCCACTGATATAATTTCTAACACTCAGTGTATGGTCCCATCCACTGATATAATTTCTAACACTCAGTGTATGGTCCCGGCTATTGATATAATTTCTAACACTCAGTGTATGGTCCCGGCCATTGATATCATTTCTAACACTCAGTGTATGGTCCTGGCCATTGATATCATTTCTAACACTCAGTGTATGGTCCCGGCCATTGGTATAATTTCTAACACTCAGTGTATGGTCCGGCTATTGATATCATTTCTAACACCAGTGTATGGTCCGGCCATTGATATCATTTCTAACACTCAGTGTATGGTCCGGCCACTGATATAATTTCTAACACTCAGTGTATGGTCCGAGCCATTGATATAATTTCTAACACTCAGTGTATGGTCCCGGCCACTGATATAATTTCTAACACTCAGTGTATGGTCCCGGCCACCGATATAATTTCTAACACTCAGTGTATGGTCCCGGCCATTGATATAATTTCTAACACTCAGTGTATGGTCCCAGCCATTGATATAATTTCTAACACTCAGTGTATGGTCCCATGCACCTTGGAAATTCTCTCGGAATTTGCAAGGACCGTAGTGGTTATACAGAGCGGAGCAGTTTCACCTCAGCTGAGAGAGTACTGTACTTTAACCTTCTTGCTTATGTCCACTGCACCAGAAACACTCATGAACCTGACGTAGGAGCAGATGAAAGGGTGCATGTCTTCTACTGCTGCTGTTTGTCAGAATACACAGTGAAGGCAGCGGCAGAATGGCAGCTGGAGAGAAGTGAAATCCCTATTAAAATGATAAATTACCTTCTAAGAATATTAGTAGTCAAACCAGTTTAATTGCTGGGTATTGAAAATAAACACTTTACAGGCACTATTTTAAGCAACATATTCCAAGCTACCTGCTGCCAATGACATCATAAGCCTTAATTGACACTTAGTATGCTTGTATTAGGTACAGGCAGCTGGGAAGGGTAGCAGGTTACCACTGAGAATATGACAGAAGCAAAATATACTGAAAATGTTCAGCTCAGGGCAGGGATACAACTGTTTTATATACGTAACAGACTATAGATGAACAAAATGTATGTCTTCTCTCAGATCCAGAAGCAAATGATTTGATACCTTTTAATGGACCAACATAGATTTAACAACAAGAACAAAGTGCTTCAGCTTTCGGACCAACCAGTCCTTCGTCAGAAGCCTAATAGCAGTTGTTTAGAAAAAACAATACTTTTAACATCTAGATCATGCAGAAAAAAACAGAAAAAATCCCCATTGGTTTAAAATACTCATTTGAAAAATACAGAAAATTAGTATTTTAAACCAATGGGGATTTTTTCTGTTTTTTCTGCATGATCTAGCTGTTAAAATTATTGTTTTTTTCTAAACAACTGCCATTAGGCTTCTGACGAAGGACTGGTTGGTCTGAAAGCTAAAGCACTTTGTTCTTGTTGTTACATCTATGTTGGTCCATTAAAAGGTATCAAATCATTTGCTTCTGGATCTGTTCTTGCAAGGACCAATACGGCAACTACTAAGTCTAGATTTTGTCTTCTCTCAGCGCATTTCTCATCCACCTGCTCATGCGCCTGACACACCTGCAGCTCTAGGCCAACTACCCCTTCCCTGACTTACTCTGTGGCACTCTTTATTCCAGCCTTTTACCAATCTTATGATGTCAAGCGCTTGTCTCATGACTCACCCCCCATGTTAGTGCATCATTATAAAGGCTGCACTACTTGCTTGTATAATCCTGCCTAATGTATACTGCTATACTGTGCTATCGTCACCTTTTTGTCCATTGCTATACTGTACTTTTGTTACCATTTTTCCCATTGCTGTACTGTACTACTGTCACCATTTTTTCCCATTGCTGTACTGTACTATTGTCACCATTTTTTCCCATTGCTGTACTGTACTATTGTCATCATTTTTTTAATTGCTGTACTGTACTATTGTCACCATTTTTTGCCATTGCTATACTGTACTATTGTCACCATTTTTCCCATTGCTGTACTGTACTATTGTCACCATTTTTCCCATTGCTGTACTGTACTATTGCCACCATTTTTTTCCATTGCTGTACTGTACTATTGCCACCATTTTTCCCATTGCTGTACTGTACTATTGTCACCATTTTTGCCATTGCTATACTGTACTATTGTCACCATTTTTCCCATTGCTGTACTGTACTATTGTCACCATTTTCCCATTGCTGTACTGTACTATTGTCACCATTTTTTCCATTGCTGTACTGTTGTCACCATTGTTTCCCATTGCTGTACTGTACTATTGTCACAATTTTTCCCATTGCTATACTGTAATATTGTCACCATTTTTTCCCATTGCTATACTGTACTATTGTCACAATGTTTTTTCCATTGCTGTACTGTGCTGTTGTCACCATTTTTTCCATTGCTGTATTGTACTGTTGTCACCATTTTTTCCCATTGCTGTACTGTACTATTGTCGCCATTTTTTCCACTGCTGTACTGTGCTATTGTCACCATTTTTTCCATTGCTGTACTGTACTACTGTCACCATTGCTGTACTGTACTATTGTCATCATTTTTTCCATTGCTGTACTGTACTATTGTCACCATTTTTTCCCATTGCTGTACTGTACTATTGTCACCATTTTTCCCATTGCTGCACTGTACTATTGTCAAGGCCCCTGGAATTCTGCAGTTCTGCGGTTGCGGAATTTGCAGCAGAATTTGCATCATGCTGCAGAATATATATAGTGCCGCAGAATTCATTGTTTTTGGTGAATTTTCATATAAATATACTGTTTTTCCATAGTGTCAGGCTTTCTTTCCCACCTTGTTTATCCTGAAGCCCCTCCTCTATGCTCAGCATATGATGTCATCAATGACACCACATCATATTTAGCCAATGACAGGACTGCATTCTGCCAGAGAAATGAATAAATCATGCATAGAAATCAGAAAATGCTGCCACGAAGTCAAGGAGCCCTGCATAAATCAGAAAATTCTGCTGCAGAACACAGGGACCCTGACTATTGTCACCATTTTTCCCATTGCTGTACTGTACTATTGTCACAATTTTTCCCATTGCTGTACTGTACTGTTGTCACCATTTTTTTCCATTGCTGTACTGTACTGTTGTCACCATTTTTTCCCATTGCTGTACTGTACTGTTGCCCCTGAACTGCCCCACATCTTAAATTGTGTTCACTTGTTCTTGCACATCTCTTTTCTGAAAGATGATACCCTCTTGAACTTTGTTGATTACACTGAGGTACTCAAAAGTTTTTATCATGTCCTCTCTCTCCCTCCTTTCCTCAAGGGTATACATATTAAGCTCCTTTAGTCTCTCCTCGTATGGCTTCTCTTGCATACCCTGCACCATTTTAGTTGCCCTCCTCTGGACTGCCTCTATCCTGTCTAAGTCCTTGCGGAGATGGGGTCTCGAGAACTGGACACAATACTCCAGATGGGGTCTTACCAACTGTCTGTACAGAGGGATAACAACTTCCTGTTTTCTGCTGGTGATGCCTCTCCCTATACATCCCAATATACCCTCAGCCCTCCCTACTGCCTTCTCACATTGCTTGCTAACCTTAAGGTCATCTGATATGATTACCCCCAGGTCCTTTTCCATTTTTGTTGCTGTTACTACCCCCCATTGTATAATCTTCTCCTGTTTTTTTGTTTCCCAGGTGCATCATTTTGCACCTCTTTGCATTGAATCCAAGCTGCCATACTTCTGACCATTCCTCCAACCTTGCCAAGTCCCTTCTCATCCTTTCCATGCCTCCTTGTGTATCAACCCTGTTGCAGATCATTGTGTCATCTGCAAAGAGGCATACTTTTCCTTCCAGTCCCTCTGCAATGTCACTTATAAAGACACTAAAAAAGACTGGACCCAGTACTGAACCCTGCGGTACCCTACCAGTAACCCCTCTTTCTTCAGAGTGGACTCCATTTACAGTTACCTTATGTGTCCTGTTGTCCAGCCAAGATACTAAGCTATACTATTCAGAAGAGACTGAGGTGCAAAAGGGGAGTGGAGTGGCCCTGTATGTCAATGAAAATATCAAAGCTACAGAAATTCAGAATACACATAAGGAGCCAGAAGAACTGTGGCTCACCCTGGAAACAGGAAATAGGGCAGCCATATGAACTGGGGTTGTCTACAGGCCCCCAGACCAGGGGGAGGACATAGACACATTACTGTTAGAAGATATACAAAACATGACAGCTAAAGGGGAGGTTCTGATAATGGGAGACTTCAAGATGCCAGATACAGATTGGTCAATACCAGCAGGAACATCTGCCAGAACTAGACACATGGCGGATTCCCTGCAGGGGGAGGGCCTCAAACAACTGGTACAACAATCCATAAGAGACAGGGCCATCCTAGATCTAGTACTGACTAACAGGGAAAGGATCACAGATCTCCAGGTAGAAGGTCACCTGGGGGCCAATGACTATCACATGGATGGTTCAATTTGGCCACTAGAACTAAATCATCCCATTCCAAGACAAAGATATGGGACTTCAGAGGAGTTGACTTTGATAAGATGGCCAACAGAGTTAAGCTAGCCCTGGCAAAAAATACAGGTGAGGGGTACAGGCAAAGTGGGCAAGCATTAAGGATGCAATACTTGAAGCAACATCCCATTGTATTAGAGAGAAAGGAAGTGCAAAAGAAGAAGGAAACCACTTTGGCTCTCAAAAACAGTAACAGAAAAGGTCAGAGCCAAAAGGCTGGCCTTCAGGAAATATAAGGGAACACAGCGGAATGAAGACAGGGAGGCATACCAAACTTCCCTAAGGGAAGCAGGGAAGGCAGAAAGGCAGGCAAAGGCTCAAACCAAGGAAACACTAGCACAAACAGTAAAAGAAGGTGACAAGACTTTCTATAGATACATTAGTGAAAGGAGAAAGTCCAGAGGGGTATTGCTAAGATCAAAGGAGATAAGGGCGTGTGAGGAGGAAGGCCATGTAAAAGCATCTATCCTAAATAGACAGTTCTGCTCAGTATTTACTGAAGAGAAGGTAGGGTAGGGCAGGGCCCACAGCTCAGCACCATGGACACAGGTGGGAGGGAGGTGTGCACTAGTCTCTTCACAAAAGAAAGGGTCCTACAAGAGCTCGATAAGCTCAGGGTGGACAAGGCAATGGGACCTGATGGCATACATCCCAGGGTACTAAAAGAGCTAAGGGTGGAACTAGCAGAGCCATTATCAGAATTGTTTAGTGAGTCTCTGAGCACAGGAGAGGTCCCAGAAGACTGAAGAAGGGCTCACATGATCCCATTCCACAAGAGCGGTAGCAGGGAGGAGGCAGAGGACTACAGACCAGTCAGTCTTACCTCAGTAGTGGGCAAGATTATGGCGGCACTCCTTAAGGAAAGGATAGTGCAACACCAGGAATCCATAGGAGCACAGGATCCAAGACAGCATAGCCTTACAAAAGGAAGGTCCTGTCAAACTAATCTCATAGAGTTCTTTGACTGGGTAACCAGAGTGGTGGACCAAGGGGGAGCACTTGATGTCACCTACCTTGACTTCAGCAAAGCTTTCGATACTGTTCCACATAGAAGATTGATTAATAAGCTGGGTAGGCTCGGGGTGGGTCAGAAGTTGGTCAACTGGGTAGCAAACTGGTTGACAGGCAGAAAACAGAGAGTGGTGGTAAACGGTATACAGTCAGAAGAGATGCAGGTCACAAGTGAGTACCTCAGGATCAGTCCTGGGGCCAGTCCTCTTCAATATCTTCATCAGTGACATCGCAGATGGACTGGAGGGTAAGGTTTGTCTGTTTGCAGATGACACCAAGATCTGTAACAGAGTAGATGATCCAGATGGGGTAGGCAGAATGAGAAACGATCTAGATAAACTAGCAAAATGGTCAGAAGAGTGGCAACTGGGGTTTAATGCAAAGAGGTGCAAGATCATGCACATAGGGAAGAGAAACTCTGAAGCCACCTATAGGTTGGGAGGGGAGTTGCTGGCAGTCACAAGGGAAGAAAGAGACTTGGACATCATCATTACTGATGACCTGAAATCATCCAAGCAGACCACTAAAGCAGTAGGTAAGGCTTGGGGATGTTGGAGTGTATTAGTAGGGTATCATAAGTCGGAAGAGGGAGGTAATAATCCTCTCTTACAAGACACTGGTTAGGCCCCATCTGGAGTACTGTGTGCAGTACTGGAGGCCACACCTTCACAAGGACATTAACCAAATTGAGGCAGTCCAGAAAAGGACAACCAAAATAGTGCAGGTACTGCATCAGAAAACATATGAGGACAGATTAACAGAGCTCAATATGTATACCCTAGAGCAAAGGAGGTAGAGAGGTGATATGATCGAAACATTCAAACACCTTAAGGGCATTAACAAGATGAAAGAGTCTAACATGTTTCAGTATAAGAAAAATAGCAGGACAAGAGGACACAGCATGAGATTAGAGGGAGGCGGATTAAGGGGTAATGTGAGGAAGTTCTTTTTCACAGAAAGAGTGGTGGATGCATGGAACGGCCTACCTCAGGAAGTGCTGGATATGAATACAGTGCAGGGTTTCAAACAAGCATGGGATAGACATAAGGGAGCAATACAGATGAGTATGACTAGATAGGCCATTGGCAGAGCAAATGCCGATGGCACATTTATAAAGTAGAAAAAGAAATGGGCAGACTGGATGGGCCTTGCAGTCCTTATCTGCCATCAACTTATGTTTCTATACATGCCGACATGGGGATTGGGCACCCTGATGTTGGCTTTGCAGGACTGTGTGGCGGGTGGCAGGAACCTATGTTTTGGCACACTGGAGTGGACTCCCAGTGTGCCACATAATACAGGGGGGGACATGCCGACACGGGGATTGGGCACCCTGATGTTAGCTTTCCAGGGAGTGTATGTCAGGTGGCAGGAGTCATCATTGTGGAAAGCTGCACTGAGGATATTTTACTTATTAAAATGTTTCACCAGGAAAGGCACACTGAAATTCCGCTGGTAACTCCAGCCATGCACATCACTGTGGACTGTAATGCACTTGGCCAGAGTCTTGTCATCTGCCACTGCAATGAGAAACTGCACCTCATTGGGTGGCTAATTTCTTCAAGGTTTGGCTGCCTTTGAAACTGCTGTCATTGGCAGCGTGCTCACTGATTGGTGGCTGAGGGACGCACCCACTAAAGCGTCCCCTGTATTGGCCATAACACTGACACACCTTTGAAATATGCTACTACCGCAAGACGTTGCTTGCGCAGGCGCAAGCCAACATAAAAATTACCAGGAATAGGAGTCTAGAGTCAAAGGGGCATTGTGCTATGAGGGAAATTGTATATGTGAACCCATGTTGAGTGTAGGCACTAGGCAGAAGAGGCAAACTCTGTGTGTGACTCCACAATGAGTACAGTCATTAGGCTAGGGGGCTTCTGTGTATGACACATAGTTGGTGAAGGCACTGGGTAGAAGGGAACAGTGTGTGTCTGACTCCCATGGTAAGTGAGAGCATTAAGCTATGGGGAAGCTATGTGTGTGACCCTACAATAAGTCAGGACATAAGACTATGGGGGGAACTGCATGCGGGACCCCCATGATGAGTGAAGGCTTGTTTTTTAATCTGAGCTGACAACCCTTGCTCACAACTGGCCAAATTACTGATTTACTAAATTCTGCTTCCCATACAGTGGAGTCTAGAATAAAAGACCCTTCTCTGGGCAACAGGCTCAATGGAATGACAGCTGAAAATCAAACTATTGTCTCAGTTTTAGAAATGGTACTTGCCGAGGAGGTGTGGCCTACAGCCAACAGGGAAAGATGTCTCTCAGCCAACTCCTCTTCAATGCATCTTTAAAGTATAAAACTATCATTTTTCTGATATAACTTGCTTTTCAAACTAACATCAAGTGTTGGTTCAGGTAACAGAGCATGCCTCGAAATGTTTCAATTTGAATGATGGTTCGACCAGACGGAAAGCAATCAGAAGGGACCGGAAAGGGGAAGACTCCAGCCCCGTCTACCAGTTACGGTAAAGACAGACAGGCACCTGAAGCAATGGGTGGGGATCTGCAAACCACAGTCCACACAATCCCTGAGGCAGTTCACCAGCTTGATAAAGATGTCGAATGGTTTAATGCATGCCTCATGACTGTGGAAACCTGATTGGACACTGTTAATTTGGAGCACTCAGCAACGGCAGAAACATTTAACAAATCACAGGTAGCAGTTACATGCATCATTAAAGAAAACAGACTCTTAAGAGACAGAATTAAATAGTTGGAGAATGGGGACTGGGCAGCTAACCTGTGTTTTCTGGGCATACCAGAAGAAATGGAGGGACAGGCCACTCTTGGGTATATACAGAAACTTATCTCTGATTTATTCAACCTAGATACTGAACAGCTTGTTCATAAAAGCTTACCATATTACCCCATGATGGAGACCAACCAATCCAGATGTCTCATGCACTTTTTGGTCATTACTGCTTGGGGAGTCATCAGAACCACCCTTGCAAAAGGTGAAATCAGCATGGGCACTACTATTGACAGATGGCAAAATGCTGCTTGTTTCCCTTACCTCAGCTATGCCACACCGGGAGCAGTGCTGTGGGTTCAACAGGGTCTAGTGGGGCTGTGGGACCTAGGAATATTGCATGCTCTCATGGGTCCAACAGGGCCTGAGTGGGGCGCGGGACCTAGGAATATCACATGCTCAGCAGGGTGCGACAGGACCTGAGTGGGGCTGTGGGACCTAGGAATATTGCATGTTCTGCGGGGTCAACAGGGCCTGAGTGGGGCTAAGGGACCTAGGAATATCGCATGCTCTGCAGGGTCGACAGGGCCTGAGTGGGGCTGCAGGACCTAGAATATTGCATGCTCTGTAGGTTCGACAGGTCTGAGTGGGCCAGGACCTAGGAATATTGCATGTTCTGCGGGTATGACAGGGCCTGAGTAGGAGCTAGGAATATTGCATGCTATGCCGGTTTGACAGGGTCTGAGTGCGGCTGTGGAACTCAGAATATTGCATGCTCTGCAGCTGCCCGATAGAGCTCAAGATCATATATTCTAGAAAGGCTTTTATCTATGGTGACCCTGTGTGCCAGACACAAATAAGAAGCAATTAAGCAGGACTTTGCCTAACAAGCCCAGAAGTCAGACAGTGAAGGAGAGGAAGAAACTTAAACTGCCACATGTAAAGACACCTAGTAAGAGCTGACTGCTTGTTCTTTGGGATTTTGTTAACAAACACTGTTTTGTCTTCTGCTTAAAAACTTGACATATGTTTCTATAATATAGTTCACTAACCTTTCCATGTACCTAAATAAACTACCAAACGACCAACCTCAAGGCTCAGTCCCCAAACCAAATCCACAGTCATCCTCCACCAGCTCTCACTCACCCTCAAATACCCCCTTTCTACTTTAAAGCCCTCTCTATGCACGACACTGCTAAGTAACTCAGAAGTCTACCTAGCCACGGTTGCCCTGGAGCTGATGGCCTGTCACCAGTCTTTCTCAAGCTGATCTCGCTGGCTATTGTCAAGCCACTCATGTTTGTCCTTAACCTTGCCCTTTCCACCTCCTCCATGCCTGACCCCTGGAAGATAGCAAATGTGAGCCCCATTTTCAAAACCGGAGACCCCAAATCCACCGATAATTATCATCCGATCTCCAACCTCCCCCATCTAAGCAAATTACTCAAGAAAGTGGTCCACAATCAACTCGCTGAACACATAGGCAAATACAGCCTCCTATGTAACCAACAGCATGGTTTCCACAAAAATCATTCCACTGCTATTGCCCTGGTACTCTGGACTGACCACATCCTCACAAACATGGATAATGGTAAAGCAAACGGGCAGTTTCATTGACCTCTCCAGGCTTTTGACATGGTAAACCATGCCCTCCTTATCTCCAAGCTTAGTCTCCTAGGCTGTGCTCAGAGGGTAACTAACTGGTTCAGTAACTACCTCACCAACTGCTCTCAGTTAGTGTGCATTGGCCAAGCTTGCTCACCCATACT
Organism: Neoceratodus forsteri; assembly: GCA_016271365.2. Lineage (NCBI taxonomy): Eukaryota > Metazoa > Chordata > Ceratodontiformes > Ceratodontidae > Neoceratodus > Neoceratodus forsteri. Next base: position 1,213,307 of record JADMNL010000026.1, read on the forward strand.
ACCTGTCTCCGTAGGGATCCCCCAGGGCTCCATTCTGGGTCCCCTTCTTTTCTCCTTATTTATCTACTCACTTCCCTCTGACTGCCTCAACTGTCACTCTCTCCTCTATGCTGATGACCTTGTTCTCTTCCACAGTGACAAATCCACCGCTGGTATTTCCTCAGTTCTCTCACAAAACTACGCCACGGTCCACAACTGGTTTTCAAAAAATCTCCTCCTGGTTAATGCCAAAAAAACAAAATCTATGTTGTTTGGTTCAAAGCCCTTCCTTGCCAAATCCAAAAATCCCCTCCCCCAAACATACTGTCCCTGGATGGTACAGCCCTAGAGGACGTCAACTCCTACAAATACCTGGGAGTCCTGCTTGACCCCTCCCTCACCTTCACTGAGCACGTAAATTCCCTAGTCCATAGGTTTCATCAGAAATTAGGTGAAGCCTATGAATTCGGGCAATACCTTACCCCAGAAGCCAGACTAGCCATTGTCCAGGGAAATCTTCTCCGTATTCTGGACTACTGTTCCCCTATATATGGCAGGACATCCACTACCACCATGGCCAAGCTCTCCACTGCCTACAACTGTGCCTGTCATTTTCCTTTATTGGCCCCTTTTTCCACCCATCCCTGTGCCCTCTACAAGACCCTTCACTGGCTCCCACTGCAAGGTCACTTCGACCAAGCCCTCTGTAGCATGGTGGACACTGTCATTCGTACTGATCTGGAATCCCCGGCTGCCCTCCTCAAAACCCGAACTCTCCACTGCAGCCTCCACTCAAACAGTACCCCCTCCAGCTGTTCCTAGGGTATCAACAAAAATGGGTGGAAGACCATTGTTGGCAGTAGTCCCCATGCAGTGGAACAAACTACCTGCCAAACTCCACTCCATAGACACTCACTGCAGGTTCAAATACTACCTCAAACTCTGGCTCCTGGCAAATTCCTCCTGTCACTGCTTCTAGGGGTAGCCCACCTACTTATGGTCTACACTACCTAGCAGGTAACTGTGACTTCTACCTGCCTTGTATTTATGTATATTTTCTGTATTTATATGCACACCAGACTATGTATCATATCTTGTACATTGTTTATGTATACCTGCCATTGTAGCCAATCTTCTATTTGTGTTATATTGTAACCTATTTATCACTGTTTACCTACCCATTTTTACTATACTTTTTTAACCCTGTGCTATGAGTAATGGCCCGGGTCATGCCTGAAAACAGTCCCTGGGATCAGTGCACTTACCCGGTTATAAAAGTAGTAAATACATAAATCAGCTGGCATGATACTGCACTGTCACACTTTTGTGTTTAAGCAATAAACCATGACAGGGTGTGGGTTATGCTGGGATTTCACCATGCCTGGTGTTGTTCAGTCATGGTCATGAGGCTGCAGGCTGAGTGGCCAAATCACACCAGTAGCGGTAAATCCAAGCATAACCAAATGCTGGAGTAGTTTATTTTGATTATACAATGTGCAAAATAAAGAAAAGAGAATTATTTTAGGTGTTAAAACTTGTTTTATGAATAAAAGAGAAGATATTTTTTCTGTAAAAGAAATAGTTCTGGGTTGCTAGGTAGGACATGAAAGGCTACCATCGCCATTCCCTCATCTGAAGTGCATGCAGACACACAGAGATTGATGGCAAGCTTGTGTTTGCAGTTTCTATTTTTTTATTGTGTATTTTTACATCAGCGGTATCTGTTATTTGAGCAACCTGCCACGCAGACGCTCCCATTCAGTGGACTGGGAAATGAGGAGATTGAGCTGTTTTTTTTTTTAATAGAAACAGGAGTGTGACCTCTAAAGGGTGGAATTTTAATGAAATAAGGTCAAAGTTTTGTATAGATAAAGGTTATTATTATAAACTGTTTACTTTAAAATTGATCCTTACGGCCCGGTGGTGCTGAGGGCTGAGGCGCTGGACACCACACCTTGCACCACGCTGGTGACCCAGGGAATGGATTTAGGATGCCAGGGGTCAGCAGGGGAAGGAGAGGTCTGAACATCTGGAGGACTGCTCTCCTCTCCTGGGGTGGGTTGGGGAGCTTGCCTCGCTCTGTAGCAGCTCCCAGTGTAGACCAGGAGCACTACAGAGGGGCACTACAGATGGGCCAAGAAAAACAGGGAAATGGCATCTCAACTGATTGGATGATGGCTGCCTGGACCCTCACCGCCATGGAGCCTCCAGACAACCGGGACTAACCTTAGCAGCACCCAGGGCCAAGAAGGGTAAGCCACGAGGCACATTCTCTGGAAAGAGAGGACCTGTCCGACAAAGGGATATGTCGGGTTACCCTGCAGAGTGGCTGCAATGTGAGGCAGGAGTTGTCGACAGGGGTTTTCGGGGGAGGTGAGAGTGTCCCTGGTGGCCTGAAGGCCAGTCCAGATGAAGGAAGGAATGCAAACAACTAATGCAAAAAATAAAATAAAAATTGATCCTTACATTTCATTTTCGAATTTCACCTTGGCTGGGAGATCACAGGCTGCTAACAGACAATATTTTGAAGTTCAATAAAACACCTCATGTTATTTCAAAATGGTATCAATATTTTCTATCCAGATTATCTCTGTCTGTCTTGCAAACTGGGTTATTAACCCAAACAACATATATCCTGTATAAAATAAATTTTTACTATTACTACTTACTGTCAATAGAAACTACATCTAAGTATTGGTCTGATAAACAGATTTATTCAAGTTTTGATTGGTTAACAATGTGAAGACTTACATAAATACATTTCAAATGATAAATTAAAACTAATACAAACTAAAATACTCCATGGTGCTTACTACTGTCCATTAAAATTGTTTAAGTTTGGTCTGTTATCCACAAAGGATTGCTTCAGATGTGGGTCAGAGGTTGGTTCTCTTTCCACATGTTTTGGGAATGTTCATTGATTACTTCCTTTTGGTCTGATCTTAAGAATAAAATAGCAAAAAACTTGGCTTGGTTAAATACTTTACTCCACAGATATGCCTGATTGGAGATTTGACTAGTATCCCTTACCCTGTTGAAAAACATAATTTTATTTTATTGAAATCTAGGATTGCAAATACCTTTGAGCAGGAACTGCTTGTTTACAAAGGTTCCATGTCAAAGGAATGGGGTACACATACATACAAGGTTGACATAATAATACATAGTTACAGAATAAAAGAAGTAAGAGACTGAGGCATAGGAAATTCCAGTAATTCAAAATGTGCCAAATATTAGGTAGCATGACATAACCAGCCAAGGGCAATCTTAATAATAAAGCACTGGCGGGTGAGGGGTATGCAGGCAGGAAGGCTGTTATTGGAGGGTGGAGAGTGAGGGTAAGAGCTCTAAAGGGAGGGATAAAAGTCAGGAAATGCCTGGGGGAGGAAAGGGAGAGGGAGCAAGGGGTGGTGAGGAGGCAGAAGGGGCAAGGCGGGGAGGTAGCTGTCAAGACTGAAGTGGAGGGCAGTGAGTGGTGGGCCCCTAATTAGGCGAGGCAGTCACAAAGACTAGTTGAAATGAGATGAAGTCAGAGTTGTCTCTTAAAAGGGCCAAGAGCAGCAGCAGTAAGAGTGTTTTTGTTGAGAGTATTGTACCACTGTGGCGCTTGTGGGCAAGGTCCCTGGCCCATGGTAGTCCGGCATCTGGGGACAAGGAAGGTTAGTTGTTGTGAACTTCTAGTTCTCTGGGTACTGTGGTGGTTAATGAGGAGCTTCAATGCCCAGGGCATGACCGAGGAAGACTTTTTGGCTAAGAGGCAGGTTTGATACTGTATCCGGCTGATGAGAGGAAGCCATCCTGCCCGAGTGTACAGGTCACAAGTGTGTGTAAGTCGGTCAGCCCCAGTTAGCAGCCTGCATGCTTTGTTGAGTGCAACTGTAATTCTGTGGAGGGCAGAGGCAGAGCCATAGATTGCTAGCCCGTAATCGATGATGGAGGTGACAGAGCTGTTGATAGCCAACCGGAGAGTGTCAGGAGTCATGCAGTGCTTGTGCCTGTAATATAATATATCTATGACTCCCTTAACAGCTAAAAACGTAATCCTAAACCATTGGAAAGATCATCAAACCTCTTCTCTGATAGAACTGAGAAGTGAGTTACTCTTTAATTTAAGATCTGAATGACTATTTGCTAGTTTGAGATACAAATTAGAGGGCTTTGCCTTAAACGGGGTCAATTTTATGACTTGATTCTTAATTTCCATCAGACCTAGCTCCTTGATTTAAGTATGATATGTAAACACTTCTGTATGTGAAAATGTGTTTTTGTTATCTTATGATGTTAAAACTAAATCGATTTTATATTTTTTGGTCTTATGGGGTCTCAGTAATAATTTTGTTCCGTAGACCTGACAGGTGTTTGTTGGGGGGATGGGGGGTGTTTGAGGGATGGGTTTTATTAATTATTATGTTTTCCTGTATCCAAGAGTGGGACAGTTATATTCTTTTCTTTGGCTATGCACATTGTATACTTTCATAGCTCCACTTTGCCATGTTTAACTTCAGTGTTTTACATGAAAATCGTTAAGAAAGATTTAAAAATTTAAAAAAAAGAAACGGGAGTGGGAGCTGTTTTTTTTTATTATATAGAAATGGGAGAGAGAGGGAGGGAAAGACAGTGTGACAACAGTGTTGTTCTTATCGATGTGTATCTCACGGTAAGTGGAAAGGCTCCTTGTTACAATTAGGGGGTTAGGGGGGGATTTGCCGGTGTCCCAGATTGGTTCCTACTGCAAGTCAGATTTCAAGTCTCAAGTGTGCATGTGCATCATCCACGGTACAGCCCCAAAACACTGATGCCACATTTGTTTGGTCTGTATCGATCGTGAAAACACGATCAGTAAAAAACCAAAAACAGAAGTGGCAATGTGGCTTAACTAAAACTGTGTGGACAGCATCTGCATGAAATCATGCTGAGTCAGTATGAACTAATCTGCATGACACCTGCAACACAGACCAAACACTGTGCTTCAATTTCTGTCAGCAACAGTGGGCTGGGAAACAGAAAGAGAGAGCAACGTGTTTCTTTTTAAGCAAAAAAAGTTTTCGTGGTATGTAAAATGGGTTTGGAGACTGTTGGGGTCTGTGATTTCAGATATGCAGTCCATTTGAAACTCCTGCTTTACCATCGTGGCTTAGCAGGGAGTCAATATGTTGGGTTTTCGGCTTTCATCTTCGGGGGTTTGGTCTGATTTTCAAAAGGTAGAATTGCAGATGTGACTGACTGGCACCTTTTGCATGGGTTATGCTAGGATTTACCATGCTAGAAAAGTGCCTGTCAGCCAATCAGATTCATTTAATTTGAAAGCCCATTGTATAATGTAAAATAATCATTGCTAAGATCCTGTTTTCTACAACCATTTCAGGTGCCTCAGCATGTTCAGCATGGCGGTGACCAGTGGCTTGGAGTGAGCCAGGGCGCTCTATCTCCTGGGCCATCAGGGCTGACAGCATGGTCACAGAGGGGCTGGATCATTTAATTTGGTGATGGGTAGGTAGCCCTGCTGTCAGCGGGTATATCCTGGTAGGTAGCCCCTGCCATCAGTGGGTAAATCCTGGGTAGGTAGCCCCTGCCGTCAGTGGGTATATCCTGGGTAGATAGCCCCTGCTGTCAGTGGGTATATCCTGGTAGGTAGCCCCTGCCATCAGTGGGTAAATCCTGGATAGGTAGCTTCTGCCGTCAGTGGGTACATCCTGGGTAGATAGCCCCTGCTGTCAGTGGGTATATCCTGGGTAGGTAGCCTCTGCTGTCAGCCGGTATATCCTGGGTAGGTAGCCTCTGCCATCAGCAGGTATACCCTGGGTAGGTAGCCCCTGCCATCAGTGGGTATATCCTGGGTAGGTAGCCCCTGCCATCAGTGGGTAAATCCTGGGTAGGTAGCCTCTGCCATCAGTGGGTATATCCTGGGAAGGTAGCCCCTGCCATCAGCAGGTATATCCTGTGTAGGTAGCCCCTGCCATCAGTGGGTAAATCCTGGGTAGGTAGCCCCTGCCATCAGTGGGTATATCCTGGAAAGGTAGCCCCTGCCATCAGCAGGATATCCTGGGTAGGTAGCCCCTGCCATCAGTGGGTATATCCTGGGTAGGTAGCCCCCTGCCATTGGCAGGTATATCCTGAGTAGGTAGCTCCTGCCATCAGTGGGTATATCCTGGTAGATAGCCCCTGTCTTCAGTGGGTATATCCTGGGTAGATAGCCCCTGCTGTCAGTGGGTATATCCTGGGTAGGTAGCCTCTGCTGTCAGCCGGTATATCCTGGGTAGGTAGCCTCTGCCATCAGCAGGTATATCCTGGTAGGTAGTCCCTGCCATCAGCAGGTATATCCTGGGTAGGTAGCCCCTGCCATCAGTGGTATATCCTGGTAGGTAGCCCCTGCCATCGTGGGTAAATCCTGGTAGGTAGCCCTGCCATCAGTGGGTATATCCTGGTAGATAGCCCCTGCTGTCAGTGGGTATATCCTGGGGTAGCCCCTGCTGTCAGCGGGTATATCCTGGGTAGGTAGCCTCTGCCATCAGCAGGTATATCCTGGTAGGTAGCCCCTGCCATCAGTGGGTATATCCTGTGAGCCCCTGCCATCAGTGGGTAAATCCTGGGTAGGTAGCCTCTGCCATCAGTGGGTATATCCTGGGAAGGTAGCCCCTGCCATCAGCAGGTATATCCTGGGTAGGTAGCCCCTGCCATCAGCAGGTATATCCTGTGTAGGTAGCCCCTGCCATCAGTGGGTAAATCCTGGGTAGGTAGCCTCTGCCATCAGTGGGTATATCCTGGGAAGGTAGCCCCTGCCATCAGTGGGTATATGCTGGGAAGGTAGCCCCTGCCATCAGCAGGTATATCCTGGGTAGGTAGCCCCTGCCATCAGCAGGTATATCTTGGGTAGATAGCCCCTGCCGTCAGTGAGTATAACCTGGGTATGTAGCCCCTGTCATCTGTGGGTATATCCTGGGTAGGTAGCCCCTGCTGTCAGCGGGTATATCCTGGTAGGTAGTCCCTGCCATCAGCAGGTATATCCTGGGTAGGTAGCCCCTGCTGTCAGCGGGTATATCCTGGTAGGTAGCCCTGCCATCAGTGGGTAAATCCTGGTAGGTAGCCCCTGCCGTCCAGTGGGTATATCCTGGGTAGATAGCCCCTGCTGTCAGCGGGTATATCCTGGGTAGGTGGCCCCAGCTGTCAGCAGGCATATCCTGGGTAGGTAGCCCTGCCATCAGCAGGTATATCTTGGGTAGATAGCCCCTGCCCGTCAGTGAGTATAACCTGGGTATGTAGCCCTGTCATCTGTGGGTATATCCTGGGTATCTAGCCCATACCATCAGCAGGTATATCCTAGGTAGGTAGCCCCTGCCATCAGTGGGTATATCCTGGATAGGTAGTCCCTGCCATCAGCAGGTATATCCTGGGTAGGGAGCCCTGCTGTCAGCGGGTATATCCTGGTAGGTAGCCCTGCCATCAGTGGATAAATCCTGGGTAGGTAGCACCTGCCGTCAGTGGGTATATCCTGGGTGATACCCCTGCTGTCAGTGGGTATATCCTGGATAGGTAGCCCCTGCTGTCAGCGGGTATATCCTGGGTAGGTAGCCCCTGCCATCAGTGGGTATATCCTGGGTAGGTAGCCCCTGCCATCAGTGGGTAAATCCTGGGTAGGTAGCCTCTGCCATCAGTGGGTATATCCTGGGTAGGTAGCCCCTGACGTCAGTGGGTATATCCTGGGTAGGTAGCCCCCACCATCAGCAGGTATATCTTGGGTAGATAGCCCCTGCCGTCAGTGAGTATAACCTGCTTATGTAGCCCCTGTCATCTGTGGGTATATCCTGGGTATCTAGCCCATACCATCAGCAGGTATATCCTGGTAGGTAGCCCCTGCCATCAGTGGGTATATCCTGGTAGGTAGTCCCTGCCATCAGGCAGGTATATCCTGGGTAGGTAGCCCCTACCATCAGCAGATATATCCTGGGTAGGTAGTTTTGCCATCAGTGGGTATATGCTGGGCATGTAGCCCCTGCTGTCAGTGGGTATATCCTGGTATGGAACCCTCCCATCAGCGGGGTATATCCTTCATAGATAGCCCCGAATCAGTGGGTTTATCCTGAGTAGGTAGCCCCTGCCATCAGCAGGTATATCTTGGTAGGTAGCCCCTGCCATCAGCGGGTATACCCTGGTAGGTAGCCCCTGCCATCAGCAGGTATATCCTGGGTAGGGAGCCCCTGCCGTCAGTGGGTATATCCAGGGTATGTAGCCCTGCTGTCAGTGGGTATATCCTGGTAGGTAGCCCTGCCATCAGTGGGCATATTCTGGGTAGGTAGCCCCTGCCAGCAGTGGTTATATCCTGGGTAGGTAGCCCTTACCACCATTGGGTATATCCTGGGTAGGTAGCCCCTGCCATCAGTGGGGATATCCTGGGTAAGTATCCCCTGGTGTCAATGTGTATATCCTGGGTAGGTAGCCCCTGCCATCAATGTGTATATCCTAGGAAAGGTAGTCACTGCCATCAGTGTGTGTATCCTGGGTAGGTAGCCCCTGCCGTCAGTGGGTATATCCTGGGTAGTAGCCCTGCCATCAGCAGGTATATCCTGGGTATGTAGTCCTTGCCGACAGTGTGTATATCCTGGGTAGGTAGCCCCTGCGCCGTCAGTGGGTATATCCTGGGTAGATAGCCCCTGCTGTCATGGGTATATCTTGGTAGGTAGCCCCAGCTGTCAGCAGGTATATCCTGGTAGGTAGCCCCTGCCATCAGCAGGCATATCTTGGGTAGATAGCCCTGCCGGCCAGTGAGTATAACCTGGCATGTGTAGCCCTGTCATCTGTGGGTATATCCTGGGTCATCTAGCCCATACCATCAGCAGGTATATCCTAGGTAGGTAGCCCCTGCCATCAGTGGGTATATCCTGGATAGGTAGTCCCTGCCATCAGCAGGTATATCCTGGTGGGGAGCCCCTGCTGTCAGCGGGTATATCCTGGTAGGTAGCCCCTGCCATCAGTGGATAAATCCTGGGTAGGTAGCACCTGCCGTCAGTGGGTATATCCTGGGTAGATAGCCCCTGCTGTCAGTGGGTATATCCTGGGTAGGTAGCCCCTGCCATCAGTGGGTATATCCTGGGTAGGTAGCCCCTGCCATCAGTGGGTAAATCCTGGGTAGGTAGCCTCTGCCATCAGTGGGTATATCCTGGGTAGGTAGCCCCTGACGTCAGTGGGTATATCCTGTGTAGGTAGCCCCCACCATCAGCAGGTATATCTTGGGTAGATAGCCCCTGCCGTCAGTGAGTATAACCTGCTTATGTAGCCCCTGTCATCTGTGGGTATATCCTGGGTATCTAGCCCATACCATCAGCAGGTATATCCTAGGTAGGTAGCCCCTGCCATCAGTAGGTATATCCTGGGTAGGTAGCCCCTACCATCAGCAGATATATCCTGGGTAGGTAGTTTTGCCATCAGTGGGTATATGCTGGGCATGTAGCCCCTGCTGTCAGTGGGTATATCCTGGGTATGGAACCCCTCCCATCAGCGGGTATATCCTTCATAGATAGCCCGCAATCAGTGGGTTTATCCTGAGTAGGTAGCCCCTGCCATCAGCAGGTATATCTTGGGTAGGTAGCCCCTGCCATCAGCGGGTATACCCTGGGTAGGTAGCCCCTGCCATCAGCAGGTATATCCTGGGTGAGCGCCCTGCCGTCAGTGGGTATATCCAGGGTATGTAGCCCCTGCTGTCAGTGGGTATATCCGGGTAGATAGCCCCTGCCATCAGTGGGCATATTCTGGGTAGGTAGCCCCTGCCAGCAGTGGTTATATCCTGGGTAGGTAGCCCTTACCACCATTGGGATATCCTGGGTAGGTAGCCCCTGCCATCAGTGGGAATATCCTGGTAAGTAGCCCTGGTGTCAATGTGTATATCCTGGGTAGGTAGCCCTGCCATCAATGTGTATATCCTAGGAAAGGTAGTCACTGCCATCAGTGTGTGTATCCTGGTAGGTAGCCCTGCCGTCAGTGGGTATATCCTGGGTAGGTAGCCCCTGCCATCAGTGTGTATATCCTGGGTATGTAGTCCTTGCCGACAGTGTGTATATCCTGGGTAGGTAGCCCCTGCCGTCAGTGAGTATATCCTGGGTAGGTAGCCACTGCCATCAGTGTGTATATCCTTGGTAGTAGCCCATACCATCGGTGTGGGTATGGTAGCCCCTGCCATCGGTGGGTTATCCTGGGTAGGTAGTCCCTGCTGTCAGTGCGTATATCCTGAGTAGGCAGCCCCTGCTGTCAGTGGGTATATCCTGGGTAGATACATAGATACATAGACAGTGTCGGCAGATAAGGGTCTATGGCCCACCCAGTCTGTCCATTTGAGCTTGTAATTTCAGTTTGTTTTCCTAGAAGTCTGTTGCCCCTTACCCCTGACCTCCAGAATTCCTTTATGTCTATCCCATGCATTCTTAAATCCTGTGATTGTTTCAGCCCCCACCACTTCCTCTGGCAGGGTGTTCCACTTGTCCACCACCCGTTCTGTGAAGAAATTCTTTCTCATGTTTCCCCTGAATCGTCCTCCCTCCAACTTCATCCCATGCCCTCTAGTCCTGGAACATCTTTTTCGCTTAAAAATAGTGTTTTCCTGCACCCTGTTCCTCCCTGTAAGATACTTGTATGTCTCTATCATATCCTCTCCCTCCTTCCTCCAGGGAGTACATGTTCAGTTCCTTCAACCTGTCTTCATAGGGCTTGTGATGCAATCCATGCACCATCTTTGTTGCCCTCCTCTGAACCTTCTCTACCCTGTCTATGTCCTTACAGAGGTATGGTCTCCAGAACTGTACACTGTACTCCAGGTGGGGCCTCACTAGTGTCTTGTATAGCGGAATTATGACCTCCCTTTTCCTGCTGATGATGCCCCTCCTATACATCCCAGCATCCTATTTGCTTTACCTGCTGCCTTGTCACACTGTTTCCCTACCTTGAGGACATCAGAGATGATAACCCCAAGATCCCTTTCCTGCTTGGTGCATGCTATATCCTCACCCCCCAACTGATATATTGTGCCAGGGTTTTTGTGCCCCATATGCATTATCTTGCACTTCTTTGCATTGAATTTCAACTGCCAAACCCCTGACCATTCTTCAAGTTTCTGCAGGTCCTTCTCATTCTGTCTACACCCTCTGGTGTGTCTACTCTGTTACAGAGCTTTGTGTCATCAGCGAACAGTGAAATTCTGCCTTCTAGGTCCTGCGCAATGTCACTGATGAAGATGTTGAATAGGACCGGTCCCAGCACTGATCCCTGTGGTACCCACTGGTCATTCTTCCCTCTGTGGAGTGACAGTCATTTACCACCACCCTCTGTGTCCTGCCACCCAGCCAGTTACCTACCCACCACACTACTGTCCTGCCCACACCCATATTCCTCAGTTTGTGTAATAGTCTTCTATGTGGCACAGTGTCAAAGGCCTTGCTGAAGTCCAGATAGGCCATGTCCACTGCCCTCCCTGATCCACCTCCTAGTCACCCAGTCAAAAATTCAACGAGGTTGGTCTGACATGACCTCCACCTGGTGAAACCATGCTGCCTTGGGTCCTGTAGTCCATTGACAACCAGATGTTCCACTAATCTCTCCTTCAGTAGTGCTTCCATGATCTTCCCACTACCGAGGTGAGGCTGACTGGTCTGTAGTTCCCTGCTTCCTCTTTGTTCCCACTTTTGTATAAGGGGACTACATCTGCTGTCCTCAGTCTTTGGGTACCTCCCTGTTTCCAGTGATCGGCTAAACAGGATAGCCAGAGGTTCAGCCACCACCTCTCTTAGTTCTTAAGGACCTAGGGTGCACCCATCTGGCCCCATTGCTTTATCAACCTTATTACTTCCAGTTCCTTCAGGACCCTTTCTCTGTAAAGGGACTTGTGTCCATTTCTGCACCATTCTCACCCTTTGTACTCCCTTCAGACCCATTACCCTCCTCTTCCTCAGTAAAGACTGAGCAGAAATACCTGTTCAAAATGTCAGCTTTACTGTTGTCATCCTCATGCAGCCCCCATCCTCCCCTTCAGTCTCACAATCCCTCCTTTGTCTTTCTTTTTCACTTATGTACCTGTAAAGGTTTTGTCCCTCTACCCACTGATTTTGCAATGTGTCCTGTCTGAGCTTTGGCTTCCCTTACTGACCTCCCTGCCTCCTTTGCTTCTCCTGGTACTTCTCCTATCCCTTCTGCCTGTGTCTTTTTTGTATTGCCTGATGCAATCTTTTGGCTTTCACTTTCTTTGCTACCTTTTGGAAATCCATAATGGTCTCTCTTCCTTCCTCTTGCTAACCTGCTTAATGCATAATTCTGTTGTTCTTGTAATCCCCATTTTAAATACTGCCCACTGTTCCTCAACCCCTGATTCCTGTCCCATTCCCTTAATGCCTCTTTCAAGTATCTCCCATTTTCCCAAAGTCTCCCCCTAAAATCCAGGATACGTGTTTTGTGTGGTTTGGTTCTGCTCTTTCTGTGATTTCAAACCACAATGAGTGGTGGTCACTTTCCCAGGTGCTCCCCCACTGTTACCCCCATCACACTGTCCCTGTTTGTGAGCACATGGTCCAGTATTGCCTTCTGCCGAGTTGGTTCCATGACCAGTTGCTTGAGGAAGGCACCCTGAAGGGAGTCCAGGATAAATCTGCTCCTAGTTGATGCTGCTGCTGCTGGTATGCTCCAGTCCGCGTCTGGAATATTGAAGTCTCCAACTAGTACTACCTCACCCTTGTCTGCCATCCTTTGGATGGCTAGCATCAGCTCCCTATCTGTTTCTTCCTCCTGGGCTGGTGGTCTATAGACCACACCTGTGTGGATGGCTGTCCCCATTTTCCTTTCCAGCTTAACCCACAGTATCTCTCCCCCATTTTGTTCCTCCTGGATCTCTGTGGCCCTTATGTCATTTTTCACATACAGTGCCACTCCTCCTCCCTTCCTGCCTGCTCTGTCTCTTCTGAATATGTTGTAGCCAGATATGGTCATCTCCAGTCGTGGTTATCATTACACCAGGTTTCAGTGATGGCCACAATGTCCAGGTCTGACTGTACCATGACAGCCTCCAGATCTTCCATCTTGTTGCTAAGGCTCCTGGCATTTGCACATGGCTTTCCATGATTTGACCTCCTAGACTGTTTCACTCTTCTACTCAGCCCCTTCCTTGGTTGTCATTTTATCCCTGGTTCTCCTTGCTGTCTGCCCTTCTGCTGAATTTTGCCCCTTTCTGCTTATCCACCTCTTGGGCACTAATCTTCATCTTTGCACACTGCTTTGCAGAGATAGCCACTCCCTCTGGTTCACTGGTTCCACTGGCTGTGGGGGTGAGAGTAGGTACCCTCCTTGCTGGCCTGTCACCCCTTGCTAGTTTAAATGCTTGTCAATGTAGCATTTAAACTTTCATTGAGTGCTTGATTCCTCCAGGATGGATGCAGGCCATCAGGCTTGAACAAACCTCCATCCTCTCCAGGTGGGTCCCAGTCACCAATGAATCCAAACCCTTCCTAACAGCACCAGTTCTTCAACCATGAGTTAAATGCACTCTATGCTCTCCTTGCCTCTCACAGGTAGCACTTCGAGAAAGTGACAGAAGTAGCTACTTGCTTGAGACCCTCCCAGTTTCCTAAACTCTTCCTGAACTTCCTTTGGCTCCCTATTTGCCAGGTCATTGGTACCTAGGTGGATAGTGACATCCAGCTCACCCTCCGTCTTGCCTTCCCAGTGATCCCCAGGATCTTCCTTCCATCCTCCATGCCGTGGCACCTGGTGGGCACCTCACCTCCTGTCCTCCCCCCTGTGTTCCTAGCTGGATCCCTCTTATGATGGAGTCCCCACCAGGATTCGCTTCCTCCTCCTCTGGGGTCCACTGCTTTCCCGCTGGAGGTCACCTCCTTGGCTAACCTCCACATCCTTTCCTTCACTTCTCTGGGTACCTCTATTTGGTTGTCCTAATTTGCCAGTGTGGCATATGAGTTCTTGAGTGGAATAGGATCTGGGATGTGCCTCTGCCTAACTGCTCTAACCCTCCCTGAGCCACTGTCATCCAAGTGCTCCTGTTCTCGGCATCCTTTGAGGCAGTGGCATTGGACTGGGTGGTCCCTGGATATGGGTGATGGTACTCCTGACCCAGTTTACTTCTGCTCTGAGTCTGGCTACCTCATCCGCGAGTCCAGAGAGATGCATGCAGAGAGGTAGCACCTCAGTGTCCAGAAGGTCTCGCCTGAATGTGGCTGCCCACAGCCACTGCATTGCACCACTCCCACATTATACTGCAATTCCACTACTTGTCTGCTACTGAAGCTCTCCTAGTTCCCTTTTTATTAATTTGCTGTCCTAAAAATCCTGCCACTGATCCTCAGATACTTTTTTATTTTTTTAAAGAAAAAGAAACCAATAAATAAACAAATGAGTCAAAACACTTGTCGTGCTGAGGGTGGGCTTCTTCCCCCTTATGTCCTCCTACTGCACACCCCTTACTATACCCTGTGTTTAGCTCCTGTCAATCAGATTTAACAGGGCATATAATTAAGAATTGGGGAAGGGAGGGGGAGAAAATTTGCAGCAAATAAAGACAGCACAGAATTACACCACTATGTTTTAAATTTTCAACAGCCCAAAAACAATTATAAGTAAAGACAACAAAGAAAGTATAGTGTCACTAAAAGCCCACAATCTAAGTTTAAAAGAAAAATAGCAATTACCAGTTACTCTAAAGCACTGAATTGAATATGTTTCCTTCCTTCCCCTTCTGGCTTCTTCTGAGAAATTAAAACTCTGCTTGCTACTTTAACTCTGACTAAGCCCCACCTCCAGTTATCACGTAGCTGAGGTCAGAGGCCAGACAATTAACACCCTTCACCCAACTACAGGGCAGTCAGACAAGCCAAGATAAAATTTGCAGCAATTAAAGACAGCACAGAATTACACCACCACTATGTTTTAAATTTTCAACAGCCAAAAACAATTATAAGTAAAGACAACAAAGAAAGTATAGTGTCACTAAAGCCCACAATCTAAGTTTAAAAGAAAATAGCAATTACCAGTTACTCTAAAGCACTGAATTGAATATGTTTCTTTCCTTCCTCTTCTGGCTTCTTCTGAAATTAAAACTCTGCTTGCTACTTTAACTCTGACTAAGCCCCACCTCCAGTTATCACGTAGCTGAGGTCAGAGGCCAGACAATTAACACCCTTCACCCAACTACAGGGCAGTCAGACAAGCCAAGATAAAATTTGCAGCAATTAAAGACAGCACAGAATTACACCACCACTATGTTTTAAATTTTAAACAGCCCAAAAACAATTATAAGTAAAGACAACAAAGAAAGTATAGTGTCACTAAAAGCCCACAATCTAAGTTTAAAAGAAAAATAGCAATTACCAGTTACTCTAAAGCACTGAATTGAATATGTTCCTTCCTTCCCTTCTGGCTTCTTCTCTAGGTAGGTAGTCCCTGCTGTCAGGTGGTATATCCTGAATAGGCAGCCCTGCTGTCAGTGGGTATATCCTGGGTAGGTAGTCCCTGCTGTCAGTGGGTCTATCCTGGTAGTGGACCCTGCTGTCAGTGTGTATATCCTGGGTAGGTAGCCCTGCCATCAGTGTGTATATCCTGGGTAGGTAGCCCCTGCCATCAGTGTGTATATCCTGAGGGTATCCTGTGATAAGGGCATCCGCTGTTGAGTGCTTACAAAAGGGCAACTCAATAGCGGTGCCTGCTCACAGGGCTACTGGACAAGGGGTGGCGAATACGTGGTATAGCCATCCTGTCACTATATGTATATGTGTAAGAGCACATCATGCATAGGTGGAAGGGAGGGAGGGTTTTGAGGTGACGCCGAATGGTGGGTTGCTGAGCTGGCCATGTGGCGTGGTGGGTTCATAGCAGGCTAGGGTTGGGAGGGTGCTGGCTACGATGCTGGGTGAGTCGGGATTTTGGACTAGTCCGTAAACTTTTTTGTTGTTTTCACCCACCCCAACATGCACCCCTGGAGTTGAGGATTCTTTAGTAGAGGTGTGGGGTCGCGCCCGCATACACAAAGAAAATACAAGCTCCTGGTGCCCTTTTGCCATGCGCCAGGAATGTACATCCATAAAGTGGATTTTTGCCGATGTATAGTCACTCTAACAGCGATTGTCTTTCCAGGATTGTCATTATCGTATAGAACCTATCCTGAGTAGGTAGCCCCTGCCATAAGTGGGTATATCCTGGGTAGGTAGCACCTGCTGTCAGTGGGTATGTCCTGGTAGGTAGCCCCTGCTGTCAGTGGGTATATCCTCGGTAGGCAGCCCCTACCATCAATGTGTATATCCTGGGTAGTAGCCACTGCTGTCAGTGTGGGTAGATAGCCCCTGCCATCAGTGTGTATATCCTGGATAGTTAGCCCTTGTTGTCAGTGTGTATATCCTGAGTAGGCAGCCCTGCTGTCAGTGGGTATATCCCTGTAGGTAGCCCCTGCTGTCAGTGTGTATATCCTGAGTAGGTAGCCCCTGCCATCAGTGGGTATATCCTGGGTAGGTAGCCTCTGCCATCAGTGTGTGTAGGTAGCTCCTGCCATCAGTGGATATATCCTGGGTAGTTAGCCCCTACCATTAGTGTGTATATCCTGGGTATGTAGTCCTTGCTGACAGTGTGTATATCCTGGGTGGGTAGCCCCTACCATCAGTGGGTATATCCTGGGTAGGTAGCCCCTGCCATCAGTGGGTATATCCTGGGTAGGTAGTCCCTGCCGTCAGTGTGTATATCCTGGGTAAGTAGTCCCTGCCATCAGTGTGCATATCCTGGGTAGGTAACCCCTACCATCAGTGTGTATATCCTGAGTAGGTAGCCCCTGACATTTGTGGGTATATCCTGGGTAGTTAACCCCTGCTGTCAGTGTGTATATCCTGAGTAGGCATCCCCTACCATCAGTGGGTATATCCTGGGTAGGTAGCCTCTGCCATCAGTGTGGCGTGAGTAGCTCCTGCATTCAGTGCATATATCCTGGGTAGGTAGCCCTGCCATCAGTGTATATCCTGAGTAGGTAGCCCCTACTGTCAGTAAGTATATCATTGGTAGGTAGCCCTGCCATCAGTTGATATATCCCTTTATCTGATGTACCAGGATCAACTAATATTAATGGTGTACAACAGGTAAAGATTGTTTAAAACCAGTGATATCTCACAGTTCATTTTGCTTGATGGTTATTACAGGCAGATAGTTTTCTCTGTTAGTCGTGGTCATTATAAAGACATAACTGTTCCTTTTAGAGAGATGTTTTCCCCAGCCTTTCCCTGAATTGATACAGGGTCTCTATACATCACTGAAAACCACAGCGAAGGCTAAAGGTTCTGGTTCATCCTTATTTGCCATTTCTCAAGAACCCAAGAGTGCTGTTCTCTGGTTCTCTATCTCTTTGCTCCATATGTGGAACCTTTGGCACAATATATCTGCCAGACTCCTGATTTACAGGGCATTGAAATAAGTGGTCACTTGCACAAGGTAGCATAGTACACAGATGATCTGCTATTGTACCTCACTAAGACAGAACAATCTCTTCCAACTTTAAAAACGTGTCTCCAAACTATGGCACACTTAGCTGGACACCAGGTGAATGAAGATAAAACAGAAGTCCTGTGGCTCCATTATCAGGCGTCAAGCAGTTATTAAGGACCACTATAGTTTTAAATGCGGCAGACTCTACATTGCCCCCATCCCCCCCTTAGCCAGTTCTACTTTTATAGGCACAGGATTTGACTGACAACAGGAACTTCCTGTTTGGGAGCAGGAAGAGAGTGATCACAGAGCCACCAAAGACTCACCATTCTAGAAGGAAAAGAGTAGCCTCTCGCCTCCCCCCCAGCTGCTGGAGGTCTGACTCTGAGCACGTAAGGAGACTACTGAGAAACATAGGAACTTCCTATCTCAGAACAGGAAGATCAGGAACTTTAAGGGCACAAAGGCAGTAGGTAAGTAGGGAGAAAAATAAATAAATAGATGAAAGAGTAAGTATTCAACAACAGTTAAGGGTCAGAAATAAGACATGATGGGAGAAGTGCAGTGCAGTAGCTGTGGGCAGCAGTCTTCCAGGAGACATTCTGGATGATGCGGTGTTGTCCCATCTGCAGGCACGTCTCAGGGCTGAGGGAGGAGTTGCTCATCTCCAGGATGAGTTGGCCAGGATTTGGGGACCTCCTCTACCACCCAGGGACCACCAGGGCCACAGCCGTTGCCTCAGACGTGCCAAGAAAGAGGAGCGCTTGGACCACAGTGGGCTCAGGGAGGGTGAGGGTAGTGGAACAGAGGCACATCCCTCCAGTTGTACCTCTCCACAATTCATATGCCATTCTGGCAGAGTGTGGTTCCTCTATGGAGTCACCCACAGTGGAGACCAAGGAGGATGCTGGGAACCTCCACAAAGGAGACCCACAGAAGGGTGGCATGGGACCCCACAGGGCAAGAAACAACTCCTGGTGGGGGACTCCATTGTTAGGAGGGTAGAATCTGACAATAAAAGCTTGACCTTTGGCTTAGGTTATTGGGCTCCTAACCTAGGACAGGAGGATAATTTAATTTTCTTGAACAGTTAGAAAACAGGGCAGCTTCAGATGAACTGATACTGATGGGTTATTTCAGCCTCCCAACATAAATTGGGACACCCTTGAGACTATGGGACTATTTGAAAGGAGATTTTGAAACCACCTTCAACTTCTGGCTTAGAACAACTGGTCACACTCCCAACAAGGAACAACACTATCCTGGATTTAATTTTACAAATAATACAGATATAGTTTCTCTCCATAATACTGCCACCTTTGGGTGACAGTGACCATAACATGCATATTGTAACCATAACATAACAGTGGCTCAGTAGGTAGCACACACTCGTCTCTGAGGTCAGGAGATCAGAGGGCTGTGAGTTCAGTTCCACATCTGGCACTTGGGCTAATATCCAGTAATTGACATCTTCTGTAGTGCAGCACGCAGAGGGTGCTGCAATTTGAGGTCTCCGCTCTTTCAGATGACGTTAAACCGAGGTCCCATCTGCCTGGATTGGTGGTAGTTCAGGTGGATGTTAAAGATCCCATGGCACTTATCAAAAGAGTAGGGGAATTTTGTTTTCTTAGAAGTCAAGAAGCACCATCCCAAAATACATACAAAGAAGAAAAAAAGAACAAAACTAATACATCTAGTAACTGAGCACATCAGCGTCTGTAATCCAGACAAGATTTCTCCAAACATAATCTAGAAATTGACGGTACAATTTGAGATTCTAAAAATAAAATCCTACGCAATTCAGTAACAATTTTACCCAAAGTTCAGTATAAGTAAAGTCCTTTTGCTGTAATGTAAACAAACATTGGGCATTCCAAATGTACCATTTAAGAACAGCAAAATAATGTTCAGGGTACCATGATGCCAGTGCGCCATGAGAAACCATAAACCCCATAAACCAATTCCTCAAAAAAACCTAAAAAACAGAACCCAATTTAGTAGCTAAAAGGGCCAAAAAGGTATAATGTAAGAACAAGTAAAATATAAATGTCTCAATGTCTTAAAACAGCTATACAGTCAGGACAGGCACAAACCGTTCCTCTACTGACTTATGTTTTTGATTAGCCTTGACATTTAAACATTCATGACAACAAAGCCACAGAATATCATGAAACTTTTGAGGAATTTGTTTATCAGCTATCAGTAGAGTAAAAGACTGTTCAAATTCCAGAGGGCATAAAGGAAAGATTCTGGGCTCGGAGAAATGAGAAGCCAGGACCTGTAAATATAATTGCTTTTTGTCAAAGAAAAAACAGCAGTATCTGTAATACCCCATTGCAATAAACGGACAAAAACTTCACGAAAATAAGGAGGGGCGAAAGACACAGATTTAAAGGCCTTTTGAGTATTCACCCTCCATCCAGGAAACCAAGATGACAATTTCTGCTCCAACAAGGGAATCCAACGATAGTCAAACTGACAACATAAAGGACGAACATTAATATACAAAAAATGAAGAAAGAAAAATAAAACAGGGTTCACCATATTAAGCCCACCAGACACCACAGGCAAATAAAGAATATTTTGTTTAATAGGGTTTAATCTGCTACCCAAATAGCCAAAAAATAATAAACCCAGAAGTACAGAATATCTTTCCTTAGCAGGAGGAAACACAGAACAAACATGTAAAAAGAGGGAGACGAAGTACTGAACCATATAAACCCATTTCAATTTCCCATAGAAACTTTAGTCCATTTGTCTACCATAACTTTCCTTGTTGGAGCTTAATATCCTAATTATATAAATATTGACAATCACCACCAAAAAAAATACCCAAAATAATCATAGGTGGGGCAACAATCGGGATCCCAGAAATAGAGGTATCAGGGCACAGAGATGTACCTAAATACATACCCCTACTTTTATCCATATTAATCTGAACCCCGAAACTAAGCCATACAAAGAACAAAAATCAACAACACATGAAACAGCAAGAGTATCCTTTAGAAGGACACATAAATCATCAGCACAGGCAATGGCCAAAGTTGGAAGCCGATAACGTAACAGCAAAGGGGTGAAAAAACAGCATCATTCAACAACTGTAATAGGGGTCAAGGGTAAATACTTAGAAAGGGACTAAGGGGACAACCTGCTGAACACCACGATTAACAGAAATCAAAGGACCCAAATAACCATTAACCAGAGGCTGTACTATGGCTTATGCATGCTACCTGAATTCAAGAAATAAAGGAAGAAGGCAGCCCATACCTTGCCAAAACAGTCCATAAAAAGTCATGACAAACCGAGTCAAAAGCCTTCCTTTGATCCAAGCAAAGAACAAAACCAGGAACATTAAATAAATGACCGGAGTTCACTACCTCCCTAAGCAGCAATAAGTGATCCGTAATAGACCTACATCGGATTCC
Organism: Neoceratodus forsteri; assembly: GCA_016271365.2. Lineage (NCBI taxonomy): Eukaryota > Metazoa > Chordata > Ceratodontiformes > Ceratodontidae > Neoceratodus > Neoceratodus forsteri. Next base: position 1,234,153 of record JADMNL010000026.1, read on the forward strand.
ACAAGTCTGTGCAACAGAAATAACATAAGAAGCCACTTTCAACAATCGATTATGAAGGACTTTCATCAGAATTTTAAAATCGACATTGAGGAGACAAATCAGTCTCCAATCATTTAAATCTCGTCTATCACCTTTCTTAAAAATATAAGTAACAATGCCCAAAGACATATCAAGGGGGAAAAGACCTGTATGCAAAATATAATTATAATCGGCAGTCAATTCCTTGGCAATCATAGGACACAACAATTGGTAAATTTCGGCTGATACCATCCTTCCTGGGCTTTCCTTTTTTCAGTGCAAGAATCACAGAAGTAACTTCAATGGTCAAATCACAGGAAATCTCATACAAAACATCTGGAGGACATTTCAGGAACAGAAATCATACTAAACAAATGAAAAAGAAAGCATCCATACTACAAAATTCAAGAAGTTGATCACGTAAATAAGAAGAAACCACATCCATAATAGCAGTTTGTGACGTATGAACAACCCCAGTGGAATCAAAAACCTCAGAAAATGTTTTTTCTGGACCCGGTCAACACAACTCAAAAAGGTCAAACAAAGGCTGATTTGCCTGTGTCCCCAAAGGATTGCTGCATAATAACGAAGACATTTGTTTAGCATGAAATGATCTCATATCAGCCTGTATGGTAGAAATTTGAGCTAAAATCATGTCAGAGGACTGAGCTAAACTCATCACATGCTGCAGCTGTTGATGAAGTGTCTGATACTCAACATGATCTACATCCCTATGATGCCTATTTAAGAACAACAACAGAGAACATAAATCATATTTCAAGCTTATTCCACCACGAGGAAGCATTATCAAACAACTCAAATAAAGTTTTCTTACCACCAACACAATGCAAAACCTGTTGTCTAAAGCTAGTAGTATTCAGGAGAGATGTATTAAATCTCCACAGACCAGGTCCCAGAAGCTTATCAGTGACACCAAGTACAAGCAACAATTCCTTATGATCTGAAAACTCAACAGATTACACAGAAACTTTTTGAATCACCAAATGCTTACTAATAAAAAATAATCTATATAAGTCAAAAAACGACCATATTGAAAGGTAGGACAACCCTTACCATGCATAGATTTAAAAGCATCAACTAAGGCTGCTAAATGAACCATAGAGCCAAGGAAATGCATATCACTAAAAATCTTAGTAGTTTGAGTAGTACTGGTACGATCCACACTAGACAAACCACAGTTAAAGTTACCACCAAGAATCACCGACTGGGTGGAAAAAAGATAAGGACGTAATACAGTAAACAGGTCCACCCTGTCAGCTTTAGACTGGGGGGCATAAATATTAATTAAACGAAAATACTTGGAGTCATACTTAATATCTAATAACAAAGCACGCCCAGGTACCAGGTCTAACAGCTTCAACACCTGAGCAGGGATAGTAAATAAAATAGCAACACCTGTACAATGTTCCAAACCCACAGACCAGTAGGAGGCCCCATCAAACCATTCATTAGAAGCAAGTCGAATTTCCCTAGTAGTGTGCAATCTAGTATCTTGAAGGAATAAAATGTCAACAGGAGTAAATCGAAAATGAGAAAAAAACATTCCACGTTTAGAAACATTCTGGATACTATTAACACTGACAGTAAGAAAGGATAAGCAAAACATGACAAAATGCAAAAAAAAAAAAAAAAACTTCATTTTTTCTTAACAGATTTACCAGGTAGGTCAGTTTTAACCCTTGGCATTATCCACCGCCTGGTTTTGCCCAAAATCTGAACCTCATCCCCCAATTCACTAGATTCAGAGTCAGACAAGGAACCAGACATACTGGGAGCATCAGATGAAACACCAGGATCAGAATCAGGATCAGACAAAGCCTGCAGAGGCCCAAATTTATTAGATAAGGGCACAGCAGAAATCTTTGGAACTTTGGATGCTGGCTGCTGCCAGGCCTGACGGCGTCAAGTGACTCGCTTACCCACCTCAGTAAACGAAACAGGAGGAGGAAGGGGCGGAGGAGGCATGGCAACAGGCTTAGAGACCGGGTCAGTAACAGGAGGTACTGGGACAGAAACGTCAGGGAGGGGAAGAGAAAGGTCATCAGGAGGAGGCATAGAAGAAACCTCAAGGACATCTTCCTCATCAGGAACAGGACATGGGGCCATGGAAGGGGCAAAGACAGGAGGGACCGTTGAAGACGAAACCCCATCCAGTCTTTTACAGTCCCGTTGGGCCACAGCAACTAATAAGCATTGTTCCTCTGAATCAGCAGACCCAGTTTGTTTATGAGCAGCATGGGTACAATCTGGGAAATAATGTCCTCGAGCCGCACAAAGATTACACCTCGCCTCATTGGTACATTGGCCTCTACTATGCCCTAGTGAACCACATAGAACACATTGAATTTGATCACAAGAGCTACTAATATGACCATGGGCCCCACACTTATAATAAGTTTTAGGTTGTCCAGGGTAAAACAGAACACCCTATCTTCTCCCAAAAAGGAATTAGGCAAATGTTGCAGTACCCGTCCACTAATTTCAAAGAAACCCGAACCTTCCACCCCAGTCCAAATATTCTCCATCAAAAATAGCATCAGGATGTCCCAAAACAGTACACCATTGACATAGCCAAAACAGGAGATCAGCAATGCTAACACCCTCATTTCAGAAAAGAACTGTGATGGTTTTTTGGGGTAGGTTAAGAAAGAGGAATAACCTCAAAGGGAGACCACAGAGGGGAAGATTTAACTCACTGATGGCGCACCCAGAATTGTCCAAGACCATGTGGCAGCTTGAAATTAACATCAAAATTACTTTCCCCAGACACATAAATCAATGCATATAATTCCGCAGCATGAAACCTCAAGGAATCTTTTAATAAACCACAACCAACATATGACCTATCCGGAAAATTATCGAAACCCCCTTTATACACCAAATGCACAGCATTATGCCTCTTGGCAGGAAAAACTTGCTGACAAAAAAAGGAGGCATAAGACTTTGGTCGATTATGAGACCCTCCAGCACCATCCTCCGAGTCACCAACACCAGGGTCCCTGTCAACACGAACATCTGAGTTACTGAGCACAGTCTGTAAAGAGGAATCCCCATCAACAGAAGGTAGAACAGGAGTAGAAATCTTAACAGGGTCAGTGGAAGGCAGAAAGGCCAGGTTAGGATTTTGAGTCAGAGTTAGGTCCAGGGGGAGTTCTAAATCAGGGACCGGGGGTGCCAAAGGAGCAACTGATACAGATTCAGGAACAGTCAAAGTCTGAGAAGTTAACAAACCCCAGGAATTTTTAATAGGAAAAAATCCAGACGTCCACTTACTAGTAGTCTGGGATTTTACCCAACCAGCTGCCCATAGAGAACTGTCCACTGACCAGGGACCTGGAGGAGCAGCTGAAGTATCAGCCCAAGAAGCAGACACAGAGGCTTTTTTAATAATATGATCAGGGGAAACATTAGCCGAGAAGGAAAACACCGTAGCCTTCCCCTGATCAGCAATGTCCGAGACAAACGCTGGAGCGGCCGTAGCCGTAGCAGCCGTAGTCACGGGAACAGGCGTATTATGGGAAGCAGCCTGGCAACTCCCACCACTAGGTACAGAAACAGGTGTAGGAGCCGTAGAACGAGCAGAAAATTATACTGGAGTAAAGCTCTTTAAAACTATGCATAAATCCTCCTTTTGCTGATGGAACCTGTTTTCTGTATCATGTAAATCCAACAACAGCTTATCAACTGAAATAGCAGCCTCACCTGAAGCCGAATCCAGAGCCACTGAAGAACCTTCAGTACGGAAGAGCTCTGCTCCCTCAGCAATCACGCGCATAACTGTAGAAACATCGGCAGTATGAGAAGCAGAATCCAAAGGCAGATCACCGCGGGGAGACTCCCGCTCCACAACTGGCTGAACATCCATTTCCATCGCTGCTCAGAGGGAAACTGAACCGAGTATGAACACAATGCCCCCTACTGACGAGCAAGGGAATTTCCCGGTGTCCTGGCCAATTTCCCTCATTCACTAAAAATACCACCAACAGCTTAATCTGGTTCAAGGTCGGTTGCATTCATCTGTATCCTCTCCCGGTCGTGCCTGAAAATAGGCAGGATTTGTCTAGTGCACTTACCCGATCAACAAAACTAAATAAAATAAATGCTAATATGTAATGTCCAAAGGTATACTCAGAGTAACAATGGGATAACAAAAATCAAAACTATCACAAAGCGGACTACAAAAAGCATCAAAGGTTATCTTGCCACATGGACTGGGAAGAGGATATAAAAATCATGATCTGAGAACAAATATCGGATACAATTATAACCAAACTGGAATTTTGTATAAATAAGCGGGTACTCGACCGAGTCAAATACAATAATAATAAATAAAGGATACCATTAGGGTGGACCAATGAAATTAGCTGAACTGTCAAAAAAACATAGAACATACTGTAAATACAATAAGAGTCAAAAGATACTGACTGGAATAGGTTTAAGGTACCTGCCAAAAACAAAAAGCTTATTAGAATGGCAAAACAGAGGTTAGAAGTAAACCTAGCAAAACATTTTAAAGATAACAAGAAAGTTTTATAATTACATTGGTTCACTAAAAGGAAGTCAGAGAGGAACTGGTCCATTAAGCTCAAATGATAAAATAATTACTGATGAAAGAGGTGGCTGAAGAACTCAATCAGTACTTTGGGAATATATTTAAACCCAAGGAAAACATAAACATGGATATACAACCTACCAGTGACTCACCCCTATTGTTCACTGAACAGAACGTACTAGATGCCATCAGCTTGATTAAAGTTAATACATCTCCAGGTCCGGATTGCATCAAGCCAAAATTTCTAAAAGAACTTTCCAAAGAACTTTCAGGCCCCCTAATTCTTTTATTTAATACCTCAATAAAAGAGGGAAGTGTACTACAGTCCTGGAGAGAGGCCAATATCACACTGACCCTCAAAAGTGGCAACAAACAACTACCCTGTAACTACAGGCCTATCAGTCTAACCTCCCTTATTAGCAAAATCGTGGAAAGGCTTATACAACATAAACTCTTAGATCATATTAGGAACACAGGATGTATAGATATTTCCCAGCACAGATTCACACCGGGGCAGATCATGCCTAACAAACCTCATCAATTTTTTTGAACCGGTCAGCGATGTTCTGGATAATGGAATGTCAGTGGACGCTGTATTTTTGGATTATGAAAAGGCGTTCAGCACTGTCTCTCATGAAACCCTCATTGAGCAACTAGTTAATATAAATTTGTACATTAAACTAGTAAAATGGATTGCATCTTAGCTGTACAATAGACAACAGAGAGTGGTTATCAGAGGACATGAGTCCAACTGGAGTCCTGTCTCTAGTGGAGTGCCCCAGGGATATGTGCTGGGACTGCTACTGTTTAATATACTGGTCTCCAGTATGCAGACATCTGACGAGGTATGGATAGATAAGTACGCTGATGATTGCAAACTAGGGTGTGTGGTAAACAATGCCCAGTCTATAGCCACTCTGCAAAATAACTTCAATAAACTATGTGATTGGACATCTGATAACAAAATGAGGTTCAGTGTTGCCAAATGTAAAATTATGCACATGGGGAAGAATAATACTCAGTCTACCTACTTTATGAACAACATAAAGTTAACAGTTACAATAGAAGTGAGGGACCTAGGTGTTACAATATCAGATAATCTAAAATTTAGTATACACACAAATAAAACAGTCAAAAAGTGCCACGGCATATTGGGAACATCTTAAAGCACATCAAAAGCAGAAATCCCGAGGTCATTCTGTCATTATACACTGGCCTAGTGTGTCCACATCTGGACTACTGTGCACCCTTCTGTGCTCCTTCTTTAATAGGCTGCCAAATCATGACAGAGAAAGTTTAGCGGAAGGTTACCAAAAAGATTAAGAACATGGCTAACATAGACTACAAGTGCAGACTTAAATCACTTGAGCTATTCTCCTTGGAATATAGAGCCCTAAGGGGTGATTTTATCTACACCTTTAAAGCTCTACAAAGAGAATCTATATTAGACACAATTTGTCTGGAAAGACATCTAACTAATAATAATACTAGATCCCATAATTTTAAGTTAAAAACTGCTTTGTGCAAAACAATGAAGCGTTCAAGATTTTTTACCCAGAGGGTGCTTCCCATATGGAATTCACTCCCTGTAGACATTGTTACAAGTGAAAATGTGGAACAATTTAAAAGAAGATTAGATTTTTATATAGGTGATAGAAAGTGTATCTTCCACCACTAACATGGTGGCGAGTTCTTTATGGGATAACTCCTTTTAAACTTGTACTCATCTATGAAAATTTGAACTGGGTGAAGAAGGGGAGAGGGAGGTAAAGTGCCTGCCTGGCACCATGGCTTGGAGGGACATGGAGCGAATCCTCAGGATCACAAGAGCAACTGCACAGGGGAGGGAGCTGGATGTTATTGTCCACCTAGGGACAAATGACCTGGCTGGGAGAGGGATCAGAGCAGTGCAGGAAGAGTTTGTGGAGTTGGGGAGAGGCCTTAGACAAGCAGCATGCAGAGTAACCTTCTTGGAGGTGCTGCCATGTGTTTGGCATGGGTAAGGCTAGGGTGCTCCACACCATGGGATTCAATCAGTGGTTGAAAAACTGGTGCAGAGCTCAGGGGTTTGGCTTCATTGGGGACTGGGGGTCCCTGGAGTGATGCAAGCCTATACCGGTGTGGGATTGGGTCCCAGGGTGGTAGCCTGTGTAAAACATTGGCTGGACAACAGGACACAGAAGGTAAGAGTAAACAGAGTCCACTCTGAAGAAAGGGGGGTTACTAGTGGGGTACCACAGAGTTCAGTACTGGGTCCAGTCCGTTTTAATGTCTTTGTAAGTGACATTGCAGAGGGACTGCAAGGAAAAGTATGCCTCTTTGCAGATGTCACAAAGATCTGCAACAGGGTTGATACACAAGGTGGCATGGAAAGGATGAGAAGGGACTTGGCAAGGTTGGAGGAATGGTCAGAAGTATGGCAGCTAGGATTCAATGCAAAGAAGTGCAAAATAATGCACCTGGGAAGCAAAAACCCGGGGAAGAGTACACAATTGGGAGGGAGGTAGTAACAACAACAAAAATGGAAAGGGACCTGGGGTAATTATATCAGATGACCTTAAGTTTGGCAAGCAATGTGAGAAGGCAGTAGGGAGGGCTGGGAAATACTGGGATGTATAGGGAGAGGCATCACCAGTAGAAAACAGGATGTTGTTATCCCTCTGTACAAACAATTGGTGAGAACCCATCTGGAGTACTGTGTGCAGTTCTGGAGACCCCATCTCTGCAAGGACATAGACAGGATAGAGGCGGTCCAGAGGAGGGCAACTAAAGTGGTGCAGGGTCTGCAACAGAAGCCATATGAAGAGAGACTAAAGGAGCTTAATATGTATACCCTTGAGGAAAGGAGGGAGAGGGGGGACATGATAGAAACTTTCATGTACCTCATGGAAATCAACAAAGTCCAAGAGGAGCATCTTTCAGAAAAAGAGATGTGCAAGAACAAGGGGGCACAATTTGAAGATAGAGGGGGGACGGCTCAGGGGCAACATGAGGAAATATTTTTTCATGGAGAGAGTGGTGGACGCATGGAACCACCTTCCTGAGGAGATTGTGGAGTGAAAAACAGTGGGGAACTCAAGAATGCATGGGACAGCCATAAGGCAATTATAGTGGGGATAGGAGGAAGTAGGCTGTTGGTTAACTAGAATCTGCAGCTTATTCAGTAGATAAGGAAATGGGAAGACTAGGTGGGCCAAGCGGTTCTTATATCATCTTACTCCTGTTACTGTTTCTGATGTGTGAGATAAGCGTTGAACAGGAGCCGGACCATTCTGATCCCTGTGGCACCTCACTAATGACCCTCCTGGGATATAAAATCCCCCAACTACTGCCTTTTGAAAACACCCTACTAGCCAGTTCCCTATCCACCTAACCATCCATTTTCCCACCCCCATTGCTCTCAGCTTCTCCAGCAGCCCGGGGTGTGGCACCAAGTCAAACGTCTTGCTGAAGTCCTGAAAGAAGATGTCTACAGGCCTGCCCTGGTCCAGTGCTCTCATCACCCAGTCATAGAACTCCAACAGGATGGTCTGACACGATCCATCCTGGACAAAGCCATGCTGGCAATCATCTAGGTGGCCCCATGCCTCCAGAAACTACTCCAGCCTCTTTTAAGATGACCTCCATCACTTTGCCCACCACCGATGTCAGGCTTGCTGGCCTGTAGTTTCCTGGCTCCTCTGGCAAGCCCACTGTGTATAGGCACGATGTGGGTCATCCTCCAGTCTTGAGGCTCCCATCCCGACTGAAGGGTGGAGTTAAAGAGATCCACCAGAGGTGCAGCCAGGACATCAGTCAATTCCTTAAGTACCCTTGGATGGAGACCGTCTGGGTCTGGTGCCTTCGCTGCTGTTAGGGCCTTGATGGTTTCCCACACCCTACCAATGGGGAATTTAACATCCATGGTCCCCCTGGCCGCAGGTCCACCCTGCCCCTCCCCGGGCAGTGCTGCCCCGCCCTCCTCCTCTCTGGAGAAGACCGAGGCAAAGTAGTAATTTAATACCTCTGCCTGCTCCCCTGACTCCTCCGCCCACCCACTCCCTGCCCTCAGTCTACTAATCTGCCCCATCACTTTCCTCCTTTCCCCGATATACCTGAAGAACCATTTTTCACCTCTTTTAATCTCCTGAGCCAGCCTCCTCTCCATCTTCGCCATAGCTGATTTCACCACCCTGGTGACCTTCCTGGCGATCATCTCATACTCCTCCTTGTCTATAACCCCACGCGAATGCCCATATCAGCTATAAGCAGCCTTTTTTCCCTTACCGCATCCTGGACTTCCCTTGACCACCAGCTCAGCTTCCTGGCTTTACCAAACTTACATTGCCCCTTTGTGCAGGCCTTGGTAGCTTCCAGGAGCCCCTGTTTGATAATTTTCCACTGGCTCTCAGTGTCTATACATGGCCTAATCCCTCTAGGTAGCCCTAAGGATCCACTCCATACCCCTGAAGTCCGCACCCCTAAAGTCAACTACTTCGCTCATGTGCAATTTACAACCCCCCAAGATCAAGGGAGAACCAGACTGTGGCATGATCACTTCCACCGATGGGTCCCCTACTACTAGATCCTTATGAGATCGCAGTCTGACAGGACAACATCCAGAATGTGACCCACCTCAATGAGTCATTTACCAGCTGGGTGAGAAACACATCCTGGAAGACATCCAGCAGACACTGTTCCCTGGCCAATGAGGATGCCGTAGTTCCCCAGTCAGTTCCTGCATGTTTAGGGCCCTCAGCACCACTGATCTACCCCTCCTGCCCACAATGGTCCCTAAGGTTTGCCATGAGGCCTTCCTCCAGGTTCTCCACCTGCATGGGTGGCCTGAATACCACCTCTAGCTTCACCCACTTACCCCAAGGAGCCTGCAGGTGACCCATAAAGCTCATGTGCCCCTCCGCCTCAGCCCTGCTTAACCCTATGTCATCCTTAATGATAAATGCTACTCCCTCCCCCTTCCCACAGCCCTATCCTTTCTAAATGTGGTGTACCCTGTTAGGTTCAGGTCCCAGTCATGCCCAGGAGTAGCCCAAGTTTCAGTAACAGCCACCACATCCACTCTCCCTCCAATAGCAGTGCCTGAAGCTCTGGCATCTTATTCCCCATACTCCTGGTGTTAATCAGGAGAACCCTCCAATGCATCCCCCTAACCCACCCTTCCCCCACCCTGAGGGCTCCTAGGTAGTTGCCTGCAAGAGCCCCCTCATGTACAATTGGGTGCTCCTAGTCTGTACTCCCACCTTCTCACTTGGGGGAGAAGGCTATGGCCATCTTGGATGGGCATGCTAGGGTCTTCCAGCATCCCCAACCCCCCCTCACAAGTTTAAACCCCACTTAGATTGAATGAACCCTGCCAATCTTTGCATTAAAACCTCTTTCCCACCCGAGCTGAGGTGGAGGCTGTCCCTCAATTACGGTTCCTTGTCTTCCCAGGTCGCACCCTAGTCCCCTACCAACCCATACCCCCTGGACTCACACCACTCACTGAGCCATTCATTTACTTCCCTGATTTTTTGTTTATTCCCCACACTTGGCTCTAGGCACCGGTAGAAGCTCCAAGAAGGAGACCAAGCACCCAATGGCATGACAGACCCTGGCTAGTTCCCGAAACCTAGCCTGGCTCTCCAGCACACTCTTACCCTCTATAACATTTGTGCCCGGGTGCACTAATATGTCAGGGGTTCCTCAGCAATATTTCACCAGGGCATAGATCAAGTGCTTGGCTTCATTCACAGTCAAGCCAGATACTCTCTTGACTCTGACACCACAGGTGTCCCCTCCCTGCCCCTTCCACTTAATACCCCAATCATAGATTCACCCTAACAGGAGCACTCTTACTGCCTCCTTTACCTTAGGCCTATTCCCTAATTCATCTGCCCCCTCCATACCTCGTCAGCTTCCTGCCCACCCCCCTCTGAGTGCCAATTGCTGTCCTGTTCCTCCTTTTCCAGCTCTTTCTCCTCACTGACCTGTCCTCCACAGCCTTCTCTCTTCCTACTATGGCATTTCAGTCCATCCCTGTGCCACCCCCAGGAATGAGTGACCCCCCCGTCTCACAGGGGAACATGTTTGTCCCCTCTCATCATCCTCCTTCGTGCCGCTGTCCTCCTCACTGCATCCATGTTTGTTCCTGTCCCCTCGTACTACACCCTCTTCTCCCTCACAGTCCCCCTCCCCCCTTCCCAGGGACTCCTTAGTTCAAGCTCCTCTACCTATGCCAGTCCTGACTCCTTCTTTACCCTCAGTGCCCTGGCTGCTAGCCCTTCCCTCCCTCTCTGCCATGCTCTCACATCCTCTATGACCTGCTCCCCCCACCCCTGTTGAGTCCCTGTGCAAGGGAATAACCCCACTGCTCCTGACTGCTGGGCTGTTTGCCCTGTCCTGTAATCCCAGCCCGGCCTCCTGTGCCTCAGAACTGTCGCCCTCCTCCTCGTTCAGCTGTACTAGGGATACAAATCTGTTGTTATGCTCTAAGCATACTGTCTTGATTTTCCCTCTGGCTCACTGCCCCCATTAGTTCTGTTTTGTGCATACCTTGGCCCTTTTCTCCTAACCACCTGCCGGGTCCCCTGACCCATATCCTGCTCAGGACCAGCCCTATCCAGGCCCACTGGAGTTCCTCTCTTACTCATAGTGCCCTCCCAATGCTTTCCACCCTAATCATGTGGTCCCTTGTGCCTCTACCATCTTTCACCTGATGCATTCTGCCCATTATGGGTGCCTCTCATGGGCCCACTGCGACTTCACCATTATTCCCCCTTCTGCCCTCCTCCAACTTCCATCCACAGCAGAGCCTCCTTCCTCCCCACCTTCCTCTTTCCTGCCACACCTAGCAAACCAACTTAACCACTTGACTCCTCCTTAAGTTGTGCCAATGGTCGGCACGCCATGCACCTCCCATCCTCCAAGCCAGGGCTAGCACTATGGCGACCCACACCCTATGCACCCCACCACCCTTCCAAGATATCCACCTTAGTGATCTGGGATCATGCCTCACCCCATCCCATTTCAATTGTCCCTTCAAATTGGTTGCCCCATCTTGATTGTCCTAGCAGAGCTGTAGGCTGTTTTGGGCCCCCAAAGCCCGATGAGCAAGCTTGCCACAGAGTACCCCTGCAGAGTGTGAAAATATGTTCCTAGGTAAACATCAGCAAACAGAAACAACTTTCCAAACACAATCCAAACAGAAAGAGTACTGGCTGCACCACAGCTTGTAGCTCCACCCCAGAGCTCACCCCTTAAGCCTTGCCCTGGCCACTGCCCCTAGCTGGCTCCTCCTCTGAGACCATTTAATAGAGGTCGAGGCCAGGATGGGCAGCTGGGACAAACCAAGTCACTACAGTTCCTCCGTGGACTTGCCTTTTGCAGCTGGGCTTGGTTATTGATAGCCCGGCCGCCAGCCAAAAAGCCCATGCTGGGACCTGGTGGATCTCTCCCATAGCGCTGCTGGTGTGGCTGCCTCCTTCCTCTACAAGCAGCGCCACTGGCTGTGGTGATCCTGGCTGGTCCTTGCAGTAGCTCAGGTCAGATTTAATGCCTGAGCAGCTTTTAACTAGCATGCCCTTGGCCTGAATTGGTGTACCAACCCACTTGCTGATTGCCACACTCACAGCCTTTCCTTGCATCTGGATTGGATGCCTCTGGAGCCGAGCCTTCTGCTGAATTCCACTGGACCCACTCTATTTGGCAGTGGAGCCGCTTCCCGTTTGTCTTCTCCTGCTGCTTGTTCTGGCTCTGGCCCACTCCCTGTGGCAGGGAAAGATCTCTGCTGGTGGCTGCTTGCTCTGGCCCTGGCCTGCTCCCTGCAGCTGGGAACAATCTCCATTGGTGGCCTTGGCCTGCTTCTTGCAGCTGGGAAAGCTCCCCAAAATCACTACAGCTCCTCCATGGACAAAGATCCTCTATGGACTTGCCTTTTGTTGCCAGGCTTGGTTATTGATAACCTAGCCACCAGTCAAAAAAGCATGCGCTGGGGCCCGAGTGGACCTCCTCCCCTAGCGCTGCTGGTGCGGTCACCTCCTTCCTCCACAAGCAGCACCGCTGATTATAGCAATCCCAGCTGGTCCCCTACAGTAGCTCAGGAGAGTGTGTGTTTGAGGTGAATAGGTGGGCAGGGTGGCCACACTAGATGGCTGCCAAGGAGGGATGGAATGTCCGAGCTGAAGATGGAGGAGGCAGAAAGGAAAACTAGTGCTGTGAAAGAAGGTACATTGCTGTGGTTTTTGGCAGTTTGGGGCATTTGTGTGCTTCAGCTGGGATGCTGAGCATGACTAATGCACTGACTGGGAATTGGGCTGAGGAGCAGTGATGGCAGTTTCACTTTTACCTCCCATACATGGAGACGGGCTGCCAGCTTGAAGGAGATAATAGATTGGCCAGCCTGTGGGGGAGTGTGGGATGTGACAACTCTTTTACAGCCAAATTCCATACCTCCAGAGATACCTTGTGCTGGAGAGGGTGTGGCTGTGATGTAGCCACACACACACACACACACACACACACTCATCCTCTGGTCCTGTCCAGTGCCACTACATGTTGGAGATCAGAATCATTATTTCAAATAATGGTGATCTAACCTCATCAGCTGCACCACTTCTACACTTTCCTCTTATATTAAAATTAAAATCCATCTCTACCTTCTTGGAATTCTGATAACAGCAGGGAAAAAGTGATCACCAGATTATGGTTTAAAGAAGACTCTCCTGCAATGACCCAGTGGGAAGATATGGTATGGGATTTATATAAGATGGAGAAGTTAACTACACAACTAAGGAAATTAGATTCCCAACAGCAAAATAAATGGAATGCCTGGTTGCAACATGCCATCGTAAAAAGATCAGACATTATCCCATGAGAAATGTATTAGGTTGGACTTATGCCCTAGTGAGGGAAAAGAAGGGAAACAAGGAGTGGAGCCATAAAGTTTGGGTTAATGGGATGCCATCAGACCTGGGCAACCATAAAAATATAAAGTTGTAGGGATGTGGATATGGTCATGGTTCCCTTATCCACACTCTGTGAGTGTCACTGGAATGCTGTTATTGTCCAGAATGTCTTTAAACTAAGCTCCTCCCACCACCTTGGTAGTATATCCCATGACTCTGCCCTGTCGTCAGATCTTTCTTTCCACTAGAAGAAAAGGTCACCTCCTTCAGTGTTCCGCTTAGGATTTTCTGCACCATAGGCGAACCTTTCTTTTCAAGTTTTCAAAGTTGCATGCTTGTAGTTTTGATGTTCTTTCAACTTTGTCTCCAGATCAATGATGGAACACAAGAAACAGGATTCAAATTCTGTGTTCAGTGCTGCCAGAAGATGTCAGTCACCGATCTGCATGACAAATGTATGTACTGCCTGTGGAGGCAACACAATCTGGTTGGGTGCAGCCTATCCTTATCCATGCTTTCTGAGTCCCTTGAGGACAGAAAAATTAAAGTTTTCTCGGGGTCAGCCTTCAGAATGGGATCTGAAGGATCACCCTAAGGGCTGAAAAAGGCCTAGGCTGTGACTGGGTCTGCTGCACAGCTTGCAGCCCTTGAGGTGGAAGTGATAGCTGCGGCAGCACCCCTCAGTCTCTGTACTGTTCCTACCTGGGACCAGAGTCAGAGGGTCTTTCACAGACCTGTTCTGTGACATTTTCCTGTCCCACCAAACTGTGGGGAGAGCCTTGCCCTCCATGGTTCTAAATCTAAATCTAAGCACCTGCAGTGCCAGTTGTAGGACAGTGAGAGATTCGGTCCTCCTGGTCCTCAACTCACCTGACTGCTTGACAGCTGTCAAGCACCCCATAGCCAAGATGCAGGTCACACAGGTTGAAGGCTTTTCAGCTCCAGTCGACCAAGCTATCAAGATTTTGATCAACCTGGAAGACTGGTTGTCGGACAAGGCTTAGGAGTCGGCCTTGTAGACCTTAGTGTTCCAGTCTTCACTTAGAAGGATGTGGACTGGTCAGTGACCCTGGTTGATCCTTCCAGGGACCAGTCTCCACCTCCTGATGGTTTTGGTTTCGATGCCCTTTTGCTAAATGTCAGTAGGTGTGTAATCTATGGCCAACCTCAGGAAGACACCTCTCGCTGTTAACTAGGCAGTAGACAATTGAGTTTGCGGTCGAGGCGTTCATGCTTTCAATCCCACTTATCCCGGAGGCACTGCTGTCTATGCTCCTCATCCTCCTCATCCTCAGGTGAGGAGAGGCACTGGCAGAAGGTGTACCAGTACTACGAGGAGTTCCTTTGGCAGCAGTGGGCCATTTTGGGGTGGGGTAGGGCTCTATCCCAAGGACCTCCGGTCCCCTGGCAGCTGCCAGTGGTTGCCCCACCAGTTCCAGTTCTGCAGGTATTCACCACACCTGCTTCTCCACCAGTTTAGGGTGGAGCCACCACCCTGACAGATGCCAGTTGGTGCTCTGACCAGGGAGGCCAGTCATTCAGCTTACAGCTTGCCAGGATGTTTATTGGTTTGGATTATCCTGGGTGAGGATACCCAGGAGGTTTGTCATGAACAATGGCTGAGGGCCATCTTCAAGGAGTCATCAGGTGACTTGGACCAGGAATCCATGGCCTCCTCAGGGACTCAGCTGTTTGACCTGGCTCGGTCGATAGGTCTTCTGACCATGGGCCAGTGTCCTTCAGTAGGCTGCTCTGACTTATCTTGGAGTCCATGTTGATCCATTTAGATCTAGTCCAGAAGAGGGCTAAGTACCCTCTCATGGACATTCTGGACTGGGATGAATCCACGTGGGTTGTTTTCCCAGTGGCTGAGGCCATCTTGGGACTGGTCCTGGAGCTCTGGCAGCATCCAGCCTGGCACCACTGGCCCGCATTGTCCGCAAGTATGTGGTCCCTATGGGCTCCCTTTCAGGGTTTTCAGACAAACCTTCAGCTGAAGGTCTGGTTACAGATTCAGTGTTCCATAAATCTGGACACCAGGGGACATGGATAAGCCTCTGGACAGGAAGTCCTGTAAGACTGACCATGCTGCAAAAAAATGTGTACGCTGCATCTACTCTGGGTCTTGGTCAGGCTAACTATGCCATCATGATGGCTATATGGTCATTCCCTGATGGGAATGTTTGATACGGTCCTCCCCAACCTCCATCTGGAGCAGCAGATGGTGCTGGAGCTCATCAGAGACCCGGTCAATCACTGTGTAAACACCAGCTCCAGACAGCCTTGGACATGGTGACTCTTGTGCCCAGTGCGGTGGCAGCAGCTGTCTCCATGTGCACAAAGCTTGTCTACATTTGTGCACCTTCACAGCTGACACCCAACAGAAGTTGGCCAATTTTCCTGGGAACCAACCTCTTTGGCCCTGGGGTGGAAGGATATCTGACTCAGATTGAGAAGTCCAACATCACTCATGACTCTGTGACTTCACTCCTGAAGGACTAGAAGAAAAAGCCTAAAAGTCAGCTTTTCTAAATGATCCTTTCAGTCACAGCCTCCTCGGCTGCAGCCCAAGCTGGACAGTTTCAGGCCTGGTGTCCCAAGCAGAAATCCGGGGCTCAAGGTCCTAAAAAGGGGGGGGCAGGGGTAATGGTGCCCCTCTGGCAGCAGTCACCAGTGCCCGCACAAAAGCTGCACAGTGATGGGTTGGGGGGAGTCATCCTTCCACTTGTCCTGTCCCCGACTGCTCTCCCAGTTGAAGGCCAGCTACATCACTTCTTGCATGTTGGTCCACTATCACAACAGACAAGTGGAAGTTGGATATGGTCAGCAGAAGACTGTCTCTAGATTTTGAGGCTATCCTTCCCTACCGCCTGTGTGCACTTTGAGAGTTCGGGGTGTTTCAGAACACATTGTCTGCCCTCAGGGAGGACATTGCTCAGTTCCATGTGAAAGGGACAATAGCCCATGTCCTGAACACCCTGGCCAGTCAGGGTTATGTGTCCAGGTACTTCCTGGTCCCAAAACAGATGGGGAGCTGGTGCCCCTTACTGGATTTACATGATCTCAACCAGTACATGTGGAAGGGCAAGTTCTGGATGGTCATCAGTGGGCAACCAAAATGGTGCAGGACCTGCATCAAAAGCCTGATGAGGAAAGACTCAAGGAATTAAATATGTACTCTCTGGAGGAAAGGAGGAAAGGAGGACATGATAGAAATGTTCAAATACCTCACAGGTGTTAATGAGGTACATGAAGGTACCATTTTACATAGAAAAGATGCTTGAGGACAAAGGGGCACACTATGAAGCTGGGGGGCACTTGAGGAGATGTGGAAATACTTCTTCATGGAAAGGGTGGTGGACACCTGGAATAGTCTCCCAGTGGAGGCAGTGGGTGCTAAAATGGTAACAAGATTCAAGCATTTGATAGACACAAGGGGACCTTAGAAATAAGGAAGGGGGGGACGGAGATCAAGTAGTGTCTGCGGTGGCACAGTAGGTAGGGAAAATGGGGCAGACTAGGTGGGCCAAGAGTTCCTTCTCTGCCGACAACATCTATGTTTCTATGTCACTCTGAGCCAGATTACACCATCCCTGGAGCAGAACTTGTGGTTTCACTCCCTGTGCCCAAGATGCATTCTTCCACATTCCATCTGTAGGACCCAGCACTGGTACCTCCGTTTCTGAGCAGAAAGGGTCCTGTACAAGTTCCAGGTCATGCCCTTGCCTCTCTTCTGCACCAAGGGTCTTCACCAAATGTATGACAGTGGTGGTGGCCCACCTATGGTGCCTAGGGGTCAGAGTGTACTCCTACCTGGGTGACTGGCTGGTAGAGATCTACAGACCTGGCTCTCCAGATCTGCCGAGACTTGGGCCTGTTGGTGAACCTGAGCAAGTCTGAACTGGTACTGAAGCAGGTGATCAAGTTCCTCGGGGCAGAACTAGACTCCTTGTAGGCCAAGGCCTGCCTTCTGACAGACTGGGTACAGAATCTTACCTCCTTTGCCCAATAATTTCAGGTTGGTCTCTTGTGCCCTGCCCGGGATTTAATACAACTGCTGGGGTAAATGGCATCCAGTACCGGCATGGTCCACTGGGTCCATTGGTGGATGTATCACCTTCAGTAGGAGCTGGTCCATCACTGGTCCAAGTGCCTAAGCCACTTGGACCAGCTGGTCACAGTGACCCAGATAATGTGGGATGCCATCCTGTGGTGGCTTGTCCTGGAACATCTGGAGGAAGGAAGCCCATTTGTCCACCCAGAGATAACTATTACACTGATAATGGATGCACCTCTGGTGGGGTGAGGAGCACGCCTGGGAGACCACATGCCCACAGGTTCTGGTCGCCCAAGGAGTCCTGTCTCCATATAAACCTGCTGGAGCTCTATGCAGTGCACGTGGCTGTGATGGAATTTGCTCCACTAGTCGGGGACAGAACATTCAAGTCCAGATGGATAACACTATGACCGTGTTTTACCTGAATAGACAGGACAGCACACTCCCTCCTTTGTGTTGAGAGGCACTCAGCACTTGGACCCCTCATCACAGCCTAGCACTGATCTCTTGGCAATTTGCATCAAGGGAGAACAATCAGCTGGCAGAAACTCTCAGCTGGGTAGGAAAGATGTTGCACAAGTGGTCTCTGAATCAGGAGGTGGTGAACCATCTGTCCCCCCATGGAGCTCACCCTCAGTGGACCTGTTTGCCTCCTGAGAGAATGCCAAACTGAGGCTGTCTAGTGCCCACCCCCGTAGTCCTGGGACGCTGATGGGGATGCTTTGTAAGGTCCTGGACCCTAAGCCTCATGTATGCCTTTCCTCCCTTCCCCTTTATCCACAGAGTACTGGTCAAGGTCAGGAAGGAAAAGGCACGGATGATCCTGATAGCTCCAGACCAGTGAGGGAAGTTCTGGGACCTGATTCTCCTTGGCCTCAGCAGCAGGTCTCCACGGTGACTGCCTCTCAGCCCAGACCTGCTGATCAGACTTCAGGGGAAAGTCCTGCACTTGGACCTTCAGTCTCTGCACCTCACAGCTTGGTTCCTGAGTGGCTAGAGTTCTAGACATTGGGTCTTTCCAAGGATATCCTCCATGTCATGGAGGCCTCCAGGAAGGAGTCGACTTATAGGTGCTATGCCTTTAACTATAAGAGATTTTCCATTTGGTGTCAGGGCAAGGAGCTTGATACCCCTTGTCTGCCCTTTGACTAGCATCCTGGACTACCTCTAGTCCTATTCCAAGCTAGGACTGTGAGTGATGATCCTGAAGGTGCACCTAGCAGCCATTTCTGCTTACCGGGCATGGGCCAGTATGCTGACAGTGGCCCAGGAGAAGGTGATCAGGTATTTTTTCTAGGGCATCGACCATTTGTCCTTTCAGGTGAGTGAACCACCTCCACCTTGGGACTTACTGCTGGTCCTGGCTGTGCTCATGGGCAAGCCTGTCAAGCCAATGCACTGGTGTGAGCTGCCACACCTGTTATGGAAGACAGCCTTCCTAGTGGCAACGACTGTATGAAACCTATCCGCCATGCAAAAAGTACATACTACAAAGAAGCCCTCTCTAACTCATGGAACAGCAGCAAGTCTTTCTGGTCCAACCTTAAAGACATCACAGGGAAAGACCCCCAAACTCCCCTTGCTATGCTTACTGTTGAGGGGGTTTCAACCTTGGACCCTCTGCTTATTGCCAACTCACTGAATCATGCTTTCACTGACCTCAGTAGTGTGCTCCCCAGGGACTTTTTCAATAACCCCAACCCAAGTGACAATATGAGGTCACCTGCACTACCACCTAACCAGCCGTTATTCCGCTTAAAAATGGTCTCTGAAGCAGATGCTAGGAAATACCTTGAAAAGGTCATCAGAAAATCTAGGCACAGTGGGGACTCTTTGGACCTCAAATTTGTTCACATAGCACTGGATGAAGTACTTGGATCACTAACCAGAATAGTTAACCTATCCCTCTTCCTCACAATTCCCCAAAGACGGAAGTCTGCTACAGTAACCCTGTACTCAAAGTGGGGACAGGTCCTTACATAATAACTACAGACCGATTTCCATTCTGCCGCCACTATCCAAGGCTCTCAAGTGGATTGCGGCTGACCAGATGGTGGAATACCAACTTCTGTACCCAGAACAACATGGGTTCTGGGGCAGCCACAGTACCATCACAGCCCTACTCAAATTTACCGAATACATCCATAATGCCTTAGACCAAGGCCACCTTGTAGGGGCAGCCTTCATTGACCTATCAAAGGCATTTGATACAGTTCATCATGCGCTTCTCCTCAAGCAGCTATCTGACATTGGACTCATACCTGAAACTGTGAACTGGTTTAGGAGTTACTTGAGCTGCCGCTCCCAGCAAGTCAGGATTGGGGAAGTGCTATCAGACAGCCGACCTGTCTTATCTGGTGTACCACAAGGGTCTATTCTGGGACCTTTGCTGTTCAGTGTTTTCTTAAATAATCTCCCGGCCTCCTGCCATTGCCACATGCTCCTATATGCTGATAACGCTGTGATTTTTACCAGCAACCTGCATCCTGAACTTCTTGAAACTGATCTCCAAAATGACTTTGCATTGGCAGAAAACTGATTTAAAGAGCAAAAACTGGTCATGAACTATAAAAAAATTAAAAACATGCTCTACTCAACAGCCCAAAGCAAGCAAAAAGTTACCCCTGACAATAAGGAATGATAGGGGCGACACACTGGAACTCGCCTCACATTTCAAATATCTGGGGTTACAATCGACTCCTCCCTGTCCTTCTCTCAGCATATCGATATCACTGCAAGAGCTATTAACACCAGAATTGGGATCCTCTACTCCACAGGCATTGTCTAACCCATGAAGCTATAAAGCTGGCAATCAGCAGCTCAGTTGTCTCCCTCATAGACTAGGGCTGGCCATATACAGTTCTGATACCAACACGGTGCTCCAACGGATTTCAGTTGCCTCAAACAAAGCTCACGCCTACTCTTAAATGCACCAAGACTCACACACACCTGTTAACGTTATGCTCGGCTGGCTGGCTTCAACTGAATGACAGAATCAGGTATCAAACCTGCCTTCTTGCCAAAAAAGTCACATTAAATCAGCTTCCAACAGGGGTGCAGAACCTGCTAACACTACCTATGAACACCAGACGAACCAGAAGCTCTGCCACTACCATGGCGCAGCGTGCGTTCTCACACCGTGCACCCCTCTGGGTAAATGCACTGCCCCTGACATCTCTGACTCCTCAGTGATTGACTCTTTTAAATGTAGACTGCACCAGCACCTCTTTGATACAAGTAGCTGCATGTGCCCCCACTAAGGCTCAGCACGCAGCAATACTCTGCCTCTAGCACTTATCTTTGCCTCTGTCATGACAGGATAGTCAAACTGTAGCACTTTGCCCACCTCCCTATCCTCCCCAGCTCTGCCCCTTGCCCCGGACCTCTCTCTACCCCCCTCCCTCCCTGTCTTATGTGCTCTGCTCACCTAGCTCTCCCACTCCCATTGTATCCTTCCCTATCCTTGTCTGCTTATCTTCTTGACATGGGCATACATTGTACAATGCCTCAGCATAGCTAGTGCTTCATGTTTGTTTTCTGTAACCTCCATAAATATTTTTCTCAGCATTTGTATAGTTGTGCACAGTATTGTACCTTGTTGTCTAATGTATCTGACATGGAACCTTTCAACGAGCATCCGTTCACAGGTATTATCCAAGAATTCAATAATTAAAAAAAAAAATGATGTCTGCCAAAAGGACTGGGGAGCTTCTGGTGCTCTTGGTGGAGTCTCCTTACCTCATCACGGTTCACATCCACACAACCTACCCATCCTCCTCTGGCAGGTGGTACATGGATCCCGCTTCCAGCATGTAAGACCTGACATCACGGGGCAGAGTCAGCGGATATACTGCCCAGGTGATGGAAGAAGCTTAGCTTAAAGACATTCTGGTCAATAACAGCATTCCAGTGGCATAGCCAGAGTATGGATGTGAACCATATATCACTCCTAGAACTATGGTTACAGATGAGTAACCTATTATTATGTGTATTAGAATAATGTTACTGTCATGATGTATCTGACAATCCATGCCAAAAGCTAAAATGCTAGCTCTATTGCACATTATGTATCTTTTTTCTTTTTTCCTTCTTTTCATTCCTGTGTTAGATCCTCTGTGGCCTATAGAAAATCCTACTGAAGTTTAAGTAATAAAAAGAGAGAGAGAGAGAGATGTTAATTTACCAAACTACATCAGATTTATGGAGGGAGAGAGTATGGTTGGGACTGTTTATGACTCCTGAATGCAATGTGGGCTCTAGGGCTAGTTTGTTAAGCCCATCGTCACTGAAGGGTTTCATCTCTGGACTCCTACATTACTCAGATTACCGGATGGGCACCCATGGTTCTGCTGTAATGGCCAAACTGAAACTTAGGATTTGCATTCACAAGTTTTATCAATTTGACAATGAATGAGGAGATATGAATGACATATTGTTATATTTCTCTAGTGTTATATCCTAGAACTATTGTTATATTTCTCTAGTGCTATATCATAGAACTATTGTTTTATTTCTCTAGTGCTATATCATAGAACTATTGTTTTATTTCTCTAGTGCTATATACTAGAACTATTGTTATATTCTCTAGTGCTATATCATAGAACTATTGTTTTATTTCTCTAGTGCTATATCCTAGAGCTCTGACTCAGTGTTCGCTGCTTTATTCATTCATTTTTGTGAAACGTGACAAAAATAAAGTTAAACAGAAGAGGTGCCTGCAATAAAGTAGAGGGTGGTACCCCAGGGTTATAATTCTAAATCCATACAATTGTAACTGGGAGTTGGCTGTAGAATGCTTCAGTAGTTTTCTTCTGCATTCTCTTTAGATACTGCAGTGGCCCGAATGAGAGAGGAAGCTTTTGGAAATGATGGTTAATGTGTCCATGGAGAATAACAAATGGGAATTCTGCTCTCACTCTTGGAAGCAAGTTTAACACAGATTAATGGTCTGGCAGGTCAATGAATTCCACAAGCATGCAGAGGCAGTAGAATCTAGTGATTAGAGTGCTGAGCTGTGAAACTAGAGAGACCCAGGTTTGAATCCAACCACTGCCACTTACACTCTCTCTGTATGACCTTGAACAAGTTCCTTAACCTCCATGTTCTTTAACTGCGCTGTCTTTCTCTGTTACCTCTCCCAAATATTCCTTTATTTAATTATGTATTTATTCATTTATGTTTATGTATTTATTAATTTATGTTTATGTATTTGTAACACCCCCTGTTACCTGGGGTTACTAGAACCCTAGTAAGACCTAGTGTCAGGCAGGGACATGCAGCTAGTGAAACTCCAGTTAAACAGATTTCACTATGTCTTGCTCTGTTTTCAGTCTCTGCTCAGCTGGAGCTATGACATCATTTAGAACTGTCGAGCTGCAAGCCACACTGGAATGTTGCAGTTGGAGGTTAGAGTAGAATGTTGGGGATTTTGAAGTCAGTCTGTTGCATTCTGTAGTAGAGGAAGGAGGTGCTCTGCTGTAAGCAGGCCCTCAGAGTTCTAAGCTCTGTCAAAGAGCTATTTTTTTTGTAGAGGTGTGTGTTCTGACCTGGAGGAGAACACAAGAAGAGCTAAGTGAAGTGGTAGAGACCTTCAGTGAAGCTCAGGGCCCCATCCCTGTGGGGGATGGGGAAGGAATCAGCCCGTTTCCAGGGCAAACCTTTGGTCTGGCTAGGAAACAAGAAGCTGCCTGAGTTTAAGTTCGTGCTGAAGCACCAGAAGTTCTGGACGAGATTTCTTTGAAGAGAAAATGCCTGAGGGGCACCTGCAACCAAGGGATGAGTTTGCTCTCTACACGGGCCAATGTGTTTTCACCTGAGACAAGATGAAACTAAAGTGACTGTTACTGTGGGGTCAGGAAAAGACAGCCAAGTACAGTTTGGAAGATGTAGGGATTGGACTGCTTAACTCTGTGGGAGTCTAGAGTAATGGACACAGCCACTTTTTAAGTATGTTCAAGTTCAGCACAAATGGGATGGGAAAACAGCAGATTGGATGTGGCATACGTTTAATGAGAATCTACATGGCAAAGTGTTTTAAGGATGAGGTGTTACGGTCCAGAGAAATGGCCAGGTATGAATTATGGGAGCAAGAGGTGGGAGACCCCCCCATCAGTAGTAACCAAATTCACCTCTACGGGTTTGCTTTGGGACACCTGTTGCTTTCTCTCAGGTACTTGGCCAGTGCCTGAGGAAAGTACCCAGACGTGGGATTGATGAGAAAGATTCCCTGATGGAGCTAGAAGTGCTCATAGGTGGTTAAGGAAGCCACCAGTAAATGTTCCATGCTATATGGAAAGTGTCCAAAGGGCTGGCAATGGAGCTGAGTCAGGGAAACCAAAAGAGTTGAGTTACGGCAGAGTGCCCAAAGTGTTTGAGACCTGAGGGTTTCAGTGTAAAGAGGATGTGTTCTGATCTCCATAAATCTGCATTACCAGGAGTGTAGCCCTGTGGGGTGTCCATCTATGCTTTGTTATTCTGTTGGATGTGAATAAAAGCCATACTTTAGAATCCCAACTTCTGGTATTGGACATTTCAGTTATTGCTTCCTGTGTCCAGAGTTACTTGGGTGCCCCTGACTAGAAACCAAACCCAGCCAAAATACTGAGCAACAGTTTTCTCCTGAGCCCAGGTCCCAGGTAGGGGTTACATATGGAGGCACCGGACAGCACTATTAACATTAAGTGTCATCAACCCAACCCCTGGGGTAACCTACCAGTTACATATTTATTAATGTATGTGTTTATGTATTTATTAATTGATGTGTTTATGTATTTATTAATTTGTGTGTTTATGTATTTATTAATGTATGTGTTTATGTATTTATTAATTGATGTGTTTATGTATTTATTAATTTGTGTTTATGTATTTATTAATGTATGTGTTTATGTATTTATTAATTGATGTGTTTATGTATTTATTAATTGATGTGTTTATGTATTTATTAATTTATCTGTTTACGTGTTTATTAATGTATGTGTTTATGTATTTATTAATTGATGTGTTTATGTAGTTATTAATTGATGTGTTTACATATTTATTAATGTATATGTTTATGTATTTATTAATGTATGTGTTTATGTATTTATTAATGTATATGTTTATGTATTTATTAATGTGTGTGTTTTTGTATTTATTAATGTGTATGTTTATGTATTTATTAATTGATGTGTTTACGTGTTTATTGATTGATTATATTGAAATTTGTTGATGGGGAAAGGCACATTGAGTGAGGCTTGTTTCCTAGTGTAACCTGGGGTAGGGGGAAGAAATATTGGGAAGAGAAAGGAAAGTTATCTAGACCAGAAACTCCTGATCCTGTAGCGTACTTCCCCCACAGAGCAGCACTGTTTGGTGTTAGGGTTGACCCCTTGGGATCCAACACCTTTTGGAGCCGCTGGTTCTCAGTAGTGGTGTGTGCTGCATGATGCACCCCCCATAAACAGTGTCTTTGGTCCAATAGCCCGTACTTTTTTTTTCCTCAGCAGAAGAGAGAGAGAGAGAGAAGTAAAAAGAGTACAGAACAGAGAGACAAACAAAGGGAACCTTGCTAAATAGATAAAAAAAATAGTAAGGGGCAAAATAACAACAGAAAACAACATATCCACATGTAAAGAGGCCAGTAATAGATAGATACAATCCCTCCAACATGTAAAGAGGCCAGTAATAGATAGATAGAATCCCCCAACATGTAAAGAGGCCAGTAACAGATTGTAGAGGCCTGTAATAGATAGATACAACCCCCAACACACACAATAAAAGAGGCCAGTAATAGATAGATACAATCCCCCACATGTAGAGAGGCCAGTAACAGATTGTAGAGGCCAGTAATAGATAGATACAACCCCCCCACACACACATAAAGAGGCCAGTAATAAATGGATACAATCCCCCCCACATGTAAAGAGGCCAGTAACAGATTGTAGAGGCCAGTAATAGATAGATACAACCCTCTCAACACACACACGTAAAGAGGCCAGTAATAGATGGATACAATCCCCCCACATGTAAAGAGGTGAGTAACAGATTGTAGAGGCCAGTAATAGATAGATACAACCCCCCCAACACACACATAAAGAGGCCAGTAATAAATGGATACAATCCCCCTCACATGTAAAGAGGCCAGTAACAGACTGTAGAGGCCAGTAATAGATAGATACAACCCCCAACACACACACAAAAGAGGCCAGTAATAAATGGATACAATCCCCACATGTAAAAAGGCCAGTAACAGATTGTAGAGGCTAGTAATAGATAGATACAACCCTCCCACAACACACACGTAAGAGGCCAGTAATAGATGGATACAATCCCCTCACATGTAAAGAGGCCAGTAACAGATTGTAGAGGCCAGTAATAGATAGATACAACCCCCAACACACACACACAAAGAGGCCAGTAATAAATGGATACAATCCCTCACATGTAAAGAGGCCAGTAACAGACTGTAGAGGCCAGTAATAGATAGATACAAGCCCCAACACACACACATAAAGAGGCCAGTAATAAATGGATACAATCCCCCACATGTAAAGAGGCCAGTAACAGATTGTAGAAGCCAGTAATAGATAGATACAACCCCCCCACACACAAAACGTAAAGAGGCCAGTAATAGATGGATATAATCCCCCACATGTAAAGAGGCCTGTAATAGACAGATACAAACTCCAACATATGCTGGTCACAAAAGACACTGTCTACTACTGCTGTGGCTCTCAAGTAGCCATGGCAGCTAGCCAACATTCAGTAGGAGGTTGCAGTGTCTGCAGCTCCTTGTTACCTTGCATGCAGGAAAGGTGGTATGTTCCATGGCCAGTGTTGTAAAATGCTCTGTGCAAGTAAGGGACAAAGAGTAATTATCATGACAGAGAGCCATAGTGTGAGTGAGGGATGTCTCTCCAGATATCAAGAGAAAGTTACGTCAGATCTTTTTGTTCTTTAACTGAGAGCAACCCTGTGGCAGCAAACTACAATTGTAAACAAGTTGATACAACAGAAAAGAATGACACACCAATCTGGTGTCTTGTGAAGATGAAACACAATAGAATAAGAAATAAAGGATCACACCATTGGGTATCATCACAAAAGATGCCCTAAACCTGAGTCATTAAAACCATATCTGTCGAACCGTGAGATTGGTGAGCATTCAGGGTTGGTGGGTGGGTCAGGTGAGGCTCTATGGAGAAGCTACTATAGAAGATCAAGAGCTATGGTAAGTGCCTTTCCTATCTTTGTGGAGTAAATCTCCTCCACAGAGTCACACTCTGCCTCAGTTACAAGCAGTACCTCCTTAGTGAGGCAGTCAAACTGTGAACAGGAAAGGCTTGTTCTGCTGCAGAAATTGTATCCGACGGCATAGGCACACTCTTCATACATTCACAACAAAGGACAAGGTAAGATGAGCCTGATCAAGAAACCTTACTGCCAACCAGTCTGCACAGTGGTAGGCACTACTGCTCACAACCCAGCTACTGGGGTTCCAAAGTGAGCCCTGATTGTTGGAGGTTGGCTTGAGGGAGGAGACTTGAATACCTCAGGGGACACGCTTCTTCTCCAGGGAAGGAGTGTTGTCATCCTCGCTGCAGCACTGCCACTTGGGTAACCAAAGGTGGCAGTGCAGTCACGGGGGCGATGGGTGGACCAGACACAGGCCGGGGACCAATGTAGCACCACACTTGTTTTGTGTGCATCTTGGTCTCCCTTGCATGTCTGCATTTGGAGGGTGCTGGAGAAACAGTGAAAATGGCCCTGCCTCTGACAGATGAAGGACCCCAGTGCACCCAGACCAACCTTGCCACTCTGAGTTTGTCTCCTGAAGAAACTCAAGTATGCTCAGGGGTAAATCCCTTCCCACTCTCTCGTTGCCTGTGGGCGAGCCAAGGCAGCATGCTGGATGATGTCAGAGCAGATAGTGATTGGCTGGGAGGCACCACAGGGGTCTGGAGAGAAAGCCAGAGGCAGAAATCTGAAGGGACATGAACATAGAGTAAAAACAAAATCTTTACCAAAATATACTGTAGGTTACAGTGAAAGACCTTCAAGATCTGAAACCAATAAAAACTTCAAGTTGGCTGGTGGGTAATACTATTGAACATAATCTGAAACCTTATCTCAATATTATAAAATCTACTGAACTTAGAACAATTTTACCAGATTTAGATTTGAAATCTTTGCAAGTAATGTACTAGAGGCCAGACATAATAAAGATCAAACTGCATCTAGTCTCATGATTGCACTCTTCAGGAGATAAAAGATCTCAAACATGTAACATTGAGATGCCCTTGGTATGATAAACAGAGGAGAAAATACCTGGGTAAACATCTAGCAACTTGTAATATACCTGCCAGGTTTACTCTGGATCTGTTATTAAAATGCAGAAAACATAGACGTCGGACAGATCTGGCATTATACTTAACTGTTATTGTTAAAATACAGGAAAATGAATAGGAATCTGCTATCTTGATACATACATGGACATTGCTATAAATCTGGCTATCTAAGGTTTATTTCAAATTTTCACACATAAAGTGTGGAGCTACGGGTCTTTGGTTAAAGTGATATACTGACATTGTTCACATTACCTGTATGTTATACCTGACAGGTATCAGGAGTTTGATAAAACTATTGTCCAGACACTATATGCTATCTCTCCTCACAAACATAGTAAATTTTGTATTTATACATTGGTTTCATATATAGTCCTGTCTGTAGGACATGTAGATGGATTACTGTGTATAAACTGTAATGACTTGTGTTATACTGATGAATGTACTGTGTTGTTGTGTAGCTTTATATTTTGAAATGACTATTGCCGATCAATAAATTATTGTTAGTAGGTTGCAGGGATGCAGGATCTTTTACAAATTATGAATAAGATGGCTCTGTAATGAGGGCAGTGGCCAAGCCACAACCATTCAAATATTTTGTTATGTTTTGCCAATGTAATGTCCAACATAAGTCTAATTACACATTCATGAGCCTAGCGAGGCTCCTGATTGGCTACTGATTCAGTCATTAATGTTGTAGACATGACCGATCCAGTTGCCAAACTGATGCAGTAGCATGCATCATCTAAACATAAGACATACTCATGCCACACTGCTCATACCACACTGCTCTAACAACAACAGTAAGCAAAATAAACAACAGTTAAAACCAAAGTTGTTATTGTGATTAGATATATAATCCAAAAAAGCTTGAAGCCAGTCATTGCCTCAGATTAATGATTGACTAGAGGAAGGGGACCCTTGGCTGCACCTTGGGCCACTCATTCACCCAACCAGTCATTAGTCCCTCAGAAATGACTGGCTTCTCAATCATTGCTCAAATACTATAGCAGGAGTAACACAGTGACTGACCATAACCATCTTAACATTAAAGGGCATAAACAAACCAAAAGAAACAGGGCTTGGCCAGTCCCATCAGTACACCAGTAACGTTACTACTTAGACACCGACACCCCAATTCAAAAGTGAACTTGGGGTGTGGGAGGGCTGGCAGGGGAGGAGTATTGAGCATCCGGAGGACTGCCTCCTTCTCGGGAGGGGGGAGAGGGTTTGCAGAGCCCAGTGCTTACCTGGTCCCAGTGGAAGGTAGTGAAAAGTGCACTGGACTGCCTAGAAAGGCTGGAGGGGTAGGGCAATGCTGATGCACAGTGTGCATAAGTCATCATGTCACTACACACCATGCCACTCGGGAGAAATGGGAAAACTACTGGTGGCAAAATGGTGCCTGGACAATCTCAGGCCCCCAAACCTGATCAGCTAGGCTCACCAGACCAGAAAATTGGATCTGGTTCCTGATGGAGGATCAGTGGGAGGACCCTATCAACCCTGCCGGGGGGGCAAGCCATTGGTGGTACTGGTTGGCAGGTAGGTCCTGGTGGACATTGAGGTGACAGGGCTGGAGTGTCGGGGCAGATAGGCACCATCCAGTGGGGGGAGCAAAATAAAAGAAACAGGACTTAAATGGCAGCCGATGTTGAAAATCGAGTGAAAATATTAAAAACTGCTGAAGTTATGAGCGTGGATCGAAACTGCGCAATGCATGCTTATAACGCAGTCATTTTTTGGAATTTTTTCACCAACTTTGTAACGTGGGCTTTTTGGGACCCCGCCTCATGAACAGTGGCACTGTCATTTCATTAATCAGTCCTGAAAGGTGATGCCGTACAGCGACCTCAAAATCACCTTCGGACTGCATAACAAAATTACAGTGACAGTGTTCATGAGGTGGGGTCCCAAGAACCTATATGGAAAATTTGTGGCCAAAATTCCTAAAATGGCTGAGATATCAAGCTAAGTTGAAACCCCATTGACTGGCATTATATGGCACTTACCTTTGATTCTTTAGTTTGCCGGTCGGCTGTGAAGAGTGCAGACCACCTGCGTCCAGAAAAATATGACAGTGCTGACCTCCTGAAGTAAGTATGAGGTAAAGGGAAGTCACGGGGAAGGTGGTTGCTCACTCGGTGGGTAGGGATGGTGGAGGGGACTGGGGAGACATCGAGGACAGTTTTCTTTATTTACAGGTAAAAATAAATAAATACTTTTGGTACACTAGGGTGGGCTCCCAATGTGCCACATGAGTTGGGGGAGGATACTTGCTGCCGACAGAGGTTGGGCACTCCCCATCGGCAAGGAAAGTGGTCTTTGGGTGGAGATCCAACACTGGGAGTGGCATCCCAGTGTTGGAAAGATTACATATGAAAAAAATTGATCTGGGCACACTGGGGTGGGCTCCAGTGTGCCACAATGTGTGTGTGTGTGGGGATACATGCCAACTCAGGGATTGGGCACCCCAATGTTGGCAAAAAGACTTTTTGGGAGAAACTAGTTCAATGCAGGATCCTGCCTTGAAAATTTTGATGCAGGATTCTGCATTGAAGAAAGATGTTGGGGACATTTTCTTTTTCACAGGTGGGCTCCCAGTGTCCACATTAATGGGGAATACATGCTGACATGGGATTGGGCACCCGAGCTGGCTTTAACAGAAGGGGAGCAGCCACGGTGGTGGGGGTAGTACAGTGCATAGTGGGCAGTTGTGAGAGGTTTACTCAATCTGGGTTCTTAAAATTTTAGGAAGGAATGTGAGTCTCTTAACTCATCATAAAATGTCTGCAGGGCCCACTGCAGCCCTAAAATGGCTGTATCTACAGTAGCTATTCTGAGAGCATGGCTCTATGAAGACTACAGTAATGCAATTTCATACAATCAGTGCACTAAATAGTAACACAAAAGGAAAAAAAAAACAGTAACAAGAAAATGAACAGAGAAATGAATAAAAAAAATATACAGTACAAGCGGCAATTAATAAAAACAGAAATAACTTTACAATGTGAGCAGAGTGATGAATAAAACATGAACATACAGGCCCAGATATTCAAACTGTGCCAGGCTGTGGCGCAAGCCTTGGCGCATCTCAACTTTGTTGCGCAGGAGTGTGGCCTGGGCGATATTCAATGGAGCTGTGCTATGGCGAGCAGACTTTGAATATCTCAGACTTTGGCTACCCCCACTGTGTGCATGGCATGTGCACCGTGCCAGTGCAAGTGGCCAGAGTGGAGCATGGAGATGCGTTACCGCAAGTGCCATTGCGCCATGCACAGCACCTGCGATATTCAAAAGGGGACATGCAAATGGGGCCATAATTTATACAAGGCACACAGGGGGCCATTTGCATCTCATTATGGCCCCATTTGCATGCCATTAGCATGCAGGTGTGCCGATCCCTGACGACTTGCGCTTGGCGCCCTGCCAGGCAGCAGCCATTGGGAACCGACGCCCCCTGCAGCCCGATCGCGGGCATTTGTCTAAAAGAAACCCCCCCTGCCCAATATCCCTAGTGGTCCAGTGGACCTCTATTTGCCCGATCACGGGCATTTGTCTATAAGAATAAACCCCCCCGTCCGATATCCCTGGTGGTCCAGTGGACCTCTATGTGCCAGATCGCAGGCATCAGTAATAAATCCCCACGTCCAATATCCCTGGTGGTCCAGTGGACGATCACTGCCCAATCACGGGCATCTGTAACACATAACATACTCCTACTACCCTGGTGGTCTAGTGCCCCCTCCCCACCGCCCACTGAGCCCCACCGCCCGCTTCCCCGTCGGCGGGCGGGTGGCAGCACCACCGCCTGCCACCCACCACCAGCCTGACTGACAGCTCGGTAGGGCTGCCGCCCGTGGTTCTGGCGTGGGCCAATGGGCATCAGCTCCATACCGTTATTAGTCCAGATATGGAATGAATTCATTCACATATTTTGACTGTGTTGTATAGTTATGGGCTGCACAACCCATTGGCTCACGCTGAGAACCAGTAGGGCGGCAGCCCTCACTGAGCTGTCAGTTGGCGGGCGCGTGGCGGCAGGCGGGTGGGGTGCTGCCGCCGCGCTGATGGAGGAGGAGTGGTGCGGTGGGGCCCAGTGGGCGGTGGGGAGGAGTACACTAGACTCCAGGTAGTAGGAGTATGTTATGAGTTGCAGATGCCCGTGATCGGCAGCGATCGTCCACTGGACCACCAGGGATATTGGATGTGGAGGTTCTATTACTGATGCCTGCGATCGGGCACATAGAGGTCCACTGGACCACCAGGGATATTGGATGTGGGGGGGTTATATTACTGATGCCCACGATCGGGCAGAGTGCAGTCCACTGGACCACCAGGGATATAGGACTGGGGATTTCACTACATGGATACCCGCGATGGGGTATGGGGGGGCGCCGCCAGGTGCAGCAGGAACTCAGGTGGCCACCCAGAGGTGGCAGCTGCCGTGTTGCACCCTGCAATGTGGCAGCTCACCTGTGGGTGGCCATCACTTGTCTTTTTTTGGCTTAATTTTGTGCAGGCACAGTAGGGTGCGATGCATGACTCTGCACATCCCGGGCTGAATATCGGGCTGTGCAGGTTGTGCAGCACACCCTGTGCCTGGCATACCATTACTGATGTGCTCCGACTGTCGGGATTTGTGTGACGCACTTTTCCCTTTTGAATATCGCACCAGGGCGCATCAGTGGGTTGTGCATGGTGCAACACTGTTGTGCCATGCGCAACCCTTTTGAATATCTGGACCCCAGTGTGAACAGAGCAAGGAATAAAACATGAACATACAGTGTGAACAGAGCAAGGATTAAAACATGAACATACAGTGTGAACAGAGCAAGGAATAAAACATGAACATACAATGTGAACAGGGCAAGGAATAAAACATGAACATACAGTGTGAACAAAGCAATGAATAAAACATGAACATACAATGTGAACAGAGCAAGGAATAAAACATGAACATACAGTGTGAACAGGGCAAGGAATAAAACATGAACATACAATGTGAACAGGGCAAGGAATAAAAACAGAAATAAATACACAATGTAAACAGATCAATGAATAATAACAGAAATTAATAAATATACAATATGAAAAGGGCAATGGAATAAAACAGAAATTGATAATGTGAACAGAACAGTGGAATAAAACAGAAATGAATATACAATGTGAACAGAGCAATGAATAAAACAAAAAGTAAACAATGGAATAAAACAGAGATCAATAAACAATATGAACAGAACAATGGAATAAAACAGAAATTAATAAACAATGTGAACAGAGCAATGAATAAAAAATAAATGAATATACAATGTGAACAGAACAATGCATTAAATAGAAATCAATATGCAATGTGAACACAGCAATAGAATCTAAGGACCAATACACAATTTGATGGAAAATAGGGCAAAATGTACACCCTGTTGCCCCAAAGTAACAAACTGCATTACTGAGAAGTGGGGATCTACACCAGAGATGGAGACCCCCAGTGTACTGACATGTGGGAATCTGTGTCAGAGATGGAGACCACCAGTGTACTGACATGTGAGGATCTGTGCCAGAGATGGAGACCACCAGTGTACTAACATGTGAGGATCTGTGCCAGAGATGGAGACCCCCCCAGTATACTGATGTGGGAATCTAAACCAGACATGGAGACCCCCAGTGTACTGTTGAGAGGATTTGTGCCAGAGATGGAGATCCCCAGTGTACTGACATGTGGAAATCTGAACCAGAGTTGGAGACCCACAGTGTACTGAGGTGGGAATCTGTGCCAGAGATGGAGACCCCCAGTGTACTGATGTGGGAATCTGTGCCAGAGATGAAGACCCCCAGTGTACTAATGTGGGAATCTATGCCAGAGATGGAGACCCCCAGTGTACTGATGTGGGAATCTGTGCCAGAGATGGAGACCCCCCAGTGTACTAATGTGGGAATCTGTGCCAGAGATGGAGACCCCCAGTGTACTGATATGGGAATCTGTGCCAGAGATGGAGACCCCCAGTGTACTGATGTGGGAATCTGTGCCAGAGATGAAGTCCCCAGTGTACTAATGTGGAATCTGTGCCAGAGATGGAGACCCCAGTGTACTGAGAAGTGGGATCTGTGCCAGAGATGGAGACCCCCAGTGTACTGACAAGTGGCAGATCTGTGCCAGAGAGGAGACCCCAGTGTACAGACAAATGAGGATCTGTGCCAGAGATGGAGATCCCCTGCTGTACTGACAAGTGGGGATCTGTGCCAGAGAGGGAGACCCCTACTGTACTGACAAGTGCATATCTGTGCCAGAGAGGGAGACCCCCAGTGTACAGACAAATGAGGATCTGTGCCAGAGAGGGAGACCCCCAGTGTACTGTGAAGTAGGGATATGTGCCAGAGATGGAGACTCCCAGTGTACTGACAAGTGCAGATCTGTGCCAGAGATGGAGACCCCCCACTATACTGACATGGAGATCCCCAGTGTACTGATGAGAGGATTTGTGCCAGAGATGGAGACCCCACAGTGTAATGACATGTGGAAATCTGAACCAGAGATGGAGCCCCCCAGTGTACTGATGTGGGAATCTGAGCCAGAGATGGAGACCCCCAGTGTACTGATGTGGGAATCTGTGCCAGAGATGAAGACCCCCAGTGTACTAATGTAGGAATCTGTGCCAGAGATGGAGACCCCCCCAGTGTACTGATGTGGGAATCTGTGCCAGAGATGAAGACCCCCAGTGTACTATTGTGGGAATCTGTGCCAGAGATGTAGACCCCCAGTGTACTGATGTGGCGATCTGTGCCAGAGAGGGAGACCCTCAGTGTACTGACATGTGTGGATCTGTGCCAGAGATGGAGATCCCTGTTGTACTGACAAGTGAGGATCTGTGCCAGAGAGGGAGACCCCCAGTGCACTGAGAAGTGGGGATGTGTGCCAGAGAGGGAGACCCCCAGTGTACTGAGAAGTGGGGTTCTGTGCCAGAGATGGAGACTGCCAGTGTACTGACAAGTGCAGATCTGTGCCAGAGAGGGAGACCCCCAGTGCACTGAGAAGTGGGGATCTGTGCCAGAGAGGAGACCCCAGTGTACTGAGAAGTGGGATTCTGTGCCAGAAAGGAGACTCCCAGTGTACTGACAAGTGCAGATCTGTGCCAGAGAGGAGATCCCGGCACTGAGAAGTGGGATCTGTGCCAGAGGGAGACCCCAGTGTACTGAGAAGTGGATTCTGTGCCAGAAAGGAGACTCCCAGTGTACTGACAAGTGCAGATCTGTGCAGAGGGAGATCCCCAGTGTACAGACAAGTGAGGATCTGTGCCAGAGAGGGAGACCCCCAGTGCACTGAGAAGTGGGGATGTGTGCCAGAGAGGGAGACCCCCAGTGTACTGAGAAGTGGGGTTCTGTGCCAGAGATGGAGACTGCCAGTGTACTGACAAGTGCAGATCTGTGCCAGAGAGGGAGACCCCAGTGCACTGAGAAGTGGGGATCTGTGCCAGAGAGGGAGACCCCCAGTGTACTGAGAAGTGGGATTCTGTGCCAGAAAGGGAGACTCCCAGTGTACTGACAAGTGCAGATCTGTGCCAGAGAGGGAGATCCCCAGTGCACTGAGAAGTGGGGATCTGTGCCAGAGAGGGAGACCCCCAGTGTACTGAGAAGTGGGATTCTGTGCCAGAAAGGGAGACTCCCAGTGTACTGACAAGTGCAGATCTGTGCCAGAGAGGGAGACCCCCAGTGCACTGAGAAGTGGGGATCTGTGCCAGAGATGGACACCCCCACCATACTGACTTGTGGGAATCTGTGCCAGAAGGAAACCCCAGTACAAATGGGGATCTGTGCCAGAGATGGAGACTCCCAATGTACAGTATTGACATGTGAAGATCTGTGCCAGAGAGGGAGACTCCCAGTGTACTAACATGTGGGAATCTTTGCCAGAGAGGGAGACTCCCAATGTACTGACATATGGGACTTTGCACCAGGAATGAAGACCCCCAGTGTACTGACATGTAGGAATCTGCACTAGGAATGAAGACCCCCAGTGTACTGACATGTGGGAATCTGTGCCAGGAATGAAGACCTACAGTGTACTGACATGTGGGAATCTGTGCCAGAGATGGAGACCCCCAGTGTACTAATGTGGGAATCTGCACCAGAGATGATGACCCCCAGTGTACTGATGTGGGAATCTGTGTCAGAGATGAAGACCCCAATGTATTAATGTGGGAATCTGTGCCAGAGATGTAGACCCCAGCATACTGATGTGGGATCTGTGCCAGAGGAGATCCCTGTTGTACTGATAAGTGCAGATCTGTGCCAGAGAGGAGACCCCAGTGTACAGACAAATGAGGATCTGTGCCAGAGAGGGAGACCCAGTGCACTGAGAAGTGGGTTCTGTGCAGAGATGGAGACTCCCAGTGTACAGTATTGACATGTGAAGATCTGTGCCAGAGAGGGAGACCCCCAGTGTACTGAGAAGTGGGGTTCTGTGCCAGAGATGGAGACTGCCAGTGTACTGACAAGTGCAGATCTGTGCCAGAGAGGGAGACCCCCCCAGTGTATAGACAAATGAGGATCTGTGCCAGAGAGGGAGACCCCCAGTGCACTGAGAAGTGGGGATGTGTGCCAGAGAGGGAGACCCCCAGTGTACTGAGAAGTGGGGTTCTGTGCCAGAGATGGAGACTGCCAGTGTACTGACAAGTGCAGATCTGTGCCAGAGAGGGAGACCCCCCCAGTGTATAGACAAATGAGGATCTGTGCCAGAGAGGGAGACCCCCAGTGTACTGAGAAGTGGGATTCTGTGCCAGAAAGGGAGACTCCCAGTGTACTGACAAGTGCAGATCTGTGCCAGAGAGGGAGATCCCCAGTGTACAGACAAGTGAGGATCTGTGCCAGAGAAGGAGACCCCCAGTGCACTGAGAAGTGGGGATCTGTGCAGAGATGGACACCCCACCATACTGACTTGTGGAATCTGTGCAGAAGAAAACTCCCAGTACAAATGGGGATCTGTGCAGAGATGGAGACTCTCAATGTACAGTATTGACATGTGAAGATCTGTGCCAGAGAGGAGACTCCCGTACTAACATGTGGGAATCTTTGCCAGAGAGGGAGACTCCCAATGTACTGACATGTGGGACTTTGCACAGGAATGAAGACCCCCAGTGTACTGACATGAGGAATCTGCACTAGGAATGAAGACCCCCAGTGTACTGACATGTGGGAATCTGTGCCAGGAATGAAGACCTACAGTGTACTGACATGTGGGAATCTGTGCCAGAGATGGAGACCCCCAGTGTACTAATGTGGGAATCTGCACCAGAGATGATGACCCCCAGTGTACTGATGTGGGAATCTGTGCCAGAGATGTAGACCCCCAGCATACTTATGTGGGGATCTGTGCCAGAGGGAGATCCCTGTTGTACTGACAAGTGCAGATCTGTGCCAGAGAGGGAGACCCCCAGTGTACAGACAAATGAGGATCTGTGCCAGAGAGGGAGACCCCAGTGCACTGAGAAGTGGGATTCTGTACCAGAGATGGAGACTCCCAGTGTACTGACAAGTGCAGATATGTGCCAGAGAGGGAGACCACCAGTGTACTGACAAGTGAGGATCTGTGCCAGAGAGGGAGACCCCCAGTGCACTGAGAAGTGGGGATCTGTGCAAGAGATGGACACCCCCACCCTACTGACTTGTGGGCATCTGTGCCAGAAGGAGACCCTTAGTACAAATGGGGATCTGTGCCAGAGATGGAGACTCCCAATGTACTGACATGTGGGGATCTGTGCCAGAGAGGGAGACCCCGTGTACTAACATGTGGGAATATTTGCGAGAGAGAGAGAGAGAGAGAGAGAGAGAGAGAGACTCTCAATGTACTGACATGTGGGATTTTGCACCAGGAATGAAGACCCACATTGTACCGATATGTAGAAATCTGCACCAGGAATGAAGAATCCCAGTGTACTGACATGTGGGAATCTGTGCCAGAGATGAAGACTCCCAGTGTACTAATGTGGGAATCTGTGCCAGAAATGGAGACCACGCCAGTGTACTGATGTGGGAATCTGTGCCAGAGATGAAGACCCTCCAGTGTACTAATGTGGGAATCTGTGCCAGAGATGGAGACCCCCCCAGTGTACTGATGTGGGGATCTGTACCAGAGAGGGAGACCCCCAGTGTACTGACATGTGTGGATCTGTGCCAGAGATGGAGATCCCTGTTGTACTGACAAGTGGGGATCTGTGCCAGAGAGGGAGACCGCCAGTGTACTTCCAAGTGGGGTTCTGTGCCAGAGAGGGAGACCCCCAGTGTACCGAGAAATGGGGTTCTGTGCCAGAGATGGAGACTGCCAGTGTACTGACAAGTGCAGATCTGTGCCAGAGAGGGAGATCCCCCCAGTGTACAGACAAATGAGGATCTGTGCCAGAGAGGGAGATCCCCAGTGCACTGAGAAGTGGGGATCTGTGCCAGAGAGGGAGACCCCCAGTGTACTGAAAAGTGGGATTCTGTGCCAGAAAGGGAGACTCCCAATGTACTGACAAGTGCAGATCTGTGCCAGAGAGGGAGACCCCCAATGCACTGAGAAGTGGGGATCTGTGCCGGAGATGGACACCCCCACCATACTGACTTGTGGGCATCCGTGCCAGAAGGAGACCCCAGTACAAATGGGGATCTGTGCCAGAGATGGAGACTCCCAATGTACAGTATTGACATGTGAAGATCTGTGCCAGAGAGGGAGACCCCCAGTGTACTAACATGTGGAATATTTGCTAGAGAGGGACTCCCAATGTACTGACATGTGGGACTTTGCACCAGGAATGAAGACCCCCAGTGTACTGACATGTAGGAATCTGCACTAGGAATGAAGACCCCCAGTGTACTGACATGTGGGAATCTGTGCCAGGAATGAAGACCTACAGTGTATTGACATGTGGGAATCTGTGCCAGAGATGGAGACCCCCCCAGTGTACTAATGTGGGAATCTGTGCCAGAGATGGAGACCCCCCAGTGTACTAATGTGGGAATCTGTGCCAGAGATGATGACCCCCAGTGTACTGATGTGGGAATCTGAGCCAGAGATGGAGACCTACAGTGTACTGATGTGGGAATCTGTGCCAGAGATGAAGACCCCCAATGTACTAATGTGGGAATCTGTGCCAGAGATGTAGACCCCCAGCATACTGATGTGGGGATCTGTGCCAGAGAGGGAGACCCCCATCATACTGACATGTGTGGATCTGTGCCAGAGATGGAGATCCCTGTTGTACTGACAAGTGCAGATCTGTGTCAGAGAGGGAGACCCCCAGTGCACTGAGAAGTGGGGATCTGTGCCAGAGAGGGAGACCCCCAGTGTACAGACAAGTGAGGATCTGTGCCAGAGAGGGAGACTCCAGTGCACTGAGAAGTGGGGTTCTGTGCCAGAGATGGAGACTCCCAGTGTACAGTATTGACATGTGAAGATCTGTGCCAGAGAGGGAGACCCCCAGTGTACTGAGAAGTGGGATTCTGTACCAGAGATGGAGACTCCCAGTGTACTGACAAGTGCAGATATGTGCCAGAGAGGGAGACCCCCAGTGTACTGACAAGTGAGGATCTGTGCCAGAGAGGGAGACCCCCCGTGCACTGAGAAGCGGGGTTCTGTGCCAGAGATGGAGACTCCCAGTGTGCAGTATTGACATGTGAAGATCTGTTCCAGAGAGGGAGACCCCCAGTGTACTGAGAAGTGGGATTCTGTGCCAGAGATGGAGACTCCCAGTGTACTGACAAGTGCAGGTCTGTGCCAGAGAGAGAGACCCCCAGTGTACTGACAGGTGAGGATCAGTGCCAGAGAGAGAGACCCCCAGTGTACAGACAAGTGAGGATCTGTGCCAGAGAGGGAGACCCCCAACGTACAGACAAGTGGGGATCTGTGCCAGAGAGGGAGACCCCCAGTGCACTGAGAAGTGGGGATCTGTGCCAGAGATGGACACCCCCACCCTACTGACTTGTGGGCATCTGTGCCAGAAGGAGACCCCAGTACAAATGAGGATCTGTGCCAGAGATGGAGACTCCCAATGTACTGACATGTGGGGATCTGTGCCAGAGAGGGAGATCCCCCGTGTACTAACATGTGGGAATATTTGCCAGAGAGAGAGAGACTCCCAATGTACTGACATGTGGGACTTTGCACCAGGAATGAAGACCCCCATTGTACTGATATGTAGGAATCTGCACTAGGAATGAAGACCCCCAGTGCACTGACATGTGGGAATCTGTGCCAGGAATGAAGACCTACAGTGTACTGCCATGTGGGAATCTGTGCCAGAGATGAAGACCCCCAGTGTACTAATGTGGGAATCTGTGCCAGAGATGGAGACCTCCCCAGTGTACTGACACATGGAAATCTGTGCCAGGAATATAGACCCCCAGTGTACTGACATGTGGGAATCTGTGCCAGGAATATAGACCCCGCAGTGCCAGAGGAAGTGGTGGGGGCTGAAACAATCACGGGATTTAAGAATGCATGGGATTTAAGAATGCATGGGATAGACATAAAGGAATTCTAGAGGTCAGTGGTAAGGGGAAACAGACTTCTAGGAAAACAAACTGAACTTACAAGCTCAAATGGGCAGACTAGGTGGGCCATAGGCCCTTATCTGACAACACTGTCTATGTATCTATGTATCTATGTAGTGTACTGACATGTGGGAACCTGTGCCAGGAATGAAGACCTCCAGTGTACTGACGTGTGGGAATTTGTGCCAGGAATATAGACCCCCAAGGTACTGACATGTGGGAATCTGTGCTAGGAATATAGACCCTCAGTGTACTGACATGTGGAAACCTGTGCCAGGAATGAAGACCCCCAGTGTATTGACATGTGGGAATCTGTGCTAGGAATGAAGACCCCCAGTGTACTGACATGTGGGAATCTGTGCCAGGAATGAAGACCCCCAGTGTACTGACATGTGGGAATCTGTGCCAGAGATGGAGACCCCCAGTGTACTGATGTGGGAATCTGTGCAAGGAATGAAGACCCCCAGTGTACTGACATGTAGGAATCTGTTCCAGGAATGAAGATCCCCAGTATATTGACATGTGGGAGTCTGTGCCAGAAATGAAGACCCCCAGTGTATTGACATGTAGGAATCTGTGCCAGGAATGAAGATCCTCAGTGTACTGACATGTGGGAATCTGTGCCAGGAATGAAGACCCCCAGTGTACTGACATGTGGGTATCTGTGCTAGGAATGAAGACCCCCAGTGTACTGACATGTGGGAATCTGTGCCAGAAATGAAGACCCCCAGTGTACTGACATGTGGGAATCTGTGCCAGGAATGAAGACCCCCAGTATACTGACATGTGGGAATCTGTGCCAGGGATGAAGACCCCCATGGGAATCTGTGCTAAGTATGAAGACCCCCAGTGTGCTGACATGTGGGAATCTGTGCCAGGAATGAAGACCCCCAATGTACTGACATGTGGGAATCTGTGCTAGGAATATAGACCCCCTTGTGTATTGACATGTAGGAATCTGTGCCTGGAATGAAGACCCTCAGTGTATTGACATGTGGGAATCTGTGCCAGGAATGAAGACCCCCAGTGTACTGACATGCAGGAATCTGTGCCAGGAATGAAGACCCCCAGTGTACTGACATGTGGGAATCTGTGCCAGGAATGAAGAAGTCCAGTGTACTGACATGTGGGAATCTGTGCTGGTATGAAGACCCCCAGTGTACTGACATGTGGGAATCTGTGCTAGGATTGAAGACCCCCAGTGTACTGACATGTAGGAATCTGTGCCAGGAATGAAGACCCCCAGTGTACTGACATGTGGGAATCTGTGCTAGGATTGAAGACCCCCAGTGTACTGACATGTGGGAACCTGTGCCAGGAATGAAGAACCCCAGTGTACTGACATGTGGGAATTTGTGCCAGAGATGGAGCCTCCACAATGTGTTGAGAAGTGGGATCTTTGTTGGGGGGATAGCAACATCCTGGTGTACTGAGATTTAGGGATCTGCAATAGAGGTGGAGACCCCCTACCAGGGACGGCGACACCCACTGGAGATGGAGACAACCTCTCCATGATGGACACCTGCCAGCACAGATCCTAATATTTAAATTATGATCCTAGCTGTTACTGTCTGCAAACCTGTTTATGCCAGTAATGGGGAATAATACTGGCCCATGTATGAATGCATCTGGTGCAGTACTATGCACATATATCCTTGGCTGGTATATTGAGAGAATACACCTCACCACATCCCGTACCTCAGAGCCATTTCTAGCCCATCAGTGTATCTGCTTGTCTGGTCCCTCACTGGTCTCCCTGCTAGTCCAGTGGGCCCCTGGCCCAAACCCCAATTAATTCCTGTCCCTGGTACTCCAGTGGCCCTGATATAAAGGCCAGTTGATTTCTGTCCCTGGTACCTGAATGGGCCCTTAATCCAAACCCCACTTAATTCCTGTCCCTGGCACTCCAGTGGCCCCTTGTCACAAAGCCCAGTTAATTTCTGTCCCTGGTACTTGAGTGGGCCCCTGACCCAAACACCAGTTAATTCCCATCCCTGGTACTCCAGTGGCCCCCTGACATAAAGGCCAGTTAATGTCTGTCCCTGGCACTCGAGTGGGCCCCTGAGCCAAACACCAGTTTATTTCTGTCCCTAGCACTCGAGTGGGCCCTTGACCCAAACCCCAGTTAATTCCTGTCCCTGGTACTCCAGTGGCCCCCTGACACAAAGCCCAGTTAATTTCTGTCCCTGGTACTCTAGCAACCCCCGGACCCAAACCCCAGTTACAGTGCCTTCAGAAAATATTCACCCACCTTGGATTTTGTCACATTTTGTGATGTTGCAAACTCAAATTAAAATACATTTCTATGGGATTTTTTTTGTCACGTATTTACACAAATTACTCTATAATGTCAAAGTGGAATGAAACTTCTGGAATTTTTTGTACATGTAATTTAAAATAAAAACCTGAAATGTCTTGATTTGATAAGTATTCACCCCCTTTGCTATGACACTCCAAATTGAGCCCAGGTGCATCCAATTTCCTTGTGTGGTCACTCGAAAACTTGAATGGAGTCCACCTGTGGTCAGTTCAAATGGTTGACATGATTTCAGAGGAAATACACCTGTCTATATAAGGTCCCACTGTTGACAGTGCATGTCAGAGCAGAAA
The DNA here is from genome assembly GCA_016271365.2 of Neoceratodus forsteri. NCBI lineage: Eukaryota > Metazoa > Chordata > Ceratodontiformes > Ceratodontidae > Neoceratodus > Neoceratodus forsteri. The sequence continues at coordinate 1,277,140 of JADMNL010000026.1, forward strand.
CTCTACCATGAAGACCAAGAAACTGTCCACAGAACTCTGTGATAGAATTGTGAGGAGGCATAGATCTGGGGAGGGGTATAAAAACATTTCTAGGGTGTTGAAAGTTCCCAGGAGCACAGTCAAGTCCATCATTAGGAAATGGAAAGATTACAGAACCACCCAGACTCTTCCTAGAGCAGGCCGTCCTCTCAAACTGAGCAACCGGGCAAGAAGGACCTTGATCAGGGAAGTGACCAAGAACCCAGTACCCACCTGACAGAACTACAGAGTTCCATGGCTGAGATGGGAGAACCTGTCCAGAGGACAACAATCTCTGCAGCACTTCACAGATGTAGCCTCTATGGGAGAGTGACTAGACAGAATCCACTCCTGAGAAAAGGTCACATAATAGCATGCCTGGAGTTTGCAAGAAGGCACGTGACAGACTCTGAGACCATGCGGCAAAAGATTCTCTGGTCTGATGAAACAAAAATTTAACTCTTTGGCTTGAATGCAAAGCGCCATGCCTGGCGCAAACCGAACACAGCTCAGCACCCGTGTGTAACACCATCCCTACCATGAAGCATGGTGGTGGCAACATCATGTTATGGGGATGCTTTACAGTGGCAGGGACTGGGGCACTTGTCAGGATAGAGGGAACAATGAAAGGAGCCAAATAGAGGCACATCCTTGAGGAGAACCTGCACCGGTCTGCAATAGACCCTGGACTGGGGCGAAGATTTACGTTCCAACAGGACAACGACTCCAAGCATACAGCCAAAGCAACACTGGAGTGGCTTCAGAACAAGACGGTGAATGTCCTTGAGTGGCCCAGCCAAAGCCCAGACTTGAATCCCATTGAGAATCTGTGGAAAGACTTAAAGATTGCGGTTCACCGACGCTTCCCATCCAACTTGACAGAGCTTGAGCAAATCTGCAAGGAAGAATGGGTGAAAATCCCCAAATCCAGATGTGCAAAGCTGATACAGACATACCCAAGAAGACTCAAAGCTGTAATTGCTTCCAAAGGCGCTTCTACAAAGTATTGACTCAGGAGGGTGAATACTTAAGCAAACAAGATTCAGTTTTTATTGTTTCATACATTTTTATTACACAGTAAAAATAATTTTGCCCCTTTAAATTGTTGAGTATGCTGTGTGAATCAAGGGGGAAACAAATCATTTCAGTGCATTAAAAATTCTGGTAGTAACACAACAAAATGTGACAAAATCCAAGGGGGGGGGTGAATACTTTCTGAAGGCACTGTAATTCCTTCCCCTGGTACTCCAGTGGCACCCTGACACAAAGCCTAGGTAATTCCTGTCCCTGGTACTTGAGAGGGGCCCCTGACACAAAGCTCAGTAAATTTCTGTTCTTGGTACTTCAGTGGCCCCCTGACCCAAAGCCCAGTTAATTTCTGTCCCTGGTACTCGAGTAGGCCCCTGACACAAATACCAGTTAATTTCTGTCCCTAGCACTCGAGTGGGCCCTTGACCCAAACCCCAGTTAATTCCAGTCCCTGGTACTCCAGTGGCCCCCTGACCCAAGGCCCAGTTAATTCCTGACCATGGTACTCGAGTGGGCCCCTGACACAAATACCAGTTAATTTCTATCCCTAGCACTCGAGTGGGCCCTTGACCCAAACCCCAGTTAATTCCTGTCCCTGGTACTCCAGTGGCCCCCTGACACAAAGCCCAGTTAATTTCTGTCCCTGATATTCTAGCAACCCCCGGACCCAAACCCCAGTTAATTCCTGCCCCTGGTACTCCATGGTACCCTGACACAAAGCCCAGGTAATTCCTGTCCCTGGTACTTGAGAGGGCTCCTTGACACAAAGCTCAGTAAATTTCTGTTCTTGGTACTCCGGTGGCCCCCTGACACAAAGCCTAGTTCATTTCTGTCCCTGGTACTTGAGTAGGCACCTAATCCAAAGTCCAGTTAATTTCTGTCCCTGGTACTCGAGTAGGCCCCTGACACAAAGCCCAGTTAATTCCTGTCCCTGGTACTCGAGTGGACCCCTGACACAAAGCCCAGTTTATTCCTGTCCCTGGTACTCCAGTCATCCCCTGACACAAAGCCCAGTTAATTTCTATCCCTGACACTCGAGTGGGCCCCTGACCCAAACCTCAGTTAATTCCTGTTCCTGGTGCTCCAGCGGCCCTCTGACACAAAACCCAGTTAATTCCTGTCCCTGGTACTCGAGTGGACCCCTGACACAAAACCCAGTTAATTTCTGTCCCTGGTAGTCCAGTCGTCCCCTGACTCAAAGCCCAGTTAATTTCTTTCCCTGGCACTCGAGTGGCCCCTGACCCAAACCCTAGTTAATTCCTGTTCCTGGTGCTCCAGCGGCCCCCTGACACAAAACCCAGTTAATTCCTGTCCCTGGTACTCGAGTGGGCCCCTGACACAAAGTGTAGTTAATTTCTGTCCCTGGTACTTGAGTTGGCCCCTGACACAAAGCCTAGTTAATTTCTATCCCTGGTACTTGAGTGGGCACCTGACCTAAAGCCCAGTTAATTTCTGTTCCTGGTACTCAAGTAGGCCCCTGACACAAAGCCTAGTTAATTTCTGTCTCTGGTACTTGAGTGGGCCCCTGACACAAAGCCCAGTTAATTCCTGTCCCTGGTACTCGAGTGGGCCCCGATAACAAAGCCCAGTAAATTCCTGTCCCTCATACTCGAGTGGGCCCCTGACACAAAGCTCAGTTAATTCCTGTCCCTGGTACTCCAGCGGACCCCTGACACAAAGCCCAGCTAATTCCTGTCTCTGGTACTCCAGTGGTCCCGTGACATAAAGCCCAGTTCATTTCTTTCCCCCGGTACTCCAGTGGTCACCTAACAGAGAACCCAGTTAATTTCTGTCCCTGGCATTCGAGTGGGCCCCTGACACAAAGCCTAGTTAATTTTGGTCCCTGGTACTCCAGCTGCCCCCTGACACAAACCTCAGTTAATTCCTGTTCCTGGTCCTGGTACTCCAGCAGCCCCCTGACACAAAGCCCAGTTAATTCCTGTCCCTGGTACTCGAGTGAGCCTGACCCAAACCCCAGTTAATTCTTGTTGCTGGTAGTCCAGTGGTATCCACTCCATAGCCTTGTTTCCATCCACATGTCCATTTCCTAAATGATCCCATGATGGTCATGGTCCAGCAACATCTGTGTGACCCCATGCAGCATTCCGACTGCTCCAGCAACATCTGTGAGAACCCATGCTGCATTCCTACTGCCCCATCACTAGCAACATCTGTGTCAACCCCATGCTGCATTCTGACTACCCCATCAATATCTGTGTGAACCCATGCTGCATTTCGACTGCCCCCATCAGCAGCAACATCTGTGTGAACCACATGCGGCATTCTGACTGCCCCATCAATATCTGTGTGAACCCCATGCTGCATTCCGACTGCCTCATCAATATCTGTGTGAACCCCATGCTGCATTCTGACTACCCCATCAATATCTGTGTGAACCCATGCTGCATTTCGACTGCCCCCATCAGCAGCAACATCTGTGTGAACCACATGCTGCATTCTGACTGCCTCATCAATATCTGTGTGATCCCATGCTGCATTCTGACTGCCCCATCAATATCTGTGTGAAACCCATGCTGCATTCTGACTGCCCCATCAATATCTGTGTGAACCCTATGCTGCATTCTGACTGCCCCATCAATATCTGTGTGAACCCCATGCTGCATTCTGACTGCCCCATCAATATCTGTGTGAACCCTATGCTGCATTCTGACTGCCCCATCAATATCTGTGTGAACCCTATGCTGCATTCTGACTGCCCCATCAATATCTGTGTGAACCCCATGCTGCATTCTGACTGCCCATCAATATTTGTGTGAACCCCATGCTGCATTCTGACTGCCCCATCAATATCTGTGTGAACCCCATGCTGTATTCTGACTGCCCCATCAATATCTGTGTGAACCCCATGCTGCATTCTGACTGCCCCATCAATATCTGTGTGAACCCCATGCTGCCTTCTGACTGCCCCATCAATATCTGTGTGAACCCCATGCTGCATTCTGACTGCCCCATCAATATCTGTGTGAACCCCATGCTGCATTCTGACTGCCCCATCAATATCTGTGTGAACCCCATGCTGCATTCTGACTGCCCCATCAATATCTGTGAGAACCCCATGCTGCATTCTGACTGCCCCCATCAGCAGCAATATCTGTGTGAACCCCATGCTGCATTCTGACTTCCCCATCAATATCTGTGAGAACCCCATGCTGCATTCTGACTGTCCCATCAATATCTGTGAGAACCCCATGCTGCATTCTGACTGCCCCATCAATATCTGTGTGAACCCCATGCTGCATTGACTGCCCCATCAATATCTGTGTGAACCCCATGCTGCATTCTGACTGCCCCATCAATATCTGTGTGAACCCCTTGCTGCATTCTGACTGCCCCATCAATATCTGTGTGAACCCCATGCTGCATTCTGACTGCCCCATCAATATCTGTGGAACCCCATGCTGCATTCTGACTGCCCCATCAATATCTGTGTGAACCCATGCTGCATTCTGACTGCCCCATCAATATCTGTGTGAATCCCATGCTGCATTCTGACTGCCCCATCAATATCTGTGTGAACCCCATGCTGCATTCTGACTGCCCCATCAATATCTGTGTGAACCCCATGCTGCATTTCTGACTGCCCCATCAATATCTGTGTGATCCCATGCTGCATTCTGACTCCCATCAATATCTGTGAGAACCCCATGCTGCATTCTGACTGCCCCATCAGCAGCAATATCTGTGTGAACCCCTTGCTGCATTCTGACTGCCCCATCAATATCTGTGTGATCCCATGCTGCATTCTGACTACCACATCAATATCTGTGTGAACCCCTTGCTGCATTCTGACTGCCCCATCAATATCTGTATGAACCCCATGATGCATTCTGACTGTCCCGTCAATATCTGTGAGAACCCCATGCTGCATTCTGACTGCCCCATCAATATCTGTGTGAACTCCATGCTGCATTCTGACTGCCCCCATCAGCAGCAATATCTGTGTGAACCCCTTGCTGCATTCTGACTGCCCCATCAATATCTGTATGAACCCCATGATGCATTCTGACTGCCCCATCAATATCTGTGAGAACCCCATGCTGCATTCTGACTGCCCCCATCAGCAGCAATATCTGTGTGAACCCCTTGCTGCATTCTGACTGCCCCATCAATATCTGTGAGAACCCCATGATGCATTCTGACTGCCCTATCAATATCTGTGAGAACCCCATGCTGCATTCTGACTGCCCCCATCAGCAGCAATATCTGTGTGAACCCCTTGCTGCATTCTGACTGCCCCATCAATATCTGTGAGAACCCCATGATGCATTCTGACTGCCCCATCAATATCTGTGAGAACCCCATGATGCATTCTGACTGCCCCATCAATATCTGTGAGAACCCCATGCTGCATTCTGACTGCCCCCATCAGCAGCAATATCTGTGAGAACCCCATGCTGCATTCTGACTGCCCCATCAATATCTGTGTGAACCCCATGCTGCATTCTGACTGCCCCATCAATATCTGTGTGAACTCCATGCTGCATTCTGACTGCCCATCAATATCTGTGAGAACCCCATGCTGCATTCTGACTGCCCCATCAATATCTGTGTGAACCCATGCTGCATTCTGACTGCCCCATCAATATCTGTGTGAACCCCATGCTGCATTCTGACTGCCCCATCAATATCTGTGAGAACCCCATGCTGCATTCTGACTGCCCCATCAATATCTGTGTGATCCCATGCTGCATTCTGACTGCCCCATCAATATCTGTGAGAACCCCATGCTGCATTCTGACTGCCACCATCAGCAGCAATATCTGTGTGAACCCCTTGCTGCATTCTGACTGCCCCATCAATATCTGTGTGAACCCCATGCTGCATTCTGACTGTCCCATCAATATCTGTGAGAACCCCATGCTGCATTCTGACTGCCCCATCAATATCTGTGAGAACCCCATGCTGCATTCTGACTGTCCCATCAATATCTGTGTGAACTCCATGCTGCATTCTGACTGTCCCATCAATATCTGTGAGAACCCCATGCTGCATTCTGACTGCCCCCATCAGCAGCAATATCTGTGTGAACCCCTTGCTGCATTCTGACTGCCCCATCAATATCTGTATGAACCCCATGCTGCATTCTGACTGCCCCATCAATATCTGTGTGAACCCCATGCTGCATTCTGACTGCCCCATCAATATCTGTGTGAACCCCATGCTGCATTCTGACTGCCCCATCAATATCTGTGTGAACCCCATGCTGCATTCTGACTGCCCCCATCAGCAGCAATATCTGTGAGAACCCCATGCTGCATTCTGACTGCCCCATCAATATCTGTGTGAACCCCATGCTGCATTCTGACTGCCCCCATCAGCAGCAATATCTGTGAGAACCCCATGCTGCATTCTGACTGCCCCATCATAATCTGTGAACCCCATGCTGCATTCTGACTGCCCCATCAATATCTGTGTGAACCCCATGCTGCATTCTGACTGCCCCATCAATATCTGTGTGAACCCCATGCTGCATTCTGACTACCCCATCAATATCTGTGTGAACCCCATGCTGCATTCTGACTGCCCCATCAATATCTGTGTGAACCCTATGCTGCATTCTGACTGCCCCATCAATATCTGTGTGAACCCCATGCTGCATTCTGACTGCCCCATCAATATCTGTGTGAACCCCATGCTGCATTCTGACTGCCCCATCAATATCTGTGTGAACCCCATGCTGCATTCTGACTGCCCCATCAATATCTGTGTGAACCCTATGCTGCATTCTGACTGCCCCATCAATATCTGTGTGAACCCCATGCTGCATTCTGACTGCCCCATCAATATCTGTGTGATCCCATGCTGCATTCTGACTGCCCCATCAATATCTGTGTGAACCCTATGCTGCATTCTGACTGCCCCGTCAATATCTGTGTGAACCCCATGCTGCATTCTGACTGCCCCCATCAGCAGCCATATCTGTGTGAACCCCATGCTGCATTCTGATTGTCCCATCAATATCTGTATGAACCCCATGCTGCATTCTGACTGCCCCATCAATATCTGTGAGAACCCCATGCTGCATTCTGACTGCCCCATCAATATCTGTGTGAACTCCATGCTGCATCCTGACTGCCCCGTCAATATCTTTGTGAATCCATGCTGCATTCTGACTGCCCCGTCAATATCTGTGTGAACCCCATGCTGCATTCTGACTGCCCCGACAATATCTGTGTGAACCCCATGCTGCATTCTGATTGCCCCATCAATATCTGTGTGAACCCCTTGCTGCATTCTGACTGTCCCATCAATATCTGTGAGAACCCCATGCTGCATTCTGACTGCCCCATCAATATCTGTGTGAACTCCATGCTGCATTCTGACTGTCCCATCAATATCTGTGAGAACCCCATGCTGCATTCTGACTGCCCCCATCAGCAGCAATATCTGTGTGAACCCCATGCTGCATTCTTACTGCCCCATCAATATCTCTGTGAATCCATGCTGCACTTTGACTGCCCCATCAGCAGCAACATGTGTGTGAACCTCATGCTGCATTCCGACTGCCCCATACTAACATACTAAAATGCCAGCAGAATAGGCCTAATGGTCTTTCATGTCTGCTCGTTTGGTCAGCCCCCACCCTGGGAGCTAACCTTGCTGCCCCCCTCTTCCTCTCTGGCTTCTCCCTTCCCAGTCCCAGATATTCTCATTGCACTGGTTTTTACTCCCAGAACTCTTCCCCTGTACCTGTCCCACCCCTCTTGAACCCCTCCACCAGCCCCCTGGGCAGCGCATTCCATGGCTCCACCACCCTCTCAGTGAAGTAGCACCTCCTCCTTTCTCCCTGAATCTTCCCTCCAGCTTCCACCCATGCCCTCTAGTTGCCCTCTCCTTCGGAGCACCCTGACTGCTCCTCCCCTATTTACCCCCTTCATGTACCTGAAGACCTCTATCATGTCCCTCCAGTCCCTTCTGTCTTCCAATGTGTACATATTTAGCTCTTCGAGCCTCTTCCCATAGGTCCTATCCCCCAAGTCCAAATCATTTTGGTTGCCCTCCTCTGGACCCTCTCCAGGAGTTCAATGTCCCTATTCAAATGTGGCCTCCAAAACTGCACGCAGTACTCGAGGTGCGGCCTCACCAAGCATCACCAGATTTATTTTCTATTATGTTTTTATCCAGTGTTTTTTCCCTATTTTTGTCCACCCTCTTCCCTGGGCAGGCACACGAGCGCCGCATTCCAGGGCACCCTCCTGACTTGCTTCCCCCTCCCACCTGCATTGCCACTAGACCTCCACCTGGTGGCAGCAGAACTATGGGGGAGGGGGGTGACAACCATCCCAGGACAAGCCATCACACAGGTGCTATGCTGGGCCAGGTAGGCAATGTGAACATCACTGACTGCAATTTACATGCTACCCCGGCCACTTCTGTACAGTCATGGAAGGCCCTTGGGACCCTCCTCTGGGCATCACTCAAGGGGATCACACCCTAGGGACTGTCATCATTTTGTACTGAGTTTATGATAGTCCCTTATGACTGAGAATCTGGCCAAAGTGCATTACAAGTCAAAGGTGTACAACCACAAATGAAACAGGAGTATTAACCAAGAATGTGGGAACACACTGTGAAACAGTGCACATGCCAAAATGGTGTGAGTATAAAGGGGAGAGTCCTAGTAAAAGAAAAGGGGACTCAGAGCCACCAAAGTATGTGGGGGTTGGGAAGTAAAAACATAGGGGGAGACATAACAGAGGGGTTTGCTGTACAAGGAAACAGGCAGAGGGTTGACACAGGGAAATTCTATAACTTCTCTCAGTTGCATGTAAGTTTCCAATCTACACCTACAGTAACAGCTGCTCTCATCTTTATCATCTTCTCCCAGTCTGTAATGGGATGCGTTGGAATGGAATGTGCAGGAAAGTCTCTGAGTTTCTTTATTGGGTTTCCTGACAGACAATCGCAACTGCTGAGGTGTACTACAGCTGACAACATGGAGGGTTCTAGCCCTTCTGTGCCCAAGATATCTGGGGGTACTACTGAGCTGACCTTGATCCCTGTGCTCAAGACGCAGGTCAGGAAGCATAGGAAAACCAGGAGCAGCTGTAAAATCCACAATTAATGCTTTATTATCAATAACAGTAAAATACAAACTATTAATTGTTCAGAATAGCTATTTACAATGGCAGTGCAAACAAAGAAAACAAAGTCCTTCTTCTGAGTGTTTCTTCTCAATTTCAAATCTCAGTCTCTCATTCTCATTGTCTCTCTAGCAAAAGCATTGCTGCACTTTTTATAAGTCTTTGCATCCTCTGCTCGTTAACAGACATCCTGTTGTTCCCAAAATGTTCTTGTCAGTTTCTTGCAGGTGCAGTAGAAAGAACATAGTGACCCAGAACTGGGACCTCTTTTTTTTTTTGCAAGTCATCCCCCCTCTTCCGCCCAAACTCCCAACCCCCCACCCCGCTCCCCCAGACTTACCTTTCCCCACAGAAACCCCTGGCTTACCCACCAGGGCAGGGCCACAGCATTCAGGTGGACCTGGTCAGAGACAGGGCGGGTGTCAGTGGGGGCACCCACTGACATTGCTTCCTGACTTCACCCCAGGGCAGGGGTTCAAGCTGGCTGAGCCACAGACACCGGAATTGGTTGTACGGAGGGAGAGACGGAGGGAGGCGATTGGGGCCAGGGGCAGGCATCATTATGGGTGGCCTGTGATTTTGTTGTTTTCTTCCCCCTTGGGGAAGGGACATGCAAAGATGTCCCGCATCTGCCCCACCCCACACAGGTAACAGCACTAGCATGGAGGTACCCCCAACCTCTGCCAGGGGTCCGCATTGTGCCGGACACTCTACTACCCTTCCCTCGGAGAAGGAGAGCAGTCCCTGGGATGCTCAGTCCTTCTCCCCTGGCTGGCCCTCTGACATCTTGAGTCCGTTCCTGAACTCAGATCATCAGCGTTGCAGACGGGTGCCCTGCACCTGCGCCGACAGGCCGGCACCAGAACTGACCTCTTGTTTACACCTCTGCAAAAGGCTCAAAACTGCATTTCAGGTTAACTCCTTGAGTTTTAAATAGCGTTTTGCAATCATTGCAACAGTATAACTATATACAGTTTTAAACAAAGGGATTCCAGCATCAGTGACATTTATGCATAAAAATTCACATATATTTTTATACCTGCAGATATGCAAGAGGGGAGAAAAGACAGAAACAGCAAGGGAAGGCAGAGAGAGCTAGCGAGAGGTGGAGAACTGCGAAACCATCAGAGTGATCAGTTTCTAGGTCTCACAAGAAAATTTTGTTGTGCAACCAGACAGACAAGAGACAGAAAAGGAGAGGATAGAACAGTTCCTTGTGTTTAAGCACTTTCTGCATAACAAATGGACAGGGCCTTATTCAACCCTGTCACAGTCCCCCCAAACTATTTACTTCCGACACACTGTGCCACCTTGCTGTTGCTGTGCAACGTGTGCAGTGTCTGAGTGGAATATCTGAGATGTCAGCAACCCAGACTTAAAAACAAGACGGCTGACCTGACAGTAATATTGATTCAAATCTCAATTTCTCGTTTTCCCTGCACTGCTTTCCCAGCTCAGATATCACTGGCATCCTTTTGTGGCTATTTTTGCCACACGTTGAGTTAGTGATTTAAAAATAGATAAAATCACACATGTACACACACCCACACACCCACACACGGTACCAAGAAACCTGGCAGTCACCCCAGATATGAAGCTTTCACCAAAACATTTGATGTCAGTGACTCTCAGGTGTGGCATTTTCCTGAGGAACAGCTCCAGGTTACACTCCTTACTGGGACTGCAGGGTCAGCCACATGTGAGCATTTGACATTTCTTATCTGGATTACTGGAATGTGCTGGAAGGTCCTACCTTGGTCTCAGTTATATAGTCTGTAGCTGACACAGAATGTAGCGACTGGGCTTCTGATATTTGCATAGGTATCAAGTTAGTTATGAGCCTGTAGCTGTTCCAGAATGTAGCGACTGGGCTCCTGATGTTCACATGGGTATCAGATCAGTAACGCAGCCTGTAGCTGGCACAGAATGTAGTGACTGGGCTTCTGACATTCACATGGGCATCTGATCAGTAACACAGCCTGTAGTTACAAAATGTAGCGACTGGGCTTCTGATATTTGCATAGGTATCAAGTTAGTTATACAGCCTGTAGCTGGCACAGAATGTAGCGACTGGGCTTCTGACATTCACATGGGCATCAGATCAGTAACACAGCCTGTAGCTGTTACATAATGTAGCGACTGGGCTTCTGATGTTCATATGGGTATCATGTTAGTTACACAGCCCAGAGCTTACATAGAATGTAGTGACTGGGCTTCCGATATTTGCATGGGTATCATGTTAGTTACACAGCCTGTAGCTGGTGCAGAATGTAGCGACTGGGCTTCTGATATTTGCATAGGTATCAGGTTAGTTATACAGCCTGTAGCTGGCGCAGAATGTAGCGGCTGGGCTTCTGATATTTGCATAGGTATCAGGTTAGTTACACAGCCTGTAGCTGGCACAGAATGTAGTGACTGGGCTTCTGACATTCATATGGGCATCAGACCAGTACCAGCCTGTAGCTGTTACAGAATGTAGTGACTGGGTTGCTGATGTTCATATGGGCATCATGCTACTTACACAGCCCATAGCTTACATAGAATTTAGTGACTGGGCTTCTGATATTTGCAAAGGTATCAAGTTAGTTATACAGCATGTAGCTGGCCCAGAATGTAGCGACTGGGCTTCTGACATTCACATGGGCATCAGATCAGTAACATAGCCTGTAGCTGTGACAGAATGTAGCGACTGGGCTTCTGACATTCACATGGGCATCAGATCAGTAACACAGCCTGTAGCTGGCACAGAATGTAGTGACTGGGCTTCTGACATTCACATGGGCATCAGATCAGTAACACAGCCTGTAGCTGGCACAGAATGTAGTGACTGGGCTTCTGACATTCACATGGGCATCAGATCAGTAACACAGCCTGTAGCTGTTACATAATGTAGTGGCTGGGCTTCTGATGTTCATATGGGTATCAAGTTAGTTACACAGCCCATTGCTTACACAGAATGTAGTGACTGAGCTTCTAATATTTGCATAGGTACCAAGTTAGTTAAACAGTCTGTAGCTGGCACAGAATGTAGTGACTGGGCTTCTGACATTCACATGGGCATCAGATCAGTAACACAGCCTGTAGCTGGCACAGAATGTAGCGACAGGGCTTCTGATATTTGCATAGGTATCAGGTTAGTTATACAGCCTGTATCTGGCATAGAGTGTAGCGACTGGGCTTCTAATATTTGCATAGGTACCAAATTAGTCATACAGCCTGTGGCTGGCACAGAATGTAGCGACTGGGTTTCTGACATTCACATGGGCATCAGATCAGTAACACAGCCTGTAGCTGGTGCAGAATGTAGCGACTGGGCTTCTGACATTTGCATGGGCATCACATCAGTAACACAGCCTGTATCTGGTGCAGAATGTAACGACTGGGCTTCTGTTGTTCATATGGGTATCATGTTAGTTACACAGCCCATAGCTTACATAGAATGTAGTGACTGAGCTTCTGATATTTGCAAAGGTACCAAGTTAGTTATACAGCCTGTAGCTGGCACAGAATGTAGCAACTGGGCTTCTGATATCTGCATAGGTATCAAGTTAGTTATACAGCCTGTAGCTTACACAGAATGTAGTGACTGAGATTCTGATATTTGCATAGGTACCATGTTAGTTAAACAGCCTGTAGCTGTTACAGAATGTAGCGACTGGGCTTCTGACATTCACATGGGCATCAGATCAGTAACATAGCCTGTAGCTGTTACAAAATGTAGTGACTGGGCTTCTGATATTCACATGGACATCAGATCAGTAACATAGCCTGTAGGTGTTACAGAATTTAGTGACTGGGCTTCTGATGTTCATGTGAATATCATGTTAGTTACACAGCCCATAGCTTACATAGAATGTAGTGACTGGGCTTCTGATATTTGCATAGGTAACAAGTTAGTTATACAGCCTGTAGCTGGCACAAAATGTAGCAACTGGGCTTCTGATATCTGCATAGGTATCAAGTTAGTTATACAGCCTGTAGCTGTTATAGAATGTAGCGACTGGGTTCCTGATATTCACATGGGTATCATGTTAGTTACACAGCCTGTAGCTTTCATAGAATGTAGCGACTGGGCTTCTCATATTTGCATAGGTATCAAGTTAGTTATACAGCCTGTATATGGCACAGAATGTAGCAACTGGGCTTCTGACATTCACATGGGTATCAGATCAGTAACACAGCCTGTAGCTGGCACAGAATGTAGTGGCTGGGCTTCTGACATTCACATGGGCATCAGATCAGTAATACAGCCTGTAGCTGTTACAAAATGTAGCGACTGGGCTTCTGACATTCACAAGGGCATCAGATCAGTAACACAGCCTGTAGCTGTTACATAATGTAGTGGCTGGGCTTCTGATGTTCATATGGGTATCAAGTTAGTTACACAGGCCGTAGCTTAACCAGAATGTAGTGACTGAGATTTTGATATTTGCATAGGTACCAAGTTAGTTAAACAGCCTGTAGCTGGCACAGAATGTAGCGACTGGGCTTCTGACATTCACATGGGCATCAGATCAGTAACACAGTCTGTAGCTGTTATAGAATTTAGTGACTGGGCTTCTGATGTTCATATGGGTATCATGTTAGTTACACAGCCTGTAGCTTACATAGAATGTAGCGACTGGGCTTTTGATATTTGCATAGGTATCAAGTTGGTTATACAGCCTGTAGCTGGTGCAGTAGCGACTGGGCTTCTGACATTCACATGGGCATCAGATCAGTAACACAGCCTGTAGCTGTTACATAATTTAGTGGCTGGGCTTCTGATGTTCATATAGGTATCATGTTAGTTACACAGCCAGTAGCTTACACAGAATGTAGTGACTGAGCTTCTGATATTTGCATAAGTACCAAGTTAGTTAAACAGCTTGTAGCTGGCCCAGAATGTAGCGACTGGGCTTCTGACATTCACATGGGCATCAGATCAGTAACACAGCCTGTAGCTGTTACAGAATGTAGCAACTGGGCTTCTGACAGTCACATGGGCATCAGATCAATAACACAGCCTGTAGCTGTTACAAAATGTAGTGACTGGGCTTCTGACATTCACATGGGCATCAGATCAGTAACACAGCCTGTAGCTGTTACAAAATGTAGCGAATGGCTTCTGATGTTGATATGGATATCATGTTAGTTACACAGCCCATAGCTTACATAGAATGTAGTGACTGGGCTTCTGATATTTGCGTAGGTAACAAGTTAGTTATACAGCCTGTAGCTGGCACAAAATGTAGTAACTGAGCTTCTGATATCTGCATAGGTATCAAGTTAGTTATACAGCCTGTAGCTGTTACAGAATGTAGTGACTGGGCTCCTGTTGTTCACATGGGTATCATGTTAGTTACACAGCCTGTAGCTTACATAGAATGTAGTGACTGGGCTTCTGATATTTGCATAGGTATCAAGTTAGTTATACAGCCTGTATCTGGCACAGAATGTAGCGACTGAGCTTCTGACATTCACATGGGCATCAGATCAGTAACACAGCCTGTAGCTGTTACAGATTGTAGTGACTGGGCTTCCGACATTCACATGGGCATCAGATCAGTAACACAGCCTGTAGCTGTTATATAATGTAGCGACTGGGCTTCTGACATTCACATGTGCGTCAGATCAGTAACACAGCCTGTAGCTATTACATAATGTAGTGGCTGGGCTTCTGATGTTCATATGGGTATCAAGTTAGTTACACAGCCCATAGCTTAACCAGAATGTAGTGACTGAGATTTTGATATTTGCATCGGTACCAAGTTAGTTAAACAGCTTGTAGCTGTTACAGAATGTAGCGACTGGGCTTCTGACATTCACATGGGCATCAGATCAGTAATAGCCTGTAGCTGTTATAGAATTTAGTGACTGGGCTTCTGATGTTCACATGGGTATCACGTTAGTTACACAGCCCATAGCTTACATAGAATGTAGTGACTGGGCTTCGGATATTTGCATAGGTAACAAGTTAGTTATACAGCCTGTAGCTGGCACAGAATGTAACAACTGGGCTTCTGATATCTGCATAGGTGTTAAGTTAGTTATACTGCCTGTAGATGTTACAGAATGTAGCGACTGGGCTTCTGATGTTTGCATAGGTACCAAGTTAGTTACACAGCCCATAGATTACATAGAATGTAGCAACTGGGCTTTTGGTATTCACATGGGCATCACATTAGTTACATAGCTTGTAGTTGGCACAGAATGTAGCAGCTGGGCTTCTGACATTCCAATGGGCATCAGATCAGTAGCACAGCCTGCAGCTGGTGCAGAATGTAGCCACTGGGCTTCTGATGTTTATATGTGTATCAAGTTAGTTACACAGTCTGAAGCTGGCACAGAATGTTGCAGCTGGGCTTGTGACAGTCACATGGGCATCAGATCAGTTTCACAGCCTGCAGCTGGTGCAGAATGTAGCGACTGGGCTTGTAATGTTCATATGGGTATCAGGTTAGTTGCACAGTCTGTAGCTGGCACAGAATGTAGCAACTAGGCTTGTGACATTCACAGGGGCGTCAGATTAACCAACAGCAACATAGAGGGAGCAGTGGTGGGTTTGGTGAAGGGACAACAGTGAGAAACAATAAATGTTATAGGTCACTTGTATTTGTGAATGACCAATTTTGGGTAAGGAATTAGACCAACTCGTCATACTGGAGTCGAGGGAGGAGGACTCGCCTTGGGAATGAGGGAGTGACTTGCCCACTCATGTGAGGTTCCCCCTTTCTGTAGAGCCTAGGCCATGCACAGCAAAGTTCTAATCTTCCTTCCTTCTTTCATCTCTCCCTCCTCTCCAGGTTTGTTCCTTAGGGATATACAGAGAGCCATAGGTTCCAAAATTACCATAATAACTTTTAGGGCTTTCATTGAGGAAGTATATGCAGTGAGGCAGCCTTTGCACAAAAAGTGCACTCCACAAGTCAGCCTTAACACATGAAGCATATTCAGTGAGGCAGCTTTTCCAAAGGAAGCTCAGTGAACCAGTCTTTGCACAGGAAGCACATTCTGTGAGGCAGTCTTTGCACAAGAAGCACATTTAGTGAGGCAACCCGTGCACAGGAGGCATATTCAGAGAAAAGACCTTTGTACAAGAAGGACATTCGGAGAGGTGGCCTTTGCATAGGAAGCACATCCAGTGAGGCATCATTTGCACAGATGGTACATTTGGTGAGGCAGGTTTGCACAGGAAGTACATTTAGTGAGGCAGCTTTTGCACAGGAAGTATACTGAACGAGGTAACCTTTGCACAGGAAGCACATTCAGAGAAATGGCCTTTGTACAAGAAGGCCATTCTGTGAGACGGCCCTTGCATACAAAACACATTCAATGAAGCAGTCTTTGCACAGGAAGCATATTCAGTAAGGCAACCTTTACACAGAAGCATATTTAATGAGGCAACCTTTAGACAGGAAGCAGATTCTGTGAGGCAACCTTTACACGGAAGCATATTTAATGAGGCAGCCTTTAGACAGGAAACATATTCAGTGAGGTAGACTTTGCACAGGAAGCATATTAAGTGAGGCAACCTTTGCAGAGGAAACACATTCTATGATGCAGTCTTTGCGCAGGAAGCATATTCAGTGAGGCAGCCTTTACACAGGAAACATATTTAATGAGGCAGCCTTTGTACAGGAAGCATATTTAGTGAGGCAGCCTTTGTGCAGGAAGCATATTTAGTGAGGCAGCCTTTACACAGAAGCAGATTCTGTGAGGCAACCTTTACACAGAAGCAAATTTAATGAGGCAGCCTTTAGATAGGAAGCATATTCAGTGAGGTAGACTTTGCACAGGAAGCATATTCAGTGAGGCAACCTTTGCAGAGGAAACACATTCTATGATGCAGTCTTTGCGCAGGAAGCATATTCAGTGAGGCAACCTTTGTGCAGGAAGCAGATTCAATGAGGCAGCCTTTAGACAGGAAGCATATTCAGTGAGGTAGACTTTGCACAGGAAGCAGATTAAGTGAGGCAACCTTTGTAGAGGAAACACATTCTATGATGCAGTCTTTGCACAGGAAGCATATTCAGTGAGGCAACCTTTACACAGAAGCATATTTAATGAGGCAGCCTTTGCACAAGAAGCATATTTAGTGAGGCAGCCTTTGCACAGGAAGCATATTCAGTGAGGCAGCCTTTAAACAGAAGCATATTTAATGAGGCAGCCTTTGCACAGGAAGCATATTTAGTGAGGTAGCCTTTGCACAGGAAGCATATTCAGTGAGGCAACCTTTGCATAGGAAATACATTCTATGAAGCAGTCTTTGCACAGGAAGCATATTCAGTGAGGCAACCTTTACACAGGAAGCATATTTAATGAGGCAGCCTTTGCACAGGAAGCATATTCAGTGAGGCAACCTTTGCATAGGAAGCATATTCAGTGAGGCAACCTTTACACAGGAAGCATATTTAATGAGGCAGCTTTGCACAAGAAGCATATTTAATGAGGCAGCCTTTGCACAGGAAGCATATTTAATGAGGCAGCCTTTGCACAGGAAGCATATTTAATGAGGCAGCCTTTGCATAGGAAGCATATTCAGTGAGGCAGCCTTTACACAGAAGCATATTTAATGAGGCAGCCTTTGCACAGGAAGCATATTCAGTGAGGCAACCTTTGCATGGGAAACACATTCTATGAAGCAGTCTTTGCACAGGAACCATATTCAGTGAGGCAACCTTTACACAGGAAGCATATTTAATGAGGCAGCCTTTGCACAGGGAGCATATTTAGTGAGGTATCCTTTGCACAAGAAGCATATTCAGCGAGGCAACCTTTGCACAGGAAGCACATTCAGTGAGGCAACCTTTGCACAGGAAGCATATTCAGTGAGACAGCCTTTGCACAGTTGGCTAACAGGCAGTATAACATAGTAGTTAACATCACTGAGCTGACAAGCTGAAGAAATGGGTTTGAATCTCACAGCCACCACTCGCATACTGTTTGACCATGAGCAAGTGACTTAACTCCCTGTGCTCCCAGAATGCACCTGAAAACAAGCCTCAGCTTAGCATGCCTTTCCTGGCCAAAAATTGTAAAACAAAATAAAAATACATTTAAAAATTAACATTTAGTGAGGCAGCCTTTGCACAGAAAACACATTCAGTGAGGCAGCCATTGTACAGGAAGCATATTTAGTGAGGCAGTCTTCATACAGCAAGCACATTTAGAGGAGAAGCAGCCCTAACCTGTACCCTATACCACAAACATTCCAGGTGTTCAGTGGCAAACTGAACCAGCTTTCCATGCCTTAAACGTCTCAGGTGTCCAGAACTTGCAACCTGTGTTTCATGCCTCAGACATTGCAGATGTCCAGTTTATCCCCCACTTACTCTCCATGCCACATATACTCCAGGTGCTCAGTGGAACCCCAAACCTGCCCCAATACCACAAATGTCCTAGGTGTTCAGTGGAGCACCCAACCTGCTCCCATTGCCACAAACATTCCAGGTATCCAATTGAGCCACCAACCTGCTCCCCATGATCCAAACATGCCAGGTGTCCGGAGAAGGCTGAAACCTGCTCCCCAGGACACAAATGCCCTTGGTATTCAGTGGAGCTGCCAACTTGCTTCCCATGCCACAAATGTTCCTGGTGTCCAGTGGAACTGGAAATCTGCTCTCTATGCCACAAACATAACAGGTATCCAGTGAAACCTGAAGGCTGCTCCCCATGCCACAGGTGTTCCAGGTGTCCAGTGGACCTGAAACCTGCTCCCCATGCCACAAGTGTTCCAGGTGTCCAGTGGCCTTGAAATCTACTCCCCATGCCACAAGTGTTTCAGGTGTCCAGTGGACCTGAAACCTGCTTCCCATGCCACAAGTGTTCCAGGTGTCCAGTGGACCTGAAACCTGCTCCACATGTCACAAGCATTCCAGGTGTTCAGTGGACCTGAAACCTGCTCCCCATGCCACAAGTGTTCCAGGTATCCAGGGGACCTGAAACCTGCTCCCCATACCACAAGCATTCCAGGTGTCCAGTTGACCTGAAACCTGCTCTGCTCCCCATGCTGCAAACAACCAAGCTGTCTACTGAAGCTTTTGTTGCCATAAATGTACTAGGTATCAGTGGAGCCTGAAAGCTGCTCCTATGCCACAAACATCCCAGGTGTCTAATGGAATCCTCAACATGCTTTTCATGCCACAAACATTCTGGGTGTAAAGTGGGGCCCTTAAACTCTTCTTTGTTGTGCCACAAAGACCTCAGGTGTCTGGTGGAACCTGAAATCTGCTCCTCATGCCACAAATCTCACAGATGAAGGGGTGGAAAAATGGCAGACTAGATGGGCTGGTGTGGTCCTTTTCTGTGACTGTCCAGTGGAACTAAAACCTGTTCTCCATGCCACAAACACCCAGGGTGTCCAATGGAATCTGAAAACTGCTCCCTATGCCACAAATATTGCAGGTGTCCAGTACCATGTCACAAATGTCTTAGGTGTCCAGTGGAATCTGAAAGCCACTCCCCATGCCACAAACACCCAGGGTGTCCAATGGAATCTGAAAACTGCTCCCTATGCCACAGATATTGCAGGTGTCCAGTAACAGGTCACAAACAATGAAACATAGACATTGACAGCAGATAAGGACCGCAAGGCCCATCCAGTCTGCCAGTATGACAAATGTTTTAGGTGTCCAGTGGGATCTGAAAGCCGTTCACCATGTCACAAACACCTAGGGTGTCCAGGAACCTGAAAACTACTCCTCATGCCACAAATATTGCAGGTGTCCAGTGCCATGTCACAAATGTCTTAGGTGTCCAATGGAATCTGAAACCTGCTCCCCATGCCACAAACACTGCAGGTGTCCATTGAAACCCCTTCCTAGCCCAAGTTTATCACAATTGCGGACCAACAGCCACATTGTCCTAATTAACCCTTCCCACAGTTATGCAGAAGGGCCCAGTCCCAACTTTGCAGCACCCTGCCTGCCTGCTGTGACAGTTCTACAGGCAAGAGCAGGGGACTAGAAAACACTGCAACTGGGCTAGCAAGGGCCAGCGGTTTTTGTGAATAGCCCTGTGTGCCATTTTCTCATAGCCCCAGCCCATTTTCTCCACATGGTGACAATATGTTTAGACAGCATGCCGATATGTGCAGCAACCAGCGTAAGGCCACTGTTGGCACAAACTGGTCAGAGCAACCACTGTAAGCTAGCAGCTATGACTGAGAATGGCGCCACATTTCCTTTCTATCTCTAGTTTAGGGGTTGAAGTAAAATTGTACATGGGTTTTGTACTTTAAATCATATAAACTCAAAGGTTCTGTAAGTTCTGATAAGGTGTTATTTGCACTTTTCTTGGTTTATCAGAGCCTCAGAACCTTTTGCGGTTCTTCCATTCTTAGAGACAGAGTGCAGAAAAGATGCTCTGTAAATCCAAATTTATTTGAAATGGAAATATAAAGAGAAGGAAACTTGGTGGTTAATTGCAAGTTTCTGAAAGCCTGGACCAGACTTCAACTCTGAAGCAAGAAACCTGGCTCAGTGTACAGGCTATTGTGGGAGTGGGATAGGGTATTCTTTAAAAGTAAATTATAAAGGGTTACCGATCCCCGGTTCTGTGTACAGGCGATTGTGGGAGTGGGATGGGATAGTCTTTAAAAGTAAATTATAAAGGGTTGCCGATGAGCCAACAGGAGCACACCAGGCTTCAATGTTGGGGACCTGGTACAGGAACAAACTCAGTAGCTGTCACTCGGGTGGTCAGGCTGGGACATGTGCTGCTGCTGGCAATGTCTCCGAGATGAGGGAAGGAAAGCAGCATGTTCTGATACCACAGAAGCTCCTGCTGACAGGTCAGGAGTTTGATCTTCCACTCTGATACCACAGAAGCTCCTGCTGACAGGTCACGGAGTTTGATCTTCCACTCTGATACCACGGAAGCTCCTGCTGACAGGTCAGGAGTTTGATCTTCCACTCTGATACCACGGAAGCTCCTGCTGACAGGTCAGGAGTTTGATCTTCCACTCTGATACCACGGAAGCTCCTGCTGACAGGTCAGGAGTTTGATCTTCCACTCTGATACCACAGAAGCTCCTGCTGACAGGTCAGGAGTTTGATCTTCCACTCTGATACCACGGAAGCTCCTGCTGACAGGTCAGGAGTTTGATCTTCCACTCTGATACCACGGAAGCTCCTGCTGACAGGTCAGGAGTTTGATCTTCCACTCTGATACCACGGAAGCTCCTGCTGACACAGGTCAGGAGTTTGATCTTCCACTCTGATACCACGGAAGCTCCTGCTGACAGGTCAGGAGTTTGATCTTCCACTCTGATACCACGGAAGCTCCTGCTGACAGGTCAGGAGTTTGATCTTCCACTCTGATACCACGGAAGCTCCTGCTGACAGGTCAGGGAGTTTGATCTTCCACTCTGATACCACGGAAGCTCCTGCTGACAGGTCAGGAGTTTGATCTTCACTCTGATACCACAGAAGCTCCTGCTGACAGGTCAGGGGTTTGATCTTCCACTCTGATACCACGGAAGCTCCTGCTGACAGGTCAGGGTTTGATCTTCCACTCTGATACCACGGAAGCTCCTGCTGACAGGTCAGGGTTTGATCTTCCACTCTGATACCACGGAAGCTCCTGCTGACAGGTCAGGGTTTGATCTTCCACTCTGATACCACGGAAGCTCCTGCTGACAGGTCAGGGTTTGATCTTCCACTCTGATACCACGGAAGCTCCTGCTGACAGGTCAGGAGTTTGATCTTCCACTCTGGTACCACAGAAGCTCCTGCTGACAGGTCAGGGAGTTTGATCTTCCACTCTGATACCACGGAAGGTCCTGCTGACAGGTCAGGGAGTTTGATCTTCCACTCTGATACCACGGAAGGTCCTGCTGACAGGTCAGGGAGTTTGATCTTCCACTCTGATACCACGGAAGGTCCTGCTGACAGGTCAGGGAGTTTGATCTTCCACTCTGATACCACGGAAGGTCCTGCTGACAGGTCAGGGGTTTGATCTTCCACTCTGATACCACGGAAGCTCCTGCTGACAGGTCAGGGAGTTTGATCTTCCACTCTGATACCACGGAAGCTCCTGCTGACAGGTCAGGAGTTTGATCTTCCACTCTGATACCACGGAAGCTCCTGCTGACAGGTCAGGGAGTTTGATCTTCCACTCTGATACCACGGAAGCTCCTGCTGACAGGTCAGGAGTTTGATCTTCCACTCTGATACCACGGAAGCTCCTGCTGACAGGTCAGGAGTTTGATCTTCCACTCTGATACCACAGAAGCTCCTGCTGACAGGTCAGAGTTTGATCTTCCACTCTGATACCACAGAAGCTCCTGCTGACAGGTCAGGAGTTTGATCTTCCACTCTGATACCACAGAAGCTCCTGCTGACAGGTCAGGAGTTTGATCTTCCACTCTGATACCACGGAAGCTCCTTCTGACAGGTCAGGGAGTTTGATCTTCCACTCTGATACCACGGAAGCTCCTGCTGACAGGTCAGGGGTTTGATCTTCCACTCTGATACCACGGAAGCTCCTGCTGACAGGTCAGGGGTTTGATCTTCCACTCTGATACCACGGAAGCTCCTGCTGACAGGTCAGGAGTTTGATCTTCCACTGTGATACCACGGAAGCTCCTGCTGACAGGTCAGGAGTTTGATCTTCCACTCTGATACCACAGAAGCTCCTGCTGATAGGTCAGGAGTTTGATCTTCCACTCTGATACCACAGAAGCTCCTGCTGACAGGTCAGGAGTTTGATCTTCCACTCTGATACCACGGATGCTCCTGCTGACAGGTCAGGAGTTTGATCTTCCACTCTGATACCACGGATGCTCCTGCTGACAGGTCAGGGGTTTGATCTTCCACTCTGATACCACGGAAGCTCCTGCTGACAGGTCAGGGGTTTGATCTTCCACTCTGATACCACGGAAGCTCCTGCTGACAGGTCAGGGAGTTTGATCTTCCACTCTGATACCACGGAAGCTCCTGCTGACAGGTCAGGAGTTTGATCTTCCACTCTGATACCACGGAAGCTCCTGCTGACAGGTCAGGAGTTTGATCTTCCACTCTGATACCATGGAAGCTCCTGCTGACAGGTCAGGGGGTTTGATCTTCCAGCAGGAGCACGCTGCATGTGTCTGAAGCACCCCCACTACACACTTGCAAGATGGGAGCAGCTGGAGAACAAGGGGGAAAGTGGTGGAAAAATATGGCCAGTGCAGGATGACTGCTTGCCCCCACCCCCACAGCATCCATGCCATCAACCTGACACCCTCTGCCAGTACAGGATGACTGCCAGCCCTCCTCCTCAGCCTCCATGCCACCATCCTAACACCCTCTTCCAGTGCAGGATTACTGCTAGCCTCCCCCACAGCCTTCATGCCACCAACCTGACACCCTCCACCACTGGATCTCCAGAGTGGTGAGGGTAACCCTGAAAGCCTCACCATGGGGGACAAGGAATGAGAGGAGGAGGAGGATGGGGTAACGACAGTACCTAGGGAAGGGGGGGTGATGTGGTTGGAGGGGCTGGCCTGCCATGGGGCAAAGAATAAGAAAAGGAGGATGGGGTGGGTACCTTGGGAAGGGAAGTGATGGAGGTAGAGTGGCTAGCTCACCATGTGCACAAAAAGTTAGAGAAGGAGAATGGGGTATGTACCTTGGGAAGGGGGGGTGACAGGGCTAGAGTGGCTAGTCCACCATGGGGCAAAGAATGAGGGAAGGATGATGGGGAAGGTACCTTAAGAAGGGGGTGACAGGGTTGAAGGGGCTGGCTGGGAGGGGGCAGATCTGTGAGGAGGATGGAATAGATACCTTGGAAGGGGGTGACAGGGTTGGAGGGGCTGGCTGGGAGGGGGGCAGGTCTGAAAGAGGATGGGGTAGGTGCCTTGGGATGGAGATGACTGGGTAGGAGAGGCTGGATGGGAGGGGGCAGGTCTGTGAGGAGGATGGGGTAGGTACCTTTTGAAGGGGATGACAGGTAGGAGGGGCTGGCTGGGAGGGGGCAGGTCTGAAAAGAGGATGGGGTAGGTACCTTGGGAAGGGGTGATGGGATTGGAGGGTCTGGCTGGGAGGGGGCAGGTCTGTGAGGAGGATGGAGTAGGTACCTTGGTAAGAGGGTGACGGGGTTGGAGGGGCTGGCTGGGAGGGGGCAGGTCTGTGAGGAGGATGGATTAGGTACCTTGGTAAGAGGGTGATGGGGTTGGAGGGGCTGGCTGGGAGGGGGGCAGGTCTGAGAGGAGGATGGGTAAGTATCTTGGGAAGGGGATAATGGGGGTAGGAGAGGCTGGCTGGGTGGGGGAAGGTCTCTGAGGAGGATGGGGTAAGTACCTTGGGAAGGGGATAATGGGGTAGGAGAGGCTGGCTGGGAGGGGGCAGGTCTCTGAGGAGGATGGGGGTAGGTACCTTGGGAAGGCGGGGTGACAGGTTGGAGGGGCTGGCTGGAAGGGACAGGTCTGTGAGGAGGAGGATGGGATATATACCTTGGGATGGTATGACGGGGTAGGAGAGGCTGGCTGGGAGGGGGCAGGTCAGTGAGGAGGATAAATACATAAATAAAGCAATTATAATGACAAATAATTGTGTCTGTATGTCCTTCAACAACCCTGTGATGCAGCGTGAGGTCCATTTTTAGACTAACGTTTAGCTCAATCCTTCATGTATTATTAACGAGAGGTAACAGTGAGCAGGCATTGTGGTTGGTGATGTTAAAACCGTGCTGGGGGGGGACAAAAAAAAAAGAGAAGAAAAAAACAGAGGAACAGTATCGGTGTGATGGAGAGAAAAATACCAGACTCCCTGTCCCTTAGAGACTGCAATCCTCTTCAATATTGTTCTAATGCAATTTCACAGGTTGTTCATGGCAGGATGAGACAGGTTGGCCAAAAACCAAACAATAAACTACAAAACAAAGGGGGCTTGTTAAAAAGCACTAAACATCTTGTCATATCTTACTGCAGGAAATAGAATGCATTTTATGTGTTTATAAAAACATTGTGTTCTTTAGTAATGCTTTATTAAAACCCAGATAAGCACAACAGTATCTCGCAAACATATATTGATGTTAGTGGCCTCGTCCAACAAACCGGAGGCTGCTCTCATGATAAATATGTGTTTAAAAAGTAGAAACTGTACTCGCTATAGTGGCAGAGTTTATTGATGTGATTCTTCAAAAGACAACTGGACAAGAAAGAGTCGTGTTTCTGTGCTCTTCTCTATCTGTCTCCCCAACATTGTCCAATGTATACAAGTCACTTCATATCAGTCAGAACTCGAGCCACAAACTGCAGCTTTTAGGCAGAAACAGAAAACAGTATCTGTGATAATTGCTAACAGAGTGAACACAGAGGGAACACACAGTTTGTGAAAGCCTGACTTCTCCATAGAAGGAATACTCATTCTTCGGGATAGCCTGTTTTCTCCACAGAGGGAGAGCTTGCAGTATGGGATAACCTGCCTTCTCCTTAGAGCAAGAGGTCACAGTTTGGGATAGTCAGTCTTCTCCACAGAGGGAGAGCTCACAGTTTGGGATAGCCTGCCTTCCCCTTAAAGTGGGAGCTCACAGTAAGAGATAGCAACCCTTCTTCACAGAGGGAGAGCTCACAGTATGGGTAAGCCTGCCTTCCCCTTAAAGCGAGAGCTCATGGTATGGAATAGCCTGTCTTCTCCACAGAAAGAGAGCTCATGGTATGGGATAGCCAGCCTTCTCAACAGAGAGAGAGAGAGAGAGAGAGAGATCACAGTATGGGATATCCTGTCTTCTCCACACAGAGAGCTCACTGTTTGGGATAGCCTGCTTTCTCCACAGAGAGCTCACACTTCTGGATAGCCTGCATTTCCACAGAGGGAGAGCTCACAGTCTGGGACAGCCTGCCTTCTCCAGAAAGAGCTCACAGTTTGAGATAGCCTGTCTTTTCCACAGAGTGAGAGCTCACAGTTTGGGAAAGCCTGCCTTTTTCACAGAGGGAAGGTTTACAGTACGGGACAGCCTGCCTTCTCCACAGAGAGTCCACAGTTTGGGATTGCCTGCCTTCTCCAAAAAGGGAGAGCTCACAGTTTGGGATAGTATGCCTTCTCCACAGAAAGCTCACAGTATGTGGATTGCCTGTCTTTTCCACAGAGGGAGAGCTCACAGTTTGGGTAACCTGCCTTCTCCACAGAGACCTCACAGCTGGGAATAGCCTGCCTCTCTAGAAAGGAAGAGCTCACAGTAATTTGGGATAGCTTGCTGTTTCCACAGAAAGCCCACAGTATGGGTTAGTCTGCCGTCTCCATACAGAGCTCAAATTTAGAATAGCCTGCCTTCTCCACAGAGGGTGAGCTCATAGTTTGGGTAACCTGCCTTCTCCACAGAGGGTGAGCTCATAGTTTGGATAACCTGCCTTCTCCACAGAGAGCTCACAGTTTGGAATAGCCTGCCTCTCTAGAAAGGGAGAGCTCACAGTAATTTGGGATAGCTTGCGTTTCTGTAGAGAGTTCACATTTAGAACAGCCTGCCTTCTCCACAGAGGGAGAGCTCATGGGATGGGATAAACTGCCTTCTCCACAGAGAGTGAGCTCATAGTTTGGGACAGCCTTCCCTCTCTGCAGAAAGCTCACAACCTAGAATAGCTGCTTTCTCCACAGATGGAGAACTCACAGAATGGGTTAGGCTGCCTTCTGTACAGAGGGAGCCTTCACTGTTTGGAATACAGTTCTACAGTAAAACCATGAAATCACAACATAGAGCAAGTGCAGAAAAATGGGTGGCCGCGGCCCGGCTCTGTCAGTGAAGGTCCAACAGTTCCTGCACTCAAGGAGTGAATGATAAACACTCTACAGTTATGGCATCCCGTGAATACAGTGAGTACTGTACAGTGAGTCAAAAGGGGCGAGGTCAAAACAGCGAGCGTTTAATGGGCTGTGTGGTTTTTATAGTACATTGTTAGTTGAGTGCTTTTTAAGTGAGCTTGGTGTGGTAGGGAGTCGTCATGTATAGAGTATATGGAGAGTGGTTTTTGCTACCACTTTCAAGCCACCCATGTGGTGTAATAGTTAGAGTCACTGCCTGTGTGATTGAGGGACCTGGGTTTGGAACTGGCAGTGGAATACTTTTTTTGGTGTGTGTACATATTTTTTTTTCATGTTTTTCTCCCGTTCCGCCCGCCCTCCTGACTGTGTTCCCACACCTGTAGATTGCGCTCCCCAACTTTCTCCCCTTGCCAGTTTCAGTCCCCCACAGGAGTACACCCACCTCCCAAGTTTTCTCATTCCTCAGTGTTATGCCCCCCCCCCAGGGTTACTTATTAATAAGTCGGGGGCGGAGTCCCTGCAGAAAAAGCAGAGGTAGCAGCGCTGTTTTGTAACGCGCTGTAGTGCTATGTGCTGTTTTGTTTTTCATTTTTTTTATAGTGGCTGTTTTTATTAGGTGCAATTTATTATTCGACGTTATGGTGTCGAACCTGTAGTTACATATCAACAGCTTTATTGCACGTTAAATCAGAGTGAAGGTGTGGGCTTACTGCACACCATCATGCCCCAGCTTGGAATAGCCTACTTCTCCACAGAGGGAGCACTCACAGTTTGTGACAGCCTGCCATCTCCACAGAGGAAGCTCTCACAGTATGGGACAGCCTGCCTTCCCTACAGAGAGAGAGATCACAGTATGTGACAGCCTGTGTTCTCTACAGGGGAGAGCTCACAGTATGGGACAGGCTGCCTTTTCAATAGAGGGAGAGCTCACAGTATGGGACAGCCTGCCTTCTCTACTGAGGGAGAGCTCACAGTATGGGACAGCCTGCCTTCTCTACAGAGGGAGAGATCACAGTATCGGACAGCCTGCCTTCCCTACAGAGGGAGAGCTCACAGTTTGGGACAGCCTCCCTTCTCTACAGAGGGAGAGCTCACAGTATCGGACAGCCTGCCTTCCCTACAGAGGGAGAGCTCACAGTTTGGGACAGCCTCCCTTCCCTACAGAGGGAGAGCTCACAGAATAGGACAGCCTGCCTTCTCTACAGAGGGAGAGCTCACAGTTTGGGACAGCTTGCCTTCCCTACAGAGGGAGAGCTCACAGAATAGGACAGCCTGCCCTCTCTACAGAGGGAGAGCTCACAGTATGGGATAGCCTGCCTTCTCTACAGAGGAAGAGCTCACAGAATAGGACAGCCTGCCTTCTCTACAGAGGGAGGGCTCACAGTATGTGACAGCCTGCCTTCTCTACAGAAGGAGAGCTCACAGTATGGGGCAGCCTGCCTTCGCTACAGAGGGAGAGCTCACAGAATAGGATAGCCTGCCTTCTCTACAGAGGGAGAGCTCTCAGTATGTGACAGCCTGCTTTCCCTACAGAGGGAGAGCTCTCAGTATAGCATAGCCTGCCTTCTCTACAGAGGGAGAGCTCACAGTATGGGACAGCCTGCCTTCTCTACAGAGGGAGAGCTCACAGAATAGGACAGCCTGCCTTCTCTACAGAGGGAGAGCTCACAGTTTGGGACAGCTTGCCTTCCCTACAGAGGGAGAGCTCACAGAATAGGACAGCCTGCCTTCTCTACAGAGGGAGAGCTCACAGTTTGGGACAACTTGCCTTCTCTACAGAGGGAGAGCTCACAGTATGGGACAGCCTGCCTTCCCTAGAGAGGGAGAGCTCACAGTATGGGACAGTCTGTCTTCTCTACAGGGGAGAGCTCACAGTATGTGACAGCCTGCCTTCTCTACAGAGGGAGAGCTCTCAGTATAGCATAGCCTGCCTTCTCTACAGAGGGAGAGCTCACAGTATGTGACAGCCTGCCTTCCCTACAGAGGGAGAGCTCACAGAATAGGACAGCCTGCCTTCTCTACAGAGGGAGAGCTCACAGTATGGGACAGCCTGCCTTCCCTACAGAGGGAGAGCTCACAGTTTGGGCTAGCCTGCCTTCTCTACAGAGGGAGAGCTCTTAGTATGTGACAGCCTGCCTTCTCTACAGAGGGGGAGCTCACAGTTTGGGATAGCTTGCCTTCTCTATAGAGAGAGAGCTCTCAGTGTGTGACAGCCTGCCTTCTCTACAGAGGGAGAGCTCACAGTATGGGACAGCCTGCCTTCTCTACAGAGGGAGAGCTCACAGTATGGGACAGCCTGCCTGCTCTACAGAGGGAGAGCTCACAGTATGGGACAGCCTGTCTTCTCTACAGGGGAGAGCTCACAGTATGTGACAGCCTGCCTTCTCTACAGAGGGAGAGCTCTCAATATAGCATAGCCTGCCCTCTCTACAGAGGGAGAGCTCACAGTATGGAACAGCCTGCCTTCCCTACAGAGGGAGAGCTCACAGTATGGGACAGCCTGCCTTCTCTACAGAGGGAGAGCTCACAGTATGGGACAGCCTGCCTTCTTTACACCGGGAGCTCTCACAGTATGGGACAGCCTGCCTTCTCTACAGATCGAGAGCTCACAGTATGAGACAGCCTGCCATCTCTACAGAGGAGAGCTCAAAATATGGGACTGCCTGCCTTCTCTACAGAGGGAGGGCTCACAGTATGGGACAGTCTGCCTTCTCTACAGGGGGAGAGCTCACAGTATGGGACAGCCTGCCTTCTCTACAGGGGAGAGCTCACAGTATGGGACAGCCTGTCTTCTCTACAGGGGAGAGCTCACAGTATGTGACAGTCTGCCTTCTCTACAGAGGGAGAGCTCTCAGTATAGCATAGCCTGCCTTCTCTACAGAGGGAGAGCTCACAGTATGGACAGCCTGCCTTCTCTACAGAGGAGAGCTCACAGAATAGGACAGCCTGCCTTCTCTACAGAGGAGAGCTCACAGTATGAGGACAGCCTGCCTTCTCTACAGAGGAGAGCTCACAGTTTGGGACTGCCTGCCTTCCTACAGAGGGAGAGCTCATAGTATGTGACAGTCTGCCTTCTCTACAGAGGGAGAGCTCACAGTATGGGACAGCCTGCCTTCTCTACAGGGAGAGCTCACAGTATAGGACAGCCTGCCTCTACAGAGGAAGCTCACAGTATGGAACAGCCTGCCTTCCCTACAGAGGGAGAGCTCACAGTATGAGACAGCCTGCCATCTCTACAGAGGAGAGCTCAAAATATGGGACTGCCTGCCTTCTCTACAGAGGGAGGGCTCACAGTATGGGACAGTCTGCCTTCTCTACAGGGGGAGAGCTCACAGTATGGGACAGCCTGCCTTCTCTACAGGGGAGAGCTCACAGTATAGGACAGCCTGCCTTCTCCACAGAGGGAGAGCTCACAGTATGGGGCAGCCTGCCTTCTCTACAGAGGAAGCTCTCACAGTATGGGACAGTCTGCCTTCTCTACAGAGGGGTGGCTCACAGTATGGGACAGCCTACCTTCTCTACAGAGGAAGCTCTCACAGTATGGGACAGCCTGCCTTCTCTATACAGGGAGGCGCTCACAGAATGGGACAGCCTGCCTTCTACAGAGGAGAGCTCACAGTATGGGACAGCCTGCCTTCTCCACAGAGGAGAGCTCACAGTATGGGACAGCCTGCCTTCTCTACAGAGGAAGCTCTCACAGTATGGGACAGCCTGCCTTCTCTACAGAGGGAGAGCTCACAGTATGGGACAGCCTGCCTTTTCCACAGAGGGAGAGCTCACAGTTTGGGTTAGCCTGCCCTTCTCTACAGGAGAAAGCTCACAATATGGGACAGCCTGCCTTCTCTATAGAGAGAGAGCTCACAGAATGGGACAAACTGCCATCTCTACAGAGGAAGAGCTCACAGTTTGAGATAGCCTGCCTTCTCCACAGAGGGGGTGTTCACAGTTTGGAATAGCCTGGCTTCTTCACAGAAGGAGTGTTCACAATATGGGATAGCCTGCCTTCTCTACAGGGGGAGAACTCACAATATGGAATAGCCTGCCTTCTTCACAGAAGGAGTATTCACAATATGGGACAGCCTGCCTTCTCTACAGAGGGAGAGCTCACAGTATGGGACAGCCTGCCTTCTCCACAGAGGGAGAGCGCACAGTATGGGACAGCCTGCCTTCTCCACAGAGGGAGAGCTCACAGTATGGGACAGCCTGCCTTCTCTACAGAGGAAGCTCTCACAGTATGGGACAGTCTGCCTTCTCTACAGAGGGGTGGCTCACAGTATGGGACAGCCTACCTTCTCTACAGAGGAAGCTCTCACAGTATGGGACAGCCTGCCTTCTCTATACAGGGAGCGCTCACAGAATGGGACAGCCTGCCTTCTCTACAGAGGGAGAGCTCACAGTATGGGACAGCCTGCCTTCTCCACAGAGGGAGAGCTCACAGTATGGGACAGCCTGCCTTCTCTACAGAGGAGAGCTCACAGTATGGGACAGCCTGCCTTCTCTACAGAGGAGGGCTCACAGTATGGGACAGCCTGCCTTCTCTACAGAGGGAGAGCTCACAGTATGGGACAGCCTGCCTTTTCCACAGAGGGAGAGCTCACAGTTTGGGTTAGCCTGCCTTCTCTACAGGGGGAGAGCTCACAATATGGGACAGCCTGCCTTCTCTATAGAGAGAGAGAGCTCACAGAATGGGACAAACTGCCATCTCTACAGAGGAAGAGCTCACAGTTTGAGATAGCCTGCCTTCTCCACAGAGGGGGTGTTCACAGTTTGGAATAGCCTGGCTTCTTCACAGAAGGAGTGTTCACAATATGGGATAGCCTGCCTTCTCTACAGGGGGAGAACTCACAATATGGAATAGCCTGCCTTCTTCACAGAAGGAGTATTCACAATATGGGACAGCCTGCCTTCTCTACAGGGGAAGAGCTCACAATATGGAATAGCCTGCCTTCTTCACAGAAGGAGTATTCACAGTATGAAATAGCCTTCCTTCTTCACAGAAGGAGCATTTACAGTAATGAACGGTACTGGGTCCATACCGCATGTAAGACAGCGCTGTATACCGTGCGCCAGGATTCACAGTGGCAGTGGTAGAACAGCGGTAGGGGAATGCCGCTAACCCTGTTACTGCATACATAACTAGAGACTGGATGAGTAGCCCTGTGATGGGTGCCTGGTCAAGCTGCTCCCATGGAAGAGTGGCTGGGGTACCAGCACATAGTGCAGTCCGGGGACCTGGGTCCGTGGTTCAGTTCCACCCCCAGGTGTCCCCTGCTACAACTTTTTAATGTGATTTATTCATTACATTTTGTTAACCGGGTAGGCCCACTGAGCCCTGAAGGTCCCTTTTTTCAGGGGTGACCTGGAATTAGTTACCTATAGTAAGGCATATAAGTTGAAACAGTACATTTTTGACAGACCATACAGGATTACAGTTAAGACAAAGTACAGAATTACATAGTACAGCAAAGTTATTTACAGCAGGTTATACTGCAATCACAAACATGAAATAAGGAGATTGTTAGGGTATGGCCAAGGCAAATTCCACTGTGCCATAGGTATGTAGCAACTGGGAATGGTGGGGGGGGGAGAACGATGTGACGATACTGCTAGGTACTGCTTGGTGTCAGCGTGGCTCAGTTGGTAGCACATCCGCCTCTGGACCAGAAGGTCGTGGGTTCTCGTCCCACACCGGGATTGGACTTGCACCGAAAAATCACTGGCATCTGAGTGCAGTATTGGGGGGTGCTGTACTGCAGGGGTGTGCCGTCCTTCGGATAAGACGTTAAACCGAGGTCCCTTCTGCCCATCCTGGTGTTGTCCTGGTGGGTGTCCAGGTGGAAGTAAAAGAACCCAGGGCACTCTTCGCAAAGAGTAGGGAACATTCCCAGGGTCCTGGCCAACATTCCCCTTCCCATAAACCGGTTCATGCAATTACCCAGGCTGTGTGTGGGTGATGATGTGCGATATGGCCACCACCACACATTCAGTCACTTCACTACCAGTCTAGCATTGCTTGTAAAGCACTTTGGATGTATGAAAAGCGCTATATAAATACAGATTCTTCTTCTTCTACAGTTATTCTCTGGGACAGGAGCAGTGACTGCAGTTCAGTAAGTGCTCACATAGTCCCTTACAGAAATTCCTGTAAGTGGCCAGGGAGCGTATTCCACAGTGCGGGTGCAGAGTGGGCATAGGATTTGCTCTCTACTGTGAATCTGACCCTGGATACTTCCAGAAGTTATTTTCCTGTGGTACGGAGCAGTCTGCTGGACCACTTTGGGACTAGTAGCCCAGCTAGCCCAGCTGGAGGGTGGTCATTGAGGGGCTTATATGTGTTACATAGTAGGGGGTATTGAAGTCTGTGGCTGAAGGATGGCCAGTTGAGCGAGGCAAGTACATTTATTTATTTTTATTTATTTAGTTTTTGTTAACCGGGTAGGTGCACTAGCCATAAAATGACTATTTTCAGGCACGACCCGAGAGAGTACAACAAAAGGAGAACAGTTGAACAATAGCAACATGGGTACAATAGTACAAATAGAGGAACAGTACAGCAGTGCTACAAAAATCATCACAATGGTGCCTTCTCCGGTGAGATTTTGTGGCAAAGCTCGCTATTTTGTGATACAGGGTTTGTAGCCTACAGTGATCCTGCTGTACCGTTCCATTTAGAACTGGAGCAGCATAGGTTAAGGTCAGGAGGACGATACTCTTAGTGATTGCCAGCCTAGTCTTGAGTATCATTTGAGCACTTAGGTGCTAGAGCAGGCCGAGCTTTTGGTGTATATTTTGATTATTAGGTCCACATGAGGTTTTAGAGTGAGTCCTTGGTCCAGCACCAGGCCAAGATATTTGAAGGACTGCACCACCTCTATAGTAGAGCTTGACGCTGTGACAAGTGGGAGTAAGAGACTGCTGTCAGGGCCTAGGGATCTTGGTCCAAACAGGAGGGCTTTTGTTTTTTGGGAGTTTAGAACAAGGCAATTTTCTATTAACCAAGTTTCAATCTTAGAAAAGGCTGACTGGAGTTGTGGCCCTAATTCATTCGTGTTATTGATAGTTCTGTATAGAACCCCGTCGTCAGCATACTGTGCCACAGAGCTGCTCCCACAGTGGTAGCTGAGGTCATTGATGAGCAGTGAGAACAAAAGGGGGCCCAGTATTGAACCTTGCAGAACCCCCTCATTTACAGGGAGTAATCCAGAGGGTACACCACTCCACTTGACCTGTTGGGAGTGGCCAGACAGGTAGTTGCTGATCCAGCTCAGAGAGTTTTGATCAAGACCAGGTTTACTCTGCTTTATCAGTAGGCTGTGATCTACCAGATCAAAGGCCTTTGTCAGGTCTATGAAGACAACCCCCATTGGGGAGCCTTAGTTCAGTGCTGAGAGGACATCAGAGGTGAATCTGATGGGGGGGGGGGCGCTAGAAAGCCTGAGCAAGGCGGTTGTCTGAAACTACAGCTCTAAACCAAATAAAGCTAAAGAATATAAAAAACCTAATTTCAGGTTGTCCTGTCTAACAAAGAATATAGGACCAAAAACCAGAAAATCCTTCCTTCCTTCCTTTCTTTTTCTTCACTTGTCCCTTGTGAAGCCTGAACTTTTCAGATTAACTTTTGCATCTTGATTTGGGACTTTTGATGCATTGTTTATCTTTCCTTCCCCTTTTTTAACCCTTTCATTCTTCTTCTTCTTTTTTCTTCTTTCTCCCCCCCCCCACACACTTTTGAACTTGAAAGATATGGCTATTCAGATCATTTAAGTTGTGAAGTTTGTTTCTAACATTTAATATGTGTTCTTGGGGCTCCCCCTTTTTCTTCCTTTTTTCTAGTCCCCTCCCTTTATCTCCTGCTGGGTACAATAATAATTATTTTTTGAGTCACTGAGTTGTTTTTTTAGTCTCCTCTGTTGACCACTTTATACTGTTTTTTATTAATACTTATCTGTGGTTTTTATATATACTTCAGTGTTTAGTTTTGGCTGTTGCTGCAGTTGAAATATTTTATTAATCTGAGGGTACATCAGTTTAATATATTATACATTAAGAGTGTGCCTGCACCAAAGTGTTATGGTGCATGTTTTTTCTTTTGTAATGCTATGTGGCTTTAAATTCTGACACTAAATTGAGTGACAGTGCACTATAGCCACACCCCCTGATGAAGAGTCACAGTTAGACTTGAAGCACTGGGGTTGGTGCTGTTGGGTTCGGTCCTAAACTAATCACACTGGACATTTGATTTTTTGGTATTTACTTCATGATTTTGTGACCTGCTTTGCTTTGGGTGTTGCCTTATTTGGTGTCTTCTCCAACAGAGCTTACAGTTCAGGATAGCCTGCCTTCTTCATAGAGGGAGAGTTCATAGTTTGGGTTACCCTGTCTTCTCCACAGAGGGAGTGTTCACAGTGTGGGATAGCCTGCCTTCTTCATAGAGGGAGAGCTTACAGTTTGGGATAGCCTGCCTTCTCCACAGAGGGAGCATTCACAGTAAGGGATCACCTGCCTTCTTCACAAAGGGATAGCTCACAGTTTGAGATAGCCTACCTTCTCCACAGAGGGAGCATTCTCAGTTTGTAATAGCCTACCTTCTCCACGGAGGGAGAGCCCACAGTTTGGGATAGCCTACCTTCTCCTAGAGAGCTCACAGTTTGGGATAGCCTGCGTTCTCCACAGAGGGGGAGCTCACAGTTTAGGATAGCCTGCCTTCATCACAGAGGGACTGTTCACAGTTAGAGATAGCCTGCCTTCTTCACAGTGGGAGTGTTCACAGTTGGGAATAGCCTGTCTTCTCCAAAA
The DNA here is from genome assembly GCA_016271365.2 of Neoceratodus forsteri. Classification (NCBI taxonomy): domain Eukaryota; kingdom Metazoa; phylum Chordata; order Ceratodontiformes; family Ceratodontidae; genus Neoceratodus; species Neoceratodus forsteri. The sequence goes on from JADMNL010000026.1 coordinate 1,312,811, forward strand.
GAGCTCATAGTTTGGGATAGCCTGTCTTCTCTACAGAGGCAGATCTCATAGTTTAAAATAGTTTACCTTGTACAGAGAGGGAGAGCTTACAGATTGAGATAGCCTGCCTTCACAGAGATCTCACAGTTTGGGATTACCTGCCTTCTCCACAGAGGGAGCACTCACAATGTGGGACAGCTTACAGTTTGGAATATCCTGCCTTTTTCATAGAGAGCTCAAAATATGGGATAGCCTTTCTTGTCCTCAGAGGCAGAGCTCACAGTCTGGGAGAGCATGTCTCGTCCTCAGAGGCAGAGCTCACAGTCTGAGATAGCCTGCCTTCTGGGGGTTACCTTACAGAGGTCAAGCTATATCTTTCATTCACCTTTACTGAGCTCTGAAGCCATGCTTAAGAGGCCTAAATACAGTTTTCCTTTCTTCAATGCCTCCATGATTTAAAGAATACTGTTTACCCCCTGTTAATGTATGTAGATACCATGTATCCCTGTTAATTTAGTTAGATACAGTGTACCCCAGTTATTGTAGGTAGATACAATGTACCCCAGCTAATGTATGTCAATACAGTATACTCCTGTAAATGTAGTTAGATACAGTGCACCCTTGTCAATGTATGTCAATACAGTGTACCCCTGTTCATGTGTATGGATACAGTGTACCCCGTTGATGTATGTAGATTCAGTGTGTCCCTGTAAATGTATATAGATACAGTGTACCCCTATTAATGTACATAGATACAGTGTACCCCTGCTAATGCATGTAGATACAGTTTACCCCAGTTAATGTATGTAAATAGTGTACTCCTGTTAATGTATGTAGATATTGTTTACTCTATTAATGTGTGTAGATACAGTGTACCCCTATTAATGTACGTAGATACAGTGTACCCCTGCTAATGCATGTAGATACAGTCTACCCCTGTTAATGTATGTAAATAATGTACTCCTGTTAATGTATGTAGATATTGTTTACTCTATTAATGTGTGTAGATACAGTGTACCCCTATTAATGTACGTAGATACAGTGTACCCCTGCTAATGCATGTAGATACAGTCTACCCCAGTTAATGTGTGTAAATAGTGTACTCCTGTTAATGTATGTAGATATCGTTTACTCCATTACTGTATGTAGATACAGTGTACCCCTGCTAATGCATGTAGATACAGTGTACCCCTGTTAATGTGTGTAAATAGTGTACCCCTGCTAATGTATGTCAATACAGTGTACCCCTGTTTATGTGTATGGATACAGTGTACCCCTGTTGATGTATGTAGATTCAGTGTGTCCCTGTAAATGTATATACAGTGTACCCCATTAATGTACATAGATACAGTGTACCCCTGCTAATGCATGTAGATACAGTCCACCCCTGTTAATGTATGTAAATAGTGTACCCCTGCTAATGTATGTCGATACAGCATACCCCTGTTCATGTGTATGGATACAGTGTACCCCTGTTGATGTATGTAGATTCAGTGTGTCCCTGTAAATGTATATAGATACAGTGTACCCCATTAATGTACATAGATACAGTGTACCCCTGCTAATGCATGTAGATACAGTCCACCCCTGTTAATGTATGTAGATATTTATTTATTTAAAATGTGTTAACTGGGAAAGGCACGCTGAGCCTAGCCTCGTTTCAAGGTGCGACCCAGGAGTACAAACACAGAAAGGAGGTACAAGCAGTAGTACAATTCAAAAATAAAGTAAAAGAAAAGTACAATACCAAAAAAAAATACAATACAGTACAAACAATTAAGAAAACAAAGTGCAACAATAAAATACTCAGTAAGTACAATCAAGCCAGTGGGAATTACAGCGATTGGCTATTGATCATACAAAAGAGAGAACAGGAGGCAATAAAAAGTAAAAAATCCAGTGAAAATTACTGTACTTAGTGTGTCATACATGATAGACCCCAGAACTGCATAAAGGAGACAGGAAGTTAAGTCAGAAATGCTTACCGAGACAAAAGTACAGAACGAGCATAAATTGAGCTGCAATGAGCACAGATTGAGATATTGTGTACCCCTGCTAATGTATGTAGATACAATGTACCCCTGTTAATGGATGCAGATGCAGTGTACCCCATGTAATGTACATAGATACAGTGTACCCCTGTTAATGCATGTAAATATAATGTACCCCTGTTAGTGTATGTAGATACAGTGTACTCCTGGTAATGTATGTAGATGCAGTGTACCCCTGTTAATGTATGTCGATATAATGTGCCCCGTTAGTGTATGTGGATACAGTGTACTCCTAGTAATGTATGTAGGTGCAGTGTACCCCTGTTAATGTATATAGATATAATGTACCCCTGTTCATTTATGTAGATACAGTGTACTCCTGGTAATGTATGTAGACACAGTGTACCCCTGTTAATGTATGTAGATGCAGTGTACCCCATGTAATGTATGTGGATACAGTGTACCCCTGTTAATGTGTGTACAGTGTAGCCCTGCTAATGTCTGTAGATACAGTATACCCCTGTTAATGCACGTAAAATATAATGTACCCCTGTTAGTGTATGTAGGATACAGTGTACTCCTGGTAATGTATGTAGATACAGTGTACCCCTGCTAATGTATGTAGACACAGTGTGCCCCTGTTAATGTATGTAGATATAATGTGTCCCTGTTAGTGTATGTAGATACAGTGTACTCCTGGTAATGTATGTAGACACAGTGTGCCCCTGTTAATGTATGCAGATATAATGTGCCCCTGTTAGTGTATGTAGATACAGTGTACTCCTAGTAATGTCTGTAGATACAGTGTACCCCTGTTAATGTATGTAGATACAGTGTACTTCTGGTAATGTATGTAGATACAGTGTACCCCTGTTAATTAATTTATTTATTTGCTTTTGTTTACCGGGTAAGTCACACTAGACATCCAAGTGCCTATTTTCAGGTGCGACCCGGGAGAGTTACAGACTTGAGTTTTTACAGGTACATTGACAATACAATTTTTTTACATACAGTGAAGTGACTAACACAACTTTTGCATATAGTGAAATATCAGAATACATAGAGTATTGACATTCTATTTTCGGGTGCGACCCGGGAGAGTTACAGACTTGAGTTTCACAGGTACAATGACAGTACAATTTTACATACAGTGAGGTGACTAATACAACTTTTGCATACAGTGAAATATTAGAATACATAGCATGGTGACATTCAGTAAAAAACACATGGGTCCGGGGGTGGTTACAGATGACCTGGGAGAAATAAGAGCTAGGGCATACATAGGCAGTGAGTGAGTCACGTTTGCCTGCAAAGGGAGAGCAGATGATACCAGTAAGAGTGATCCAGTTTGTCGAAGCTTGACCAGGTTATCAGGGGAGTAAGTGGGGTGGGCCTGGAGGGCACAGAGGCTCCCATGTCAGCATAGAGTGGGGCAAGGCTACGAGGCGCAGGGGCAAATGGAGGGACCCTTCAGGAAGTTCCAAAGAGAAGTTTTAAATCCAGTATGGGAGGGGGTAGACTGTGCTAGGGCTGGGAATGAGTTCCATAATTTCGGGGCATAGTAGGTGAAAGCCCGATCCCCCGCAAGGGTGCGTGTCCTAGGGACTGGGCGGTTGAGTGCTGCCCTGGATCTAAGATGGTAGGTAGAGGGGTCAGGGTTGAGGGGAAGGGCTAGGGTAGCAGGGGTGGCTGATCTGACGATGTTATCTATGAAGTTACGTACTACGAAGGTGCGGTGCTTCTCTGGAGGGAGCCACTCGAGGCGGGCATAGAGGTTGCACTGGTGTGTGAGGGGAGTGGCAGAAAGCACGAACCAGCAGATGCTGTTGTAGGCCATGTCCCATTTCAAGAGGATGGATTTTGGTACGGGGGCAAAGGTCACCAGTCCATAGCAGAGGGAGGGGAGGAGAACACCCCTAGCTAGAGACACCCGGGCAGCAGGGGTGAGGCAGGTTTTGGCTCTGTAGGCGAGTCCAAGTTTAGCATTTGTGGCCTTGCAGATGTTTTGGATGTGTAGGGAGAGGTCCAGCTGGGGGTCCAGAGTGACGCCGAGATACTTGACTACGGGAACCGTCTGCAGGGGTGAGCCATCGGCCCCAAGGATTAGAAGGGGGGCAGGGCAGGATTTAGTTCTGCTCAGGGAGCCAAAAAGCATGGCCTGGGTTTTCTTAAGGTTGGTGGTGAGCTTGTGTTCAGCCAGCCAGGATTGGATCCACTTGAAGTCGGAGTTTAGTAAGGAACTGATGGAGCCAATGTCGCGATCACTATGTAGGATGACAAGGTCATCGGCGTATAAGGTGGCTAGCCCACAGGTGGGAACGGATGGCAGTTCTTGACGAAGAGGGAGAAGAGCGTCGGACCGAGGATGGACCCTTGGGGGACCCCGCAGTGGACAGATGAGAGATGGGAATGGGTCTGGTTAAAGTTGGTGTATTGCTTCCTACCAGTAAGGTAATTGAGGAACCAGGCATGGGCAGGGTTAGAGAGTCCGAGGGAGAGAAGGGTGGAGCTGAGGAAGGAGTGATCAACCCTGTCAAAGGCCTTGGAGAGATCCACGAAGATCGTGCCTGTGAGGTTGCCCTGGTCGGTAGCTGTCCTGATATGCGAGGTGACTACAGCGAGGGCGGTGGCCGTACTGTGCCCCTTCCTAAACCCATGCTGGGCCGGGGACAGAAGGTTGTGTACCTGCAGGTACTCGGTTAACTGAGAGGCCACAACTTTCTCTAGGAGTTTGGAGGCGGCCAACAAAATGGCAATAGGCTGGTAGTTAGAGGGGTCTTTGGGGTTACCATGTTTGAGAACAGGGGTAACCTTGGCTACTTTCCAGATATCAGGGATGACACTGGTTGTTAAGGAGGAGTTGAAGATATGTGTTAAGGGCTGGGCAAGGAGGTGGGTGCCCAACCTGAGCAGTTTGGGCTCCAGGTTATCATGCCCTGCACCATTGTGAGGGGAGAGGCTGGCAAGCAGCCTCTGAGTCTCAGTGGTGGACACTTGTTGAAGGAAGAAGGAGGGTCAGGACTCAGGTCTGGGTTGAGAGGTGCTTGCGGAGTGGGGTTCCGGAGGTTGAGTGATTGGGGACGTGGATACGGCGGGAGCAGAGGGAAGAGGAGGGGGGGCTGTTCAGTGAACATTGCGTTTAAGGTATTAGCGATAGTGCGTGGACTGTTGCAGCTCACCCCGTCAATTAGTAAGTCCGTGACTTGCACTCGAGCAGAGCCCCCTACTGCACTTCTAATGTTCTGCCAGAAGCTCCTTGGGTTGCTGGCTGAGGCGAGTAGGACGGTTCGGCAGTACTCGCTTTTGGCTGATCTGTTGGCTTTCTTGCAGGTGTTTCTGAGGTGCCTGTAGGCAGTGAGGTCATCAGGGCTTTGGGAGACTTTGTAGCTTCCCCAACATTTGTCCCTGAGCTTCATTAGGGGGAATAGTCCCCTGTGAAGCCACTTGGTAATGGTGCCCCGCACTCTCCTTTTCATGAGGGAGGCGTGTTTGTTCTGCACTGGGATGTATTTGGCTAAGAATGCACCCAGTACTTGATCCAGGTCCAGTGAGGTGGTGACCCTGGACCAGTCAGTCGATCTGAGGTCAGTAAGGAAGTCGGGCAGATGGAATTTTGAGAAGTCTCTCATTTGAATCACTTTACCGGGTATTTTCGCCTGGGAGATACCCCAAGTACAAAAGATGGATGAGTGGTCTGAGATGGCATCGGGTAGGATGCCTGAGGATGTGACCCTGTCCGGTCTATTGGTCAGGACCCAGTCGATCAGTGTCCCTTTGTCCCCCTTGGGGGAGGGCCTAGTGGGTTCGGTGATAAGCTGGCTCAGTGCAAGGTCTGAGAGCAGGGGCCCATATGTCTTCGAGTCTAAACCTAACCAATTAAGGTTGAAGTTGCCTATGATGATGACTTCCCTTGTGCCCACCCTCTCGCTAACACTGTGCAGGAGAGAGGAGAGCCCAGGTATGCCGCCTCTAGGAGGGTTGTAGCAGCAGATCAAGTGAATTTACTTGGTGAGCCCGAGCAGAAGAACGGCGTGCAGGAACTCACATGTCGTGGGGGGTGGGGGAAGGGGATCTACTGCAGACACATTGAGGTGAGCTTTATAGTAAAGTAGCACCCCACCACCTCGTTTGTTCACCCCACGATCACTTCTGATGTGACTATACCCTGGTAGGGAGCACATAGTATCAGGAGTGTGGGGTTTCAGCCAAGTTTCTGCAATACCCAGTATGTCCGGGTTGTAATGGGCAACCCAGGCAGTGAGCTTAGTAAGGTTGTGTAGAAGACTCGTGGACGTTAGGTGGATAATTTTTAGCCCTTGGCAGATAGCCATGAGGTGGGTGAGTTGGGGGGCAGGAGGCCATCCTGCTTGGGAGTGGCAGTTCCATTCCTGGAGGGCCCGGGGGTGGAGGGGCAGCCATGGCAGTGGGGAGCTTAGCAATGGCTGAGTGGTCAGGCAGCGCTTGGGGGTGGGAATATAGGGTGGCTATAGTGACCAGAATTTAAGGTCTGTGCTCAAGCCTGCTGAGGTATGAGACTTTTTTTTTCCTGGTTTATCAGTAGCCTGTGCACTCGGGTAGGAGCTTGAGATTGCTAGGTCTGCCCCTAGTGGTTGGACAGTATAACTTGCTAATGGAAAACTAGGCTGATAGGTTAAATTCTCAGCCCATGTGATCACTTTCAGCCTATTTAAGGCAGATCCAACCAAGGGTGGTGGTGGGGGCGGCGGGGCTACACCGACAGAAGCAGCAGTGTGGGCAGCAGGAGGGCTATTCCCCACACACTGCTGGTCCACTTCAGTTTGTCCTCATTTGAAAAAGGGCGCCAACACGAACAAGCAGCACAAAGGGCAGCACCGAGTGAATGCACTCGTCCCTGCAAAACGGTAGGAATGTCCAGAATTGACCTTGCAGCCTTTCTCTGGGTTCAATTCTCCTTGCGATGGGCTTGGGGGATGGCCGTGGAGCACCCTCTCGACCTCCGCTTCTCGGGGGTCTGGGTATCGCAAGAGAGCCGGGGGGTTGGGGAGGGCCATGGAGCACCCTCTCGACCTCCGTTCCTCGGGGCTGTGAGCTGTGGAGACAAAGGGAGAGAGGATTGAAATAAACAGGCTAGCAGGAGGGGAGAGGGGGAGGGCAAGATTAGGCGTGGAGGCTTAGGGTCTGTAGACGTGTGTGTGGCATTCAGTAAGGGCAGCAGGCTATGGCAAGTGCAAGCAATTAATATCCTGTAGGAATCCCTGCCAAACAAGGCACACATGCACCAGGTTAAGTACGCTTTGCAGTGAGAGTCAAACAATGCATACAGTACTAGGTTTTTAAGTGAGCTTTGCAGAGTAAATTACTGGAAGTAAATCAAGCAAAGAATCCCCACATAACACCCACAAGACTGCTGAGTTAGGTGGTTGTCCCTTCCTCCCAGAGGCAGCAGGTACATTAGAGACAGTGTTAGACAAGAGATTAAAAACAGTCCCTCCCTCCCAGATGGCAGCAGGCAACAGAGTATAATAAATGAGGACAGTCTTCAAGCCCCAAATTTAAGTGAAGACAGACTTTAAAGCCCCACGTTTCCCCTCAGTGGCTGGCACTTTATCCTGGCTTTACCACACATATTGCCTTAAAGGGGAGTACTTTATGTAGTTAAGGTATCCGTATCAGACCCCTGATGTTAGGCAAAGTTAGGCATAACCGATAAAAATAAAAACTATCACCATGTCTACACCGACAGAAGCAGCAGCGTGGGCAGCAGGAGGGCTATTCCCCACATGCTACTGGTCCACTTCAGTTTGTCCTCATTTGAAAATGTATGTAGATATAATGTACCCCTGTTAGTGTATGTTGATACAGTGTACTCCTGGTAATGTATGTAGATACAGTGTACTCCTGGTAATGTATGTAAATACAGTGTACTCCTGCTAATGTCTGTAGATACAGTGTACCCCTGTTAATGTACGTAGATACAGTGTACAACTGGTAATGTATGTAGATACAGTGTACCCTGTTAATGTATGTAGATATAGTGTACCCTTGTTAATGTATGTAAATACAGCGTAATTCTGGTAGTGTATGTAAATACAGTGTACCCCTGCTAATGTCTGTAGATACAGTGTACCCCTGCTAACGTATGTAGATACAGTGTACCCCTGCTAATGTATGTAGATACAGTGTACCCCTGGTAATGTATGTAGATACAATGTACCCCTGTTAATGTTATTTATACCAGTGCAAATAAAGTTGATGACCTAAACTCTGCCCTCTCCGATGATTTCAAAAGCATCCAAAACTGGCTCTATAATCATAAAGTGGTTCTAAATGCTAAGAAACAACGGCAATGCTTTTTGGTTCTGCCCCTAAACTTAGAACCTGTCCTACGACCCTTACGGTCCTCGGTGTGGATGGAACACAACTGGAATCTGTCTTGTCCTTTAATTATCTCAGGGTCTTGCTGGACCAGTCCCTGGATCTAAACCTTCATATTCAAACAACCCGCAAAGCAGTAAATAATAAACTGGGTGCTGCGTACAAGACTAGTTACATACTAACACCATCAGCTAAACTTGCCATTGCAAGGGGAATTATACATCCTACCCTCACCTATTGTGCCTCCATCCTGGGTGCTGCCCAGAAAACCTCCCTTCAGAAGTGGGATGTTACACACAACAACATATGCCGCTACGCATCCTATTCCTCATGACTGAAGCACCACTGTCAACTTTACAATGACCTGAGCTGGCTGTCCCCCTCTGCATCTAGACATTATTACCTTGGCTCTCTAGTAGACTCTATTATCAGGTTGGAAACCCCAACATCACTGGCAGAGATGCTACTTCCTCTCTCCTCTTCTCATGACCTGAGGTCAGTCAATAAATTCTTACTAAAAGTCCCCAGATGTTGTACCTCAAAAGGTGCTGGTGCTTTCTGACATGTGGCTCCTCAGTTCTGGAACATGCTTCCCCCGAGCTTAGGCAGACTGGATCCCACCTACACTTCAAGACTGTATTTCAGTGTTATCTTCTGCAGGCTGAACCTTGTACTTGTTTTGATCCACCATAACTGACTGGTAGGCTCCCCTACCTCACTGCCCCTTGCTCCTCTGCCCCTAGCACTTGTCTTGACCCCCCTATTTAATGGATCTTGTTTGTCTCCATCACTGCAAATGCCCAGACTGCTCCTCCTACCTTCCTCTCTCCTATAATTTCTAACTGCAGCTGTACAGTTGCTACCTGTATCGCCCATTACTGTATTGCGCTTGTAATATTGTATGATCCACTTATATAACTTATTTTACTAGCTGTGTTTTGTCTACTGCTATGTCTCTAGTTTCTCCTTATATTATACCATTGGTAAGCTGTCAATACCCTGTAAAGTGTAATGCTGCCCTGTGCGTTTCTGCTACGATTATGTTTTACCATTTAACTCTCTGCATCTATGTACAATGCTTTGTCATCTAAATATGTAAGGCTTGTTTCTCATTCCATTTGAAATGTTCTGTACTTATTTTCTCCATGTTCTGTACTCTCCCGGGTTGTGCCTGAAAATAGGCATATTGCTGGCAAGTGCACCTACCCGGTAAACAAAAACTAAATAAAAAAAAAATAAATGTATGTACAGTGTACCCCTGGTAATGTATGTAGATACAGTGTACCCCTGTTAATGTATGTACAGGGTACCCCAGTAATATATGTAGATACAGTGTACCCCTGTTAATGTATGTAGATGCAGTGTGCCCCTGTTAATGAATGCACAGGGTACCCCTGGTAAAATACGTAGATACAGTGTACCCCTGCTAATGTATGTAGATACAGTGTGCCCCTGGTAATGTACATCGATACAGTGCACCCTTGCTGATGTATGTAGATACAGTGTACCCCTGGTAATGTACATTGATACAGTGTATCCTTGTTAATGTATGTACAGTGTACCCCTGGTAATTTATGTAGATAAAGCGTACCCCTGTTAATGTATGTAGATACAGTGTACTCCTGGCAATGTATGTAGATACAGTGTATCCCTGTTAATGTGTGCAGGTACAGTGTATCCCTGGTAATGTATGTAGATGCAGTGTACCCCTGTTAATGATTGCACAGTGTACCCCTGGTAATATATGTAGATACAGTGTACCTCTGTTAATGTAGTTAAATATAGTGTAACCGTATTAATGTATGTAGGTACAATGTACCCCTGTTAATGTGTGTAAATACAGTGTGCCTCTGTTAATGTATGTAGATACAGTGTACCCCTGGTAATGTACATCGATGCAGTGTACCCTGTTAATATATGCACACTGTACCCCAGATAATGTATGTAGGTACAGTGTACCTCTGCTGATGTAGTTAGATACAGTGTAAGCCTGTTAATGTAAGTAGATACAGTGTACCTCTGCTAATGTATGTCGATGCAGTGCATCCCTGTTAATGTGTGTAGATGCAATGTACCTCTGGTAATGTATGTAGATACAGTGTACCCTTGTTAATGTATGTACAGTGTGTCCCTGGTAATATATGTAGATACAGTGTACCCCTGCTAATGTAGTTAGATACAGTGTAACCCTGTTAATATAGTTAGATACAGTGTAATCCTGTTAATGTATGTAGATACAATGTACCCCTGTTAATGGGCTGGCAGTATAGCTTAGAGGTTAGAGGAACAAGGTGTGAACAAGCTTGATACATCCAGCAGACCAGACCTGAGTTTGATTCTCACAACCTTCACTTGCATACTGTGTGACTCTGAGCAAGTCACTTAACAGCCCAGTGCTCCCGGGTCACCCCTTGAAACAGGCACTTGTGCCTAGTGGGCCTTACCCGGTTACCAAAAACTTATATATAAACAGTGTAGTTAGTTAGAGTGTACCCCTGTTCATATATGTAGATACAGTGCATCCCTGTTAATGTATGTAACTACAGTTTACCCTGATCTTCCTGGACTAAGTCTCCTTCACTCATTCACACTAGTGGGATAGTGCTGGAGGCTAGGATCAAAGCGGGAGCCTAAAATTTTCTGAAGGGTCGGCGCCGAGACAGGACCACGCATGCGCGACACCACAGGACTAGCTCCAGGCTATCTCAGCATCGACCCTCCAACCACCTCAGTTCCTTTTCTCCCGCCATCGAGTGCGCTTGGATGTCAACGTCGCTCGTCTGCCAGAGTCTAAGTTTTCGTCTATATGACAGCAGCTTTTAACGTTTAATTTAATATTTTAAGTAGTCATTTCTTATTTTACAAACAAGAAGAAGATTATGAAGAAGAAGAAAAAGAAATTCTTTCCTGCCAACAACGGAGCCATCCTTAGATGGTAGCGGTGATGGTAGGAGGACTTCGTTTGAAAGTTTTTATGGCAGGGAGCTGTGTCCAGTCTGCTGTCCTTAATTAACAGGGAGGGGTCTGACTATGGACAGTCTTGTGCTCAGGGGGGAGGACAGTCCTCTGAAACACAAATCTAGTGGTACCGGGGATCCAGCTCCGCTTTTAACCTCGAGCTCCTCTTCCTCGTTGGGGAAGAAGAATCAGTGCCGCTTGAGGTTGCCAGTTGGTATGTCTGCATGAGGATTGTTCATCAGGAGGGGTGATGGGCCTGAACCAACTTTGGTGGGTTCCTCCTGGCCCCACTCCTAATGGCTGCATTCTCAACTCCGAGCTCCATCTCTGTCCTTGTTGGAGCTCCGGTGGGCAGTTTCACCTATGGGCTGCTCCTATGGAGCAGGGGGTTTGACTTTCCAGTTTTTCCTGGCTCTGTTCCTGATTTCGGGACCTCCAGGCCTCAGAGCCATTGGACCGGAGCCGGGCTAATTGGATCACAAATGGCAAGGTGCCCTCTTGGAGCCTTTGCCATCATGTCGACCCCTAGTGCCTACCCCCTCTCCCTTTTCCATGCAGGAGCCAGTATGGGCACCACCTTTTTCCTTTTCCCCTTCTCAGGATTGCCATTGGCATTTTCCTTCGGTGTCATGGTTTGGCGCCATGGCTTGGTGCCTTGGTCAGTGCCGTGCCTCGGTGCCTTGGTCGGCGCCGTGCCTTAGTCGGCACCATAGGTCAGCACCATAGCTCTGTGTGGTGCTGTGGGTACTCTTGTTCCTGCCATTGGTTGTTGGTGCTATCAGTGGTGCCATGGGTGTCTGGGTGGTGCTGTACACCCACGGGTGGTGCCGTGCACCTGTGGGTGCTGCAGGTGGCACTGTGGGCACCTGTGGGTGCTGTAGGTGGCACCCACAGGCACCATGGGTGCCATGGGTGGTGCCAGAAGCACCTGTGGGTGCCACGGGTGGTGCTGTGAGTGCCCACGGGTGCCATGGGTGCCACAGGTGCCATGGGTTCCATTGGTGCCATGAGTACCATGGGTGGCACTGGGGGCACTTGTGGGTGCCACAGGTGGCACCCCAGGTGCCCATGGGTACCACTGGTTCCCATGGGTGCCACTGGTGCCCTCAGGTGCCATTCACGTATTGGGCCTGTGTAGCACAGTATGGTCTGCATGCCCATTGATCCATACAGTGGACCAATAGGCATACAGACCATACTGTATGCCGTCATTCGGCAGGCAGCCAGGCGGCATGCAGGCAGGGTGCTGCTGCCTGCCGATGATGGTGGGGGGGTGCTGTATGGCAGGGGACCACAGTGGGCAGGTGGGGAGGGGGGTACCACTGGACCGCCAGGGTTTCTAATGCTATATTGGTCCACAATCAGGGGATGGGGGGTTTACACAGGACCACCAGGGCACTTAAGTATACACATGCCCATGATTGGGTGATGGTGGGGTTTTCCACTGGAACACCAGGGAGTCTACTTTTACTGATGCCCATGATCAGGCGTACAGGAGCGGAGGACCACCATAGAACTGCAGTGCATTGGTCCCCGATGGCTGCAGCCTGGCAGGGCACCAGGCACAAGTCCCCGTGGATTGGCACACCGCATGCAAATAGGGCCATAATGACATGCTGGGAATGCTAGATGATAGTGACACCTAACATGGGTTACATGACTCCAGAAATAGGGACACTAGCTGATACTGACACTTAACATGGGTTACATGACTCTAGAACTGGGGACACTAGCTGAAACTGACACCTAATGTAGGTAATATGATTCCAGAACTGGGGACAGTAGCGTATACTGATACTTAACATGGGTTACATGACTCCAGAACAGGGATACTAACTTGATATTGACACCTAGTGTGGGTAACATGGCTCCAGAACTGGGAAGATGGATTGTTACTGATACCTAACATGGGTAGCATGACTCCAGAACTGGAGACACTTGCTGTTACTAACACCTAATGTGGGTAACATGACCCATTAACTGGGGACACTAGCTGACACTGACACCTAACGTAGGTAATATGACTCCAGAACTGAGGACTCTAGCTGTTACTGACACCTAACATGGGTACAGTAACATGACTCCAGAACTGGTGACACTAGCTGATACTGACACCTAACCTGGGTCTAATAACTCCAGAACTGGGGACACTAGCTGATACTGACACCTAACTTGGGTAATGTAACTCCAGAACTGGGGACACTAGCTGTTAGTGACACCCAACATGGGTAACATGACTCCAGAACTAGGGAGACTAGCTGATACTAATACCTAATGTGGGTAACATTACTCCAGAACTGGGGATACTAGCTGATACTGACACCTATTGTGGGCAACACAACTCTAGAACATAGAAACATAGAAACATAGAAGTTGATGGCAGATAAGGACCGCAAGGCCCATCCAGTCTGCCCATTTCTTTTTCTACCTTATAAATGTGCCATCGGCCTTTGCTCTGTCAGTGACCTATCTATTCATAGTCATTTGTATTGCTCCCTTATGCCTATCCCATGCCTGTTTGAAGCCCTGCACTGTATTCATAGCCACCACTTCTTGTGGTAAGCCATTCCATGCATCTACCACCCTTTCTGTGAAAAGAATTTCCTCACATTCCCCTTAATCAGCCTCCCTCTAATCTCATGCTGTGTCCTCTTGTCCTGCTATTTTCCTATATTTAAACATGTTAGACTCTTTCACCTTGTTTATGCCCTTAAGGTGTTTAAATGTCTCGATCATATCACCTCTCCCTCCTTTGCTCAAGGGTATACATATTGAGCTCCGTTAATCTGTCCTCATATGTCTTCTGATGCAGTCTCTGCACCATTTTGGTTGCCCTTCTCTGGACTGCCTCAATTTGGTTAATGTCCTTGTGAAGGTGTGGCCTCCAATACTACATGCAGTACTCCAGATGGGGCTAACCAATGTCTTGTACAGAGGATTATCCTCCCTCTTACGACTTGTGATACCCTACTAATACACCTAACACCCCCTAGCCTTACCTACTGCTTTAGAGGTCTGCTTGGATGATTTTAGGTCATCAGTGATGATGATGCCCAAGTCTCTTTCTTCCTTTGTGACTGCTAGCAACTCCCCTCCCAGCCTACAGGTGGCTTCAGGGTTTCTCTTCCCTATGTGCATGATTTTGCACTTCTTTGCATTAAATCCCAGTTGCCACTCTTCTGACCATTTTGCTAGTTTATCCAGATCTCTTCTCAGAACCAGGGACACTAGATGATATTGACACCAGACATGGGTTACATGACTTCAAAACTGGGGACACGACCTGATACTGAAACCTAATGGGGTAACCTGACTCCAGAACTGGGGATATTAGTTGATACTGACACCTAATATGTATAACAGGAATCCAGAACTTTGGACACTAGTTGATACTGACACCTAATTTGGGTAACATGACTCTAGAACTGGGGACACTAGCTGATACTGACACCTAACATGGGTAACATGACTCCAGAACTGGATACACTAGATGATACTAACACCTAACATGGGTAACCCAACTCCAGAACTGGGGACACTAGATGATACTGACACCTAACATGGGTAACATGACTCCAGAACTGGATATACTAGATGATACTAACACCTAACATGGGTAACCCAACTCCAGAACTGGGGACACTAGATGATACTGACACCTAACATGGGTTACATGGCTCTAGAACTGGGGACAGTAGCTGATTCTGACACAAAATATGGGTTCCATGTCTACAGAACTGGGGATACTACCTGATACTGATGCTTAAAGTGGGTAACATGACTCCAGAACTGGGGACACTAGTTGATACTGACATCTAATGTGGGTAACATTACTCCAGAACTGGGGATACTAGCTGATACTGACTCCTAACATGGGTAACATGACTCCAGAACCGCTTCTCAGTTATCAGTGCTACAGAATGTAATATTATGGGACTGATATGCAGGAGAAGAGGGACTCTTACAACAGAAGAGTGTGACTCAGTGATCCTATAAATAGATTATAAAGCATCAGTATTTTTTAAAATTTAGTTTTGAAACTTTTAGTAAACAAACTTTATACCCCCATTCTGGAAGTAAAACATTCACAGAAACATAGAAACACATAAACATAGACCACGATGGCTGAAAAAGACCAGGGGCCTTATTCTCAAAGGCTTACACTTGGTGTTACTTGACTTACGTCACAAAAAATGGTGCAAGTAGCAAGTTACACCAGCAGTTGCGACAAATGCTATTCTGCAAAGCAGCCTGTGACATGCCACAGGCTGCTTGCACCAAAGTGGCCTTATGCCACCAGTTACACCCTAAACCCCCTGCGACATGGTGCTAGGAGGTTTATGGCAGCAGTTGCGCCCTATTCTGGAAGGGCAGCAACAAAGTTCCCCAGGCCACTATTCTCAAACAGCCCTCAGAGAACATCCACCAAAGTAGTGTAACTGTACTTACGCCCTCTGGGGGTTGCGCCACTGTACCCACCTCCCCAACTCCCAATACATGTAGCCGCCCCACATGCCCCGATCCCCCGAATACAGTAATAAAGCTCCACAGGGCTATGCATTCCACCATGCCCAACCTCCCCAACAGCCAATATTAATGCCTGCAGGGCTATGCAGTCCCCATTCTCTGATCCCATAGCAGGGCTGTCTATCCCCCCACGCCCAATCACCATGGTAGATGCCCCGCAGGGCTAGAGCCCCCCAAGCCCCAGTCCCTGAACCAAGTCCTTGCCGTACTGTGTGCTGTAAAATATATAATCATATCCCCTTATCCCTGGTAGTCTAGTAGCCCCTCACCCTCCACACCACTCCCCCTCCACTCATCCCCAGCCAGCAACTGGCACAGACTCTCCTTTCAGCACCATGGCCAGCTGCCAACTGAGCTCCATATGAGCACGTACTACTGTAAATAGTATGCGCTCAATGAATGACAGTTCATTCATTGAGCACGTACTATTTACAGTAGCATGTGCTCATACGGAGCTCAGTTGGTGGCCTTACCGTGGTGGTGAGAGGAGGGTCTGTGCCAGTCATTGGCTGGGTAGAGGTGGGGGGCAGGGTGATCTGCCACTGCCGGGTGGGGGGCCAATAGATTACCAGGGAATTTGGGTGCCCTTTACCATTTACAGGGGCTGTGGGATGCGGGGGGTGGTGGATCAGGGATCAGGGCATTAGAGGCATGCATAGCACTGTGGTGCAGTGCCTTGACTGTCATGGGCTTGGAGCATGGGGGGTATTTGCACCCTTCGAGTCTGGGGCTGTAGCTTGCAACCATCCCTTTAGGTGTGCCCTTTGTTTGGCGTACCTGTGGGAGTGTTGCATCTCATAGGACTTAACCACAGGGACCCTGCCCCTTCCAGAACTGGTTGCAGGGTCCTTGGCATAACAGGGAATGGCGCAAGTTGCCTTTGATGGTGACTTGCACCATCCTTGTACAATCAGGCCTCCAAGGTCCACCCAGTCTGCCCATATTCCCTATAATCCCTGGAACCTTCGCTGAAACCTATTGTTCCTTCAGGGTACTAAATTACCCTGTCCTATTCTCTTTCTCCTCCCCTGGTCTTGTCACCGCAGGCAACTACTATTCCCTTCATTCTATTCCATGGCTGCTTGACTCCCCTGACTGTGTCTGCACCCACTACCTTGTCTGACAGACTGCTCCAAGGTTCCACCACCCTTTCCATAAAGAAGTACTTCCTCATGTCTCTCCTGAACCTCCTTCCTGTTAGTTTCCACTCATAACCATGTGACCTCAAGTTGGTATTCAGGGTAAATAATTTTCCACAATTTACCTTGTTAATTTCCTTAAGGAACTTGAAGGTTTATTTATTCATTTTATTTATTTGTACATTTGGAAGTACCTTTGAGTAAGAACTCTTTTACAAAGGTTCCATGTCAGACAAAGAAAAAACAGTTGCACACAGGGTTACAACATAATTTCATTGTACAAAGATATGGTTAAATGGAAGGTTTCCTGTACAAGACTAACAACAACCAAATAGGCAGGAATAACTTATAAAGCAAAAGAACACATGCAGCCCCTAGGGCCTTGTCAGGAAAAACAGGGATTCAGTGGGATCCAAGAGTGGAAAGGGGAAGACAAAGAATTGCATATAGGGATGGGAGGGGGGTAGTGAATGGCAGAGGTGAGAGAGGAATTCTGGGGGAGAGAGAGAGAGAGAAAAGAAGTTGGAGGGAAGAGTGGGGAGAGAGAGAGAGAGAGAGAGAGAGAGAGAATGAGCAGTTTGTGGTGTTGAAGTGGGGGGAGAGGAGGAGTGTAGGTGTCAAAAGAAAGGAGGAGGAGCGTAGGAAGGGCAATGGCAGGCGAGGCATGAGGAGGAGCATTAAATGGGCAGCAGAGGAGCAGGAAGATCAGTGTTGGCAACTGCAAACACTCCTGATAGTAAGGAACTGCTTAAGCTCATATTTGAATGTCCTGGGAATGTCTGTATTTAGTAGAGATGCTGGAAGCTCATTGAGCCTTTGAGGGGCACAGTAAGAGAAGGATTGTTGCCCCAAAGCTGCCCTACGGAAAGGGACACACAGAGGGTTCAGCTCTTTTCCTCTATTATTATACTTGGTTTTGGTCACAGATAGCATATTGGAGATGGGGGAGGGGGTTGCTCAAGCAGAGTTTTCTTCCCTAGGTAACACGTTTGGAAAATAATTCTATTCCCGAGGAAGAGCAGGTTGGATTGTTCATAGAGTGAACAAGAATGTGTAAAACGTTCCGCTCTGAGCATCAATCGACGCGCCTTTTTAAGAGCTGTTCCTATTGTCTTGAGGGCCATGTTAGAGGCTGCACCATAAACCACTAGATCATAATTAATTACAGATAAGATAGAGCTGGATGTGGCTGACCTGAGGGCATTCTGAGTTAGGCTTTTCCTGTGTCTATAGAGGATCCCTAACTTGATATTCACTGCTTTTACCACTAGTCCAATGTGTTGTGCAAAGGAGGGTGCGTCATCAATCATGACACCAAGGTACTTGAAAGCGTGTACCTGCTCCGGTGGTTCCAGTTTGTTATTGATAATAGTCAGTAACGGGCACCTCCTTTTTAGCTGTGTGCTTGAGAGGAGCATCGTCTTCATTTTTTTATAGTTCAGTAGTAACTTATGGGAGCTGAATTATTTTTCCAGTGTATTGAAGGTAGTTTGCAACTCATACTGTAGAGGCTCAATACAAGAGTGACTGCTGAGTATAACAGCATCGTCAACGTAGAGTATGATTTTGCAGGTACAGGCCTTGGGGAGGGTGTTCAAGAACAGGCTGAACAGTAAATGTCCCAGGATAGACCCTTGGGGAACACCCAGTGAAACTGCTTTTGAGCTAAACACTGCTTGGCCAATTTTGACCCTTTGGGATCTATTAGATAAACAGTCCTTGAACCACTGCACAGTATTGGGGCCAGCCTGAGTGTCCACAGTTGAAGCAGGAGGAGTAGGTGGTTAACTGTTTCGGAGGCCTTAGTGAGGTCAATGAAGATGGAACCAACTAACTTACCCTCATATAATGCCTTATGTACAGTACATAGTCGGTGAAATCAACCAGTACTGTGGTGGTGCCATGTTTTTTCTAACACTATGCTGCTTGGGACATTGGAGTTGGTACTCTATCAGAGAAGGTCTCTGTCATATCTCCCTTCCTCCTCCTACATATTTAGTGCCTTGAGGCACTCCTCATAGGATCTGCCCTGCTGGCCCTGAGTCATTTTTGTTACTCTGCACTGCACTGTTACAACCTATTCCTGTTCTTTCTAAGGTGAGGGCACCAGAACTGGATGCAGTACTCTAGGTGAGGCCTCACCAGAGATCTGTATGGGGCAGTATTACCTCTTTTCTTCTGCTATCAACACCCCTCCCGATACATCCCAGCATCCTGTTAGCTTGCTACAGGCCTTGTTGCACTGGCTTGTTTGTTTAGGGGAGTTACTGATGATAGCTCTTAGATCTCGTTTCTCTTCTGTAGTGCTGTCTTGCCCCACACTTCCACTACTCTGTCTTGGGGTTCATTTTCCCTAGGTGCATTACCTTGCACTTTCTGGCATTGACTTTTAACTGCTAGACCTTTGACCACAACTCTAATTTTTCTAGGTTCCTCTGCTTATCCCTCATTTCCTCATCAGTAGCCACCCTTCCACATGGTTTTGTGTCATCTTAGAAGAGACACAGCCTGCCCTGGATTCCCCCATTAATGTCACTAATGAACATGTTGAAGAGGACTTGACCAAGATAAAGCCCTGTGGAACTCCGCTCAAAATCTCCCTTTCCTCTGATTTAACCCCATTGATCACCACCGTCTGTTGCGTCCCTTCTAGCCAGCTACTCGCCCAGTTCACTACAGTTTTAGCCGCATCCAGGTCCTCCATCTTTTTGAGCAACCTTTTGTGCGGTACTGAATCAAAGCAGATCCACAGCGTAGCCCTTGCCTACTTCCCTGGTCACTCAAAGAAAAACATCAGGCTAGTCTGACAAGACAATCCCACCACACAACTGTGTTGTTTACTATCCTGGGGCCTGTTGCTTTCTAGGTAGTCCACGAGGTCCTCTTTGATTAGTGATTCCATCAGCTTCCCCACGATGGAGGTCAGACTGACAGGCCTGTAGTTCCCTGGTTGCTGTCTATCCCCCCTTATGAAGCAGTACATCTGCCATTCTCCAATCCTTTGGAACTTCCCCGGACCTAAGTGAGCTGTTGAACAGCCCAGCCAGTGGTTCAGCTAGCTCTGCTGCTAATTCCCTAAGTATCCTCAGATGCAACCCATCTGGTCCTGGGGCCTTATCTATCTTAAGGGCTGCCAGCCATTTCAGGACCCTCTCGTTAGTAAGTATTGGCTGCCTCATTTATGAGACTCCCTTAGCAGCTGCTTTGATGCCAGTTTCCGGCATGGACCCACAGTCCTCCTTAGTGAATACTGAGCAAAAGTAGTCATTCAGAATGACAGCCTTTTGCTCATTCTCCTCTATTATCCTGCCCCTCAACTAGCCATGCAATGACCCCCCTTTTTTCACTGATATTTCTAAAAAACTATTTTTCTCTGTTCTTGATCCCTTCTGGGATATGCAGCTGCACTTATTCCACATATTCAGATCACCACTCATTACATAAAAGTTGTTTAATTAGATTTCTGGGGCTCGATATAAAAAACAATTTGCATGGGTGCTACGCAATGTTTTCCTGTGCAAATCTGGTTTTGCACTGGAGTCCAATATTCAAAAGGGTTTATTACATGGGCAAACAAGGTTAGCACCTGCACAAACCACAACTGTGCCATGAAAAAGGGTTTAGCATGGTTCTTTTGCACTGTGCACATATCGCTGATCAATACCTCCTCTTGCTCCGTACAACCATAGTGGTTGCTGGAGGTAATGCAGCTGACCAGCTCATCAGCTGGTGGGGGAGCGCACCTAACCTCTGTAGTCCATTGACGCCCGCTGATCGCTAGCCCAGTAGAGCACAGATACCTCCCTGGTGCCTTGTGGTCCTCCCTCTAATTGGCAGCCTGTAAGAACAAACAACAACCCTCCCTGGTGGTAGGGGTCCCCTTTCCAGTCACCTGTCTGAACTGCAGACAGTACCCTTCCTGATGGCAAGTGGTCCCCCCAACCTCTGATTGCCAGTCTGAACTGAACAGTACCATCCCTGGTGGCTAGTGGTCCCCTACCCTCTGATCATCTGCCCAAAGTTAAGTAATCAGTCTCCCTGGTGACTAGTGTGTCCCCTCCTCCCTCCCCTGGATATCCTGCCCATATGAATGACATCCAGAGCCCCCTGGTGGCCTATGGTCCCCTCTCCCCCACTGCAGGTAGCTGACCCCTGACTCTGTTCAACTGCATGGAAACCAGCAGACCGATCTCACCCACCCCTACCCAGGATCCCATCCTTGGCCCCGGTACACACACGTAAGTGCCCTGAGGTAATATGAACCCCCCCATGTGCATACCTGCAGTGCCCCAACAGTCCCTGGTGTCTAGTAACCCCCCAGCTAAGCACTGACCACTCACCCATCCAACTCCCATCCCCCTCACCAGGACGTTAGTGCCATGGGCCAGACGGTGACAGGCACAGCCCTCCGCTCTCCACCTCAGCTGGCCACCATCCCAACGGGCAGGAAGCATGTGTCCTAGTTACCTTTCCTATAAACTTCACATGTGATCCCTGCCTGTTCAGACAGTGGCTGGCTGAGGTGGTGAGCAGAGGGTTGTGCTGGTCACCGTCCAGCCTGCAGCACCAATGTCCTGGTAAGGGGGACAGGGGGGTTAATGGGTGGGTGGTCAGTGCTGTGGTTGTGGGGCAGCTAAATGCCTGGGACTGTTGTGGCACTATGGGTACATGCATCGGAGGTTGTGGTTTTTAATGCAGAATTTTGGCTTTGGGAATATGTCATTCAGCCTGCCTAGCCCCAATTTGCTAGCTTGATGTCTCCCCAGAGCACTTATGTGTGTGTACGGGGGGCCAAGGGTGGGATCTTGGAGGGCTTGGGACTGGTCCACTGGGTTTCCATGTGGTTGGACACAGTCAGGGGTCAGTCACCTTCTGTGGGAGAGCGGGGAACACAGGCTGCCAGGCTGCTGTGGGTATTATGCATATGGGCAAGCTATCTGGGGGGCACATTAGCCACCAGGGTGATGTGTGTGTTACTCTGCCAGGCTGGCTATTGGGGGGCCACTAGCCACCAGGGAGACTGATTACTTAACTTTGGACTGGTGATGGGGGGGGACCACTAGCACCAGGGAGATTGCTTTATTAACTTTGAGCTCGCGATGGGGGAGGGGGGAGACACTAGCACCAGGGAATTTGATTTATTAACTTCGGGCTGGTGATTGGAGGGAGGGAGGACTGCTAGCACCAGGGAGATTCATTTATTAAGTTTGGGCTGGCGATCAGAGGGAGGGGACACCACTAGCATGAGGGTTCTCTACTTTTGTCTGGACTGGGCACTGGGGGGTGGTGCCAGACTACTCTGCTGCACTACCCCATGCAAATGAGCCCATAATGGGCATGTAAATAGCCCCTTTGCACCTTGTCTGCCCAGTGGGCTCATTTGCATAGGTCCCTTTGAAAACTGCTGCTAGCACTCCGGTGCTATCCATTCTACAGTTGCACTTCAGGATCCATGCAGGACAGTGCTACTTGACTTAGCCCTGTGCTGATATGACCCTATATTTGGTTGGAGAGTGCTGGTGCACTATCTGACTGAATATATCATCCCAGGACACTTGAGGCCCGATATTCAAAAGTTTGTGCAGGCGCTAACCAGTGTTTGACAGCGCAAACTGGGTTTTGCACTGGAGCCCAATATTGAAAAGACTGTTGCATGGGCAAACAGGGGTAACACCTATGCAAACCAAAAAGGAGGGGTATGCAAATCGTGGGGTGGGCACAGGAACATTGGCACAAGCTGATATTCAGTGGAGTTGCATGGCACAAGAGGGTTTTGGGTGGTTCTTTTGCACTGAACAAATACCGAAGAAGAAAACCTCCTTTTACTCCACACCACCCTAGCATCTAGTGGATGTAATGTAGCCAACCAGCAAGTTGGCCACTGGGAACGGGAGCATACCCGCCCCTGAGGTTCATGGCACCCCCACCACCAGCCCAAAGTGTACCAAAATGCTCCCTGGTGCTAGTGGTCCCCCCTCCTTCCAGTTTCCAGCCCCTGTGTAAAGTTAATGCTCCCTGGTGCTAGAGGTCCCCCCTCCTTCCAGTTGTCAGCCCCTGTGTAAAGTTAATACTCCCTGGTGCTAGTGATCACCCTTCCCTCGATCTGCATGATTCCCTGGTGCTAGTGGCCCCCCTTTTGATCACCAGCCCCTCATTAAAATAATTCATCCCTGGTGGTAGTGGTCCCCCCTCACTCCGATTTCCAGACCCTCATTATAACATTAATCTCTGGTGCTAGTGGCCCCCTTCCTCTGACTGCCAGACCCTCAATGAAATAAAGATTCCCTGGTGGTAGTGGTCACCCCTCCTGCCAATTGCCAGCCTGGAATTGAAAAACAAACCCTCCCTGGCATTTAGCACCCCCCCACTGTGGCACCAAGCACCCTGACCCCCAGTCCCCTTACCAGTATCCTCAGTGCCTCAGGTGCATACAGTGACTGGCACAGCCCTCCTCACACCTTTTCGGCTGGCCACCGTATGTCCAGGCAGGGAGCATGCCTCTTCTTTATAGGACAGGGTGACGTGCCTTGTCCTATAAATAAGAGGCACATTCCCTCCCTGGACATACGGAGGTTGGCCAAGCAGGTTTGAGGAGGGCTTTGCCAGTCGCAGTGTGCACCCAAGGCACCAAGGATACTAGTGAGGGGCTGGGGGTGAGTACTTGTTGCCATTGAGGGGGGCTACTAGACACCTGGGAGGGTTTAGGTTTTTAATTCTGGGCTGACGATCGGTGGGGGGGGCACTAACACCAGGGATTGTGGTTTTTACTTTGGGTCTGGTAGTTGGAGGGAGAAAGGACCACTAGTACCAGGGATGAATTGTTTTAATGAGGGGCTGGCGATCAGAGGGAGGGGAACCACCACCACCAAAGAATCTCAGCGATTGGAGGGGGGACCACTAGCACCAGGGCTACAGCTATCACGGATGGCAGGGTGGTGGTGCCACACTACCTGCCTCCACTACCCATGCAAATGGGCCCATAATGGGCATGCAAATGGTCCCTTAGTGCCTAGAATGCCCAATGGGCTCATTTGAATAGGTAGCTTTGAAAACTGCAGCTAGCACTCTGGCACTGTCAACTCTTGAGCCCAACTTCAGGAACCATGTTGGGGCAGTGCTACCTGACTTAGCACTGCACCCACATTGCCCTATATTCAGTTGTATAGTGCCCAACTGAATATATAATTCTGAGACCCCACCTACAGGGTCCTATATTCAGTCGTATAGTGCCCAACTGAATATATAATTCTGGGACCCCACCTACAAGGTCCTATATTCAGTCGTATAGTGCCCAACTGAATATATAATTCTGGGACCCCACCTACAGGGTCCTATATTCAGTCGTATAGTGCCCAACTGAATATATAATTCTGGGATCCCACCTACAAGGTCCTATATTCAGTCGTATAGTGCCCAACTGAATATATAATTCTGGGACCCCACCTACAGGGTCCTGTATTCAGTCGTATAGTGCCCAACTGAATATATAATTCTGGGACTCCACCTACACGGTCCTGTATTCAGTCGTATAGTGCCCAACTGAATATATAATTCTGTGACCCTGTCCACAGGGCCCTATATTCAGTCGTATAGTGCCCAACTGAATATATAATTCTGGGACCCCACCCACAGGGCCATATATTCAGTCGTATAGTGCCCAACTGAATATATAAGTCTGGGACCCCACCTACAGGGTCCTGTATTCAGTCGTATAGTGCCCAACTGAATATATAATTCTGGGACCCTGTCCACAGGGCCCTATATTCAGTCGTATAGTGCCCAACTGAATATATAATTCTGGGACCCCACCTACAGGGCCCTATATTCAGTCGTATAGTGCCCAACTGAATATATAATTCTGGGACCCCACCCACAGGGTCCTATATTCAGTCGTATAGTGCCCAACTGAATATATAATTCTGGGACCCCACCTACAGGGTCCTACATTCAGTCGTATAGTACCCAACTGAATATATAATTCTGGGACCCCACCTACAGGGTCCTATATTCAGTCGTATAGTGCCCAACTGAATATATAATTCTGGGACCCCACCTACAGGGTCCTACATTCAGTCGTATAGTACCCAACTGAATATATAATTCTGGGACCCCACCTACAGGGCCCTGTATTCAGTCGTATAGTGCCCAACTGAATATATAATTCTGGGACCCCACCTACAGGGCCCTATATTCAGTCGTATAGTGCCCAACTGAATATATAATTCTGGGACCCCACCTACAGGGTTCTATATTCAGTCGTATAGTGCCCAACTGAATATATAATTCTGGGACCCCACCTACAGGGCCCTATATTCAGTCGTATAGTGCCCAACTGAATATATAATTCTGGGACCCCACCTATAGTGCCCAACTGAATATATAATTCTGGGACCCCACCTACAGGGTCCTACATTCAGTCGTATAGTACCCAACTGAATATATAATTCTGAGACCCCACCCACAGGGTCCTACATTCAGTCGTATAGTACCCAACTGAATATATAATTCTGGGACCCCACCTACAGGGTCCTGTATTCAGTCGTATAGTGCCCAACTGAATATATAATTCTGGGACCCTGTCCACAGGGCCCTATATTTAGTCGTATAGTGCCCAACTGAATATATAATTCTGGGACTCCACCCACAGGGACATATATTCAGTTGTATAGTGCCCAACTGAATATATAATTCTGGGACCCCACCCACAGGCCATATATTCAGTTGTATAGTGCCCAACTGAATATCTAATTCTGGGAATCCTGGGCAATTGCGAAGCACAGTGCAAACCTCTGAGCTAAACTTTGCGCCTTGCTGAATATCAGGCCCTTGATGTCATGGGACAGAATGCAGAAACTTCTGAAGTTACAAGCAAGACAGGCCTAATTATCAAGGCAGTGTGTTAGAGAATATTACTTTATTTAATAAAAAAATGTACAATAAACTATTTTACAAACACTTAACTAAACAAAAAAAAAATATTAGCCAAGAAAAAATGGGACACAAATTTGTTTGTTTTCCTCTGCTAAGCACTGAAGATGGCAGTCTTGGGATCTTTCTCCTGTTGGCATGTGTGCTTTTTCAGTAACTGTTCTCTGCAGTGAGGTGTTGCTGTGTATATTACTGACTGTGGGATTACACTGACTGTGGAATTACATACACTGCCTGTGGGATTACACTGACTGTGGGTTTACATACACTGACTGTGGAATTACATGGACTGTGGGATTACACTGATTGTGGGACTACATACACTGGCTGTGGGATTACATACACTGACTGTGGGATTACACTGACTGTGGGATTACACTGATTGTGGGAAAACATACACTGACTGTGGAATTACACTGACTGTGGGATTACATACACTGACTGTGGGATTACACTGACTGTGGGATCACATACACTGACTGTGGGATTACACTGACTGTGAGATTACACTGACTGTGGGATTACATACACTGACTGTGGGATTACACTGACTGTAGGATTACATACACTGACTGTGGGATTACATACACTGACTGTGGGATTACACTGATTTTGGGATTACAGAACTATTTCATGATGATGACAATATCATCTTGGTTTCATTCTACAGCAGTTATGCTGCCACTCAAATTATTTGTTAAACATTTCAGTACTTACATGATATGCCACCATACTATAGTACAGTTGGGGTCAAATCAAAGCCACCGCTCAACTAAGAGCCTTGTTAGTTGAGCGATGGCTTTGATTTGACCATAGTGGACTTCTAAAACATATAAAAAAAGTAATTTTAAACCTGTCTCTATTGATATCAGTGGACCCCCCCCCATGCTCTACAAACTACCACAGCATGTCACAAAATGTGAGAGTAGGGGTTTGAACGGGGTTTGAATGGAGGTGGGGGTGGCACTTTCACAGTTCTGTACCAGGAAGGGGAGGGGATATGGTGGCTGGCTCTTCTGAGTCAAAAATTATGATCCCTTTTATGACAGGGTTGAATAAGGCCTCGTCCTATTTGTTATGCAGAGAGAGATAAATGCAATGATCTGTTCTGTCCTCTCTTTTTCTGTCTTTTGTCTGTCTGGTTGCATACCAAATGTGCTTGTGAGAAGTAGGAACTGATCACTGTGACAGTCTCGTGATTCTCTGCTTCTCACTATCTCTCTGCCGTTACTTGCTGTTTCTGTGTTTTCTTCCCCCTTGCATATCTGCAGTTATAACAATATATTTAAATTTTTATGTGAAACTGGGATCCCTTGGTTTGAAAATGTATATAGCCAGCCCGCTGGTGCAGCGGTAGCGCTACAGCTCTCGATGCCGGTGACCTGGGTTCAGAAATGAGCCCGGGGAGTCTGAGGGTGAGCCGGGGGGAGGAGGCTCGAGCGTCCAAGGACTGTTCACCTTTTCCAGGGAGGGAGGGGGACGAGAGTTGGTGCTCAAGTGTCCTCAGGTGGAGGCCTGAGGTACAGCAAGTGGCTGGCCATAGAGAGGGGAGGCGTGACAGAGGTCGGCAGATCCGCTTTGATGTCAGGGCATACGTTACACCCAGAACATTAGAAAATGGTTCCCTGTGCTCCAGAACGATGGAGCACAGGCACAGATCCCCAGTGTCCCCTGCCTGTCCCTGTCTGGTGCCCCCGACGAAATTTGGATGTTCGGGTGTATGGGCCCTACCTCGTCCCTGCCTGGGGGGAAAACCAAGGCCACATGGGGGGACTACCACAGGCTCCAGGCAGGAAAAAATGGAGGACAGATGCCCAGGTGTCTTCCGAGGCGGTAGAGCGCAGAGGGCAGGGGGAGCATAAAAAGAGAAAATGTATATAGTTCTGCTGTGGAAATGATGGAAAAGCTATTGAATTTAGGGGGTTAACCTGAGATGCAGTTTGAGCTTCTCTCAGGCTTGTTTGCAAACTCTTTTGCAGAGCTGCCAATAGGAAGCCAGCTTGGGACACTTCTATTTGCAAGCCTGCTCTGCAAAGAAACTGACAAGAACTCTGGCACATTTTGTGAGAAACTGGATGTCTCCTTAACGAGCTCAGGATGAAGAAGTAAATTGTCAGGCAAAGACTTGTTATAAAAAGAGCAGCAATCCTTTTGGGAAAAGCCTAAACCTTGGAATTAGAAATACTCTCAGACAAAGGACTTTGCTTTCTCTGTTTGTACTGCCTTTGTAACTAGTTAAATGGAACAATTTTTAATTTTTATTTTACTGTTATTGATAATAATAAAACATAACTTGTGAATTTTGTAACTGCTCCTGGTTTTCCTATACTTTCTGACCAGTGCCTCGATGACACCCTTCCCCTTATGAATCTACACCACAGACAAATTTGAGACATGGAGCATATAAATCCAAAACAGATAGGGCACCAGTGGGGGTGGTGGGTTGGGGAATTTTTTTTTATCACCGCGATTGTTGCTCTTTAAACTGAACAAGTCCCTAGTGGCCACTGTGTTGATACTGTGGAGAAACATGAACACCTCAATCATTTCCCCGTGATTTCTCCTATCGTTCAGACTAGACATGTTCAGATCCCCAGATGTTCCTCATATGACCTCCCCTGCTGCTTCTGGATCATCTTGGTAGCCCTCCTCTGCACCGCTTCCAGGCTGCCCTTGTCCATTTTAAGGTGCAAGTTTCAAAAATGTACACAGTACTCCAAGTGAGGTCAGACCAGCAGCCTGTAGAGGGCAATGGCACTGGAACAATTTTAACAGTGGTGGTGCTGAAAGCCACTGAACAAAACTGCATAGGAAGCCATAGGGAAGTGTACTTCAAGCAACAGGGTGCTGCCACTCCCCCAGCACCCCTAGTTCCAGCACCTATGGTAGAGGGGGTGCTGCCACACCCCCTGCACCCCTAGTTCTAGCACCTATAGTAGAGGGGGTGCTGCCATACCCCCAGCACTCCTAGTTCCAGCACCTATGGCAGAGGGGGTGCTGCCACACCTCCAGCACCCCTAGTTCCAGCACCTATGGTAGAGGGGGGTGCTGTCACACCCCCAGCACTCCTAGTTCCAGCACCTATGGTAGAGGGGGTGCTGCCACACCCCCAGCACCCCTAGTTCCAGCACCACTGGTAGAGGGGGTGCTGCCACACCCCCTGCACCCCTAGTTCCAGCACCTATGGTAGAGGGGGTGCTGCCACCCCCCCAGCACCCCTAGTTCCAGCAGCTATGGTAGAGGGGCATTATCAACTCCTGCCTTCTCCTAGTGGTTCCCTTACCTATGCATCCCAGCAACCCATTCACCTTTCCTACTGTCTCTCACATAGCACAGATGAAAATGCATCAGAACAGAATTAGGTTTTATAAATCAGTTTTCATTACACACTGCAACTCCCTGCACTTCATAGACTAAGGTGGATTGATATTGATAGTAGAAGAACTGTACATATACAGGCATGGTGCAGCGCAACATTCTGCACACAGACGAGGGTTACAGCGGAAACTGTTAATGAGTTAATAGGGCCTCCAAGAGGTGTCTCTTATGATATAAGACACCTAACATGAGGTTTATGTGAAAGGACAGCACAGCACAGCTGAGTGGTTCTGTCTGTCCAAACTTCTCGTGAGTTATCTCTTATACCATAAGAGACACCCCTCGGAGACCCTATTAACCAATTATAAATCATTTCAGTTTAACTTGAGTGATGTACAATATGTTTAAAGCTTTTCTTTAAAAAAAATGTTCTTATCCCTCCAACTTCCAAAGTCCAAAGGAGGCTTAGCTCTCCCACACTTGGCGTGCTATTATACAGCTGCTCAACTTCGAACAGTCCTAGATTGGCTTTCCCCAAATTATCAAGCCCTTTGGAAAGACTTGGAAATGACAGAGGAAGAGTTATACCCACTTACTAGTGGAGTATTGCAGCCCTGTACTATGTCCCAAATTTCCTGCCTGGAGAATCCTTTTATGGCTACATCCATTGCAGCCTGGCATACCACGTTGGCACACCCTGCTCTCTTGACTTTTTGTTATCTGTTGATACCATTGGCCTGGAACTCCGTTTTCCCAGCTAAGATGGAAAACTTTTTCCAATGTATAGAAAGACTGTTTTTTTCTCTCCCAATCCATACCATGCAGTGTCCCGACTTAGTGGATTTTCAAACCCTTATCATTAAATACCACTGGAGACCCACTGATTATCTATGCTATGTGCAGGTTTGCAGTTTTATTTTAAAACAATGAGCTGCACCCCCCCCGGCAGTAACCTACCTATGTTTATCTCTCCGGTTCTCAATACCATAGGGGAGCCCCTTTGGATTCATTGATAGCGCACTTATAGTGAGCATTACTGGAGATAGCAGGCCTGTCCACTGAATGTCTCTGCCTTAGATGACAAACAGAGCTTGTTTTTTAAATAGACAGCAGTTCCTTGGACAAATACCTTTCATACATTCATAAGTCTACTTCCCCCTTCGTGTGGAAGGAGTACTTCTGGAAATGTTTCACTAGATTTTTTTATATCCAGGTACAGCAACCAAAGTTTGCCCTTTTAATCACTCCCTCATGTTGGAGAAGATGTGGGGAGTCTAGAGCAACACATGCTCATATATTCTGGTTTTGCCTGAGGGTACGAGTATTCTGGAATGCCTTACAATTACAATCACAGAAAATATTTAGTCCTTCTCTTCAAATTACACTATGTTTGATTTTCTTTCTACATATGCCGGAAGGATACCGCCAGTCACTGACTCGAAAACCTATTTGTTTACTGCTTGGCAAAAAGTTATTACAAAAATGTGATTGAAGGAGGAGCCTCCCTTAGTACAACTTTGGTAACAATTAATGATTACTGTGTATATGATGGAGAAACTTACAGGAGGAATTTGGCATACTACAGATGTATTTGAACTGCTCTGACATAGATGGGTTATGTATATAGCAGTCATTCATGCAAATTTTGTTCCATTATGACTTTTTGCACCATGACAGTACCCATCTCTGATGTACTTAGCCCTTTACATGTGTCCAGCAATGCTGTTATTGTATATCTTGGTTTTTATCTGATAACCCTGTAGCTTGTATGTTGTCTGTTTGTCTTACATGGAAATGCATTATATATACATGTTTATTCACTGGTTGACTATGATTATCACTTGTGGGCAATGGCTGGAAAACCCCGTTATTTACACATGTGAGTAATGATCCATGAAAACGGAGTTTGCCCAGGTGACCCCCACAACCCTTCTGTCTATCTGGGACATGCCACCTATTCAATCCTCAGCTCCCTTCGGTCGCACTCTGAGCTCACCTACCACAAACCCTCGGCCGAAGCACCAAATCACTATTCTCTAAAACTTCTGCCAAAAGTAGCAATCCTGCTCCAACCCATGTCTTGTGAAACAATGAGCTCCACAACTCCCTTACCTTGCCGTCTCTCCTTGCAGCACACTTGTAAAAAAAAAAAAAAGAAAAGAAAGCGAAGACGCTGATTCTGAGCTGCAAAAAAAACCAAAACCGGCACTATAACCTCTCTCCTTGCCGCAGTAATGCAAACTACATCCCAAGCCACAGAAACAAAATGGCAAGCAGTAGTCAAAATTAACACCGCAAAGCTTGTCTTTACCTGTGAGAGGCTTAGCAGAGGACACCAGAAGGAAG
This sequence comes from Neoceratodus forsteri, assembly GCA_016271365.2. NCBI lineage: Eukaryota > Metazoa > Chordata > Ceratodontiformes > Ceratodontidae > Neoceratodus > Neoceratodus forsteri. Next base: position 1,344,354 of record JADMNL010000026.1, read on the forward strand.
GAGTGATGTGTGACTGGTCTCCTCTACTGGGACTAAAGAAGTAGGACTCTTCTACTGGGACCTTAAATTTAAGGTAAAAAAACAAACAGGACACCAGAAGGAAGGAGTGCTTTGTGACTGGGCTTCTCTACTGGGACTAAAGAAGTAGAACTCTTCTACTGGGACCTTTAATTTAGGGTAAAAAAAATAGTGTGTTTGTCTCAGTTAGCTAAAGTGGTTATCTGAACAGTTATCTAGGTGTAAATCTCAGGTGGCTGAAGGGCTTGATTGCTGTGCAGTTTAAATTACTTGTAGAAAGATCTAGTAAGTGGGGGAGTGGCTTAGCTAGAAGGAAACTAGATTTAAATACTGCCTTAGAAATATTCTGTTACAGGCTTGGCAGAGGACACCAGAAGGAAGGAGTGCTGTGTGACTGGACTTCTCTACTGGGACTAAAGAAGTAGAACTCTTCTAAAAAACTATATTGCCCACCTTCCCTCCCCTGCAAAGCTAATTCTACTTTTATAGGCACAGGATTTGACTGACAATGGGAACTTCCTGTTTGGGAGCAGGAAGTGAGTGATCACAGAGCCACCAAAGATGCACCATCCTAGAAGGGCAAGAGTAGCTCTCCAGCCCCCTCTAGCTGCTAGAGGTCTGCCTCTAAGCAAGTAAGGGGTCTACTGAGAAATATAGGATCTTCTTGTCTCATAACAGGACAATCAGGAGCTTAAAGTGCACAGAGGCAGTAAGTAAGTAGATAGAGAAGGGGAAAAAAAACAGAGGAAAGAGTAAGGATTCCAAACAATAGTGAAGGGGCCAGAAATAAGACATGATGGGAGTGGTGCAGTGCAGTGGCTGTGGAGCAGCAGTCTTCCGAGAGATGTTCTGGAGGATGCTGTGTTGTCCCATCTGCAGGCACCTCTCTGGGCTGAGGGGGGAGGTTGCTCATCTCCAGGCTAAGTTGGCCAGGATTTGTGGGGCCTCCTCTTCCATCCAGGGACCACCAGGGCCACTGCCGTTGCCTCAGAGGTTGCCAAGAAACAGGAGTGGTTGTACCACAGTGGACTCAGGGAGGGTTAGGGTGGTGGAACAGAGGCACATCCCTCCAGTTGTACCTCTCCACAATTCCTATGCCATTCTGGCAAAGTGTAGTTCCTCTGTGGAGGCACCCACAGTGGAGACCAAGGAGGATGCTGGGAACCTCCACTAAGGAGACCCAGAGGAGGGTGGCATGGGACCCCACAAGGGAAGAAAACAACTCCTGGTGGGGGACTCCATTGTTAGGAAGGTAGAACTGTGGAAGGAAGGGGAGAGGGAGGTAAGGTGCCTGCCTGGCACCATGGCTTGGAGGGACAGGGAGCGAATCCTCAGGATTGCCGGAGCAGCTGCACAGGGGAGGGAGCTGGATGTCATTGTCCTCCTAGGGACAAATGATCTGGCTAAAAAAGGGATCAGAGCAGTGCAGAAAGAGTTTGTGGAATTGGGGAAGGGCCTTAGACTAGTAGCACGCACGGTAACCTTCTCGGAGGTACTGCCTGTCTATGGCGTACAAGAGGCTAGGATGCTCCACAGCTTGGGATTCAATCAGTTGTTGAAAAACTGGTACAGAGCTCAGGGATTTGGCATCATTGGGGACTGGGGGGCCCACCTGGAGTGATGCAAGCCTATACTGGCATGATGGGCCGCATCTGTCTAGGAGAGAAACCAGGATCCTAGGTGATAGGTTTAAATGCTTCATTGGCAAATATTTAAACTAGCCAAGGGGGGAGGCACTGGAAAGGAGCAGGGAAATCCTAGCTCCCCAAAAAAAGTCATGGTAGTAAGTGCAGTAAACACTGACATAGAGATGTCGATAGGGAGAAGGGCTGGGTAAATGGAGAAAGTGACAAAGGCAAGAAGGACAGAGATGGAGTAAGGCCACCAGGAAATGGAGGATAATGAGTACCAATGCCTGTAGCCTGGGCAACAAGCTCCCCTGAACTGGTGGCCTTGATGGAAGAGGGATGCATGGATATCGTAGCAGTCACAGAAACATGGCACACAGAGAATCATGACTGGGATGTTAACATACCAGGGTACGTAATCTACAGGAGAGACAGGGAGAGGAGGAGGAGGAGCTACTCTCTATGTAAAGGAAGGGATAAAAGCAACTGAACAAAAGAGTAAACAGGGAGGAGAGGAGGCACTGTGGGTCACCTTGGAGACTGGAAGTGGCACTACAATCTGCACAGGGGTTGTATACAGACCCTCAGGTCAGGGGGAGGAGGGAATAGACAAGGATATGATAGAAGGCATTCTTAGGATGGCAGAGAAAGGGGAGATACTGTTGATGGGAGACCTGAATATGCCAGATGTTAACTGGAGCACACTTGCTGCAGCCACATCCAAGAGCAGGGCCATTCTCAATGCCCTACAGGTGGCATGCCTAAGACAGCTAGTTTCGGAACCCACACATGAGGGAGCAATCTTAGACCTCGTACTGTCAAATGCGGACAGTGAGAGGATCTCAGATCTAGAAGTGGGTTGCCATCTGTGAACAAGTGACCATCAAACAGTGTGGTTCACGTTAAACTCAGCTACAGAGTCAAGCCATACAAAAGTGAGGGTACTGGACTTCAGGAGGGCTGACTTTGGCAAGATGGGAGAGTGCCTCAGAAAAGGACTAGCAAACAGGCTAGAAGGAGGAGTGGAACAACAATGGGGAATCATCAAAACTGCCATCACAGAGGCAACAAGCCTTTGTGTGAAGCAAATAAACAAATCAAAATGAAAGAAAAAACCACTATAGTTCTCAAAAGAGGTGGCGGGGAAAGTCAGGGAGAAAAAGATAGCATTCAGGAAGTATAAGGAAACACAGAAGGAGCAGGACAGAGCACTGTACCAGTTAAGGCAGAAGGAAGCAGGGAGGGAAGTCAGAATAGCAAAGGCCCAAACTGAGGAAAGGATAGCCAACTCGGTTAAGAAGGGGGATAAAACCTTTTATAGGTACATCAGGGATCGTAGAAAGACAAAGGGAGGGATAGTGAGCCTGAATAGAATGAACGGTGGGTGGGCAAAGGGGGATAGTGAAAAAGCAGGGATACTGAATGAATATTTCTGCTCAGTATTCACAAAAGAGGAGGAGGTGCCTAATCCAATTAACAGAAGCACTCTTGATAGGGGTCGATCCCAGTCCTTTCACAGAAAAAAGGGTTCTGAAAGAACTCCTAAAACTGAAGGTGGACAAAGCAATGGGGCCTGGTGGAATTCACCCCAGAATTCTAAAAGAATTGAGGGGAGAACTGTGAAACCACTGACTACCCTTTTTAACAAATCATGGGAGGATGGTGTGGTACCCGAGGACTGGAGGAAGGCAGATGTGATTCCCCTTCACAAAAGTGGGACCAAGACAGAGGCAGGACACTACAGACCTGTCAGTTTGACCTCTGTGGTAGGGAAAGTGATGGAATCACTTCTGAAGGAAAGAACTGTTGAGTACCTAGAGGCCAGTGGGGTACAGGACCCAAGGCAGCATGGGTTCACAGTGGGAAGGTCATGTCAGATGAATCTAATTGATTTCTTTGACTGGGTGACCAAAGTGGTAGACCAGGGAGGGGCTGTGGACATGGCCTACCTAGACTTTAGCAAGGCATTTGACACAGTCCCACACAAAAGATTAATATTCAAATTAACCAGCCTGGGAGTGGGTCCCTGGGTGGTAGCCTGGGTAAAACATTAGCTGGACAACAGGACACAGAAGGTAATTGTAAATGGAATCCACTCTGAAGAAAGAGGGGTTACTAGTGGGGTACCACAGGGTTCAGTACTGGGTCCAGTCCTTTTAAATGTCTTTATAAGTGACATTGCAGAGGGACTGGAAGGAAAAGTATGCCTCTTTGCAGATGACACAAAGATCTGCAACAGGGTTGATACACAGGAGGCATGGAAAGGATGAGAAGGGACTTGGCAAGGTTGGAGGAATGGTTGGAAGTATGGCAGCTAGGATTCAATGTAAAGAAGTGCAAAATAATGCACCTGGGAAACAAAAACCCAGGGGAAGATTACACAATAGGGGGGAGGTAGTAACAAAAACCAAAAAGGAAAGGTAACTGGGGGTAATCATATCACATGACCTTAAGGTTAGCAAGCAATGTGAGAAGGCAGTAGGGAGAGCTGGGGGTATACTGGGATGCATACGGAGAGGCATCACCAGTATAAAACAGGAAGTTGTTATCCCTCTGTACAGACAGTTGGTGAGACCCCATCTGGAGTACTGCGTCCAGTTCTGGAGACCCCACCTCCGCAAGGACATAGACAGGATAGAGGCAGTCCAGAGGGGGGCAACTAAAATGGTGCAGGGTCTGCAAGAGAAACTATACGAGGAGAGACTAAAAGAGCTTAATATGTATACCCTTGAGGAAAGGAGGGAGAGGGGGGACATGATAGAAACCTTTAAGTACCTCAGTGGAATCAACAAAGTCCAAGAGGGTAGCATCTTTCAGAAAAAGAGACATGCAAGAACAAGGAGACGCAATTTAAAGATGGGGGGCAGTTCAGGGGGAATGTGAGGAAGTATTTTTTCACAGAGAGGGTAGTGGATACATGGTACAGCCTTCCTGAGGAGGTTGAGTGGTCTAAAACTGTGGGAGAATTCAAGAATACATTGGACAGACATAAGGCAATTCTTGTGGTGGGTAGGAAGAAATAGGCTGTTGGTTAACTAGGACGTGCAGCTTATCCTGTAGGTAGGGAAATGGGCAGACTAGGTGGGCCAAGCTGTCCTTATCTGCCATCAAAGTCTATGTTTCTATGTTAAGCTGACAATCTCTGTGGCTCCCTTCCCTTGCACTGTCAGCTCACACTACACAGAACCACCACACGGGAAATGGCTTCCTCCTCAGACACCAGCTGTCTCCTCCGAGTTAAAAACAAACCACTAGAAATACATTCTAAGCCTGCAAAAAAGAAAGAAAAAACTTAAAAATTGTAACATCTTCCCATTTCACAGGGGGCACTGATTCTGACAGACAAAAATTAAAAGAGGAACAAGAGAATAAAAATACTTTGGAAAAAAAACAAAACAAAAGCAACATCCAGCTTTTCTCAAAAACAGCAGTTTCCAAAAGAAACCAGTAAATATAAAAAATTAAATATGGGAAAGTCTGGAAATTCAGATTTTATGCACACCCTTGGTGTGTGATGCCCAGATAAACCCCTCGGCTTCACCTCGGGGTTTATGGGGCATCACACACCTTGGCATAGAATCCCCATAACCACACTTTCCCATGCATTATTCTATATATTAATAAAAAATGTACTTATGCCATCCTCCCGCTTTCTGCTGATGTGGAATGCTGTCTCCTAATAATCCCACACAAGAGCACATTGTACACAGGATGAGAAGCAGATACAGTGGCTCTGTGTGCTGAATGGCTGAAATCACACTAGTGTTTTATAATTATTGTAAGAGGCAATGCTGATCAAAACATCAGCTCTTCTTGAAAAGGGTAACCTGATCTTTATTAGCCAGCTAGACAATGACGAGAAGTCAACAGTAGGGACAATGATCTAATATCTCATCTAAAGAAGCATACACACCAAAGAGCAGCCCCTCCCAGTACTGCGCTGTGATGTTAGAACTGAACAGAGATCAAGTTCCATGTGCAAGATGCTATCCCATAACTATTAAATTGATATTCCAAACTTAAAAAGCAAATTTCCCACTAGAATTGTATCAAATGTCAATAAAAACATTCTAACAATAGAAAATGTAACAAACCATTCCACAAACAGCTCTAGCTATCCATGAAAATTTTATTTTACAAAGCAGCGCTGGCTGTCCATAACAGTTTTATTCTACAAAGCAGCGCTGGCTATCCATAACAGTTTTATTCTACAAAGCAGCGCTGGCTGTCCATAACAGTTTTATTCTACAAAGCAGTGCTGGCTGTCCATAACAGTTTTATTCTACAAAGCAGCACTGGCTGTCCATAACAGTTTCATTCTACAAAGTAGCGCTGGCTGTCCATAACAGTTTCATTCTACAAAGCAGCGCTGGCTGTCCGTAACAGTTTCATTCTACAAAGCAGTGCTGGCTGTCCGTAACAGTTTCATTCTACAAAGCAGCGCTGGCTGTCCGTAACAGTTTCATTCTACAAAGCAGCGCTGGCTGTCCATAACAGTTTCATTCTACAAAGCAGCGCTGGCTGTCCGTAACAGTTTCATTCTACAAAGCAGCGCTGGCTGTCCGTAACAGTTTCATTCTACAAAGTAGTGCTGGCTGTCCGTAACAGTTTTATTCTACAAAGCAGCACTGGCTGTCCTATAACAGTTTCATTCTACAAAGCAGCGTTGGCTGTCCCTAACAGTTTCATTCTACAAAGCAGCGCTGGCTGTCCATAACAGTTTTATTCTACAAAGCAGTGCTGGCTGTCCATAACAGTTTCATTCTACAAAGCAGCGCTGGCTGTCCATAACAGTTTCATTCTACAAAGCAGCGCTGGCTGTCCATAACAGTTTTATTCTACAAAGCAGTGCTGGCTGTCCATAACAGTTTTATTCTACAAAGCAGCGCTGGCTGTCCATAACATAGAGAATAATATATAGGGTGGCCTGTGTAACGAGATTTTACACACACTCGAGTTGAGGGATGCCACATAAACCCCGAGGGCGAAGCCCGGGGGGTTTGTGAAAAGCATCCCACAACGAGGGTGTGTTTAAAATCGAGCTTTACACAAGCCACCCCATATTTTATTTTTTATAATTGCTGGCATGCATTTTTTTGCCTCAGCAATTATAGAAAATAAAATAAAGAACGCTGAAAGCAAATTCAGGCAGCCATGGAGCAGTCCGGTTTCTGTGCAGTCCCTTAGTTACAGTACCCTATTTATTCAAGGGATAAAGAAATGGGCTTTTCATTTAAAACATTGACTAGATGTATTTATTTTTATTTTGAAACTGACTGCCCCGCGGCAGTTGTGGTCAGCTGGCGCATGATTGCAGAGAGGGCTCTCTAACGCGTGACAAGTTTCCTTTTTTTTTTATTTTATTGCAGCGTCAGAGGGAGAGTTTTTTTTTTTCATAAAAAGCAACTTACCACCAAGATCGAGGGGCAAAGTCTGTGGCCAAGAGGTAAGGTACCTACAGAAGGAAATTCGGCGACTGCCGCATGCGTGCTCCGAGGGAAACCCAGCGCGTGTTTGCCGTTATAGCCAGGCCAGCTGGTTATAACAGCAAATTATAACTGGGTTTCCCTTTGGAATAAAGTGCATGTCAGTAATTATAGTTTTATTCTACAAAGCAGTGCTGGCTGTCCATCACAGTTTGATTCTACAAAACAGAGCTGGCTGTCCGTAACAGTTTTATTCTGCAAAGCAGCGCTGGCTGTCCATAACAGTTTTATTCTGCAAAGCAACACTGGCTGTCCATAACAGTTTTATTCTGCAAAGCAGTGCTGGCTGTCTGTAACAGTTTTATTCAGCAAAGCAGCGCTGGGTGTCCATAACAGTTTTATTCTGCAAAGCAGCCCTGGGTGTCTGTAACAGTTTTATTCTGCAAAGCAGCGCTGGCTGTCCATAAAGGTTTTATTCTACAAAGCAGCGCTGGCTGTCCATAAGTTTTATTCTGCAAAGCAACGCTGAGCTGTCCATAACAGTTTTATTCTACAAAGCAGCGCTGGCTGTCCATAACAATTTTATTCTGCAAAGCAGCGCTGGCTGTCCATAACAGTTTTATTCTGCAAAGCAGCGCTGGCTGTCCATAACAGTTTTATTCTACAAAGCAGCGCTGGCTGTCCATAACAGTTTTGTCCTACAAAGCAGCGCTGGCTGTCCATAACAGTTTTGTCCTACAAAGCAGCGCTGGCTGTCCATAACAGTTTTGTCCTACAAAGCAGCGCTGGCTGTCCATAACAGTTTTGTCCTACAAAGCAGCGCTGGCTGTCCATAACAGTTTTGTCCTACAAAGCAGCGCTGGCTGTCCATAACAGTTTTATCCTGTAAAACAGCGTTGGCTGTCCATAACAATTTTAGCCTATAAAAAAGCAGCACTGGCTATCCATAACAGTTTTATTCTACAAAGCAGCACTGGCTGTCCATAACAGTTTTATTCTGCAAAGCAGCGCTGGCTGTCCATAATAGTTTTATTCTATAAAACAGCGCTAGCTATCCATAACAGTTTTATTCTACAAAGCAGCGCTGGCTGTCCATAACAGTTTTATTCTACAAAGCAGCTTGGGCTGTCCGTAGCAGTTTTATTCTACAAAGCAGCGCTGCCTGTCCATAACAGTTTTATTCTATAAAACAGCACTGGCCATCCATAACAGTTTTATTTTACAAAGCAGTGCTGGTTATCTATAACTGTACAAAGCAGTGCTGGGTATCCATTACAGTTTTAAATCTGTTGCTTTAGTGTCCTAGTAACATGGCTGTAGTGCTATTGCCTGCTACGGTGCTGACCCGGGTTCAGGAGTGGATTCAGGTCACATGGGGGCTGGCTCAGGAGATGAGGTTAGAGAGTCCTAAGGACTGCTCTTCTGTCTCAAGGAGAAGGGGACAAGTCATACCACAACTTGCCTGCCACATGATGGCAACTGGGTGCCAGACACTGGGGAAACACTTGAGGAGGACCTGTTGGCAGACACTGATAGTCGAGTGCATGCCTTCACATGCACTCAGGGTGCATCATTGTATGACAGATGGTGTTTGGGAGAAACTATGGAGGACAGCCTCCAGTTGTGCAGAATGGTGCTCCAGTTTGTTGCAGGTTCACACAGCCAACTATGCACCTTCTGCTGAGCTGTCAGGGTTGTGTTCTGGATAGGTCCATCCAGTCCTACCAGCCCAGCCATGGGGGGTAATCAATGGCAAAACTACAGAAAGATGTGGAAAATTCTAGGGAAGGTGGGCTATGGGGCTGAGTGGACCAGAGCAGATAGGGCAGGTTGGCAAGATGAAGCAGAATCAGCAATAGTATATGAAAAATAAATCTGCTGCCTTGAAAGCAGGTAGTGTGCATACAAAATCATCATGGAAACTCATGTTTCTTTATCCCTCCACACAAAAATAGTTGGACACAGCTTTTTTACTTTTCTGTAGTAGCGTTTTCATTTTTCTGGTCCCCTGGACCTCCTGCCCAATCCTACCCCAGATCTTTTTTTTTTTATTTCTCTGGGATCTCTCCAGTTCTCTTGAGAGGTGGCTGTCTTCACTCTGCTTAGCAAAAAGTGTACAGCACACCTTTATTTTATATTTTCTTTCTTCCGTCATTCCCTGGTCTTACTCTGGGGTCCTTCCTTTATGGAATTGCAGTATGAAGCTAGTCACATCAGCCACTCCCCCTAGAATACAGATTGCAAATTGCAGCCCTTGCCTTGCTTTCCTGAACCAAAACGTTGTTGTGCTGTCCCCTGATTTACTTGCACACCATAAGAACAAGATGCTTTGCAAATAAAATACGACACAATAGCCAGAGTTAAAGGAAGGTATTGAAAAGGTGTGGATGCTATCTTTTTTATTCACATTTTGTCCTCCAGCCTACACCCCCCTGGCTGGCCCTCCCTCCCACTGATCCTTTGAGCCACGTCACCTGGCTTCTCCCAGGAGTTACCGCTCCTTGAGTCACCCATGGCTTGCCTTCTGTGGCAGGGTGGTGGGGAGTCCTTCAACCTGCAAATCTATGGATCCAGATCTTGGAGGAGCCTGGATCACTGGTGCAGGGCCTGAGGAGGAAGGGGAGAGGGAAAATTGTTTAACCAGGAAAGGCACACTAAGCCAGTTTGTTTCCAGGTGTGACCTCGGAGCACAAGGAAGTTAAGTGACTTGCTCAAGGTCACACAGTATGTAAGTGGGGGCTGATGGGATTCAGACCCAGGTCTCCAGGTTTGCAGCTCAGTGCTCTTAACCACTATGCTACACATTATCACCCTGCTATACATTATCATCCTGCTATACATTATCACCCTGCTATACATTATCATCCTGCTATACATTATCATCCTGTTATACATCATCACCCTGCTGTACATTATCAGCCTGCTATACATTATCATCCTGCCAGCCAGGGTGGTTTTCTATCCTCCATTCCCCCTCTTGTGTTTCTGTTCTACCCTTCCCTATAAGGATGCTGGTATTTAGACTATGTCCCTGATGTGAGTCTGTGGTGCAATATGCAGCATGGTGCATCCCTCCCACCCTGTATCCTGCATGCCCTACCTCACACATATCTGTAGGTGGCAGTACTGCAGCGAAACACAGTATCCCCCCTTCCCCCCCGGGTGGAGGAGAGCGTCCTATGGGATGCTTGATCCCCTCTCCCTCCACAGTTAGCCCCCAATGACCCAGGCTCATATCTGAACCTGGGTCGCCAGCATTGTGAGCAGTAATGCTACCACTGCACCAGTGAGCCAGCACAGGTGTGGATACCATCTGTAACACAGGTAACATAGCAACAGAGCTGGAGGCACTTTAATACTTCATCTGTAACACAGACAATGTGACACCAGAACTGGAAACACTATAATACACTCACCTGTAACACAGGCAATGTAATACTACAACTTGAGACACTTGTGTTATTACCTTCAACTGTAATACAGGTAACACATTCACCTGTGACACAGGCAGTGTAATACTATAACCTGAGACACTTGTATTATTACCTTCAGCTGTAATACAGGTAACATGATACCAGAACTAGAGATACTATAATACACTTACCTGTGACACAGGTAACATGACACCAGAACTGGAGGCACTGTATGCGTTCACCTGTAACACAGGTAACATAACACCAGAACTGGAGGCACTGTAATATGCTCACCTGAAGTGCAGGCAACAGAACACCAGAACTGGAAAGACCGTGATGATGTCCCTTCATCCATAACATAGGTGACATGATACCAGCACTGGAGATACTATTACACACTCACCAATAACACAGGTGACATGATATCGGCACTGGAGACACTATTACACACTCACCAATAACACAGGTGACATGACACTTGAATTGAAGACCCTATAATACCTTCACCTGTACACAAGTAACATGAAACCAGGACTGAAGACACTATAATACACTCACCCATAACACAGGTATCATGATACCAGTATAAGAGACACTACAATGCACTCATCTGTAATGCAGGTAACATGGCACTAGTACAGGAGGCACTACAATGCACTCAGCCATAACACAGGTAACATGACACCAGTATGGGAGACACTACAGTACGCTCACCTGTAACACAATATCCCAAATTGAGGTGTAAGGCAGGTAATGTGAAATAGGACAGTAGGCTACACACTCCTTTTCTACAGGTAGTATGCAGTGTTAGAAGGTGCAATTTAAAGACACTACCATTTGTTTTATACTATTAAAATGTAATGAATTTAGATTCAGAATAAAATGTCACCACTTCTGCAATTAACCATGAAACCATTTGAAACATCTTAATTGTCTCCCCTGAGCCCTCCCCTATATTACAGAGTTTGTGGAGATCTTAAATACCAAAGTCTTGTCCTTCTTAATTCAGCTAGCTATTCAAATCAGACAATAAAAACACTCAGAGGAAAACTAACTGTGGGTTAGAGCTCCTTTTGGTACTTATTTCATCCTTCATACATCAAGTTGATATTTTTGCCCTTGCATACAAACTTGGGGGGAGCAGACCTACACAGAAAAGTTTTCAGAAAGAATTTGTCATAACCTCTGAATTCCATCCCAGTATTTTCCTCACTACATTCTACACTCATCCCTCCCCATTCAACCCTACTGCATTCTGCAGATTAAGACATGAAGAGTAATGCAAGAAAGACAAGTACCTTCCATGGACATGGGCTCGAGGATCCCAAATTGTTTGAGGACTGTGATAAATAGCACAATCACTACCGCCACCGCACAGAGCTCCATCCCCTGGATCCCCATGGCTAACCACGTCCGTCACTGTGCAGAGCAGCACAGCAGACATGCGATTCGAACCCAAAGCCAGCTCACCTCTACTAGATCTCCAGTAAAAATGAATAAAAAAATTAACACAGTCCTGTTTTTATGCTTAACCCCGTCTTCTTCTTCTTCTTTCAGGTCTGAACATCATCCACATTTTTCATATTCTGTTTAGCAGACATACAGAGAAGTGACGCTGATCAACACCTTCTATAAGAAAACCTATCATTCGATTTGTGGTTTGAAGAATTTCAGATAATACAATGCAGCCGAAAAACAGGACTTTTTTGTTATGCTACTTGGTGAAACTCAATTGTTAAACTTTGCTTCCAACTCTTTGATGCAGCTCCCAGTAATCCCATCTTCCACAACAACCTTTTCCTTAGAGTTTGTCCCCTTAGTGTCCAGTTCCCAGGCACTTTATAGATGAGCAGATCCACAGTGAAGGTCAAGTCCTGGCTAATTGGCTGCCAGGTCATGAGTCGCTGTTCAAGGATCTCCCCAGTGCATTCAAAGATGGAACTGAAGGGAGAGCCTCCTGTCCTCCTGAATGAATTTTTCGCATTGTCATTGGCCACTGTAAAACTATCAGAACTCCAGGAGGGAGGGAGGAAGGGAGAGAATCTATCTCTCTCTCTCTCTCTCTCTCTCCCCTTCCCTCCCTCCCTTCCTCTCTCTCTCTCTCTCTCTCTCTCTCTCTCTCACTTTCTCTATCGTTACAGTGAGACGGACTGCATTGATTCTGATAATAGAGTTCCCATGACAACATTGAGAGAGTTGAAGTGGAGAGTTAAGAGCTGTGTCAGCAGGCTGGTGGTTTCAGAAAGTGATCCATGGATTTTACTCTCTGCACATAAAGTGATTCTGATGAATATTTGAAGGAAAGATGAGAGGACTCCCAGAAAGAGAGAGAAAGAATAAAACAGTGAGTGAGAGAGTAAGAGAACAGAAGTGGAAAAGCCCCTAAGGTGGTGTTAGGTGCCTTGACTTTCCAGGAATACACTAAATAATTTTCTTTCTTGGTGTATATTTCATCATTACAGCTCAAGAAAGAGAAGTATCATGTCGGCTTACACTTTACTGTATTCTCAACACTTATTTCAGTGTTGACCTTCACATTGCTGTAGTCACAACAGCACTTATTTCAGTGTTGACCTACACTTTGCTGTCGTCACAACAACTCTTACTTCAGTGTTGACCTACACTTTGCTGTAGTCACAACAGTGCTTATTTCAGTGTTGACCTTCACTTTGCCATAGTCACAACAGCACTTACTTCAGTGTTGACCTACACTTTGCTGTAGTCACAACAGTGCTTATTTCAGTGTTGACCTACACTTTGCTGTAGTCACAACAGTGCTTATTTCAGTGTTGACCTACACTTTGCCATAGTCACAACAGTGCTTATTTCAATGTTGACCTACTCTTTGCTGTAGTCACACCAGCACTTATTTTAGTGTTGACCTACACTTTGCCATAGTCACAACAGTGCTTATTTCAGTGTTGACCTACACTTTGCCATAGTCACAACAGTCCTTATTTCAATGTTGAGCTACACTTTGCTGTATTCACAACGCTTATTTCAATGTTGACCTACACTTTGCTGTATTCACAACGCTTATTTCAATGTTGACCTACACTTTGCTGTATTCACAACACTTATTTCAATGTTGACCTACACTTTGCCATAGTCACAACAGTGCTTATTTCAATGTTGACCTACACTTTGCTGTATTCACAACAACGCTTATTTCAATGTTGACCTACACTTTGCTGTATTCACAACGCTTATTTCAATGTTGACCTGCACTTTGCTGTATTCACACTTATTTCAATGTTAACCCACACTTTGCTGTATTCACAACAACGCTTATTTCAATGTTGACCCACACTTTGCTGTATTCACAACAACACTTATTTCAATGTTGACCTACACTTTGCTGTATTCACAACGCTTATTTCAGTGTTGACCTACACTTTGCTGTATTCACAACGCTTATTTCAATGTTGACCTACACTTTGCTGTATTCACAACAACGCTTATTTCAATGTTGACCTACACTTTGCTGTATTCACAACACTTATTTCAATGTTGACCTACACTTTGCCATAGTCACAACAGTGCTTATTTCAATGTTGACCTACACTTTGCTGTATTCACAACGCTTATTTCAATGTTGACCTACACTTTGCTGTATTCACAACAACGCTTATTTCAATGTTGACCTACACTTTGCTGTATTCACAACAACGCTTATTTCAATGTTGACCTACACTTTGCTGTATTCACAACGCTTATTTCAGTGTTGACCTACACTTTGCTGTATTCACAACGCTTATTTCAATGTTGACCTACACTTTGCTGTATTCACAACAACGCTTATTTCAATGTTGACCTACACTTTGCTGTATTCACAACAACACTTATTTCAATGTTGACCTACACTTTGCCATAGTCACAACAGTGCTTATTTCAATGTTGACCTACACTTTGCTGTATTCACAATGCTTATTTCAATGTTGACCTACATTTTGCTGTATTCACAACAACACTTATTGCAATGTTGACCTACACTTTGCTGTATTCACAACAACGCTTATTTCAATGTTGACCTACACTTTGCTGTATTCACAACGCTTATTTCAATGTTGACCTACACTTTGCTGTATTCACAACGCTTATTTCAATGTTGACCTACACTTTGCTGTATTCACAACAACGCTTATTTCAATGTTGACCTGCACTTTGCTGTATTCACAACAGCACTTATTTCAATGTTGACCTACACTTTGCCATAGTCACAACAGTGCTTATTTCAATGTTGACCTACACTTTGCTGTATTCACAACAACGCTTATTTCAATGTTGACCTACACTTTGCTGTATTCACAACGCTTATTTCAATGTTGACCTACACTTTGCTGTATTCACAACGCTTATTTCAATGTTGACCTACACTTTGCTGTATTCACAACAACGCTTATTTCAATGTTGACCTACACTTTGCTGTATTCACAACAGCACTTATTTCAATGTTGACCTACACTTTGCCATAGTCACAACAGTGCTTATTTCAATGTTGACCTACACTTTGCTGTATTCACAACAACGCTTATTTCAATGTTGACCTACACTTTGCTGTATTCACAACGCTTATTTCAATGTTGACCTTCACTTTGCTGTATTCACAACAACGCTTATTTCAATGTTGACCTACACTTTGCTGTATTCATACTGTGCACTCTTTTTATCTATTTAGACTTTTGTAACCAGGCGGAGAGCACTAGGACACTGTCCATTTAATGGCTGACATGAACATTCACACAAACAACACAGAAGCACACATAGCAGTAAATGAGTGTAAAATTACATTCCATTTCATATACAACCGTTACAGTTACAATGGCCTGAAGATACTGTTTGTATAAACATTTAAACAACCAAAGTGGTATTGTCTCCTTCAGTTAGACAGGTACGTAAGGTGTTTCAGAGCTTGGGGGTGAATCAAGGGAACTCTGATCCACTGATACGTTGATCTGGGAAATTGACCATAAACGAGCTGATGCTGATCTGAGAACCCAAGGACAGGGTGTTAACTGACCACCCAACACTTTACAACATGATATGGGTAGACCCCATCTGAAGTACTGCATACAGTACTGGAGACCACACCTGCACAAGGACATTAACAAAATGGAGACAGTCCAGAGAAGGGCAACCAAAATGGTGCAGGGACTGCATCAGAAAACATATGAGGACAGATTAACGGAGCTCAATATGTATACCCTAGAGCAAAGGAGGGAGAGAGGTGACATGATCGAAACATTCAAACATCTTAAGGGCATTAACAAGGTGAAAGAGTCTAACATGTTTCAATATAAGAAAAATAGCAGGACAAGAGGACACAGCATGAGATTAGAGGGAGGCCAATTAATTAATTTATTTATTTAGTTTTTGTTAACCAGGTAGGTACACTAGACAGCATAGCTGCCTATTTTCAGGTATGACCTGGGAGATTACAACAAAGGGTATGTAGACAATAGTAGATACAAGAAAACATCATGGGAACAAGTAGAAGTCAGACATAGTACACTTATACAACAAGCATGTGTCAATGCCGAATGTTGTCTTGCAGACATTGGCATTGGTAGCACAGGAGTTGCACAGATGCATAACAGGAATAGCAGTGAAGTATGAAAGTGACGTCAAACCCCACATCACCCTACAGAGACTGACAGGCACTGAGGTGTGCCTTTGGGCATCGGCTGTAATGTTCATGGCATTTCAGCTCACCCTGCCCTGCAGTGCGACAAATAGCACATTGTGCCTTGGGGTCCCCGGGCCTTACGCTCACCCCATTCAGCCACAATGCTCATAGTATTTTACCTCAACCTATTCTGCAGACACCGACAAGTGCCAAGGTGTGCCTTGGGGCATTTGGCTTTACAGTCACCCCATTTCATAAGGACATACACTGAAATGGGTGCAGCATAGGAGAATGAGGTGAACTGTGGGGCCAAAGAGTCCAAGGCACACCTCAATGCCTGTCAGTGGCTTGAGGGTGGGGGGAGATGGTATGGCATGAGCATGACAGCTGGCAATGCTAAGACACATCTCTGACGCCTGTCAGTCTGTACAGGGTGGGACGTTATGGTTAGAAACCCTAATTCTCCTGCCATTTGTTGGTATTTACACTAAAACTTTTGGTATTTTTGTGACCCCCACCTCATGAAAATGCTTTGGACCTCTGCTCATGAATAGTGGCACTGTGATTTTGTTAATCTGTCCCGAACGTTGATTTCTCACAGAGACCCTGTCATTCTGTGCCAGATGTGGGAAAACACCATTCAGGCAGGATGTGAAAAATGACAGCAGTACCATACATAGGTAGGTGTGAAGAGATGGCAGTGTTGAAAATCTTGAGTGAAAATATTAAAAATGCGCAAATTTACGGGAATATGTAAAAAACTGAGCAATGCACACTTGGAACAGAGTCATTTAGCGGAATTATTTCACCAAAATTTCAACACAGACATTTTGGGACCTCTGCTCATGAACACTGTCACTATGATTTTCTTCATCTGTCCTGATCTTTGATTTCCCACAGCGTCCATGCCATAGTGTGCCACTTGAGTGAAAACACATTTCAGGCAGGATCTCAAAAATGACAGCTGTACTGTTCATAAGGACATATGCAAAATTGACAATGTTGAATGAAAATATTACAAATTGTTGAAGTTACGAGTGAGTGTGGAAACTGCACAATGCACGCTTGTAACATAGTCATTTTATGGACTTTTGTCACCAAATGTTCAACATAGGTATTTTAGGATCTCTGCTCATGAACAATGTTGCTGTGCTTTTTGTAATCTGTCCCGAACACTGACTTCCCACAGTTACCACGCTATTCTGCGCTGGTAGTGCGAAAACACATTTCAGCCAGGATGTGAAAAATGATAGCTGCACTATTCATAAGGAGGTGTAGAAAATGCCACTGTTCAAAATCTGGAGTGAAAATATTCCAGATTGGCCGAGATTCTGATGCACATGGAAACTAGCAACGCCTTTCGTAATAGACATTTTTGGAATTTTTCACAATTTTCAACATAGGCTTTTGGAAGCCACCTCATGAACAGCACTGTTATTTTGCTACTTCGTCCTGAAAGGTGATTCCACACAGTGACCGCAAAATCACCCTTTGGGACCGGATAACGCCATGACAGTGACTGCATTTGTGAGGAGGGGTCTCAAAAACCCCATGTTGAAAAATTTGGTGGTAAAAGTCAAAAAATGGCAGAGATATCCACATAAGTTGAAAAAAAAACCCATTTATGCCATTATACAGCTTACCAACATCTCTTCAGTTCGAGGTTGGCTTTGAAGAGTGCAGACATGTTCCCGGTCCACCGAAGATTGTTGCGCTTGGCTCGGGAGGTAAGATTAGGGTGCAGGGGTGTGGGGAGGCAGGGTGTGCAGAGGGTGGGTGCTGGTTGGGGGAGGGGCCACCAGACTCAACAAGGGATTGTTTTCTGTTTTACAGGTTAAAAAAAACAAACATTGCAGGACTTTTTTTCTACAGGGGCATTTGACACGCTAGGGTGAGCTCCCAGTGTGCCACCTGAGTGTTTTTTTTGGGGGGCTGTAGCCGATGGGGGATTGGGGACCCCTGCCGGCCATTCAGAGTTGGGGGGTCGCATGAGCCGAGTGGGATTGGGCACCCTCTAGGCACACAAGAAATGGGGGGGTAAATTATGCCGACGGGGACAGGGCATCCCGACGGCAAATTACCTTAGGAAGGGGCATGCCAACAGGGGGGATTGGGCACCCCTGTCAGTGAGTGGGGGGTCACATGAGCCGAGGGGCATTGGGAACCCTCTCGGGGTACAAGAAATAGGGGTACATTATGCCGACGGGGATTGGGCACCCTCATTGGCAAATTAACTTAGGAAGGGGCATGCTGACAGGGGGATTGGGCACCCCCATTGGCTTTCAGAGGGACTGTAAAAGGCAGCGGCAGTCCCTTAGCTTCTGTGGGGACTGTGAGAAGCTGATGGGGAAGCCACCGCCATGTTGCTTGACCAGACTAGGCAAGCAGAAATTGCTCCATGGCACTCCCTGATTGCAGTGGCTTATTTTTCTCAAGGTGGTGGCACCTTTCTTAACTGCTGTCATAGACAGCGTGCTATGCCATTAGTGCCACAAAGCCTGGCCTCAAAAAGCAGTGGCGCCATTGGCTGCAGCAGGACTGCACCTCCAAAAGCTGCTTCTCCACTGAAGCAGCCACATTTTGTTGTCTGCGCACACAAGACTACAATAAAAAGGGGAATGTGAGAAAGTTCTTTTTCACAGAAAGGGTGGTGGATGCATGGAACGGCCTACCTCAGGAAGTGGTGGAGATGAATACAGTGCAGGGCTTCAAACAGGCGTGGGATAGGCATAAGGGAGAAATACAGATGAGTATGATTAGATAGGCCACTGACAGAGTAAAGGCCTATGGCCCATTCATAAGGTAAAAAAATAGGCAGATTGGATGGGCCTTGCAGTCCTTACCTGCTGTCAGTTTCTATGTTTCTGTGTTACTGTTTCTTTGGTATTAACTCTCTATAATAACTGATAATAACATCAGCTAACACCATGCACAGCCCCCCGCATAAATAAAAAAAATGAAGTTCCTGGTGCTGTTTTGCCGTGCGCCTGGAGTATACATTGTTGAAATGTATTTTCACAGATGTACAGTCATCCTAATGGCGATTGCCTTTCCGCGATCGCCGTTATTACATAGATCCTGCTGCACAACATGGCAGACAGGTTAACTCTCCATCCAGTACTGCACAATGTGGCAGACAGGTTAACTCTCCATCCAGTACTGCACAACGTGGCAGACAGGCTAACGCTCCATCCAGTACTGCACAACGTGGCAGACAGGTTAACTCTCCATCCAGTACTGCACAACGTGGCAGACAGGTTAATGCTCCATCCAGTACTGCACAACATGGCAGACAGGTTAACGCTCCATCCAGTACTGCACAATGTGGCAGACAGGTTAACGCTCCATACAGTACTGCACAACGTGGCAGACAGGTTAACGCTCCATACAGTACTGCACAACGTGGCAGACAGGTTAACTCTCCATCCAGTACTGCACAACATGGTAGACAGGTTAACGCTCCATCCAGTGCTGCATGACATGGCAGAGGAGTTAACACTCCATCCAGTGCTGCACAACATGGCCCAGGGGTTAACTCTCCATCCAACACTGAGCAACATGGCAGATGGGATAATTCTTCATTTAGTGTTGTGCAACATGGCAGAGAGGTTAACACTCCATCCAGCAGTGCACAGTATGGCAAATGGGTTAATGCTCTGTCCAGCAGTGCACAACAAGGCAGAGAGGTTAACACTCCATCCAGCAGTGCACAGTATGGCAAATGGGTTAACTCTCTGTCCAACAGTGCGCAACATGGCAGAGAGGTTAACACTCCATCCAGCAGTGCACAGTATGGCAAATGGGTTAATGCTCTGTCCAGCAGTGCACAACATGGCAGAGAGGTTAACACTCCATCCAGCAGTGCACAGTATGGCAAATGGGTTAACTCTCTGTCCAGCAGTGTGCAACATGGCAGAGAGGTTAACACTCCATCCAACACTACACAACATGGCTAAGGAGTTAACACTCCATCCAGCACTACAAAACATGGCTAAGGAGTTAACACTCCATCCAGCACTACACAACATGGCAGAGGGGTTAACTCATCATTCAGCACTGCACAATATAGCTCAGGTGTTAACTCTCCAAACATGGTGCACGTGATAACTGTCTGTACTGCACTGAAATTAAATTGTTTGCATCTTTGACTGGAACTAAATCATTTTGAAAGGGCATTGTCACATCATGCATGGCATTTTTTAAACCATCTGTTCATTTCAAAAAGCTAGAAATGTGATCTTTCTCAAACCTAAGTATAGACAAGACTACTTATTTCTTAAAAGCTTGGATTCTTTTGCAAGGGTTTGGGAAGGAGACAGAAGAGTAGACAAAAGACCTCCCCATGGGCCGCCACTGTCATATGACCTATAATCTGGCCACTTTCTCCCAGTACATATCAGTTGTTAGATGGATTTCTGGGCCGGAAGCCAGCTCTACAACCTGAGCCACATGTTGCGCTGATTCACAGTGCTGTTGGCACGAGTTCTTTTGATGGCATTTTATGGGGAACGTGCATGAAACTAGCTGTCTCCTTGCAAAGGAAGAGAGAACAAAGGTACAGCACCAGCATGAGCAGAATCACCCTACTGAGTTGCTGCACCAATGGAAACAGCTCCATCCATACCTGCATATAGTATTCAATGAAATGTTTCTTGCAGTGGTCACTTTGAACCTGCTGGGTACTTATTAATTTTTTTTTTGTTTGTTTTTTTGTTTTCTCATTATAAATCCAGTCTGGATTGAAGAGGCTGGACGCTAGCAGAAGAACTTTCCTAAAGGTGCAATTTTAGTAGTTGAACAAATAATGTTTTTTTTTCTTCTCTGGGGCATGAGCTTTAGAATACCTAAAAAATATATTTTTTAGTGACAATAGCAACTCTGTAGCACTAATCAATCTCTTTTCCCTTTTGCATACAGTTGGTGTGTAATTCCCTCCATCATAAGCATGAAAAGTGCATTGGCCATCCATACTTTTTATAGTAGATAAAATGTTTCTAGCACCTTGTTCAAAGGGAAAATAAATGTCCTGACATTCATACTTTCATAGCACAACTCTAGCACCAGTACTATTACTTTTATAGCAGAAAAATGCCTCAAGACCCATTATTTCCATGGCAGAAATCTACCACTAGCACCCACTCTTTTATAGCACACTTGTCTGCCTGAAGCACCCTTACTTTTATTGCAGAAACATGTCTTGAACACCTTTACTGTAACAGAAAGAAATGGTATCCCGTGACATAGGTGACCGCGACTGGGCATTTACAAAAACGGCAACCCAGTTGCAGCTCATGTCATCAGGGCTACCAATCAGGGAGGCTGACCGGATGGTGGGGTTCACGCATAAAGTGACAGGATGTCGCTACATGTATATGTGCATGGGGGGAGAGCACGCTTAGCGAGGGGCCGGAGGTTAGGGAAGGTTTGTGAGGGGTGGTGCTGCAGTGAGTTGCTGAGCTGGCCCCATGGTGTGGCGGGTGGGTTCAGGGCTGGGGTTCGGATGGTGCTGAGTTCAGATCTGGGTACAGGTATGTTTTGTTGCGCCCAGCCTGAATTATATTTTTTTTTGGTTTTGCACCCCCGGAGGTGAGAATCTTTTAGTAGGGGGGGGGGGTGCTGCCCCCTGATAAAACAGTAAAACCAAAGTCCCTGGGGCCCTTTTGCTCTGTGCTGGGGGTTACATCACTGACATTTATTTTTGGAGATGTACAGTCACCCTAATGGTGACTGCTGTTGTTACATAGAACCAAAAGAAGCATACCACTAGCACCAACAGTTTTATAGCAGACGTATACCTCCAGCGCCCTTATGTTTTTACTGTTATGTTTGGAATGTATCTTTCGCACCCCTGCTGTTATATTAGCAATGCAGCTCTAGCACCCTCACTGTTATAGTAGGAATGTACCTCTAACACCCCTGATGTTATATTAGCAATGTACCTCTAGCACCCTTACTGTTATGGTAGCAATATACCTCTAGCACCTTAACTGTTATATTAGCAATATACCTCTAGCACCCTTACTGTTATATTAGCAATGTACCTCTAGCACCCTTACTGTTATAGTAGGAATGTACCTCTAGCTCCCGTACTGTTATAGGAGGAATGTACCTCTAACATCCCCGATGTTATATTACCAATGTACCTCTAGCACCCTTACTGTTATGGTAGCAATGTACCTCTAGCACCATAACTGTTATATTAGCAATATACCTCTAGCACCCTTACTGTTATATTAGCAATGTACCTCTAGCACCCTTACTGTTATAGTAGGAATGTACCTCTAACACCCCCAATGTTAGATTACCAATGTACCTCTAGC
Organism: Neoceratodus forsteri; assembly: GCA_016271365.2. Classification (NCBI taxonomy): domain Eukaryota; kingdom Metazoa; phylum Chordata; order Ceratodontiformes; family Ceratodontidae; genus Neoceratodus; species Neoceratodus forsteri. The sequence continues at coordinate 1,366,785 of JADMNL010000026.1, forward strand.
ACCCTTACTGTTATGGTAGCAATGTACCTCTAGCACCCTTACTGTTATAGTAGGAATATACCTCTAGCACCCTTACTGTTATAGTAGGAATGTACCTCTAGCACCCTGACTGTTTTATTAGGAATGTACCTCTAATACTCTTACTGTTGCATTGGCAATGAACATCTAACACCCTTGCTATTGTATTAGGAATGTACCTCTAGCACTCTTATTATTATATTAGGAATATACCTCTAGTACCCTTACTGTTATATCAGTAATGTACCTCTAAGACCCTAACTGTTATAGTAGCAATGTACCTCCAGCACGCTAACTGTTATAGCAGGAATATACCTCTAGCACCCTAACTGTTATACAGCAGTAGGAATATACCTCAAGCACGCTTACTGTTATACAGTAGTAGGAATGTAACTCTAGTACCCTTAGTGTCATATTATGAATGTGCCTCTAGCACCCTTACTGTTATATCATTAATGTACCTCTAAGACCCTCACTGTTATAGTAGGAATGTACCTCTAATACCCCCGATGTTATATTAGCAATGTACCTCTAGCACCCTTACTGTTATAGTAGGAATGTACCTCTAGCACCCTTACTATTATAGTAGGAAGGTACCTCTAGCACACTTAGTGTTATATCATTAATGATCCTCTAAGACCCTAACTGTTATAGTAGCAATGTACCTCTAGCACTCTTACTGTTATAGTAGGAATGTACCGCTAGCACCCTTACTGTTATAGTAGGAATGTACCTCTACCACTCTAACTGTTATAACAGGAATGTACATCTAGCACCCTAACTGTTATACAGTTGTAGGAATCGAGCTCTAGTACCCTTAGTGTTATATTAGGAATGTACCTCTAGCGCCCATACTGTTATAGCAGGAATATACCGCTAACACCCTGACTGTTATAGTAGGAATGTACCTCTAGCACTCTAACTGCTATAGCAGGAATATACCTCTAACACCCTGACTGTATAGTAGGAATGTACCTCTAGCACTCTAACTGTTATAACAGGAATGTACATATAGCACCCTAACTGTTATACAGTAGTAGAAATGTAGCTGTAGTACCCTTACTGTTGTATTAGAAATGTACCTCTAGCACTCTAACTGTTGTAACAAAAAAGTACATCTAGCACCCTTACTGTTATACAGTAGTAGGAATGTAGCTCTAGTACCCTTAGTGTTATATTAGGAATGTACCTCTAGCACCCATACTGTTATAGCAGGAATATACCTCTAACACCCAGACTGTTATAGTAGGAATGTACCTCTAATAACCTTACTGTTGCAATGGCAATGAACCTCTAGCACCCTTGCTACTGTATTAGGAATGTACCTCTAGGACCCTTACTATTACAGTAGGAATGTACCTCTAGCACTCTTACTGTTATAGCAGGAATGTACCTCTAGCACCCTAACTGTTATACAGTTGCAGGAAGGTACCTCTAGCACCCTTACTGTTATAGTAGGAATGTACCTCTAGTACACTTACTGTTATATCAGTTATGAACCTCTAAGTCCCAAACTGTTGAAGTGGGAATGTACCTGTAGCACTGTAACTGTTATAACAGGAATGTACATCTAACACCCTAACTGTTATACTATAGTAAGAATGTACCTCTAGCACCCTTACTGTTATATTAGGAATGTACCTCTAGCACTCTAACTGTTATAGCAGGAATGTACATCTAGCATCCTAACTGTTATACAGTAGTAGAAATGCAGCTCTAGTACCCTTAGTGTTATATTAGGAATGTACCTCTAACTGTTATAACAGGAATGTACATCTAGCACCTTTACTGTTATACAGTAGTAGGAATGTAGCCTTAGTACCCTTAGTGTTATATTATGAATATACCTCTAGCACCCTTACTGTTATATCATTAATGTACCTCTAAGATCCTCACTGTTATAGTAGGAATGTACCTCTAATACCCCGATGTTATATTAGCAATGTACCCTAGCACTCTTACTGTTATAGTAGGAATGTACCTCTAGCACCCTTACTATTATAGTAAGAAGGTACTTCTAGCACTCTTAGTGTTATATCATTAATGTTCCTCTAAGACCCTAACTGTTATAGTTGCAATGTATCTCTAGCACTCTTACTGTTATTGTAGGAATGTACCTCTAGCACCCTTACTGTTGTAGTAGGAATGTACCTCTACCACTCTAACTGTTATAACAGGAATGTACATCTAGCACCCTAACTGTTATACAGTTGTAGGAATCGAGCTCTAGTACCCTTAGTGTTATATTAGGAATGTACCTCTAGCGCCCATACTGTTATAGCAGGAATATACCGCTAACACCCTGACTGTTATAGTAGAATGTACTCTAGCACTCTAACTGCTATAGCAGGAATATACCTCTAACACCCTGACTGTATAGTAGGAATGTACCTCTAGCACTCTAACTGTTATAACAGGAATGTATATATAGCACCCCAACTGTTATACAGTAGTAGAAATGTAGCTGTAGTACCCTTACTGTTGTATTAGAAATGTACCTCTAGCACTCTAACTGTTGTAACAAAAAGTACATCTAGCACCCTTACTGTTATACAGTAGTAGAATGTAGCTGGCAATTCTTAGTGTTATATTAGGAATGTACCTCTAGCACCCATACTGTTATAGCAGGAATATACCTCTAACACCCAGACTGTTATAGTAGGAATGTACCTCTAATAACCTTACTGTTGCAATGGCAATGAATCTCTAGCACCCTTGCTACTGTATTAGGAATGTACCTCTAGGACCCTTACTATTACAGTAGGAATGTACCTCTAGTACCCTTAGTGTTATATTAGGAATGTACCTCTAGCACCCTTACTGTTATAGTAGGAATGCACCTCTAGTACCCTTACTGTTATATCATTAATGCACCTCTAAGACCCTAACTGTTATACTAGCAATGTACCTCTAGCACTCTAACTGTTATAACAGGAATGTACATCTAGCACTCTAACTGTTATACAGTAGTAGGAATGTACCTCTAGTACCCTTAGTGTTATATTAGGAATGTACATCTAGCACCCTTACTGTTATAGCAGGAATATACCTCTAACACCCTGACTGTTATAGTAGGAATGTACCTCTAATAACCTTACTGTTGCAATGGCAATGAACCTCTAGCACCCTTGCTGTTGTATTAGGAATGTACCTCTAGGACCCTTACTATTACAGTAGGAATGTACCTCTAGCACTCTTACTGTTATAGCAGGAATGTACCTCTAGCACCCTAACTGTTATACAGTTGCAGGAAGGTACCTCTAGCACCCTTACTGTTATAGTAGGAATGTACCTCTAGTACACTTACTGTTATATCAGTTATGAACCTCTAAGTCCCAAACTGTTGAAGTGGGAATGTACCTGTAGCACTGTAACTGTTATAACAGGAATGTACATCTAGCACCCTAACTGTTATACAGTAGTAGAAATGCAGCTCTAGTACCCTTAGTGTTATATTAGGAATGTACCTCTAACTGTTATAACAGGAATGTACATCTAGCACCCTTACTGTTATACAGTAGTAGGAATGTAGCCTTAGTACCCTTAGTGTTATATTATGAATATACCTCTAGCACCCTTACTGTTATATCATTAATGTACCTCTAAGATCCTCACTGTTATAGTAGGAATGTACCTCTAATACCCCCGATGTTATATTAGCAATGTACCTCTAGCACCCTTACTGTTATAGTAGGAATGTACCTTCAGCACCCTTACTATTATAGTAAGAAGGTACCTCTAGCACCCTTAGTGTTATATCATTAATGTTCCTCTAAGACCCTAACTGTTATAGTTGCAATGTATCTCTAGCACTCTTACTGTTATTGTAGGAATGTACCTCTAGCACCCTTACTGTTGTAGTAGGAATGTACCTCTACCACTCTAACTGTTATAACAGGAATGTACATTTAGCACCCTAACAGTTATACAGTTGTAGGAATGTAGCTCTAGTACCCTTAGTGTTATATTAGGAATGTACCTCTAGCGCCCTTTACTGTTGTAGCAGGAATATACCTCTAACACCATGACTGTTATAGTAGGAATGTACCTCTAGCACTCTAACTGTTATAGCAGGAATACACCTCTAACACCCTGACTGTTATAGAAGGAAGGTACCTCTAGCACTCTAACTGTTATAACAGGAATGTACATCTAGCACCCTAACTGTTATACAGTAGTAGAAATGTAGCTCTAGTACCCTTACTGTTATATTAGGAATGTACCTCTAGCACTCTAACTGTTATAGCAGGAATGTACATCTAGCACCCTAACTGTTATACAGTAGTAGGAATGTAGCTCTAGTACCCTTAGTGTTATATTAGGAATGTACCTCTAGCACTCTAACTGTTATAACAGGAAAGCACATCTAGCGCCCTTACTGTTATACAGTAGTAGGAATGTAGCTCTAGTACCCTTAGTGTTATATTAGGAATGTACCTGTAGCACCCATACTGTTATAGCAGGAATATACCTCTAACACCCTGACTGTTATAGTAGGAATGTACCTCTAGCACTCTAACTGTTATAACAGGAGTGTACATCTAGCACCCTAACTGTTATACAGTAGTAGGAATGTAGCTCTAGTACCCTTAGTGTTATATTAGGAATGTACCTCTAGCACTCTAACTGTTATAACAGGAAAGTACATCTAGCACCCTTACTGTTATACAGTAGTAGGAATGTAGCTCTAGTACCCTTAGTGTTATATTAGGAATGTACCTCTAACACCCACACTGTTATAGTAGGAATGTACCTTTAGCACTCTGTTATAACAGGAATGTACATCTAGCACCCTAACTGTTATACAGTTGTAGGAATGTAGCTCTAGCACCCTTGCTATTGTATTAGGAATGTACCTCTAGGACACTTACTATTACAGTAGGACTGTACCTCTAGCACTCTTACTGTTATAGCAGGAATATACCTCTAACACCCTGATTGTTATAGTAGGAATGTACCTCTAGCACTCTAACTGTTATAGCAGGAATATACCTCTAACACCCTGACTGTTATAGTAGGAATGTACCTCTAGCACTCTAACTGTTATAACAGGAGTGTACATCTAGCAATCTAACTGTTATACAGTAGTAGGAACGTACCTCTAGTACCCTTAGTGTTATATTAGGAATGTACCTCTAGCACCCTTACTGTTATAGAAGGAATGCACCTCTAGTACCCTTACTGTTATATCATGAATGTACCTCTAAGACCCTAACTGTTATAGTAGCAATGTACCTCTAGCACTCTAACTGTTATAACAGGAATGTACATCTAGCACCCTACCTGTTATACAGTAGTAGGAATGTACCTCTAGAACCCTTAGTGTTATATTAGGAATGTACCTCTAGTGCCCTTACTGTTATAGCAGGAATATACCGCTAACACCCTGACTGTTATAGTAGGAATTTACCTCTAATAACCTTACTGTTGCAATGGCAATGAACCTCTAGCACCCTTGCTATTGTATTAGGAATGTACCTCTAGGACCCTTACTATTACAGTAGGAATGTACCTCTAGCACACTTGCTGTTATAGCAGGAATGTACCTCTAGCATCCTAACTGTTATACAGTAGTAGGAAGGTACCTCTAGCACCCTTACTGTTATAGTAGGAATGTACCTCTAGTACACATACTGTTATATCAGTTATGTACCTCTAAGTCCCTAACTGTTGAAGTGGGAATGTACCTCTAACACTCTAACTGTTATAACAGGAATGTACATCTAGCACCCTTACTGTTATACAGTAGTAGGAATGTAGCTCTAGTACCCTTAGTGTTATATTATGAAAGTACCTGTAGCACCCTAACTGTTATATCATTAATGTACCTCTAAGATCCTCACTGTTATAGTAGGAATGTACCTCTAATACCCCCGATGTTATTTTAGCAATGTACCTCTAGCACCCTTACTGTATAGTAGGAACGTACTTAGCACAATTACTATTATAGTAGGAAGGTACCTCTTGCACCCTTAGTGTTATATCATTGATCTTCTCTAAGACCCTAATTGTTATAGTTGCAATGTATCTCTAGCACTCTTACTGTTATAGTAGGAATGTACCTCTAGCACCCTTACTGTTGTAGTAGGAATGTACCTCTACCACTCTAACTGTTATAACAGAATGTACATTTAGCACCCTAACAGTTATACAGTTGTAGGAATGTAGCTCTAGTACCCTTAGTGTTATATTAGGAATGTACCTCTAGCGCCCTTACCTTTAAAGCAGGAATATACCTCTAACACCATGACTGTTATAGAAGGAATGTACCTTCTAGCACGCTAACTGTTATAACAGGAATGTACATATAGCACCCTAACTGTTATACAGTAGTAGAAATGTAGCTCTAGTACCCTTTCTGTTATATTAGGAATGTACCTCTAGCACTCTAACTGTTATCACAGGAATGTTTATCTAGCACCCTAACTGTTATACTACAGTAGGAATGTACCTCTAGCACCCTTACTGTTATATTTGAAATGTACCTCTAGCACTCTAACTGTTATAGCAGGAATGTACATCTAGCACCCTAACTGTTATACAGTAGTAGGAATGTAGCTCTAGTACCCTTAGTGTTATATTAGGAATGTACCTCTAGCACTCTAACTGTTATAACAGGAATGTACATCTAGCACCCTTACTGTTATACAGTAGTAGGAATGTAGCCCTAGTACCCTTAGTGTTATATTATGAATGTACCTCTAGCACCTTTACTGTTCTATCATTAATGTACCTCTAAGATCCCCACTGTTATAGTAGGAATGTACCTCTAATACCCCCGATGTTATATTAGCAATGTACCTCTTGCACCCTTACTGTTATAGTAGGAATGTACCTCTAGCACCCTTACTATTATAGTAGAAATGTACTTCTACCACTCTAACTGTTATAACAGGAATGTACATCTAGCACCCTAACTGTTATACAGTTGTAGGAATGTAGCTCTAGTACCCTTAGTGTTATATTAAGAATGTACCTCTAGCACCCATACTGTTATAGCAGGAATATACCTCTAACACCCTGACTGTTACAGTAGGAATGTACCTCTAGCACTCTGACTGTTATAGCAGGAATATACCTCTAACACCCACACTGTTATAGTAGGAATGTACCTCTAGCACTCTAACTGTTATAACAGGAATGTCATATACACCCCAACTGCTATACAGTAGTAGAAATGTAGCTCTAGTACCTTACTGTTATATTAGGAATGTACCTCTAGCACTCTAACTGTTATAGCAGGAATGTACATCTAGCACCCTAACTGTTATACAGTAGTAGGAATGTAGCTCCAGCACCCTTAGTGTTATATTAGGAATGTACCTCTAGCACTCTAACTGTTATAACAGGAAAGTACATCTAGCACCCTTACTGTTATACAGTAGTAGGAATGTAGCTCTAGTACCCTTAGTGTTATATTAGGAATGTACCTCTAGCACCCACACTGTTATAGCAGGAATATACCTCTAACACCCTGACTGTTATAGTAGGAATGTATATCTAGCACTCTAACTGTTATAACAGGAGTGTACATCTAGCAATCTACCTGTTATAAAGTAGTAGGAATGTACCTCTAGTACCCTTAGTGTTATATTAGGAATGTACCTCTAGCACCCTTACTGTTATAGAAGGAATGCACCTCTAGTACCCTTACTGTTATATCATTAATGGACCTCTAAGACCCTAACTGTTATAGTAGCAATGTACCTCTAGCACTATAACTGTTATTACAGGAATGTACTTCTAGCACCCTAACTGTTATACAGTAGTAGGAATGTACCTCTAGTACCCTTAGTGTTATATTAGAATGTACCTCTAGTGCCCTTACTGTTATAGCAGGAATATACTCCAACACCCTGTCTGTTATAGTAGGAATTTACCTCTAATAACCTTACTGTTGCAATGGCAATGAACCTCTAGCACCCTTGCTATTGTATTAGGAATGTACCTCTAGGACTCTTACTATTACAGTAGGAATGTACCTCTAGCACTCTTACTGTTATAGCAGGAATGTGCCTCTAGCACCCTAACTGTTATACAGTAGTAGGAAGGTACCTCTAGCACTTACTGTTATAGTAGGAATGTACCTCTAGTACACTTACTGTTATATCAGTTATGTACCTCTAAGTCCCTAACTGTTGAAGTGGGAATGTACCTCTAGCACTCTAACTGTTATAACAGAAATGTACATCTAGCACCCTAACTGTTATACTATAGTAGGAATGTACCTCTAGCACCCTTACTGGTATATTAGGAATGTACCTCTAGCACTCTAACTGTTATAACAGGAATGTACATCTAGCACCCTTACTGTTATACAGTAGTAGGAAGGTAGCTCTAGTACCCTTAGTGTTATATTATGAAAGTACCTCTAGCACCCTTACTGTTATATCATTAATGTACCTCTAAGATCCTCACTGTTATAGTAGGAATGTACCCTAATACCCGATGTTATTTTAGCAATGTACCTCTAGCACCCTTACCGTTAAAGAGAATATAGCTCTAACGCCATGACTGTTATAGAAGGAATGTACCTCTAGCACGCTAACTGTTATAACAGGAATGTACATATAGCACCCTAACTGTTATACAGTAGTAGAAATGTAGCTCTACTACCCTTTCTGTTATATTAGGAATGTACCTGTAGCACTCTAACTGTTATCACAGGAATGTACATCTAGCACCCTAACTGTTATACTACAGTAGGAATGTACCTCTAGCACCCTTACTGTTATATTTGAAATGTACCTCTAGCACTGTAACTGTTATAGCAGGAATGTACATCTAGCACCCTAACTGTTATAGAGTAGTAGGAATGTAGCTCTAGTACCCTTAGTGTTATATTAGGAATGTACCTCTAGCACTCTAACTGTTATAACAGGAATGTACATCTAGCACCCTTACTGTTATACAGTAGTAGGAATGTAGCCCTAGTACCCTTAGTGTTATATTATGAATGTACCTCTAGCACCCTTACTGTTATATCATTAATGTACCTCTAAGATCCTCACTGTTATAGTAGGAATGTACCTCTAATACCCCGATGTTATATTAGCAATGTACCTCTAGCACCCTTACTGTTATAGTAGGAATGTACCTCTAGCACCCTTACTATTATAGTAGAATGTACTTCTACCACTCTAACTGTTATAACAGGAATGTACATCTAGCACCCTAACTGTTATGCAGTTGTAGGAATGTAGCTCTAGTACCCTTAGTGTTATATTAGGAATGTACCTCTTGCGCCTTACTGTTGTAGCAGAAATATACCTCTAACACCATGACTGTTATAGTAGGAATGTACCTCTAGCACTCTAACTGTTATAGCAGAATACACCTCTAACACCCTGACTGTTATAGAAGGAAGGTACCTCTAGCACTCTAACTGTTATAACAGGAATGTACATATAGCACCTTAACTGTTATACAGTAGCAGAAATGTAGCTCTAGTACCCTTACTGTTATATTAGGAATGTACCTCTAGCACTCTAACTGTTATAGCAGGAATGTACATCTAGCACCCCAACTGTTATACAGTAGTAGGAATGTAGCTCTAGTACCCTTAGTGTTATATTAGGAATGTACCTCTAGCACTCTAACTGTTATAACAGGAAAGCATCATTAGCCCTTACTGTTATACAGTAGTAGGAATGTAGCTCTAGTACCCTTAGTGTTATATTAGGAATGTACCTGTAGCACCCATTCTGTTATAGCAGGAATATACCTCTAACACCCTGACTGCTATAGTAGGAATGTACCTCTAGAACTCTAACTGTTATAACAGGAGTGTACATCTAGCACCCTAACTGTTAAACAGTTGTAGGAATGAAGGTCTAGTACCCTTAGTGTTATATTAAGAATGTACCTCTAGCGCCATACTGTTATAGCAGGAATATACTCTAACACCCTGACTGTTAAAGTAGGAATGTACCTCTTGCACTCTGACTGTTATAGCAGGAATATACCTCTAACACCCTGACTGTTATAGTAGGAATGTACCTCTAGCACTCTAACTATTATAACAGGAATGTACATATAGCACCCTAACTGTTATACAGTAGTAGAAATGTAGCTCTTGTACCTTACTTTTATATTAGGAATGTACCTCTAGCACTCTAACTGTTATAGCAGGAATGTACATCTAGCACCCTTACTGTTATACAGTAGTAGGAATGTAGCTCTAGTACCCTTACTGTTATATTAGGAATGTACCTCTAGCACTCTAACTGTTATGACAGGAAAGTACATCTAGCACCCTTACTGTTATACAGTAGTAGGAATGTAGCTCTAGTACCCTTAGTGTTATATTAGGAATGTACCTCTAACACCCACACTGTTAAAGTAGGAATGTACCGTTAGCACTCTGTTATAACAGGAATATACATCTAGCACCCTAACTGTTATACAGTTGAAGGAATGTAGCTCTAGCACCCTTGCTATTGTATTAGGAATGTACCTCTAGGACACTTACTGTTACAGTAGCAGTGTACCTCTAGCACTCTTACTGTTATAGCAGGAATATACCTCTAACACCCTGATTGTTATAGTAGGAATGTACCTCTACCACTCTAACTGTTATAGCAGGAATATACCTCTAACACCCTGACTGTTATAGTAGGAATGTACCTCTAGCACTCTAACTGTTATAACAGGAGTGTACATCTAGCAATCTAACTGTTATACAGTAGTAGGAACGTACCTCTAGTACCCTTAGTGTTATATTAGGAATGTACCTCTAGCACCTTACTGTTATAGAAGGAATGCACCTCTAGTACCCTTACTGTTATATCATGAATGTACCTCTAAGACCCTAACTGTTATAGTAGCAATGTACCTCTAGCACTCTAACTGTTATAACAGGAATGTACATCTAGCACCTAACTGTTATACAGTAGTAGGAATGTACCTCTAGTACCCTTAGTGTTATATTAGGAATGTACCTCTAGTGCCCTTACTGTTATAGCAGGAATATACCTCTAACACCCTGGCTGTTATAGTAGGAATTTACCTCTAATAACCTTACTGTTGCAATGGCAATGAACCTCTAGCACCCTTGCTATTGTATTAGGAATGTACCTCTAGGACCCTTACTATTACAGTAGGAATGTACCTCTAGCACTCTTGCTGTTATAGCAGGAATGTACCTCTAGCATCCTAACTGTTATACAGTAGTAGGAAGGTACCTCTAGCACCCTTACTGTTATAGTAGGAATGTACCTCTAGTACACTTACTGTTATATCAGTTATGAACCCTCAAGTCCCAAACTGTTGAAGTGGAATGTACCTGTAGCACTGTAACTGTTATAACAGGAATGTACATCTAGCACCCTAACTGTTATACAGTAGTAGAAATGCAGCTCTAGTACCCTTAGTGTTATATTAGGAATGTACCTCTAACTGTTATAACAGGAATGTACATCTAGCACCCTTACTGTTATACAGTAGTAGGAATGTAGCCTTAGTACCCTTAGTGTTATATTATGAATATACCTCTAGCACCCTTACTGTTATATCATTAATGTACCTCTAAGATCCTCACTGTTATAGTAGGAATGTACCTCTAATACCCCCGATGTTATATTAGCAATGTACCTCTAGCACCCTTACTGTTATAGTAGGAATGTACCTTAGCACCCTTACTATTATAGTAAGAAGGTACCTCTAGCACCCTTAGTGTTATATCATTAATGTTCCTCTAAGACCCTAACTGTTATAGTTGCAATGTATCTCTAGCACTCTTACTGTTATTGTAGGAATGTACCTCTAGCACCCTTACTGTTGTAGTAGGAATGTACTACCACTCTAACTGTTATAACAGGAATGTACATTTAGCACCCTAACAGTTATACAGTTGTAGGAATGTAGCTCTAGTACATTAGTGTTATATTTGGAATGTACATCTAGCCCTTACCGTTATAGCAGGAATATACCTCTAACACCAGACTGTTATAGAAGAAATGTACCTCTAGCACGCTAACTGTTATAACAGGAATATACATATAGCACCCTAACTGTTATACAGTAGTAGAAATGTAGCTCTAGTACCCTTTCTGTTATATTAGGAATGCACCTCTAGCACTCTAACTGTTATCACAGGAATGTACATCTAGCACCCTAACTGTTATACTATAGTAGGAATGTACCTCTAGCACCCTTACTGTTATATTTGAAATGTACCTCTAGCACTCTAACTGTTATAGCAGGAATGTACATCTAGCACCCTAATGTTATACAGTAGCAGGAATGTAGCTCTAGTACCCTTAGTGTTATATTAGGAATGTACCTCTAGCACTCTAAATGTTATAACAGGAATGTACATCTAGCACCCTTACTGTTATACAGTAGTAGGAATGTAGCCCTAGTACCCTTAGTGTTATATTATGAATGTACCTCTAGCACCCTTACTGTTATATCATTAATGTACCTCTAAGATCCTCACTGTTATAGTAGGAATGTACCTCTAATACCCCCGATGTTATATTAGCAATGTACCTCTAGCACCCTTACTGTTATAGTAGGAATGTACCTCTAGCACCCTTACTGTTATAGTAGGAATGTACTTCACCACTCTAACTGTTATAACAGGAATGTACATCTAGCACCCTAACTGTTATACAGTTGTAGGAATGTAGCTCTAGTACCCTTAGTGTTATATTAGGAATGTACCTCTAGCGCCCTTACTGTTGTAGCAGGAATATACCTCTAACACCATGACTGTTATAGTAGGAATGTACCTCTAGCACTCTAACTGTTATAGCAGGAATACACCTCTAACACCCTGACTGTTATAGAAGGAAGGTACCTCTAGCACTCTAACTGTTATAACAGGAATGTACATCTAGCACCCTAACTGTTATACAGTAGTAGAAATGTAGCTCTAGTACCCTTACTGTTATATTAGGAATGTACCTCTAGCACTCTAACTGTTATAGCAGGAATGTACATCTAGCACCCTAACTGTTATACAGTAGTAGGAATGTAGCTCTAGTACCCTTAGTGTTATATTAGGAATGTACCTCTAGCACTCTAACTGTTATAACAGGAAAGTACATCTAGCACCCTTACTGTTATACAGTAGTAGGAATGTAGCTCTAGTACCCTTAGTGTTATATTAGAATGTACCTCTAACACCCACACTGTTATAGTAGGAATGTACCTTTAGCACTCTGTTATAACAGGAATGTACATCTAGCACCCTAACTGTTATACAGTTGTAGGAATGTAGCTCTAGCACCCTTGCTATTGTATTAGGAATGTACCTCTAGGACACTTACTATTACAGTAGGACTGTACCTCTAGCACTCTTACTGTTATAGCAGGAATATACCTCTAACACCCTGATTGTTATAGTAGGAATGTACCTCTAGCACTCTAACTGTTATAGCAGGAATATACCTCTAACACCCTGACTGTTATAGTAGGAATGTACCTCTAGCACTCTAACTGTTATAACAGGAGTGTACATCTAGCAATCTAACTGTTATACAGTAGTAGGAACGTACCTCTAGTACCCTTAGTGTTATATTAGGAATGTACCTCTAGCACCCTTACTGTTATAGAAGGAATGCACCTCTAGTACCCTTACTGTTATATCATGAATGTACCTCTAAGACCCTAACTGTTATAGTAGCAATGTACCTCTAGCACTCTAACTGTTATAACAGGAATGTACATCTAGCACCCTACCTGTTATACAGTAGTAGGAATGTACCTCTAGAACCCTTAGTGTTATATTAGGAATGTACCTCTAGTGCCCTTACTGTTATAGCAGGAATATACCGCTAACACCCTGACTGTTATAGTAGGAATTTACCTCTAATAACCTTACTGTTGCAATGGCAATGAACCTCTAGCACCCTTGCTATTGTATTAGGAATGTACCTCTAGGACCCTTACTATTACAGTAGGAATGTACCTCTAGCACACTTGCTGTTATAGCAGGAATGTACCTCTAGCATCCTAACTGTTATACAGTAGTAGGAAGGTACCTCTAGCACCCTTACTGTTATAGTAGGAATGTACCTCTAGTACACATACTGTTATATCAGTTATGTACCTCTAAGTCCCTAACTGTTGAAGTGGAATGTACCTCTAACACTCTAACTGTTATAACAGGAATGTACATCTAGCACCCTTACTGTTATACAGTAGTAGGAATGTAGCTCTAGTACCATCTTAGTGTTATATTATGAAAGTACCTGTAGCACCCTAACTGTTATATCATTAATGTACCTCTAAGATCCTCACTGTTATAGTAGGAATGTACCTCTAATACCCCCGATGTTATTTTAGCAATGTACCTCTAGCACCCTTACTGTTATAGTAGGAACGTACCTCTAGCACAATTACTATTATAGTAGGAAGGTACCTCTTGCACCCTTAGTGTTATATCATTGATCTTCCTCTAAGACCCTAATTGTTATAGTTGCAATGTATCTCTAGCACTCTTACTGTTATAGTAGGAATGTACCTCTAGCACCCTTACTGTTGTAGTAGGAATGTACCTCTACCACTCTAACTGTTATAACAGGAATGTACATTTAGCACCCTAACAGTTATACAGTTGTAGGAATGTAGCTCTAGTACCCTTAGTGTTATATTAGGAATGTACCTCTAGCGCCCTTACCTTTAAAGCAGGAATATACCTCTAACACCATGACTGTTATAGAAGGAATGTACCTTAGCACGTTAACTGTTATAACAGGAATGTACATATAGCACCCTAACTGTTATACAGTAGTAGAAATGTAGCTCTAGTACCCTTTCTGTTATATTAGGAATGTACTCTAGCACTCTAACTGTTATCACAGGAATGTTTATCTAGCACCCTAACTGTTATACTACAGTAGGAATGTACCTCTAGCACCCTTACTGTTATATTTGAAATGTACCTCTAGCACTCTAACTGTTATAGCAGGAATGTACATCTAGCACCCTAACTGTTATACAGTAGTAGGAATGTAGCTCTAGTACCCTTAGTGTTATATTAGGAATGTACCTCTAGCACTCTAACTGTTATAACAGGAATGTACATCTAGCACCCTTACTGTTATACAGTAGTAGGAATGTAGCCTCTAGTACCCTTAGTGTTATATTATGAATGTACCTCTAGCACCCTTACTGTTCTATCATTAATGTACCTCTAAGATCCTCACTGTTATAGTAGGAATGTACTCTAATACCCCGATGTTATATTAGCAATGTACCTCTTGCACCCTTACTGTTATAGTAGGAATGTACCTCTAGCACCCTTACTATTATAGTAGAAATGTACTTCTACCACTCTAACTGTTATAACAGGAATGTACATCTAGCACCCTCACTGTTATACAGTTGTAGGAATGTAGCTCTAGTACCCTTAGTGTTATATTAAGAATGTACCTCTAGCACCCATACTGTTATAGCAGGAATATACCTCTAACACCCTGACTGTTACAGTAGGAATGTACCTCTAGCACTCTGACTGTTATAGCAGGAATATACCTCTAACACCCACACTGTTATAGTAGGAATGTACCTCTAGCACTCTAACTGTTATAACAGGAATGTACATATACCACCCCAACTGCTATACAGTAGTAGAAATGTAGCTCTAGTACCTTACTGTTATATTAGGAATGTACCTCTAGCACTCTAACTGTTATAGCAGGAATGTACATCTAGCACCCTAACTGTTATACAGTAGTAGGAATGTAGCTCCAGCACCCTTAGTGTTATATTAGGAATGTACCTCTAGCACTCTAACTGTTATAACAGGAAAGTACATCTAGCACCCTTACTGTTATACAGTAGTAGGAATGTAGCTCTAGTACCCTTAGTGTTATATTAGGAATGTACCTCTAGCACCCACACTGTTATAGCAGGAATATACCTCTAACACCCTGACTGTTATAGTAGGAATGTATATCTAGCACTCTAACTGTTATAACAGGAGTGTACATCTAGCAATCTACCTGTTATAAAGTAGTAGGAATGTACCTCTAGTACCCTTAGTGTTATATTAGGAATGTACCTCTAGCACCCTTACTGTTATAGAAGGAATGCACCTCTAGTACCCTTACTGTTATATCATTAATGGACCTCTAAGACCCTAACTGTTATAGTAGCAATGTACCTCTAGCACTATAACTGTTATTACAGGAATGTACATCTAGCACCCTAACTGTTATACAGTAGTAGGAATGTACCTCTAGTACCCTTAGTGTTATATTAGGAATGTACCTCTAGTGCCCTTACTGTTATAGCAGGAATATACCTCCAACACCCTGACTGTTATAGTAGGAATTTACCTCTAATAACCTTACTGTTGCAATGGCAATGAACCTCTAGCACCCTTGCTATTGTATTAGGAATGTACCTCTAGGACTCTTACTATTACAGTAGGAATGTACCTCTAGCACTCTTACTGTTATAGCAGGAATGTACCTCTAGCACCCTAACTGTTATACAGTAGTAGGAAGGTACCTCTAGCACCCTTACTGTTATAGTAGGAATGTACCTCTAGTACACTTACTGTTATATCAGTTATGTACCTCTAAGTCCCTAACTGTTGAAGTGGAATGTACCTCTAGCACTCTAACTGTTATAACAGAAATGTACATCTAGCACCTAACTGTTATACTATAGTAGGAATGTACCTCTAGCACCCTTACTGGTATATTAGGAATGTACCTCTAGCACTCTAACTGTTATAACAGGAATGTACATCTAGCACCCTTACTGTTATACAGTAGTAGGAAGGTAGCTCTAGTACCCTTAGTGTTATATTATGAAAGTACCTCTAGCACCTTTACTGTTATATCATTAATGTACCTCTAAGATCCTCACTGTTATAGTAGGAATGTACCTCTAATACCCCGATGTTATTTTAGCAATGTACCTCTAGCACCCTTACCGTTAAAGCAGGAATATAGCTCTAACGCCATGACTGTTATAGAAGGAATGTACTCTAGCACGCTAACTGTTATAACAGGAATGTACATATAGCACCCTAACTGTTATACAGTAGTAGAAATGTAGCTCTACTACCCTTTCTGTTATATTAGGAATGTACCTGTAGCACTCTAACTGTTATCACAGGAATGTACATCTAGCACCCTAACTGTTATACTACAGTAGGAATGTACCTCTAGCACCCTTACTGTTATATTTGAAATGTACCTCTAGCACTGTAACTGTTATAGCAGGAATGTACATCTAGCACCCTAACTGTTATAGAGTAGTAGGAATGTAGCTCTAGTACCCTTTAGTGTTATATTAGGAATGTACCTCTAGCACTCTAACTGTTATAACAGGAATGTACATCTAGCACCCTTACTGTTATACAGTAGTAGGAATGTAGCCCTAGTACCCTTAGTGTTATATTATGAATGTACCTCTAGCACCCTTACTGTTATATCATTAATGTACCTCTAAGATCCTCACTGTTATAGTAGGAATGTACCTCTAATACCCCGATGTTATATTAGCAATGTACCTCTAGCACCCTTACTGTTATAGTAGGAATGTACCTCTAGCACCCTTACTATTATAGTAGGAATGTACTTCTACCACTCTAACTGTTATAACAGGAATGTACATCTAGCACCCTAACTGTTATGCAGTTGTAGGAATGTAGCTCTAGTACCCTTTAGTGTTATATTAGGAATGTACCTCTTGCGCCTTACTGTTGTAGCAGAAATATACCTCTAACACCATGACTGTTATAGTAGGAATGTACCTCTAGCACTCTAACTGTTATAGCAGGAATACACCTCTAACACCCTGACTGTTATAGAAGGAAGGTACCTCTAGCACTCTAACTGTTATAACAGGAATGTACATATAGCACCCTAACTGTTATACAGTAGCAGAAATGTAGCTCTAGTACCCTTACTGTTATATTAGGAATGTACCTCTAGCACTCTAACTGTTATAGCAGGAATGTACATCTAGCACCCTAACTGTTATACAGTAGTAGGAATGTAGCTCTAGTACCCTTAGTGTTATATTAGAATGTACCTCTAGCACTCTAACTGTTATAACAGGAAAGCACATCTAGCCCTTACTGTTATACAGTAGTAGGAATGTAGCTCTAGTACCCTTAGTGTTATATTAGAATGTACCTGTAGCACCCATTCTGTTATAGCAGGAATATACCTCTAACACCCTGACTGCTATAGTAGGAATGTACCTCTAGAACTCTAACTGTTATAACAGGAGTGTACATCTAGCACCCTAACTGTTAAACAGTTGTAGGAATGAAGGTCTAGTACCCTTAGTGTTATATTAAGAATGTACCTCTAGCGCCGATACTGTTATAGCAGGAATATACCTCTAACACCCTGACTGTTAAAGTAGGAATGTACCTCTTGCACTCTGACTGTTATAGCAGGAATATACCTCTAACACCCTGACTGTTATAGTAGGAATGTACCTCTAGCA
Source organism: Neoceratodus forsteri (assembly GCA_016271365.2). NCBI lineage: Eukaryota > Metazoa > Chordata > Ceratodontiformes > Ceratodontidae > Neoceratodus > Neoceratodus forsteri. The sequence continues at coordinate 1,385,226 of JADMNL010000026.1, forward strand.
CTCTAACTATTATAACAGGAATGTACATATAGCACCCTAACTGTTATACAGTAGTAGAAATGTAGCTCTTGTACCCTTACTTTTATATTAGGAATGTACCTCTAGCACTCTAACTGTTATAGCAGGAATGTACATCTAGCACCCTTACTGTTATACAGTAGTAGGAATGTAGCTCTAGTACCCTTACTGTTATATTAGGAATGTACCTCTAGCACTCTAACTGTTATGACAGGAAAGTACATCTAGCACCCTTACTGTTATACAGTAGTAGGAATGTAGCTCTAGTACCCTTAGTGTTATATTAGGAATGTACCTCTAACACCCACACTGTTAAAGTAGGAATGTACCGTTAGCACTCTGTTATAACAGGAATATACATCTAGCACCCTAACTGTTATACAGTTGAAGGAATGTAGCTCTAGCACCCTTGCTATTGTATTAGGAATGTACCTCTAGGACACTTACTGTTACAGTAGCAGTGTACCTCTAGCACTCTTACTGTTATAGCAGGAATATACCTCTAACACCCTGATTGTTATAGTAGGAATGTACCTCTACCACTCTAACTGTTATAGCAGGAATATACCTCTAACACCCTGACTGTTATAGTAGGAATGTACCTCTAGCACTCTAACTGTTATAACAGGAGTGTACATCTAGCAATCTAACTGTTATACAGTAGTAGGAACGTACCTCTAGTACCCTTAGTGTTATATTAGGAATGTACCTCTAGCACCCTTACTGTTATAGAAGGAATGCACCTCTAGTACCCTTACTGTTATATCATGAATGTACCTCTAAGACCCTAACTGTTATAGTAGCAATGTACCTCTAGCACTCTAACTGTTATAACAGGAATGTACATCTAGCACCCTAACTGTTATACAGTAGTAGGAATGTACTTTCAGTACCTTTAGTGTTATATTAGGAATGTACCTCTAGTGCCCTTACTGTTATAGCAGGAATATACCTCTAACACCCTGGCTGTTATAGTAGGAATTTACCTCTAATAACCTTACTGTTGCAATGGCAATGAACCTCTAGCACCCTTGCTATTGTATTAGAAATGTACCTCTAGGACCCTTACTATTACAGTAGGAATGTACCTCTAGCACTCTTGCTGTTATAGCAGGAATGTACCTCTAGCATCCTAACTGTTATACAGTAGTAGGAAGGTACTCTAGCACCCTTACTGTTATAGTAGGAATGTACCTCTAGTACACATACTGTTATATCAGTTATGTACCTCTAAGTCCCTAACTGTTGAAGTGGGAATGTACCTCTAGCACTCTAACTGTTATAACAGGAATGTACATCTAGCACCCTTACTGTTATACAGTAGTAGGAATGTAGCTCTAGTACCCTTAGTGTTATATTAGGAATGTACCTCTAACACCCACACTGTTATAGTAGGAATGTACCTTTAGCACTCTGTTATAACAGGAATGTACATCTAGCACCCTAACTGTTATACAGTTGAAGGAATGTAGCTCTAGCACCCTTGCTATTGTATTAGGAATGTACCTCTAGGACACTTACTAGTACAGTAGGAATGTACTCTAGCACTCTTACTGTTATAGCAGGAATATACCTCTAACACCCTGATTGTTATAGTAGGAATGTACTTCTAGCACTCTAACTGTTATAGCAGGAATATACCTCTAACACCCTGACTGTTATAGTAGGAATGTACCTCTAGCACTCTAACTGTTATAACAGGAGTGTACATCTAGCAATCTAACTGTTATACAGTAGTAGGAACGTACCTCTAGTACCCTTTGTGTTATATTAGGAATGTACCTCTAGCACCCTTACTGTTATAGAAGGAATGCACCTCTAGTACCCTTACTGTTATATCATGAATGTACCTCTAAGACCCTAACTGTTATAGTAGCAATGTACCTCTAGAACTCTAACTGTTATAACAGGAATGTACATCTAGCACCCTAACTGTTATACAGTAGTAGGAATGTACCTCTAGTACCCTTAGTGTTATATTAGGAATGTACCTCTAGTGCCCTTACTGTTATAACAGGAATATACCTCTAACACCCTGACTGTTATAGTAGGAATTTACCTCTAATAACCTTACTGTTGCAATGGCAATGAACCTCTAGCACCCTTGCTATTGTATTAGGAATGTACCTCTAGGACCCTTACTATTACAGTAGGAATGTACCTCTAGCACTCTTGCTGTTATAGCAGAAATGTACCTCTAGCATCCTAACTGTTATACAGTAGTAGGAAGGTACCTCTAGCACCCTTACTGTTATAGTAGGAATGTACCTCTAGTACACATACTGTTATATCAGTTATGTACCTCTAAGTCCCTAACTGTTGAAGTGGGAATGTACCTCTAGCACTCTAACTGTTATAACAGGAATGAACATCTAGCACCCTTACTGTTATACAGTAGTAGGAATGTAGCTCTAGTACCTTAGTGTTATATTATGAAAGTACCTCTAGCACCCTTACTGTTATATCATTAATGTACCTCTAAGATCCTCACTGTTATAGTAGGAATGTACCTCTAATACCCCCGATGCTATTTTAGCAATGTACCTCTAGCACCCTTACTGTTATAGTAGGAATGTACCTCTAGCACAATTACTATTATAGTAGGAAGGTACCTCTAGCACCCTTAGTGTTATATCATTAATGTTCCTCTAAGACCCTAACTGTTATAGTTGCAATGTATCTCTAGCACTCTTATTGTTATAGTAGGAATGTACCTCTAGCACCCTTACTGTTGTAGCAGGAATATACCTCTAACACCATGACTGTTATAGTAGGAATGTACCTCTAGCACTCTAACTGTTATAGCAGGAATACACCTCTAACACCCTGACTGTTATAGTAGGAATGTACCTCTAGAACTCTAACTGTTATAACAGGAGTGTACATCTAGCACCCTAACTGTTATACAGTTGTAGGAATGAAGGTCTAGTACCCTTAGTGTTATATTAAGAATGTACCTCTAGCGCCGATACTGTTATAGCAGGAATATACCTCTAACACCCTGACTGTTAAAGTAGGAATGTACCTCTTGCACACTGACTGTTATAGCAGGAATATACCTCTAACACCCTGACTGTTATAGTAGGAATGTACCTCTAGCACTCTAACTGTTATAGCAGGAATGTACATCTAGCACCCTTACTGTTATACAGTAGTAGGAATGTAGCTCTAGTACCCTTAGTGTTATATTAGGAATGTACCTCTAGCACTCTAACTGTTATGACAGGAAAGTACATCTAGCACCCTTACTGTTATACAGTAGTAGGAATGTAGCTCTAGTACCCTTAGTGTTATATTAGGAATGTACCTCTAACACCCACACTGTTAAAGTAGTAATGTACCGTTAGCACTCTGTTATAACAGGAATATACATCTAGCACCCTAACTGTTATACAGTTGAAGGAATGTAGCTCTAGCACCCTTGCTATTGTATTAGGAATGTACCTCTAGGACACTTACTATTACAGTAGCAATGTACCTCTAGCACTCTTACTGTTATAGCAGGAATATACCTCTAACACCCTGATTGTTATAGTAGGAATGTACCTCTAGCACTCTAACTGTTATAGCAGGAATATACCTAACACCCTGACTGTTATAGTAGGAATGTACCTCTAGCACTCTAACTGTTATAACAGGAGTGTACATCTAGCAATCTAACTGTTATACAGTAGTAGGAACGCACTCTCTAGTACCCTTAGTGTTATATTAGAATGTACCTCTAGCACCCTTACTGTTATAGAAGGAATGCACCTCTAGTACCCTTACTGTTATATCATGAATGTACCTCTAAGACCCTAACTGTTATAGTAGCAATGTACCTCTAGCACTCTAACTGTTATAACAGGAATGTACATCTAGCACCCTAACTGTTATACAGTAGTAGGAATGTACCTCTAGTACCCTTAGTGTTATATTAGGAATGTACCTCTAGTGCCCTTACTGTTATAGCAGGAATATACCTCTAACACCCTGGCTGTTATAGTAGGAATTTACCTCTAATAACCTTACTGTTGCAATGGCAATGAACCTCTAGCACCCTTGCTATTGTATTAGGAATGTACCTCTAGGACCCTTACTATACAGTAGGAATGTACCTCTAGCACTCTTGCTGTTATAGCAGGAATGTACCTCTAGCATCCTAACTGTTATACAGTAGTAGGAAGGTACCTCTAGCACCCTTACTGTTATAGTAGGAATGTACCTCTAGTACACATACTGTTATATCAGTTATGTACCTCTAAGTCCCTAACTGTTGAAGTGGGAATGTACCTCTAGCACTCTAACTGTTATAACAGGAATGTACATCTAGCACCCTTACTGTTATACAGTAGTAGGAATGTAGCTCTAGTACCCTTAGTGTTATATTAGGAATGTACCTCTAACACCCACACTGTTATAGTAGGAATGTACCTTTAGCACTCTGTTATAACAGGAATGTACATCTAGCACCCTAACTGTTATACAGTTGAAGGAATGTAGCTCTAGCACCCTTGCTATTGTATTAGGAATGTACCTCTAGGACACTTACTATTACAGTAGGAATGTACCTCTAGCACTCTTACTGTTATAGCAGGAATATACCTCTAACACCCTGATTGTTATAGTAGGAATGTACCTCTAGCACTCTAACTGTTATAGCAGGAATATACCTCTAACACCCTGACTGTTATAGTAGGAATGTACCTCTAGCACTCTAACTGTTATAACAGGAGTGTACATCTAGCAATCTAACTGTTATACAGTAGTAGGAACGTACCTCTAGTACCCTTAGTGTTATATTAGGAATGTACCTCTAGCACCCTTACTGTTATAGAAGGAATGCACCTCTAGTACCCTTACTGTTATATCATGAATGTACCTCTAAGACCCTAACTGTTATAGTAGCAATGTACCTCTAGCACTCTAACTGTTATAACAGGAATGTACATCTAGCACCCTAACTGTTATACAGTAGTAGGAATGTACCTCTAGTACCCTTAGTGTTATATTAGGAATGTACCTCTAGTGCCCTTACTGTTATAGCAGGAATATACCTCTAACACCCTGACTGTTATAGTAGGAATTTACCTCTAATAACCTTACTGTTGCAATGGCAATGAACCTCTAGCACCCTTGCTATTGTATTAGGAATGTACCTCTAGGACCCTTACTATTACAGTAGGAATGTACCTCTGCTCTCTTGCTGTTATAGCAGAAATGTACCTCTAGCATCCTAACTGTTATACAGTAGTAGGAAGGTACCTCTAGCACCCTTACTGTTATAGTAGGAATGTACCTCTAGTACACATACTGTTATATCAGTTATGTACCTCTAAGTCCCTAACTGTTGAAGTGGGAATGTACCTCTAGCACTCTAACTGTTATAACAGGAATGAACATCTAGCACCCTTACTGTTATACAGTAGTAGGAATGTAGCTCTAGTACCCTTAGTGTTATATTATGAAAGTACCTCTAGCACCCTTACTGTTATATCATTAATGTACCTCTAAGATCCTCACTGTTATAGTAGGAATGTACCTCTAATACCCCCGATGCTATTTTAGCAATGTACCTCTAGCACCCTTACTGTTATAGTAGGAATGTACCTCTAGCACAATTACTATTATAGTAGGAAGGTACCTCTAGCACCCTTAGTGTTATATCATTAATGTTCCTCTAAGACCCTAACTGTTATAGTTGCAATGTATCTCTAGCACTCTTATTGTTATAGTAGGAATGTACCTCTAGCACCCTTACTGTTGTAGCAGGAATATACCTCTAACACCATGACTGTTATAGTAGGAATGTACCTCTAGCACTCTAACTGTTATAGCAGGAATACACCTCTAACACCCTGACTGTTATAGAAGGAAGGTACCTCTAGCACTCTAACTGTTATAACAGGAATGTACATATAGCACCCTAACTGTTATACAGTAGTAGAAATGTAGCTCTAGTACCCTTACTGTTATATTAGGAATGTACCTCTTGCACTCTAACTGTTATAGCAGGAATGTACATCTAGCACCCTAACTGTTATACAGTAGTAGGAATGTAGCTCTAGTACCCTTAGTGTTATATTAGGAATGTACCTCTAGCACTCTAACTGTTATAACAGGAAAGCACATCTAGCGCCCTTACTGTTATACAGTAGTAGGAATGTAGCTCTAGTACCCTTAGTGTTATATTAGGAATGTACCTGTAGCACCCATACTGTTATAGCAGGAATATACCTCTAACACCCTGACTGTTATAGTAGGAATGTACCTCTAGCACTCTGTTATAACAGGAATGTACATCTAGCACCCTAACTGTTATACAGTTGTAGGAATGTAGCTCTAGCACCCTTGCTATTGTATTAGGAATGTACCTCTAGGACACTTACTATTACAGTAGGACTGTACCTCTAGCACTCTTACTGTTATAGCAGGAATATACCTCTAACACCCTGATTGTTATAGTAGGAATGTACCTCTAGCACTCTAACTGTTATAGCAGGAATATACCTCTAACACCCTGACTGTTATAGTAGGAATGTACCTCTAGCACTCTAACTGTTATAACAGGAGTGTACATCTAGCAATCTAACTGTTATACAGTAGTAGGAACGTACCTCTAGTACCCTTAGTGTTATATTAGGAATGTACCTCTAGCACCCTTACTGTTATAGAAGGAATGCACCTCTAGTACCCTTACTGTTATATCATGAATGTACATCTAAGACCCTAACTGTTATAGGAGCAATGTACCTCTAGCACTCTAACTGTTATAACAGGAATGTACATCTAGCACCCTACCTGTTATACAGTAGTAGGAATGTACCTCTAGAACCCTTAGTGTTATATTAGGAATGTACCTCTAGTGCCCTTACTGTTATAGCAGGAATGTACCTCTAACACCCTGACTGTTATAGTAGGAATTTACCTCTAATAACCTTACTGTTGCAATGGCAATGAACCTCTAGCACCCTTGCTATTGTATTAGGAATGTACCTCTAGGACCCTTACTATTACAGTAGGAATGTACCTCTAGCACACTTGCTGTTATAGCAGGAATGTACCTCTAGCATCCTAACTGTTATACAGTAGTAGGAAGGTACCTCTAGCACCCTTACTGTTATAGTAGGAATGTACCTCTAGTACACATACTGTTATATCAGTTATGTACCTCTAAGTCCCTAACTTTTGAAGTGGGAATGTACCTCTAACACTCTAACTGTTATAACAGGAATGTACATCTAGCACCCTTACTGTTATACAGTAGTAGGAATGTAGCCTAGTACCCTTAGTGTTATATTATGAAAGTACCTGTAGCACCTAACTGTTATATCATTAATGTACCTCTAAGATCCTCACTGTTATAGTAGGAATGTACCTCTAATACCCCCGATGTTATTTTAGCAATGTACCTCTAGCACCCTTACTGTTATAGTAGGAACGTACCTCTAGCACAATTACTATTATAGTAGGAAGGTACCTCTTGCACCCTTAGTGTTATATCATTGATGTTCCTCTAAGACCCTAATTGTTATAGTTGCAATGTATCTCTAGCACTCTTACTGTTATAGTAGGAATGTACCTCTAGCACCCTTACTGTTGTAGTAGGAATGTACCTCTACCACTCTAACTGTTATAACAGGAATGTACATTTAGCAATCGTAACAGTTATACAGTTGTAGGAATGTAGCTCTAGTACCTTAGTGTTATATTAGGAATGTACCTCTAGCCTTACCTTTAAAGCAGGAATATACCTCTAACACCATGACTGTTATAGAAGGAATGTACCTCTAGCACGCTAACTGTTATAACAGGAATGTACATATAGCACCCTAACTGTTATACAGTAGTAGAAATGTAGCTCTAGTACCCTTTCTGTTATATTAGGAATGTACCTCTAGCACTCTAACTGTTATCACAGGAATGTTTATCTAGCACCCTATCTGTTATACTACAGTAGGAATGTTCCTCTAGCACCCTTACTGTTATATTTGAAATGTACCTCTAGCACTCTAACTGTTATAGCAGGAATGTACATCTAGCACCCTAACTGTTATACAGTAGTAGGAATGTAGCTCTAGTACCCTTAGTGTTATATTAGGAATGTACCTCTAGCACTCTAACTGTTATAACAGGAATGTACATCTAGCACCCTTACTGTTATACAGTAGTAGGAATGTAGCCCTAGTACCCTTAGTGTTATATTATGAATGTACCTCTAGCACCCTTACTGTTATATCATTAATGTACCTCTAAGATCCTCACTGTTATAGTAGGAATGTACCTCTAATACCCCGATGTTATATTAGCAATGTACCTCTTGCACCCTTACTGTTATAGTAGGAATGTACTCTAGCACCCTTACTATTATAGTAGAAATGTACTTCTACCACTCTAACTGTTAATAACAGGAATGTACATCTAGCACCCTAACTGTTATACAGTTGTAGGAATGTAGCTCTAGTACCCTTAGTGTTATATTAAGAATGTACCTCTAGCACCCATACTGTTATAGCAGGAATATACCTCTAACACCCTGACTGTTACAGTAGGAATGTACCTCTAGCACTCTGACTGTTATAGCAGGAATATACCTCTAACACCCACACTGTTATATCATTAATGGACCTCTAAGACCCTAACTGTTATAGTAGCAATGTACCTCTAGCACTATAACTGTTATTACAGGAATGTACATCTAGCACCCTAACTGTTATATTATGAATGTACCTCTAGCACCCATACTGTTATAGCAGGAATATACCTCTAACACCCTGACTGTTACAGTAGGAATGTACCTCTAGCACTCTGACTGTTATAGCAGGAATATACCTCTAACACCCACACTGTTATAGTAGGAATGTACCTCTAGCACTCTAACTGTTATAGCAGGAATGTACATCTAGCACCCTAACTGTTATACAGTAGTAGGAATATAGCTCCAGTACCCTTAGTGTTATATTAGGAATGTACCTCTAGCACTCTAACTGTTATAACAGGAAAGTACATCTAGCACCCTTACTGTTATACAGTAGTAGGAATGTAGCTCTAGTACCCTTAGTGTTATATTAGGAATGTACCTCTAGCACCCACACTGTTATAGCAGGAATATACCTCTAACACCCTGACTGTTATAGTAGGAATGTATATCTAGCACTCTAACTGTTATAACAGGAGTGTACATCTAGCAATCTAACTGTTATAAAGTAGTAGGAATGTGCCTCTAGTACCCTTAGTGTTATATTAGGAATGTACCTCTAGCACCCTTACTGTTATAGAAGGAATGCACCTCTAGTACCCTTACTGTTATATCATTAATGGACCTCTAAGACCCTAACTGTTATAGTAGCAATGTACCTCTAGCACTATAACTGTTATTACAGGAATGTACATCTAGCACCCTAACTGTTATACAGTAGTAGGAATGTACCTCTAGTACCCTTAGTGTTATATTAGGAATGTACCTCTAGTGCCCTTACTGTTATAGCAGGAATATACCTCCAACACCCTGTCTGTTATAGTAGGAATTTACCTCTAATAACCTTACTGTTGCAATGGCAATGAACCTCTAGCACCCTTGCTATTGTATTAGGAATGTACCTCTAGGACTCTTACTATTACAGTAGGAATGTACCTCTAGCACTCTTACTGTTATAGCAGGAATGTACGTCTAGCACCCTAACTGTTATACAGTAGTAGGAAGGTACCTCTAGCACCCTTACTGTTATAGTAGGAATGTACCTCTAGTACACTTACTGTTATATCAGTTATGTACCTCTAAGTCCCTAGCTGTTGAAGTGGGAATGTACCTTAGCACTCTAACTGTTATAACAGCAATGTACATCTAGCACCCTAACTGTTATACTATAGTAGGAATGTAGCTCTAGCACCTTACTGGTATATTAGGAATGTACCTCTAGCACTCTAACTGTTATAACAGGAATGTACATCTAGCACCCTTACTGTTATACAGTAGTAGGAAGGTAGCTCTAGTACCCTTAGTGTTATATTATGAAAGTACCTCTAGCACCCTTACTGTTATATCTTTAATGTACCTCTAAGATCCTCGCTGTTATAGTAGGAATGTACCTCTAATACCCCATGTTATTTTAGCAATGTACCTCTAGCACCCTTACTGTTATAGTAGGAACGCACTCTAGCACCCTTACTATTATAGTAGGAAGGTACCTCTAGCACCCTTAGTGTTATATCATTAATGTTCCTCTAAGACCCTAACTGTTATAGTTGCAATGTATCTCTAGCACTCTTACTGTTATAGTAGGAATGTACCTCCAGAACCCTTACTGTTGTAGTAGGAATGTACCTCTCACCACTCTAACTGTTATAACAGGAATGTACATTTAGCACCCTAACAGTTATACAGTTGTAGGAATGTAGCTCTAGTACCCTTAGTGTTATATTAGGAATGTACCTCTAGCACCCTTACCGTTAAAGCAGGAATATAGCTCTAACGCCATGACTGTTATAGAAGGAATGTACCTCAGCACGCTAACTGTTATTACAGGAATGTACATATAGCACCCTAACTGTTATACAGTAGTAGAAATGTAGCTCTAGTACCCTTCTGTTATATTAGGAATGTACCTGTAGCACTCTAACTGTTATCACAGGAATGTACATCTAGCACCCTAACTGTTATACTACAGTAGGAATGTACCTCTAGCACCCTTACTGTTATATTTGAAATGTACCTCTAGCACTGTAACTGTTATAGCAGGAATGTACATCTAGCACCCTAACTGTTATAGAGTAGTAGGAATGTAGCTCTAGTACCCTTAGTGTTATATTAGGAATGTACCTCTAGCACTCTAACTGTCATAACAGGAATGTACATCTAGCACCCTTACTGTTATACAGTAGTAGGAATGTAGCCCTAGTACCCTTAGTGTTATATTATGAATGTACCTCTAGCACCCTTACTGTTATATCATTAATGTACTCTAAGATCCTCACTGTTATAGTAGGAATGTACCTCTAATACCCGATGTTATATTAGCAATGTACCTCTAGCACCCTTACTGTTATAGTAGGAATGTACCTCTAGCACCCTTACTATTATAGTAGGAATGTACTTCTACCACTCTAACTGTTATAACAGGAATGTACATCTAGCACCCTAACTGTTATGCAGTTGTAGGAATGTAGCTCTAGTACCCTTAGTGTTATATTAGGACTGTACCTCTTGCGCCCTTACTGTTGTAGCAGAAATATACCTCTAACACCATGACTGTTATAGTAGGAATGTACCTCTAGCACTCTAACTGTTATAGCAGGAATACACCTCTAACACCCTGACTGTTATAGAAGGAAGGTACCTCTAGCACTCTAACTGTTATAACAGGAATGTACATATAGCACCCTAACTGTTATACAGTAGCAGAAATGTAGCTCTAGTACCCTTACTGTTATATTAGGAATGTACCTCTAGCACTCTAACTGTTATAGCAGGAATGTACATCTAGCACCCTAACTGTTATACAGTAGTAGGAATGTAGCTCTAGTACCCTTAGTGTTATATTAGGAATGTACCTCTAGCACTCTAACTGTTATAACAGGAAAGCACATCTAGCGCCCTTACTGTTATACAGTAGTAGAATGTAGCTCTAGTACCCTTAGTGTTATATTAGGAATGTACCTGTAGCACCCATACTGTTATAGCAGGAATATACCTCTAACACCCTGACTGTTATAGTAGGAATGTACCTCTAGAACTCTAACTGTTATAACAGGAGTGTACATCTAGCACCCTAACTGTTATACAGTTGTAGGAATGAAGGTCTAGTACCCTTAGTGTTATATTAAGAATGTACTTCTATCGCCGATACTGTTATAGCAGGAATATACCTCTAAGACCCTGACTGTTAAAGTAGGAATGTACCTCTTGCACTCTGACTGTTATAGCAGGAATATACCTCTAACACCCTGACTGTTATAGTAGGAATGTACCTCTAGCACTCTAACTATTATAACAGGAATGTACATATAGCACCCTAACTGTTATACAGTAGTAGAAATGTAGCTCTTGTACCCTTACTGTTATATTAGGAATGTACCTCTAGCACTCTAACTGTTATAGCAGGAATGTACATCTAGCACCCTAACTGTTATACAGTAGTAGGAATGTAGCTTAGTACCCTTAGTGTTATATTAGGAATGTACTCTAGCACTCTAACTGTTATGACAGGAAAGTACATCTAGCACCCTTACTGTTATACAGTAGTAGGAATGTAGCTCTAGTACCCTTAGTGTTATATTAGGAATGTACCTCTAACACCCACACTGTTATAGTAGGAATGTACCGTTAGCACTCTGTTATAACAGGAATGTACATCTAGCACCCTAACTGTTATACAGTTGAAGGAATGTAGCTCTAGCACCCTTGCTATTATATTAGGAATGTACCTCTAGGACACTTACTATTACAGTAGGAATGTACCTCTAGCACTCTTACTGTTATAGCAGGAATATACCTCTAACACCCTGATTGTTATAGTAGGAATGTACCTCTAGCACTCTAACTGTTATAGCAGGAATATACCTCTAACACCCTGACTGTTATAGTAGGAATGTACCTCTAGCACTCTAACTGTTATAACAGGAGTGTACATCTAGCAATCTAACTGTTATACAGTAGTAGGAACGCACTCTAGTACCCTTAGTGTTATATTAGGAATGTACCTCTAGCACCCTTACTGTTATAGAAGGAATGCACCTCTAGTACCCTTACTGTTATATCATGAATGTACCTCTAAGACCCTAACTGTTATAGTAGCAATGTACCTCTAGCACTCTAACTGTTATAACAGGAATGTACATCTAGCACCCTAACTGTTATACAGTAGTAGGAATGTACCTCTAGTACCCTTAGTGTTATATTAGGAATGTACCTCTAGTGCCCTTACTGTTATAGCAGGAATATACCTCTAACACCCTGGCTGTTATAGTAGGAATTTACCTCTAATAACCTTACTGTTGCAATGGCAATGAACCTCTAGCACCCTTGCTATTGTATTAGAAATGTACCTCTAGGACCCTTACTATTACAGTAGGAATGTACCTCTAGCACTCTTGCTGTTATAGCAGGAATGTACCTCTAGCATCCTAACTGTTATACAGTAGTAGGAAGGTACCTCTAGCACCCTTACTGTTATAGTAGGAATGTACCTCTAGTACACATACTGTTATATCAGTTATGTACCTCTAAGTCCCTAACTGTTGAAGTGGGAATGTACCTCTAGCACTCTAACTGTTATAACAGGAATGTACATCTAGCACCTTACTGTTATACAGTAGTAGGAATGTAGCTCTAGTACCCTCAGTGTTATATCAGGAATGTACCTCTAACACCCACACTGTTATAGTAGCAATGTACCTTTAGCACTCTGTTATAACAGGAATGTACATCTAGCACCCTAACTGTTATACAGTTGAAAGAATGTAGCTCTAGCACCCTTGCTATTGTATTAGGAATGTACCTCTAGGACACTTACTATTACAGTAGGAATGTACCTCTAGCACTCTTACTGTTATAGCAGGAATATACCTCTAACACCCTGATTGTTATAGTAGGAATGTACCTCTAGCACTCTAACTGTTATAGCAGGAATATACCTCTAACACCCTGACTGTTATAGTAGGAATGTACCTCTAGGACTCTAACTGTTATAACAGGAGTGTACATCTAACAATCTAACTGTTATACAGTAGTAGGAACGTACCTCTAGTACCTTTAGTGTTATATTAGAATGTACCTCTAGCACCCTTACTGTTATAGAAGGAATGCACCTCTAGTACCCTTACTGTTATATCATGAATGTACCTCTAAGACCCTAACTGTTATAGTAACAATGTACTCTAGCACTCTAACTGTTATAACAGGAATGTACATCTAGCACCCTAACTGTTATACAGTAGTAGGAATGTACCTCTAGTACCCTTAGTGTTATATTAGGAATGTACCTCTAGTGCCCTTACTGTTATAGCAGGAATATACCTCTAACACCCTGACTGCTATAGTAGGAATTTACCTCTAATAACCTTAGTGTTGCAATGGCAATGAACCTCTAGCACCCTTGCTATTGTATTAGGAATGTACCTCTAGGACCCTTACTATTACAGTAGGAATGTACCTCTAGCACTCTTGCTGTTATAGCAGAAATGTACCTGTAGCATCCTAACTGTTATACAGTAGTAGGAAGGTACCTCTAGCACCCTTACTGTTATAGTAGGAATGTACCTCTAGTACACATACTGTTATATCAGTTATGTTCCTCTAAGTCCCTAACTGTTGAAGTGGAATGTACCTCTAGCACTCTAACTGTTATAACAGGAATGAACATCTAGCACCCTTACTGTTATACAGTAGTAGGAATGTAGCTCTAGTACCCTTAGTGTTATATTATGAAAGTACCTCTAGCACCCTTACTGTTATATCATTAATGTACCTCTAAGATCCTCACTGTTATAGTAGGAATGTACCTCTAATACCCCCGATGCTATTTTAGCAATGTACCTCTAGCACCCTTACTGTTATAGTAGGAATGTACCTCTAGCACAATTACTGTTATAGTAGGAAGGTACCTCTAGCACCCTTAGTGTTATATCATTAATGTTCCTCTAAGACCCTAACTGTTATAGTTGCAATGTATCTCTAGCACTCTTATTGTTATAGTAGGAATGTACCTCTAGCACCCTTACTGTTGTAGCAGGAATATACCTCTAACACCATGACTGTTATAGTAGGAATGTACTCTCTAGCACTCTAACTGTTATAGCAGGAATACACCTTAACACCCTGACTGTTATAGAAGGAAGGTACTCTAGCACTCTAACTGTTATAACAGGAATGTACATATAGCACCCTAACTGTTATACAGTAGTAGAAATGTAGCTCTAGTACCCTTACTGTTATATTAGGAATGTACCTCTTGCACTCCAACTGTTATAGCAGGAATGTACATCTAGCACCCTAACTGTTATACAGTAGTAGGAATGTAGCTCTAGTACCCTTAGTGTTATATTAGGAATGTACCTCTAGCACTCTAACTGTTATAACAGGAAAGCACATCTAGCGCCCTTACTGTTATACAGTAGTAGGAATGTAGCTCTAGTACCCTTAGTGTTATATTAGGAATGTACCTGTAGCACCCATACTGTTATAGCAGGAATATACCTCTAACACCCTGACTGTTATAGTAGGAATGTACCTCTAGCACTCTAACTGTTATAACTGAGTGTACATCTAGCACCCTAACTGTTATACAGTGGTAGGAATGTAGCTCTAGTACCCTTAGTGTTATACTAGGAATGTACCTCTAGCACTCTAACTGTTATAACAGGAAAGTACATCTAGCACCCTTACTGTTATACAGTAGTAGGAATGTAGCTCTAGTACCCTTAGTGTTATATTAGGAATGTACCTCTAACACCCACACTGTTATAGTAGGAATGTACCTTTAGCACTCTGTTATAACAGGAATGTACATCTAGCACCCTAACTGTTATACAGTTGTAGGAATGTAGCTCTAGCACCCTTGCTATTGTATTAGGAATGTACCTCTAGGACACTTACTATTACAGTAGGACTGTACCTCTAGCACTCTTACTGTTATAGCAGGAATATACCTCTAACACCCTGATTGTTATAGTAGGAATGTACCTCTAGCACTCTAACTGTTATAGCAGGAATATACCTCTAACACCCTGACTGTTATAGTAGGAATGTACCCTTAGCACTCTAACTGTTATAACAGGAGTGTACATCTAGCAATCTAACTGTTATACAGTAGTAGGAACGTACCTCTAGTACCCTTAGTGTTATATTAGGAATGTACCTCTAGCACCCTTACTGTTATAGAAGGAATGCACCTCTAGTACCCTTACTGTTATATCATGAATGTACCTCTAAGACCCTAACTGTTATAGTAGCAATGTACCTCTAGCACTCTAAATGGTATAACAGGAATGTACATCTAGCACCCTAAATGTTATACAGTAGTAGGAATGTACCTCTAGAACCCTTAGTGTTATATTAGGAATGTACCTCTAGTGCCCTTACTGTTATAGCAGGAATATACCTCTAACACCCTGACTGTTATAGTAGGAATTTACCTCTAATAACCTTACTGTTGCAATGGCAATGAACCTCTAGCACCCTTGCTATTGTATTAGGAATGTACCTCTAGGACCCTTACTATTACAGTAGGAATGTACCTCTAGCACACTTGCTGTTATAGCAGGAATGTACCTCTAGCATCCTAACTGTTATACAGTAGTAGGAAGGTACCTCTAGCACCCTTACTGTTATAGTAGGAATGTACCTCTAGTACACATACTGTTATATCAGTTATGTACCTCTAAGTCCCTAACTGTTGAAGTGGAATGTACCTCTAACACTCTAACTGTTATAACAGGAATGTACATCTAGCACCCTTACTGTTATACAGTAGTAGGAATGTAGCTCTAGTACCCTTAGTGTTATATTATGAAAGTACCTGTAGCAACCTAACTGTTATATCATTAATGTACCTCTAAGATCCTCACTGTTATAGTAGGAATGTACCTCTAATACCCCGATGTTATTTTAGCAATGTACCTCTAGCACCCTTACTGTTATAGTAGGAACGTACCTCTAGCACAATTACTATTATAGTAGGAAGGTCCTCTTGCACCCTTAGTGTTATATCATTGATGTTCCTCTAAGACCCTAATTGTTATAGTTGCAATGTATCTCTAGCACTCTTACTGTTATAGTAGGAATGTACCTCTAGCACCCTTACTGTTGTAGTAGGAATGTACCTCTACCACTCTAACTGTTATAACAGGAATGTACATTTAGCACCGTAACAGTTATACAGTTGTAGGAATGTAGCTCTAGTACCCTTAGTGTTATATTAGGAATGTACCTCTAGCGCCCTTACCTTTAAAGCAGGAATATACCTCTAACACCATGACTGTTATAGAAGGAATGTACCTCTAGCACGCTAACTGTTATAACAGGAATGTACATATAGCACCCTAACTGTTATACAGTAGTAGAAATGTAGCTCTAGTACCCTTTCTGTTATATTAGGAATCTACCTCTAGCACTCTAACTGTTATCACAGGAATGTTTATCTAGCACCCTAACTGTTATACTACAGTAGGAATGTACCTCTAGCACCCTTACTGTTATATTTGAAATGTACCTCTAGCACTCTAACTCTTATAACAGGAATGTACATCTAGCACCCTTACTGTTATACAGTAGTAGGAAGGTAGCTCTAGTACCCTTAGTGTTATATTATGAAAGTACCTCTAGCACCCTTACTGTTATATCTTTAATGTACCTCTAAGATCCTCGCTGTTATAGTAGGAATGTACCTCTAATACCCGATGTTATTTTAGCAATGTACTCTAGCACCCTTACTGTTATAGTAGGAACGCACTCTAGCACCCTTACTATTATAGTAGGAAGGTACCTCTAGCACCCTTAGTGTTATATCATTAATGTTCCTCTAAGACCCTAACTGTTATAGTTGCAATGTATCTCTAGCACTCTTACTGTTATAGTAGGAATGTACCTCTAGAACCCTTACTGTTGTAGTAGGAATGTACCTCTACCACTCTAACTGTTATAACAGGAATGTACATTTAGCACCCTAACAGTTATACAGTTGTAGGAATGTAGCTCTAGTACCCTTAGTGTTATATTAGGAATGTACCTCTAGCACCCTTACCGTTAAAGCAGGAATATAGCTCTAACGCCATGACTGTTATAGAAGGAATGTACCTCTAGCACGCTAACTGTTATTACAGGAATGTACATATAGCACCCTAACTGTTATACAGTAGTAGAAATGTAGCTCTAGTACCCTTTCTGTTATATTAGGAATGTACCTGTAGCACTCTAACTGTTATCACAGGAATGTACATCTAGCACCCTAACTGTTATACTACAGTAGGAATGTACCTCTAGCACCCTTACTGTTATATTTGAAATGTACCTCTAGCACTGTAACTGTTATAGCAGGAATGTACATCTAGCACCCTAACTGTTATAGAGTAGTAGGAATGTAGCTCTAGTACCTTTAGTGTTATATTAGGAATGTACCTCTAGCACTCTAACTGTCATAACAGGAATGTACATCTAGCACCCTTACTGTTATACAGTAGTAGGAATGTAGCCTAGTACCCTTAGTGTTATATTATGAATGTACCTCTAGCACCCTTACTGTTATATCATTAATGTACCTCTAAGATCCTCACTGTTATAGTAGGAATGTACCTCTAATACCCCGATGTTATATTAGCAATGTACCTCTAGCACCCTTACTGTTATAGTAGGAATGTACCTCTAGCACCCTTACTATTATAGTAGGAATGTACTTCTACCACTCTAACTGTTATAACAGGAATGTACATCTAGCACCCTAACTGTTATGCAGTTGTAGGAATGTAGCTCTAGTACCTCTTAGTGTTATATTAGGACTGTACCTCTTGCCCTTACTGTTGTAGCAGAAATATACCTCTAACACCATGACTGTTATAGTAGGAATGTACCTCTAGCACTCTAACTGTTATAGCAGGAATACACCTCTAACACCCTGACTGTTATAGAAGGAAGGTACTCTAGCATTTAACTGTTATAACAGGAATGTACATATAGCACCCTAACTGTTATACAGTAGCAGAAATGTAGCTCTAGTACCCTTACTGTTATATTAGGAATGTACCTCTAGCACTCTAACTGTTATAGCAGGAATGTACATCTAGCACCCTAACTGTTATACAGTAGTAGGAATGTAGCTCTAGTACCTTAGTGTTATATTAGGAATGTACCTCTAGCACTCTAACTGTTATAACAGGAAAGCACATCTAGCGCCCTTACTGTTATACAGTAGTAGGAATGTAGCTCTAGTACCCTTAGTGTTATATTAGGAATGTACCTGTAGCACCCATACTGTTATAGCAGGAATATACCTCTAACACCCTGACTGTTATAGTAGGAATGTACCTCTAGAACTCTAACTGTTATAACAGGAGTGTACATCTAGCACCCTAACTGTTATACAGTTGTAGGAATGAAGGTCTAGTACCCTTAGTGTTATATTAAGAATGTACTTCTATCGCCGATACTGTTATAGCAGGAATATACCTCTAAGACCCTGACTGTTAAAGTAGGAATGTACCTCTTGCACTCTGACTGTTATAGCAGGAATATACCTCAACACCCTGACTGTTATAGTAGGAATGTACCTCTAGCACTCTAACTATTATAACAGGAATGTACATATAGCACCCTAACTGTTATACAGTAGTAGAAATGTAGCTCTTGTACCCTTACTGTTATATTAGGAATGTACCTCTAGCACTCTAACTGTTATAGCAGGAATGTACATCTAGCACCTTAACTGTTATACAGTAGTAGGAATGTAGCTCTAGTACCCTTAGTGTTATATTAGGAATGTACCTCTAGCACTCTAACTGTTATGACAGGAAAGTACATCTAGCACCCTTACTGTTATACAGTAGTAGGAATGTAGCTCTAGTACCCTTAGTGTTATATTAGGAATGTACCTCTAACACCCACACTGTTATAGTAGGAATGTACCGTTAGCACTCTGTTATAACAGGAATGTACATCTAGCACCCTAACTGTTATACAGTTGAAGGAATGTAGCTCTAGCACCCTTTGCTATTATATTAGGAATGTACCTCTAGGACACTTACTATTACAGTAGGAATGTACCTCTAGCACTCTTACTGTTATAGCAGGAATATACCTCTAACACCCTGATTGTTATAGTAGGAATGTACCTCTAGCACTCTAACTGTTATAGCAGGAATATACCTCTAACACCCTGACTGTTATAGTAGGAATGTACCTCTAGCACTCTAACTGTTATAACAGGAGTGTACATCTAGCAATCTAACTGTTATACAGTAGTAGGAACGTACCTCTAGTACCCTTAGTGTTATATTAGGAATGTACCTCTAGCACCCTTACTGTTATAGAAGGAATGCACCTCTAGTACCCTTACTGTTATATCATGAATGTACCTCTAAGACCCTAACTGTTATAGTAGCAATGTACCTCTAGCACTCTAACTGTTATAACAGGAATGTACATCTAGCACCCAACTGTTATACAGTAGTAGGAATGTACCTCTAGTACCCTTAGTGTTATATTAGGAATGTACCTCTAGTGCCCTTACTGTTATAGCAGGAATATACCTCTAACACCCTGGCTGTTATAGTAGGAATTTACCTCTAATAACCTTACTGTTGCAATGGCAATGAACCTCTAGCACCCTTGCTATTGTATTAGAAATGTACCTCTAGGACCCTTACTATTACAGTAGGAATGTACCTCTAGCACTCTTGCTGTTATAGCAGGAATGTACCTCTAGCATCCTAACTGTTATACAGTAGTAGGAAGGTACCTCTAGCACCCTTACTGTTATAGTAGGAATGTACCTCTAGTACACATACTGTTATATCAGTTATGTACCTCTAAGTCCCTAACTGTTGAAGTGGGAATGTACATCTAGCACCCTTACTGTTATACAGTAGTAGAAATGTAGCTCTAGTACCCTCAGTGTTATATCAGGAATGTACCTCTAACACCCACACTGTTATAGTAGCAATGTACCTTTAGCACTCTGTTATAACAGGAATGTACATCTAGCACCCTAACTGTTATACAGTTGAAGGAATGTAGCTCTAGCACCCTTGCTATTGTATTAGGAATGTACCTCTAGGACACTTACTATTACAGTAGGAATGTACCTCTAGCACTCTTACTGTTATAGCAGGAATATACCTCTAACACCCTGATTGTTATAGTAGGAATGTACCTCTAGCACTCTAACTGTTATAGCAGGAATATACCTCTAACACCCTGACTGTTATAGTAGGAATGTACCTCTAGGACTCTAACTGTTATAACAGGAGTGTACATCTAACAATCTAACTGTTATACAGTAGTAGGAACGTACCTCTAGTACCCTTAGTGTTATATTAGGAATGTACCTCTAGCACCCTTACTGTTATAGAAGGAATGCACCTCTAGTACCCTTACTGTTATATCATGAATGTACCTCTAAGACCCTAACTGTTATAGTAGCAATGTACCTCTAGCACTCTAACTGTTATAACAGGAATGTACATCTAGCACCCTAACTGTTATACAGTAGTAGGAATGTACCTCTAGTACCCTTAGTGTTATATTAGGAATGTACCTCTAGTGCCCTTACTGTTATAGCAGGAATATACCTCTAACACCCTGACTGCTATAGTAGGAATTTACCTCTAATAACCTTAGTGTTGCAATGGCAATGAACCTCTAGCACCCTTGCTATTGTATTAGGAATGTACCTCTAGGACCCTTACTATTACAGTAGGAATGTACCTCTAGCACTCTTGCTGTTATAGCAGAAATGTACCTGTAGCATCCTAACTGTTATACAGTAGTAGGAAGGTACCTCTAGCACCCTTACTGTTATAGTAGGAATGTACTCTAGTACACATACTGTTATATCAGTTATGTTCCTCTAAGTCCCTAACTGTTGAAGTGGAATGTACTCTAGCACTCTAACTGTTATAACAGGAATGAACATCTAGCACCTTACTGTTATACAGTAGAAGGAATGTAGCTCTAGTACCCTTAGTGTTATATTATGAAAGTACCTCTAGCACCCTTACTGTTATATCATTAATGTACCTCTAAGATCCTCACTGTTATAGTAGGAATGTACCTCTAATACCCCGATGCTATTTTAGCAATGTACCTCTAGCACCTTACTGTTATAGTAGGAATGTACCTCTAGCACAATTACTATTATAGTAGGAAGGTACCTCTAGCACCCTTAGTGTTATATCATTAATGTTCCTCTAAGACCCTAACTGTTATAGTTGCAATGTATCTCTAGCACTCTTATTGTTATAGTAGGAATGTACCTCTAGCACCCTTACTGTTGTAGCAGGAATATACCTCTAACACCATGACTGTTATAGTAGGAATGTACTTTAGCACTCTAACTGTTATAGCAGGAATACACCTCTAACACCCTGACTGTTATAGAAGGAAGGTACCTGCACTCTAACTGTTATAACAGGAATGTACATATAGCACCCTAACTGTTATACAGTAGTAGAAATGTAGCTCTAGTACCCTTACTGTTATATTAGGAATGTACCTCTTGCACTCCAACTGTTATAGCAGGAATGTACATCTAGCACCCTAACTGTTATACAGTAGTAGGAATGTAGCTCTAGTACCCTTAGTGTTATATTAGGAATGTACCTCTAGCACTCTAACTGTTATAACAGGAAAGCACATCTAGCGCCCTTACTGTTATACAGTAGTAGGAATGTAGCTCTAGTACCCTTAGTGTTATATTAGGAATGTACCTGTAGCACCCATACTGTTATAGCAGGAATATACCTCTAACACCCTGACTGTTATAGTAGGAATGTACCTCTAGCACTCTAACTGTTATAACCGGAGTGTACATCTAGCACCCTAACTGTTATACAGTGGTAGGAATGTAGCTCTAGTACCCTTAGTGTTATACTAGGAATGTACCTCTAGCACTCTAACTGTTATAACAGGAAAGTACATCTAGCACCCTTACTGTTATACAGTAGTAGGAATGTAGCTCTAGTACCCTTAGTGTTATATTAGGAATGTACCTCTAACACCCACACTGTTATAGTAGGAATGTACCTTTAGCACTCTGTTATAACAGGAATGTACATCTAGCACCCTAACTGTTATACAGTTGTAGGAATGTAGCTCTAGCACCCTTGCTATTGTATTAGGAATGTACCTCTAGGACACTTACTATTACAGTAGGACTGTACCTCTAGCACTCTTACTGTTATAGCAGGAATATACCTCTAACACCCTGATTGTTATAGTAGGAATGTACCTCTAGCACTCTAACTGTTATAGCAGGAATATACCTCTACACCCTGACTGTTATAGTAGGAATGTACCTCTAGCACTCTAACTGTTATAACAGGAGTGTACATCTAGCAATCTAACTGTTATACAGTAGTAGGAACGTACCTCTAGTACCCTTAGTGTTATATTAGGAATGTACCTCTAGCACCCTTACTGTTATAGAAGGAATGCACCTCTAGTACCCTTACTGTTATATCATGAATGTACCTCTAAGACCCTAACTGTTATAGTAGCAATGTACCTCTAGCACTCTAACTGTATAACAGGAATGTACATCTAGCACCCTACCTGTTATACAGTAGTAGGAATGTACCTCTAGAACCCTTAGTGTTATATTAGGAATGTACCTCTAGTGCCCTTACTGTTATAGCAGGAATATACCTCTAACACCCTGACTGTTATAGTAGGAATTTACCTCTAATAACCTTACTGTTGCAATGGCAATGAACCTCTAGCACCCTTGCTATTGTATTAGGAATGTACCTCTAGGACCCTTACTATTACAGTAGGAATGTACCTCTAGCACACTTGCTGTTATAGCAGGAATGTACCTCTAGCATCCTAACTGTTATACAGTAGTAGAAGGTACCTCTAGCACCCTTACTGTTATAGTAGGAATGTACCTCTAGTACACATACTGTTATATCAGTTATGTACCTCTAAGTCCCTAACTGTTGAAGTGGAATGTACTCTAACACTCTAACTGTTATAACAGGAATGTACATCTAGCACCCTTACTGTTATACAGTAGTAGGAATGTAGCTCTAGTACCCTTAGTGTTATATTATGAAAGTACCTGTAGCACCCTAACTGTTATATCATTAATGTACCTCTAAGATCCTCACTGTTATAGTAGGAATGTACCTCTAATACCCCCGATGTTATTTTAGCAATGTACCTCTAGCACCCTTACTGTTATAGTAGGAACGTACCTCTAGCACAATTACTATTATAGTAGGAAGGTACCTCTTGCACCCTTAGTGTTATATCATTGATGTTCCTCTAAGACCCTAATTGTTATAGTTGCAATGTATCTCTAGCACTCTTACTGTTATAGTAGGAATGTACCTCTAGCACCCTTACTGTTGTAGTAGGAATGTACCTCTACCACTCTAACTGTTATAACAGGAATGTACATTTAGCACCGTAACAGTTATACAGTTGTAGGAATGTAGCTCTAGTACCCTTAGTGTTATATTAGAATGTACCTCTAGCCCTTACCTTTAAAGCAGGAATATACCTCTAACACCATGACTGTTATAGAAGGAATGTACCTCTAGCATCGCTAACTGTTATAACAGGAATGTACATATAGCACCCTAACTGTTATACAGTAGTAGAAATGTAGCTCTAGTACCTTTCTGTTATATTAGGAATGTACCTCTAGCACTCTAACTGTTATCACAGGAATGTTTATCTAGCACCCTAACTGTTATACTACAGTAGGAATGTACCTCTAGCACCCTTACTGTTATATTTGAAATGTACCTCTAGCACTCTAACTCTTATAGCAGGAATGTACATCTAGCACCCTAACTGTTATACAGTAGTAGGAATGTAGCTCTAGTACCCTTAGTGTTATATTAGGAATGTACCTCTAGCACTCTAACTGTTATAACAGGAATGTACATCTAGCACCCTTACTGTTATACAGTAGTAGGAATGTAGCCCTAGTACCCATAGTGTTATATTATGAATGTACCTCTAGCACCCTTACTGTTATATCATTAATGTACCTCTAAGATCCTCACTGTTATAGTAGGAATGTACCTCTAATACCCCGATGTTGTATTAGCAATGTACCTCTTGCACCCTTACTGTTATAGTAGGAATGTACCTCTAGCACCCTTACTATTATAGTAGAAATGTACTTCTACCACTCTAACTGTTATAACAGGAATGTACATCTAGCACCCTAACTGTTATACAGTTGTAGGAATGTAGCTCTAGTACCTTAGTGTTATATTAAGAATGTACTCTAGCACCCATACTGTTATAGCAGGAATATACCTCTAACACCCTGACTGTTACAGTAGGAATGTACCTCTAGCACTCTGACTGTTATAGCAGGAATATACCTCTAACACCCACACTGTTATAGTAGGAATGTACTCTAGCACTCTAACTGTTATAACAGGAATGTACATATAGCACCCCAACTGTTATACAGTAGAAATGTAGCTCTAGTACCTTACTGTTATATTAGGAATGTACCTCTAGCACTCTAACTGTTATAGCAGGAATGTACATCTAGCACCCTAACTGTTATACAGTAGTAGGAATGTAGCTCCAGTACCCTTAGTGTTATATTAGGAATGTACCTCTAGCACCCACACTGTTATAGCAGGAATATACCTCTAACACCCTGACTGTTATAGTAGGAATGTATATCTAGCACTCTAACTGTTATAACAGGAGTGTACATCTAGCAATCTAACTGTTATAAAGTAGTAGGAATGTACCTCTAGTACCCTTAGTGTTATATTAGGAATGTACCTCTAGCACCCTTACTGTTATAGAAGGAATGCACCTCTAGTACCCTTACTGTTATATCATTAATGGACCTCTAAGACCCTAACTGTTATAGTAGCAATGTACCTCTAGCACTATAACTGTTATTACAGGAATGTACATCTAGCACCCTAACTGTTATTACAGTAGTAGGAATGTACCTCTAGTACCCTTTAGTGTTATATTAGGAATGTACTTTAGTGCCCTTACTGTTATAGCAGGAATATACTCCAACACCCCTGTCTGTTATAGTAGGAATTTACCTCTAATAACCTTACTGTTGCAATGGCAATGAACCTCTAGCACCCTTGCTATTGTATTAGGAATGTACCTCTAGGACTCTTACTATTACAGTAGGAATGTACCTCTAGCACTCTTACTGTTATAGCAGGAATGTACGCTCTAGCACCCTAACTGTTATACAGTAGTAGGAAGGTACCTCTAGCACCCTTACTGTTATAGTAGGAATGTACCTCTAGTACCACTTACTGTTATACAGGAATGTACCTCTAAGTACCTAACTGTTGTAGTGGGAATGTACCTCTAGCACTCTAACTGTTATAACAGGAATGTACATCTAGCACCTTACTGTTATACAGTAGTAGGAAGGTAGCTCTAGTACCCTTAGTGTTATATTATGAAAGTACCTCTAGCACCCTTACTGTTATATCTTTAATGTACCTCTAAGATCCTCGCTGTTATAGTAGGAATGTACCTCTAATACCCCGATGTTATTTTAGCAATGTACCTCTAGCACCCTTACTGTTATAGTAAGAGCTGCCTCTAGCACCCTTACTATTATAGTAGGAAGGTACCTCTAGCACCCTTAGTGTTATATCATTAATGTTCCTCTAAGACCCTAACTGTTATAGTTGCAATGTATCTCTAGCACTTTACTGTTATAGTAGGAATGTACCTCTAGAACCCTTACTGTTGTATTAGGAATGTACCTCTACCACTCTAACTGTTATAACAGGAATGTACATTTAGCACCCTAACAGTTATACAGTTGTAGGAATGTAGCTCTAGTTCCCTTAGTGTTATATTAGGAATGTACCTCTAGCACCCTTACCGTTAAAGCAGGAATATAGCTCTAACGCCATGACTGTTATAGAAGGAATGTACCTCTAGCACGCTAACTGTTATAACAGGAATGTACATATAGCACCCTAACTGTTATACAGTAGTAGAAATGTAGCTCTAGTACCTTTCTGTTATATTAGAATGTACCTGTAGCACTCTAACTGTTATCACAGGAATGTACATCTAGCACCCTAACTGTTATACTACAGTAGGAATGTACCTCTAGCACCCTTACTGTTATATTTGAAATGTACCTCTAGCACTGTAACTGTTATAGCAGGAATGTACATCTAGCACCCTAACTGTTATAGAGTAGTAGGAATGTAGCTCTAGTACCCTTAGTGTTATATTAGGAATGTACCTCTAGCACTCTAACTGTCATAACAGGAATGTACATCTAGCACCCTTACTGTTATACAGTAGTAGGAATGTAGCCCTAGTACTCTTAGTGTTATATTATGAATGTACCTCTAGCACCCTTACTGTTATATCATTAATGTACCTCTAAGATCCTCACTGTTATAGTAGGAATGTACCTCTAATACCCCGATGTTATATTAGCAATGTACCTCTAGCACCCTTACTGTTATAGTAGGAATGTACCTCTAGCACCCTTACTATTATAGTAGGAATGTACTTCTACCACTCTAACTGTTATAACAGGAATGTACATCTAGCACCCTAACTGTTATGCAGTTGTAGGAATGTAGCTCTAGTACCCTTAGTGTTATATTAGGAATGTACCTCTTATGCCTTACTGTTGTAGCAGAAATATACCTCTAACACCATGACTGTTATAGTAGGAATGTACCTCTAGCACTCTAACTGTTATAGCAGGAATACACCTCTAACACCCTGACTGTTATAGAAGGAAGGTACTCTAGCACTCTAACTGTTATAACAGGAATGTACATATAGCACCCTAACTGTTATACAGTAGCAGAAATGTAGCTCTAGTACCCTTACTGTTATATTAGGAATGTACCTCTAGCACTCTAACTGTTATAGCAGGAATGTACATCTAGCACCCTAACTGTTATACAGTAGGAATGTAGCTCTAGTACCCTTAGTGTTATATTAGGAATGTACCTCTAGCACTCTAACTGTTATAACAGGAAAGCACATCTAGCGCCTTACTGTTATACAGTAGTAGAATGTAGCTCTAGTACCCTTAGTGTTATATTAGGAATGTACCTGTAGCACCCTTACTGTTATAGCAGGAATATACCTCTAACACCCTGACTGTATAGTAGGAATGATCTTAGAACTCTAACTGTTATAACAGGAGTGTACATCTAGCACCCTAACTGTTATACAGTTGTAGGAATGAAGGTCTAGTACCCTTAGTGTTATATTAAGAATGTACCTCTAGCCGATACTGTTATAGCAGGAATATACCTCTAACACCCTGACTGTTAAAGTAGGAATGTACCTCTTGCACTCTGACTGTTATAGCAGGAATATACCTCTAACACCCTGACTGTTATAGTAGGAATGTACCTCTAGCACTCTAACTATTATAACAGGAATGTACATATAGCACCCTAACTGTTATACAGTAGTAGAAATGTAGCTCTTGTACCCTTACTGTTATATTAGGAATGTACCTCTAGCACTGTAACTGTTATAGCAGGAATGTACATCTAGCACCCTAACTGTTATACAGTAGTAGGAATGTAGCTCTAGTACCCTTAGTGTTATATTAGGAATGTACCTCTAGCACTCTAACTGTTATGACAGGAAAGTACATCTAGCACCCTTACTGTTATACAGTAGTAGGAATGTAGCTCTAGTACCCTTAGTGTTATATTAGGAATGTACCTCTAACACCCACACTGTTATAGTAGGAATGTACCGTTAGCACTCTGTTATAACAGGAATGTACATCTAGCACCCTAACTGTTATACAGTTGAAGGAATGTAGCTCTAGCACCCTTGCTATTGTATTAGGAATGTACCTCTAGGACACTTTTACTATTACAGTAGGAATGTACCTCTAGCACTCTTACTGTTATAGCAGGAATATACCTCTAACACCCTGATTGTTATAGTAGGAATGTACCTCTAGCACTCTAACTGTTATAGCAGGAATATACCTCTAACACCCTGACTGTTATAGTAGGAATGTACCTCTAGCACTCTAACTGTTATAACAGGAGTGTACATCTAGCAATCTAACTTTATACAGTAGTAGGAACGTACCTCTAGTACCCTTAGTGTTATATTAGGAATGTACCTCTAGCACCCTTACTGTTATAGAAGGAATGCACTCTAGTACCCTTACTGTTATATCATGAATGTACCTCTAAGACCCTAACTGTTATAGTAGCAATGTACCTCTAGCACTCTAACTGTTATAACAGGAATGTACATCTAGCACCCTAACTGTTATACAGTAGTAGGAATGTACTTTAGTACCCTTAGTGTTATATTAGGAATGTACCTCTAGTGCCCTTACTGTTATAGCAGGAATATACCTCTAACACCCTGGCTGTTATAGTAGGAATTTACCTCTAATAACCTTACTGTTGCAATGGCAATGAACCTCTAGCACCCTTGCTATTGTATTAGAAATGTACCTCTAGGACCCTTACTATTACAGTAGGAATGTACCTTAGCACTCTTGCTGTTATAGCAGGAATGTACCTCTAGCATCCTAACTGTTATACAGTAGTAGGAAGGTACCTCTAGCACCCTTACTGTTATAGTAGGAATGTACCTCTAGTACACATACTGTTATATCAGTTATGTACCTCTAAGTCCCTAACTGTTGAAGTGGGAATGTACCTCTAGCACTCTAACTGTTATAACAGGAATGTACATCTAGCACCCTTACTGTTATACAGTAGTAGGAATGTAGCTCTAGTACCCTCAGTGTTATATCAGGAATGTACCTCTAACACCCACACTGTTATAGTAGCAATGTACCTTTAGCACTCTGTTATAACAGGAATGTACATCTAGCACCCTAACTGTTATACAGTTGAAGGAATGTAGCTCTAGCACCCTTGCTATTGTATTAGGAATGTACTCTCAGGACACTTACTATTACAGTAGGAATGTACCTCTAGCACTCTTACTGTTATAGCAGGAATATACCTCTAACACCCTGATTGTTATAGTAGGAATGTACCTCTAGCACTCTAACTGTTATAGCAGGAATATACCTCTAACACCCTGACTGTTATAGTAGGAATGTACCTCTAGCACTCTAACTGTTATAACAGGAGTGTACATCTAGCAATCTAACTGTTATACAGTAGTAGGAACGCACTCTAGTACCCTTAGTGTTATATTAGAATGTACCTCTAGCACCCTTACTGTTATAGAAGGAATGCACCTCTAGTACCCTTACTGTTATATCATGAATGTACCTCTAAGACCCTAACTGTTATAGTAGCAATGTACCTCTAGCACTCTAACTGTTATAACAGGAATGTACATCTAGCACCCTAACTGTTATACAGTAGTAGGAATGTACCTCTAGTACCCTTTAGTGTTATATTAGGAATGTACCTCTAGTGCCCTTACTGTTATAGCAGGAATATACCTCTAACACCCTGACTGCTATAGTAGGAATTTACCTCTAATAACCTTAGTGTTGCAATGGCAATGAACCTTCTAGCACCCTTGCTATTGTATTAGGAATGTACTTCTAGGACCCTTACTATTACAGTAGGAATGTACCTCTAGCACTTTTGCTGTTATAGCAGAAATGTACCTCTAGCATCCTAACTGTTATACAGTAGTAGGAAGGTACCTAGCACCCTTACTGTTATAGTAGGAATGTACCTCTAGTACACATACTGTTATATCAGTTATGTACCTCAAGTCCCTAACTGTTGAAGTGGGAATGTACCTCTAGCACTCTAACTGTTATAACAGGAATGAACATCTAGCACCCTTACTGTTATACAGTAGTAGGAATGTAGCTCTAGTACCCTTAGTGTTATATTATGAAAGTACCTCTAGCACCCTTACTGTTATATCATTAATGTACCTCTAAGATCCTCACTGTTATAGTAGGAATGTACTCTAATACCCCGATGCTATTTTAGCAATGTACCTCTAGCACCTTACTGTTATAGTAGGAATGTACCTCTAGCACAATTACTATTATAGTAGAAGGTACCTCTAGCACCCTTAGTGTTATATCATTAATGTTCCTCTAAGACCCTAACTGTTATAGTTGCAATGTATCTCTAGCACTCTTATTGTTATAGTAGGAATGTACCTCTAGCACCCTTACTGTTGTAGCAGGAATATACCTCTAACACCATGACTGTTATAGTAGGAATGTACCTCTAGCACTCTAACTGTTATAGCAGGAATACACCTCTAACACCCTGGACTGTTATAGAAGGAAGGTCCTCTAGCACTCTAACTGTTATAACAGGAATGTACATATAGCACCCTAACTGTTATACAGTAGTAGAAATGTAGCTCTAGTACCCTTACTGTTATATTAGGAATGTACCTCTTGCACTCTAACTGTTATAGCAGGAATGTACATCTAGCACCCTAACTGTTATACAGTAGTAGGAATGTAGCTCTAACCTTTAGTGTTATATTAGAATGTACTCTAGCACTCTAACTGTTATAACAGGAAAGCACATCTAGCGCCCTTACTGTTATACAGTAGTAGGAATGTAGCTCTAGTACCCTTAGTGTTATATTAGGAATGTACCTGTAGCACCCATACTGTTATAGCAGGAATATACCTCTAACACCCTGACTGTTATAGTAGGAATGTACCTCTAGCACTCTAACTGTTATAACCGGAGTGTACATCTAGCACCCTAACTGTTATACAGTAGTAGGAATGTAGCTCTAGTACCCTTAGTGTTATACTAGGAATGTACCTCTAGCACTCTAACTGTTATAACAGGAAAGTACATCTAGCACCCTTACTGTTATACAGTAGTAGGAATGTAGCTCTAGTACCCTTAGTGTTATATTAGGAATGTACCTCTAACACCCACACTGTTATAGTAGGAATGTACCTTTAGCACTCTGTTATAACAGGAATGTACATCTAGCACCCTAACTGTTATACAGTTGTAGGAATGTAGCTCTAGCACCCTTGCTATTGTATTAGGAATGTACCTCTAGGACACTTACTATTACAGTAGGACTGTACCTCTAGCACTCTTACTGTTATAGCAGGAATATACCTCTAACACCCTGATTGTTATAGTAGGAATGTACCTCTAGCACTCTAACTGTTATAGCAGGAATATACCTCTAACACCCTGACTGTTATAGTAGGAATGTACCTTAGCACTCTAACTGTTATAACAGGAGTGTACATCTAGCAATCTAACTGTTATACAGTAGTAGGAACGTACCTCTAGTACCCTTAGTGTTATATTAGGAATGTACCTCTAGCACCCTTTACTGTTATAGAAGGAATGCACCTCTAGTACCCTTACTGTTATATCATGAATGTACCTCTAAGACCCTAACTGTTATAGTAGCAATGTACCTCTAGCACTCTAACTGGTATAACAGGAATGTACATCTAGCACCCTACCTGTTATACAGTAGTAGGAATGTACCTCTAGAACCCTTAGTGTTATATTAGGGATGTACCTCTAGTGCCCTTACTGTTATAGCAGGAATATACCTCTAACACCCTGACTGTTATAGTAGGAATTTACCTCTAATAACCTTACTGTTGCAATGGCAATGAACCTCTAGCACCCTTGCTATTGTATTAGGAATGTACCTCTAGGACCCTACTATTACAGTAGGAATGTACCTCTAGCACACTTGCTGTTATAGCAGGAATGTACTTAGCATCCTAACTGTTATACAGTAGTAGGAAGGTACCTCTAGCACCCTTACTGTTATAGTAGGAATGTACCTCTAGTACACATACTGTTATATCAGTTATGTACCCTAAGTCCCTAACTGTTGAAGTGGGAATGTACTCTAACACTCTAACTGTTATAACAGGAATGTACATCTAGCACCCTTACTGTTATACAGTAGTAGGAATGTAGCTCAGTACCCTTAGTGTTATATTATGAAAGTACCTGTAGCACCCTAACTGTTATATCATTAATGTACCTCTAAGATCCTCACTGTTATAGTAGGAATGTACCTCTAATACCCCGATGTTATTTTAGCAATGTACCTCTAGCACCCTTACTGTTATAGTAGGAACGCACCTCTAGCACAATTACTATTATAGTAGGAAGGTACCTCTGCACCCTTAGTGTTATATCATTGATGTTCCTCTAAGACCCTAATTGTTATAGTTGCAATGTATCTCTAGCACTCTTACTGTTATAGTAGGAATGTACCTCTAGCACCCTTACTGTTGTAGTAGGAATGTACTCTACCACTCTAACTGTTATAACAGGAATGTACATTTAGCAATCGTAACAGTTATACAGTTGTAGGGAATGTAGCTCTAGTACCCTTAGTGTTATATTAGGAATGTACCTCTAGCGCCCTTACCTTTAAAGCAGGAATATACCTCTAACACCATGACTGTTATAGAAGGAATGTACCTCTAGCACGCTAACTGTTATAACAGGAATGTACATATAGCACCCTAACTGTTATACAGTAGTAGAAATGTAGCTCTAGTACCTTTCTGTTATATTAGGAATGTACCTCTAGCACTCTAACTGTTATCACAGGAATGTTTATCTAGCACCCTAACTGTTATACTACAGTAGGAATGTACCTCTAGCACCCTTACTGTTATATTTGAAATGTACCTCTAGCACTCTAACTCTTATAGCAGGAATGTACATCTAGCACCCTAACTGTTATACAGTAGTAGGAATGTAGCTCTAGTACCCTTAGTGTTATATTAGGAATGTACCTCTAGCACTCTAACTGTTATAACAGGAATGTACATCTAGCACCCTTACTGTTATACAGTAGTAGGAATGTAGCCCTAGTACCCATAGTGTTATATTATGAATGTACCTCTAGCACCCTTACTGTTATATCATTAATGTACCTCTAAGATCCTCACTGTTATAGTAGGAATGTACCTCTAATACCCCGATGTTATATTAGCAATGTACCTCTTGCACCCTTACTGTTATAGTAGGAATGTACCTCTAGCACCCTTACTATTATAGTAGAAATGTACTTCTACCACTCTAACTGTTATAACAGGAATGTACATCTAGCACCTAACTGTTATACAGTTGTAGGAATGTAGCTCTAGTACCCTTAGTGTTATATTAAGAATGTACCTCTAGCACCCATACTGTTATAGCAGGAATATACCTCTAACACCCTGACTGTTACAGTAGGAATGTACCTCTAGCACTCTGACTGTTATAGCAGGAATATACCTCTAACACCCACACTGTTATAGTAGGAATGTACCTCTAGCACTCTAACTGTTATAACAGGAATGTACATATAGCACCCCAACTGTTATACAGTAGTAGAAATGTAGCTCTAGTACCTTACTGTTATATTAGGAATGTACCTCTAGCACTCTAACTGTTATAGCAGGAATGTACATCTAGCACCCTAACTGTTATACAGTAGTAGGAATGTAGCTCCAGTACCTTTAGTGTTATATTAGGAATGTACCTCTAGCACTCTAACTGTTATAACAGGAAAGTACATCTAGCACCCTTACTGTTATACAGTAGTAGGAATGTAGCTCTAGTACCCTTAGTGTTATATTAGGAATGTACCTCTAGCACCCACACTGTTATAGCAGGAATATACCTCTAACACCCTGACTGTTATAGTAGGAATGTATATCTAGCACTCTAACTGTTATAACAGGAGTGTACATCTAGCAATCTAACTGTTATAAAGTAGTAGGAATGTACCTCTAGTACCCTTAGTGTTATATTAGGAATGTACCTCTAGCACCCTTACTGTTATAGAAGGAATGCACCTCTAGTACCCTTACTGTTATATCATTAATGGACCTCTAAGACCCTAACTGTTATAGTAGCAATGTACCTCTAGCACTATAACTGTTATTACAGGAATGTACATCTAGCACCCTAACTGTTATACAGTAGTAGGAATGTACCTCTAGTACCCTTAGTGTTATATTAGGAATGTACCTTAGTGCCCTTACTGTTATAGCAGGAATATACTCCAACACCCTGTCTGTTATAGTAGGAATTTACCTCTAATAACCTTACTGTTGCAATGGCAATGAACCTCTAGCACCCTTGCTATTGTATTAGGAATGTACCTCTAGGACTCTTACTATTACAGTAGGAATGTACCTCTAGCACTCTTACTGTTATAGCAGGAATGTACGTCTAGCACCCTAACTGTTATACAGTAGTAGGAAGGTACCTCTAGCACCCTTACTGTTATAGTAGGAATGTACCTCTAGTACACTTACTGTTATATCAGTTATGTACCTCTAAGTCCCTAGCTGTTGAAGTGGGAATGTACCTCTAGCACTCTAACTGTTATAACAGCAATGTACATCTAGCACCCTAACTGTTATACTATAGTAGGAATGTACCTCTAGCACCCTTACTGGTATATTAGGAATGTACCTCTAGCACTCTAACTGTTATAACAGGAATGTACATCTAGCACCCTTACTGTTATACAGTAGTAGGAAGGTAGCTCTAGTACCCTTAGTGTTATATTATGAAAGTACCTCTAGCACCCTTACTGTTATATCTTTAATGTACCTCTAAGATCCTCGCTGTTATAGTAGGAATGTACCTCTAATACCCCCGATGTTATTTTAGCAATGTACCTCTAGCACCCTTACTGTTATAGTAGGAACGCACTCTAGCACCCTTACTATTATAGTAGGAAGGTACCTCTAGCACCCTTAGTGTTATATCATTAATGTTCCTCTAAGACCCTAACTGTTATAGTTGCAATGTATCTCTAGCACTCTTACTGTTATAGTAGGAATGTACCTCTAGAACCCTTACTGTTGTAGTAGGAATGTACCTCTACCACTCTAACTGTTATAACAGGAATGTACATTTAGCACCCTAACAGTTATACAGTTGTAGGAATGTAGCTCTAGTACCCTTAGTGTTATATTAGGAATGTACCTCTAGCACCCTTACCGTTAAAGCAGGAATATAGCTCTAACGCCATGACTGTTATAGAAGGAATGTACCTCTAGCACGCTAACTGTTATAACAGGAATGTACATATAGCACCCTAACTGTTATACAGTAGTAGAAATGTAGCTCTAGTACCCTTTCTGTTATATTAGGAATGTACCTGTAGCACTCTAACTGTTATCACAGGAATGTACATCTAGCACCCTAACTGTTATACTACAGTAGGAATGTACCTCTAGCACCCTTACTGTTATATTTGAAATGTACCTCTAGCACTGTAACTGTTATAGCAGGAATGTACATCTAGCACCCTAACTGTTATAGAGTAGTAGGAATGTAGCTCTAGTACCCTTAGTGTTATATTAGGAATGTACCTCTAGCACTCTAACTGTCATAACAGGAATGTACATCTAGCACCCTTACTGTTATACAGTAGTAGGAATGTAGCCCTAGTACCCTTAGTGTTATATTATGAATGTACCTCTAGCACCCTTACTGTTATATCATTAATGTACCTCTAAGATCCTCACTGTTATAGTAGGAATGTACCTCTAATACCCCCGATGTTATATTAGCAATGTACCTCTAGCACCCTTACTGTTATAGTAGGAATGTACCTCTAGCACCCTTACTATTATAGTAGGAATGTACTTCTACCACTCTAACTGTTATAACAGGAATGTACATCTAGCACCCTAACTGTTATGCAGTTGTAGGAATGTAGCTCTAGTACCCTTAGTGTTATATTAGAATGTACCTCTTGCGCCTTACTGTTGTAGCAGAAATATACCTCTAACACCATGACTGTTATAGTAGGAATGTACCTCTAGCACTCTAACTGTTATAGCAGGAATACACTTCTAACACCCTGACTGTTATAGAAGGAAGGTACCTCTAGCACTCTAACTGTTATAACAGGAATGTACATATAGCACCCTAACTGTTATACAGTAGCAGAAATGTAGCTCTAGTACCCTTACTGTTATATTAGGAATGTACCTCTAGCACTCTAACTGTTATAGCAGGAATGTACATCTAGCACCCTAACTGTTATACAGTAGTAGGAATGTAGCTCTAGTACCCTTAGTGTTATATTAGGAATGTACCTCTAGCACTCTAACTGTTATAACAGGAAACATCTAGCGCCCTTACTGTTATACAGTAGTAGGAATGTAGCTCTAGTACCCTTAGTGTTATATTAGGAATGTACCTGTAGCACCCTTACTGTTATAGCAGGAATATACCTCTAACACCCTGACTGTTATAGAAGGAATGTACCTCTAGAACTCTAACTGTTATAACAGGAGTGTACATCTAGCACCCTAACTGTTATACAGTTGTAGGAATGAAGGTCTAGTACCCTTAGTGTTATATTAAGAATGTACCTCTAGCTCGATACTGTTATAGCAGGAATATACCTCTAACACCCTGACTGTTAAAGTAGGAATGTACCTCTTGCACTCTGACTGTTATAGCAGGAATATACCTCTAACACCCTGACTGTTATAGTAGGAATGTACTTCTAGCACTCTAACTATTATAACAGGAATGTACATTAGCACCCTAACTGTTATACAGTAGTAGAAATGTAGCTCTTGTACCCTTACTGTTATATTAGGAATGTACCTCTAGCACTCTAACTGTTATAGCAGGAATGTACCGTTAGCACTACTGTTATACAGTAGGAATGTAGCATCTAGCACCCTAACTGTTATACAGTTGAGGAATGTAGCTCTAGCACCCTTACTTTTGTATAAGTCGGCGTGGCGGGCGGGTGGCAGGCGGTGGATGCTGTCGCCACCGCTGCGGGGAGCGGGTGGAGGGGCTTCGTGGGGTGGGTGGGGGGACACTAGACACCAGGGAGATGTTTGGGGGTTGGTTGTGACATTCTGCCCGCGATCGGCTTTTTACGGTCCACTGGACCACCAGGAGTTATTCGGGTTGGGGAGGGTTACTGCCCGCGGCGATCAGCAATTGGAGGGGGTTTATGTTCTGTGATCGGCAATTGGGGGTCATATAGGTTCTGCCGCGATCGGGCTGTGGGAGATGTGTGTGGGGGTTCATGTATTTGTACTGCCCGCGATCGGGCTGTGGAGATGTGTGTGTGGGGGTTCATGTACTTGTACTGCCCGCGATCGGGCTGCATTGTGCATCGGTCCCCGACGGCTGCTGCCTGGCAGGGTGGCCAGGAGCAAGTCCTTGGGGATTGGCGCACCTACATGCAAATGGGGCCATAAATAGATGCAAATGGCCCCCCCTGCGCCTTGCATAAATTATGGCCCCATTTGCATGTCACCTTTTGAATATCGGAAATTTGCGCATGGCGCAATGGTACTTGCGCCACCGCGAGTTTAATGCTCAACTCTGGCAACTTGCGGTGGCGGCGAAGTTCCACCGCGCCATGCGCAAGTGTTGTAGTTAGGTGATATCTGGGTGAGTTGCTCACCAGCGCAACTCCTTTGAATATCACCCGCCACACCCCTGCGCAACTATTTTGAGCAGCGCAGGGGCTTGCGCCTCAGACTGGCGCAGTTTGAATATCTGGGCCTTTGTGTCTATATCTGTTTATTTTGTTTATTTATTTGTTTATTGAAATCTAAGATTACAACCTTTAAGTTTCAAGCTCATTTACAAAGGTTCCACGTCAGGCAGAAAGGAAAGAATAAAATTCACAGTATATTAATTGAGCAGAAAAACACAGAGAGAGCTATAGGGAAGCAAATCACAATGAGCAGAACAATTGTTACAGTTACTATACTTGTTCTTGGCGATTACAAGGAGTTTGAATTAAGCAGCACAGTAGGCCTTAATGAGAGGAAGGGGAATAGATAGAAGAAGAGGGGGGTGTAAAAGTATGGCAGTAACCTCAGCCTCGGGGTTACTTTGTCATGGGGGAATGTGGGGCGAGAGTGAGGAATTGGTAAGTGCGATGGGATGAAGAACTAGTTGAGGTGGTAAGGGGGGGAACAGGGAAGAAGATGGGGCAGGGACAGATGAGGTTGAGGGTAGGACAGCAAGGTAAGTGCAGGTGTTAGGGTAGGTGATTACGGATCACAGGGGGTGGAGGTCGGGGGAAGCAGGGGCATTTCTGTTGGGTAGACAGGAGGGATTTGAGTGATGATTTAAACGGTCCGAGTTTGCTGATAGCAGTAAGCTCGGGAGGGAGCATGCCAAACCAGAGCAGGGCTCTGTATTCAAAGGATCTCTGTCCTTGTGAGGTACGGCAGAAGGGGACCTTGAGGGAGTGATTATTAGATGGCCTAGTAGTCCTGGTAGATTCAGTCTGGTGCAGGAGGGAACTACATCCTGGTGGTAGCAGGCCAAGGATCGCTTTTTTGGCTAGGAGACAGATTTGGTAATGGGTTCTCTTGGCCAGGTTAAGCCATCCTGTTTGCAGGTAGAGATTACAGGTATGGGTTAGGTGCGGAGCCCCTACAGCTAGCCTGCAGACTTTGTTCAGAGTGGTGGAAAGTCACTTTAGGGTGCAGTCAGGTGCCGCACTGTAAATGGCAAGGCCATAGTCGATGGTTGAGAGGACGGAGCTGGTGATGGCTAGCTGAAGGGCTTTTCTGGTTAAGCAGCTATGGTGTTTGTATAGTAGACTGAGCTTCCGGTTAGCTGATGTGGCAACATTGTTCACATGGGTAGAGAATGAGAGGGAGCTATCAAGAGTAAGTCCCAGATATTTAAAAATGTTGGACAGTTTCTAAGGCCACATTTTGTTTACTAAGAATGTTGATGGCGTGTGCCTTATGACCGTTATGGGCGTGGGCGAATAGCATGGTTTTTTTTTTTGTGGTTGACAAGCAGCAGAGCTTGTCCAAACCAGTCCTCTACATTGTTGAAATCTTGTTGAAGATGCTGTTCAAGGGTGACAGGGTCGGAGTGGCTGGAGTAGATTACCGCATCATCTACATACAGGAGGATATTGTGCTGACAGGCTTGAGGGGGGTTATTAAGGAAAAGGCTAAA
The DNA here is from genome assembly GCA_016271365.2 of Neoceratodus forsteri. Taxonomy (NCBI): domain Eukaryota; kingdom Metazoa; phylum Chordata; order Ceratodontiformes; family Ceratodontidae; genus Neoceratodus; species Neoceratodus forsteri. Next base: position 1,424,802 of record JADMNL010000026.1, read on the forward strand.
TAGTAGGGGGCCCAGTATGGATCCCTGGGAAACACTGATGGATACAAGCTGTGGGACCGAGAGTGTATTAGCTATTTTTACACGTTGCTCTCGCCCTGTGAGGTAACTTCGGCACCAGGACAGAGAGTCGGGGGACAGCCCTGTTGCCTCGAGTTGGGCTAAGAGGAGGTCATGGTTGACTGTGTCAAAGGCCTTGGTGAGGTCGTCGAAGGTTGTCCCCACCAAGTGTCATGATCAAAGGCATTGTGTATGTACCCCGTGAACTCCAGTAGTGCTGTGGTGGTACTGTGGAGTTAACGGAAGCCATGTTGCTGCTGGCATTGTAGCTGATATTTGTCAAGGTACTCTACCAGCTGATTGTAGACTATTTGTTTGAGGGCTTTAAAGATAAGCAGGAGGATTGAAATTAGACGGTAGTTGGTATGACTTGTCTTACTACCTGCTTTGAAGATAGGGGTTTATGACTGCCGCTTTCCAAAGCTTTGGGAATGAGCCTGAGGAGAGGGACAAGTTGATGATTCTGGTTAGAGGTGTTAGCAATTCATCCAGTGCCAGGGAGATTAGTTTAAGGTCAAGGCCTTCAGCACTATGCCTGGACTTACCCAGTACTTTGGAGATGTATTTTTTAGCCTCAGCTTTGGATATTACTCTGAGGTAGAAAGGGGGGGGCGTGGTTTGAAGGATGTGATTATGGTGGTTTGTGTTGAGACACACTAGTGGGGCTAAGGAAGTTGGGGCGGAGCACTGCACTGAGGTTAGTGAAAGCTTTGACAAAGATGTCGGCAATGGTTTTAGGGTCCTGAATGGTTAGGGTTGCCACCTTTGGATGAGGCAAAAACTGGATCCTAAGCTCCGCCCCAGCCCCACCCCTTTTCATGACTCATCACGCGTTGCTCCTCCTAGAAAGCCATTGGTTATACAGTCAGACCTGGTTAATCCATGCATATTTGTGTTTGCCAATTTTGTTACGTAATACAAATCTACGTAGTAACCAAACAGTGATAATAAAGAGGTCAACAGCTCAACAAAAAATCCGTATGTAGTGTTTTTCATTCGGATAGTCAGACATATGGATTAACAAGGCACGGATTAACCAGGTCCGACTGTATCAATAAAAGACCACACTCGAAGCAGTACTTCAACAAACTGTTAAGATACTATACCTGTTAAAATTACTTTCCCAGGTTCTTCTTATTTATTTATGTGTGTATTTATTTATTTATTGACATTGGTTTACCAGATAAATATACATAGATAAAATAAATCTCATTTGCACACATGATCTGGGGGGAGACAAGGGAAATACTGTAAATAGCATACAACAGTACACATGGTATATAATACATAATAAAGACATTGTTTCCTATGAAGTGTGTACTTGATATATTTTTCTGTCTCCTTTCCTTTTCATGGCACAGTACTATTTCAAAGTCAAAGTGGTGACCATACGTTTTCCTGAGGAAAAATAATTTAAAACATTTAAAGTGCCTAAATTCTGTTAGAGATGAAAATGTATGAAAGTGGAAGACAACTGGCTGTGTTGTTACAAAGGTGGGGGCAGCTTACTGCTATGCCACATTAAGATGCAGTGGAAAAGATTAGGTTAAGTAAGTGCTAATGGTGTTAATGGCCATACTTTACACCTCCCAGGTTAACAGTTTTCACAAACAAAAGGCTATATTGACAACAGAACTTGTTTGTAACCTGGTCATGTAGCTGAAACAATGAATAAGGTGACAAAATCTGTTTAAAAAGTATGTGAGCACTCAGAATGGTCCAAAAACCTGACCAGCACAGTGCAAAACCAGATTACCTGATAGGGACCCTGAAAACCTGATCACCAGGTAAAAAACCTGACAGGTGGCAACCCTATGAATGGAGGAGCCTTTGAAATTCAGCATTGAGGGTTCAGAGGTGTCATGTTTCCCAGTGATTTCATGGATGTTATTCCAGAACCTACATCCATCACCCCAGGAAGAGTTAAGCTCAGACTTGAAACTATTGGTTTTGACCTGGCAGATTGTGAGGGTGCAGTTATTTCGTGCCGCTTTATAACTATGCATGTCGTGGGGCATACGAGTGGTTTGATACTTATACCAAAGCTGATCTCTGGTGCACATCAGGTCAAGGAGGTGAGGGGTAACCCAAGATTTATGAGAACCCCTGACTTTCCTTTTTGTAATGGGGCAAAAATATCACAGGCACCATTGAAAATGTTGATGAAATTGCCCAGTGCCATGTCTACGTAATTAGTAGTTAGGACGGGGGCCCAGTTCAGTTACTGGAAGTATTGCTTGAAGGATCTACGCTGGCCCTGTTTAAGCACACAGGATATTAAATCCTTCACAGGTGATTTCGGGACCTTATTAGACCAGTGGAAGATAATGGGCGAGTAGTCACTGAGGGAGTCAGAGAGCAGAGATCCGCTCTTGGTGGTTTGTTAGTACCCAGTCTAAAAGGGTACTGGTTCCTGTTCTGTAGTTTATTCGGGTGGGTAGGTTGACAAGTTGGTGGAAGCTGATAGAGGAGGTTGCATCCTTGAAGGCGGCAGAGTCGGATGCTAACCAATTGATGTTGAAGTCCCACAGGACAATAACTTCGCTATGGGACCGTAGGTAGACAAGATGTTCGTGGAGAACTGTAAAGCCTGCAGCTGTCTCTCTGGGGGGAATATAAACTGAGACAATTGAAGGCTATATACCTGGTTCTTCTAATCTCCTAGCTGATTGCCTGTCTCAATTCCATTTTCAGCAGTTCAGAGCTGCTTTCCCACAAGCAGATCAGGAGATGACTCCGGCTCCTCCACCAGTGTTTTGGGAACTACAGTACAAATGACTTAACCCAACTCCTCATGAAGCCTCTCTACTTTCATGGAACTCCTTAGCTTCCTCTACTTGGGCAGCTTATAAAACAACCTGGAAGAAATGTTATAACTTCTGTGTTTCACAAAATGTGGACCCAGTCCGCTGTCCTGTCTCTCTCATTTTTATGTTGGCTCATGCACGCGATGCAGATGCAGTAGTAGCAGATTTGAGGCACGGTCACTGTTGGGTGAATGCAGGGCACGCATCAATAGGTGCGTCCCTTATTCCCCAATAAGCCTGCATGCTGGTGACATACCATGCATACATAATGTGGCGAGCACATCTAAGGAAAGGTCCGCTGCAATGCGAGCAAAGCTTGTCATACACAGCGGACCTCCTGACGTGCTTTCCCTGGTGATGAAAAATAGATTAAAAATGGCGGCACAATGCCGACTTTGGGGGTGCCCAGTCCCCCTGTCGGCATGCCGTGACCCAATGTATGTGCCGATGGGGGAGCCCACTCCCCGTCGGCATAATGCACCCCCCATTTGTTATGTGCTGAGGGGGGTGCTCAAACCTCCTCGGCTGTTGCCCCCCCGCTTTGGTTGTGTGTCGATGGGGTGCCCAATCCCCCGTCAGCTACAGAATCCCCCTCAAAACACTTAAGTGGCACTCTGGGAACCCACTCCAGCATGCTAAAACCCCTGAAAAATAAAAACCATCCCAAAATGTTTTGTTTTTTCCCTTTTAACCCTGTGAAAGAAGAAACGTCCTCGTGATCTGCCTGCCCCTCCACAACTCGAGCCCACCCTCTGTGCACCCTGCCTCCCTGCACCCCCTCACCCCATACTTACCTCCAGAGTCCGGTACGATGATCTTCGGTGGACTGGGAACACGTCTGCACTCTTCAAAACCGACCACGAACTGAAGAAATGCTGGTAAGCTGTATAATGGCATAGATAGGGTTTTTTCAACTTTGGTGCATATCTCGGGCATTTTTTTAGATTTTTGCACCAAAGTTTCAACATTGGGTTATTGGGACCCCTCCTCATGAATTCAGCCACTGTCATGGCGTTATTCAGTCCCAAAAGGTGATTTCGCAGTCACTCGTGGAATCACCTTCGGGACCAGTAACAGACAACAGTGCCACTGTTCATGAGGGGTCTCTCAAAAGCCTATGTTGCAAATTTGGTGAAAAAATCCCAAAATTGACTGTTTCTGACGTCTGCGTTCGCTTTTTCCACGCATGCTCGTAACTTCCTGAATTTGTAATATTTTCACTCCAGATTTTCAAAATTGCCATTTTTCCACACCTCCTGATGAACAGTATAACATAATTTTACATATCTTGGCCAAAATATGTTTTTACACGTCTGGCACAGAATAGCGCAGTCGCTGTGCAAAATCAGTTTTCAGGACAGTTTGAGGAAATAACTGTGACATTGTTCATGAGCAGAGGTCCCAAAATGCCTATGTTGAAAAAGTGGTGCCGAAAGTCCATAAAATGACTGTGTTACAAGCATGCATTGCGCAGTTTCCGTACACCCTTGTAACTTTGCAAATTTGTAATATTTGTATGCCAGATTTTCACTGGCATTTTTTCACACCTCCTTATGAATAGTACAGCTGTCATTTTTCACATCCTGCCCAAAATGTGTTTACACACCTGTGGCGCACAATGGCGTGGTCGCTGTGGAAAACTTTTGGGACAGATTAACAAAATCACAGCACCACTGTTCATGAGGGGAGGTCCAAAAATGCCTATGTTAAAAATGTGGCTAACAAACTCCCAACATAATTGGGTTACGGGCATGTGTTGTGCAGTTTCTATGCATGCTCATGGCTTTACCAATTTTTCATATTTTCACTCCAGATTTTCAACGTTGCCATTTTTTTATGTCTCCTCATGAACAATACAGTTGTTATTTTGCACATCCTGCCCAAAATGTGTTTTCATCCCCATGTCGCCAAATGGCATAGCCACTGTGCAAAACCACCTTTCAGCTAACAAACTGATTGTGCCGTTTTTCATGAGGTGGGGTCACAAAAAGCCCATGCTGAAAATTTGGAGTGACAATACCAACACACGCCTATGGTGTTAGGGTTTCCAACTGTAGCAAACCACCCTGTAGAGACTGACAGGCATCAGGTATGACTTGCGGATCATCGGCTGTAATGTATGCCATTCCACCCCACCCCACCCCACCCTGCAGCAAGTGACAGGCATTGTGGTGTACTTTGCAGTGTTAAGCCATAAAGTTCACCCATTCTCCTATACTGCACCCATAAGCGCATTTCCTTATGAAATGGGGTGAGAATAATGAAAGATCCCAAAGCACAGCACGACACTTGTCTGAGTGTCTACAGGAGTGGGGTGAGTACACTATAAGCATTATAGTTGACGACCCTAAGACACACCCCAATGCCTGTCGGTCTCTACAGGGTGGGGGTGGGGTTGGCGTCACTTCAGTACTTCACTGCCATTCCTATTATGCATCTCTAACTCCAGCACTACCAATGCCAATGTCAGCGAGACAACATTCGGCATTGACAAATGCTTGTTAAATTTGCATCTTACTGTTTTCAGACTTTCTATTTATTGACCACAACATTTAAACAATATATTTCTAGCATCCAATTTACCTTGATGTCTTCCCGCCCTGCCAGTCCAATATCATATCTCTCTAACCCAACAACCAGCACCTTTCTGCGAGGTATAAAGAAACAGACTCCTCAAGAAAACCCATAGACAATAATCTGTATGCTCAGTTAATGCTGTTCCTAAGAAATGGCTTCTTTGGACCTGTTGCAGACCTGAATTTACAAGCCACTATGACCCTAGCCTTCTTTAGATTCTTGAGACCTGGAGAATTTACATCATCATCATCAGTTTTTAATCCAGTCACCCATTTAATAATAACTGTTTGCTGAAACAATCTGCAGATCACTACGTCCTTACTCTGCCAAGATCCCAAACTGACAGAGCCAGCCAAGGAGTTTATTTTGTCTCAAAATCTTCATGATGTCCTATTTAAATATTTGATTTGTTGCAGTCCTTAGATAGATATTCTGATTCTGTTTATCCTCTCCTGCGTATTGAGTTTTACTCCTTTATGACTAAGTCCTGGTTTGTCCTCCGTGTCAGAGCACTGCTGTCTCACCTGCATCTTGATGCATCCTCCTTTTCTGGTCTCTCATTTAGAACAGGAACAGCCACCTCAGCATCTCAAAAGAACATTCCGCCCACGCTATTAAAGTCATGGATCGCTGGACATCTTCCTGCTTCGAAACAGATCAGAGAACCAAATTCCAAAATCAGCCAAGCTTATCAACATCTAACCTTCTCATTTAAAGCCTGGAAGGAAGGCTAATCCAGTAACCTAGGATCCCCAGAGATTTCCTCCTCAGAGGAGGTTTCTCCTCTCCTCCATCTTATTGGGACTATTCCGTGGGTTGGAGGAGGCAGATTACACTACAACTCCTTTGTATTTTTGGCTCCTTGGCTATTACTTTTCCTTTAGTTTTAGAACTATTCTCCTTGCACCTCTTCTGAGGGTGGAAAACCAAAGAAAGAGACAAGCCAAAGTATCCCACCAATTGCACATCACTACACACACTGGCTGCCTTCCATTGAACCCTTGGTTTTTAAAATGTTAATCACTGATCTCAGAGAAATGAAAAAAGGCAGTGTAGTACAGTTGGTATGGTAGATATCTGTAAGAGGGAAGACCCCGGGTTCAAATCCCATCACAGCTACTGACTCACTGTGTGATCCTGAGTCAGTCACTTGACCTCCCTGTGTCCTCATCCTCTAAGATGCATAGTTCAGTAGAGCAGGTCTCCCCCACTGTAAATATGTTGTACTCAGCCCCCACCCCCACCGTAAATGTATTGCACTGCAGTAGGGCAATCTTGGGAAACAAACTGAAATTACAGTGGAACCCTAATTAAAAGATCGAACACCAGTGGGACTCAGAGATAGCCCCTCCGTTAGTCCTTGTTAGTATAGTGGTTAGTATTCCTGCCTGTCATGGGGAGAGTATGGTTCAGTTCCCCGATGGGGGAGAAATTCTTTGTTCAGGAGAGACAGGGAATGGAGATGGGGAGATGGGGTTGTATTATATGTAAGGGAGGGAATCAAGATCATGGAAGCACACGGGCAACTGGAGGAAAACAAAGGACTGGAAGTGCTGTGGGTCAACCTGAAGGCAGATACATGGCCACTATCCAGACAGAGGTGTTATACAGACCTCCAGCACAGGGAGAGGAGTTGGATAAGGCACTTGAGGAAGCCATCATTTGGATGACAAGTAAGGGGGAGGTGATGCTAGTTGGGGATTCAGTCTGCCACGTATGGATTGGAGCCTTCCAACTGCACCTTTGGCAAGGAGCAGGGCCATTGACTCCCCACGGGGAGCTTTTCTTGGGCAACTAGTCAATGAATCTACTAGGGACAGGCAGTGCTGAACCTGGTGCTTGTAAACAGTGGCGGTATTGCTGATGTCACTGTAGGCAGTCCCCTAGGTACCAGTAATCACCATACAGTGTGTTTTATTTTTTTTATAGGGTTTGTATCCTACTGGGCTGACCAGGCAGCTGTTCAGCCCTGTCCCTGGGTGCCATCGCCATCCTGCTACCTCTCTCCATTTAGAGGGGTGTTGCCCCATGAATTTCCCCCGTGGCAGGGCCATTCTGCTCCCAGTGACTTTTATCCATAAATCCCCCCACTTACCCAGTGGAGCAGCAGGGAAGGTCACGGCACCTCAGGCAGGGTTTCATGAAACCTGGTCCCTTCCATTTCCCTTCTGTTTTACTCCCACTGTCCTGGAGTCATGGCGTGGTATCTCAGGCAGGGTTCATGAAACCTGGTCCCTTCCATTTTCCACCCATTTTACTCCCACTGTCCTGGAGCCACAGTGTGGTACCTTAGGCAGGGTTCATGAAGCCTGGTCCCTTCCATTTTCCACCTGTTTTACTCCCACTGTTCTGGAGCCACAGCATGGCACCTCAGGCAGGGTTCATGAAGCCAGGTCCCTTCCATTTTCTTCCTGTTTTCCTCCCACTGTCCTGGAGCTACAGCGTGGCAGTGATGTGCATGCACTTGGATGTGCACATGTGCTCTGGAAAGATGGCCTCCTTCAACCCCCCAGACATCTGTCTGGACCCCCCACAGTGTTGGCACTACCACTAGGCTTCCTCCTGGTGGCAGCCAAGAGCTGGGAAGGTGAACCACCCCTGCCCAGAAGTGGGGAGCTGCCTGTTGGCCACTCAATCCATCTCCCAGGCATCCCCCCTGCCAGTCCCTGGCAACCCAAGCTCATTCCTGAGCTCAGATTGCCAGCTTGGCATGAGGTGAGCCACTCCACAGTGCCTCATCCCTCTGCGCCACCAGGTCGGCTCATACAGACATGTGATTCAACACTGAAAACAGGAACAGAGGCAAACCACATGAGGATGAGTGTCTTGGACTTTAAAGGGCAGTTGTTAAAGAAATGGGATACTGCCTCAGAAGCTGCCTCACTGGGGGGGTGGGAGGAGTAAAGGCAGGTGGGGAAAAATAAAGGAGGGCATAATTAAGGCAACCAACCTCTGCATGAAGGAAGTGAGTGAAAGCAGAAGGAAAAAGAGACAGCTGTGGTTTTCTAGGGCTGTGGCCAGGGTGGCGAGGGGAAAAAGGGTAGCATTCAGGAGATATAAGGAAACACAGAGGGAAGAAGAAATGGAGATATACCAAGTAAAACAGAGGGAAGCAGGAAAGGCAGTGAGGAGAGCAAAGATGCAGACAAAGGGAAGGATAGTCAAAGGGGTAGCTTAAAGGGATTAGACCTTCTTCAGGAACCCAAGTGAGAAGAGGAAGCAAGGGGATGGAAAGTGAGTACAAGGAGGGCAGCAGAGGAAGGCTGCACAGAAGTGAATCAAGAAAAAACAGACATCCTGAACACGTACTTCTGCTCAGTCTTCACAGTAGAGGACGGAAGGACATACCACCAAGGAGCAGCAGGAACAAAGGGGGAAGGTGGACACAAGTCCATTTCCAGAGGAAAGAGTCCTGAAGTGACTTATATCTCTGGAAGTGGACATGGGTATGGGACCAGATGGGATATAGCCAAGGGTACTAAAGGAACTCAGGGAGGTGGTAGCTGCC